>CM075344.1:16142500-18642500 GCA_037693485.1 Kitagawia praeruptora | reverse complement strand
AAACATCCAAAAACAATTCTTTCATGTGGAATGGAATTACTTTTTCGAGGCCATCACAAGATGTTTTCGGGCACGAGAAAGCGATTACCATCAAATTTCCATTCCCATGCAAAACCTCGGAATTGCCCTAGCAAGAGAGCTGGATATAAATTATGGACGAATAGTTCTCTCTGAGATAGTGGCTGTGATGGGATCTCCTGCAAGCAGAGACCTCAACACCACAGATGTTGTCTGCTGGTTTCCTCGGTTCTTACAGATGCTGATTAATCATTTAATACCGAAGGATGCTCTTGCTGTTAGACAGAGTTTTTCCAGAAGTCAAACATCTCCACCACTAGGGATGGGCACTAAGTCACTTTCAACAGTTGAAAATCAGGACAAACATCAAGGTAAACCAATGTCAATTCCTGATACCTTACAACAGTGGCTTACATATGATGAGGGAGTTACCACTTTGATGGAATTCTCGCAAGTTTCATCACATGCTCAGAATCGGTCTGCTCATGCCGAGGCATTTGAAGAGATTCCTGATGAGCAAAGCGGTGATGAACAAGGTAATGAATCAGGTAATCTCTCTCTACATTCTACTCATTCTTCTTCCTATGATTCTGATTCCCAGACCCAAGAGACTGCTAGCCCGCAGGATCTATCCCAGGGTGAGAGCTATATTTCTAATTCCTTACCACCCCCGTCACCGGAATCCAAACAGCCAGCACATGAAAATGTAGGAAATGATGAGGAGAGTGACCCCGAAGAGCAGCCTCTTATTCGCAAGAAAGCCAAAATTTCTCATGCTGCTACTTCTAAACTTCAGTCAAACCCTAGCGTGTCACACGCAACCACTCCACCTCACGAGAGTGGTTCACCCCTTGAACAATCTGCACATAGGGATTTTGATGATGATTATGTACCTCTTGAAGATACTGTTGCTTCAAGAGGACATGAAGCTTTAAAAACTTCAGCCGTACCTTCACCGGTACGTACTGATGCTGCAAAGAGGATCGGTTCTGATGTTGTACAAGAACACTTTGCAGCCTCTCAGCCTGAGATTCCAACTCAGGAACCAACAGCAATTGATCCCATAACTGCAAATTATATTTCTTATCCAGTTTCTGCAGGTACTGCTTCATATTTTGGATCAATTATTGAAGACATACACGAGCGTGAGACAGGGAGTGTGTGTGAGAGGTTAGGGAGAGAGGGACCTTCATTTTTAAGGCCCGAAACCGAGCGCCAAATACCAACAGAACGAGTATTAGAGCGAGGTCACCTAAACCAAACACCGTCCCTTAATATTCAAAATCTTGATACACGTATGTCTTCTATGGAAAATCAAATGAAGCAGTTTGGGCAGTCAATGGGGCAGTTAGGGATGAACGTTGGAAAAAATCAAAGGGCTCTTGACGACTACGCAGCACGAATGGCAAGTCAAGCTACAGCTTTTAATGTTTTGACAAATCAGGTAAATGACTTGGGCCATGCTGCTGGTGTCTTGGGAAGCACTCTGTATGGAAGGATGGGAGCAATGGAAGCTACAATGGATACAATGGCTGTGGAGATCAGTAGAATGATGTTCGCAATCAGGAGTTTTGTGCCCCCGGAGTGTTTTGCGCCGCAACAACCTCCCCCCGATGCTGGTACAGGTGGTGCTAGTGGAGCAGGACCCTATGGTTCTGGTTTTGAAGATTCTTACGCAGCTGGTGCATCTGGAGACCAGGGTGGAGTTCAGGATAACTCACCTAAGGGGGAGAGTATAAAGGAGACGAGACAGCAGGGAGTTCAAATCGAAGAAATTCAAGAACATGCTGATCTTGTCAAAGAAATTGAAGTTGAGCCGTCTGTTGAAGAAGAGGCTCTGAGGAGGAAAAAGGGTAAGGCAATAATGGTTGAGCAAGATGAACCATTCATTGACCTGAGTCATCAAGAAAAAGTGCAAGAGGTAATTGATTCAGATTCTGATATGGAAGACGCACCTTTAAAACATGCTATAAAGAGATCATTGAAGGATCAAGGTGGAGGTGCTGGGATGTCTTTCGGATTGCCTGATGAAATTACTGTTGATGAGGAAACCCTTAAATCTCAAAAGTTAGCCTTGGAACAAGCTGAGTTCTTTAAAATGAAGGCAATGCAAGATCGTGCTGCGTTTCAGGAAAAGAAAGCGGAGCTACAAGGGAAGCAGTACGATTATGAGCTTGCAAGGCTAGCTGATCCTCAAATTGATCTGGACAATAGAAGGATAGGGCAGAAGTGGGATGACGCAAGAAAGATATTGATGGGACCCTGTACAAAAGGAGATCATAACAAGGAGGCAGATGATCTGTTCTACAATCTAAATTTGCAGAATCCAATGGCTGCTGACTACATAAGTGCTTTAAAGAGATTAATTTCTAAAGTCAGGGTTGGATACAATTCAACGCAAAAGGAGTGGCAGGTTATTTTGTCTTTCACAGAAGGAGTTCCAATGTCTTTCATGTATGTGGATGACCAATTCATGACGAGAAGATCTGCATCAGAGTTGTTCTTGCTAGCAACAAAAATTCAATACTCTCATTCTGAGAATCTAAGCATTCTGTATAGGGATCAGTTAATGCGGCTAGCAGAGGACAAGGGTCCAGAATTCTCAGCATATCCAAATGTTGTCCGGATGGTGGTTGACAGTAAAATGAAGAGGGTGAGCATGGAGGAAAAGGACTTAATGGAACTTTCAGTGGAATCTCTTAAAGCCGTCTGTAGACAAATGATGGGTAAGGGATTCGCTTCTGAGCTGAAAGATAAATCAGTGAAGATCATTGAAAGTGTCATACTCAAGAAGAGCAATGAGGCGTGGAAGTGTGATATCATTGCTCCAAACCCTCTTGATAATGTGAAGATTGAACCAGAGCTAATAGAGCAGAAATGGAATATTCTTCAAGCTATGAAGAATGTAGATGAAGCTCTGAATCTTCCTACTGGAGAACTGGAACAAGGAGAGATAAGGGAGGCAGTTGGTGTTCCAGGAAGAGACAGTGTATACTGGATACACTCTTTTGTTGATAATACAGCTGATGCCTTAGTATTCATAGATGCAGACCAGAATCAAACATTCTTGCATATGAGTAGACAATGGCTGCTGCAGACTCAAGATGCTGCATTTCTGGAGAAAGTGTTATATGTGTTCAAATGGGAAGATGTGGAAGTTAAGTATGTGACAGAAAAGCAGAGACTCGTGAGTTACCTGTCTGATGTAGTAGTGGAAAAGAAGCAATTGGAGCAAGATGCGGCTAGTGTCCACAATACTAACCGTGTCAAAGGCTATCCCAAAATGATCTATTGTCATTTTAAAGCTGATAAAACTCATAGGAAACCTCGGCTTATAATGAAGAAATTTGAGGAAATTCCAGAGATCAGGACTACTCAGGAGGTGGACAAACTCAGAAGGCTTTTCAAACATCCTTACCCAGAACCCAGGAACCCTCTAGAAATGGAAGCAGTAAGTTTGTTGAATACTAGGTGGACGCAACTTCATGATCCAGTATATAAGAAACAAAAGCAGCAGGAGGAAAAGCGCAGAAGGCAGAAAGAAGAAAAAGATCAAGCTGCTGAAGCTAGGAAAAGGAAACGGAATTAGGGTTAAAGGTCAGAGTGGTGTGAACTTGAAGTTGGAAAAACTTCATGTCTTTCGGTTGCTTTAACTCACTTGAGGAAAATTCACCTTAGAGTGAATCCAATAAGGTGATACGAGTTTGACTAAAAGATATGAAATAATCCAGGTGATAGGAATCATTCAAATGATCTTTAATTCGAGGTTCGAATTCTGTTTCTAGTTTAAGTTCTTTGTATTGTTTTCAAGTACTTGTCAATTGTATATTTTTCAAGACTGTAATGTTAATTATCTTTTCTCGTCTCTTGTTTAGTTGAGTTATCCTTCATTAATTTGAATGTCATTGTTAGACAATCAAATAGGGGGAGATTGAAAGGCAGAGTGTATAAACTTGTAACACTATAACTAATGTAACCCAACTAAAAGAAAAGATACTTAACCAGAAGACAATCAAGAACAAGAAGTCACAAGAAATCAACACTAAATGAAGACAAGGTAATTGATACAATTGAACATGTTAACTATGATCAAGCCAAGAAGAAATCATTGAGAGAAGTTCAAGTCAAAGTTGTTCAGGCCTCAGTGATTTGAGAATTCGAGATTCAAGATCATAACTATCAGTATCAACAAGACCAATTGATTTCAAGTGAACAAGAAGGAAAGCGAATATTGGAAAGCCAAGTTACTAAGTGAATATGGTAATTTATTCAAGAAGCAGAAACACTATCAAGACTAGTCACTTATGAACCAGACCAGTGCATCAAGTGTCAGGACATTGATAGCAAGTTTATGTCAGTAATAAAGATCCATGTTCAAGAGCTTGCTGAAGAATAAAGAAGACATGAAGATATCACAAGCTCAAGATGTGCATTGAAGTTTCAAGTTGAAGACCAGAATATTTTCTAAGTACCAAATGTTCTGGATGGCCAAGTAGAATATTTCTAAGTAGAAGTTCGACTTAGAAATTTCGAGATGGCTAAGTAGAAATTCTCAAGTAGAAGTTCTACTTAGAGTGCAGCTTCAACATGACACATGGCATCTTCTGATTGGCAGATTTCCAAGCTTTCAAGATAAGACAAGATTTATGTGGACATCATTGGGCCACGTACATCTTAGTCTTTGAAGACTACAGGACATAGATTACATGTAGTATAAATAGAAGCACTTGTGTAATGTTTTTAGTTAGTGAGCAATATTGAGAAAAACACAAGAGAAAGAGAGAGAGTATATTCACAGAGCTTAGAATCATTCACTTCTCTCTGAACTTCTGTTATACTTTGTAATGAATGTTGTAGCAACCTTTTCAAGTTATATATAAAGAAATATATTCCTTGAATCTGTGTGTTCATTTATTGCATCGTATTTATTGCTTCTCATAATCGAAAAGTTGTATTCACCCCCCCTCTACAACACATTTGGACCTAACAGAGGTATTTGCGAAAGGAGAAGATGAGACTGAGAAACACCAGACCTATTTCTGTTTCTATTCTGATAAGGATGGTGGTGCAGAAAGTATAATAGAGCTTTATAAAAAAGTTCATGCTACCATGGAATCAACAAAGAATAAGACACTATTGCAATTCACAGCTGAAACTCCCACCTTCCGATTGGAAAGCTTCTGACCTATGGACATGGTAAATGGGGAAAACCACTTTTGAATCTGGTGTGACACTCAGTGCAGAAGCAGGTTTTGTTGGTTATGAATGTCGCAAAGATGAATGTGTGATGATTGAAATTTCTGGAAAACAAGGCTTTGAGAAACTGTATGACACCATGCAGAGTGTTCAAGAACTATCAGATAATATTTTCAGCTCTTGTGTAAGAAGCTGCCTTGGCCGTTGTCAAGTCAATAAGAAGAGTTGTTGGAATAAAATCCTAGCAGATATGTCAAAGTTATAAGCCAGTGTCTTATAACTAAGTTCCGATCATTCTCTCTTGTGAAAATACAAGCCAATAGCTCACTCCAGAATTGTGAAGTTAACAAAACTGCACTAGAGTGGGTGAGTACTTGAGCTAATTACAAGCTGAGAGTTCACTTCATAAATGTGCAGAGTGAATGAGTACTCCAGCTAATTGAACAGCTTAACTTGCATTGTCAAGTTGATGCAATTAAATAGCTTAGCATGCATAGTTTGCTATAATTATGTCCAGAAATTGCACCGAGATTGGGCTACCTCAAAATACTCATTTCGGACATGTACGGCTCGGAATTGTTGAGTTATGGAACCTAATGTTGAGTTATGGAACCTAATGTTTAGAAATCATCGAGCATGGAGCCTTGTTTACTCGATATTGTGCCTCGATTCTTTATAAAAATTCCGCGAAATTCTGTTGAGGTAGGCTATGAGCCTTGAAGTGCCTTTGAAAGCAGATGCTAGTGGCGAAAGAAATAAGAGATTGATGGAGATTAAAAAGGAGGGGAAGAAAGAAGCCATGACTAGGTTTTCTATATTTGCTTTTTTTTAATGTTTTGCAACTACTGGCATGTTTTCACCGTGTAGCATCATTAGTCTGTTATCTTCAAGCTAAGAGCATCACTATGTTTTGGCTCCTTAGCTTGAGGAGTATTGAGGAACAAAGGTAGTAGAGACTTTTACTACAATAGTAACTAGTACTCCCTTCGTCCCATTTTATGTGAACCTCTTTCCTTTTTGGTACGTCCCAAAAAGAATGAACATAACATACTTACTATTTTTTAACACTACTTTTCACTATTACACCCACTACTTCTCCACTTTTTTATTAAATAAACACTATTACACCCCCTACTTTCCTCCACTATCTCAAATCTATTATTAAATATTGATAGGTCCCACCACTTTACCCACTTTTCAACTAACTTTACTCAATTTCTACTACTTTTTCTTAATCTCCGTGAAAGTCAAACATGTTCGTACATTATGGGACGGAGGGAGTATTAGGCTTTCTTAGTGTTGAATAACCCTATATATTTATATATATGAAGGATGTACTCACTTTACAAGGCCAATGAGAAATGTAGTTATTTTCTTTCTCTCAATTCTTTCTTGTAGTAGTTATATATTTGTGTAACAATAGTGTTAAGTTCTATGTTCTGCAAAGTTATCAATAACATTTCTATTTAAGCCTCTCCAGAAATTGGGGGGTGGGGGGGTTCTCAACCGCCTTCTTGCTTTCACCAGTAATATAGAAGATATCCTTTTGACCTTTCATTCTTGTAACGTAGCCTTCGAGCTTCACCTTCCTCGTGCTTTTTTGACTTCCTTGTGTTGATAATCGCTGAGTGGTTTCCTCAGTCCACAGATAGATAATGAACTCGGATCCTTAATCCTCCTTTCTTCCTATTTAAACTACTTGATTCAAAGTCAGATGCTGAAGATCATTAAAGAATGACAAATTGTAGTCAGCTCAGAGTGGTTAAAAATGCAAGGGTAGTTTGGTACTTCCACACAATTACAAAATTAGTCAGTTAACTGACCAAGCGGGAAAGGTTGTTACATACTTATGTATTTTCTGTGTCCACAGTTTATTACTTTCAGTATGTTGATTTACGTGTGTCTAGTTCCCTCCTACTCAATGACATGCAATCTTCTGCGACCTGCAATTTTCTAAGACGACTTGACAAGTCCAATTTTCAACTCAGTGAATCAGCTCTGGATTTTGTGTCCAGGTTGTGTCGACATGGGAACTGCTCACGCAAGTCTAAGCATTATGTGGCCGGTGATCAATTCCCTTTTCTCCCTTTGTATTATTAGAAATAGTGGATTTTATGTGGTCAATTTACCCACATCGTCTTTTACCATTTTCGTTCTATACCCGTTCTTTTATAAATTAACTTTTAATATTTAGAGTTTTGTTTTTATGTTGAAAATTCCTCTACATATTTCTCATAACCATTTTTAACTTATTTTCCTTCTAGTATTCTTGTCAAGATGGTTTCTAGAAGGCGCGTAACCTACTTCTGTCAAAAGTATTAAGTTCCATAGTTACTCTTTGTTTATAGTGTGATGCTGGTAATTTTGCAGGAAGTTTTATGCATTTAGCCTATATATTGCTCGTTTGGCATTGGTTTTCTGCATTGAACTGGTGGCATTGGCATTTTGAACTGGTGGTAGCATCTGCCAATTCCTAATCCCGTCACATGTTTTTGTATTGGTAAGAATGCGGCAAAGAAAGCCAAGACCGTAACTGAACTTACTGGCACGGGAAAGGATTACCTAACTGGAAATAATGCTTTGTAAATATAATCTTGCAGAAAGCTTGCAGGTGATTAATGCAAATTTCATTAACTTGGAAGGAACTCAGCCTGGACAAATCACCAACCAACTATGCAACCAAATTAAAATATAAATAAACGAGCTAAACAATTAGTCGCTTTAATCTTTTAATATTATATCCCAACATCATCTTATAGTAGAGACTATGCATTTTAAACCTCAATAAAATTAATAAAATTTCAGCCCAAGTTAATATTATACATACGCCAAGCCAAGCTGACTCTTTTGTTACTAAAGGCATGAAGTAGTGTTGTGTAGCACAAATTTCATCATTTCATAAAGTTAAGGAAAAACATTTTAATGAGATGAATCAACTGTCCATTTAACAGGGCAAAAGAGATGCATGTGATGAATGGAGCAGAGTCACAACCGCTAATCAAATCTACGAGGAGGAAAGAAAAGGGTAAAAGAGTAAATGTAGAAGCCAGGGGTAGAGGAGAGAATTCGCAGTTAAAATTGGAGGACTAAAAAGTAAAAGACCATGAAGCAAATAAAAGGCAAAGCGGTGGAGTGAGCTAGGGTTATGGAAAGAAGATTGTAATCGTAGTTTTAATATTAGACTTGGGAGAGTGCGGCCTCTCGAATAGCCTGCAACTTGTTTTTATTTGTCAATTATTCTCAGACTTGGTGTTGAAGCTGGATTTAATCGTTCATTAGAGTGATCAATTGATTGTTGTTTTGAGCCATTTAAGCAATTTATCACAAGTGGTATCAGAGCAGTCGACTCCAATGGGACCACCGACTGTAGCTCAACGGGTTGATCTCGTTGAAGAGAAGTTAACAAACCTGGAAGGCGTAATCAACGAAATGGTATCGAAGGCGGTAGATCGAGCCGTCGATGCGATGCACCATTCGTTGTCGGAACTGTTTATGGAGGGACAGGCGAAGGTATCGAAGCAAATGGGGGCAGATTTGGACGCGTTGGCTGTGAGATTAGAAGGACGAGTACAGAGAACTCGTGAGTTCCATGAGACATTAATCAATTCTGTAAAAGAGGATCAACTCCGATTTCAGGCGGAGATACGGTCAACCATCACGGGGATGCCTACGAATCACAACCCCACAGCTTCAAAGCCAGAAGGAAGTGTTAACAAGGTCATGGGTTCACCTAACTCTATGTCGGTATTGATGGGGAGCGAGGGAGTTGGCCATGGAGTTGGGGGAAGAGGAATCGAGGGGAATAGTGGGCAAATGTTTGATGGGGGAGGTTATGGGACAAATGGAGCTTATGGAGGAATGGGCCTGGGTGGATCTGGAGAAGTGGGTATGGGTGGTTATGGAGTGACAGGGAACATGGGCACGGGGGGTTGGCGGTATCGAAAGTTAGACATGCCTGTGTTCGAGGGAAATGACCCCGATGGATGGTTGCTACGAATTGAGAGGTATTTCAGCTTCTATCGAATGACGGAGACTGAGAAGTTAGAAGCTGTAGTGGTGGCTCTAGACGGTGATGCTTTACGTTGGTACCAATAGGAACACAAGAGAAGGCCTATTAGGAGGTGGGAGGAGTTGAAAGAGTTTATGTTGAGGCAGTTTCGGCCGGCGAGTGGAGGGTCTCTGTGTGAGCAATGGCTAGAAACGGTCCAAACCTCGACTGTGATTGAATACAGGAGGAAATTCATTGAGATGGCTGCACCGTTGGATCGTCTCCCAGAAGACATAATGTTGGGACAGTTTATAAACGGACTTAAAGAGGATATAAGAGCGGAGGTGCGTTTGTTAAACCCAATTAACCTCGAACAAGCGATGGAAGTGGCTGTAAGAGTGGAAGAGAGGAACAAGGCAAAGAAATTGGGGGTCAGTGTGTTCAAGAGTGGGCAGTTTTCGTCAAGTTCTTTTAGGAGCCCAAGTCAAGGGGGTTCAACAACCTACAGCTTGCCATCCAGCCCTGCATCGATTAGAAGTTGGGCGTCACAAGCAGGAGAATCTCAAGGCTCGGTTAATTCATCAAAAGCAACTGTATAGTCAAACAATGCTAAGTCAGGATGGGAGATGAGGAGATTAACGGACAGGGAACTGCAAGAAAAACGGGCGAAAGGATTATGTTTCAGGTGTGATGAAAAGTGGTCTATGGGACACAGGTGCAAGAACAGAGAATTAAGTGTGTTGGTAATTGAAGAGGGAGAAGAAGAAGGGTCAGAATATGCTGGGAGTGAGCCTCCAGTGTCTCCAACGACTGAAACTGGCAACGAGGTAAACATATCACCTGAAGTGTCTTTAAATTCCGTGATAGGATTATCAAACCCGAAAACCATGAAATTACGGAGAAAGGTGAAAAATCGGGAGGTGGTAGTCATGGTTGACCCGGGTGCCACCCACAATTTTATTGCATTAGCACTGGTAGAGGAGTTAGGCTTGGCGATTACTGATGCTGGGAGTTTTGGAGTGTCCCTTGGAAATGGAGAGGCCATTAAGGGGCGAGGTGTGTGTAAAAATGTGGAAGTAATACTGGCTGAGAGTGTTGAAATAACTGTTGATATGTTACCGTTAGATTTGGGAAACTCAGACATCATATTAGGGGTCCAGTTGTTGGAAACGTTGGGGACACTGGTAAGTAACTGGAAGACACAAGTGATGCAATTTGAAAATGGGGGAAGAACTATCACATTGGTGGGAGATGCAACCTTAGTTCGCTCCCGGATTTCTTTGAAAGCAATGCTACGAACCCTGAGAAAAGAAAAGGAAGGATTCTATGTTGAATTGAATGTGGTGGAGAAGACCAAGACAGGGGAGGATAGAGAGGCAGAAACCGAAGGAGAGGTTCCGGAGTTTTTGAAAAAAGTTATCCAGCAGAATGCAAAAGTGTTTGACACACCACGAGGGCTACCTCCATCACGGGGGCATGAACACGCAATCAACTTAAAAGAGGGGTCAAATCCGGTGGGGGTACGGCCTTATATGTATCCCCAATGTCAAAAAGATGAGATAGAGAAATTAATCGAAGAGATGCTAAATGCCGGAATAATCAAGCCATCTAACAGCCCCTACTCGAGTCCGGTCTTACTTGTCAAGAAAAAAGATGGGTCGTGGAGGTTTTGCGTGGACTATAGGGCGCTCAACAAGGAGACAATCCCCGACAAATATCCAATACCGATGATAGATGAGTTGCTTGATGAGTTGCACGGGGCCACTGTATTTTCGAAGATAGATCTAAAGGCGGGCTACCACCAGATTTTGGTCAGGCCTCAAGACACCCATAAAACGGCATTTCGCACACATTCTGGCCACTACGAATTCTTAGTACTCCCGTTTGGCCTCATGAATGGTCCAGCTACCTTCCAATCCTTAATGAATGACGTTTTTCGGCCATTCTTGCGTAAGTTTATGTTGGTTTTTTTCGATGACATATTAATCTATAGTAGAACAGCTGAGGAGCACATGCAACACTTGCAGTTAGTGTTAGAAAAGCTGGCACAAAATAATTTGGTGGCGAACAAAAAGAAGTGTGAATTCGGAAGGGAGCAGGTTGCCTACTTGGGGCACATTATTTATGCACAGGGGGTGGCAGTGGATAGTGATAAAGTAAAGGCGATATTAGAGTGGAGGCAACCTCAAAACTTAAAAGAACTCCGGGGATTCTTGGGCTTAACGGGGTACTACCGAAAGTTCGTGTCCAAATATGCACACATAGCCCAACCCCTGACTGAACAGCTCAAAAAAAGATGCATTTGGGTGGTCTGATAGTGCTACAGTAGCTTTTAATGAACTTAAATAGGCAATGGTGAGGCCCCCAGTCTTGGCAATGCTGGATTTTAAACAACAGTTCGTCATAGAAGCTGATGCTTCGGGCTATGGCCTAGGGGCTGTGCTAGGGGTGTTCGCGGGTCGGGTTGACCGGGTTAATGACGTTTTTGCAACCAGACCCAATTAAATCGGTTTCAAAAATTTTAACCCAACCCGTAAAAAATAGTTTTATAACCCAACCCTACCCATTATATATCGGTTTGGGTTGGGTTGGTTCGGTTTGAATGGGTTAAATAATTTTATAAAAAAAATTAAAGTACACAAAGTAAAGCTCATTTTAAAAACATAAGTAAAATTAAATTATGTGTAACCTAGGATTTTATTGTTAATATTTAATTTAATTATTGTTATAATTTTAGTAATGTAAATTACATCGTAAATCATATGCATACACACAATATGTAATCATATATCTATAAATAAAATTATATTAAATTATAAAATAAAAATTATATATTAGATCGGGTTGGGTTGGGTTGGGTTGGCCGAAAAAATATAAAACCCATACCCAACCCATTTAAATCGGTTTGAAAATTTTCTAACCCAATCAAGTATCGGGTTTTTTTATCGGTTTGAACGGTCGAAAAAAGGGTCAGGTTGGATCGGTTTGATCGGTTTGGTGAACCCATGAACACCCCTAGGCTGTGCTAATGCAAGCAAATCGATCGATAGCATTCTTCAGTAAAGTTTTAGGCCCCTAAGCTCGACTCAAGCCAATTTACGAAAAGGAACTAATGGCCATATGCTTGGCAGTACAGAAGTGGCGTTACTATTTGCTGGGACGACATTTTGTAGTTAAAACGGACCAACAAAGCCTCCGATTTTTGATGCAGCAGAGGGAGATAGGAGTTGAATATCAGAAATGGGTACGCAAGTTGTTAGGGTACTCATTCGAGGTGCAGTTCAAACCTGGGAGTTCTAATAGGGTGGCCGACGCATTGTCACGAAAAGAGGGAGAAAAACTGGAGTTGGGCACCCTAGTAACTACATCTGAGGTAGATTGGTCGAAACTCGATGCAGAAATCACCAAAGACAAGCTGTTGCAACAGCTGCACCAGGAGGTCCTCAGTGGTACAAAACCGCATACATGATTTAGTATCAAGGAGGGAAAGTTGCTGTATAAGGATAGATTGGTGATTGTTAGGTCCAAATGTGTTGTAGAGGGGGGGTGAATACAACTTTTCGATTTTGAGAAGCAATAAATACGATGCAATAAATGAACACGCAGATTCAAGGAATATATTTCTTTATATATAACTTGAAAAGGTTGCTACAACATTCATTACAAAGTATAACAGAAGTTCAGAGAGAAGTGAATGATTCTAAGCTCTGTGAATATACTCTCTCTCTTTTTCTTGTGTTTTTCTCAATATTGCTCACTAACTAAAACATTACACAAGTGCTTCTATTTATACTACATGTAATCTATGACCTGTAGTCTTCAAAGACTAAGATGTACGTGGCCCAATGATGTCCACATAAATCTTGTCTTATCTTGAAAGCTTGGAAATCTGCCAATCAGAAGATGTCATGTGTCATGTTGAAGCTGCACTCTAAGTAGAACTTCTACTTGAGAATTTCTACTTAGCCATCTCGAAATTCTAAGTAGAACTTCTACTTGGGAATTTCGACTTAGCCATCTAGAACATTTAGTACTTAGAAAATATTCTGGTCTTCAACTTGAAACTTCAATGCACATCTTGAGCTTGTGATATCTTCATATCTTCTTTGTTCTTCTACAAGCTCTTGAACATGGATCTTTATTACTGACATAAACTTGCTATCAATGTCCTGACACTTGATGCACTGGTCTGGTTCATAAGTGACTAGTCTTGATAGTGTTTCTGCTTCTTGAATAAATTACCATATTCACTTAGTAACTTGGCTTTCCAATATTTGCTTTCCTTCTTGTTCACTTGAAATCAATTTGTCTTGTTGATACTGATAGTTATGATCTTGATTCTCGAATTCTCAAATCACTGAGGCCTGAACAACTTTGACTTGAACTTCTCTCAATGATTTCTTCTTGGCTTGATCATAGTTGACATGTTCAATTGTATCAATTACCTTGTCTTCATTTAGTGTTGATTTCTTGTGACTTCTTGTTCTTGATTGTCTTCTGGTTAAGTATCTTTTCGTTTAATTGAGTTACATTAGTTATAGTGTTACAAGTTAATACACTCTGCCTTTCAATCTCCCCCAATTTGATTGTCTAACAATGACATTCAAATTAATGAAGGATAACTCAACTAAACAATGAGACGAGAAAAGATAATTAACATTACATTCTTGAAAAATATACAATTGAAAAGTGCTTGAAAACAATACAAAGAACTTAAACTAGAAACAGAATTCGAACCTCGAATTAAAGATCATTTGAATGATTCCTATCACCTGGATTATTTCATATCTTTTAGTCAAACTTATATCACCTTATTGGATTCATTCTAAGATGAATTTTCCTCAAGTGAGTTAAAGCAACCGAAAGACATGAAGTTTTTCCAACTTCAAGTTCACACCACTCTGACCTTTAACCCTAATTCCGTTTCCTTTTCCTAGCTTCAGCAGCTTGATCTTTTTCTTCTTTCTGCCTTCTGCGCTTCTCCTCCTGCTGCTTTTGTTTCTTATATACTGGATTATGAAGTTGCGTCCACCTAGTATTCAACAAACTTACTGCTTCCATCTCTAGAGAGTTCCTGGGTTCTGGGTAAGGATGTTTGAAAAGCCTTCTGAGTTTGTCCACCTCCTGAGTAGTCCTGATCTCTGGAATTTCCTCAAATTTCTTCATTATAAGCCGAGGTTTCCTATGAGTTTTATCAGCTTTAAACTGACAATAGATCATTTTGGGATAGCCTATGACACGGTTAGTATTGTGGACACTAGCCGCATCTCGCTCCAATCGCTTCTTTTCCACTACTACATCAGACAGGTAACTCACGAGTCTCTGCTTTTCTGTCACATACTTAACTTCCACATCTTCCCATTTGAACACATATAACACTTTCTCCAGAAATGCAGCATCTTGAGTCTGCAGCAGCCATTGTCTACTCATATGCAAGAATGTTTGATTCTGGTCTGCATCTATGAATACTAAGGCATCAGCTGTATTATCAACAAAAGAGTGTATCCAGTATACACTGTCTCTTCCTGGAACACCAACTGCCTCCCTTATCTCTCCTTGTTCCAGTTCTCCAGTAGGAAGATTCAGAGCTTCATCAACGTTCTTCATTGCTTGAAGAATATTCCAATTCCTCTCTATCAGCTCTGGTTCAATCTTCACATTATCAAGAGGGTTTGGAGCAATGACATCACACTTCCACACCTCATTGCTCTTCTTGAGTATGACACTTTCAATGATCTTCACTGATTTATCTTTAAGCTCAGAAGCGAATCCCTTACCCATCATCTGCCTACAGACGGCCTTAAGAGATTCCACTGAAAGTTCCATTAAGTCCTTTTCCTCCAAGCTCACCCTCTTCAATTTACTGTCAACCACCATCCGGACAACATTTGGATATGCTGAGAATTCTGGACCCTTGTCCTCTGCTAGCCGCATTAACTGATCCCTATACAGAATGCTTAGATTCTCAGAATGAGAGTATTGAATTTTTGTTGCTAGCAAGAACAACTCTGATGCAGATCTTCTCGTCATGAATTGGTCATCCACATACATGAAAGACATTGGGACTCCTTCTGTGAAAGACAAAATAACCTGCCACTCCTTTTGCGTTGAATTGTATCCAACCCTGACTTTAGAAATTAATCTCTTTAAAGCATTTATGTAGTCAGCAGCCATTGGATTCTGCAAATTTAGGTGGTAGAACAGATCATCTGCTTCCTTGTTATGATCTCCTTTTGTACATGGTCCCATCAATATCTTTCTTGCGTCATCCCACTTCTGCCCTATCCTTCTATTGTCCAGATCAATTTGAGGATCAGCTAGCCTTGCAAGCTCATAATCGTACTGCTTCCCTTGTAGCTCCGCTTTCTTTTCCTGAAACGCAGCACGATCTTGCATTGCCTTCATTTTAAAGAACTCTGCTTGATCTAAGGCTAACTGTTGAGCTTCAAGGGTTTCCTCATCAACAGTAATTTCTTCAGGCAATCCGAAAGACATTCCAGCACCTCCACCTTGATCCTTCAATGATCTCTTTATAGCATGTTTCAACGGTGCGTCTTCCATATCGGAATCTGAGTCAAGTACCTCCTGTACTTTTTCTTGATGACTCAGATCAACGAATGGCTCATCTTGCTCAATCGCTATTGCCTTACCCTTTTTCCTTCTTAGAGCCTCTTCATCAATAGATGGCTCAACTTCCATTTCTTTTACAAGATCAGCATGTTCTTGAGTTTCTTCGATTTGAACTCCCTGCTGTCTCGTCTCCTTTATACTCTCCCCCTTAGGTGAGTTATCCTGAACTCCACCCTGGTCTCCAGATCCACCAGCTGCATCAAAATCTTCAAACCCGGAACCATAGGCTCCTGCTCCACTAGCACCACCTGTACCAGCATCGGGGGGAGGTTGTTGCGGCGCGAAACATTCCTGGGGCACAAAACTTCTGATTGCGAACATAACTCTGCTTATCTCCACAGCCAGATTATCCATTGTAAGCTCCATTGCTCCCATCCTGTCATTCAGGGTGTTTCCCAAGACACCAGCAGCATGGCCCAAGTCATTTACCTGATTTGTCAAAACAGTAAAAGCTGTAGCTTGACTTGCCATTCGTGCTGCGTAGTCGTCAAGTGCCCTTTGATTATTTCCAACATTCATCCCTAACTGCCCCATTGACTGCCCAAACTGCTTCATTTGATTTTCCATAGAAGACATACGAGATTCAAGATTTTCAGAATTAAGGGACGGTGTTTGGTTTAGGTGACCTCGCTCTAATACTCGTTCTGTTGGTATTTGGCGCTCGGTTTCGGGCCTTAAAAATGAAGGTCCCTCTCTCCCTAACCTCTCACACACACTCCCTGTCTCACGCTCGTGTATGTCTTCAATAATTGATCCAAAATATGAAGAAGTACCTGCAGAAACTTGATAAGAAATATAATTTGCAGTTATGGGATCAATTGCTGTTTGTTCTTGAGTTGGAATCTCAGGCTGAGAGGCTACAAAGTGTTCTTGTACGACATCAGAACCGATCCTCTTTGTAGCATCAGTACGTACCGGTGAAGGTACGGCTGAAGTTTTTAAAGCTTCATGTCCTTTTGAAGTAACAGCATCTTCAAGAGGTACATACTCATCATCAAAATCAAAATCCCTATGTGCAGATTGTTCAAGGGGTGAACCACTCTCGTGAGGTGGAGTGGTTGCGTGTGACACTCTAGGGTTTGACTGAGGTTTAGAAGTAGCAGCATGAGAAATTTTGGCTTTCTTTCGAGTAAGAGGCTGCTCTTCGGGGTCACTCTCCTCATCATTTCCTACATCTATATGTGCTGGCTGTTTGGATTCCGGTGACTTAGGTGACAGAGAATTAGAAATATAGCTCTCACCCTGGGATAGATTCTGCGGGCTAGCAGTCTCTTGGGTCTGGGAATCAGAAACATAGGAAGAGGAATGAGTAGAATGTAGAGAGAGATTACCTGATTCATTACCTTGTTCATCACCGCTTTGCTCATCAGGAATCTCTTCAAATGCCTCAGCATGAGCAGACCGATTCTGAGCATGTGATGAAGCTTGCGAGAATTCCATCAAAGTGGTAACTCCCTCATCATATGTAAGCCACTTTTGTAAGGTATCAGGAATAGACATTGGTTTTCCATGATGTTTATCCTGATTTTCAACTGTTGAAAGTGACTTAGTGCCCATCCCTAGCGGTGCAGATGTTGGACCCCTGGCAAAACTCCGTCTAACTGCAAGAGCATCCTTCGGTACTAAACCATTGATTAGCATCTGTAGGAACCGAGGAAACCAGCAGACAACATCTGTGGTGTTGAGGTCTCTGCTTGCAGGAGATCCCATCACAGCCACTATCTCAGAGAGAACTATTCGTCCATAATTTATATCCAGCTCTCTTGCTAGGGCAATTCCAAGGTTTTGCATGGGAATGGAAATTTGATGATAATCGCTTTCTCGTGCCCGAAAACATCTTGTGATGGCCTCGAAAAAGTAATTCCATTCCACATGAAGAAATTGTTTTTGGATGTTTCCAGTGATCCGGCCAGTCGGAGGATAACACCCTATTTCTTCAAAGAATCTGAGGCGTTCTGCAGCTGTAGGTTCTGGATCATAAGCATCTTTAATGGGGAATCCCAGAACCTTGTTGACAATTTGTTCAGTCACCACATATTCCTGACCCGCTAAGGTAAACCTGAAACCAAAGGGGGTTGATTTGCTCCCAAAAGAAACCGCACTAGTCCATAATTGCTGTAAAGCATCATGTACTAGTGTAGGTTTAGCCGTAAAAGCATCGCTAGCTTTGGAATACAAATTGAGAAATCGTATCCAAGACTTAAAGCGCGGGAGTTGATCACCAATTTCCGTAGAAATATTATAAAATTTTTTTTTGGCAAGTGAAAATTGGTGAGCCATTTTAATTAAAAGTTTTTCTTTAAAAAGATGTGAATTTTAATTTTAATTTTCGAAAAACAATTAATTAAAGAATTAACCGTTATATCCCTTTTAATTTATCAAGAACACAAAAGTTCCTTTTTGAGAAATTAAACTACGGGCTCCAATCAACAGTCAATGAAAGGCAAATTTCAAACCAATGATTAACTCTCCACTAACAGTGAAATGCGTGTGTGAAATCGTGTATGAACAGATCTGTGAAATTTTGTGTGTATATATGCGTGTGTGTATATATCGATGAAGATGAACAGTTATACAAGACACAATCACAGATAAATGATGACACACAGGTAAGAGGAGTCAAAAATCGGGCATTAATTCGTTGTCCGTAAGAGATTAGTCACAAAAATCACGAATCAGTGATTGAGAATATGAAATCGCCTGTATGTATATGTGCGGCTGTAAAACTGAACTAGGTAAAAGTGAAAGAAAAGATCGAGTTAGAGATGTATATATAGTCATGAATGTGCAATGACAGAAATGCCCCTGATAAAAAGTGTGAAAAACACTAAGTACATACAGGGAGAATCTAAGTCGAAGTCTTATCTCGAAGTCTATCTCGAAGTCTATCTCGAACATTTTAAGTCGAACTTCGAGATAGAGTTCGAGATAGCTGTTAACTTGAAAAACTTGAACCATTTATTTATTAGACCATGTAAACAGCACAAACCACCAAGGAAATCTATCTCGAAATTCTAAGTCGAAATTCGAGATAAAGTTCGAGTTAGGAGTTAACTCGAAAAATCCCCTTAACTAATTGAGAATTCTCTCAAACTCTAAGTCAAACTCTAAGTCGAACTTCGAGTTGAACTCTAAGTCGAACTTCGAGTTGAACTTCGAGATAGAGGTTAACTCGAAGTTATTCTCAATTCTTATCAAAATATCCCCAAAAATGGAAACCTCATCTCAATTTCGAGATAGAGTTCGAGATAGACTTTATCTCGAATATTTTGAAGATAATAAATAGGCACACTGGTAACTCTAAGTCGAACTCTAAGTCGAATTTCGAGTTGAATTTCGAGATAGAGTCTAACTCGAAATTCTTCCCAGACTTAGAATTTTCAAAACTTCACTCTGGAAGCTCAAATCGAAATTCAACTAGAATTTCAAGATGAGTTTCGAGATAGTGACTAACTCGAAATTTTGAAGATACTTAGAATAATTTGACAATTTTTCTTTGAAAAACTCAACAATTAATTTTGTCAAATTAATATAAATATCAATTCAAGGATTTTAATATATGACATAATTAAAACATTCCTTGATAATTCTAAGGCCTCTAATTACATGAAAAACACAGGTAAATTCATCTAAAAATCATGCAATATTTAGAATATTATGAATTTAACTCCCCCTATGTTCATGCAATCTAACACGCATAAATTCAAAGATTTGTGCTATAAAAGACACTTAAAACACACTGAATTCATGCAAAATCACACTATATGCAACCTATAACAATCATTAATTAGGCATCTTAAAGTCTAAACACATAATGATTAAATAACTTGCATATACAAACATAACCATGGATTTTACAGATAGAAGGCTTTACTAACTTGTGTTAAGCATTCCCAATTCACCAACCAACCTATTGAATGTTACTTCATCAAGAGGTTTGGTGAATATATCTGCAATTTGTTGCATTGTGGGCACAAAATGTAGCTCCACAGTCCCCTCCTCGACATGTTCTCTTATGAAGTGATACCTGATATCGATGTGCTTGGTTCTTGAGTGATCTACAGGATTGTTGGTTATGGCAATGGCACTTGTGTTGTCACACATAATTGGAATTTTCTTGTGCTCCATGCCATAATCCTTCAATTGGTTCCTCATCCACAGTATTTGAGCTACACAGCTTCCAGCAGCAATGTACTCAGCTTCAGCAGTAGAAGTAGATACTGTATGTTGCTTTTTACTTTGCCAGGACACCAATCTTCTGCCAAGAAATTGACAAGCACCAGATGTGCTTTTCCTATCAATCCTGCAACCTGCATAGTCTGAATCCGTATAGCCAATTAGATTAAAACCTGTATCTCTTGGGTACCAAATTCCTAGATTTGGTGTGCCCTTGAGATACCTAAAAATTCTTTTGACGGCTATGAGATGTGATTCTCTAGGATCCGCTTGGAACCTTGCACATAAACAAGTCGCGAACATTATATCGGGTCTACTTGCAGTTAAATAGAGAAGTGAGCCAATCATACCTCGATAGCTTGTGATGTCAACTGATTTACCTGATTTGTCTTCATCAAGCTTCGTGGCTGTTGCCATGGGAGTCTTAGCTGCTGATGCATCTTCTAGATTATACTTCTTGAGTAAATCTCTGACGTACTTGGATTGACAGATAAAGATACCATCTTTTCTCTGACTGATCTGTAATCCAAGGAAGAAAGACAGCTCTCCCATCATGCTCATCTCGTATTTGTCTTGCATTAGCTTAGCAAATTTCTCGCACAAGCGCTCATTCGATGACCCGAAGATAATATCGTCCACATAGACTTGAACAAGTATTAGATCATTCTTCACATTCTTATAGAACAATGTTTTGTCAATTACTCCCCTAGTAAAGCCACTTTCAATTAAGAATACGGATAGGGTTTCATACCAACATCTTGGGGATTGCCTGAGGCCATAGACAGATTTGAAGAGGAGATACACAAAATCTACAAGTTCTGGATCAATGAAGCCAGGCGGCTGTTCCAGATACACTTCTTCTTCTAACTCTCCGTTCAGGAAGGCACTTTTCACATCCATCTGGAAAACCTTGAAGTTCTTATGTGCTGCAAATGCCAAAAACATCCTGACTGCCTCAAGTCTTGCAACTGGTGCATAGGTCTCATCATAATCAATTCCTTCTTGCTGAGAATAACCTTTTGCAACCAAACGAGCCTTGTTTCGTGTTACAAGTCCGTTTTCATCCATTTTATTTCTGAATACCCACCTAGCTCCAATTACTGATTTGTTCTTTGGTCGGGGTACCAGTTTCCAAACTTTCTGCCTTTCAAACTGATTGAGTTCCTCTTGCATTGCAATCACCCAATCAGCATCACCAAGAGCTTCTTCTATTTCTTTAGGTTCAAGCTTGGATAAGAACCCAGAATATAAGCAAATATTAGCCAGGTCAGCTCTTGCATTTCTTCTAGTAGACACACCAGCATCTGGATCACCAATAATTAATTCAAACGGATGGTCTCTATTCCATACCCGTTCTCTTGGAAATTGTCTTGATGATTCAGCGTGACTTTCTGAGTTGTGGTGCTGACTACTTTGATCACTTTCACTAACTCCCCCTGAGTTAGTGCCAGCTCCTACAGAACTAGAGTCAACTCGACTTGAGCCTTGAACAGTAGTCCTTGAGCTGCTATTTACTCCCCCTGAGTTGTTGCCGGTTCGTACTGAAGAAGTCTCTCCTGATCTTGTAGAATTAGCTTGTTCACTAGACTCAGGTTCTTCACGTACACTTGGAACATTTAATGGGACAACCAACTCAGGTTCATCTTCAAGTTCTTCTAAGTCCAGATTCTGAAATTTTAGGGACTCGGGTTCACTAGAATCTCTTGAAATTGATGAGAGTTTGGTATCGTCGAATCTGACGTTGTAGCTTTCAGTCACTTTTCGATCATTTACTAAGAACACCCTATAAGCTGCTACCACATCTGTGGAGTAACCAACAAAGATTCCTTCACGAGCTTTTGCTGCAAACTTGCCTAGATTTTCATCATCTATAAGTACATAGCATTTTGCCTCGAAGACATGAAAGTATTTGATTGTTGGTCTTCTTCCGTTCATTAACTCACATGGTGTCTTTTCTTTATCTTTTATGATCAAGGATCGATTTTGAGTGTAACACACGGTACTCACTGCTTCTGCCCAGAAATACAGAGGAAGTTTCGAATCATACAACAAAGTTCTTGCTGCTTCAACCAATGTTCTATTCTTCCTTTCAACTACTCCATTTTGTTGTGGAGTTCTCGGGGCTGAGTATTGACGACGTATTCCTTTAGATACACAGAAGTCATTTAGCACTGCGTTTTTGAATTCAGTGCCATTGTCTGATCTAATCGTCTTCACAGTAAGTGTTGAAACATTCTCAATTTGAGTGATGTGATCAATGATTAAGAAAGGTACTTCGTCTTTCGTCATTGCGAACAATACCCATGTATACTTGGAGAAGTCATCCACGATTACCAATGCATATCTTTTCCTAGACAAAGATAGGACATTCACTGGGCCAAACAAATCCATATGAAGAAGTTGCAGAGGCTCAGTGATACTTGAAATTTCTTTGCTTTTATGCGAGGCTCGCTTCGACTTTCCCATTTCACAGGCTTCACAGAGTCCTTTCGGAGCGAATTCCATTTGAGGTAGATCTCTCACCAATTCTCGCCTCGCGAGAGCATTCATCGTTTTGAAGTTTAAGTGAGATAACTTTTTGTGCCATAACCAGCTTTCATCATCCGAAGCTTTGCTGTAGAAACAGGTGACTTCATTCTGATTTGCTGAATCCATGTCTGCAACAAAAAGATCTGCCTTTCGAACTCCTCTCAAAGCCAGTGAACCTTCCTTGATGTGAGTGATTGATACACCTTTCTTGTTGAAGACAATTTCGTAACCTTTGTCACAGAATTGACTGATACTCAACAAATTATGCTTTAATCCCTCAACATAGGAAATATCTTCAATGATGACATTGCCAGTTTTCAGTTTGCCATATCCCTTTGTCACACCTATGCTGTCATCTCCAAAGGTAACGTAAGGGCCAGCTTTCATAACCAACTCTGTAAGCAGGGACTTGTCTCCAGTCATATGCCTCGATGCTCCACTGTCTAGCACCCATATAACTTTATTTCTCTTTTGCTTAATGCCCTGCAATAACAGATTGATTAGACTTTCTTCGGAACCCAACTTTGATTGGGCCCGGCTTTTCGATAAGATTTAGAATCAACAGATTTAACAACAGGAGATGCACTTTTCTTAACATAACTAGAGCTTTCGACTTCCTCCTTTCCTTTCTCAGACTTGACATGTTTATCAGTCCTAGGAGAAGGTTTGTCACTCCTAACTTTAGGAGGACTGACAGTCTTGGCTCTCCCAAGCTTCTTTTTGATGTTTGAACTAGCAACAGTATTTGAGCATGACTGGCTAGATGCATTCATTAAATTCACAAAAGTTTGCATGACGTTAAAAGTGCATGGCATACAATTAGGTTGACCACACTGTGCATGATTCTGATGCAGATTATTCATTGTATGTGTGACAGGCATGGCATGTGCAGCAGGAACATTTATGTTAGCTTTACATGCATAAGAAAGATGTTCAGTAGATTTGCAGTGATAACATGCTTTCTTTATTCGTTCAGCCTTAACCTCTTTTATGCCTTTCTTCCCTTGTTATTTAACAGCCTTAGCTCCTATTCCTAGTCTAGATTCATCACTAGGGAAATTGATTTTAACTTGTTTAATAGGAGTTATAGGTTGTGCTTTCTGACGATCTTCCATCTCAATCTCATATCTAGCTATCAATTCAGTCTCTTCTTCTTCTATTCTAGGAACAAGGTGTTTGTAGATGGGTTTGACAGAAGGTTTAAAAATGCTAGGAATATCATTTTTAAGGTCACTGGAAGTAGTGTCGATAGGTCTCTTCCCTTCTTTCTTAGAAAGGTTAGAATAATCAAGTCCTACACCTACTCCAGTTATCTTCTTAAATACGTCATTATCTACATACACTTTACTAGCAGCTAGTTTGTAAGCTTCACATTTAGTTTCTAACTCAGCTAGTTTGTTCCTTAAACATGATTCTATTTCTTCCTTAAGGACGAGCTTGTGTTCCAAAGATTTAATAAAATCTCTTAGGGAAGTATCTACAGTGCAAGCAGCCTCTAACTCTTCCACTTTTGCCTCAAGCATTCTGCTTTTGGCGACAAGTGTTTTCTGTTCCTTTTGAGAAGTGTCTAGGCTTTTGCACAACATGTAGATCTCTTCGCTAAGAGCACCGTTCTGTTCCTTATAATCATCAATAGACATTTCTACTTTAAGGGTTAGAACTGGTACCTCTGGTTCCTCTGATGTCTCAGCCATGAGCGCAAAGTTTGCTACATGAGTAACATCTTCCTCATCTGAATCATCCCAAGCTCTTCCTTCTGTTACTACTAAAGCTCTTTTACCATGTTTTTCTTTCACCAGCGATTCATACTTGCTTTTGAGGGCTTCAAATGTCTCTTTTGGATAAGTCTGTTTAGGCTTTTTGCAGTCCGATGCAAAGTGTCCAGGTTCTCCACAGTTATAGCATTTGAACTTCATTTTGAAATCCAAAGGAGATTTGTAGCTGGTACTCTTGCCTTTACCTTGGTAGCCTGACGAACTACCACCACCCTTAGCAGCCCGATAATAAGATGAAGAATTTCTCTGTGGTCGATTGCTCTTTCTGAATCTCATGTTGCTGAACTTCCTTGCCATGTATGCCACGACACTATCGTCCATGTTGTCCAGCTCTTCTTGGGTGAAGTAGTCATCATCACTGTTAGATGCGCACTCGTCATCATTATCAACTTGATGTGGTGCAGGTGATGATTTAGGCTTTGCTGCAACCATTGCCTTCTTAGACTCTTCCTCATCAGCAACTAATCCTGATGCAGTTTCTTTTCCTTTTGAATCATTGTCACATGCTTGATCTTGAAGAGTTTCCAGCTCATAGGTCTTCAGAATTCCATAATATTCTTCCAGAGAAGTTGTATGCAAATCTCTGGTTTCTCTGATTGCGTAGACTCTATGTTCAATGCTCTTTGGCTGGTTCCTCAAATATCTTGTATTGGTTTCAACCATGGGGAGAGTAACACCTCTCAGATTCAAATCTAATACCAACTGACTGAATCGTAGATAGACATCTGTTATGCTTTCTCCTTTTCGTATTCTAAAGGTGTCATACTCCATCTTGAGTATAAGTGTCTTGTTGCTTCTGACCTCTGCAGATCCTTCCATGACAACTTCTATTTTGTCCCAAATCTTCTTTGCTGTATTCAAACCCTTGACTATGTTGAACATTTCATGATCGAGAGATTCCATCAAGGTTTGTCTTACAGAAGTGTCATAAGCTATTTGCTCCTTGTCAGCATCCGTAAAGTCCGCTGCCTTTTTAGGCTCAGACCGAGCAGGTATAACCTCCTCTCCTTCCGTACGCTCAGGAATAGCTTTCATTGGAACGAATTTACCTTTTTCAAGGACTTCCAGATACTCAGGGTTAATAGTCTCCAAGTAGAGTCTCATTCTGAAAACCCATTCTTCATAGTGATCTCTGTTGAACATTGGGATCTTGAAAGAATTTTTAGGAGCCATTTCAAATCTGGTCACTAAAAGTTTCTAAGTACCCAAGACTAGGCTATGTAGAATATCTATGTAGAACTTCTGCCAAGTCGAAATTTCTCTAAGTGGAAATTTTGCTCAAGTCGAAATTTCTCAAGTAGAAATTGTCCAAGTCGAAATTCACCAAGTAGAAATTGTCCAAGTCGAAATTCTATGTAGAAAATCTCAAGTCGAAATTCTATGTAGAACTTTTGTCCTTAGAATAAATTTTTCTGCAGATTACTTTAATATTGAATAAACAATATCACCTTTTTGACTTTTGATTACTTTACACACCGAAAGTAACTAACCCACTTACTAAGCACTGAGTACACTTTCTTTTGCTTTCGGCCAAGGAATAATAATCAAATCAAAAGTACAAAAACACCTTTTTGACTATCTTATTTGTTTGAAAAAGGAGATCAAAAAGTTGTTGGGTTATCCTCTTTGACAAGAACAGATGATGAACACTCAAGAACACCAAATATCAATGAACCCAGATTAATTCACAAAAATTAATTAAAATACACCCAAGCCAAATAATCACACCTGGAGTATTTAAATAATTTTTCCCGGATGAGTTTTCACTGGAAACGAATTAAAGCACACTTTTCGAAAAAAAATGAAAAGTAGATCTAGAAAATGAAAACTCACGATTCTTCTACCAAACACAAGGATCTATGTTTTGTATGTTAAACATCCGCTCTGATACCAATTGTTAGGTCCAAATGTGTTGTAGAGGGGGGGTGAATACAACTTTTCGATTTTGAGAAGCAATAAATACGATGCAATAAATGAACACGCAGATTCAAGGAATATATTTCTTTATATATAACTTGAAAAGGTTGCTACAACATTCATTACAAAGTATAACAGAAGTTCAGAGAGAAGTGAATGATTCTAAGCTCTGTGAATATACTCTCTCTCTTTTTCTTGTGTTTTTCTCAATATTGCTCACTAACTAAAACATTACACAAGTGCTTCTATTTATACTACATGTAATCTATGACCTGTAGTCTTCAAAGACTAAGATGTACGTGGCCCAATGATGTCCACATAAATCTTGTCTTATCTTGAAAGCTTGGAAATCTGCCAATCAGAAGATGTCATGTGTCATGTTGAAGCTGCACTCTAAGTAGAACTTCTACTTGAGAATTTCTACTTAGCCATCTCGAAATTCTAAGTAGAACTTCTACTTGGGAATTTCGACTTAGCCATCTAGAACATTTAGTACTTAGAAAATATTCTGGTCTTCAACTTGAAACTTCAATGCACATCTTGAGCTTGTGATATCTTCATATCTTCTTTGTTCTTCTACAAGCTCTTGAACATGGATCTTTATTACTGACATAAACTTGCTATCAATGTCCTGACACTTGATGCACTGGTCTGGTTCATAAGTGACTAGTCTTGATAGTGTTTCTGCTTCTTGAATAAATTACCATATTCACTTAGTAACTTGGCTTTCCAATATTTGCTTTCCTTCTTGTTCACTTGAAATCAATTTGTCTTGTTGATACTGATAGTTATGATCTTGATTCTCGAATTCTCAAATCACTGAGGCCTGAACAACTTTGACTTGAACTTCTCTCAATGATTTCTTCTTGGCTTGATCATAGTTGACATGTTCAATTGTATCAATTACCTTGTCTTCATTTAGTGTTGATTTCTTGTGACTTCTTGTTCTTGATTGTCTTCTGGTTAAGTATCTTTTCGTTTAATTGAGTTACATTAGTTATAGTGTTACAAGTTAATACACTCTGCCTTTCAGTGATACCCCGGACTTCATCTTTTATACCTGTTTTACTGAGTATTTATCATGGGTCTCCGGTGGGTGGACACTCAGGGGATGTCAAAACATGCTTGAGGCTCGCGGCAGAATGGTTTTGGGTCGGTATGCGTAAGGATGTAGCAGTGTTTGTGCAACAATGTGAAACGTGTCAACGACACAAGGTGTCACAACAGGTGCCCGCAGGGTTGCTACAACCCCTGCCAATACCTTCCAGAGTGTGGGAGGATATCTCCTTAGATTTTGTGGAAGGCTTGCCAACATCTCAAGGTATGGACACTATACTCGTGGTGGTGGACCGTTTTTCAAAATATGCACATTTCCTGCTGCTACGACACCCATTCACTACACTGTCTGTGGCTACAATATTCGTGAAAGAAATTGTGAAATTGCATGGGTTTCCAGCCTCGATAGTTTCTGATAGAGATAGAATTTTCATGAGCAATTTTTGGAAAGAAATCTTTCGGGTGCAAGGTACTGAACTGAAGCGGAGTACTTCGTATCATCCCCAAACGGACGGTCAAACGGAGATTGTGAATAGAGTCGTGGAGACGTACTTGCGATGTTTCGCTTCTGGGAAACCCAAATCATGGGCGAAATGGATCCATTGGGATGAATTCTCCTATAATACGGCCCCTCACATGTCCACCAAGGTGACACCATTCAAAGCATTATATGGGAGGGATCCACCTTTGGTCAATCGTCTGGGACGGGGGCAATCTCCAGTGGACAGCGTTGAGGCAGTCCTCCAAGAACGGGATGCAATCCTGGATGATTTGCATTTCAACTTGCTCAAGGCTCAACAGAAAATGAAAGATAATGCAGATACAAAGCGTCGAGACGATCAACTGGTGGTGGGGGAAAAAGTTTATGTGAAGCTTCAGTCATATCGTCAAAAGTCGCTGGCCCGACGACCGTATGAGAAATTGGCAGCCAAATTTTACGGGCCTTTTGAAGTAGTACAGAGGATTGGACAAGTGGCTTATCGAGTCCAGTTGCCAGAGGCAAGTAAAATTCACCCCGTGTTCCACATTTCTCAATTGAAAAGAGCCATTGGGCCACTACCATTTAGCACTACAATTCCTGAGCAGTTGACTGCAGACTTGGAGTTAGAGGCTGAGCTAGAAGTAGTTGTGGATGTTCGCCGTACACAGCCAGGGTCACCATTGCAGTGTGAGGTTTTGTTGAAGTGGAAAGGACTGCCATTGTTCGAAGCCACGTGGGAAGAAGCTGAGGCCATTGATGAATGGAGCAGAGTCACAACCGTTAATCAAATATACGAGGAGGAAAGAAAAGGGTAAAAGAGTAAATGCAGAAGCCAGGGGTAGAGGAGAAAATTCACAGTCAAAATTGGAGGACTAAAAAGTAAAAGACCATGAAGCAAATAAAAGGCAAAGCGGTGGAGTGAGCTAGGGTTATGGAAAGAAGATTGTAATCGTAGTTTTAATATTAGACTTGGGAGAGTGCGGCCTCTCGAATAGCCTGCAACTTGTTTTTATTTGTCAATTATTCTCAGACTTGGTGTTGAAGCTGGATTTAATCGTTCATTAGAGTGATCAATTGATTGTTGTTTTGAGCCATTTAAGCAATTTATCACAATGCAGCTTAAACATAATAATCAATTAAATCATGTAAAGACATTTGTACAACTTATGCACAGTAATCCAGTATATATATAATCTTATGCCTGACCTTTTTACGTGGCGCTTTGTGTTGCATCTGCTCTAATCTACTGAATCTTGTCATCACCGATATATGATAAACATATGCCGCATTTTGTTTCTGTAAGTTGAAATTTACTGTGCGTTCCTTCCCTTCAAAATTAAATCTTTTGAATATTCAAATGTTCGATTACTGATTGTGAACATGCAGGGGGCTGGTAGAGGTATTTTTACTTCCTACTGTACTATTTCACAAACTGGCTTCGTAATCAATAAAATCAAAGACACTCAAAACAAAGATCATGCATGTGATGGAGTAGTTTTTAGGTAAGTCTTAGTTTTATGGCTATCCACAATTTTATTTGCATTATTAATACTAATTATGCATTATGATAATTGTGTTCTCGATTTTTCTGACCCCTGCAGCCAATTGCCATCTAATCTGCAAGATGCATTCCGAAAATATTTGGATGTACGCGGAATCAATCACAGTAACGCAAAGATCCTGTACGAGTACGCGGTCAACAAGATGAAAAGAGAAAACTTGAAGTCCCTCGAAATGTTTAAGAAGTTAGAGGTGGATACTTTAGGCTGCTTGGAATTGTTTAAGGAGAAAGTAGATACGTGCATTGTTCAATTCAATGTAACATATTAGTTACTATGAATTTAATATAGAACAGAGTGTAGAACAGAGGCATTCTACCTGCGCAGCTAGTGCAGTGGATGACCATAATCTTTCGGTTTTTTTGTTTAATGACCCTACTACTGATTATTGTTTTCTTCAAAAATTTTATTAGATTTAGGCTAAGGATTGTATACTGTCATTATTAACAAAATTTACAACAGACACGGTTATATAGTAAGTAGAAGCTACAAGTGTACATGTCCACTTTCTCTATACATTAGTATAATTATTTCTGAATATAAATGGATTTCTGACTTTAATAAGTTTCTACCACAAACACTTAATGTTAGAGTTTTAGTTTTAAACTTCCTGTTTTGTTTATATTCTTTGAAGATATAGACTGATACTTTAGTATAAGTGAAGTTGCGAGCTATTGTTTCTTTTGCAAACCTTTAGGCTAATCATGATCTATAGTTATGTCTGCACAATGTTGTTGCAGATTATTGTAACTGGCACCTAGTAAGTTTACGTAGCCTATAATGCATATTATTTTAGCCTTAGACCGCGACTCAAATAGCAGTGCAGACTACTGTATTCTGCGACGGAGTTTGTGAGATGAATTGGCATGGAGAGTGTTTGTTTGCGGCCTCCGGATTATCTAATACTTCGTTCTTCACTCTAGTCCTTTGTTTGTGTCGAAATTCCAAAATTGCAACTCACTACCGTGGTTCATAGCATCGACCTCAATACCATTCACAGCATCATCATTCTCAGCCCCTTGTCACTCTCATGCCTAAACTCATTGTTTTCTTGTCCAAAACTCGAAAACGGATATGTGCCCCAGCGGGGCCGTAATATATAAGAAAGAAGAGCCAGTAGTGGTTGCTTTGAATTGAAGGTGTAAAAATGTTGATAGGGACGGTGGATGAAGGCGATAGTGAGATGACGGGAGAGACGAAGTGAGAAGAAGGATGGAGATAAACGTATTTTTACAAAAAAACGAAAGTAATGAACGTAGTTTGGTAATTTAAGTTGGGCCATGTATTTTTAAAAGCTCAATAATTAACGTGTGTAATTTTGAAAAAAGCCCTTATGATATCAAACAAAATTTTCTTAATATTTATATTTATTAAAATTTATTGAGAGTAAATTTTATTTTATCAAAGAAATTTTAATATTTTACTGAAAAAAATAAGGAACTCTTAAAATTTATTATACTTAGTGAAAAAATAATCAAATTTTAGTATAAATATATACAAAATTATTATTTATTAGATTTCAAATTGTCAATTTACTATATTTGCTCCATCTTTAGTTCTAAAAATCATATTTAGACAATTTTACATGCCACACTGAACTCAAGAAATCACTTTAATTTAACGTAGGTTTAACAATTATTATCGAACTTAAACTACTCGAAAATTGAAGAAAAAAAAAAGTTACGATTTTTTCATTAAAAATTCTATTCAATTTAAAAGCCTACTTATATTTGGTTTACATTATTAAATTTAATATTTAATAACTTTTATAATTAAAATCTCTTCTCTCCAATTCTAATTAATGAAATAAACTAATAATAATATAATTACTAATAACTAACTGATTACCTTTTCCAGCTAAAAGGTAATATCTTTTCGATTTTTTCTAACTGAAATATCTCATTCAAACTTAATTTTTTTACTTAATTATCCTTATTTACTATACTATATTGTAAAAAATGAAACTTTAAAAATTTTGGTACAATACGGTACGGTGCTTAACTTATTTAATTATTTGACTTTATTATTCCTAATTATTTTACTTAATTATATAAAAAAACAAAACAAAATCTTTTCTCAAAATATTACACACAACTCTTTCGAACACTTCTCATAAATAATTATTAACCAAGTACCTTTTTCACCTATTACCATTTCTAATTTTTCTAACTAAAATGTCTTATTTTCAAAAATATGGTGGTTCTAATTAATGAAATAAACTAGTAATATTATAATTATTAATAACTAACTACTCCCTCCGTACCATTCATTTTTATACACTTACTATTTTGGGGTGTCCCATCTTTCTATACATTCCAAAAATAGTACTCCCTCTGTCTCTAAAAACATTTCTCATTTACTAAATCGGGACTATCAAAATACTTTTCCCCTTTCTATTTTAAGCCATAAACAATAATATTCAATACCCACTACTCCACCCACTACTCCTTAAAAATAATATTCAATACCCACTACTCCACCCACTAATCATTACAAATAATATTCAACACCCACTATTCCACCCACTACTCCAAAAAAATAATATTCAATACCTACTATTCCACCCACTACTTCTTAACAATAATATTCAATACCCATTACTCCACCCACTACTCCAAAAAAACAATATTCAATACCCACTACTCCTTAAAAACAATATTCAATACCCACTACTTCTTACAAATAATATTCAATACCAAATGTTTCTTAAAACCCGTGTTTTTAGTCAAACGGGTAAAGTAAAAAGAGACGGAGGGAGTATAATTTTAATAATAGAAAATACTATTACACCCACTAACTTTCCTCCACTATCTCAAATCTATAATATAAAACATTATTAAACCCACTACTTTTCTCCACTATCTAAAATCTATTATTAAATATTCATAGATCTCACCACTTTACTCACTTTTCATCTAACTTTACTCATTTTTTATAACTCACCGGGACGGAGGGAGTATTACTTTTTCCAGCTAAAAGGTACTCCATCCGTCTCTTAAAACATTTCCTGTTTACTATTTCGGGACATTCAAAATACTTTTCTCCTTTCTATTTTAAGTCATATAAAACAATACTCCCTCTGTCTCTTAATATGTTTCCTGTTTACTAAATCGGGAAAATCAAAATATCCTTCCTGTTTCTATTTTAAACCATAAACAATAATATTCAATACTCACTACTCCACTCACTACTCCTTAAAAACAATATTCAATACACACTACTCCACCCACTACTCATTAAAAATAATATTCAATACTCACTACTCCACCCACTACTCCTTAAAAACAATATTCAATACCCACTACTCCATAAAAAATAATATTCAATACCCACTACTCCTTAAAAACAATATTCAATACCCACTTTTTCTTAAAACCCGTGTTTTTCATCAAATGAGAAACACATTTTGGCACGGAGGGAGTATTCAATACTCATTATTCCACCCACTACTCCTTAAAAACAATATTTAATACCTACTACTCCATCCACTACTCCTTAAAAACAATATTTAATAACCACTATTTCACTCACTACTCTTTAAAAACAATATTCAATACCCACTACTCCCCCACTATTGTTTAAAAACTATATTCAATATCCACTATTACACCCACTACTTCTTAAAAATAATATTCAATACCCATTACTCCATTAAAAAATAATATTCATTACCTATTGTCTTAAAACCCGTCTTTTTAGTCAAACGAGCAATGTTTAAAGAGACAGAGGGAGTAACTTCTTTTCTATATTTTTTAATTGTACTTTTTTCAAGATTCACGTCTTCTGAAATTATTGAAATTCTAATGTAATTATAATTTTTTTATTATACACTATTTTTATCTAAAGTATGTGAACATTATTGGGTGTGGACTCTCTGTTCTTTTCACGTACAAGTGTAAACAGGAAAAGATGTTGGAGCAAATTCAATTATTAAAGTATGAGTGGGTCATTGCTCATGTGGCTTGAACTTTCAACGGCACTAGCAAGCATCTCGTAAAGTGTTCAATAATTGTTAGGGATGGCAAAAATACCCGACCCGATGGATACCCGATCCGATCCGATCCATTTGGGTCTACCCAAACCCGATTTTTTGTATTTGGATTTGGATCTGGATCTTATTTTTGGACCCGAAAAAGTTTGGATCTGGATTTGGATCTTAGGTATCCCGATCCGAGACCCGACCCGAAACCCGAAATCCGATCCAAACCCGATCCAAACCCGAAACCCGATTAAAAACCCGATATATATATAATGAATTATTAAGTATATTAATATCTTACTTAATTCTATAACCATGATACATAATTTACATACATTTCACTAATTATTGTATCATTTCATTATTAATATTTACATGCACTTAATTTTAATTATTAATTATTATATCATTTTATTATTAATATTTACAATTAATAGTCAAATAATCAATTTTTCTTTTAATTATAATTTTATTAGTAATTCGGGTTCGGGTCTCGGGTAAAATCCAAACATTCGGGTTTCGGGTAAAATCCAATCCGATCCGAAATCCGTTGGATCCGGGTCCGGGTCTTAATTTTCGGGTATTTTTCGGGTCCGGGTCGGGTTCGGGTCCAGTCAAAAAAATCGGGTCTGGATCTGGATATTGAAAAACCCGACCCGACCCGACCCGTTGCCATCCCTAATAATTGCTACACGCAACTATTATATCGCAATTATTGTTATTTTACTCCCTCCGTCCCATTTTATGGGAACCTCTTTCCTTTTTGGGACGTCCCAAAAAGAATGAACATAAGATACTTACTATTTTTGAACACTACTTTTCACTATTACACCTACTACTTCTACACTTTTTTTATTAAATAAACACTATTACACCCACTATTTTCCTCCACTTTCTCAAATCTATTATTAAATAATGATGAGTCCCACCACTTTACTCACTTTTCAACTAATTTTACTCTTTTTCTACTACAATTTCTTAATCTCCGTGAAGGTCAAAGTGGTTCATACAAATCGGGACAGAGGGAGTAAATCGCTGTGTGATTTCATATTTTTTCTCATGATTGACCACTAGAAAAATCAATGATTTAAAGAAGAGTAAAATTGTAATTTACTGTTTAAAGAACTTCATTAATCAATGATAAAGATTTTTAATGTTTAAGCAAATGATAGTAAGAAGATAAAGATGAGAGAATGTGATTTAACTTGCATTTCACAATAATATTGTAATGCTCACATTGAGGCCATACAATGCTGCACCTATTCTTATATACTAGGCCTTACAAGTAGATTATCACCTTAAGAAACTAAAAGCACAACACCCTGACATGGGTTTAGAATAATTAAAACAACAAGCAACTCCCTCACAAGGGTTTAGAATAATTAAAGTAAATAGAATGTTTGAACAACTAGGACAAGCAACTTGACAACTTCAGTAGTACTTCTTTACTCCCCCTCAAGCGGAGTGGAGTTAGCTTTCGAGACTCCAAGCTTGCTCAACAAATAGTTGTGTTGCTTGACCGGCAATGGCTTGGTCAGGACATCAGCCACTTGCAAATATGATGGAACATGAGTTGTAGTAATTGCTCCCTCAGAAATCTTGTCCCTGATAAAGTGACAATCGATCTCGATGTGCTTCGTGCGCTCGTGCAACACTGGATTTGCTGCAATGGACAACGCTGCTTGATTATCACTCTTGATTATAGTGGGAGGCAGATCAGAGAGGCCCATGTCTTTCAGCAAGGAGGTCAGCCATGTCACTTCGCAGCAAGTCAATGCCATTGCCCTATATTCCGCTTCTGCTGTGGAACGAGCTACCACTGACTGCTTCTTAGTTTTCCATGACACTGGTGAAGAACCCAATAACACACAATAACCTGATGTTGACTTTCTAGTAGTAGGACAACTTGCCCAATCACTATCACAGTAAGCAGTGAGTCGGGCAGTCGATGAGGAAGCTAGCAATATCCCTTGTGCAGGATTGTTTAGAAGATACCTTAAGACTCTCTTTGCTGCTTGCATATGTACCGTAGTAGGCTTTTGCATGAATTGAGCTAGGTTGTGTACAGGAAAAGATAGGTCAGGGCGAGTGATCGTTAAATAAATTAACTTACCAAGTAAGCATTGGTACAGATGTGGATCTTGCAACAATTCGCCCTTATCTGGAGTAAGATTCATGCGAGTATCCATTGGCAACTTCAATGGTGTGGATGTTGACATCCCAAACTCCTTTAGCAAGTCTAGCACATACTTTCGTTGAGAGATAAAGAAACCAGCATCACTTCTGTCTATCTCCAAACCCAAGAAATAACTTACAGGTCCCATACCTTTAGGCTGAAGTGACTTGACAAGATCCCCTTCAACTCAATTATTGCCTTCATGCAATTTCCTGATATCAACAAATCATCCACATAAATTAGCACTAAAATAATTGCTTCATTCGATACCTTTGAATACAACCCATAGTCTGCTTTCGAATGTTTGAACCCAATCGACTTCAGTGTCACAGACAATTTGTGGTGCCATTGCCTTGAAGCTTGACGTAGACCATAAAGAGCCTTTTTCAGTTTGCAAACCAGTTGGGGTAACCCCTCCACTTTCGCTATCATTCCTGATTCACTTATCCTGGTTCCAATTCCAGTGTACCCTTGTGGCAAAGTCATGTACACCGTTTCTTCCAAATCACCATTTAAAAACGCATTTGACACATCGAGCTGGTGCACAAACCAATCTTTCATTGCAGCAACTGCCAACAGAGCACGCACTGTGGTCATTTTTGCCACTGGTGCAAAGGTCTCCACGTAATCAATTCCATATTTTTGCTTATAACCCAATATCACCAATCGAGCTTTATATTTGTCTATAGAACCATCTGCCTTGAACTTTGTTTTGAAAATCCATCTGCTTCCTATTGCTTTTCTGTTAGGTGGAAGTGTCATTACCTCCCAAGTTCCATTCTTTTCTAATGCATCCAGCTCTTCGTTCATTGCCTTGATCCAGTGTGTATGTTTAATCGCTTGATGAAAATACACTGGATCATTTTGAGGAATGATAGCTGCCAGGAAGCATTTAAAATTCGTGCTCACATACTGGGAAGCAACCGCTTCAACACTCATTGCCTTTCGACTTTGTGAATTCACAAATTCACTCATCCAAGTTGGCTTCTTTGTCACTCTTGAGGATCTTCTTGGAGCCATTTGTTGAAATTCCTCATTATTTTCCACTTCTTCTTTATTACCAGCCTCATTCTCTTCTTCCTCAAGATTTTCATCCAAACTTTCAAAAGCTCTGTTGTCATCTTCACGTTCTGTCTCCTCTGGTGCATCAATCACGTTTTCATCTTCATACACCATCTCCTCTGTTGATGGCATTGACAGTGGCATTGGCGTCATATACGGTTTCTTTGTGTTTTTGTTGAAGGGAAACACATTTTCATGAAACACCACGTGTCTGGATACAAATGGTTGCATCGTAGTGAGATTCAAAAGTCTGTATCCCTTTGTTCCACTTGGATAGCCAATGAAACAACTAGCAATCCCTCTTGGTGCAAACTTATCAGTCCCATGATTCACATTATACGCCATTGCCAAGCAACCAAACACCTTCATGTACTCATAGTCAACCTGCTCCTTGAACAATTTCTCATATGGAATCTCAAAGTTCAGAGCTGCATTGGGTAGTCTGTTAATGATATGTACTGCTGTCAAAACGCATTCTCCCCAGTATGACAATGCCAACCCAGATTGAAAAAGCAGGGCCCTTGCAACTTCCAGAACTTGTCGATGCTTCCTTTCCACTCTAGCGTTCTGCTGGGGTGTGTATGGGCATGAGGTTTGATGTACGATCCCTCCTTTTGCAAAATGTTCAACACAAGCTTTATCTGCAAACTCGAGTGCATTATCTGACCTTACCATTTGTATTTTGCTATTGAATTGAGTATTAACAAACTCTTCAAACTTAATGAGCGTACTCAAATAGTCAGATTTCTTTTCTAACAAATGCACCCATGTCATCCTCGTGTGATCATCCACCAGTGTGAGAAAAAATCTGAACTTTCCTCTGGTATTAACTCTATACGGACCCCATATATCAGTGTGAATCATTTCAAAAGGCTTAGATGCATATGACTTACTAGAGGGAAATGCCAACTTCGTCATTTTAGCCAGGGGACAAGTCAGGCATACCTGATCCTTTTGTTGTGACAAGAAAGGTCTGATATGATCTATATGCTTCAACTTTGAGATTGCTGCATGTCCCAGCCTTTGGTGCCACATGGCATATTGATTGCCTTCATTTTGAAACCCTTTTTCAGTCTTTTCTCCTGCCATAGCCATTCTCCTCACACCTATTACTTCGTCCTTCAAGTAATACAATCCCTGCTTTATTTCACCAACTCCCACTACATTCCTCGTCTTTGAATCCAAAACCAAGCATTTGTCTGGTTGAAACATCACCTCACATCCGCCATCTTGTACAAGCTTGTGAATGGACAGTAGATTATGTTTAAATTGAGGCACATGAAGAACATTACGAAGCTTCACACCATTTCTCAGTACAACATCTCCCACGTGTGTGATGAGTGTTGTTGCTCCAGTGGGCAATGTTATAGTAAAATTTGCAGGGGCGAGCTTTACATTAATCAAGTTCTCAAGACACGAAGTCATGTGATCTGAAGCCCCCGAATCAATGATCCAAACTTCTGACTTTGTGTCCTCATGTTCACCAGCCTTTGCCATTCCTGAAAAACCAAAATCAATTTCCTCATCGGTCTCAGATCCTCTTGGATGTGATGCATTCTTTGGAATTAGCTTCAATAGTTGCTCAAGTTGATGTGCCGTCATGGTCACATTTTGTTGTATATCAACACCACCTTTAACATGGTTTGCCACCTTGTGACTATCTCCCCTATTTCCAGTCCACTTTCCAACTGCAGGATTCTGCCCAGATTTACATTTAGAATGCCACTTTGGGTACATCCCTGTAACTTTCCAACATCTATCATAAGAGTGCCCCCCTTTTCCACAGGCAGTGCACACCAGCATTTTATCCTTGTTTTCTCTACTACTGTACATTGCTAGTACATCTCCATCACCATGTATGCCTTGTGATAACACGTCCTTCTGTGATTCTTCTTGTAGTATCGCTGCACACACCATCTCAACCGAAGGAAGGGGAGTTATCATAAGTAACTGGCTTCTTTGTGGCCCATAAACCTCATCCAAGCCATTGAGAAACTGGAAAAGTTTCGACTCCTCTCTCATTGTTTCAATGGCCTTCAACAAACTAGCAACATCTTCATCAATCTTCTTGACAGTTGGAAGCACGTTCATGGAGTCTATTTCTTCCCACAACATGCTCAGTTTTGTATAATATTCACTCACTTTTGCACCATTTTGTCTCAAGTTGAAAAGATCTCTATTCAACTTGTATTTTCTAGATCCATTGGTCAAAGAAAACCTTATCTCAAGTTGTTTCCAAATATCAGAAGCATTATTAATGAACAGGACTGAAGATTTAATGCTATCAGATATGTTGTTGTGGATCCACGAAATTACCAAGTTGTTACACGTGTCCCATTGACTGGCTTCTGTAACTTCTGTGGCACTTCTCGTGACTGATCCATCAAGAAACCCTTGCTTTCTCTTTGCTGAGATCTGGATCTCAAACGTCCTTCTCCAGGCCCTATAGTCTGCAGCTCCTTGCAGCTTTGTCACACTAATTGACAATGGACCATCAGATGGGTGCGTAAATAGAGGATTTTGAATGTCCGTGATGGACATTTTGCCATTAGACATCTCTCTCTCTCTCTCTATATATATATATATATATTTATTTTTTTTTTTTTTTTGAAAATCTCACCTACACACTATTCTTTCAACTAAGCTATCAAATGCAAAGCTCTAATACCATAAAGATTTTTAATGTTTAAGCAAATGATAGTAAGAAGATAAAGATGAGAGAATGTGATTTAACTTGCATTTCACAATAATATTGTAATGCTCACATTGAGGCCATACAATGCTGCACCTATTCTTATATACTAGGCCTTACAAGTAGATTATCACCTTAAGAAACTAAAAGCACAACACCCTGACATGGGTTTAGAATAATTAAAACAACAAGCAACTCCCTCACAAGGGTTTAGAATAATTAAAGTAAATAGAATGTTTGAACAACTAGGACAAGCAACTTGACAACTTCAGTAGTACTTCTTTAAATGAGTTTAAAGAACTCCATTCACAGCTACTCGCTCTTTGCTTTCTCTCATCTTTAATTACCTGCTTCTGCATTATTAGCAATTATTAGCAATTAGAACTACATCTTTGTTTGGAAAAAAGAAATCGATCGATAATCATGGTGGGAGTAGGCGACATTCCATGCGTGGGAAAATTTGTGGAAAGAATATCTGATAAAACAGTTGATGCTGTGTTTCGTGGTTTCCGTTACGTGTTCCGTTATCAGGCTCTTGTCGACCAACTCACTGCTGAAACTGCGAAGCTTAACATTGAGAAGGAGGAGATGTCCATCAAAGTTAAAAAAGAAAAAGATAATGGTAAGGAAATCAAAGAATTTGTACTGAAATGGCAAAAAGATGTGGAAGAGATCGAAAAGAGTGGTGAAGAGCTTTCACCTTCATGCAGATGCATCCAGCGTCTGCTCATTCCTAATCCCGTCTCTCGTTTTCGAATCGGCAGGAATGCGGAAAAGAAGGCCACGACTGTAAGAGAACTCACGGCTACCGGAAAGGACCACAATACTAAAGAAATTGCATATCCAGTACCGGTTATAAATATGCCAAAACCTGATACTGCATTCGAAGAGTTTGAATCCAGAAAAGAGGTTTACAAGAAACTCTGGGACGCGCTAGTTAACAAAGATAGTCCTCTGATCCATGGAATCTATGGAATGGCAGGAGTTGGCAAAACGAGAATGATGGAGCAATTGTGGGAAGATGCCATGAAGGAGCAGATTTTTAATAAGGTGGTACGAGTAAATGTGGGCAGTGAAAACTTGAACGAATATGAATTACAAGACCAGATTGCTGCCCGTCTTGATTGCAAACTGGAGTCGCAAGATGTGGAAAGTAGAGCTTCTCAGCTGGAAAACAGTTTAAGGAAGGGAGGAAAGATTCTCCTTATATTAGATGATGTATGGAGGGAGATCCCCTTAGGCCATATTATTGGGACTTTATTTAAAGATGGTAGTGTTTCCGATGGCTCTAAAATCCTCTTGACATCTCGAGATAAAGGTGTATGCGAGGTCAACAACTGCGAGCATCCTGTCGAGGTCAAAACCTTGAGTCCTGATGAAGCATTGGATCTGTTCATGAAGACTGTTGGTCCTGATACAATCTCTCTACTGGATCAATCCCTGGTAGAAGAAGTGTGTGATGAATGTGGTCAATTACCATTACTCATTCTTGCTGTTGGCAAAGCACTAAAACGCAAACGTCACAATTCATGGGTGGATGCACTTAATCAACTTCAGAAGGGTAAATTTGAAAATATTCCTGGAGTAGATCCACAAGTATATCGGGGTATTAGACTGAGTATTGATTATTTAGAACAAGATGATGCAAAGTCATGCCTTTTTCTGTGCTGCTTGTTTCCTGAAGATGCCGATATCGATATGAAGATGCTGATCCAGTTAGCAACAGGCTCACAACTTATACGCGATGGAGAATCAAGAGTACTTGCTATGGTTGACTCTCTCAAGGATTCTTCTTTGTTGCTTGACTCTGGAGAATATCATGATACTAAAGTTCATGACATCATCAGAGACGTAGCAAGAAACCTGGCTTCCACAGATTCAAAATATGCTTTTTTACACGTAGAATGCAACTCATGGCATTTTCCATCTGATGATGTCGGTGATTGTACCAAAAAATTATTACGTTTAGATGTGGAGACTGATGTTCATTTCGAGGAGCATCCGGTATTCCCTGACCTGCATACCTTGTGGCTACAACAATGCCACTACCGTCAACAACAATTCTCAGATGGCTTCTTCAAAATGTTTGTGAATCTCGGTTGTCTAATGCTACAAAATGTGGACATATCTTGGGAGAAGTTCTCTCTTCAACGCTTGGGTAATCTCCGGACACTTATTTTATTTCAATGTGACATAAGGAAGACAGATGTTAGTCTTTTTCCCAAAAAACTCAAAACTCTCTACATTTGTTATTGTGATCTCCCAAGCCCACTGGATGTAGCAAACCTGGAATATCTTCAAAAGCTAGAGATCCAAGCTGGATCTAAGTTGGTAATGAAGTCAAATGTCATATCTAGTCTCTCCCGTCTAGAAGAATTACATGTACCTAATGGATTCAAGGTAGACATGAAGCGCATAGTGATGGAGATTAGTCAATTGACTCGTCTGAAAAGTTTACAATTTCATTTCTGTGGTGTTGAAATTCTTCAAGGTAGAAATATATTTCCTGATATAGATAGATACAAGGTATTTGTGGGTGTTCGGGGTGTTCCGGATGAGGTTCGTTGGGAAAATTATTGGGAACGAGATGATGAAGAAGATGGGATAGTTCCATCAACAAAGTCATTTTTGTTGTATCAACTAGACGAGGAACCCTGGGAAGGTTTGATAGCAAGGGCTGAAGAAGTGATATTATTGTGCAACAGGTTTGGTGTTAAAGTGAGTAGCATTTGCAATCGCTACAGAGGAGCATTCGAACACTTGGAAAGACTATATATTAAAAAATGTGACAGGACGGGGGGGCATCTAGCGAGATTTTCACATAGTCTTCAACATGAGGCAACATGTTTCTCCAAACTCACCATTTTAAAAATTAATAACTGCTCTGAATTGAAATACCTCTTCTGCAACAAAATTGCAAAAAGTCTGGCACAGCTGCAAGAGCTCAGTGTAAAAAATTGTGAATCTATGGAAGCCATCATAATGAATGAAGGCACAACTGATGGAGAAATCATAATTTTCCCCAGATTAAAATCAGTGAAGATACATTACTTGGTGAGACTCGTAAGCTTCTACGCTGAAAAGAAAAATATGAATCCTGGTTCAACGTTACTCGTGGACAATTTTGCCGAACATCAACCTTTTTTTGATGGAATGGTATGCTTTCCTTACTTTATAATTTTCTTCTTTTACTTGGGAAGCAGAAAGGTTACACAAAAAAAAAATTGTTAAGTAACACGATAAGTAAATTAGGATGATAATGATATGATTAATTTAATTTTAGTGGTAAATTCTAATTGCCTCTTATATATATTTATGAAAATTAATTCGTAATATTTAATAATGTAATTATGATTAATTGTAAATCAAAAGAATGAAAAATTCATATTGCAAAAATCGCTTAATATTATAAATTTGTATAATCCCAATTGATTTTAATTTAAAATATTAATTTATTATAAATATTTTTTGACATTAAAAAAAATGTAATATATGGATATGTTAAATAAAGTCATTACTATATTTAAATTAGAATTGTTAACTAACCATGATTAGTATAATAGGATGAGAATGGTAAATAAGAAAAACTATTAATATAATATAATTGATCTAAAATATCTGATTGACCCTAAAATAATTCATAATTTTTTAATTAGTTATTATAATAAATGATAACTAACATTTTCAAATATGTTCTTAATACACTATTTTACCTAACAACACTAAGTTATAAAATCCAATAATTGAAAAATAAATAACTTTTTTAAAAGTTTTTTATTCGTCAAAAACTCATTATCAAATTTAATTTTTATTTAAAAATTTAATTATCCCAAAATGAAAATGTGAACAAATATAACTATAAACATGGACTGCATGCTCCACTCTCACTTTGTTTGTCACTTGACAGGTTAATTATTAAGAATTCTAGTTTAATCCAAGTAAAATAAAATTAGAGTGATTACATGTTATTACGATATTTTTTCACAAAATTAATTTTCTTTTTTTGCAAAGCAAAAATAAAATTAAACGTAAATAAATAGCTTGTAGTAGGATGTTTCTTATATTAATTTAGTGTAAAATTCTCAAATTATTTTCATTTATACATGCAATTTAAGTTAATAAATTACACACATCATATGTCTACCATAATATTTTCAATAAATCTTATTTGTTTTGATTGTATTAACTATTTATTTATTAAAATTTTAATTTTTAAAAGAATCTATAGTACGTGCATATAACAAAGTACCATTTGATTCCTTACAACTACATATTTATTTGCTTTCAAAAAAAAAATTATGATTTATTTATTTATTTTAATTTCTTTAATTTTAACACGATTCTCTATAACCACATAATTAAGTATCGTTTATTTATTATATATTTTTAGTTTTCAATTATCTACACGTTTATGTTTAAATAATGCTTATTATATTTATTTATTTGTTTTAATTTCTTTTATTTCGTCATAAGTTCGATCCCCTATCGCTACATAATTTAATAGTGTTTATTTTTTATCATTTAATTTTCTACAAATACATATTTAAATAATACTCATTAATTATATTTATTATCAACAATTTATTTATATTAGAAGATTTATTTATATTTAAATAATACTCATTAATTATATTTATTATCAACAATTTATTTATATTTATTAATTTATTGAACTTATTAACTACATAATTATACAAGATTTATTTATTTTAATTTTTTAAATTTTATTCCGTGTTCGATTCCCTATAACCACATAATTAAATAGCATTTAATTATTATATACTTTTATCTTTCAATTCTCTATAAGTTTATATTTAAATAATACTTATTAATTATATTTATTTATTTTAATTTCTTTTATTTCACCCCTATATAATTACATAATTTAATAGTGTTTTATAATTACATAATTTAATAGTGTTTTATAACCACATGCTTGGTTTTAAACTTGTAATCCAATTTGTTTTTAACTCATTGGTATATATGTTGCAGGCTGCATTTCCTTGCTTGGAAAAACTGGTTATTAAGGACTTACCAAATACAAGTGTTATTTGGGGAAATGACTGCTTTAATAATGACAGTGTTTCTTCCTTTTGCAAATTAACTTATGTAGAATTACGCGACTGTCACAAACTGGAAATTGTAATCCCACAGGCCATGTTGCATAGGCTAAATAATCTGGAAAATGTAGACGTACGTGAATGCCGGAGCTTGAGAACCATGTTCCCATCTTCTATAGCCAATGATCTTACGCACCTTAAGAAATTGAAAGTAGTTTACTGCGAGGAGATGAGAGAGATTATTGAGGCAGGTGAATCAGCAATCACTGATAATGGTTTACTTTTCCCTGAGATGACCCATCTATACCTATATCGTTTGCCAAGTTTGACGACCTTTTGGTGTTACCAGAGTGGAAAATCTAATATTTGCAAGGTATGCATATATTTATATAATGCTAATTGGTCTCTGTTCCAACAGTTGTATTTCTTACACACAGATAAATGTATATTGATTTTTGTAGGTTCCACTCACACTCCCCCAACTCTCGTCAATTAATCTTGTAGACTTGCCTCAGCTCACAAGGCTTTTGCATGGTGCAAATTTCGAGCTCCATGCGCCGGCTTTAAAGCAGGAGCAGGTGTATGTTTATAAGTGCCCATTGTTGGAACACATCTTTGAGGATGTAAGGGTCATGTGAAACTGAGAATTGAAGAAGTAGAGCCTCAGGAAAATAAGACTGAAAATAGTTTATGGATCATCCGTGCACTCTTTTTAAAATTTAGGATATTTGTGTAACAATGGCGTTAAGTTCTATGTTAGGAAAACTTATCAATAACCTTATGGACAGTTTGCGGTTCATTATATGAGGGAGTTGTACTGTTGGTTGATGCAATTAAACTGTTTGATAAAGTGCCTAAACTGTGGAATTGTCGATCGGTGCAACATTACCTCAAATTAGGACAGGTTGTACCTCAGACTATGTTCCTTAATGAGTTGTTAAACATGAAGTCTGTTGGTGGTTTTTGGGGTGTCTGTGGAAGGTTGAAGCATTTGGAATCACTGCTAGTTAAGACCCTCAAGTTGTTTGACGAATTCCTGAACAAGATATTTTTTCTTGTGACCCAAAATTAGCTGGCTATGTTTATAGTGTAAAGCCTGGTTCAAAGTTCTTTCATCAAGTGCAACGTAGATGTTTAAAATATTTTGTGGAATGAACTTTGACATTTAACAAGCTCATCACTGACGAAAACCTCATTGTGGTATTTGCAAAAGGAGAAGTTGAGACTGAGAAATACCAGACCTATTTCTGTTTCTATTCTCATAAAGAAGGTGGTGCAGAAAGTATAATAGAGCTTTATAAGAGTAAGACACTATTGCAATTCGCAGCTGAAACTCCCACCTTCCGATTGGAAAACTTCTGACCTATGGACATGGTACATGGGGAAAACCACTTTTGAATCTGGTGTGGCACTCAGTGCAGAAGCTGGTTTTGTTGGTTATGTATGTCGCAAAGATGAATGTGTGATGATTGAAATTTCTGGAAAACAAAGCTTTAAGAAACTGTATGACACCATGTAGAGTGTTCAAGAACTATCAGATAATATTTTCAGCTCTTGTGTAAGAATCTGCCTTGGCCGTTTTCAAGTCAATAAGAAGAGTCGTTGGCATAAAATTGCTGGCAGATATGTCATAGTTATAAGCCAGTGGCTTATAACTAAGTTCTGATCTTCCTCTCCTATGAAAATACAAGCCAAGAGCTCACTCCAGAATTGTGAAGTTAACAAAACTTCACTAGTTAAAAGTATTTTTTTACTTCACAGAATTTGAAAATGCTGTCTTTTTAATATCTATACATCAATCAAGTGATAAAGCGATGTCTAAATCTTTCTTAAAAATAATTTAACCCGCTCCCTTCCTTCTCCCCCCGCCCTTAACCCCTCTCCCCCAACTTCAAAATAACAAGAAACAAAAACAAACCAAAGCCGGTTTCTTCATATTTCGCTAAAACAAACACTCTTCCCGTCTTCCCCCGTTCAGTGACAAACCTTTGAGAGCTCTCTCACCCCAAAATCATCTTCTCGGCTTAATCGATTAATCAATTTGTAGGTTCTCATCTTCTCATCTTCGATCGGTATATACTTGCTCATTATTTTTTTATGTTTTTAGGATTTTTGATTTGGGGCTTTATAATATTTGGGTCTTGGATTGGTATTTTCTAATATTACTAAGGCTTGGATTATTGGGCTTTATAATATTGATAATTGTTAAATTCTAGTATTTTAGATAATATATTTAAAATTTAAAAAGTTCATTTACTATTTATTTTTAATTAAAATAAGGAAAATAACTATAAAATTAAAAATAAATAATAAGTGATTTTTTAAAAATCTAAATATATTATCTAAAATACTAGAATTTAACAATTATTCATTTGGTTACGGTAGCATTCAAGAAAAAAGTACAGAATCAACAAATGATTACTTTTATTTTTCGAAAGTTAACGGAGTGTAACATTTCTTGTATTGAGTGGTTTAAATGAGACAAAAAAAAACCCGATGATCCGCTTGATACATTGGCGTATAATAAGTGACCTATATGATAATTAACCCTTTTAAGATTTAGGGATTTATATGTTTTGCATTTGATTTATGTTTTGTGTTTTGTATTGCTTTGATACCGAGTTTGGTTTTGTATTTGGTTTTGTTTTGTACATGGAATTGCTATAGAGATAGAGAGAGACTGAAAGAGAATTGATAGACTGAGAGAGACCGATAGAGTGAGAAAGACCGAGAGAGAATGTTGCATAAAATAAGCATGTGACCACTGTTTGTGTTGTAAATAAGCTTTTCGATTATTTAAATTCTTCTCTGTAGAAATTGAGTTGAGTGAGAACACTTAATCGAGTTCCAGTGTAGAGCTTCTTGCAAGAAGCTCGACTCTGAATCTGCTGTAAGAGTGAGGTTGGGGCACTGATCTTTAGCTCTACTGCTTCTTGCAGATCTGATGGCATTGTCCCCATCTTCTATAGAGCAATAAGGAAGAATAACTCAGCATTACCTTTAAATGTTGAAAAAAACTAAAAGCCTCTGTTGATTTGGCCATGCAGAAGCATCAATATAGTATCCATAACCGTAATCCATATGCTGCCACATGTATGGACATAAGCAAAATATTTCATAGACCTCACCAGATACTCCTATCTATATAGATAGCAAATGGCCTTGTGTTACGAATTAATTGTTAAAATAAATTATACCTTATGTTTCGGGAGAGAAATATCATAAGAAACATATATACGGTACTGTAGTCCTTGTAAGCAACGTTACTGTCAGTATTGCAAAGTCAAAAACACCATCATCAAGTTGAGGAATGGTAGTTGCAGTATGAAAAACATGGGAAGCAAATAGAAAGTTTATGGATCCTTTGGTATGGATCATACACTTGATTGCTGCAGTCTTCTATTGTGGCTATGAATCGTGTGAAGCTCAAATGTGTTTCACAACAGTACGTAGGACAAGACTTGGTGTACGAAATGTGTCAATAAGATATTTATGCCTGATTTTTTCCGTATGTTCCAAAATTCATTTATTGTTTTCTAATTAGAATTATTTCTCCATTTATGGGTTACTTTATTTTTTTTTTACTAAGACAAGTCTTTCAATTAAATGGCATACTTTAAAGATCGAGTTATGTCTAAACTAATACTCCCTATGTCCCTTTTTATTTTTCCCATTTGCTCAAAAACACAGGTTTTAAGAAGAAATATAAAAAATGTTTAAGCAATGATTGATCTGTGTTGATAAGAGGGAAACTAAGAAAATAAGAGGGAAAAGTACATAAACTTTCCCCCCAATTTACATTACCATTCAAAATGAACCAATCAGAAAGCTTGAATACATATACATGGATTACAAGTTTCCCCCTAAAAACAGATTACAAACAGATTACAAAAAGGTTACAGTACTACAAACAGATTACAAACAGATTAAACACAACAGATTACAAAAAGTTGGAAAAAACAAAAAAACTGCATCATTGCTTGGCAATCTCTGTTCAGACATGAATGTTGGAGGCTTCCCTTTTGATCGGAAATGTTTATTCAAAAGGGCATTGTATGATGGTTTTCTTTCTGATGCGATTTTGTTTACCAAAGAAAACTGAGACTCTGCTTCTCTTTTTTATTTTTATTTTTAAAAAAACAGAATGCTTCTCTTTTGAGTTCTAGTAAAAATATTGAATTTAACATTCTAGTAATAATGTTAAATTCTCTTGTGTTTATAAGACAATCAGCAAATATGCGTGCCCTTTGGTTGGACTTGAAACAAGTTTTTATTAGAGCCGACAATTTCGTACACGACATGAAAACGACACGAAAATTACGGGTTTGGGTTGACCTTTGCGGTACACGAACACGAAAGTACACGAACACGAAATTACACGGATGAATTTAGTGTCAGTTTTGGGTTTACCCTTGGGTACACGACACGAAACGAAAATACACGAAATAAATAAATAATTAAATAATTTTATTAAAATTATATGAATACATATTTTAAAATGATATTTTATATATAATTTTTACATAAGATAAATACAAAATAGTTTCAAATTTTAGTTTCACAAGACTTAAGCACACTTCATTCCTTATGACATATTGATTTAAGACTCGACTAGTAAAAAATTAATATTTAAATATTTTTATTTTTATTCAAAAATTACACGAAACACGACACGAAACGTACACGAAATAAAGGTACACGAACACGAAACGAAACGAATCCTTAACGGGTCGGTTTTGGATTTGGCATTACGTACACGAAACACGAAAGTACACGACACGAAAGTATACGAAACGAACGAATTGCCAGGTCTAGTTTTTATGGACTTATTTTCGATTAAAAATTTAATATTTTGATAATTTTTTTACACAAGTATTTAAGTATTTAATATATGTTTGAGATTCCATAAGTTGCAAAAATAAATCTTAAAATAAATCTTTATTTATGTAAAAATAAACTTAGCCAAACACCCATATGATTGCTCACAAGTTTGCTCGAGTTTCTATTTCAGTATGTGGGATGTCCTACTTGTTTGGTAGCTGAATGTGAAGATTAATGAAATGGTTATCTTTTCGGTCAAAAAAAAATGTTCACTTGCTAATCAAATTGCTGATTCTCTTGCTAGACAAATTCGTTGGTGGTCTGTTTACAGAGGAGGAATACCTCATCAGATGTCTTATTTACGTTTTATCTGATTTTGAGTTAATGGATATTTGGATTTAAATTTCAATTTTTTTTTGAATTTGTGATTGTAGGTAATATTATATGTACATTAATTAATTTTGTAATATTTATGTCAACATGTTTATAAAAGTGCTCATTTCTTTAAGAATTTTTCATTTAGTTTTTTTTTTATTAAACGACGTAGAAATACTCAAATCGTTAGTCACCACTCACCTAAGAAAAAAAAAATCAAATTCTTAGACGAGACCCAAATTAAACTACTACTATCATACAAAAACTTAAACAAAGCCCATCAAACCTTAAAACCCGAGGCCCATACATTTGTCACCATTCATAATCCCCAATTTCTAGGGTTTAGTCACAGCACCTGCTTCAATTACATCAGAGCTCTCCACTAATTTGACCCATCTCGCAGCAACTATCTATGGTAATAATTCTCCAATTTCATTATTATTATTATTAGGATGCTTAGTTTTTTCCATTGCCTCTTAAATAAATTTCTGAGTTATTTATTTATTTTTTTAATCATTAGTTTGTTATATTGTGATGCTTGTTAGGTTGTAAAACTTGTATGCATTTGTCCTAATTAGTGCCCATTTGGCGTGCTTTCGTGGAGGAAGCATTCCGAGCTAAAAGCGGTGTTAGGTTTTGTCACTACAAGCTTTTCTTTTCGAAAGTGCTTTCATGGGAAACTAACATTTCCATTTTTCTCTTTGACCCATATGATCTATCCCATGCATTCAATGATTTGCCTAATAAAGATTTTTAAGCTATAATCCACAGCAACACATTAGTCTTATGCAAATCAGCAAATCTTTTCCATGGGAACAGATCCATTTATTATCTATATCCATTGCAACATCTTGTTTTTAACCGATTTCCTGACCACTTTGTTATGCATGACTTCTTTACATGGGGCTTGGCTTGTGTTATACCTGCCTATCCGTCACCGGTGATACATGATTAACATTTGCTGCATTTTCTTTAAATCATTTACCGTGCTTATTGTTTTTAAACACTTTAACCTTGGATTCTCTAACTAATTGATTATTGATTGTGAACTTGCAGGGTGCTGGAAGAGGTGGTGGATTTGGGCTTGGATCTGGAAGTTATGGCGGAGCTCTACCTAGTTCAAGCTTTTCTTTGAAGTCTGATTTTTGAGTTTTGTTGTTTCTGCAGTTTAGGGATGGTGAATTGAAAGATCTTAGAACATGTTGCTTGCTATCTTATGATTTTCTTTCTAAAAGCACATTATTAAAGAAAAGTAGATTTCTGTTAAATGTTGGATCAAGTAGATTTATGCATGAACTTGTTTCTTTATTTTCTTTAAAATAAAATACAATCCTGATTTTTTGTTTTGGAAAACAAAGTCGAATCTAAATATTACATTCTAAACTTTGTGAATATTGAAGACGACATGCTGCTGTCCCTAAGAACCTGAGCCTTCATGATTTTTTCCATGTTTGCAGTCCACCGATACTCCAGTCACAAGAAAGGGGAGTCCACAAACGATTGGAAGCAACCACTTTCCCCACCTTGTCACCAAGAATGTCCTTGATAGTCTTGCATAGATTTTCAAAGGACTTCTTTTTCTTCTCCGTTTTCTTCTTCCCCTCTTCAGTTTCATCATCAAGCTTCAACCTCTCAGTAGAAGAGATCAGTTTCTTCCTGCAGTGTTCCTTCAGTTGACAACAAGTAAATTCAAATTCATATACACGTACCCGCAACATGCGTATCCAATGATTTTGGCAAATGCTCCTTATGCAAGATTTAAACTGGACAAGTAAATTAATACGAAGGGTGTAACTAATAGCTTTATAAATATGCACACATGTTCTCTGCGGATATTACGGGATATCTAATATAACAAAGAAAACGTAATATGATAATGAGTTTGCACCTTGGACTTTCCGTTTAGAAAGGAAGAGATGTGACCTCTGGATCTAGTGATCCACGTCAAGTGTTTGTGCCATGAATGACGCAAAACATTTGCATTATTGCTTATTATGAATTACGGAGTACTATTATACTTATGTTATAGCTAAGCATCCATTGACTTTTTACACTCTCCAGGCTGTTAGTCTTTTCGCCCAACACCTAAAAACTCTTTGCATTTGTCATTGTGATCTCCCAAGTCCGCTGGATGTAGCAAACCTGAAATATCTTCGAAAGCTAGAGATCCAACAAGGCCTAAATTGACGATGGTATCAAATGTCATATCTAGTCTATCCAGTCTGGAAGAATTACATATACCGAATGGATTCATCATTGACCATAAAGAATATCATAGGGAGCCGCCCATAGTGATGGATAGTATTAAATTGGCTCGTCTCACAAGTTTACAATTTCGTTCCTGTGTTGATGATACTTTTCCAGGTAAAAATATATTTTCTAATATAGATGGATACAATATAATTGTGGGTGAGGCAGGGGACTTTGTTACTTGGGTAGAAGCTTTGAGAGTTCCATCAATGAGGTCGATTGAGTTGTATTTCAATCACTCAAAATCCTGGGAAGGTTTGATGGTGAGGGCTGAAGAAGTGAGATTGGGCTACAGCAATGTTGAAGTGAGTAGTAGCATTTGCAATGGCAACAAAAGAGCATTTGAAGACTTGAAAAGGTTCTATGGAAGCCATCGTAATGAATGAAGAGGGGACAAGTGATGGGGAAATCATAAAATTTTTCCAAATTAAAATCACTGACAATATCATATATGCCTAGAATCGCAAGCTTCCATGACGAAAAAAATGCATCCAGGTTCAACATCATTAATGGATCCCTCTGCTCCACATCAGCCTTTTTTCACTGGAATGGTACGCTTTCACGGCTTCATAATTTATTTATTACTATAATTTTTCTGCACGGAGCATATATTTTATGTTAGAAAATTGAAAGATCATCGGAAAATTCCAAATTATATTGATTTATATGTACGTAGGAGCTCAATAAATTACATGCATTATATACAGTTTCTTTTTTCATCCCATAATAAATTTCATATTACTTTTAATAGATAAGACACAATAATATATGCATAAACAATAAAATATATTATTTAGATATTTTTATACCTGCCGTGTTCAAGAGAGAACCCTCTTAAAAAGAGAACGAGAGAACCATTTTCAAAAATAAATTTTAAAACTTGAATTTTTTTAAATATTTTTCTATCTTTATGGTGCTTCCAAAAAGTCAACTATGAACAATTACTCCCTCCGTCCCAAAATACTTTTCCCATTCATCATTATTACGTTTATCAATGAACATTTTTTATTGTTAATATCTTCAATTTCGTATTAGTAGTAAATATAAAAACTTCATTGTATTAAAGTACTCATAAATACGAATCCAACAAGATCACTCATGACTATATTTGGTCTTATAGATTATGCGTAAATTAGTAGTCAAGCGCTTATAATGAATAGTACCAAAAGTCAAAACGGGAAAATCATTCTGAGACGGAGGGAGTATTTGTTTGTAAATAGTAAAAAAATTATAGAATCTATTTTTGAATCTCATAAATTTTAAAAATCTATTTTTGAATCGCATAAATTTCATAAATCTATTTTTGAATCTCAGTTAAAAAGTTTGGAAATATGCATAAATCTTTTTGAATATACAACTAATGATATATATTTGATTTTAAAAAATACTCCCTCCGTTTCAATTTGTGTGTCCTGTTTTGACTTTGGACACTGTTTATTATAAATGTTTGACTACTAATTTACCCATAATCTATAAGACCAAATATAGTCATGAATGATCTTGTTGGATTCGTATTTATGAGTACTTCAATCTAGTGAAGTTTTTATATTTAATACTAATACGAAATTGAAGATATTAATGATTAAAAATGTGTGTTGGCAAACGTGTCCAGAAAAAACAAGACACACAAATTGAAACGGAGGGAGTATATAATAACAGTTAAAATTTAAATATGTGATTATTTCATAAAATAAGTAAAAAAAAATGTTTAGAATCTCTGGTTCTGTTTTTAATAGGGTTCTACCTGGAAGCTTAATCTTTTTATACCGAATAATTTGTTTATATGTATTATAATTTTTTTATTTTATTTAATATTATACTCGTATTAATTTGTTTTATTTGATACAAATAAATATTATTTCGACCTATATAAATATATATTCATAAAAAGGATTATGGAAGATTTTATTTAACCTTAAAAGTAGCCGATGAGATAGCTTTAAGGGTTCGATTCTTGCTCATCAATTTATTGAGAACAGATACTCAATTTTAAAATTTTTTTAAGAACAACTACTCAATTGTAAGGCATATAAGCCTACAGATGAGGCCTAGGGATGGGAAAAAAATCCGATCCGACGGATACCCGATTCGAAATCCGATTTTTTATCCGATCCGAACCCGATATTTTGGATTTGGATATGGATATGGATTTAAATTTTAAACCCGAAAGATTTTGGATATGGATATGGATTTCATGAAACCCGATCCGAAACCTAATCCGAAACCCGAAACCCGATCAAAACCCAAGCCGAACCCGAAACCCGAAAAATACCCGAATTTTATTTATTATATTTTATATTTTATATATTATATATTATATATAAATGTATATTATAAATACATATTATACATACACTATTTATGTATATATATATAGAGTAAGGCTCTAGAGAGAACATGCTTAAAAAGAGAACGAGAGAACAACTTAAAATATTGATTTTTATAATTCAAAAAAATTATAAATATGTTTATATCATTAATACAATTCTAAAAACACAATTATGAACAACAAATACATGTGTAAAAAACTATTTGTGAGATTCTAAAAGAGATTCTTCAAAATTTGTGAGATTCTAAAAGAGATTCTTAAAATTTTGTGAGATTCTAAAAGAGATTAAAAAAACAAAATTCACATAAATATTTTTTTCCATAAAATGCATCTAAGAATATTTACAATTTTTAAATTAATTTTTTTGAGATGTTCTCTCGTTCTCTTTTTAAGCATGTTTTTAGAACCTTGGCCTATATATATATATATATATTATATATAAATGTATATTATAAATACATATTTTACATACACATATCTTTGAGACATAAGATATGAAAAGATCGAGAAAATAAATTGTAGATGTAGCGTTATTTTTTAACTTACTTACACAATTTTTTTTATTTTTTTGTTAAGCAACTTATTTACACTATTTTTAATTTTGAATACCCGAAAAAAACCCGATCCGATCCGAAACCCGACGGATTTGGATTTGGATATTGAGTTTTGGATCCGAAACCCGATACGATCCGAAACCCGAAACCCGAAAATATTTGGATTTGGATTTGGATTTTGCAAAACCCGAGCCGAACCCGACTCGTTCCCATCCCTAATGAGGCCCAACCACTCTGTACTCTTCTGAAAAGTTTTCTTGTCTAATCATATAAGCCAACTAACACATTTTACTTGGTCAAAATAAATAAATAAATAAACTAGCACATTTTAACCATCTGTACTATAATAATTCAACATAAAAAACTTTGTTAACTGGATATATGCTGCAGGTTGCATTCCCTTCCTTGACAAGACTGGATATATTGAGGACCGCATATACAAGTGTTATTTGGGGAAGTGATTGCTTTAATGACACTCTATCCTCCTTCTGCAAACCAACTCATCTAACTGTAATCTGCTGTGGCAAACTGGAAATTACAATCCCACAGATCATGTTGCATATGCTAAATTATTGGGATTTGGGAATATATAGAAGTAGAAAGATGCAGCAGCTTGAGAACCTGTTCCCACTTTCTGTCGCCAGTGATCTTACGCACCTTAAGGAATTGAAAGTAGAAAATTGTGAGGAGATGAGAGAGATTATTGAGGCTGGTGAACAAGTAATCACCGATGGCATACTGTTCCCTGAGTTGACAGTTCTAAAGCTAGTTGATTTGCGAAGTTTGACGAGTTTTGGTGTTACCAGAGAGGGAAAGCTAATACTTGCAAGGTTTAAATATATATTGCTAAATGCTGAATGACTCAATTTCAACATTTATATTTATTACACACATGTTATGATGGTTTAAGGATCTTCTCTCAGTTTAGTACTCCCTCAGTCCCTTCCAGTTTAGTACTCCCTCACTCCCTCTCATTTCTTTACAGTTACTATTTTGGGGTGTGTGATATCCGTAATTTTACGTTGCAAAAGTTTAAATATTTTTTACCGAATAAGGTGGTTTATTAAAATAATTATATTTTTCTTATATTAGTGGTACCTCACATAGTATGTTTAAATATTTTAAAATAAATTTTTACTAGAAGGAGTTCCGGATAATTATTGAGATAACTACTAGATGTGTTCTGTTTCAAAACTTTAACTAGATTTGCATTAAGTTGTCTACGTAACTTGCTCTTTAGTCTGACTTACAATATAAATATATTCGCTGTCAATGAAATTGAACATAAAATACATGACTTCTCCACTTTAAGGTATGTTAATCCTGTACTTCTTTTAGTGGCTAGCTACTACCATGAATTAGCGAAAGCCAAGAGTGAAGCATACGAGGGGCTGTACAAGCGCCTAGATACCAAGGAAGGAGCGAACGCTATTTTTAAACTAGCTAAAGCTAGGGAGAGAAGGCGGCGCGACCTGGGCTCTGTTAAGTTTATTAAGGATGATTCAGGCCAAGTGTTAATAAATGAAGACGCCATTAAGGAGAGGTGGAGTTCATATTTTCACTATCTTTTCAATGGGGCGAGGAGGAGTGTTGCCAGTGTGGCGCAAGAGGTCACTCTTTCGCCCACCCGCTCCGTCGGCCCTTGTGATCGTATCTCCAAAGAGGAAGTCAAGGGTGCCCTTCAAAAGATGGCCAGAGGGAAGGTGGTAGGTCCGGATCAGATACCAATCGAGGTGTGGCTTTGTCTTGGTGAGGTTGGCGTTCTTTGGCTAACGGATCTGTTCAATGCACTCCTCTCGGGTTCTAAGATGCCAGAGGAGTGGAGGCGCAGTATTGTCGTCCCTTTCTTCAAGAACAAAGGTGACGCTCAGAACTGTAGTAACTATCGAGGAATTAAATTACTCAGTCATACTATGAAGCTTTGGGAGAGAGTGGTTGAATCTCGGATTAGAAGAGAGGTTGAAATCTCAGAGAACCAATTTGGTTTTATGCCGGGAAGATCGACGACCGAGGCCATTCACCTCGTCAGACGCCTTATGGAGAAGTTCAGAGAGCGTCGCAAAGACCTCCATATGGTGTTCATCGATCTTGAGAAGGCGTATGATAGCATCCCCCGTGAAGCTATTTGGAAGAGCCTTGAGGAGAGGAGAGTGTCATCGGCGTACGTCAGGGCGATTCAAGACATGTACTCTCAAGCTTCTTCCTGCGTTCGGACCCCAATCGGTGATGCTCGTTATTTCCCTGTGGAGATTGGGTTACACCAGGGATCGGCCCTTAGCCCTCTTCTTTTCGCCCTGATCTTAGATGTCATGTCGCGAGGGATTCAAGACGCCATCCCGTGGTGTATGCTCTTCGCCGATGACATAGTGCTAGTGGCGGAATCGAGGGGGGAGGTGAATGAGAAGTTGGAGCTATGGAGATCCACTTTGGAGCCCCAAGGACTGCGTCTGAGCAGGTCTAAAACCGAATACCTCTGGTGCAACTTCAGTGGTGACTCCAACGAGGAAGAAGTGGAGGTTAGGATTGAAGATCAGACCGTCCCTCGTACGGATAAGTTCAAGTATTTGGGTTCGATCATCCAGAAGGAAGGTGAGATTGAAGATGATGTCACTCATCGTATCAACGCGGGATGGCTAAGGTGGAGGGCTGCGTCAGGGGTGATGTGCGATAAGAAAGTCCCGTTAGAGCTGAAAGGGAAGTTCTATAGAGCTGCTATCCGCTCTGCGATGTTATATGGTTCGGAGTGTTGGGCGGCGAAGAAGGCCCTCGAGTGCAAGTTGGAAGCAGCTGAAATGAGGATGTTGCGGTGGTCCTGTGGCCGCACGATGTTAGATAGAATCCCGAATGTGGTTTTCAGGAGCGAGTTGGAGGTGGCGCCTTTTTCTGCGAAAGTTAGGGAAGGGAGGTTGAGATAGTTCGGCCACGTTCGTAGGAGGCTTCCGGAAGCCCCGGTGAGGAGGGTTGAGAGTCTTACGGTTGTTGGGGTGAGGAGAAGAGGCAGACCGAGGAGGTCGTGGGAAGAACAACTCAGGATGGATTTGAAGGCCTTAAACCTGGAAGAGAACGCGACAGCTGATAGGAGTTGTTGAAGGCGTCAGATTAGAGTTGTTGATTCCCTTCTAGGGAGTGGTTCTTTGGTTGAGACCCTCAGAGTTGGGCTCTCTCGGTTAGCATTAGCTTAGAAGCTTGGCTTTTCATCTTCATATTGTCTTCTGTTTTTCTGTTTTTGCAGGCGCAGGGAGCTTGGCCGGAGGTCTTCCTGGACTAGGAGAGGAGTCCCCCTTGCCCGAGTAGGTAAGCCCCATGTGAACAAGGCCATGGGCCCAGGTACGGTCGACTACTTTACCCACCATTATCATATTTGTATAAAATTCACTTTGTTATGCGGTGCACTAAGCCGGGGGTTTTCACGGAAACAGCCTCTCTACTGTAAAGTAGGGGTATGGTCTGCGTACATTTTACCCTCCCCAGATCCTGCTTCATGCGGGATATACTGGGTATGTTTGGTTTGGTTTTTCTACTACCATGAATTTTAATTATGTACTTTGCAAGTTTAATTTCTTCGTGTCATGTATTTATAATTTGTTTTCACAAATCAGAGTCTCATGTTATCAATCCATGATCAATGATTCTTATTTGTATTATTGACTAGTAAGGCACACACTTATTAAGATTTTCATGTCTATATTGTTTCACATGGTCATCGTGATTTTAATTATTGATTTTATTTTCATTTTTTTTTTTCAAGATTTGGTTAGATTAATTTTACAAATTACTATAAACATGTACTATTGTTCTCGGTTATTTGTTAATTAATTGTTACTATGTGTGTAATATGTAGTATATGCACTATCTAATTGGGAAATGCTATGTATAGATTATATAAATGAAGGCATTATTAGTTATATAATGAATAGTGTTATGATAATTTAAGCGAACCCTTACGTGTTTGTTTGTAGTACTGAGCCACCGACATTTTAAACTTAAATCATAAATTAGGATTACAATTAATGTAGTTGGACTCTGGTAGTCTGGTTGTGTACGCATGCATGTATGATTGTATACTTAGTATCTTCTTAATTTATAATAATAAATCAATAAGGTTCCGGCCTAAATGATTTCAAGAAATAGTTTTATGTATCTGGGTGCTTGCGACTTTGTGTGATTTCAAAATAATTATTATATTAATTATTTTATTTTGTATGGTTTAATTTGAATCTAGGATATATTCGAGCTTTCAAATTTTGTTAAGGTTTGGTCGCACACGCAAGGTAAGTTAATTTTCATGCTTTTCAATATATTTTTTTTAAATGTTTTTATATTCGAAATGTTTTAAAGGTTTTATATTTATAATATTGTTACGAAAATTTGGATCAAGTATGATTTTTAGATATAAGAATTCCCAGCTAGCTATGACTTATGAACCCGTTAGTAATTGCGTATAGTTCCGGAACTAGCCTATGATACCTTACTAGGGCGTGCTTTTTATGATGCCTTCGGGAGCGCACATACCTTAGTAAGGGGCGCATTATTAACAATTATGAACCTATGATACTGTGTCACCAGGTATTTGTGACCTTAGCGAACTGTGGAATTTATTATACGTTTTTGAGTTTTGATTCTGAAAATATGATTTACGAACTATGAAATTGTGAACTTTGATTTATGGAAATTTGTAAAATATTTTGTGAAACTTACTTGATCCACTGGTTAGTTCGATTAGTTATCTTGCTGGGCTGTGTAGCTCATTATTTGTGAATTTTCAGGTACTAGCTGCGAGTATGGCATTTGGATTGGATTAGAGTCGAACCAATGTCACTTAATAATGTTCTAGTTTCTAGCTGTTTTATTTGAGGAGCTGCGTCTCTATGGATTCTGGTTTTACATTGGGTTATTTTATGTAGTACCACTTCTGGATTTTAGAATATTTTTACAATATTTTGGGATTTCGTTTTATGAGTTTATTAAATTTGAATTTTGTTCGATAATTTGATTGATTGATAATAGTCCGAAAAGTCGGGCTGTTACAGGGTGTCTCTCTCATTTCTTTACATTCCAAAAATAGTAAGTTTCTCCCACTATTACACACACTATCTCATATACTCCCTCCGTTTCAATTTGTGTGTCCTGTTTTGACTTTGAACACTGTTTATTATAAATGATTGACTACTAATTTACCCATAATCTATAGCACCAAATATAGTCATGAGTGATCTTGTTGGATTCGTATTTATGAGTACTTTAATACAGTGAAGCTTTTATATTTAATACTAATACGTAATTGAAGATATTAACGACTAAAAGTGTGTGTTGGCAAACGTGTCCAGAAGAAACAAGACACACAAATTGAAACGGAGGGAGTATTTAACAATAAAAAATACTATTACACCCACTACTTTCCTCCACTATCTCAAATCTATAATTAAATATTAATAGGTCCCACCACTTTACCCACTTTTCATCTAATTTTACTCATTTTTTACACATTTTCTTGGTCTCCGTGTCCATTCCCCATGTAAACAACCATGAGGGACGGAGGGAGTAACTGCATATGCCTGAACACTTGACAAAATGCCTCCAAAATATATATGATGGTTCAAGGATCTTCTATCAGTTTAGTAACAAAATTATTAAGGAATAAAATATCTATATATGTATGTTTGTTTATGTGTGTAATTATTTAGGAATATGGATGAACAATGAAGATGAACAAGAAAGATAAATATGTACAAAAGCTGAATATATTAAAGAGACTACATTGTATTGATCTTGCCTAAAATAAAGTTAAGTGGGGCTTTATATATAGCCCAATATCCTATCACTACAATGACTAAAATATCCTCATATTTTATTCCTTAATAAAAATATATGTCTGTACAGTGTACACTTGACGATATGCCTCCAAAATAGTGTTTTTTTGCGTTATCAAATACTCCTGTTCCACTCTGTTCTTCACCGGACAGACAAGAAAAACATAGAAAGAGGATAAATCCCATAAAAAAGAAAGAACATAAGAAACCTTGCTATTTATGAAAATATGATGGAATTGGGATGGACACTCCAAGAATAAAAATGTAAAGGAATAGTTGGAAGAGGGAGGATCATTTTAATTTAGATTCTTGAAATATCTATATAAGTATTTATGTATAGCATATTAGCGGTGTTTTAAGTCTTACATATACTTACATCAAAAAAAAAAAAAAAGTCTTACATATACTGATTTACAGGTACGTAGATTTATATTAGAGTTCCAGCATTAAAAGTTTCAAACCTTTTGCCTAGTTATCTTATAACTTGTTGCTGGTTTATAAATACTACTTCTTACTTTCATTATTAATTTCTATATTATCAAGGAGTATTTGAATAATTCATTTGTTCACACATAGGCATTACCTGCCACCTATGGTATACCCAAGTTGACGTCGCATTGATTTCTATAGGTTCCTCTCAGACTGTCTCGACTCTCGTCAATCCTTCTTAGATACTTGCCTGATCTCAAAAGTTTTTTTCATGGTGCAAATTTCGAGTTCCATATGCCGGCCTTAAAGGAGGTGAAAATTGAAAACTGCGGACTCTCAACTATGTTCACATTCTCTATGTTCTTAGAAGTACGGAATTGTAAATTGTTGGAGAACATTGTTGAGGATTTAAGGGGTGATGAGACTTGTGACAAGATTATCCCACTCTTTCAACTCAGAGCAGTTGCCCTTGCAAAATTGCCAAACCTCAAAAGTTTTTTCCATGATGCAAATTATGAGCTCCATATGCCGGTTATAAAGAAAGTAATAGTACTTGACTGTGGATTCTCTAATACTCTTTTTACGCACTCTGTCTTCAAAAATCTCAAACAACTCGAAGAATTAAGTGTATGTGATTGTGAATTGTTGGAAGGCATCTTTGAGGATGTAAGTGGTGATGAAACTCTAGATATGAGTGACAAGAGTATCACACTAAATCGAGTTTCTACACTTCATCTTCAAGGTTTACGAAAGTTCAAAAGTATTTCAAAAGTATTTTCTGCGGTGCAACTTACGAGTGCTATATGCCGGCTCTAAAGAAGTTGAAAATTGTTGGTTGTGAACTCTCTATTCTTTTCACGTGCTCGGTGTTCCAAGAAATGCGACAAATTGAAAAATTACATGTATCTAACTGTGAATCGGTGGAACGCATTGTTGAGGAGGTTGGGGGTGATGAAACTTCTGAGATAAATGGTAAGAGTATCACATCCTCCCAACTCTCAGCAATTACTCTTGAATCTTTGCCAAACCTCAAAAGTTTCAGTTGCTGTTTGAGCTATGTTTTCAATATGCCAAAATTGCAGAAATTTAGGCTTAGACTAAATTGCATTTCGCAACCCTTTGGTTCTTTCCAAAATCACTTTGGTACTCATAATTTGCATAAATGCACTTCGCAACCCACAACTTAATTTGCCGGTTCAAATTGCACCCCTTTCGTCTGTTTTTGACCAAATTGCCCTTGATAATTAAGGAAAATTTTAAAAAAATTAAGGAAGAATTCGAAAATTTAGGAAAAAATTACAAAATTAGGAAAAATTCAAAAAAAATTAGGAAAAATTCGAAAAAAATTAGGAAATATTAGAAAATTCGAAATTTAGGAAAAAGCAAAAATTCAAATTTTTTTAATAAACTAAGGGATATTTTCAAAAATTCGGAAATGAGGAAAAAGCAAAAAAATCGAAAACTAAGGGATATTTTCAAAAATTCGAAAATTTATGAAAAATTCAAAAAAAAAATTAGGAAAAATCTTCGAAATTTTGGAAGAAGCAAAAATTCGAAAAATTGCAATTTTCCATATTTTATTTTCTAAAAAGTACTAAATTTTTCGATTTTTATTGTTATGCCATATTTTATTTTTCGAAATTTTGAATTTTTCCTAATTTTGAAAATTTTCCTAAATCTAAATAATTTCCGATATTTTGAATTTTTCCTAATTTTTCGAATTTTTCCTAATTTTTTTTTAAATTTTCTTAATTTTTTCTAATTTTTTATAAATTTTTTTAAAATTTTCCTAATTCTTTCTAATTTTTCGAATTTTTCCTAATTTTTTCGAATTTTTCTTAATTTTTTCGAATTTTTCCTAAATTATCAGGGGCAATTTGGTAAAAATAGACGAAAGGGGTGCAATTTGAACCGTCAAATTAAGTTGTGGGTTGCAAAGTGCATTTATGCAAACTATGAGTACCAAAGTGATTTTGGAAAGAACCAAAGGGTTGCGAAATGCAATTTAGTCTTAGTCTTAGGCTTATTAAGGTGCTGTTTGGCTGGGCTTATAAGCCCGGACTTATAACTTATTTTCGGGTAAAAATTTCATATTTTGATAATTTGTTTTTATGGTTGTATTTAATGTATGTTTGAGATTTCATAAGTTGCAAAAATAAGTTGGAAAATAAGTTGGAATGTTAGGAATCTCTAACATTGACTTAAAATAAGTTGACTTATTCTGGAAATAAGCTCCCCCAAACACCCCCTAAGTGTCCCCAGATAGAATATATAAGACAGTCACAAGAGAGGAAGCTACCTAAGTGACCTTGCTGGAGAATGTCAAGATCTGGGAACACAATTAGAGAGAATTCAAGAAGAAAAGCCTCAGGAAACTGAGACTGATCAACTTGACAGTTCAGTCTAGAGCCCACTGGGATTACTCAAGGACAAACTAAAGACTGGACTGTACTGCTGTAAATTTAAGTTGTCCGACCAGATCAGCTTAACCTGTCTTGTTATGATGTAAGAGGAAAATCAAAAAGGGTATTCAAGGGCCTCTTTTAGGTGACCTAATCAGAAGCGGGGAAGGTGGCTTCTGACTACTGAGAGATTGGAGGAGAGTTTTGGGGATGGAGGTCTTTATGTACTTTGCTAAAAAAGTATTTTCTGAAACTTATTTTTGCTATTTTTTCTTCGATTTTTTTTTTCACTTTAAATTATCATTCTATTGGTTATTGGCCTAAAGACGATAATACATAAACATAGTCCTTGCATGCTAGAGTATCTTTAAACCATTCACAATAAAGGGTATTCAAGAGTATTTTTCACTTATTTGTGCTACAAAAGTAAGTGAGGGCAGGTCTATTACTTTAGAAACGCAAGATATACCAAATGATATCATGATTTGTGTAGAGGATATCTCAAGTTAAGCATCAGTAATATATATTTAGTTCTGTAAATTAATAAATCATGATGCCCAAGCCAAAGCCTTAATATTTAGTACCATTTTTTTTTGACAGCAATATTTAGTACCATAATACTGTAATTCTTATGTTGTCCTAAAAATATATGATTAAACTCGTCAATGATTTCTAGTTTATTAATTCTTGCAAACATTGCATTTACCAAGTGTAGAGGTTGTTCTTGTACTCATCAATACTTCAATCAAGTATGATCTTGGAGAAATATTTTCGAGAATAAAATATTAATAAATAAATAAAATTATTTAATTATATCTTTACGGGAAATTGAATCCGAGATTAATTTAAAGATTAAATAAATAAACATTATTTAGTTATATAGTTACAAGGAATCGAAAAAAAAATTGTATAATTACATAATTGTAAGGAATCTAATATAAAGTTAAAGAAATGATATTTATGAATTCCCCAACTTATAAACTTTAAAATATTACTCCCTCTGTCTCTTTTTATTATTCTTGTTTGAAATGTCGGGATTGTTCATAACATGAGACAAATTACTAATTTACGTCTAATCTATAAGACCAAATATAGTCATGAGTGATCTTGTTAGATTCGTATTTATGAGTACTTTAATACAGTGAAGTTTTTATATTTAATACTAATACGAAATTCAAGATATTAATGATCAAAAGTGTGCGTTGGCAAACGTGTCCAGTTAAAACAGGAAAAACATTATGGGACGGAGGAGTAACGTTTAGGTGAGCTTAAATTTTAAACACGGCTACTAGTAGTCTATTAGTACAATATATTTCAATTTGTTATTGCAGTATTTTTTTGAAGAACAAAGGTGTTAATTTAATAATAAAAAACCATATGGCATCTACACCAATGATCGAATCGATCAAACAGGAAATTGCAATCGTCTGTTCTCATGAAGAGACAGTTAAACGATATTTTAATGTATATAAAAATACAAGTACCCACTTCATGCATCCTCGTTGGATTTCTGGTACCCTTTTTATCCTGCCCCGATGGAGCTATCGTTTGAGCTATCAACCAAACTGCTATCCCGTATAAACTTTCTTCACTAAATCGCGACCCCGCTTACAATCAAGAAGCGAAAAACCAAGCTCTCACAAAGGAAAGAAAATCAAACCTCTCACGAAGGAGAGAAATCAAGCTGAAGATACAAAAGAAAATGCGGAAAACTTAGATCTGACCAATCAGATCAATCTTTAGGAAAATCAAAGCTTTAAAACAAAGTTAAAGAAATTTATTGAATCTGGAAAAACAAGATCGGAAGAAAATGAGGGAGGAGGAAGGAGAGAGGCGGAGGGAGAGGGAGAGGGAGGGGGAGGAGAGAGGTGGGAGAGGGGGGAGAAGGGGGAGGGGTGGTCGGCTTAGACGACTCTCATTTTGTTATTGCAGTCTTAATCAACCTTCTCTAATTCTTCTTGGCATCATCATCATCATTCATCATCATGTTGCATCTAGCTGACATTCCATTCGTGGGAAAATTTGTGGACAGTTTCCACGGCACATTGATATTTTGGATTTTGAATGATTACGCGCCACTTATTGCTAAAAGCAAATTCAATTATGGAAGTATGAGTGAGTCATTGCTCATGTGGATCTGACTACACATACTGATAGCTTGAAATTTCAACTGCACTAGCAAGCAACTCGTAAAGTCTTCAATAATTGCTACTACCTTTTCTGCATCGTGCGAATCATATTGTTTCCTACATGGACCGACCACTAGAATAATCAATGAGTTTGTACAAAAAGTTTTCCTTCAGTCTATGAGCCAAAATAAACTCTAAAAATACATTTAATATAACATTAATTAATATGCTAACATAATAAAAAGACATCCTCATGGAAACTATAGATAAATACAGTAATATCTATAAATACATAAAAAAATATGATATATTTTCATCTTTTAAAACTTCATTAATATTAGAAAGTTTAAAAAACATAAAAATTGAAATGTATTTTCTTAAGGTTTTAATTTTCATGATTTTTTTTATAAGATAAGGATCATCAATAAGAATAATTACCCAAAATACCCACTTTTTTACTACCCACTTACCAAAATACCCAATTACAATACACTGCCCAAAATACCCATCTGATAAGCGTTTGAAAACGACGTATCCTATGTTTTACTGTAGCAATCGTTTCTCCGGCTGTCTCTCTCTCTCTCCGACGTTCAATCGTCATTTGGGGCAAACTAATCCGGCAATACAAATGGAATAATATTGATACAGAATTATAGATCGTCGAGAGACGAATCTAATGGACTATAAAACGTCAACGGAAAGTAAATGGAGATGGTGAACCGAGGAGAGATATGTTTCGCCGGAAAATCGAATTTTTTGTTTGAAATGGGTGTTTACAATCCGGCATTAGAAACGATAAACGAATGATATAGGGTTGTAGATGATGAATAGACGATTGCAGATGTATAGAACATAAAGGGAAAAAGGCTGATGGTGTTGAACGAGCATCGTCGGAGTTTTCGTCGAAAATTGTCAAAAATCGCCACAGCTCGCGATTTTCTGAGAAAAATGACGATGATGTCAGATGACGTCATCACGCATGTCCGTCACGCATGTCCGTCAAAGGTGACATGCAATACGTCGAACATAATGCGTATCACCTGTACATACGATTATGGCACAAACGTAACCAGCTGGTTACTCCTAACACGTGGGCGTATCCTCCTATTTACTCCTCATCCATGGGCGTATCCGGGGATACTCCTCCCTGGGCATATCCCATGTGCATTTTGGGCGCGCAGCGTGGGTTTTGGGTATTTTGGTAGGTGAGTACTAAAAAAGTTGGTATTTTGGGCACTCACCCCATCAATAATATGTAATGAATTAGAATTATTCCAAATGAGAGAGGCTCGAAACATGTTTAACGGAAATAAAGCTCACTAGAAATAATCATATTAGCTATTAGAATTTTATGTTGATGTCATCAATTTTATTATATTTTTAGGGTTCGTTTTATGGATAAAAAATGTTATATAAGTCTTTCTAATTTATATATGTTGAAGGTGAGATTTCGGTTTTAACGAGAGAGCGACTCAATCAAAAAAATTGTGTTTAACGAGAAAACGGTTCAGATTATGTAACTATTAAAAATTAATATTGATGATATAATATAACATAAATAAAAATTGATTTTTTAAAAAAAAAATTGTAACACCGCCGCGAAACACGACTTTATCAATTAATTTCATATATTTTGATTCAACAACTAAAATTATAAAGTTTAAATTATTTATGAATTATAATATTATTTTTATTTCAAATTATTAGTCATGTTTTGACTTTTTCATGTTAAATAAATCAAATTCTGAATAATAATTATGCATATTATATAATTAAGAAATATTAAAAATTAGATAATTAGAGAATAAATAAATAAATTTATTTTTCAGTTTTTTAGGAAATTTAAAAAATTTGTTTTTTTTCATTTCAGTCAGAATTTAACCACAAATCAAATTATACTAGTACTCCGTAATATTTTGAGAAGAAGTAGAAGCCCTTACTGTTACTAGTTACTTTGTTGGTATCGGTTCTCGGGATCAGAATCTCCGCCGTCTCTCCATTCAGCATAATAAGTCTCACTTTCTTCAATTGACGGATTGGCATCTGTGTCTTCAGCCCCCGGCATATTAGGCATTACTTGATCTCACAACCTTACTATCTATTCAGGGCTCGACCGCTAAAGTGGAAGTTATAGAATTGTTCAGCGCCTCATCCACTTCGTATTGGAGTTAAGAAGGCTAAGTGCTTCTGACTTTGTCAATTCTTGAGCTTTCCATTCCTCTACTCGCTCTTTGCTTTCTTTCATATTTAATTTCCTGCTTCTGCTCTTTTTTTCCTTCTATTTGGCTATTCATTTCTTGCAGCATTAGCAATTAGAACTACATCTTTGTTTTCTTTATTATACAATTCAAAGGAATAAAGAAATCGATCGATGATCATGGTTGGACTAGGTGACATTCCATGCGTGGGAACATTTGTGGAAAGAATATCTAATAAAACAGCTGATGCTGTGTTCCGTGGTTTCCGTTACGTGTTCCGTTATAAGGCTCTTGTTGACCAACTCAATGCTGAAACTGCGAAGCTTAACATTGAGAAGGAGGAGATGTCCATAAAAGTTAAAAAAGAAAAAGATAATGGTAAAGAAATCAAAGAATATGTACTGAAATGGCAAAAAGATGTGGATGAAGAGATTGAAAAGATTGGTGAAGAGCCTTCACCTTCATGCAGATGCATCCAGCGTCTGCCCATTCCTAATCCCGTCTCTCGTTTTCGAATTGGTAGGAATGCAGCTGTCATGACCCCAAATAAGGCTAAGGATTTAATAATATATTGTAGAGAGTCAACACAGAGAGTCAAGGGGCAAACGAGTAAAGTTCAGGAGAAAGGCACAAAAGAGGGAAGTGGGCTCGAGGAAAGGCATGAGTTGAATTGTGTAATTGTTTTTAGGGTTTCTGTGGAGAGTTCTGGGCCTCTCGAATGCTCAGTTTATCCTTTTCTTTCTGTCTTATTTTCATCTTGTAAGTGAATCGAAAGTTCTTAGTTATCTGAACTTGTTATTCGTCATTGGCAATTAGACAGTTCATAACAATTGGTATCAGAGCTGTTCGAGAATGGGGCACTCAACGGCAGCACATAGGTCAGAGATATCGGAGGAGATGCTAGGGTTCAAAGAGGAGATGAAAGAGTTGATTACGAAAGGGGTGGAGGAGGCAATTGAAAAAGCAAAGGAGGCGGTGCGTCAATCACTAGCAGAGTGGGCTAGGGAGAGTCAAACCACGACGAAGAAGAAGATGGGAACGAACTATGCAGGCCCATTGCCATCAAAGCTTGCTACAGAGAACGACGAGGGGGGAAGAGAAATTGAAGTTGGTGGAGAAGGAACACAAGCAAAGGAGATGTCAAAACTACTACCTGAGATGCCCGCACACCAGGTGTTTGATATAATTCCTGAGATTGATTTGATTGCTCCTCCCGTTGAGTCAAACAAAGAGCTTATGAAAATAGATTTTGTCTATCCTACTAACATGATTGACAATATTCTAATATATAAGCTACATGACAATGAATACGGTAAAAGTGGTTGTAAATTTGATGACAATTTTGAAAATATGAACACTACACATCAAGCGTTTGAGGATTATGCCGAGAGGAAGCAAATAGTTGAGGCTATGATATCATATTCTATTATCTCACCTGTGATGTTGTGCGAGAAGAAATTTGTTCATTTTATTCATTACACTGGTGTGATAAACCAGGATTCAGTTAGTGGCCTTGCTTTGCCCAATGATGTTGTCGACAAGTATTCGCTACGACTGCTCTATATTGTTATTTTGGTTGGAGTATCTGCATTTGTTGAAGGATGTTGTTGGACAAGAACTGCAGAGAGGCAAGCATCTAGAACGCGGATGGAGTATTTGAGGTTAGTCCACAGGCAAGAAGTAGGATTCTTTGATAACAAAGATGTTTCCTCGACAACTTTCAACGTTGTGTCTACTATGTCTATAGATGCTCATTTAATCCAAGATGTTATAGCAGAGAAGATACCGAACTGTCTGTCTCAAGTCACAGCACTTGTGTCAGGCATACTAGTCGCCTTCCTATCATCATGGCGACTAGCGCTAGCTTGTTTGCCATTTGCAATTGGATTTGTTGTTCCAGGTGTAGGATTCGGGAAGTTAATGATGAATTTTGCTATGAAGGCAAGGGAGGCTTATGGGGTAGCAGGTGGAGTTGCAGAACAGCCTACGTGGGTGAACACCAAACATTAGACAGATTTGGGCATGAACTTCAGAAAAGCACAGACATTGGTATAAAGCAAGGATTAGATAAAGGATTATTAATAGGTAGCATGGGAATTGTATTTGTTGCTTGGGAATTTATAGCGTGGGTTGGAAGCGTTTTAGTTACTAAAAAAGGAGAGACTGGTGGCCATGAGTTTGTGGCTGGCATCTCCATTGTTCTTGAAGCTGGTGTCGGAGTTGGGACAGTAGGTTCCTCAGAGGTAATAATGCTCGCAGGCATTGCTTTTAACAGAAAATGGCAACACAAGCGTAGAGTTGTGGGGAAGCCTTCCGACAAGCCTAACATTGTCACTGGAGCTAATGTTCAGGTATGTTGGGAGAAGTTTGCAAATTATTTTGAGGTAGAGTTGAAGGAAGTACAGATGAGGGAAGGTTACTATGTAATGTATCCTGTAAAAGCTGTGGAATTAGTTGATGAAAACACAATATGTGAATTACACATATTAAGGGTTGCTGCTATCTTAGGCTCAACCCTTAATGGTGAATTCAAAGACGTCAAGCTCTGTAATGATGTACTTCTCGAAAAGAACGAGATAACAGGATATGATACATCAATTCATGTGGATGCAGCGAGTGGTGGATTCATTATTTTAGTTAGTACCAATGGTTTCTTGATCACTGGTGGACAGTTCTTGTCTTATCTTAATAATTTGGCTGTTACTCAGGCACCGGGTACTTGGCATTGGATGCTTAGTATTGCCGGATTTCCAGCCTTGGTGCAGTTTGTATTGATGCTCTCACTTCCAGAATCACCTCGTTGGCTTTATTGCAAGGGTAGAGAAGAAGAAGCTCAGGCCATACTGAGAAAAATATACCCAGCAAAAGATGTTAATGCAGAGATTCAAGCTCTCAAGGAATCAGTAGAAGATGAAATTAAGGAAACAGGGGATCTTGAAAATGTTAGTTTCTGGACCAAAATGAAGACACTTTTCCAAATTAAACCGGTGAGAAGAGGACTTATTGCTGGCATGGGTCTTCAGGTCTTCCAACAGTTTGTCGGTATAAAAACTGTCATGTACTACAGGCCCACCATAGTCCAGTTAGCTGGTTTTGCCTCCAACCAAACTACACTCCTGTTTTCACTCGTGACTTCAGGACTAAATGCCCTTGGATCTTTAGTGAGCATATATTTCATAGACAGGACTAAAAAAAAAAGAACTTCTGGTCATCAGCTTGGTTGGTCTTATAACATCACTCGGGCTTCTGTTGGCAGTTTGTCAGCAAACTACGACCCATTCACCTCAGGTTAGCAAGCTCGAAACATCTCACGTTGCACCCTTCCTCTATCCGGAGCTTGAGTGGGATTTTCATTTCCCCTTGGTAAAGAGCATCAATGTCAGTGGCCACAAATATGGACTTGTCTATGCCGGTATTGGTTGGATTATCTGGAGGAACAAAGAGGAGTTGCTTGAAGAACTTATTTTTCATATTAATTACCTTGGAGCTGATCAGCCTACCTTCACCCTTAATGTCTCTAAAGGTTCAAGTCAAATCATTGCTCAGTACTATCAGATAATTTGTTTGGGTTATGAGGGTTATAAAAATATAATGGAGAACTGTCATGAGAACGTCATGGTGTTGAAAAAAGGATTGAAAAATACAGGATGGTTTAACATTATTTCTAAAGACATTGGGGTTCAGACCTTTTACTCTGATATTAAACTTGAGATTCAGAGCCAACTGTTGGGATGTAAGATAGACGAGGACAAGGTGACCACATTGCGCAACAATTTCCAAGCTTCCACCTTGAGGACAAGGTGAGTTTTTTGGGCCCGGGGTAATGTCATGACCCCAAATAAGGCTAAGGATTTAATAATATATTGTAGAGAGTCAACACAGAGAGTCAAGGGGCAAAAGAGTAAAGTTCAGGAGAAAGGCACAAAAGAGGGAAGTGGGCTCGAGGAAAGGCATGAGTTGAATTGTGTAATTGTTTTTAGGGTTTCTGTGGAGAGTTCTGGGCCTCTCGAATGCTCAGTTTATCCTTTTCTTTCTGTCTTATTTTCATCTTGTAAGTGAATCGAAAGTTCTTAGTTATCTGAACTTGTTATTCGTCATTGGCAATTAGACAGTTCATAACAGCAGCAAAGAAGGCCACGGACGTAATTGAGCTCACGGCTACCGGAAAGGACCACAATACTAAAGAAATTGCATATCCAGTACCGGTTATAAATATGCCAAAATTTGATACTGCATTTGAAGAGTTTGAATCCAGAAAAGAGGTTCATAAGAAACTCTGGGATGCGCTAGTAAACAAAGATAGTCCTATGATCCATGGAATCTATGGAATGGTAGGAGTTGGCAAAACGAGAATGATGGAGCAATTGTGGGAAGATGCCATGAAGCAGCAGATTTTTAAAAAGGTGGTACGAGTAAATGTGGGTAGTGAAAACTTGGACGAATATGAATTACAAGACCAGATTGCTGGTCGTCTGAATTGCCATCTGGATTCACAAGATGTGGAAAGTAGAGCCGCTCAGCTGGAAAAAAGTTTTATTAATGGGGGTAAGATTCTCCTTATATTAGACGATTTATGGAGGGAGATTCCACTAGACAATATTATTGGAACTCCATTTGGCGACAATAGTAGTTCCAAGGTTCTAAAATCCTCTTGACATCTCGACAGAAAGGTGTATGCGAGGTTAACAAGTGCGAGAATCCTGTCGAGGTCAAAACCTTGAACTCTGTTGAAGCTTTGGATCTGTTCATGAAGACTGTTGGTCCTGATACAAACTCTCTACCGGATCAATCCCTGGTAAAAGAAGTGTGTGATGAATGTGGTCAATTACCATTACTTATTCTTGCTGTTGGCAAAGCACTAAAACGCAAAGGTCAGAATTCCTGGGCGTATCCACTCAATCAACTTCAGAAGGGTAAATTTGAAAATATTCCTGGAGTAGATAGAAGAGTATATGCGGGTATTAAATTGAGTATTGATTTTTTAGAACACGATGATGCAAAGTCATGCCTTTTTCTGTGCTGTTTGTTTCCTGAAGATGCCAATATCGATATGAAGTTGCTGATCCAGTTAGCTACAGGCTCACAACTTATAGGCGATGGAGAATCAAGTGTACTTGCTATGGTTGACTCTCTCAAGGATTCTTCTTTGTTGCTTGACTCTGGACGATATCATGAAACTAAAGTTCATGACATCATCAGAGACGTAGCAAGAAACCTGGCTTCCACAGATTCAAAATATGCATTTTTACACGTAAAATGCAACTCACGGCATTTTACATCTGATGATATCGGTTATTGTACCCGAAAATTATTACGTTTAGATGTGGAGACTGATGATGTTCATTTCGAGGAGCATCCGGTATTCCCTTACCTGCATACCTTGTGGCTTCAATGTGACAACCGTCCACAACAATTCTCAGATGGCTTCTTTAGAATGTTTGCGAATCTCAGATTTCTGATGCTACAAAATGTGAACATTTCTTTGGAGCAGTTCTCTCTTCAACCCTTGGGTAAGCTGGGGACACTTAGTTTGATAAGGTGTGACATAAGTAAGACAGATGTTAGTCTTTTTCCCAAAAAACTAAAAACTCTCTACATTTGTGATTGTGATCTCCCAAGCCCGCTGGATATTGCAAACCTGGAATATCTTCGAAAGCTAGAGATCCAAAAAAGGTCAAAATTTGTAATGGGGTCAAATGTCATATCTAGTCTATCCGGTCTGGAAGAATTACATTTACCGAATGGATACATCATTGACCTTGAGAAATATGAAATTAACCCGATAGTGAAGGAGATTAGTGAATTGACTCGTCTGAAAAGTTTACAATTTCATTTCTATGATGATCATACTTTTCAAGGTAGAAATGTATTTCCTGATATAGATAGATACAAGATATCTGTGGGTGTTCCGGATAAGGTTCATTATTGGGAACGAGATGGGATAGTTTCATCAAAAAAGTCAATTGAGTTGTATGGCAATCACTGGCAATCCTGGGAAGGTTTGATGGCAAGGGCTGAACAAGTGAAATTGGGCTATAGCGATGTTGAAGTGAGTAGCATTTGCAATGGCCACAGAGGAGCATTCGAACACTTGGAAAGGCTATATATTAGAAAATGTCACAAGATGGGGCATCTAGCGAGATTTTCACATAGTCTTCAACATGGGGCAACATGTTTCTCCAAACTTACCATTTTAAAAATTAAGAATTGCTCTGAACTGAATTACCTCTTTTGCAACAAAATTGCAAAAGGTCTGGCACAGCTGCAAGAGCTCAGTGTAGAAAGTTGTGAATCTATGGAAGCCATCATATTGAATGAAGGCACAACTGACAGAGAAATCATAAATTTCCCCAGATTAAAATCACTGAAGATATATGACTTGCAGAGACTCGCAAGCTTCTACGCTGAAAAGAAAAATACGGATCCTGATTCAACATTACTCGTGGACAATTTTGCGGAGCATCAGCCTTTTTTTGATGAAATGGTATGCTTTCCTTACTTTAAAATTTTCTTCGTTTACTTGGGAACCATAAAGGTTACAAAATAAATATAAAAAGTAGCGTTTATACGTGCTACGCATCGAATCGTAAAATTTATTAATTAATTAATATAAACATATTATTTTAATCATTATTTAGGAAAAAAGATAATTTCTTTAAAATATGAGTATAAAATTATCATCAGCTTATACGAATTGCATTAATATCAATATTATCAAACAATTATCATAACATTCACATCCCCGCTCAAACATTCTAAGCCCCACTTTATTTTTTTTTCTTAATTTTATTTTTCATTTGATTTCTCTCATTTTTGAGAATCTTTCAATCAAGTTCTTAAGTTTTTTACCCATATTTAAAGTTTTGTTCTTTTGAAAATTTGGTATATTTAAATGTGCAGTACCGTGAGCTTCTATAATTTTTATTATATTAATACATTCAAAATATTTGCATAAGTCGCGATCAATTTTTTGAATACATATCAAAAATTCATAAACACTTATTACTAAAGACCGTTATAAATCATAAGATTGTCTGTCAAGAAACTTTTACGTGTTTCAGCGATATAAGAAAGGATCATTAATGTGCAAGATAAATTAAACAAATGTAGTTATGATAAAGGAAAACTTTCATCTAATATAGTTTCCTATGTGTTTGTTCAATATTACTTTTACAAATGTTATGTTCTTTTTTTATTAGTGAATTGATTTACTATAGAAAAATAAATATTATTAATCAACCAAACAAATCCAATGAATCTCGTTCTTAGAGTAAGATATAACCGTTAGAGTTTATGATGATTGCTCTCAGTTCATTTTTAATGACAACTCAAAATGTGTATATTCAGTTTGGGAGTGTTTGTATGTTTAATTTTTTATTCATTTCTATTAGAATATGGTTTATTAAATATTAGTTTTCTTTTACCCATAAATAAGGAAGAATAATTCATTCGATTTAATGGTACCTGATCCGAAATCCAAAATTTTGGATATACCAAACCCGAATTTTGGATTTAGGTTTGGATATAAATTTTAAACCAGAAATAGTTTCGATTTGTATTTGGATTTAAGTTGTACAGAACCGATATCCGATCCAAAAATCAAAACCCGATCCACTATCGAAAATCGATCCACTATCGAAACCTGATATATAAATAATATAATATTATAATTTGAAATTATTTAAGTAATAGTTTAGATGTGAGATATATATATTAATTATTTTTATTCAAATATTTCATTAGAAATAGTCAATACTAATTTAGTAATTAGAACTTTTATTTTTCAATCTCAAATTTTATTAATATATATTTAAGATATAATTTTATTTACTTTACATAAATTTTTCATTGTGTTGCAGACAAAGAATTATTTATTTAACATATTTTAAATTTCTTAATATTCTTGACTACTTAATTTAATCATTTTAATTTTTAATTATTTTATAAATATAATTTTGATTGTTTGTGTGTAGCAATTATTTTAATTTTGACTACATTAACTAATTTTAGATACCAAAAAAATCAAATCTAATCCGAAATCCGACATATTTGGTTTTGGATATTGAGTTTTGTATTTATTTTTAAAACCCAAAAATATTTGATAAGGGTTTGATTTTACAAAATTCAGATCAAACTCAACCCGTTGTCATACTTATGTGTAAGATAAGACATTTGAAAATGAGTATACTTTAACAATGAGTATACTTTTCGAGACATATATTAGAAGAGCGCTTAAGTAGACCAGGAAAACCGTTTGTGTTGTGTACATTCATGCCATGTATCTTTGGGTCTCGCATGAAAATGATATGAAATATTTTGTGTACCCAAAATTCGAACACAAAATGCTACTAAATTGCATAATTTATTTTTTACACGAAACCAAAATAATACGCAAAAAGAAAAAAATATGACAATAACATGTAATGTTACTCTTTACCCAAGTTATCTAAGTATGCTACTATATAACTGAAAACAACATTGAGATGTTACAAAATAAAACTAAGAGTTGTATATAAAAATGAAGCTTTCCTACTTTTTTTTAATTTTGTTTATTGTTAATAATTATCTTTATTCGTATAGAATCTATCTACTAGGTTAATAAAAATTTTACCTATATTTAAGGTTTTGTTGATATTAAAAATAAATATTATTAACCAACCAAACAAATTTTATGTATGCTAGATTAGGATATGCGAATTGAATAATATTAATTGACTTCCAGAATACAAAATTGAAATGGGCACCTTTTATTAGAAATAATATATAATTTTATATGTATCGACCTATCTAGTTATCAATAATAGTGATTTTTAAATGATTGCTATTGCCGTTTCTCTTTCTCCTCCTCTCCAAAAAAAACACTTTAGTTGATGATAAACCCCTTTTTATTGTTTTCCTTGATTTTGCTTTATTTTTCAATAAATATCTCTCTTTATTGAGAGTCAAATACCACGTTAGAGGGTTTTATCTACTCATATATTAGATTTTGTACTTTCTCCTTATGAATGATAACTCCGTTTCTTTTTCTTGAATTTATGTTGTTAATTTTCAATAAATATATCTCTTTATTGAGAGTCTAGTACCCCGTTAGTGGATTTTGTCTATTCATATATTGGGTTTTGTTCTTTCTCTTTGTGAGAGTAGGTTGAGGTTCCTTCATTTGGCATCCAGGATCTTAGATATATAGGATTTTGTTATATTGGTTCATTGATTTGGATAGTATAGAATCGCAGTTATGGTCAATTGCTCGAATATGTTCTCAGAAATCAGATATGTATTTCCTTCATGATTATAATAAATTATTGGATTATTTCTCCCAGAAGGCTATATTTTTAATTGATATAAGTGAATGAAGTACCACAATTTAACTGATCAACGATCGTAGTTTGGATGTGGAAACTTTGTTACCTTGATATATTTTAATATGTGTTGGTCCAATCTTGATTATTTTTGCAAACGTAAGACATTTTATTGATGAATTATTCACCTATAAGAATAGTGATTTATAGGAAAATATGAATGATTATTTGTGTAGATGGCGTATGCCCTTTTATCGCTAAATTAATTTTCTATCAAAAAAATAGTGATTTATTAAAATTTTTGCATTGGGTTGACCAATTTGCTATGAAAATATTCACTAACAAAATTTTTATTGACTTTGTAATGATTTTTTTTTTGGATTGATAATTTATACACCAAATAATGTCTAATACTATTTGAGAGTCTATTTAGTATTTTGAATAATATAAATATATTTTCAAATCAATTTGTTTGTCTCATTAATTATTGTATTACTAAAAAAACACTGATAAGTAAAATGTTAATTATAATTCATTTAAAATTCATTTTTTAATAATTTATTTGGTTGAATCTAGCTTTTTTTAAAAATAAATGATCAATTTAAAAGTTTATATAACTTAAAATTTGAACAAGTATTTAGAATAGTGTGGTAAATATTTTTTAACTTTTAAAATATTTAATTGACAAGAGTATATTTATTCAAATTTGATTGCACCTTATGATTGTAGATCGAGTGTTTGAGATATTAAAATATTTTATTATATAATATAGATAAAATAGACTCATGCATTAGAAAAAATGACCAAAATACACCACTTTTAGGAACCCACTGTCCAAATTACCTGTAGGCGCTAAGGACCGACCAAATTAAATACCCGCTGAATACGCATGTTGGATTTGCGTATTCATTTTCAGGGCTAAATACGCATGTCCAACATGCGTGTTCTTTAAATTTTTTTTAAGCTTTACGCATCACAAAAATGCGTATACAATGGAAAAAACTACCCATGTTTCTTTAGGCCCTGTGGAGAAGCTTTTTGAATACACGCATTACTATAATGCGCAGATCAAATTTTCTTTTTTTTTAAAATAAAAAATATAAACTATACGCATAGTAATTATGCGTGGCTTGATTCTTAAAAAAAGAAGGAAGACTACGCATGCTGGACTTGCGTGTAAGGGGTTGCAGATGTTGGACATGCGTATATGGTGGGTATTTTGGACGGAAGCTCACGCATATGGGTATTTTGGTTAGCTAGTTTGAAAAGGTGGATATTTGAGGATTTCACCCCATGCATTAAAGTAATATATTTATATTCAAATCAATTAATTATAAGCAATTTTGGAAAATGGCTCTATTTATAGAGAGGGACGCAACGAATAGATGTGCTAGTATATAATAATCTAATTGTGATTAATTTTAAATTAAAAATTCTGAGTAATTAGTCAATAAGTATTTATGAAGCTCTGTAGTTCCGTAGCAGGATTTTTTCGGAATATAACTATATATTTTAGTATGATTGTAGTTGATATCTATGAAAATTAGCTCGTAATATATAATAACATAATTGTGATTGACTTTAAATTAAAAGATTAATAAGTTTGTAAATATTTTATCACTTTCAAAAACATGTAATTTATGCATGAACTAAATGAACAAATTTTGTATTCCAAAAAAATTATTTAGTAACCACGATAAGTAAATTAAGATGATAATAATATGATTAATTTAATTTTAGTGGTAAATTCTAATTGGCTCTTATATATACTTATGAAAATCAATTCATAATATATAATAATGTAATTATGATTAATTTTAAATTAAAAGAGTAAAAAATTCATATTGCAAAAATCGCTTAATATTATAAATTTGTATAATCCTAATTGATTTTAATTTAAAATATTAATTTATTACACACATCATATGTCTTTATCCGTATCATAATATTTTCATAAAATCTTATTTGTTATGATTGTATATAATTGTGTATTTATTTATTAAAATTTTAATTTTTAAAAGAATCTATACTACACGCAATAGTAGTAAAGTATCAAGGTTATCACTTAATTTAGGATTCGATTACTTCCAATTACATAATTATACAAGATTTATCTAATTATTTATTTATTTAATTTCTTCAATTTTATCCCGTGTTCGATTTCCTATAATCACATAATTAAATAGAATTTATTTATTATATTTAGCAAACCAATGCCTTAAGCCACTCAGTATACCTCCCAGTTGTTGATTGGAATGGAATTTATCATTCAACTAGTCGATAAAGCAGCGCTTCGCGGCGGCATTAAATTATTTTTAGAAAAATTCAAAACATATTTACGTTATACGATATTATCAATATTAAATTTTAATAGATATATAATCTTTTCTAATGAACCGATTTCTTGTTAAACACGATTCTTTTGATTGAGCTTAAAATCGAAATCCCAACTTTAACATATATTATAAAGACTTATATTTTAATTTTAATCCATAAAAATCTAACCCTAAAAATAAAAAAAAATTATGACATCAGTATCAAATTCTAATAGCTAATATAATCTTTTCTAATGAGCCATCTTCCCGTTAAAACATGTTTCGAGTCGTTCTTATTTGGACCGAAATTCTAACTTCATTTCATATTATTGATGACATTTATCTTATGAAATAAATTTTTTTCTTAAAAATTAAAACATTAAAAGAGAGTAAATTCCAATTTTAAATTCTTTAAACTTTCTAATATTTATAGAATTTTAAAAGATAAAAATACTTCTTATATTTTCTGCACCGCTCTCTCGTTAAGATCAAAACCCTAACTTTTATATATATTACTTGTATAACAATGTTTATCCTTAAAAATCGAATCCCAAAAAATGATAAAAAGAAATTAAATTAACGTCAATATCAAATTCTATTAGCGGCAGATACGATCTATCTAGTTAGCTGTCTTCCCGTTAAACACGTTTCGAGCCGCTCTCGTTTGGGATCGAAATTCAAACTTCATTACATATTATTGATGATACTTATCTTATACAACTTTTTTCCTGAAAATCAAAACTTAAAAATAAAGTGAATTCCAATTTTTATTTTCTCCAAGCTTTCTAAAATTTATGGAGTTTTAAAAAATAAAAAAAAACATCTTATTTTCCCTTTATATTATAGATACTCATGTATTTATTTAGGGTTCCCGCATGAGAATGTTCTTTTATTCAGTGTAGCAGATTTCGGAAATCGAAACTATTCGATTGAGGTATCGATTTAAGATTTATCGGGTGATTTGGTTGAAAAATCGGTGATTTATCTGCGATTTTTGCAAAATCGGCCGAATCGGTTCCAAAATTTTGACCTATTTTTGGCCGATTTATTGGCGATTTTTCAAAAATCGGCCGATTTCTATAACAGAGCTTTTATTATGTTATACAAAGTTTTTTTTTATGATATTAGTATTGGATTTATGAAAATCTTTCCTAATAGAAGTATAAATAACTTGTATAAAAAATGTATAATTTTCGAATATTGTAGTTACCACCATCCTTGTATTCTACTTCCAATATATTTTTTAATTATATGTCTCCTTTATATATTCAAAAACCTATTTTACTTCCAATAGAACTATAATTATATATTTTTTCAATAATTTGAACTCTTATTCTCTATAAATTCGAACTCCTATTCTATTTCCAATTGGACTTTTAATCATATGACTTATAAATGCTTATTATACTTTCAATAGAACCTCTAATTATATGGATTCCCTATAAATTTGAACTCTTCTCATCTATAAATTCGAACACCTATTCTACTTCTAATATGTTAAAAGATATTTTTATATTTATTAGTGTTTATTCAAACTCCTATTATACTTCCAATAAAACTTTTAATCATATGCCTTATAATTAAATACATATTCTACTTCCAGCAGAACTTCTAATTATATGTCTACCCTATAAATTCGAACTCTTATCATCAATAGATTCGAACACCTATTCTACTTCTAATATTTAAAAAATATTTTTATATTTATTAATGTTTAAAATTCTAAAAAAATTAGAATAATAGGTTGAGACGATCTTAGAGCGCCACGTAAGCTCCCACGTATCCTCCATTCGAACTCTTATTCTCTATAAATTCGAACTCCTGGTCTACTTCCAATAGAACTTTTAATCATATGCCTTATAAATACTTATTATACTTCCAATAGAACTTCTAATTATATGTCTTCGCTATAAATTCGAACTCTTCACATCTATAAATTCGAAAACCTATTCTACTTCTAATATGTTAAAAGATAATTTTATATTTATTAGTGTTTATTCGAACTCCTACTCTACTTCTAATAGAACTTTTAATCATCTGCCTTATAATTAAATACCTATTCTACTTCCAATAAAACTTCTACTGTAATTATATGTCTTCCCTATAGATTCAGACTCTTATCATCTATAAATTCGAACACCTATTCTACTTCTAAAATGTTAAAAGATTTTTTTTATATTTATTAGTGTTTAAAAAAAGTATGAATAAAAATATTATGTAAATTATAACAAAGATGAAGTTGATGAAGTAGCAGTCGCGATTACAAAGAAATCTAATACTTTTTCAATAGTACAAATTTAATAACTTAAACCTTGCTATCTTTCATCTCGATTTTGGTTTTACAGGAGCGAATACTCTACCCGAGATCACTGATGCTTGTCCACCTTCTACATTAATATTCTCTCAAGAATCAACCAAATAATCCTGTTAAATTCATATACCAAAGAGGATTACCTTACCAAGACATAAATTTGATGGGTTCCTGTACAAAAAATAAAAATTCATATAAAGTATATGTTAAGAAAAATAAATTTCCATTACACATAAAAAATAGTGTAAACATAACTGAATCTAAGAATGATAAACTTATCCAATTGTACAAAATTGCAAATAAGAATTGTGAATTGACTATATATATAAAGAGATACATTTAAATTCCTTTTCCAATTATATGTGTTCCCTATAAATTAGAGTTTGGGTTGATTTATAAATTTATAGGTCTTTTCTACTTTGAATATGTTAATTTATACGTCTTCTTTATAAACTCGAACTCTTCTCCTCCACCAACTTAAACTCTTAAATTATCTCTTCTACTTCTAATATGATAAAATATAATTTCTTATTCTAATATGATAAAAGATAATTTCTTATTTATTAATATTTAAAATGAAATTCTAAAACTCTAGGAAAATTCGAAAAGTAGATTGAGACGATCTTACACCGCCACCTAAGCGCCCGCGTCTTATTTATTAATATTTAAAATGAAATTCTAAAACTCTAGGAAAATTCGAAAAGTAGATTGAGACGATCTTAGACCGCCACCTAAGCGCCCGCGTATCCTCCTTTATATATATATATATATTGATTCTCTACAATTTCGTATTTAAATAATGCTTATTAATTATATTTATTTATTTATTTTAATTTCTTTTATTTAACCACATGTTCGATCCCCTATAATTACATAATTTAATAGTGTTTATTTATATATGCTTTTATCATTCAATTTTCTACAAATACATATTTAAATAATACTCATTAATCATATTTATTATCAATAATTTATTCATACTAATATTTTAATCTCCACACATACTCGACACGTGCCCTGCTTTGCCTAGTACATACTCCCTCTGTCCCTCCCATTTCTTTACATTTCTTTTTCACTGCTCGACACGCATTTTAAGGCTCCTAAAAAGTATAGTTCCATAACTTATTTTTTAAATTTTCTTTTTTTATATAAAAATAGAACAATTCTATTTTTATACAAAAAAAGAAAATTTAAAAAATAAGTTATGAAACTATCCGGAAATTGCACCTTAAAATCCGTGCCAGAATTACGTCCCCCAAGGTAAAGAACCAAGGGGGACAGAGGGAGTAATAATTAGCTTTTATCATATAAAGGTGTTAAAAAGTAAATTTGATACCAAAAATTAAAGTAAATAAGTAATCCTCTTTAAACGTATAGTAGTTTTTATCATATAAACTAATTTGAATTAAGAGAAAAATGGTCTTTGAGATGACTTCAAGGACCAAACCTGAGTTTACATTGGTTTTAGTATAAATATTAGATGACAATATTGTAATAATAAAATTTATCCTTATGAATTTACAAAAATAACCCTAAATTGTGGATTATTTTGTGCTAATCTTAGGGTTCTTACGTGAGGGTGACCTCAGGGCCAGTGAACTCTTTGAATTAATTACAATTTGTAGGTAGAATCCTAACTTTAGTGCTTATTTTTGTAAAACGTATAGTAATTAGTTTATTACATAACAGTTATTGTATAAAATTTTGCTTGGTTGTAAACTTGTAATCCAATTTGTTTTTAACTCATTGGTACTATATATGCTGCAGGCTGCATTCCCTTGCTTGGAAAAACTGGTTATTATTGGCTTACAAAATACAAGAGTTATTTGGGGAAAGGACAGCTTTAATTATGACAATGTTTCCTCCTTTTGCAAATTGACCTCTGTAGAATTATACTTATGTTACAAACTGGAAATTGTGATTCCAGAGGCCATGTTGCATAGGCTAAATAATCTGGAATATGTAGACGTACGTGGATGCATGAGCTTGAGAACCATGTTCCCATCTTCTATAGCCAGTGATCTTACGCACCTTAAGAAATTGATAGTACATTCCTGCTACGGGATGAGAGAGATTATTGAGGCAGGTGAATCATCAATCACTGATAATGGTTTACTTTTTCCTGAGATGACCCATCTATCCCTATATCGTTTGCCAAGGATGACGAGCTTTTGGTGTTACCAGAGTGGAAAAGCTAATATTTGCACGGTATGCATATATTTATATAATGCTAATTGACTCTGTTCCAACATTTATATTTCTTACACACACATAAATGTATGTTGATTTCTGTAGGTTCCACTCACACTCCCTCAACTCTCGTCAATTCATCTTGAAGACTTGCCTCAGCTCAGAAGGCTTTTTCATGGTGCAAATTTCGAGTTCCATGCACCGGCTTTAAAGCAGGACAAGGTGGAAGTATCTGGTTGCCCATTGTTGGAACACATATTTGAGGATGTAAGGGTTGACAAAACTTCTGATTACTAAAGGAAAATCAGAGAATCACTTGAGACTGACTACTTAAGTGTGACTGTTCTGGAGAATCATAGAGAATTGAAAAAGTAGAGCCTCAGGAAAATAAGACTGAAACTGAGAGTTCAGTCTAGAGGCCATTGGTATCACTCAAGAACAGACTAAAGAGCAATGTCAGACTAAAGAAGTAGAGCCTCAGGAAAATAAAGGATTGGCGGCAATGTCGGTGTCCATCCTCTGGCAACTTGACTGGTGGCATCCTTGAGAGGCAGTGGTGACCTGTGTTGGCTGCGGGTATGCGGCAAACACCTTAGTGCATGTATTCTCTTATTTGAGATAAAAGTCCGAGCTAGGAAGGGATTTCTTTTAGTTATGAAATGGAAGCAGTGATTGTAAATGGCCTCAAGGGTTGATAAATTAGAGGAAAGTATGAGGAGACGGATGGTCAGAGGAAGAGCAAAAGGCAAGGGCCTTTCTTAATTTAACATCTTGGTTTAAGAAAGATAAATCACTAAACAAGACCTCAAAAATTACTTAGATTGAATCAATGTGTGATTGTCCCTTGGCTACGTTAATTCAGCTTAATCCTCCTTTTGGTGTTATAGTTTGTTCTACAATCACTAAATAAGAATGTCCTTGATAGATTTTCCAAGGACTTATTAATTTTTTCTCCTCTCTTTTCTTCATCAAGTGCAACGCATATGTTTAAAATTTTCGAACAGTGTGATATTTGGCTTTTTGTGGAATGAAATGACTAGGAAAACCTGTCAGTTTTTCTTAGAAATGGGGAATAAAGAAGAGACTGTTGTCTACTTGTCTTGGTGCATGGGGATATAATCAGCATATATTTAGGAGATATAGTTCCCGCATGATGCAAATATGGAGGAGATGGCCGGAATGGACGCGCTTTGCAGTGACAACTGGAACTTGACATTTAACAAGCTCATCACCGACAAAACCTCATTGAGGTATTTGCAAAAGGAGAAGATGAGACTGAGAAATACGAGACCTATTTCTGTTTCTATTCTGATAAAGAAGGTGGTGCAGAAAGTATAATAGAGCTTTATAAAACAGTTCATGCTACCATGGAATCAACAAAGAATAAGACACTATTGCAATTCGCAGCTGAAACTCCCACCTTCCGATTGTAAATGTTTATTCAAAAGTGCATTGTATGATGGTTTTCTTTCTGACGGAGACTCTACTCTTTTTTATTTTTTTTAAATAAAACAGAGTGCTTGGCTTTTGAGTTCTAGTAAAAATATTGAATCTAACACTCTAGTAATAATGTTCACTTCTCTTGTGTTTATAAGACGATCGGCAAATATGGTTGCTCACGAGTTTGCTCGAGCTTCTATTTTATACTCGGGTTATGGGGATGTCCTAGCTGAGTTGCTACCTTGTTTGGTAGCTAAATGTGAAGATTAATGAAATGGTTATCTTTTCGGTCAAAAAAATAATAATGTTCACTTGCTAATCGAATTGCTAATTCTCTTGCTAGACAAATTCGTTGGTGGTGAGGAGGAATACCTGATCACAACTATCTGAATTCTGATGATGTCTTATTTATCTTTATCTGATTTTTTTTGTGAATTTTTTTTATGTGATTGTGAATTAATGGATACTCAAATCGTTAGTCACCACTCACCGCTCACCTAAGAAAAAAAAAATCAAATTGTTAGACGAGACCCAAATTAAACAGACTACTATCATACAGAAACTTAAACAAAGCCCATCAAACCTTAAAACCCGAGGCCCATACATTTGTCAGCATTCATAATCCCCAATTTCTAGGGTTTAGTCACAACACCTGCTTAAATTACATCAGAGCTCTCCTCTAATTCGACCCATCTCGCAGCAACTATGGTATTAATTCTCCAATTTCATTATTATTATTATTATTATTATTATTATTATTATTATTATTATTATTATTTATTTTTTTTGATTTGTTGGTTTTTAATTAGGGTTACAATTTTAATTAAAACTTTGATTAGTGTTAAATTAGTGTTAACACTGTATATAAAATTCAATTAAAATTGCAGATTTTAATTTGATTATTTCTAAATTCGGGTTTGATTCCTTACAATTACATAATTATACAATATTGATTTACTTTAATTTTTTTAGCTTCATTTCGTGTTCGATTTCTTACAACTACATAATTATAAAAATTTATTTGTTTTAATAATTTTTAACTTTATCTCGGATTGGATTCTCTATAACTACATAATTAAATAATATTTATTAATTTATTAATATTTTAATCTCAGTTCGTGTTTAATTTGTATTCGACACCGATATCGGTTAGTATTTATATTATATTATAAAAGTTTGCTTTACCAAACAGGGGAAGCAGGAAAAAAACTCAAGAAAGAAACAAACAGGGGATCGGAGGTCATATTGTACCTTTAAATTTAGCAAAAACAAAAAAGATGCACCTTTAGTTATTTTTAGGTTTTAGAGCCTTTTTTTTTTTTTTTTTTGCAATTGATAGTTCTGAAAAAATTTTGTAACGAAAAGAACTTGAAAGTGAAGACCCAAGTTGCATGTAAACACACACGGCACCCACTCATATGTAACTTATTTTATTATATACACTTTTTATATATAATGAGCATTAGCATCACTTGTGAATTGTGATTTGTGAATGGTACCATAATTCTATTCTGAAAATTGTGAATAGTCACAAATTAGTTATGATAATTCTGAAACTTGGTCGAGCACTTCCTCGCCAACTCCTGTCTCGGAAGAGGTGTAGCTGCTGTGGGGTGTCTGCAAAACAACACCGGAGGGGGGTTTGGCCCTGAGGTGCCTCCGGCGTGAGAATAAGAGTTGGCTTTGGAAGACTATAATCAAGTAGAGTATCACGATGGTAATAAATGTGTGTAGGTGTGTAATAATGTCTAACCCCTAAACCCTATTCACTAGGGGTATTTATAGCCCTAGGCCTAGGGTTTAGGGGTAGGTTACCTTCACCCCCGACCGTTGGATCTGGGGGACAAGCCGCTGAATTCCCGGGATGTAGGACACGTGGCCTTGTCTGGGGTGACCGTTGACTGGAGTGTGGCCATGTTGTGGTGGGCATGATCTGGCCGTGTCTTCCCTTGTCTTTTAGTGTTGGTCAGCGCCGCATATAGGAGTGTCAGCTGAGGTGGAGTGTCACATATACTGAGCGCCACCAGTCGGGGGGTCCCCTAGTCTGGGGTGGGGACCATGCCACGTGGTGGTGGCCCCGGGCCCGGGGTCCACTACTCTGGGCTGGGCCAATCTAATTCTCATGAGGTGACTTGCTTATTGTTTTGGGCTTCTTGTTGGGCCTTGGTTGTTTATGGCCTATCATTTGCCCCCCACTCCCTCATGCGGATTCTCCGGATGGGGGAGTAGTAAGGAGTGTTATTGCCTTGGAGAGTGAACTTTCTGGATTCTCTAGAGTGCTAAACATATGTCCTCGGGGCCGGAGGTTTTTGTAGTTGTTCTGTGAGTCCGTGTCTTCTTTGGGGGATGAACTTTTGCCTTGGTTGCCCCCAGTTTCGGGGTGTGCACTGAAGTACGTACGCCCGGGGCTAGTGGTTGTTGGAATTTGAGGGGTTTGTTGCTTTGGCTGCCCCCAGGCCCGGGGTTGGTACTAAAGTGTGCATCCCGGGGCTTCGTCTTCTGTAGATGTGCGAAAATGTACGTATATGAATCTATATAATATTGCATATATGCATTTTTGGATTTCTTCTTTTCTTTTGTCTCTTCTCTTTTTTTTTTTTTGAAAAAATAACAGCTGTCATCCACCATCTCCGGATTTTGGAGATAGTGGGCCGATTTTTTGGGCCGCCACGTGTTCATGGTGTTAGAGATTCAGGGTTTGCCTATAAATAGTGGCAATCTCCTCTCATTTTTTCTTTTACGCGTTTTTGATTTGCTGCCGTTGTTCTGCTTCTCTGAAGACCAGTGCTCCGGGCTATCGTCGCTTCGGTTTTTCTTGCTTTCTCCATTCCGGCCTCTCTACTCTTTGTAAGTCCTCTTTATCCGGACTCTTGTCAATTTTACCGTTTTTCTTTTCCGGAGTTCTGGTACTCCCATAGGTCGCCCTTCTGTAGCTTCTTATTTTCCTTCTTTTATTGTGTTGGGTAGCCCGGGGTAGTGTCCTTGTATGGTTAGGCGACGTGTTACAGCTAACCGAGTCTTGATTCCCATCTCCGGATCTAGTAGTTCTTCTTGTAGTTGTAGTTCATCTGATAGCAATTTAGACTTGATAGACTTAGAGTGGTGTATAATGGGTAAAAAGAAAAGCCGCCTTTCTGTGCTTACGAATATCGCGACTAAAGACATGGGTCCGGGGTATAGTCTCAGCGAACCGGATGGTAGCTGGGGCCATTCCAAATATTACTTTGTTAGGAAGGATCCGGGGATCCCACAGGCCTATTACATTAGAGACCTTAGCGTTGAGTTCTCCCAGAACAAAGACGTTGCGAAGATGGTGGAGTGTGATGAGGCTTCCTTGGACTCGCTGTTCGGGGACAAGCCTGGTTCCCGGGATGGATGTTGCTCCTTTCCGAGCCCAGTATCTGGAGGCGCCCGTGGAGTGGGATGGGATTTTTCGGGCCACTTTTCACTTGGATGATGATGTGGAGTGGAGGTGGCCGGAGCCCGGGGAGAAGATATACCATAGGCCGGAGGGTGGTTGGGTCGGAGTATGGCTGGAGCATCTGAGGTCGGGTTATGGGCCTGGGTGCCATCAATTCGTCAAATCTTTGTGTCTTTTTGAGTATGGGATCCCCATAACCCAACTCACCCCCAATGCTGTAAAGTGGATTTACTACTTTCTGGGTTGTTGTGAGGCCGCCGGGGTGCTACCCACTTTCAAGCTCTTTCATCACTTATTCCGGTTAGTGCACTCCAACAATGTGCCTATGTTCGAGTTCAGATTTCAGAGCAAGGCTTGCGGGTATCCTTCTTCGGGCTCCAAGCCCTTGGGTGCGTTGCCTTCTTTGAAAGGTTGGAATGGGGAGTTCGTATTTCTCCGGGGTGTCGACATCCGATTTATGCCCACCTTCAAGGAGGAACCCCTGGCCATGAGTTTTGAAACTTTTGACCTTCAGGACGCGGCCTTAGACCGGGTTAATGCCTTTTGTCGGGGTCTTGGGAGGCAAGTGACTCGGGATGATCTCATGAGTCACAAGTATCTTTACAGGATAGGATGTAAGTTTGGACTGGATTCGACTTATTTTTAGTCTTGCAGTTTCTGCTTTTGCTCCGGACTAATGTTCTCTTGCTTCTTTTTCAGGTCTTCCCGGCTATAATCCTGAGTTTGAGCAGCTCGTGGAGATGAGCAAGTCGACCAGGTCCCTGGCTGCTACTCTCCGGTGTATTGGCCATGTCCGAGACAATACCAAGGCCCCCGGGGAGGCTAGTGGTTCGCGGGCCAACCAGGAGGCCGGCTCTGAGACCCGGGACCCGGAGGTTCAGGAGGTTGTTCCGGAAGGCAGCCAGGACGGTGGTCTGATGCCAAGAAAGAGGCCTAGGGTTTCTGAAATCCAGGCTGAAAAGTTTGGAACGATGCTCTCCGATTGTGAGCTGGTGCAGGATGCCGCAGCTGGTGGTAGCTCGAAGAGGGCCAACTTCGGGCCCCATGAGCCTGCGCCGGTTTCTCCGGAAGAGCGAAATTTTATAGGTTTCTTGGCTGATCTCCCTAGCAAGGTGGAGTGGGAGGATATGAGTAAAGCCCCGGCCGTCTCCCATTTCCAAGATATGATGGCGGTTTATGGCCAGGTATATTCTTCCCCGGGTTCTTTTCATGTTGCATGTTTTTAGTTTTGTTCTCGTGTTATGCTCTTGTATTGGGTAGCTCGGGGTCAGGATGGCCGGAGCTGCAGCCACTGCATTTCGGGAGCTGGAGACTATCAAAGAGGCCCGGGATGTCCTGAGCTCGGTGACTGAGAAGAAAAAGGAGATGGAGAAAGAGGCCGAGGCAGCCCGGGCTGAGCTCCTTGAGCTGCGGGAGACCGTTAAGAATGATTCGAAGAAATACAAGGAGACCGCCAAGGCCCTCACGGATGAAAGAGATTCTGCTAAAGCCAAGATGGAGGAGTACAGGGATGAGGTGAAGAGGCTCCGGGACGAGCTGAAGGCCCAGAAGCCCGAGGAGCAGGTGATTGCCGAGTTTCGGAAGTTAGATGCTTATGATGATGATCTAGCAGCCGTGGCATCCAAAAAGATCCATCGCTGCTGGGTCATCTCTGAAAGAATGTTCAAGACTGCTCCTGAGGCCGCTACCTGGGACAATTTTATCACGGAGTACATTGCTGCCGAGGATGCCTTGGCCCGGGGTGAAGGTGAGCCTAAACCTTTTGGTGCTCCTGATTCCTCTCCTCCTCCTGAACCTTGATTCACCGTATTGGCTGCGTCCATAATTCGGGCTGTGCCCTTGTAGCCTTTTAATCTTCTGACCAATTTGCTGTATAACTCTGAATTTTGCTGTTGTATAACTGTCGGGTGTTTCGGGATGTTGGTCAGCCCGGCCCGTTAGATTACTATTGGGTATTACACATTACTATTGGGTATTACACATTACAAAGCCCATACCGAATAAGATGTTATTGGACCCTTTATTTTAGACCACTTAATTAGTCCAAATAGAATAAACATTAAATATAATTGTCTTTAATTTGTAAGCCCATAAATTATTATTAGATTATAAAAAATAATCTAACACATTGATCATAACAATTATTTTCAGTATAATATATTTAAACTCTTTACAATGTCAAACTTAAAACAGTTCCTGGATAAGCTAATTTATACAGGACAATAATTATCAGATGAACAATGCATGTTCTTGTCCCTTAAATGTGGAAGAAAAAACTGAACAGCCTGCTTTAAGAAATACATGAAGCTTTTAAAAGATTTTTCGGATTATAGAATCTCAATAAAAATCAATGGTTTGTCTCCCCAGCTGCGCTCTAAAATGCAATTGAAATTCCTAATGATGGAAATGATTGGAGGACCTGGAGGACTCAATCCTTGGTTTTAATGAAGTGAGTTGAAGCGGTCACATTGCATTAACAGGTACACAAATGGCACCTTGTTGCAGATTGCAGGGCAATGAGAGTTCCGCGATGAACCCGAGTCTCTACCGGCCTCCCATTTTGAAGAAGATTCACTACGAAATTCCTAATTTTATCCGAAAATTATTATGATCACATCCATTCTATTTAGAAGTTAGACTTGCCAGGCTTTGCTTCCTCTCGAATGACTAGTCTATCTAATGCTTCTATCATCCACCAATGCTGACGAGCTTCTAAATAGTAATCTTATGCACATTCCACTTAAGAACAAATACTTATGCACATTCCACTTAAGAACAAATACTTATGCACATTCCGAACAAATACTGGTAGACGAGTCCATAAGAAGCCAATAGGGACTTCAGGTGATTAATATGTTGGCCTTGTTTGTTTCCGTTAACTCAACTATATAATTGCAAGTTTCTTGGAACTAAAATGGGTTGCGTGTTTGTTTTTTTTAAAGTTGGACAAATGAACATGTAATTCCTAGGTATCTACATTTACACCAAAACATGGGAACCTATGTCCTTTTTTTAGTGTAATCTATTAGTCACAAACTACGTACTAAGCATTGTGCATTCATGTATCCAAAATTCTTGATTGGTTTTTAAAATTAAGAAAAAGAAAATGTACTTCATTGATACTTACAAGGGCAATGTTGTCCAAAGTAGATTATAATTTAAAAATTGGGCAAAAAAATTGTGAGGGAGGAAGTACTAAATTGTTTAATTATAATGCAGAGAAGATGATGTATTTATTTTGTGGGGTCTTGCTATAGAGGCTTTATTCTATGGTTCATTAGGTTATTCATAATGAGCCCATCCGGTCAAGGCTTTATTCTATGGTTCATTATATTATTCATAATAAGCCCATCCCGTTTAGAGATTTTATATGTTAAGAGGTTGTTTGTCTTTATTTATTAGGTGGATGAAAACTGAAATTTGAAAGCATCATAATTAGGCTGCTTAGTTTTTTCCATTGCCTCTTAAATAAATTTCTGAGTTATTATTATTTTTTTAATCTTTAGTTTGTTATATTGTGATGCTTGTTGAGTTGTAAAACTTGTATGCATTTATCCTAATTAGTGCCCAGTTGGTGTGCTTTCGTGGAGGAAGCATTCCGAGCTAAAAGTGGTGTTAGGTTTTGTCACTACAAGCTTTTCTTTTTGAAAGCGCTTTCATGGGAAACTAACATTTCCATTTTTCTTTTTGACCCATATGATCTATCCCATGCATTCAATGATTTGCCTAATAAAGATTTTTAAGCTGTAATCCACAGGAACACATTAGTCTGATGCAAATCAGCAAATATTTTCCATGGGAACAGATCCATATTATCTATATCCATTGCAATTACATCTTGTTTTTAACCAATTTCCGTACCACTTTGTTATGCATGACTTCTTTACATGGGGCTTGGCTTGTGTTATACCTGCTATATGTTTACTGCTATCCGTCACCGGTGATACATGATTAACATTTGCTGCATTTTCTTTAAATCATTTACCGTGCTTATTTTTTTTAAACACTTTAACCTTGGATTCTCTAAGTAATTGATTATTGATTGTGAACTTGCAGGGTGCTGGTAGAGGTGGTGGATTTGGGTGTGGATCTGGAAGTTATGACGGAGCTCTACCTAGTTCAAGCTTTTCTTTGAAGTCTGATTTCTGATTTTTGTTGTTTCTGCAGTTTAGGGATGGTGAATTGTAACATCTTAGAACATGTTAGTTGCTATCTTATGATTTTCTTTCTAAAAGCACATTATTAAAGAAAAGTTTTGTTCAACTTGTACCTGATGTTCTCTGAATGGATTTATGCAGTGTGGAAAGTTTATGTTCTGTCATTGAAATGTTAATGGAAGGTAATATTCTGTTAAATGTTGGATCAATTAGTAGATTTCTGCATAAACTTGATTCTTTATTTTCTTTAAAATAAAATACAATCTTCTGATTTTTTGTTTGGAAAAACAAAGTCGAATCTAAATATTACATTCTAAACTTTGTGAATATTGAAGACGACATGCTGCTGTCCCTAAGAACCCGAGCCTTCATGATTTTTTCCATGCATGTTTGCATTCAACCGATACTCCAGTCACAAGACAAGGGGAGTCCACAAACGATTGGAAGCAACCACTTTCCCCACCTTGTCACCAAGAATGTCCTTGATAGTCTTGCATAGATTTTCAAAGAGCTTCTTTTTCTTCTCCTTTTTCTCCTTCCCCTCTAGTTTCATCACCAAACTTCAAGCTGATCAGTAGCAGAGATCAGTTTCTTCCTACAGTGTTCCTTCAGTTGACCAATTGCATATTCGTCATAGCCTTTCTTTTTTAGCATCTCTTGGAACGGGTGATACACATCTTTCATGTCTCAATTTTTTTGTTAAAAGCACTAGTTACGCGTGTGTATTCAGATTCATATACACGCGCAACATGCGTATCCAATGATTTTGGCAAATGCTCCTTTTGCAGGATTTAAAATGGGCAAGTAAATTAATACGAAGGGTGTAACTAAGGAGTAGCTTTAAACACAATTTGGTTAGTGCATTGGGGTGGTTGCCTCACTACATAATCATCTCTCTCTTCTCTCTCCTTAGAACAAAACCACCGCCTCTGTCTTATTTTCCTCCGGCGGTGGCTCCTCCACCGACCGGAGGCCCGATTTCCTTGCTTTTTGTTCTTCTTTTCTTCAATAATTAGTTTTCCTTGTGAGGTTTTGCTTGCTTTCTTCCTTTTTCTTAGATCTGAATCTTCGGAGTTTCCAGATTTTTTCTTCTCCGATTTGTGGTGGATTTGCGGTTTCTTCTCAGATTCTTGGTGGATCTTCGGTCTCAAGAGGGGTCTGGTTTCTCTAGTTTTTGAGATTCCGTTTTCTAGATCTAAGACTTGTTTTAGTTTGATTTTTGTGTATTTTCATTTCATTTTGTAAGTTTAATTTGATTTCTCTCCTTGGTGAGAGTTGTGGTTTTCTCTCCTTGATTTGTGAGAGTTGTTTCGGATTCATCTATAAGAGCTTGGTCGGAACTTCAGTTGTGGTCGTTAGCTCAAACGGATTTTGGCGAAGATATGGAGCGTAGAGCGAGAATCTATAGACATATCATTTTTTTCAGACATTTGCTTATTTGTCTCATTTTGATTATGAAGACGAGCATGTCATCCTATCCTATGTTTGATCGATTTGATCATTCTTATAGATGCCGTATGGCTTTTATGTATTGAATTTTCAACTTTCTTCAAAAAAAAAAAAAAAAAGGAGTAGCTTTATAAATACACATGTTCTGTGCGGATGTTACGGGATAACTAATATAACAAAAAAAACGTAACGTGATAATTATGAGTGTGCACCTTGCTTGGACTTTTTGTTTAGAAAGGAAGCGATGTGACCTCTGGATCCAGTGATCCACGTCAAGTGTGTGTGTGATGAATGACGCAAAACATTTGCATTATTGCTAATTATGAATTCATAATTCATTGACTTTTTTCTAATTATGAATTACGGAGTAATATTATACTTATGTTATAGCTAAGCATCCATTGACTTTTTACACTCTCCACGCTGTTCAACTAATAATGGTGCCGTTTGGGAAATCTTAAAATAAGTTACTTAACACTTATATGAAGTAAGTAACTTATATGAAGTAAGTAATAAGTTACTTACAACTTATATTTTCGTGTTTGGGTGTTTAACTTATAAGTTGGTAAAATTTTTATTGAATTAAATTAAAAAATATTTATTATTTAATATAATAATCCCAGTACATGCATATGACATTTATAAATATAAAAGTAAAAATATAAAGTATTAAACAAGTTAAAAAATCAAGTAATACGAAATAAGTTGGAAAAAAGTACATCATTACTAACTTATCACTTATCAACTTATTTGGCAAAATAAGTCCGTTTTACTTGTACAGGCAAACGGTCCGAAATAAGTTGAAACGGACTTATCCTCAGATAAGTCCATTTCTCTCGCATGCCAAACACCCCCAATATTGTAAGGGAAAATGCTAGATTTACAAAAACTTTCACAAAAAGTTTCACAGAATAGTAAGTGTCATAATTTAATTCGCTTTAATTTAATGGGTCCCCTGCATTCACATCAATAGCAATCAATTATAAACATCTACATTAGTGGAATCCAACTCATTCTGTAAAAAAATTATGTAGCCAATTCTGTGCACCTAACATTACTCTTGTATAAGCATTACTAGTACTCTATTGCATGTTATACCTGCAACTATTTCATCAATCTCAGTATCATACCACCCAAACATTTTATTTAGCTACTGCCTCCTTGCTTTCTTCTCTCTATTATTACTACTCTTTTTTCCTTCTATTTCGGTAATATCTTTTGTTACTAATGTTGAAACACAACATTTTTTATTACATTTTTTTATAGTTTATCTAACTAAAATTTCTTTTTTGTAAAAACACTATGGATAATTTTATTTATAATTGTATTTGACTAGTAAATTACCTTTTCAGCCTTATATGTTTTCTAATTGATATTGAAATAACACCTCGCTTGATTTTTTATTTTATTTATCAAAGTGACGTATAGATGCACGTCAAGTGTTTGCTTAGTGCATGACACACAACATCTGCATTATTGGTAACTAGCATTAAAACCCGTGCGAGGCACGGGCCGCTAGCTTAAATTGTATTTTTTAAATTAAACTATTCATGATCAATATCGTTTGAAATATGTAATTGATTTTCATAGAGTTTTTCTTGTTGGTTATTGTATACTTACTTAAATATGTTCAAGTTTGTACTTTGGAAACTAATAAGAGTAGTATTGATAGCAATCATGTAAGTTTTTTATTTTGTTGTGGTTCGTAGAATATAATTTGAGTGTTCTATGGGTGTTGTCTAATTAAGACTATTTTTCAGAGCACCTACAATCCCAAACTTTCTTAAAAAATGATGCATTCATTTAGCTAGATCTCCAATAGTATTCAAGGTAGAAACTTAATACTCTTCAAGATGGTATTCTGAGAGTGTAGGTTTCAGTCTTAATTCTAATCTAAAACTTCGTAAATCTTCTAAAATGCTTCTCAGGTCTTGCGTTTTTACTTATTAAAACTGCATTTCTAGCTCTTTTATATGTTTTATTCTAATTTCTTCATTTTAAGCATTCTTTGCCTTTATCTCTCTTTCGATGTCCGTCTGACTTTCATTGAGTTACCTCCATAAATAATATAAAATATGTGATCTTTTTTTTTTTTAGAAAATGTCATATTTCAAATTGAACATTGGTTAATTTATATGTAAAAGGTAATGTGTTATTTGTAGGATTCATATATTTAAAGCCAAATATTTTTACGATCCGAATAGTTTCACTACTAATTATTGCATCTTGTTTAGTAATATACAAATTTCATTTTACGTTAACACCTCAATTTTTTTTCTCCAATATATTGTTAGATAATATCCATCATATTAATTATAATATCATTTTATAACCCAATTGTGTATTTTTTGTAATTCTTTAATCGATAAATGATAACCATTAAAGAGTCCATAGCTCATTTAAAATCCAGTAATATTTAATTAATAATATTTCATCAATATCACACACATACATATTGTGTGTATGATTTAAAATACATGTGAATGCGTGGTCTAATGATATGAAGATGCACCATTTAACTCGGTGATCGAAGTTCGATTACCATTGAAAATAATACTTTCTATATATAGATAAGAACTTAAGGGTAAATTGGCGCTTTCAAATCAGTAATAAAGTACTTTAATTATTGACTTGATCTTATATTTAATATATATTTTTCATAAAAAATACATTATGCATTTCATATTTTTTCTTTATATAAAGTTAAATATTGCCCCGCTTAAGCGGTACACACAAAGATATCATGTGTATTATTGAAAACACGTATAGATGAGTGCTTAGGTTGTTTAAAGGAATAATAGTTATATAGTAATTTTTTTATTATTATTATGTTGATTATTATTGTTATTACAATTTTATAATATAACCAAACCATATATTATGTATCAATAATTGATATTTTGATATAATGTATTATAGTTCAAATCAATAAATGTAAAAGTAAAATCATGACAAAAAATTGTTAATGTGTCGCAATAATTAAAATAATAGTAGATATTTATTTCACTCAAACAACACACACATCCATCTATAATGTTTATGATTTTGAACATATGTGATTGAGTGGTGTAGTGGTAGAGAGATTTGTGAATTAACATGGAGACCCAAGATCAATTCCCATTAACCACAATTTTTTCAAAAAATTGAGAATAGAGGGATAAATTAGTAATTTCAAGAGATGAGGGGTAAATTGGACATTTCAAGTGCATTAAAAATTCTCACAATTTTATCTTGTGTTGGTGTATTATATAGTATATAATAGATTACATAAATTAGTATCCTTACTATATAGCAAAGCATCCATTGACTTTTATAAAGTCCCCGCGGGCTCTTATGTTATGTAAGTAATGTTCACATGAGTTTATATATTTTAAATGAAAAATGCTGGAGGTACCAAATTAGGGTATCAAAAATTATTATCAAATGACATGACATTGATTTGATTAGCTATAATTATAATGGGCCCGCTAGGGACAACCAATTAAAACATTTCAAAATGACAAGTAGTTAGTGCCATGTCATTTTGTAAGTTGTAACAAAATTTGGTACCTCTAGCACTACTCATTTTAAATTACTGGTGTCTACTATAAATCAAATGTTATACCTGCAAATTATTTCATCAATCTCAATATCATACTTACTTCTACTGCCTCCTTGCTTCCCTCTCTTTTATTGTTGCAGTCTTAGCATTAGACCCCATATTCGTTTTCTTACAATTCAAACTTAAGCAAATTTGTAGTATTACTATTACTATTATTACTAATTCTGAAAAACAGAAAAAGCAACAACCATGGTGGGTCTAGCTGACATTCCATGCGTGGGAAAAATTGTTGACAAGGTATCAGATACTGCAGTGGAAGCATTGTATCGTGGTCTGCGCTACATGTTCTGTTATAAGGCTCTTGTTGACGGACTCAATTCCGAAACTGAGAAGCTTAACATTCAGAAGGACAACATGTTCGAGAAAATTAAGGAAGAAAAAGCTAATGGTAAATTAATCAAAGACCATGTATTGAAATGGCAAACTGATGTCGAAGAGATTCAGAAGAGTGGCAACGAGCTTTCACCCTCATCCTGCTACATCCTGTGTCTGCCCATTCCTAATCCCGTCTCCCGATTCCGAAAGGGCAGGAATGCGGCAAAGAAGGTCATAGCTGTAGCTGAACTCACTGGCACCGGAAAGAATTACCTAGGTGAAGAGATTGCACACCGTCCATCGTTTGAAAATATGCCACAATCTGATACCTCTTTCGAGGAGTTTCAGTCCAGAAAAGATGCTTATGGAAAGCTCTGGGATGGACTAGTAAACAAAGATAGTCCTCTGGTCCATGGCATCTATGGAATGGCAGGAGTTGGCAAAACGAGAATGATGGAGCAATTGTGGGAAGATGCCATGAAGGAGCAGATTTTTAATAAGGTGGTACGAGTAAATGTGGGCAGTGAAAACTTGGACGAATATAAATTACAAGACCAGATTGCTGCCCGTCTAGATTGCAAACTGGAGTCGCAAGATGTGGAAAGTAGAGCTTCTCAGCTGGAAAACAGTTTAAGGAATGGAGGAAAGATTCTCCTTATATTAGATGATGTTTGGAGTGAGATTCCCTTGGGTCATATTATTGGGACTTCATTTAAAGATGGTAGTGTTTCCAATGGCTCTAAAATCCTTTTGACATCTCGAGATAAACGTGTATGCAAGGATAACAACTGCGACCATCCTGTCGAGGTCGAAACCTTGAGTCCTGATGAAGCTTTGGATCTGTTCATGAAGACTGTTGGTCCTGATACAATTAACTCTCTACCGGATCAATCCCTGGTGAAAAAAGTGTGTGATGAATGTGGTAAATTACCATTACTCATTCTTGCTGTTGGCAAAGCACTGAAAGGGGAGTCCAAAATTTCGTGGACGGATGCTCACAATCAACTTCAGATTGGCAAATTTGAAAATATTGATGGAGTTGAACCACAAGTATATACGTGTATCAAATTGAGTATTGATAAACTAAAACAGGTTGATGCGAAGTCATGTCTTTTTCTGTGCTCTTTGTTTCCTGAAGATGCCAACATCGATATGAAGATGCTGGTCCAGTTAGCATCGCAACTTATACCCGGGGGAGAATCGAGAGTACTTACTATGGTTCACTCTCTCAAAAGATCTTCTTTGTTGCTTGACTCTGGAGAATTTCATGAAACTAAAGTTCATGACATCATCAGAGACGTAGCAAGATCCATGGCTTTCTTGGATTCAAAATATGCATTTTTGCAGGTAACATGCAACTCAAAGGACTTGCCTGATCCTAATAATAACAATTATCGAACTCGAAAATTGTTACGTTTGGATGCGGAGACTGATGATGTTCATTTCTATGAGGATCTGGGCCAAGACTTGCATACCTTGTGGCTACAAAAAGTGAACATATCTGTGGAGAAGTTCTCTCTTGACCCCTTAGGTAATCTCCGGACACTTATTTTATTAGAATGTGACATAAGGAAGACAGATGTTAGTCTTTTCCCCAGAAAACTAGAAACTCTTTGCATTTGTGATTGTAAACTTCCAAGGCCGATGGATGTAGCAAACCTGAAATGTCTTCAAAAGCTAGAGATCCAAGTCCCATACTGGAAAGAAAGATTGGTAATGGGATCAAATGTCATATCTAGTCTATCCCGTCTCGAAGAATTACATATACCGAGGGGATACATGATTGACGGTGAAGAAGATGAAATTGACCGCATAGTGACGGAGATTAGTGAATTGACTTATCTGAAAAGTTTACAATTTTATTTTTGTGGTGTTGATACTTTTCAAGGTAGAAATGTATTTCCTGATATAGATAGATACAAGATATATGTGAATCTTCCAGATAAGGAATATTATTGGGAACAAGAATGGGAACGAGATGAACAAGAGAGAGTTCCATCAACAAAGTCAATTGTGTTGTATGGCAATCATTCGCAATCCTGGGAAGGTTTGATGGCAAGGGCTGAAGAAGTGAGAATATTGGGCAACAGCGATGTTGAAGTGAGTAGCATTTGCAATGGCCACAGAAGAGCATTCGAACACTTGGAAAGACTCTGTATTAGTAGATGTAACAAGATGGGGCATCTAGCGAGATTTTCACATAGTCTTCAACATGGGGCAACATGTTTCTCCAAACTTACCATTTTAGAAATTGAGAAGTGCTCTAAATTGAAATACCTCTTTTGCAACAAAATTGCAAAAAGTCTGGCACAGCTGCAAGAGCTCATGGTATATGATTGTGAATCTATGGAAGCCATCATAATGAATGAAGGCACAATTGATGGAGAAATCATAATTTTCCCCAGATTAAAATCACTGAAGATAGCTTACTTGGAGAGACACGCAAGCTTCTACGCTGAAAAGAAAAATATGGATCCTGGTTCAACATTACTCGTGGATAATTTTGATGAACATCAACCTTTTTTTGATGGAATGGTATGCTTTCCTTACTTTATAATTTTCTTGGTTTATTTGGGAAGTAGAAAGGTTACAAAATAATTATAAAAATTTAATAAAATAAATTTTGTATTTCAAAAAAAATGTTAAGTGATCATAATGATGTGAGAAGCACGGATCGTAATAAATTATCTTAAATTTTTAATTTTTTACTCTTTTTAATAAAATAAAATCTTCAAGCACCAAGTTGCATACCGCGGTATACATGACATACCATTTAAAGGGGGTTTCTGCTTTTAATAAAGAGTATAGATATATATTTATGAAAATTAATTCGTAATATATAGTAATGCAATTATGATTAATTTGTAAATCAAAAAGTGAAAATTTCATATTCCAAAATATTATAAATTTGTATAATCCTAATAGATTTTAATTTATATATTAAATTATATAAAAAAATTGACATAAAAAATATATAATACATGGATATGTTAAATAAATTCATTACTATATTTAAATTAGAATTGTTAACTAATCATGGTTACTATAATTTGTTCATAATACACAGTTTTACTCTAATTTTTATCATATAAACTAATTTGAATTAATGTAGAATCCTAACTTTAGTGCTTATTTCAGGTATTATTTTTGATAATTTAAAAAAAGGGTACGACTTTGATTTTTCTAATTGATAGTTATTGTAAAACGTACAGGTAATTATTTTATTTTGATAACCGTTATTGTATAAAATTTTGCTTGGTTGTAAACTTGTAATCCAATTTGTTTTTAACTCATTGATATATATGTTGCAGGCTGCATTCCCTTGCTTGGAAAAACTGGTTATTAAGGGCTTACCAAATACAAGTGTTATTTGGGGAAAGTACTGCTTTGATAATGACAATGTTTCCTCCTTTTGCAAATTAACTCATGTAGAATTACACGACTGTAACAAACTGGAAATTGCGATCCCACGGGCCATGTTGCATAGGCTAAATAATCTGGAATATGTAGACGTATCGGGATGCGAGGAGATGAGAAGCATGTTCCCATCTTCTGTAGCCAGTGATCTTACGCACCTTAAGGAATTGAAAGTAGAGTACTGCGGGGAGATGAGAGAGATTATTGAGGCAGGTGAATCAGCAATCACTGATAATGGTTTACTTTTCCCTGAGATGACCCATCTATCCCTAAGTTATTTGCGAAGTTTGAGGAGCTTTTGGTGTTACGAGAGTGGAAAAGCTAATATTAGCACGGTATGCATATATATTTATATAATGCTAATTGATTCTGTTCCAACATTTATATTTCTTACACACACACATAAATGTATATTGATTTCTGTAGGTTTCACTCACACTCCCTCAACTCTCGTCAATTTATCTTAAATACTTGCCTGGGCTCAGAAGGCTTTTTCATGGTGCAAATTTCGAGTTCCATGTGCCGGCTTTAAAGCAGGAGCAGGTGATAGTAATTCGTTGTGGATCGTTGGAACACATCTTTGAGGATGTAAGGGCTGAATAAGACTGAAACTGAGAGTTCAGTCTGGAGGTCATTGGTATACTCAAGAACAGACTAAAGAGTGCACTTGTATTGTTGTAAATTTCTCACTAAATCAAACAATTACATTCATGTATTTTACGAATTTTCCGAGGATGTTATCAGTTGCTTAACCATGGTTAAGGATGGAGTAATTTATGGATCATCCGTGCACTCTTTTTAAAATTTAGGATATTTGTGTAACAGTGGCATTAAGTTGAATAACACCCTTAAAATTTAGGATATTTGTGTAACACCCTTAATAAGTTCTATGTTTTGCAAACTTATCAATAACCTTACCTCAAATTAGGACAGTTTGCGGTTCATTATATGGGGGAGTTGTAGTGTTGGTTGATGCAATTAAACTGTTTGATAAAATGCCTAAACTATGGAATTGTCAATCGGTACAACATTACCTCAAATTAGGACGGGCTGTACCTCAGTCTATGTTTCTTTATGAGTTGTTAAACATCAAGTCTGTTGGTGGTTTTTGGGATGTCTGTCAGTCTGTGGAAGGTTGAAGCATTTGGAATCACTGCTAGTTGTTTGACGAAGTTCTTGAACAAGATATATTTTCTTGTGACCCAAAATTGGCTGGCTATGTTGATAGTGTAAAGCCTGGTTCAACGTTCTTTCATCAAGTGCAACGCAGATGTTTAAAATTTTTGAACAGTGTGATATTTTGCTTTTTGTGGAATGAAATGAGAAAAAAGAAGAGACTGCTGTCTTGGTGCCTGGGGATATAATAAGCATATATTTAGGAGATATAGTTCCCACAGATGCAAATAATGGAGGAGATGGCCAGAATGGACGCGCTATGCAGTGACAAAACCGGAACTTTGACATTTAACAAGCTCATCACTGACAAAAACCTCATTGAGGTATTTGCAAAAGGAGAAGACGAGACTGAGAAATACCAGACCTATTTCTGTTTCTATTCTGATAAAGGTGGTGCAGAAAGTATAATAGAGCTTTATAAAAAAGTTCATGCTACCATGGAATCAACAAAGAATAAGACACTATTGCAAAGTCAATAAGAAGAGTTGTTGGCATAAAATTGCTAGCAGATATGTCAAAGTTATAAACCAGTGGCTCATGGGTTAAATATCAAATTGGTCACTGAAGTGGTGGCCAAATATCATTTTACTCACTGATTTCAACGGGGACTCATTTGAATCATTTAAGTCAGAATTAATATCAAAGAGATACCTATAAATATGTGATCGAGAATTAAAATAATTTTTTGTTAAGTTCTATACATTTTTTTCAATGCCACCATAACCAAATGAAAAGTCATGGGTTCTAATATTTTAGATAATATATTTAAAATTTTTAAAATCTATTTACTATTTATTTTTAATTAAATCAAAGAAAATAACTAGAAAATCAAATATAAATAGTAAATAAATTTTAAAAATTTTGAATATATTATCTAAAATATTAGAATCTACGACTTTTCATTTGATTATGGTGCCGTTGAAGAAAAATGTATAAAACTTAACAAATAATTATTTTAATTCTCGATCACATATTTATAGGTATTTGTTTGATATTTATTCTGACATAAGTGATTCAAATGAGACCCCGTTGAAATCAGTGAGTAAAGTGATATATGACCACCACTTCAGTGACCAATTTGATATTTAACCCAGTGGCTTATAACTAAGTTTTGATCTTTCTCTCCTGTGAAAATACAAGCCAAGAGCTCACTCCAGAATTGTGAAGTTAACAAAACTGCACTAGAGTGAGTACTTGAGCTAATTACAAGCTGAGAGTTAACTTCGGAAATGTGAAGAGTGAATGAGTACTCGAGCTAATTGAACAGCTTAACTTGCATTGTCAAGTTGATGCAATTAAATAGCTTAGCTTGCATAGTTTGCTTTAATTGTGTCCAGAAATTGCACCGAGATTGGACTACCTCAAAATACTCTCTAATTGATTGATTTCGGACATGTACGACTCGGAATTGTTGAGTTATGGAACCTAATGTTTAGAAATCATCAAGCACGGAGCCTTGTTTACTCGAAATTGTGCTCGATTCTTTGTAAAAATTCCGCGAAATTCTGTTGAGGTAGGCTATGAGCCTTGAAGTGCCTTTGAAAGCAGATTTTAGTGGCGAAAGAAATAAGAGATTGATGGAGATTAAAAAGGAGGAGGAGAAGAAAGAAGCCATGACTAGGTTTTCTATATTTGGTTTGTGCAATGTTTTGCAACTACCGGTATGTTTCATCGTTTAGTTTAGTCTGTTATCTTCAAGCTAAGAGGATCATTGTATGAAATTATGCAACTTTTTTTCCCCGAAAATCATTCAAAATTATTGAAATAATTTGAAGTTATTCGACCATGGAATCAAATTCATCCAGAATAATTCTATGGTAGAATCAAATTCAAAATCAAGTTTTTTGTTCAAATTTCAAGTGTTAAAATTCTGATAAAATTATGTATAGCTAGTATTCTATATTAGAATCAAATTTTATATTTTAAAGATTTTTAATTAAGAATTTTGCATGCGATTCTATAGTAGAACCAATGGTTCTCTCCTGTACTCCATATAAGAAGGTTCTCACCGGAACAATGACCTAGATATGTATATATCAGTGTTCTCAATCTTACATATACAAATTCAGTCATTTCTTATACTTATCTTATAACTTCTTCCCAAACTGTAAACACGTCGCATGTTGGCACATATGCACCACCTGACACATTTGTTATAACCAAGTTGACGTTGCATTGATTTCTGTAGATTCCACTCAGACTCCCTCAACTCTCATCAGTTGTTTTTGAAAACTTGCCTGATCTCAAAAGGTTTTTTCATGGTGTAAATTTCGAGTTCCACATGCCGTCTTTGAAGTAGGTGCAACTTAAAACCTGTGGACTTTAACTCTTTTCACGTTCTCTATGTTCAAAACATTGCGGGTGTTTGGGCTATCTTAAAATGAGTAGCTTATGACTTATAAGTACTTATGTCATATAAGTGATAAGTAGAGCATAGATTATAAGTCAGTAGAGTGTTTGGTAAATCAGAACTTATAATCAGTAGATTGTTTGGTAAATCAGAACTTATAAGTTAACTTTTTTTATATAATTTTCAAAATATTTGTTTTTTATATATAACAATGGATATCAATGGATAGATCTCGATTAATAGAGAAATTTGATATATACATATCAATTTTCTAATGAATGGATCGAGAGATATATGATTTTGAAGATTTGAAGGATATTATATATTACGTATATCGAGAAATAAGTTATAAGCATAAGTTGAATGTTAGGATTTCCTAACATTCAACTTATGGTGGACTTATAAGTTATAAGTTGAGCTAAAATTTATTTTGACAAACACCCCCCATAAGTGCTTATGGCCTTATAAGCTATAAGTCAACAGTAAACAGAGAAAACAAACAGGCCCATTATAAGTAGACAGTTCTGAATTGTTGGAAAACTTTGTTGAGGATTTGAGAGGTGATAAGACTTGGGCCTAGATTATCACACCCTCTCAACTCACAGAAGTTGGTCTTGAAGGATTGCCAAACCTCAAAAGTTTTTTTCATGGTGCAAATTTCGAGTTCTCTATGCCGGCTTTAAAGAAGGTGCAAGTTATTGATTGTGGGCTCTCAACCCTTTTCACACTCTCTATGTTCAGAAAATTCCAACTCGAAAAGTTATGACTACTTAATTGTGAATTGTTGGAGAACATTGTTGAGGGCTTCAGGGGTGATGAGAGCTGTGACAAGATTATCACACTCTTTCAACTCACAGCAGTTGAGTTTCAAAATTTGCCAAACCTCAAAAGTTTTTTCGACAATGCAATTATGAGTTCCATACGCCGGCTTTAAAGGAGGTGATAGTTCGTAACTGTGGATTATCTAATACACTTTTCACTCGCTCTGTCTGCAAAAATCTCAAAAAACTCCAAGAATTAAGAGCAAGTAATTGCAAATTGTTGGAAAGGGGTGAAGAAACTCTAGATACGAGTGACAAGACTATCACACTTAATCGAGTATCTTTCATTCAACTTGAAGGTTTACCAAATTTCAAAAGCATTTTTTACGGTGCAAGGTCTTTCAGTGGCATGAGTGCTACATGCTGGCTTTAAGGTATGTGGAAATTGTTGGCTGTGAACTCGGTGTTCCGAGAACTCCAAGAACTTAAAACATACATGTATCTAACTGAGAATCGTTGGAACACATTGTTGAGGAGGTTGGGGATGATGAAACTTCTGAGATAAATGGTAAGAGTATAACATCCTCGCAACTCTCAGAAATTTCTCTTCGACATTTGCCAAACCTCAAAAGTTTCAGTTGCAGTCCGAGCTATGGTCTCAATATGCCCAAATTGGAAGATTTTACGCTCTCTAAGTGTCCTCGGATAGAATATTTTAGTTCCTTAGAAACAAACGCACCGCTAATACGTGTTAATAGTTACTGGCGCATTGAAGAACCATCTACAGACGTGAACGCCTATATAAGACAAATCACAAAAGAGGAAGCTAAGTGACTCTGTTGTGGTTAAGAGATTTGCAAAGATTTGGCATTTTTTCAAATGAGTTTATGCCCTTTGTGGTGTTTCATTTGTTGCTGGTCTGTGTCGTTCTAAAATCCTTGTGGATTTCTAAGATTCTGATTGGCTTGCTGAGATTTGCTGCATTGACAGTCTTCTAAATCCTATTCTGTGAGGTCAGAATTTTGTGATATTTTGAGATGAAATCTTCTGTGTTTTGTGTTGTTGCTGCTGATTGGTTGTATCTTCAAGTTGGAGGTCACCATTTCTAGATTAGAAAAGCTATTAATTCAGCAAATAAGAATTTAAAATGTTCTCAAATCTCATATCCATTTTCCTTAATACCTTGTGATATTAGTAGGAAGATGCTGAATTTGGCTCTAATCTTCGATTTTTTTTTATTTTCATGATGATCCCTGTTGAGTTGAATAATACTCTTAACACATTCTTGTTCGTTGAACTACAGTTTGCAACACTAGATACCAGAACACAAAACTATATCAATAGATAATGCAGATACATAATAGGTTCTCATTAATTACTCGACAACCTGCAGACAGACACAACTAAGCCTAGAATAAGACCACCAATAAGATAAAACAAAGACACTAGCAATAGCAAACACTGAGAGAACACAAAACTCAAAGCACAAACTCCATACACAGCTTTGAAACTCAATCAGCTCTGCACAACCCAACCAGCGCTCATCTTGCTAGCTTAATCTACTTCCTCCATCTTGCTCTCCTCAGTAGCATCTTCCTCAAGCGCAGGCATATCAGTGTCTTCTCCAGCCTCCTCGTCCTCCTCGATGCTTAAACCCAACTTCAGCATCCTGTGGATTCTTGCAGCAAACACATTTGGATCATCAAGACTGAACCCTGATGTCAGTAGTGCAGTCTCAAACAACAGCATAACAAGATCTTTAACTGATTTGTCGTTCTTATCAGCTTCAGCTCTCTTCCTCAGCTCCTCCATGATTCCATTGTCAGGATTGATCTCCATAGTCTTCTTGCTGGACATGTAAGAAGACATGCTACTGTCCCTAAGAGCCTGAGCCTTCATGATTCTCTCCATGTTTGCAGTCCATCCATACTCTCCGGTCACAAGACAACAGGGAGAGTCCACAATACGATCTGACACAACCACTTTTTCCACCTTGTCCCCAAGAATGTCCTTGATAGTCTTACAGAGATTTTCAAATGACTTCTTTTTCTCCTCCCTTTTCTTCTTTTCCTCTTCGGTCTCATCATCAAGCTTCAAGCCCTCCTTTGTAGCAGAAACCAGTTTCTTTCCATCATATTCCTTCAACTGACCAACAGCATATTCGTCAATTGCATCCACCATATAAAGAACCTCATAGCCTTTCTTCTTAAGCCTCTCCAGGAATGGGGAGTTCTCAACAGCCTTCTTGCTTTCACCGGTAATGTAAAAGATGTCCTTCTGACCTTCCTTCATTCTGGTAACATAGTCCTTCAAGCTAGTAAGTTCTTCACCACTTTTGGTTGAGTGATATCTGAGCAGGTCAGCCAATTTGGTCCTGTTCTGGCTGTCCTCATGGATGCCTAACTTCAAGTTCTTGGAGAAAGCTTCATAGAACTTGTTGTAATCCTCTTTGTTTTCCGCTATCTCATTGAACATTTCAATGCACTTCTTAACCAGATTCTTTCTGATCACCTTGAGGATCTTGTTCTGTTGAAGCATCTCCCGAGATATGTTGAGAGGCAGATCATCTGAGTCAACAACTCCCTTGACAAAACCAAGATACTCAGGAATTAGCTCTTCACAGTTGTCCATGATAAACACCCTGCGGACATACAGCTTGATATTATTCATCTTCTTTCGGGTATCAAACAAATCGAACGGAGCCCTCTTAGGAACGAACAGAATGGCCTTAAATTCAAGCTGACCCTCCACAGAGAAGTGCTTGACTGCAAGATGTTCTTCCCAATCATTTGTCAAGCTCTTGTAGAAGGAAGCATACTCTTCCTTCGAGATCTCCTCAGGCTTGCGTAACCAGATAGGCTTCTGCTTGTTAATTAGCTGCCATTCATGAGAAACCTCCTTGATTTTCTTCTTCTTGGACTCTTTCTTTTCTTTGTCCTCGTCAATTTCCTCAATGCCACCTTCCTCCTCTTTCTTGACTTCCTCATCTTCATCATCACTGATCTCTTTCTCAGTGGTTTTCTCCGTCCAAAGATAGATAGGGTAGCTAATGAACTCGGAATGCTTCTTGATAAGATCCTTAATCCTCCTCTCTTCCAAATACTCCAACTGCACAGACCAAAAGATGATATTAATATAACTAACAAAACCAATAAAAATTCACTAATGAAATATAAAATATGGGCAGACTATTCTACCTGATCCTCCTTGAGGAAGAGAGTGATCTTAGTCCCTCTGCCAAGCTGCTCTCCCTCCGTGTCTCTGGTAACCGTAAACGAACCACCAGCTTGTGACTCCCAGATGTACTGCTCGTCATCATTATGCTTAGTAGTCACAATAACCTTCTCCGCAACAAGATAGGCAGAGTAAAATCCCACACCAAACTGACCAATCATGCTCACATCAGCCCCTGCCTGCAATGCCTCCATGAATTCCTTTGTACCAGATCTCGCAATTGTCCCCAAATTGTTCACCAAATCTAAAACATAAAATTGTACCAATCATCACATAAAGAACCAAATATCAAAATACACACACAAGTTTATAATTCATAAATCAGTCTAACATGTGTGTGTGTATTTTCGCAATTCACCTAACGGCTAACATACATAAAATCACAAATCAATCCAACACACACTCAGATAATAATATAATAATAATCCTCACAATGTGTTAGACATAACCTTTGAGAAATCGCTATAGGTTTCAGTAAAAATCTACACAAAAGTACAATTAAACTCACGGATCAAACCAACTCACACACACACACACATGATTATAACAATTTATGATTTGCAAACTACAAGAAATCACTACAAAATTCAATAAATAAACAAACTACAGATCAATCCAACACAGACACACGCATAATGCTAACAATTTGTAAAATTAGGGTTTCAAAACACAAAAAATTCACTAAAATACATGCAAAAAATCACTAACAATAACAATAACATGATAGTAATACGATTATTTCATACCTCCTTTAGTCATTCCAACACCGCTATCGATAATGGAGAGCGTCTTATTAACCTTATCAGGCACAATCCTGATAAAAAGCTCCGGCTGAGCATCCAGCTTAGTCTTATCAGTCAAACTCTCGAACCTGATCTTATCAAGCGCATCCGAAGAGTTACTCACAAGCTCTCTCAGAAATATCTCCTTGTTGCTGTAAAAAGTGTTGATAATCAGGCTCAAAAGCTGATTGATCTCCGCCTGGAACGCAAATGTCTCGATCTCCGCCATTATAATTGGCAATTATACAATATTACTTACTTAGAGAGTGGTTGATCGGGAGAGTGTAATGAGAATTTGATTGTGAGAGTGTTTTGAGAAGCTTTTTGTTGTTGATTTGGGGATGGGGGTAGAGATGTGTGTGTTTATATAGGTGTAAGCATAGGTGAGCTATTCTTTAGCAGGGGAGGGGACTGGGGAGTTCTAGGAGGTTCTATAGATGGGAGTTATTTTTGGAGGGAGCAAGGTGATTCTGGATTGTTCTACTCTTCTCTCGATTTTCTATTTTTGATTGTGTTTTTCCCCGATTTAAGTTTACATTTATGTGTTTCTTTTGAAAAAATATATAACATTTATGTGTTTTTATTACTAGATGATAGCCTGTGCAAAGCACGGGTCGAAATAATTTATTAAAATTAATCATTTTTTATTAAATTTTATAGGAAATATTTTGTTTATCATTAAAAAATACTATAAAAATGATAAAAATACAAAAGAAAATTACGATATTTATGGAACTCATTAGTTTATAAAAAAAGAATTGTAATTACATCAAAATTCCAATATTTTTAGGAGACACAAATCTAGAAGTAAGTATCATTAAAACGTGATTTCACTTACAAATAAGATATTAGATGATAAGGGCCCGAAAAAATTTAATTAAATTGATCATTAATTTATTATAAAAAATTATGTTATTTACAAAAAATTTGCTTATTAATAAATGTCATTTTATATATTATTTATTTAAGTTTATTTAAGAAAATCGAGAAAAAAAACTAAATGATTCCGATATATACGTTAAAATGTACATGATTATGATAAATACGTTATTTATGAACTGAATACAGTTATAATAAAAATTACAATTATAATAGTATTAACAATTTATTAATTTAATAAAAAATAATATAGAATCCTTGGAGAAATAGGAATCTTATGGGTGGAACCAATTTTTGGTACCGAAGTACCATTAAAAATGTATTTCGTTTGTTATAGATAAGCATGTCACCGTAGATTAACATTTGTATTCGTAGTCTTTTTTTTTTATTAAGTTGAGAAAAAATTATAATTATAATATAATTTATTTATTTATTTTATAAAATAACATAGAATTCTAGAGAAAATAGGAGTCTTGGGGTGAAACCAAAATATGGTACGAACCAAATTTGGTATAAAATAGTACATTAAAAAGGGGTTTTGTTATTAATACACGTTATAGATATAGATTTATTTATTATTTATTTAAGATTATATTTTAAACAATCAAGAAAACATAACATACATGGTTCTGGTTATACTATATACGTTATTTGTACAATTCAGTAATATTATAGTAAAAAATTATAATTATAACAAAATTTCAAACAATTGTTTTAGAAAATAATATGAATTTTAAGGGAGTAGGAATCTGTGATGAAATAAGGATGAAACCAAATTTGTTACGAAAATATCATTAAACAGAAATTTATTAATAAAGGTTATAGATTCGTTAGTGTTTTATCAAATGTTATGGCTACGTATTCGTTGGTGTTTTACCCTCAATTTCTTTATTGGCGATTTTTGATCGTTGGTTTTTCCAAGTTAAAAAAATTATAAACAAAAGAATTATAATCATCATAAGAACTTTATTTTTAACTCTTTTTTAAAGGAACATAGTATTCTAGGGAAAATATGATTTTTTTTAAAAAAAATTACAAATAAAAAAGTTATAATTATAAAAGGATAAAAATTACAAAAAGGATTATAATTATAATAGGATTTCTATTTTTATTCTATTTTTTAAAAAAACAACAACATAGAATTCTAGGGAAAATAGGATTTTAAGGGTGAAACCAAAATATAGTACGAACCAAAAACGGGTGAAACCAAAATATAGTGCGAACCAAACTTTAGGTACCTTTAAAAGAGGGTTTCGCTTATTAATAAAGGTTATAGATTTGTAAGTACATTTTTAAGTAACTACTAGCTATTTTTTTCCTTTCTTTGTACTCATGTTTCTCTTTTTAAAAAAATTATTTAATACTTTTTTATATATTAAAGAAAATCTTTATCGGTAATTTATGTTTTTATATCATATATAAATTTTAGTTTTGATGATTTTGCTGGAGATGATGATTATGTTTAAAATACTAGATTCGTATAAATTTTATTCAAAAATGAACTAAATGCGATTTGAAAGTAATAGTTTTTTTTTTGAACAAAAAATTTAATTTAATAAAAAGCCGTACGACACCTACAAGAATAAAAAGTAATTGTTATGAAGGTGGTTGTTACATGTGCAAGTGATGTTTTGAAATAATAATAATACAATAAAAAAATGAAATGATAAAAAAATGTTGGATAATAACCTCTTATCATTAGGCAAAATAGTAAACATGATTAATTTAATTTTTAGCCATTCCTTGGCAACTTTCAGTTTTTAGTTTAAGGGTTGTCATCAATTTTTTTGATCGATAATAAGTCTCTTTTATTTTTCTTTAATTTTGTTTTAAATTTTAATAAAATTGTTAAGTGGATTTTTTCTACTAATTTTTTGAGGTTGTTCACTTTTTTTTATGAGAATTTGGTTTGTCTTAGTATTCGAGATCGTAAATCTGCAAAATCTATACTATTATATTAAAGCTGAAACATTGAAAGTTTTGGTTTTCTCTTAAGTTTTGGTTTTCACTCTAATTATTTAATTTTAAATTATTTATAATATAAAACAAATCAAATAAATTCCGTTATTGTCTTTAATCCTAAATACAGAGTAGTATTTCTTTAATCCTAAATACAGAGTAGTATTTTATATTTACACCATTACCCGTTAACAACAAATTTACATTAAGATTTTATATTATTAGTTCTAATCAATACATATCATTTATTAAATAACTATTATTATTATTATTAATTTTATTAATTAATATTACAAAGTTAAATTCCATAATAAAATATTATACTCTATTTTATTTAATCACATAATTTTAAAAGTATTTAAAAGTAACCCGTGCTTTGCACGGACCCTAAGCTAGTATTATTGTAAGCGAATCATGTATAATTGGTTGGTTACATTCGTTAACAACTTTTTTTTTGAATAAACATTCATTAACAACTTCCAAAAATAAAAAAAAAACAAACTAAAATGTATACAATTTTATTTATTAGATAAATAATATACCCCAAATAGGAAAGAAATATACATATATGAATTAGTACTTTGAAAATTCAAGTAATATTATGAACAAGCTTTTTAGTGCTTTTTCTTCATGGACGAAATCATAATATATAAGTTACATCAATGCACCTATATTTCGAAATAATTATATTAAAGCCGAAACATTGAAAGTTTTGGTTTTCTCTTAAGTTTTGGTTTTCACTCTAATTATTTAATTTTAAATTATTTATAATATAAAACAAATCAAATAAATTCCGTTATTGTCTTTAATCCTAAATACAGAGTAGTATTTTATATTTACATCATTACCCGTTAACAACAAATTTACATTAAGATTTTATATTATTAGTTCTAATCAATACATATCATTTACTAAATAACTATTATTATTATTATTAATTTTATTAATTAATATTACAAAGTTAAATTCCATAATAAAATATTATACTCTATTTTATTTAATCACATAATTTTAAAAGTATTTAGCTCATTGATTGGAATTGCATGAGATCACAATTACGATCACATTTAGACAAGTTAAATATATATATTTTTTAAGATTACAATAAATTATTAAATTATCTATCTAAGTCAATTTTAATCCATTTCCTAACCGAAACAACTACTCTCACCATGTGAGTTGCTCAAAAAGAAAATTGACCAATATAAGATCCATATCTAATTCCTAGAAGTTAAAAGTTAAAGACAATATAAGCTAGGGCCTCCAAATTATTGGAGACAATTCTGAATGAATTTTGTTGAGTAAAGGTCAATTGTAATGTTACTGATTTTAGCCTTTTAGGGATGATGTGGATTAGTTTTCTTTAAAAACTTTCGTTTTCAATCTTAGTTTAAAAAATGTTTCATATTTGTATGTTACATTCTGTTTGTGCAAAAAAAATACTATAAATTTAGAAATTTGCTTTCCTTTTTTTTATTTTTTTACAAACAAGTATTTTTTTTCTTTCTAAAATTAGATTTTTTGAAAAAAAAAGTCGGAAAAAAAGGTAGGCAACCAAATCAACTAAGTGTAGAATATTAATTTCTGGAATCAAATGTAACTACAATTAGTTCTTAATATAGTAGATATAGTTGATTTCCAAACTATTAAAACTTTTAATTCTAATTCTTAGAAATACAGAAGTATAATTAATATTTTCAATATTGGATCTAGTACATATCAAAATTAAATTAGATTTTTCTTGGTTTCCAATTTATTCAATATGAAACATAAAAAAATATTAATATTAAATGAAAAATAAAATTTTTAATAATTATTATTTTACTAATATTTTATTTATACTAAATAATTTATATAGTACGGGATAAAAATGTGGTCCCAACATTTTTGGAGGAAGCCTAGGGCAACTCGCCTAGAGCCGGCTCTAAATCCATTGATAGTCCGATATTCACATATTTCAGAAGGAACGTATGCCCTCCTACCATGAATAATCTTTTGTTGATAAATGTGAATTTTTTTCAATATTTGTCACTGGTCCAATTTCGATACATGCTTTCAAGATGCCCCAATACATAATGTAAAACAATCTCAAAGTAACAAATCAACAAGCACTCACACACAGCGATACAACCAAAACATAACAAAACATGAAAACCCACAAAAATGGGGGACAAACAAACACTCAAATCACTCCAAATCGAATCAGATTTGAGAATGAAAATGAAAACCTTTTGGGAACAAAGCTCGATTTTATTGAATAAAAAACACTAAAAAAACAAGAAAGGGCTTTAGATGATAGGATAGAAATGATTAGGTGATACAGAAGGGCTGAAATGATGAATAAAGGGATGGATCTGGAAAAAAAATGAGACGACTATGAAGGGTCGACTCACGTTAATGGATGTCTTCGTTAAAATTATTTGATCTTCAAGGTTTCTCAAAGTTTATCAACCTAATTTTCAATTTCTAATTAGGCCAAACAATTACCTACCGAATTTTGTTAAAAACTACTCCCTTCGTCCCATTTTATATGCCACTCATTCTTTTTTGGGACGTCCCAAAAAAAATGAACCTATAAAACTTTCCAAAACTAGTAAACTTTAAATAACATAAAACACTATTACATCCACTACTTTTATCCACTATCTTTAAACCTATTATTAAATAATCACTATTACACCCACTACCTTTCCCTTGGGCTGAGCAAAACCGAACCGAAATCGAAAAATTAAACCGAACCGTGCAAATTCGGTTATGTTCGGTTCTAATTTTCTAAAAATTCGGTCTATTCGGTCCGACCGAATATCGAATAGTCCGAATAATATAGACTTTAATTTTATATTTATATTATATACATTTTATATATATCTTATAAGATATAATTATAATATCTAATTTGTAATTGTATCCATGTTGGTGAAATAGTGGTGATTAATTGATTATTATTTTTTTCATAAATCATGAATTTTAGCTTTATTTATAATATATGTTTTTTCTTTATAAAAATTTGATTTTTTCGGTCCGGACCAAACCGAATTATTTAGTTCGGTCCAGTTCGGTCCATAATTAAACTTCGGTCCGGTTCGGTCCCAAAAAAATAACATTTCAGTTTTCGGTCTATTCGGTTCGGTCCGGACCGAACACCGAACCGGTGAATACTCAGCCCTACCTTTCCCCATTATCTCAAATATATCATTAAATATTAAAAGGTCACACTACTTTACCCATATTTCATCTAATTACTCATTTTTTATATATTTTCTGTTAGTCACAGAGGCATGCCTGTATACATCTAATAACAAGCCTAATTGTTTGTAATGCTTTGCATTACTTACATGACCTCTTAACTGAGGGAACCTCTAGTTGTAGAGTTTCTGTTTGTTCTGTACATGAAGTAGGCATCAAATCCTAGTTGTGTAACTGTACTTATATAGTCTAGAATAACGCTTGAAAGAAGTTCCAAGGTTCATGCCTCAAGCAAGAAGATAAAGACTGTCAAATAATCGCAGTTGGGATTTGAAGAAATGAAGAATTTGCCTAAGTACCAATTCGAGAAGTATATTTGTCTATTCGAAAAGTCTAGCATTCGAGAAGTCAGGGATTCAATATCTCAAGATACTATTCGATATCTCTGGATACACTGTTCGATATCTCATTCGATATCTCAGGGATTAGATATGTCTATTACTCTATTCGAGAACTCAAGGAGTCAACAAGTCAAAGTGGTATTCGAGTCTCAAGAAGTCAACAAGTCAAAGTACCATTCGATATCTCAAGGACTTAGAAAGCTATTCGACATCTCAAGGATTCGACAAGTCAAATGCTCTATTCGACATCTCAAGAAATACTGAAGAAAAGAGCTATTCGAGAAGTGATTCGATATGTCAATATAACAGTATTCGAGAACTCAGAGTTATCGATCAAGTCAATTATAGTTCTCGAATCACTTACTTAGTCACTTCTCGAATACATTCTGGGAGACAAAATACTGAAGAAATTGTACAAGTCTGAAACCTGCAACAAGCCAATGCACTTTATGGACCACAATCTGTAACGTGCTCTGGAAAGCCTACAAGGAAGCTTGGAGAGATATAGAAGAGACAATGGGCTAAAGAAGTGGATCTGAGCAGGCTTTGCAAAGTCAAATTTGTAACCGTTTGGACACTTACTCAAAAATGATAGACAGACTAGAAAGTAATTTGTTTAGCTATCTTGTTTGTAGTAAGTAGGTTGTATCCATGTTCTATAAGGATAAAGCCTCAATTCCTTAGTCATTAACTTTGTGAGTCAAGTTTTTCATACATTAGAAGCTATATCTCTCTGAGAAAAACGAAGCTGAGAATACTACCATTTGTATTCACAGATTGTAGCAACCTTTATCTAATAATACATTAGATTAAAGTGATATTGTGTCTTGTGTTGTTTCTTTATCCACACCTTCACTTCTACACACACAGGCACTTATCTGCTACATAGACTCAATCCAAGAAAAGTTCAAGAATCCATTCACCCCCCCTCTGTATTCTTTTACCGTGTTCAATACTCAACAAGTGGTATCAGAGCGGGCTGTTTATTCAAAAACAGAAAAACGATCATGAGTTCGAATACACCAAAGACTACAGGAACGGTGAAAGTCCCTAAGTTTGACAAAGAAAATTTTAACCTCTGGAAGATAAAAATGATGTTGTTCATTAAAGCCTCTCATCCTTTGTATCCTGAAATTCTCAAGAATGGTCCTTTTGTTCCACAACAAGAGATACCAGAGAAGACTGTTGGAACCACAACTATCCCAAGATCGTATGAGGCCAATGATCCATCTAAATGGACAGAATCAGGAAAAGAGATGGTCGCTCTTGACAGTCACCTCATGCTGCTAATTATTGATTCCATGGATATGTCAATGTTTGTAAACATTGCATCATGCACATCTGCTAAAGAAATGTGGGAACACATTGAGGTGTTATGTGAAGGAACTGATGAGGTCAAGGAAAACAAGAAACAGATACTGGTCACACAGTATGAAGCCTTCATGGCACAGCCCAAGGAGAGCATTACTGAAATGTTTGAAAGATTTCACAAGCTAGTCACCGAGTTGCAGATGAATGGCAAGGTTTACATCACCAAGGAGTTAAACATGAAGTTTCTGCTATCTTCACCAAATCATCTAGAGCAAAAGGTCATTTCTCTAAGAGAAAGAGATTTGAACAAAATCACCTATGATGTGCTCTATGGAGTTTTAAAAACTCATGAGCTTGAGTTGCTTCAGAAAAGGGCTATCCAGGCCAACCAAGGCAGAATGATAAACACATCATGTGCCTTGATTGTCAACAAGTCTATTCAAGACTTAGAAGCATCTACAAGCCAGCTAAGGATAGAGGAGATAATAGATGATGATGAAGAAACTGAAGCTGAAGTAAGTGAACCTGTTGAGGAGAAGGAGGAAGAAGAGTTTTACACTCTTGAAGAACTGGATGGGATGGAAAACACTTCATATGCCTTCATGGCCAGGAAATTTCCAAACATCAGATTCAAAAGGAATCAACCCTTCAAACCCAATACCCAGAACCATTCATTCAACAAGAGCAAGGCACCTATGAAACCAAACAAGAACAAGTTCAAAACCAGCCATGTGGATAGGTCATTTGTAAGATGTTATAGATGCAATGACCTAGGGCATTTTGCCAGTGAATGCAAGAAGCCTAAAAAGAAGGATAGAGAGTTTCTTGAGCTCGAAGCTAAGTATGAGGCCCTTCTGAAAAAGCAAACACAAGGTAAGGCCTACATTGCTGAAGGGAAGTGTTGGGATGATTCTAATAGTGATGGAGAGGAACAAGAATTTTGTAACTATGCCTTGATGGCCAATTCCAAGGATGGCACATCTCCATCAGACTCTCAGGTACCATCTCTCACTACTATAGACATGTCTGTTTCTGAGTATAAATCCATGATTGAACAACTATCTGTTGAGATGTTTAATATTCATACTAGTATGACTGCTGCTAATGAAGAAATTGCTAAACTGTCTACTAGAAATGAAATGTTAACCAAAAGAAGTGAGGAACTTGAGCTAACTGCTATGCAAGTAGAAAACCTTAAGAAAGAAGTTGAATATCTGCAGAATAAGGTTCTTTGTGCTAGTCAAGTAGAAAAGGCTCTTAGGGATGAATTAGCTGAAAATGAATTCAAACTGAAAACATTTAAGAAATCATCTGGTCTAGTGCAATCCTACTGTGAGAAAATCCAAGCTAAACCCAAGGCTGCTATTAGACTTGACTATGGCACTCTTAAACAGAGAAAAGGCTATGCTGTCATTGAAGATGATACTGCTGTTCATGAGGAAGTGCCTTACATTTTGAAAAGGGCTGAAAACCCAATTTTTAAAGAACCAACATTTGAAATTGATGAGGATGCCTTACTCATCAAACAAATGTTGAATGATGAGGATGAGGCACAATCCAGTGAACAACAGGCATCCTCCAAGAGTGAGAGTGTCAAGTCAAAAGTCATGGAGCCAGTAGTTGATAAGCCAAGACCTAAGAAATCTGTTAAGTTTGTTTCAGCTGGGAAGAGTGAATCAGAAAAGAAAGTGATTAAGAAGAAACAGAACAGAAATGGCAAGTTAGGGATTAACAAGGATAACAACTATGCTTATATGCCTAATTCCCCTAGAAAAACCTGTCAGAACTGTTTCAGTACCAATCATTTAACTTATGCATGCAAGAAACCTGTTGGTAGTGTGTCCAAACCTTTCTATGATTGTTCTGTGCCTTTAAGACATAGAGATGCTCCATTTTGTGATAAATTTGACTGTATGCCATGCAACATGAATGTGATGACTAGTTGTTTCAATTTGAGAAGACAATTCATTGATGGTTGTATTAGTCACAATTCTCACACACACTACACAAGGTCAAAGTCTTTGAGTCCTCCTAAAGCTAGGAAGGTACCTCTGTCACCTAAGTCAGAAACTTCAGGTTCTAAGACTTCTAACAGTGGCAAGAAGACTAACACCAAGAAAGTTGATAAGCATGTGGTTTATGATAAAACTGTTTTTAAGTCACATGGACCCAAACTTGTTTGGGTACCAAAGGAAAAGTAATACCTTTGTGTCTGCAGGGCAAAGAAAGTGAAAAGAAAGTCATGTGGATTTTGGACAGTGGATGCTCAAATCATATGACTGGTGATATGGCCCTGCTATCACAGTATGAGGAAAAGGCTGGCCCAATGGTTGCTTTTGGAGATGACAGCATGGGTAACACATTGGGATATGGCAAGTTGAAAGTTGGTAATGTCATCATTGAAGATGTAACACTAGTCAAGGGACTCAAGCATAATCTACTAAGTGTTGGTCAGTTTACTGATAGAGGATTCAAGGTGGATTTTGACAAAGATGAATGTTTGATCACTCACAAAAAGACTGGTGATTTTGCTCTATCTGGAGTAAGGAAAGGAAGCCTGTTTGTAGCCAATATGGACTCTGCAAACAAGGACAAAATCTGTTGCTTTTATTCAAAAGCATCAAATGCAGATTGTTGGCTGTGGCACAAGAAGTTATCACACCTGAATTTCAAAGCCATTAATTCTCTAGTCAAAAGAGAGTTAGTGAGAGGTATGCCCACACTTGAATTCTGTTAAGAAGGAGTGTGTGAGGCCTGTCAAAAGGGAAAAATGAAAAGATCAAGCCATAAGTCAAAGACAGTGACATCAATAACCAAGCCCCTGCAACTCATTCATATGGATTTGTTTGGGCCTGTCAACATTATCTCACTAGGAAGAAAGAAGTATGCCTTGGTAATGGTTGATGACTTTACAAGGTATACATGGGTGGAATTTCTAGCATCAAAAGATGAGGCTCCTCAAGTAATCATTGAGCACATAAAGAAAGTTGACAAGGAAGCAAAGGCCAACAATGCAAGTGTGATTGCACTAAGAAGTGATAATGGAACAGAGTTCAGAAATGCCATACTTGAAGCATTCTGCAAAGAGAATGGCATTTCTCAGCAATTCTCAACTCCAAGGACTCCACAACAAAATGGAGTTGTTGAGAGAAAGAATAGAACTCTAATTGAGGCTGCTAGAACAATGTTACTTGATGCAAAGATGCCTACATGTTTTTGGGCTGAGGCTGTGAGCACTGCATGCTATATCCAGAACAGGACTCTCATCAACAAAAACACTGGAAAGACACCTTACAATTTGATGACTGGAAAGAAGCCTACTCTAAAGTATATCCATACTTTTGGAAGCAAATGCTTTGTATTGAAAGATAATTCTGAATTTGTTGGAAAGTTTGATGCAAAGGCATTTGAAGGAATTTTTCTTGGTTACTCTATGGAAAGAATTGCATACAAAGTCTATGTCATCAGTCAAAAGAAAATTATGGAAAGCACAGATGTGACATTTGATGACAGCAAACTACCTGGACTAGAAGAAGCCAATGATGAAGATAAAGATCCATTAAAGTTTGAGAATCTAGATGATTCTGATGAAGAGATTGAAACTGAAGCTGAAACTCAAGTTCAACAAACTCAAGTGAATGATGATACAAGAGAAGAATTTGTGCCAATCAATAGTGCAGAAACAAGCATCCAAGACACACATGTGAGTAGTGGCAACCTCACAGGGGGGAGTAAATGAGAATGATCATAATTTGGATGATGAAGCAACATCAAGAATGAGAAATCAGGCTGAACATTCAAGGAAATGGGATAGATCGCACACTGCAGAGCAAATCATTGGAGATCCCAATACAGGAGTAAGAACTAGAAGAGCAACTCAGAATGAGTGCCTCTATGGATGTTTTCTATCTCAAGTTGAGCCTAAGAAACTTGATGATGCACTGTTGGATCCAGATTGGATTATTGCCATGCAAGAGAAGCTGAATCAATTTGAAAGGAACAAAGTATGGGAACTTGTGCTTGCACCAAAGAATAGAACCATTGTTGGAACAAAATGGGTTCTGAAGAATAAAATGGATGAAGATGGTGTAATAGTAAGAAACAAAGCAAGGCTGGTTGCAAAAGGATACTCTCAACAAGAAGACATTGATTATGATGAGACATTTGCCCCTGTTGCTAGATTGGAAGCCATCAGAATATTCTTGGCATTTGCTGCTCATTCAAACTTTAAAGTCTATCAAATGGATGTCAAGAGTGCATTTCTGAATGGAGAGTTGGAAGAAGAAGTTTATGTGCAACAACCACCTGGCTTTAAGGATCCACACTTCCCAGAATTTGTCTACAAATTGCTTAAGGCATTGTATGGACTTAAGCAGGCTCCAAGAGCATGGTATGATACTTTATCACAATTTCTGCTTGAAAATCAATTCACTAGAGGCACACTGGACAAGACACTATTTTACAAGAAGCATGGTAATGATATTATCCTAGTTCAGATTTATGTGGATGACATCATTTTTGGTTCTACAAATGAGAAGCTGTGTGAGAAATTCTCTAAACTCATGCAGAGCATATATGAGATGAGTATGATGGGAGAGTTGACATTCTTCCTAAGGTTGCAAGTCAGTCAAAGGAAGGATGGTATCTTTATCAGTCAAACCAAGTACATCAAGGATTTATTGAAGAAGTTTGACTTGGAAGATTGTTCACCTGCTAAGACACCCATGGCCACTGCCACTAAACTGGATGAAGATGCTAAAGGCAAGAAAGTAGATATCTCAGTCTACAGAGGCATGGTTGGTTCTCTACTCTACCTCACTGCAAGTAGGCTAGACATCATGTTTGCTACATGCTTGTGTGCAAGGTTTCAATCAAATCCAAAAGAATCACATTTGGTTGCTATAAAAAGGATCTTTAGATATCTGAAGGGCACTCCAAACTTGGGTCTATGGTATCCTAAGGACACAGGGTTCAATCTGGTTGGATATTCTGATGCTGATTATGCTGGATGCAGAGTGGATAGGAAAAGCACCTCAGGTAGCTGCCAATTTCTTGGACAAAGGTTAGTCTCTTGGTATAGCAAGAAACAACAATCTGTGTCAACTTCTACAGCTGAGGCTGAATACATAGCTGCTGGAAGTTGCTGTGCTAAAGTGCTTTGGATTAGAAACCAACTTAGAGATTATGGACTTGTGTTGGAAAGAATTCCAATCATGTGTGACAACACAAGTGCAATCTCTATAGTTGCCAATCCTGTTAATCATTCTAGGACAAAGCACATTGACATCAGATATCATTTCATTAGAGAACATGCAACTAATGGAACCATTGAGTTGCATTATGTCTCTACAGATAAACAGCTAGCTGATATATTCACTAAGCCATTAGATGAAGCCACCTTCACAAGGTTGGTCAGTGAGATTGGAATGCTGAATTCTTCCGACTCTAGCTAATTGAATATAGCATCTAGTTTGTTGCAGCAGTAAACACTTACTTTATCTAAATTCTCAATATTTTTGGGGTAAGTGTTGGCTGAAATATGATTTATAAATGTTTCAAATCTATTGCATATGTTGAAAATCATATTTTTGCTAACTTGAAATTTCTATGAAATTTTGAGAAAATCACTATTTAATTTGTCAAAATATTCTTCAATGAATATGGCTGGTAAATTTTAAAAGATAGTGAAAATCAATTTTTATGAGTGATGGGTATTGTTCGATAAGTCAAACTTTTCGAATGATTCACTATTCGACATCCCTGACAAGTCTCATTTGAGTACTCTTGAGTTCTCGAATAGAGTATTTCGGAGATATCGAATAGAGGTATTCTTGACTTCTCGAATATGGTAAATGAGTTCTCGATTGACTGAGTTCTCGAATACTATATTTGAGTTCTCGAATCATTTGAAAAGGCTGAATTCTCGCTGAATCTTAACCGATTTTGGACTTTTGTCTAAAAAGTTAATTCACTCATAAAACACATTTTATTTAATTTAGAATTATTTATAAGTTAGATAACTGCCAGCTGTGAATTATAATCTGCTTGAGTTATCGATTAAGCCTTTCTTGACTTCTCGAATAGTTGTTTTCTACTTCTCGAATGCCTGACTTGTCGATACAAAACATACTTCTAATCGACAATTCAAGTACTTCATACTTATACAATTCTACATCTATTTGATTCATTTCATTCGATTTCTCAAGCATCAACACTCTCTAAACCCCTGAAACCCTAACTACGAAAAGCCAAATTTCTTCTTCAACCTTCAATTTCCTTCTTCTCTTCTATACAAATGGCAACAGTAAAGTTCAACACCAACTTCATTGCTCTCACTAGTGATGTTGAAGCACCCAACGCCAATTTCAAGTGCTTTGTGAAATGGATGGCTGAGTCATACTTCAAGGATGCACTCTCTGCCAACCCAACTCTGTATCTAGATATCCTGGAACAGTTTTGGGGCACTGCTATTGTAGAGGTTGTAGCCCTGGAAAACGCAATCACTTCATACATCATCTACTGCAAGATTCAGAACTAGGAAATTACTATCACTCCTGCAGACATGAATCAAGCACTGGGCCTACAACAAGAGTCATTTGACAGACTGGCCACGAATGCAGAGTTAGAGGAATTCTTTGAGTTCATCAACTACTCAGATGGGATCAATCTTGGAAAGCTCAACAGAAAGAATCTGAGAAAGGAGTGGAGCTATGTGTTTGCAACTCTTCTTCAAGTCTTCACTGCCAGGAAATCAAGCTTTGATCACATCAGTGCACCTGTGCAGCAAATTGGCTATGCATTGGCCTATGGAAAGAAGATAGATGTTGGCCAAATCATCCTCCAAGAACTATATGGGAGACTTGGTAAGAACACAACCAAGAGAGGTACTGATATTTTCTTTCCTCGCTTTATTCAATCTGTACTTAATTTTAAAAATGCTTCATTGATTGAATTGTCTGGGATTGATAAAAATAGAATAAGCTATCCTAAGTCCATGACCAAACTCATTTTTGGTAATTTGGAGACTAGGAATGATGTGGATGTAAGACTGAACATAACTCCCCATATGGAGAGTTTGTTTAGAACTTATCCCCACAACATGCCAACATTTGATGCAAAATCTCAGTTAGCACAGCCCAAGCAAGTAGAACAAAATGCTAACCCAGGGCTTGCTAACCAACCCTCTCAACCAAACACTCTACCAAACATTGAGCCAACTGCATCATCCTCTCAAAAGGGTGATGTTAGCAAAAAGAAGAGAAAGGAAGTAATGTCTGCACCATTAAATATCCTATCTGAAGCAGCATTAGCTGTTGAATTAGGTCTAGGAAGTGAGGAACCTGAGTCACCCTTACAGAGACCAAAGAGGAAGAAAACTAAGACCACCTCTTCAGTCACACAAATGGCTGAAGTTGTAAAATCAGGGGCAAACAGCTCACTAGGTGCATCCTCTCAACAGGGTGCACATATAGAATTAAGCATCCTCCCCAATGCACCTTCTTGTACGGAGTCAGCACATGGGTGTGATAAGGCTGGCACAACACTGAGTGGAGAGCACATCACACTTGAAACTCCCTCTATTTCTCAGGGGGAGTTGCCAAAATCTACTCTACAACACACTTCTCTTCCAGAATCTTCATCTCAAATTTCTTTGGAGCCTGTAATTCAAGAAATTGAAGAGCAAGGCATTGATCACCAAGAATCCTTTTCTCTTGGTGAGCCAATGGACTGAAGTGACTTAGTGCATGACACTTTGCTCACCACCCAGAACCCACATTTAGATGGTGAGGGAATGCATGCTGGGGCATCTCCTGATGACACCATCACAAACACAGAGGTTCCACTAGTTTTCACTAGAGACTCTGTGCCTGTGTCAACTGCTGGTGTAACTCATCCCACTTCTGTGGTGACACCAGTAGTAGAGTCAATCCATCCAGTTACAGAAGTTGCATCTGTAACTGAGGAGTCTAGCTTGCCTAGCTCTAGCTCTGACTTTATGTCACAATGGCTGAAGCCTGTGCAACATGACAGTGCTTCAGGATCAGGGTCTGTTCCACAACAATTGACGGTTGAAGCACTTCAAAGCTTAATTGTGGATCAGATCCCTGAGTTCACAAAGATTGCTCAGAACCTTCTCACTGCAGACATGCCTAATCCAGACTATGAGGCCATTCTGTTATGCCATAGGGATGATGTGGAGATGTAGAAGACAAAGATCATTGATGATGCTGAGAGAGATGGCAACATAGATGCCTGGTTGCAAGGAAAATATGATATTACTCTTGATGAAGCACTTCAGTATCTCAGGGAGGAATACCTCACTTCACTGGGTTCCAATGCCAAATCTCTGACCCCTGGTGAATTGTATGAGGCTATGAATGATTCACACAAGGGATTCCTCAAGGCTGCACACTATCTTGGAAAAGGAGTCAAAACTGAGGTCAATAGAGTGTGTGATAAGACAGCCACCACAGTAGAAGAAATCAAGAGGACCTTTGATGCCAAATTCCCTCAGCTAGACAGTGTGTTCAAGGACCTCAAACACTGCAACACCACCTGCACCAAGATGGACAATGGACTAGCTCTGCTAAAGGATACTGTCACATGTCTGGGGCATCGGTTTCAAACTCTATCTGATCAGACCACAGATGCCAATGCCATGCTGAGGACCATGTTCAAAAATCTATATGGAGACAGGCTGATCACTGAAGTCCCAGTACATGACATGACTAGATTTGAAGTGCAGAGACTCAAAGAACAATCCATGTCCGGCTTCAAATCTACAGAATTATTCAGCAAGGTAGATGCACTTGAGAAGGAGGTGGCTACTCTCACTAAGTCCAATGCTCATCTTACAGACAAGGTTGCACTTCTAAATGATCAGTTGGACACTCAAGCATCCACCACAGCTAATGTCCTTCTACATCAACAATCTATGTTAGCTGCTATGATGAAGCATATGGGTCTCCCTCTACCTGAAGAAACTTCAATCCCAAAGGTCATTTCTACAGCCTCTGTGCCTGACAACAAGCCTAAGGGGGAGAAGAGGACAAGGAACTTAAATACAAAGGAGGAGAAAAGCATAAAAATAAATGAGGGTGGTCAACAAAGAGCTTCAAAATCTATACCTAATGTGCCAGGCAAAGGAAAATCCAAAGTTGATAAGCCCCCAACTACTCTGCCAGTTGTCACTCTACCAACTGTGCACATCACTACTCCTGATGGTCAGAAACAATCTATTACAACCACAGTGGTTGCAGGGAGTATGCCATCTGATAACTCTCCATCTACCAAAGTTGAAAGTGTCAAACCTGTAGAAGTAAAGGTGGTTACTGAGGCCAAGCTTCAAGAAGTTGCAAACTCTAATGTCTATCATGATGATGCTTTCTTGAAATTTTTGAAAGTCTGAAGGGAACAGGCTGATGACACTCAAATATATCTAAGAAGGTTGAGGGATTAGATTAATTACTTCACTGTGATACCTAGGAGAATCAATGGCTTATGGCGCAAGGAAGTGATGATGGTGGCAAAATCCAGTATCTGGCATCTAACCTATGACACTCCACAAGCATTGAAACACTCAGAGATAGATGCATTGATCAGGCTGATTGAGAAGAAGGATACAAATGAGAACAATAAAAGTCTATATGATGACCTGAGGAATGGTCAACCTTCTAGACTCCCAGAAGTGTTTCAGAAGCCATGGACAATTGTCTATCAGGCTGGCACCAGAATTGATGACATTAAACAACTGGTGATTCCTCATGATCTCACATCTCAAAATTATAGACTCATTATTGCTATTGTTGATCAACTACAGAAGAAGGCTGGATCTAGAAATGCTGAAGAGATAGAGGCACTACACATTCTCAGAACCTTCATTACAACTGGTGTAATTCCAGTAATTGCCAAGTCTAGGAGAAATAAGGATGACAAATATGATGACAAAAGTGATGGGAGGAGAAGTCATCACAGGAGTGATAAGGGTGGTAAAGATGAGAAGAAGAAAGATAGCAAGGACAAGAAAAATGATGATGACCAAGGCAAAGTCTATGAGAGGAAGATTGGAAAACAGCAAGCCTTAGGCATTGCTAGCAGTAACCTCACCACAACACAAGACTCTAAGTCTAGGGTGAATACTGTTAGTAGTGACCTACAAGAGTCAAATTCCATGGCCTCTGCAAATGTTTTACTACCTCAAGAAGAGAAGGAAATTCAAGTCAAGAAATCATCTGTGTGTTTCAAAAAGCAAACTGCTAATGGAATGCTACAATGGTCTACAAGCAAAGGTCACATGCTACTGCCAGGCAACCATGTAAAAAGGATCAAATTCAAACAAGCCGCAAGGAAACCAAAACCATCCAAGTCAAGAGCCCTAACAATCATTCCAGGATTGAAACTCCAACCACTAGATGAAGATTTTAATGAAGATCAACTGCAATATCTCAGAGCTCAGAAAATCTACTATGCTGCAATTGTAAGTGACTGCCTTGAGATTAAATATACTGATGGAAGGGAGAAGAAATTCAGACAAGGACAGTGTCAAAATTGGGGCAAGTTATATGAGATAGAAAGTATTATTGCATTGTTGGATTCTAAAGACAAGGTGGAGAGAGTATGGAAGCTGGAGTTGATTGACTTTGTGAAGATGAAGAGAGACTATGCTGAGAAGATAAGGAAGGGTTGCTATGAGAAGTGGTTAGAAAGGGAGAAAGAAATTGACAGACTGGAGATTGAAGCAGAAAAACTAAGGGCAAAGGGATTGTGTAGAGTTCAGTTTGATCCCTATGTGGTGAAGTATAGGAGAAGAAATGGAGATAATCTCAATATCAGAATGAACATACTCAGTCACTATCCTGCCAACATTCTGAAGCCAGTACTTGAAGATTTCAAAAACTCTATTCTGCTTGAGGAATTGGATGCCTTGGCAGAGATCATAAAGGCCATGGATGAGAATGCAAGAAAGGAAAAAGAAAGAAAACAGAAAGCATATGATGACCTACAAGCCAAGGCAATGGAGATGGAATCAAATGAGAATGGCTAGTATTTCATTATACTGTAAGATTATCTCTCTTGTAATTTTATTCATGTGATCAATCAATCTACATACCTGTACTGTTCAAATTTTATCTTTATGTATGTTAGGCTTGTTATCAGACATGAAATTGTGACTAAGGGTCTCACTCACAAATTGGGGGAGATTGTTAGTCACAGAGGCATGCCTGTATACATCTAATAACAAGCCTAATTGTTTGTAATGCTTTGCATTACTTACATGACCTCTTAACTGAGGGAACCTCTAGTTGTAGAGTTTCTGTTTGTTCTGTACATGAAGTAGGCATCAAATCCTAGTTGTGTAACTGTACTTATATAGTCTAGAATAACGCTTGAAAGAAGTTCCAAGGTTCATGCCTCAAGCAAGAAGATAAAGACTGTCAAATAATCGCAGTTGGGATTTGAAGAAATGAAGAATTTGCCTAAGTACCAATTCGAGAAGTATATTTGTCTATTCGAGAAGTCTAGCATTCGAGAAGTCAGGGATTCGATATCTCAAGATACTATTCGTTATCTCTGGATACACTGTTCGATATCTCATTCGATATCTCAGGGATTAGATATGTCTATTACTCTATTCGAGAACTCAAGGAGTCAACAAGTCAAAGTGGTATTCGAGTTCTCAAGAAGTCAACAAGTCAAAGTACCATTCGATATCTCAAGGACTCAGAAAGCTATTCGACATCTCAAGGATTCGACAAGTCAAATGCTCTATTCGACATCTCAAGAAATACTGAAGAAAAGAGCTATTCGAGAAGTGATTCGATATGTCAATATAACAGTATTCGAGAACTCAGAGTTATCGATCAAGTCAATTATAGTTCTCGAATCACTTACTTAGTCACTTCTCGAATACATTCTGGGAGACAAAATACTGAAGAAATTGTACAAGTCTGAAACCTGCAACAAGCCAATGCACTTTATGGACCACAATCTGTAACGTGCTCTGGAAAGCCTACAAGGAAGCTTGGAGGGATATAGAAGAGACAAGGGGCTAAAGAAGTGGATCTGAGCAGGCTTTGCAAAGTCAAATCTGTAACCGTTTGGACACTTACTCAAAAAGGATAGACAGACTAGAAAGTAATTTGTTTAGCTATCTTGTTTGTAGTAAGTAGGTTGTATCCATGTTCTATAAGGATACAGCCTCACTTCCTTAGTCATTAACTTTGTGAGTCAAGTTTTTCATACATTAGAAGCTATATCTCTCTGAGAAAACCGAAGCTGAGAATACTACCATTTGTATTCACAGATTGTAGCAACCTTTATCTAATAATACATTAGATTAAAGTGATATTGTGTCTTGTGTTGTTTCTTTATCCACACCTTCACTTCTACACACACAGGCACTTATCTGCTACATAGACTCAATCCAAGAAAAGTTCAAGTAGGTGCATTAGAGAGATTTTTGCTTGGGATTGAGTATGTTTTTCCACCAAGTGAGATTTTGAGCCATATTGCATATTTTTGCAATTTATTCGTTTGCTTGAGTGCCCACAGATTGTTTGCATTGCTAGCAGTTGTTTGAGGTCTTTATTGAAACGCATGACATTATTTGACGATTAAAATGATAAAGGCATTTAGGAATAACCGCATATTTTCCCATATTACCACACCATATTTACATGATTAATTAGTGAACCCATTGAGCTTAATCCAATTTTTCGGTGACATACCACATTACTTGCCTAGACCTTTTTCTTGTATTATCCTTACATTAATTTGAACCCACATTGTCAAAGGCTAGTAAAGTGCTTAAAGGAGTAATAAGGTGTGCAAGGAGGGGTTTATTCTTGGTCATACTTTTGGGGAAAATATTGAGATTGGGTTTGGTTGTTTACTTGATAGTCGACATATGTAATAAATTATGGGATCATTGTTATTGTTTATATTATTGTTTGTGTTCTATTTAGCTCTCGAGAAAAAAAAATGAAAAAAAAAAGAGAAAAAAATAAATATATTATGAGAGCATGTTTGTGTTGTGGTGATCCTACTTTAGTCGACTAGTCGAGTGTTTGTTTTGAATAATAGTTATGTGGGGGGAAATATGGTGTTGTGTATGATGTATTATGGTACTTACTAGCTTTTGACACTACACCTGTTTTGGCTTATTTGACATACCTTGTCCCTAGCCCCGTTACAACCCAAATAAAGACCTTTTGATTATCGTCATTGATGTATGTTGTGTTAAGAGTTAGATTGATACCAAATGTCAAGCATGCTTATGATTTTGTTGGAATTGAGTGATACACTTACCCCTGTTCTTGAGTGAATATTCTTTTGTGAGTGGATTGTGAGTGTTTGCTTGTTTTTGCGTATGAGATCCCGAGTTTTTTCTCAAAGATGTACTCTTGTAGGCTTAGCATGTTTACTAACTTATTCTTACACTTGCCATGGACTTGTGAGGACTTATGCATGTTCATTGAGTAGACTATGTGAATACTTGCACTTTCGACACCAAGACATCGCAGTATTTACTTTGATTCTTAAGTTAATATGGCATGAGAGGATTTGAAGGTATGGTAGGATATTAGTACTAGATTAGTTTCATTTTCATATTAGTTGCATTCATGCATTGCATTGCATTGGATTTTGTGGGTACATTCACTATAGGCCCTCACGAGACCTTACTCGTCCACTGGGGCTGCCTAGGGGTTTAAAGGGCTTGTTGCATATGCCAAATGCAACCGTGATCACCTACAGAAGTGGTACTAGTTAGTTAGTTAGTTAGTTGTAACTGTTAATGCTTGAGGACAAGCATCGGTTTAAGTTTGGGGGTGTTTGATAAGTGGATTTTATATCTACTTGGAGCATTCTAAATCGGCTTAAATTGATTGTCTTGGACTCAAGTTTGTTGTAGTTTTGATGTGTTTTGCTTAGTTGTGCAGAATTACGAGAATGTTGATTAAGGTGGATGCTTCTATTATTTTTGGAGAATTAATTGATTAAAATTCGGATTTCTGAGAAGGGTTGCGCAGTCTACACTGTTTTGGCCATATCTTGAGTTCTAGAAGTCCGTTTGAGGCCCATAAGCAGTCCACGCGAAGATAACGAGATTTTCTATCATTCTAAAATGGCCTAGACGTCCAATCACAACTGGAAAGGTTCGGAAATACTGAAGAAAAGCAGATACGAATTTTACTTAAAAACAGATTCAGTTTAGGAAACGTATTTTGCAGAAATTCTATTATAATTCTGTTTTGGTATTTTCTTGGTGGGCAAGACTTTTAGAGCCTATATAAACACATCTAGATATTGTTTTTGGAGATCGAAAAATTATTGTACATAACTAGTATATTCTAGTATAGAGAGATTGGAGATAGCTATTCATTTTTCTTTGGAGATTGAAGGTTTTTCTCTATTCTTTATAATATTATGTGTTCATATTATATCTCTTGTTTTATTAGTTTAATTATGTATGAGTAGATAATTAATCTAGGATTAAGTAGAACCCTAGTTATGATTCATGTGTGATGATTTTCCCAATTCCCCCAATTTGATTGTTTAATTGCTCTTGCTTATTGAGTTATTTTAATTAGCAATTACAAATCAGACGTGATTATGTTTATTGTTTGAACCATTGTCTATTTATCAACGAGAGTTGGATTTAGATGGTTGTGATTTATCCAATGAGGACATGAACTTCTCCATGAGAATAGGTAGAACGGATTGTTAGGAAGTTAGGGTGTTGTGATTAATGTCTCTAAATTGCATGATACCATGAGAATAGGCTTGATTGTATTTTAGAGAAGCCATTAATACTCGAGAGAGGTTATTGGTAATTTATAGGGCGCACCTTTCCTGTTGAGTATTATACGAATGATTGGGGAGGGAATTCACGATTGCATTAATTCATGCTAGTGGGGACACTTAATTCTGGATGTTTTAGTTAATTGATTAATTGCATTAGTATAAAATTAGTATAATAATCTTTGATATTTTATTGTGTTACTTGCTTGGCTGAATTGAATCGAGAACAACTGGTGATTGACACGTTTGTCTCTGTGGGATCGATTCTGACTTACCCTACTACATAGTTAGAAGGATTTGTTAGATATTATTATTTGATAGGCACGCGACAGCCTTGTCACAGAACTTATAAGTTAACTTTTTTCTATAATTTTCAAAATATTTGTTTTTTATATATAACAATGGATGTCAATGAATAGATCTCGATGAGTAGAGAAATTTGAGATATACGTATCAATTTTCTAATGAATGGATCGAGAGATATATGGTTTTGAAGATTTGAAGGATATTATATATTGCGTATATCGAGAAATAAGTTATAAGCATAAGTTGAATGTTAGGATTTCCTAACATTCAACTTATGTGATTATAAGTTATAAGTTGAGCCAAAACTTATTTTTGGCAAACACCCCCCATAAGGACTTATCAACTTTTAAGGCATAAGTTGGTCAGAAAATGAGTTGCCAAACAGGCCCTATGTTTGAAATAAATTTTTTCACGTGTATTAACAAATTCCTCCTCACATAGTGTATGTTTGGGGTTTCTTAAAATAAGTAGTTTATGATTTATAAGCATTTATGTCATATAAGTGATAAGTAGAGCAGTCAGTAGAGTGTTTGGTAAATCAGAACTTATAATCAGTAGACTGTTTGGGTAAATCAGAACTTATAAGTTAACTTTTTTTATAATTTTCAAAATATTTGTTTTTTATATATAACAATGGATATCAATGGATAGATCTCGATACATAGGGAAATTTGATATATACATATCAATTTTCTAATGAATGGATCGAGAGATATATGGTTTTGAAGATTTGAAGGATATTATGTGTGTGTTTGGGATATCTTAAAATAAGTATCTTATGACCTATAAGCACTTACGTCATATAAGTAGAGTAGAGATTAGAGTGTTTGGTAAATCAGAACTCATAATCAGTAGACTGTTTGGTAAATCAAAACTTATAAGTTAACTTTTGTTTATAATTTTCAAAATATTTGTTTTTTTATATATAATAATGTATATCAATGGATAGATCTCGATGAATAGGGAAATTTGATATATACATATCAATTTTCTAATGAATGGATTGAGAGATATATGGTTTTGAAGATTTGAAGGATATTATATATTGCGTATATCGAGAATAAGTTATAAGTTGAAAGTTAAGAATTCTTAACATTCAACTTATGAACTTATAAGTTATAAGTTTAGCTAAAACTTAGCGTATGTTTGGGTATCTTAAAATAAGTAGCTTATGACTTATAAGCACTTATGTCATATAAGTGATCAGTAGAGCAGTCAGTAGAGTGTTTGGTAAATCAGAACTTATAAGTTAAGGATTCTTAAGTGCCTGTTTGGCATTTCATAGTGGGTGTTTGGGGGAACTTTTTTCCAGAATAAGTCAACTTATTTTAAGACAAAGTTAGAGATTCCTAACATTCCAACTTATTTTCCAACTTATTTTTGCAACTTATTGAATCTTAAGGATACATTAAACATTTGTATAAAAAAAATTATCAAAATATAAAAATTTTACCCGAAAATAAGTTATAAGTCGGCATAATTTTTATTTTCGGATAAAAATTTTATATTTTGATAATTTTTTTTATATAAGTATTGAATGTATGTTTGAGATTCAATAAGTTGCAAAAATAAGTTGGAAAGTTAGGAATTTCCAACTTTGTCTTAAAATAAGTTGACTTATTCTGAAAATAAGTTTGGATGAACTTATGACTTATAAGGCCATAAGAGCTTATGAGGGGTGTTTGTCTATTTAAGTTTTAGCTCAACTTATAACTTATATGTTGATAAGTTGAATGTTAGATATCCTTAACATTCAACTTATGCTTATAACTTATTCTCGATACATGCAATTCTTCAAATCTTCAAAATTATACATCTTTTGATCCGTTCATTAAAAAATTAATATGTATATATCAAATTTCTTTACTCATCGAGATCTATCCATTGATATATACTAAAAAACAAATATTTAAAAAAATAATAAAAAAAGTTAACTTATAAGTTCTGATCTACTGATTTATAAGTTCTAATTTACCAAACGCTCCACTCACTTATAATTTCTGATCTGCTTATCACTTATATGACACTTATGCTTATAAGACATAAGCTACTCATTTTAAGGTAAGCCAAACGGTAACATTATCATAAACTCAATCTCTCATAATAAAATAAAATATGAAAATCTTGTTTTGTAAACAAAACATATTATTGTTAAAAGTATGCAAACAATTATCTTATACAATCCCGCAAGATTTTAAAATTTAGTTGAGAGAGGACGTTTGGATCCGATCATCCTCAAATCTTGAGACAAGCCGCGGGCCACATGAAGAATACTCACAGAGTCGTGTATGGCGAGCGGAGCTCGCAGAAGAAAAAACAACACACTTAACAATAACCACCATCGATCAAATCTCAACACTCTCTCAAAGTCAATGTCCAAATCTATTAGCTCCTCGTCTCTTTTCACCTCTTTCAAAATATATTTACTATACATTCCCTTAATTATTATGATCCTCGCTGCTTTTTTTCTCTTGAGCATTCCATCAAACACTTTCAGTGCAATTGGATCGAAAACTAATTCTCCGCAGAATTATGTGATCGAGGTTGTAAATGAGTTTCCTCATGATCCCAAAGCGTTCACTCAGGTTGATTTGAGAACCTGGTTTGAGTTCATTCGTAAATGATTGTTTCGTTGTAGATCGTTGTAATTTAGTAATTTACGTTTTTGTGTATGGTTATTGAGGAAGTTTGTGGTTTAGTTTTGAAATGAATGAGAATTTGATCGTGGAGTGAGAAATTGTTTTCGAAAGTGTTTTGTGAAATTGAGGTGTTTACGCTGTTAGTGGAGACTGTGGAGTTGATGATTTTGTTTACGTTGTGGTATGAGTTAATGAGCTGATCGTGTGATTTTATCTGTTTGCTTTTAGGGGCTTTTGTATGGAGGAAATGATACTTTATTCGAGTCAACTGGTCTTTATGATCAGGTGAGCCTTTTGTTTTATCGATTTGCTATTTTAGGATATATTAGAATTAAACGATAGCAATCTCCCACCGCTATTTCATTTGTATATATTTTTTGTTTTCGTATTATTATTTATATAGTGTCTTGTGTGACAATATTATGATTTATGACTGTTTGATTTGTGGTCTGCTAACATCCAGCCATTACCATTGCTTTCAGTCAACGGTTCGGCGAGTAGCTATTCAGACCGGTGAGGTATAGCATTCTTGATTTCGTACATTTGCAGATGACAATGAGCGAAATTTGGAAAGGGCCTTTCAGTTGAATAATTTTTTTATGGTCTTTGTACGCAATTTATTGGATTATATGATTCGAACTTATGTTGTTTTTTTCTTTTATTAACAGATTATGGCATTTCATAAAATGGAATCATCTTACTTTGGAGAGGGTTTAACTCTTATCGGTGAAAGGTTTGTAAATGAATTTCTTTCATATCACTATTTTCCCTTTCTAGATGCGTATTTGTTGATTTTAAAAGCTTTGGGAATTGTTAGAAAGTTAGATCCTAATTAACAATGATGTGTATTTTGAAATGTGTCAATTTTAGTGAAAAGGTATATGTACAATGCAGATCGCAACCATATAATCGAACAATTCTACTCTCTTTAAGACTGATCGAAGCAGAGGTTACCTCTCGCAACAACCTTCCAGATTAAAGTACCCCGTAACAACATAAATATTCTCAACTCCAACCAATTGCCAAGACTTCGACTTAAAAGCAACACCAAAACCATCTGGTGTAGGAGTATTATTAAAATCAAACTTTGGAAAGATTTTTTTTAGCAATCACAGTGTTAACCATAATAGAAGCTACATCAGGCTTGAGCATGTTTGTAATGAAATCACCAAAGTCCTCCCCAAGAGGATCTGTCCATGCGCTGTTCGTAAGAAGCATCTAAAAGAAGTCAAAAAACTCATCATGCAACTGATGTTCCTGCCGACAAATCTAGGACCCATCGAGGCCTTTAAAACTATTTTTGAAAAAGGAGAAAAATAAGTGAAGCAGTACTGCGTAGGTAAATATGAAAAAATAACCTCTACTTGTTACAATAATATCCTTTCTGCACCCCTTTAAAAAGCTGAAGTAATTATGTTAACCAAAAAAGTGTCTAACAATAGCATCCATACACCTTTTAGCCCCTTACTCATCAACCGAACAAGATAGTTTCACCAACAACCTACCTTTATGAAGTGTAGGCTGCACGTACCCCAATGTAGTTCTCTTTGACTTGCAGCCCCCATGAAATCTTTTCCTTGATGTATACGACAGTAGCAGCCATACAATCACAGTACATGGTCTCGATCTGGTTCAACTCCAGCTAGACAGGATTAGGTACTCTCCAAACCCATCTCCACACCAGTGGAATCCGACTCATTACTCGCACCTGAAAGATTATATTGTCCTCTTACGTCTTTGCATTAGAGATAAATACATCGACAGTATTATACTTACTGATGTTCTTGTCATAAGATCTGAAACTAACCCTTTCTGGAAGGGGGGCTTTTGTGGTAGGGATTTCTGTGGAACTTAAGATGTATACATAACTGTGTGACAACTAATAACACGTGCAAAATTTTTGATCAAGTGTTTATTTATTTCATTCTCATATATGATAATATTGGTGTTAAAGCTGAGGGTCCCAGATTCTGATGTAGTAACTCTATGCGCTTTTGTAGGTTATATCAAGTTACTTGGTTGAAGAAAATTGGTTTCATATATGACCGAAATGATTTCAGCAAAGTCTGTTCTTTTCACCTCTTACAATAATTCATAAGTTCTGTTTTCTTCATGCATGCAATAGTGAAGATTAGTACCTGACAGAAAAAATTAGTGAAGATTAGTATGTATATATATATATGCATGCAGTTTACTGAATTTGGTTTTTAACAATGAAGACCTATTTTTCGTTTAATTTCTTCATCTTGCAGTTTTTTTTTTTTAATCTTTTAAATTCTACGATCTTTCCAGCAATTGAAGTTTGAGTTATGTTAAAGCCACTACCTAGAAATATATGTAATTTGTGGTGGTCCTAAAGAATATACATTAAAGGTACGGGAAACACTTATATAAAATAATTGGTGATTCTATGTGTCATCTTGACAACGACGTTGGTGTAATACTACCTCCTGCAGTTGTGTTCTTAGTTACAGTATATTTGTTGTTATTATAATGGACTGGTTATATGATAATTATGTTTACTGTCAGTTTTTTTTAAATGGTGAGCATGTTAAAAAGGTTTTGCAATTAGCTGCTGTCTATGCATTATTGCATGTTTTTTAAAGTAGTAACGGAGATGTGTAGAAAAATGAGCATGTCCCACTATGTTACATATATAAACTTCTTATGACTTATTTAAACTCTCAGAGTCGGCTAAAAAATAATAGAAAACAATTAGTTAATATGGATCATTACTACCATGTAAAAAAAATTGATACTATCAAAATACATGGACTTTCAAATTGGATGCTTCATAGTAGGGATGTGTGGCATGACATATTATCTTATTTTTGCGATGGACTCTCGTGATCGTATGTAATTAAAGTTGGATCGATTTTGAAATTAGTGGACTATTAGAGGAGAAGATAAGTGAGGGCACTAAGTGAGATCTGTGACTTCAGCGTGTACACTTTTTTTAAGCTGCCACAGAAATCTTCTCATAAGATATTACTTTGTTTGTTGAACTCGAAAGAACATTTTACTAAAATTATCAATTTTTGCACTGCACAATAATGAAGTACACTCCTCTTTTTTGCTGCCTTGTCTCTCTGTAAATATTGTCTTGTGTACCTCAACTTCATTAAGGTGACTCTTTTCTTTCTAAATGTAACTTTGAGCAAGACTGCAAGAGTAATATCTTGTGGTAATTCACACCATGATTGTTGCAGTTTAAGAGATTTACTCACCAGATGGAAGATGGTTGGGGGCTGGCTACTGATGGCAAATGTTTATATGGAACTGATGGAAGCTCAACATTGTATCACATTGATCCACTAAATATGAAAGGTTTCGGCTAAAACAATAATCTTACTTTTTCTGCTTAGACGGGTATGTGTGCAGTGTGCTGGAGGTGGGGGCAGGGGAGTGTGGAAGAGATTGTGTATTATTGTCTCGTTAGTTGATTCTGTGTAAAGAATTTGCTATATTTAAGGCATCATGGCTTTTCTGTGGTGAATCTGTATAGCTGTTAAAGCATATGACTGAAGCTTGGATTCTCCCTTTTCCTCTTTCACTGACTATGATCTTTTGTTTTTTGCTATGTCCTTCCGCCGTAGCAGTCATACAAAAACAAGTTGTCACCTATAATGGTCAAGAAGTGAATAACCTCAATGAGCTGGAGTATATAGATGATGAAGTTTGGGCAAACGTTTGGCAGGTAAAAACCTGATTTTCCACTTGTCTAACAAGTTTGAGTTGCATTCGATGATGGTATTATAGTAAGAATTTTGTTTTATTATTTGATTTTAAATTTGTTGTGTGAGAGTTGTCCAGTGCATAGCACTTTAAAAGCAAAGAAAAATTAAACTATCGATCGGTATCTTGCAAATGAGCAACATGTGGCGTAAAAATGATTTTTGTAGTCATATCTTGATCTCTGCTGCTTTAAATTGATGGTTTGCCTCTGTATAATTCAACGTAGTCAGCAGATGCCTGCTTGTTTGCAGTTCTTTGAAATCAAGCTGTGAAGTTTATTTTTATTTATTATAAAATTGAGTCATTCAAGATAAATTTCGTCAGTTTCACGAATAATATTTTCACCCAACGATGTTGTAGTTTGAAATGCCTTAAACTTGTTTTCTTGACTTTCTGTGAAGCAGACTGATTGCATTGCTAGGATTTCACCAAAAGATGGTGTTGTCCGTGAGTGGATTCTACTTCAAAGTTTAAGGTTTGTGTTTCAAAATTCTTTTAAAAAAATATGTACATCTATCTGATTTTATTGAGAAATTTTGAGTGGATTCTACTTCAAAGTTTAAGGTTTGTGTTTCAAAATTCTTTTAAAAAAATATGTACATCTATCTGATTTTATTGAGAAATTTTGCCTCGAACTTTAAACTACTAATTTCTTTTACTCTTCCACAGAAAAGGATTACTGGCTTCCGGGAGTAAAGTAAGAATTTTTTTGGTTGCTAACGTGCAATTATACAAACACTCTAAGACTTCACAAGAATAGATGACGGAGAACATAATTGATTTATAATAGAAAAGGGACCTTTGAACTTTCTTTTTAAACCAATGCTTTGCTCATTCTGTTTTTCAGAATTTTGATGTTTTGAATGGCATAGCATGGGATAAAGAGAAAAATAGAATTTTTGGTAAGCTGCTTATTATTTTACTTCGCAGTAATAGTTATTGGATAATGGTTAACATGATTGTTCTTGTGGTTATGTTTTATACTCTGGGGCCACTGTTGCACTTTTATTCCTGCAGAGTGTGTTCAGTGTAAACAGCCTATTATTAGATCTAATGTGGTTCGTAGTAAGAAATAATTGGAGTCTCTAGATCCCTGGAAAAGCATAAAACAGCACTTACATTGCTAAGCTCAGATCTTGTTCTCAAGCCATTGGTTTTTAGCTTTGTGCTGTTTCAATTTATTAACTAATTAGCCAAATTATAGTGACAGGAAAACTTTGGCCAAAGCTATACGAGATAAAGCTGCATCCTATGAAGAAAGAACTTCATGGACGCATTGGGGACATTTGCATGCCAAAGCGGTTTGTATTTGGGACTAGCTGAAAAGATTAAAATGTCAAAATTGAATGTCAGCCAAAAGATGTCGAACCATATTCAGAAACTAATTGGTCGTGGATATAGAGATAGTCATACGTCAAGAAAAACAAATTGGCCTTGAGATGTAGTTTGCTGATTGGGTGGATATCCCTAACAATTTGTGAGAGAATGATATAGAGATAGTCATTCAATGCATTCTACGATTTTAAATTGAGTTTCTTTATGCACTCTGTTTGATCATTCGGGATGTGGAATACATTGGTAAATCATTAATGTTACATTATATATCTTCATCGTCATGGCAGCATGTAACAGCTATCATCCCAGGACTTTGCGATTAAAAGTAAGGATTATAGTCATATGAGAAAACCTTAAAGGTAAGGATTATAATCATATGAGAGAACCTTAAAAGTAAGGATGACAATCATATGAGAAAACCTTGCATGCTGGAACTAGAACTAGCAAATTATTGTTGCCCTGCTTTCAATTACTACCTTGTTCAGTTGTAGTCTGTCAAATGAATCCACTTTTCGCATTCCAACTGAAATTTTCCTATAGACATGATGCATGAGTTTATACTTTCGCAAAATAACTCAACTGTTGTCATCAAAACTTAAGAATCGGAAATTAATGCACAACTATTATATGAGAATAAATATAGGCTCCCTTACATATGAAAACAAAAAGTATAGGCCCGGTAAATATTTGATTGAAACAGATAAAGTATAGGCCTACCGCCTATGTGAAGTTTTTTTTTTTTTTTTTTTTTGCAAAATAAAGGAAACTAACATGAGTTGAGCTATCAAAATTCAAAATATAAGATTAAAATTGAGGTAAAACACTAGTCCATAACTCCAATAATTTTTAATTTTTAATTAGAATGTTTAAAGAAGGTGTTGAGGTCTCATCTAAATTTACCAACTATTAGAGCATCTCCAAGGGTATAAAACCCTTAGCTAAATTATCCATGTGGCATCTAATGGCACTATTTATACAATATGTAAAAGTTTGAGCACTCCAACCATCAAACCTTTAGCAAAAAATTATAGATAACCATTTTTTATTAGTTATATTTGTCGAACCAATGAACCCCTTATGTATAATTTTACATAATCATAATTATAGATAATACCACTGGAGTGCACATCCTCACCTTTAGCAAAAAATTTACAATATCAAGATAGCTAATCAATATAGCCAATCATTTAACATAATACCCTTGAAGATGCTCTTAATGGTACTTAATATTGCATAACAAATATTAACATAGCCATGCACAACCAAATTAGTAAATCATCACAATAAAAATAGTAAATCATTAGATTTATTAATGAAAACTAATGAATCAAAATGGGAAAATAAATTGATAGGTCACTGAACTTTTCCGCTTTTATCTATCAGGTCCCTAAACAAAAGATTCCGCAGTGCGGGTCATTGAACTTTTGAATTTTTCCCGATTAAGTCCTTCCGTTAATTATATTCTAACGGACGTTAGAATCTAGCTGATTCCGGCCAAAACTCCGGCCAAAACTCCGGTCAAAACTCGTTTTCTTTCAATTCTAAACTAAATCGCGTGTTTGGGGTCTCAAAACAAAGCTTGACAAACATATAATCGACCCACGGCAACCATTTATGTGAACAATCAACAACCAAGTCGAAAAATCGATTTGAAAGTTCGGTGAAACTTAAAAATCGAACCTTACTAAATCGAAACCAAACAATGCAACTAATCACATAAAACGACTCCAAACAATCATATGAAGCTATAGAAACCATCCAAACAAGTGCACGAAGTCACAATAAAAAATCCCCAAATTATGATCAAGAACCCTAAACCCTAATAATCGAATTAGCTTAATTCATACACAAACAATACAATTAAATACATAAATCAACTCAAAATCATCATACAAAGCTATATGAACCATCAAAATCATTGAATTTAGCCTGGATTAAAAAGGCCTAATTCAAGGTTAGAAACCCTAATTCGAATTTAACAGAAGATTCTAACGGATCATTAACGGAAGGACTTAATCAGGAAAAATTCAAAAGTTCAATGACCCGCACTGCGGAATCTTTTGTTTAGGGACCTGATAGATAAAAGCGGAAAAGTTCAGTGACCTATCAATTTATTTTCCCAATCAAAATATATATTGACCAACACAACCACACATAAAATCAGATATATTGAAAATCAAATACATTGAATTACATCACCATGAATATTGTAACATTCATACCACTACATTTATGTAGAATCATAACACCACAAAATCTGAATATTGTAACATTTACTAGTGATTTCGGCGAGTTTTTCGATCCGTAGTCGGAACTTTCCCACCACATATCATATACCACTACAATCGCAATTAAATTCTCTACACACCTGTACAAATTTCTTAGCATTTTATATGCCAGAATGGAAATGCCCAAATCGAATCCTAAATGTCGGAATATTTCGGCGAGCTTCGTGCAAGTCCCTGCGGGGCCGGAGGATAGAAATTGATAGGGGAATATGAAGGAGATGATTCGGGGGACCTGTTCCGATGTTAGTGGTTGGGATAGTGTTCGGATAGGGAGATCGGAGCTTCGACATAATAGCCGGCCAATCGTCGGCCAATCGAGAGAGACAGAGCTAGATATATTTTAAAATAATCTTCAATCCTGTTTTTTGAATAAAATCCACCTCAGAATATTTGAAAGTATTTTTAAAACATTTTCTGGATTTTAAACAATTTTAACTATTTTTAAAGCATTCAAAACAGAAAACAGATTAATTAAGAATTAAATAACTCTGATTAAATTAATTAAAATCAACTAATATCTAATTAATGAAATTATTCAATAAATGATTGCATTTTCAAGTAATTAAATTATTATTTGAAATTAATTAAAGTAATTAAAATAATTAACTCTTAATCATTTTTGAATTAAAAGTAAATAAATAGATGATTTTCGAAATTGAAGAATTAAATAAATAATTCATAAATAATCTGAATTTTAAAAATATGATTTTAGAAATTAATTTCAATAAAATTCATATTTATAAATAAAGGTTTAAAATAAAAGGAAAAAAATACCTTTAAAAATCAACAAGGTAATTCCTTAAAGGGTGTTGCTAAATGCAGTAAGATTTTACTCCACACAATTATGTGTAATTACTATTAAGTCATTCCTAACTATTAAATGTTCTATAAACTTAACAAAACACGTTGACTATATGTTTTCTAAGTTGCTACTAAACCAGTGACCTACGTATTATTATTCCTTCAACTAATAGCTAATTTAAAAAAAACAGTAATTATATAGTTTTATTATAATTTAAAATCTATTAAAATATAAAATTCACCTTAAATCATATTTTTTTAAAAAAATATTATAAATCATACTCTTTTAAGTCAAAACACTCTTTTAGATCAAAAATACTAGTTGGCACAAATATTTAGCAAATACATAATTTGGTAAATTTTAGATTTTAAATTTATATCAAATAAATTTGAATTCTAATTTTTTTTTATAAAAAGAAAATCTTATTTAAAATAATCATGTATTTTTTAATCTTAACCTGTGTACTAAAGTAAACGAAACTATTTCAGATCGAAAAGAGTTATATGTTTTTATTTGTCATTTAGAAATATAAATTTAAATTTATTCAACATAATTTAAGTAAAATCAAGATCTTTAAACTTATCTTAAAAAAAGTACTTTTCACTTATAAAAAAAATTCATTAATAATAATGAAAGTCAATTTATATAATCAATAATAATAATAATTTAAACTACAAATTTTTATTCACAAAAAAATTGAAAAATTAATAAGTCAAGTTGCATTTTTTATGTACTTTAACTTACGTGCAAAAAGTCAAAGGAAATATAAAATGGGACTAAATTAATACTACTGCGATTTAGGATATTAGAAATAGCTTTATTTAAATTTATCTAAATTTTTTAAGATAAATTTATTCATAATTCTACACAAATATAAAATATATATTTTGAAATTAAAATGTTATGATCTATTTTCTTATTTTAGATACAAACATTTTTCTTATATAAATTAAAAAGTCAAATATTGTAGAAGAGTTATTTTTTATTTAAATTAAAATTAAAATTTAAATGATAACAAAAAGTTTCTTAGTGAATAATTAAAATATTCAACATATAAAAACAATAATTGAGAAAGACATTTAGCAAAAAAAAAATTGAGAAAGACGAGAGAACAAATTAATTGAGATTGCTCATTTAAATTGGATATAGATGAACAGAGTCCAAATCTTACACATCACTTTAGGTGTGTCACTCCATGTTCCACTTTAGGTGGTTGTTTTTGATTGGGTGATTGGTGTAAATGCAGGGGGATCCCATTAGATTAGAGTTGTTGATTCCCTTTTAGGGAGTGGTTCTGTGGTTGAGAGCCTCAGAGTTGGGCTCTCTCGGTTAGCATTAGCTTAGAAACTTGGCTTCTCATTTTCATATTTTCTTCTGTTTTCTGTTTTTGCAGGCGCAGGGAGCTTGGCCGGAGGTCTTCCTGGACCAGGAGAGGAGTGCCCCTTGCCCGAGTAGGTAAGTCCCATGTGATCCAGGCCATGGGCCCAGGTTCGGTCGACTACTTTACCCACCATTATCATCTTTGTATAAAATTCACTTTGATATTCGGTGCACTAAGCCGGGGGTCTTCACGGAAACAGCCTCTCTACCGTAAAGTAGGGGTATGGTCTGCGTACATTTTACCCTCCCCAGACCCTGCTTCATGCGGGATATACTGGGTATGTTTGGTTTGGTTTGGTTTTAGGGGGATCCCATTTATATTAGTGAAAGGTGAGCCAATAAAAAACAACCACCTAAAGTGGAACATGGAGTGGCACACCTAAAGTGGTGTAGAGGATTTGGACTCATGTAAATGAATGTATTAAGGATCCTGGTCCTTGACAATCGATTGTCAGGGATCGGTTATGTAACAATTGATTATAGGGCCGTTGGATCAAGGATCCAACGGCCCTGGATTAAAAAAAAAATTGCATGTCCGCTATAATTTTCCGCGGATAGGCTGATTGGCTGTCCGCTATAATTTTCCGCGGATAGGTTCTGTCCTATCCGCAGAAAATTATAGCGAACAGGTAATTTTTTTTTTTAATCCAGGGCCGTCGAATCCTTGATCCAACGACCCTAGAATCAATTGTTACGTAACCGGTCCCTGACAATCGATTGTCAGGGACCAGGACCCATTTATTAAATGCCCTAGTTTTCAGTGACGCCGTGATAATGAGTTAAGGTTAGTGTTGTAATTTCTACTTATTGCGTAAAGTAAAACTTAACTGCATTTAGCAATTATGTTCCTTGAATAGTAAAATGTCAAAATCACTTTCAATTTTTACCTATACATCAAAATCAGATCAACCAAGCTGTTAATTATGAAACTAATTGGGAAAATTCAAGAACTCGCGGGAGTTCTTGAGGCCGCCGGGAATATGCAGATCCCGGCGAGGCCCAAATCCTCCGACGAACGTCCTCTTCCTTCCAAATCAATGCCAGTTCGTACCTTACTGCTAAACAACCCTTTACACACCGCAACAATACCAAAACGAGCCGAAATCGGCATCCTCAACAGAAATCCGGCGAGCTTAACTCCATGTCCGGCCAAAATTCGTTTTTCATAAAACGGGAATGAAACTCAACGTTCTTTATACCAAAACGAAGCCCAGGACGGCTACAAACTAACCCCCATAACCACTAAAACGAAAAATCAACACAATTAACGAACGATTGATTTTAAAATTGTTAAAAAATATTTAAACTCGCGTATCATCATATCGAACACAATAGGAGCAATTAGCCACATATATAAGTTGAATATAGCCTCTAAAATCTGTACAAACTATCAGAATCATCAAACAATCAACAAAATAGAAAGCCCCAATTCATCCAAGAACCCTAGAATTTCGAATTGAGTAAACTACTGATTCAATGATGAAATTGATCATGTATATGAACTCCTGGCATTCATATAAAGTTATAAACATCATCAAAACATCTGGAAAATACCAGAAATGGAAAACCCTAATTTCTGTCGATTAAAGAAAAACGCATATAAAATCAGAAAATTACCCTCTGTTGAAATTGATTGCAGATTTGAGTATAAGAACACCAAAATCCGATATCAGAATCACCTTCAAATTCAGCTTTGATCCTCAAGAACAGGAGAGAGAAAGTATATTTTTATATTTATTTATATATATATATAAACTGATTTTTATGATTTATTAATAACTAAAAAAAAATCAGAATCCTATTTATATAATTGAAAAATCAATACCCAAAAAATATTTTTAACCCCTTAGTTAAAATCATTAAGCCATAAAAATATTTTTTTATGGGATAAAAATGTAGAATTTTTATTTTTAAACAAATATAATGTAAATGCCAAAATTTCTCAAAAATTACGAATCTATCTATACTATTATATAAAAGCCGAAACATTAAAAGTTTGGTTTGTTGGTTGGTTGGTACCTATTGATTTTACTTATTTACCCTTACTTAATTACAGATAAATTTTTTTTTATATTTTATCTAACTAAATTTTTTTCTTTACTAATCAATTTCCTTTTTCAGGTTAAACATGTTACCTTTAAAATTTTTGCTTTATTAATCAATTTCATTTTTCAGGTTAAATATGTTACCTTTTTTTTAATAACTAAGCAGTTTCCTTTTTCAGGTAAAATATAATATCTTCTATATGTTATCCAAATAAAAAGCATATTATAATTACTATTAACTAATTAATTAATTTTTTCAATCAAATAATCTTTTCTCTTTTTTCTACCTAAAATATCTCTTTTTCCAATTATATCATTGGTTACCATTTAAAAATCTTTTTTTATATTTTATTTAACTAAAAATTTTACTTTACTAATCAATCCACTTTTTCAGGTTAAACATGTTACCTTTTTTTTAATAACTAAGCAGTTTCCTTTTTCAGGTAAAATGTAATATGTTTTATATTTTATCTAATTAAAAAACAAATTATAATTACTGTTAACTAATAAATTAATTTTTTATCTTTTCTCTAACTAAATTATTTTTTTCCCCAATTATATCACGGGTTACCTTTTTCAGCCAAAACAAGTTATCTTTTTTATTTTCTCTAACTAAAACCTCTTTTTTTTTAAATTATATCATGGGCGATTCTATTTACTAAAAATAAAATCATAATATTATAATGTTATTAATTAACCGATTACCTTTTCAGCTAAAAATGTATCATCTTTTCTATATTTTCTAATTAAATTCCTTTTTTAAAAAAATATCATGGGTAACATTAATTTCTCATTTTCTAAAAATATTACCAGCAATTTTATTTAGTAAAATAACAATTAAATTATAATTACTATAAACTAATCAATTACCATTTTCACCTAAAGTGTGTCACCTTTTAATTTTCACGTTACCTTTTTCTATTTTTTCAAACTAAAATTTCTTTTTTTCCAGTTATATCATGGACGGTTCTATTTAATAAAATTAAATACTAATATTATAATACTAATATTAACGATTATCCTTTTTAGCTAAAACATATCATCTTTTTCCTATATTATCTAACTAAAATTTCTCTTTAGAAATAACACGAGCAACATTAATTTCTCCTTTTCTAAAAATATTACGAGCAATTTTATTTTGTAAAATAACATAATTAAATTATAATTACTATAAATTAATCAATTACCCTTTTCACATAAAATATATTACCTTTTTAATTTTCTCTAACTAAATCCTCTCTTTTTCCAATTATATCAAGGGCATTCTATTTAATAAAACAAAATAATAATTTTATAATTACTAATAAATAAGTTATTACCTTTTCAACTAAAACCTATCGCATTTTCTAAATTTTTTAACTAAAATCATTCCTTTTAAAGAAATATCATGGATAACATTTATATAATCATGATCATCATCTCATTTAAATATTTAAGCCTCCAAAATTCATATTAAAAAAAACTTAATAATTTTTTTTTATAATATTAAAAAAATTCCGTGCATCGCACGGGTTTTAAGCTAGTACTATTATATAAATTCCGAAACATTGAAAGTTTTGGTACCTGTTTTTTGGTACCAATTTTTTGGTACCTGTTTTTTGGTACTTCATGAATTTACTTATGTACCCTTCATTATAAAGAAAAATATATATTAAAACACCTAAAATAAATTTTAACATAATATAATTAATGGTAATTAGTCGATTGCCTTTTTCATATTTACTTTTAGTTGAAGATGTTACCTTTTATCATATCTTCCAATCATTAATATAACCTTTCGAATTAAAATACGTTTCTTTTTTGATTTAAAACTAATCTTACAATCATTAATATATACCCGAAAATATCATACAATATTTTTCAATTATTAATAAAATATATCAAAAATATAATTTGTTTATAATAATGAAACATTAGTATAATCCGTAAACATGTCTATATTAAATTATATTAATTAAAATTAAAAATTATGTAAAAAATAATGATTATATAAATTGCTACCAGTTTTTTTGTACCTATTTTTTGGTATTTAATGAATTTACTTATTTACCCTTCATTATAAAGAAAAATATATATTAAAACACCTAAAATAAATATTAACATAATATAATTAATGGTAAGTAGTCGATTGTATTTTTCATATTTACTTTTAGTTGAAGATCTTACCTTTTATCATATCTTCCAATCATTAATATTTCCTTTCGAATTAAAATACGTTTCCTTTTTGATTTAAAACTAATCTTACAATCATTAATATATATATCCAAAAATATCGTACCATTTTTTTCCATTATTAATAAAATCTATACTATTATATAAAAACCGAAACATTAAAAGTTTTGGTACCTGTTTTTTGGTACCTATTTTTTGGTACTTCGTGAATTTACTTACTTACCCTTCATTATAAAAAAATTAAATACACCTAAAATAATTAATAACATAATATAATTAATGGTAATTAGTCAAGATACTACCTTTTATAAACAACTAAAAACATCAATCGTATCACATCTTTCCATCATTAATATTTTCTTTCGAACTAAAAGTCTAAAACACGTTACCTTTTTAATTTAAAACAAATCTTACAATCTAAAATAAGTAATAACATAATATAATTAACGGTAATTAGTCAAGATATTACCTTTTATAAACACCTAAAAACATACTCCTCTGTAACTTATTTTTGATATTTTATTTTTTTGTATAAAAATAGAACAATCCTATTTTTATACAAAAAAATAAAATATCAAAAATAAGTTATAGAACTATCCTTAAAATGCACCTTAAAATCCGTGCCAGAAACTGGTCCGCAAACGTAAAGAATTCAAAGGGACGGAGGGAGTAAATCGTATTATTTCTTTCCATCATTAATATTTCCTTTCAAACTAAAACACGTTACCTTTTAATTTAAAACAAATCTATACTATTATATAAAAGTCGAAACATTAAAATTTTGGTACCAATTTTTTGGTACCTATTTTTTGTTACTTATTTTTGGTACATCGTGAATTTAATTATTTAACCTTCATTATAAAAAAAATACACCTAAAATAAGTAATAACATAATATAATTAATGATAATTAGTCAAGATACTACCTTTTATAAACAATGTAATAACCACGAATTTTCGAATAAATATTTCTACTTGATATTTAAATTTTACTTAAGAGTGATGCACTAATATATTTAATTAACGCGTTTCTGTAAAATTTTAAGATTTTATTTATTCATAGGTAAATAAATATTATTTTATATCTATTTAATTATATTTATTTGGTATTCGTTAAAATTAGAAAATTTATGAAAATAAGATTTTAATTTTTGGATCAAATTTATTTTAAAGTACGAAATTAGAGTCTCGTTTTAATTAACCAACACGGGAGAAAACGGGATTTTTATCGGATAGTGGAAAGAACAATTATTTGGCACTAACATGGTCATTATTATGACATTTTAATTTGTTCCCCATATTTCATTTCCTTCTATTTAATTAATAATCACACTACCGATTTCATCATTGTTGAGCATTATTAGAGGTACACGGTGTATTTCTTTAAAGCAAGAACACAAACACAGCTCTTGTCCTGTATCTTTCTTATTAGCCGAAGTACCCAATATATACATATAAACCGAAACAGAGCACCACAGGTAGTTAAATATTTCTTCTGTTAAATTCTTTATTTTGTCGAACTGTTTTTGTAAAATTCAGTATGGATTGTTGTGGTGTTGGTTGAAACTGGTGTTGTTGTTAATTGAGATATATAGAGAGATGAGAAGAGGGGGAGGTGCGAGCGAGGTCGAGGGAGAGAGTGAGCGAGGTTGAGAAAGGGTCGAAGAGATTGAGGGAGGGTAGTGTGGTTGTGATTGATGTGTATCGATGGTGTGATTAGTGGGTTTAAATCGGAGTTAATAAAAGAGATGAAGTGTTGTTGTTATTGTTGGGTATTGTTAAGGGTGTTGCCGCTGTGGTGGTGGTGTTGTTGGGTTTCGGTGATGATGATGGTGTCGACCGGAGAGAGAGTGAAAGGTCGAGAGAGGAGGTCGATAGAGAGAAGAGAGTGAAGAGAGTTGGGATGTTGTCATGTGTGTTTGAGTGGAGTTCGAAAGGGAGATGAGGGTGAGTGTAGAGGTGAGTTGTTTGGGGGATGAAGACTGGACAGTAAAGGAGACGACAGAGAGATGAGACGAGAGAGAGAGTGCGAGAGGAATAGAGATAAGAGAGACGGGAGAGAGTGGCAGAGAGAGAGAGGAAGGAGAGAGATGTGGGATGGGAGAGAAAGCAGGGGAGGAGGAGAGACAGTGGTGGTGGCGCGTGGGTGGTGATGCGTGGGGCCCACGGGTCGTTGAAGGTATAATGTCCCGATTTGTTCGTGTTTGACTATTATAATTGTGTTTGTTAAAAATGAAAATATTATTAATTTGGTTAGTAATAAATAAGTTAATAAAAATGGTTTAATTAATTAAATAGAAATAATTTGGTGATGTTGGACATAATTTAGAGATTTAATAATTGGTCGATAAAAAGAGGAAAAATTGTGAATAAATAGGATTAAAAAGCCGTATTATTTTAGGAGGTTTATAATTGTGTTTCCGGGTTATTTAAATTTACCAGATTAAATCAGATTATTTTAGAGGCTAAAATTTTAGTAATATTAAATTATTTACGAGAGTAAAATAAATTCTTTGATTATTTTATTTCTGGAATAAAATAGAGATTTATACCTTTGTTTCAATAAAAATGGATTCTTGAGTTAATTCATTTTGAGAATAAATATAGATTATTATTAATTAAATTAGTGAATTCTAGAGAATTCATTAGAGCTTTTAAATGAGAATTTTCTTACAATTAAATAAAGTGAGATTTACGGATATTAAAAAAAGTATATAATTTCTAGATTTGATTTTGGAGTTCGAAGAGAGATTTATTTATCCGGGAATTATTTTCCGTCATTTATGGTAGAGATTTTCAAGAGATATTATATTATTATTGATATTCTTTATATTTAAATATTATATTAGGGGATCAGGAAAATATTATTTTGACGAATCGCTCACGTATTTCTGGTTGCCATTTTTAGAGAATATTTCACGAGCCGTAGATCGAAGACAAGTTCACGGGTAGAGTATAAATTTTATCTGCAATTATTCGTACTTCGAGATCGAGGCAAGTTCATTCCTACCCTAACTTTTGGAAACTGTGTATTTCTGTTTGTATTAGTTAATGATTTATTTATTTGCGAGCTATCAATTATGTGATTTATCTGTCGTATTTATTTCCGAGCTATCAATTATGAGATTATCTGTCGTATTTATTCTCGAGATATCAAATATTGAGATTTATCTAGTTGCTCTTTATGATGCAATAATTTCTTTTGAGCATTATTTCTCGTTAAATATTATAATTTAGTTACTTGTGAATTATACTCCCTATAAGCGTAGAAATAAATTCGTTGCTATCGGGTCGATTTCATTAATTCGAGACGACTATTATTTTGATTCAGTGAAATTAATCTCGTTCGTTTGGGATAGTTAAATTCATTCTTTTCGGTTGAATTTATTGTACAAATTCAACAATCATTTATTGATTATCTTTTAGTTGGTTCCTCGTGCGAATTAACCGATATGAGTTTTAAATATTATAATTGTTAGAGATTTTACTCGTCGATCAAGTGATAAATATTCTAGTTAAATGTTCATCAATTTTGAGTATTATAAATATACGAGAAGTACTATTTGTTCAGTACAATTCCCAATTACTTTATTTTAAGACTATGCTCATAATTTCGAGATAGTTGCTTTTATTGTCAAGGTTTGGCATTTTGTTTGTGTCATCCAATGAGATATTATTATTGAGAGTTTACATCAGTCCATTGTTCGGATTGATGGCACAATTGAGTCAGACTGGCAGTCCGCCAGATTAACAAGTATTTTCCTGAAAGAGTTATCTTGAGTTATCTGTTCATCAAATATTCGGGAATTCTGTGTTCTACTGGTCAATTTTGGGAAAGAGGCCCATTATAGAGAAAGAGAGACTCGTGTACCGTTATACGGACATGAGAATATTTTGGCATGTGTTGCCAGGGTTGAATTATAACTCATTATGATGCTAGCATTCATACATATATATTATATTGTTGATATCGTATTGTAGCCGTGATCGGGCGAAGTGCGGTGTCATTGGAGGACGGTATTCTCGGTCGGTTAGTTGATCGCCCCACCGAGATACCGAGAGGTGGAAGACCAGTTTATTCTTAAATCATGAGTTATCAGAGTTATATCAAATGAGTCTTTCGAGTATTCTGTTTCGAGATGAATATTGAGTCTTTCGAGATGAATATTGAGTCTTTCGAGATGAATATTGAGTTTTTCGAGTATTCTGTTTCGAGATGAGTATTGAGTTTTTCGAGTATGCTATTTTCGAGATGAGTTTCAGCCAATTCAGATTTTATATCCGATATTAAAATTTTGAGTATTTCTTTCGGTAAATATTATTATATTTATACCCCGAGCAATGAAAGAACTTGCTGAGCACTATAGTTGCTCATTCTTGCTTTAAAACATTTTGTTCAGCTATCAAGATGGAAAGATGCGAGACGTCCAGCTAGGAATCATGAGAAAAGGGAAAAAGCTCCAGACTATGCTGACAAGAATTAGAATATACAGCTGTAACCTTTATTTTCTACTTTTGTGAATTTATGTAAGATATTATCTTAAGATGTACTAAGACGTATTGTAATATTTTGTGATTTGGATCTGCGGAGTGGGACTTTTATGCTCTGTTGTATTAAATATTCCGCTTTATTACGCTAACGTGTGCTACAGGATATTGAGACAATGTGACGACCTGGATCCCCGATCAGGGCGGATTTGGGGGCGTTACAAACAACTTAAAACATCAATTGTATCATATATTTCCATCATTAATATTTCCTTTCGAACTAAAAGTCTAAAAGACGTTATTTTTTTAATTTAAAAACAAATCTTACAATCTAAAATAAGTAATAACATAATATAATTAATGGTAAGTAGTCAAGATATTACATTTTATAAATACCTAAAAACACCAATCGTATCATATCTTTCCATCATTAATATGTCCTTTCGAACTAAAACACGTTATCTTTTTAATTTAAAACAAATCTTACAATCATTAATATATACCCGAAAATATCACATTAATATAATAAAATTAACGGTAATTAGTCGATTGTCTTTTTCATATTTACTTTTAGTTGAAGATATTACATTTTATAAACACGTAAAAACATGAATCATATCATATCTTTCGATCATTAATATTTTCTTTCGAACTAAAATACATTACCTTTTTAATTTAAAATGAATCTTTCAATCATTAATATATAACCGAAAATATCACACCATAATTTTCAAGTAAAATGTGACACCTAAAATAAATAACAATAAAATATAATAAATGGTAATGAGTCGATTGCATTTTTCATATTTACTTTCAGTTCAAGATATTACCTTACCTAAAAAGATCAATTGTATCATATTTTTCAATCATTAATATTTCTAATTAAAACACGTTACCTTTTTAATTTACAACAAATCTTACAATCATTAATATATACTCGAAAATATCACACCAAAATTTTCAATTATTAATAAAATATATTAAAAATCATATACGTTGTTTATAATAAGGAAACATTATTATAATCTCTAAACATGAGTATATTAAATTATACCAAATTAAAATTAAAAAAATTATTAAAATAATGATTATATAAAAACATAATTTTAATATTAAATAAAATTTATAACATAATACAAGAAACTCGTGCACTGCAATACTAATAATTAATCGTTTATCTTTTCAACTAAAACATATTATTTTTCTATTTTTTTCTAATTAATTTCCTTTTTTTTCTAGAAATATAACTGTTGAGTATTGAATACGGTAAAAGAATACAGAGGGGGGTGAATGGATTCTTGAACTTTTCTTGGATTGAGTCTATGTAGCAGATAAGTGCCTGTGTGTGTAGAAGTGAAGGTGCGGATAAATAAACAACACAAGACACAATATCACTTTAATCTAATGTATTATTAGATAAAGGTTGCTACAATCTGTGAATACAAATGGTAGTATTCTCAGCTTCGTTTTTCTCAGAGAGATATAGCTTACAGTGTATGAAAAACTTGACTCACAAAAGTTACTAAGTTATGAAGTGAGGCTGTGTCCTTATAGAACATGGATACATCCTACTTACTGCAAATAAGGTAGCTAAACAAATTACTTTCTAGTCTGTCTATCCTTTTTGAGTAAGTGTCCAAACGGTTACAGATTTGACTTTGCAAAGCCTGTTTAGATCCACTTCTTTAGCTCCTTGTCTCTTCTATATCTCTCCAAGCTTCCTTGTAGGCTTTCCAGAGCACGTTACAGATTGTGGTCCATAAAGTGCATTGGCTTGTTGCAGGTTTCTGACTTGTACAATTTCTTCAGTATTTTGTCTCCAAAAATGTATTCGAGAAGTGACTAAGTAAGTGATTCGAGAACTAGAATTGACTTGATCGATAACTCTGAGTTCTCGAATACTGTTATATTGACATATCGAACCACTTCTCGAATAGCTCTTTTCCATCAGGATTCCTTGAGTTGTCGAATAGAACATTTGACTTATCGAATAGCTTTCTGAGTCCTTGAGATATCGAATGGACCTTTGACTTGTTGACTCTTTGAGAACTCGAATACCATCTTGACTTGTTGACTTCTTGAGTTCTCGAATAGAGTAGTAGACATATCGAATCCCTGAGATATCGAATGAGATATCGAACAGTGTATTCAGAGATATCGAATAGTGTCTTGAGATATCGAATCTCTGACTTCTCGAATGCTGGACTTCTCGAATAGACAAATATACTTCTCGAATTGGTACTTAGGCGAATTCTTCATTTCTTCAAATCCCAACTGTGATTATTTGACAGTCTTTAACTCCTTGCTTGAGGCATGAACCTTGGAACTTCTTTCAAGCATTATTCTAGACTCTATCTGTACAATTACACAACTAGGATTTGATGCCTACTACAAGTACAATACAAACAGAAACTCTACAACTAGAGGTTCCCTAAGTTAAGAGGTCATGTAAGTAATGCAAAGCATTACAAACAATTAGGCTTGTTATTAGATGTGTACAGGCATGCCTCTGTAACTAACAATCTCCCCCAAATTGTGAGTGAGACCCTTAGTCACAATTTCATGTCTGATAACAAGCCTAACATACATAAAGATAAAACTTTAAAAGTACAGGTATGTATATTGAACACATAAATGGAATTACAAGATAACTGCTCTTACAGTATGATGAGATACTATACATTTTCATTTGATTGCATCTCCATTGCTTTGGCTTGTAGATCATCATATGCTTTCTGTTTCATTTCTTTCTCCTTTCTTGCATTCTCATCTATTGCTCTTATGATTTCTGCCATAGCATCCAATTCTTCAATCATGATAGAGTTTTTGAAATCTTCAAGCACTGGCTTCAGAATGTAGGTAGGATAGTGACTGAGTAGGTTCATTCTTATATTGACATTGTCTCCATTTCTTCTCCTATACTTCACCACATAGGGATCAAGTTGAACTCTACACAATCCATTTGCCCTTAGCTTTTCTGCTTCAATCTCCAGTCTGTCAATTTCTTTCTCCCTTTCTAACCACTTCTCATAGCAGCCCTTTCTTATCTTTTCAGCATAATCTCTCTTCATTTTCACAAAGTCAATCAATTCCAGCTTCCATACTTTCTCCACCTTGTCTTTAGAGTCCAGCAATGCAATGATTCTTTCTATCTCATACAATTTACCCCAATTCTGACAACCCCCTTGATTGAATTTCATTTCTCTCCCATCAGTGTACTTGATTTCAAGGTGGTCATCCACAATTGCAGCATAACATATCTTTTGAGCTCTTAGAAATTGCAGTTGCTCTTCATCGAAGTCTTCATCCAGTGGCTGGAGTTTCAATCCTGGAATGATTGTTAGGGCTCTTGATTTGGATAGCTTTACTCTCCTTGCACCATGTTTAAATTTCATCCTCTTGACATGGTTGCTTGGCAAAAATCTTTGACCTTTGTTGGTAGACCATATTAGTATTCCATTAGCAGTTTGCTTTCTGAAACATACACATGGTTTCTTGACTTGAATCTTCTTTTCTTCTTGAGGTGGCAAAACAGTTGCAGAAGCCATAGATGTAGATTTTGCTAGGTCACTACTAACAGTATTCACCCTAGACTTAGAGTCTTGTGTTGTGGTAAGGTTACTGCTAGCAGTGCCTAAGGCTTGCTGTTTTCCACTCTTCCTCTCATAGATTTTACCTTGGTCATCATCATTCTTCTTATCCTTGTCACCCTTCTTCTTTTTGTCTTCATCACCCTTATCTCTCCTGTGATGTCTTCTCCTCCCATCACCTTTGTCTTCAGAATCATCATCCTTATTTCTCCTAGGTTGAGCCATCTCTGGAATTTCACCAGTTGCTATATAAGTTCTGAGGATGTGCAGTGCCTCAGTTTCTTCAGCATTTCTGGCTCCAACCTTCTTCTGTAATTGATCAATGATAGCAATGATCAGTCTGTGATTTCTAGTGATGAGATCATGGGGAATGACCAGTTGCTTGATATCTTCAATTCTGGTGCCAGACTGATAAATGATTGTCCATGGCTTCTTGATCACTTCTGGTAGCCTTGAAGGTTGGTCATTCCTCAAGTCATCAAACAGACTCTTGTTGTTCTCATTCTTCTTTTCAATAAGCTCAAGTATGGCATCTATCTCTGAGTGTTTCAGTTCTTGTAGAGTCTTGTATGTTAGATGCCATATCTTCAATTTGGATATCATCACTATCTCCTTAATCCATAGATTATTGACTTTCTTAGGAATGACAGTGATGCAATCAATCTGCTTCTTCAGCTCCCTCAGATAGAACTGAGTGTCACCAACCTGTTCCCTTGTGGCTTTCAAAAACTCCAAGAAGGCTTTATCATGATAAACATTGGAGTTAGCAACTTCTTGTAGCTTGGCCTCAGTAACAACTTTAACTTCTACAGGCTTGGCACTCTCAGGTATGGAGGTTGGAGATTTGTCAGATGGCATACTCCCTGCAACCACTGTGGTAGTTATGGATTGCTTTTGTCCTCCAGGAGTAGTGATGTGCACAGTTGGTAGAGTGACAACTGGCAAGGTAGATGGAGGCTCATCCACTTTGGATTTTCCTTTGCCAGGCACATTTGGTAGAGACTTTGAAGCCCTTTGTTGACCACCCTCTTTTAGTATTATGCCTTTCTCCCCCTTTGTATTTGAGTTCCTTGCCTTCTTCTCCCCCTTAGGCTTGTTGTCAGGCACAGAGGCTGTAGAAATGTCCTTTGGGAGTGAAGATTCATCAGGGAGAGGGAGACCCATATGCTTCATCATAGCAGCTAACATGGATTGTTGATGCAGAAGGACATCAGTTGTGGTTGATGCTTGAGTGTCCAACTGATCATTTAGAAGTGCAACCTTTTCTGTAAGATGAGCATTGGACTTGGTGAGAGTAGCCACCTCCTTCTCAAGTGCATCCACTTTGCTGAATAACTCAGTAGATTTGAAGCCAGACAGGGATTGTTCTTTGAGTCTCTGCACTTCAAATCTAGTCATGTCATGTACTGGGACCTCAGTGATCAGTCTGTCTCCATACATATTCTTGAACATGGTCCTCAGCATGGCATTGGCATCTGTGGTCTGATCAGATAGAATTTGAAATTGATGCCCCAGACCTGTGATAGTGTCCTTTAGCAAAGCTAGCCCATTGTCCATTTTGGTGCAGGTATTGTTGCAGTGTTTGATGTCCTTGAACACACTGTCTAGCTGAGGAAATTTGGCATCAAAGGTCCTCTTGATTGCTTCTACTGTGGTGGTGGTCTTATCACACACTCTATTGACCTCAGTCTTAACACCTTTTCCAAGATAATGAGCAGCCTTGAGGAATCCCTTGTGTGTATCATTCATAGCCTCATACACTTCATCAGGTGTCAGAGATTTGGCATTGGAGCCCAGTGAAGTGAGGTATTCCTCCCTGAGATACTGAAGTGCTTCATCGAGAGTAATATCATATTTTCCTTGCAACCAGGCATCTATGTTGCCATCTCTCTCAGCATCATCAATGATCTTTGTCTTCTGCACCTCCACATCATCCCTATGGCATAGCAGAATAGCCTCATAGTCTGGATTAGGCATGTCTGCAGTGAGAAGGTTCTGAGCAATCTTTGTGAACTCAGGAATCTGATCCACAATTAAGCTTTGAAGTGCTTCAACCGTCAATTGTTGTGGAACAAACCCTGATCCTGAAGCACTGTCATGTTGCACAGGCTTCAGCCATTGTGACATGAAGTCAGAGCTAGAGCTAGGCAAGCTAGACTCCTCAGTTACATATGCAACTTCTGTAACTGGATGGATTGACTCTACTACTGGTGTCACCACAGAAGTGGGATGAATCACACCAGCAGTTGACACAGGCACAGAGTCTCTAGTAAAAACTAGTGGAACCTCTGTGTTTGTGATGGTGTCATTAGGAGATGCCTCAGCATGCATTCCCTCACCATCTAAATGTGGGTTCTGAGTGGTGAACAAAGTGTCATGCACTAAGTCACTTGAAATTATTGGCTCATCAAGAGAAAAGAATTCTTGATGATCAATACCTTGCATCTCAGTTGCCTGAGTTGCAGGTTCCAAATAAATTTCAGAGTTAGATTCTGGAAGAGAAGTGTGTTTAAGAGTAGATTTTGGCAACTCCCCCTGAGAGATAGAGGGAGTTTCAAATGTGATGTGCTCTCCACTCAGTGTAGTGCCAGCCTTATCACTCCCATGTGCTGACTCTATACAAGAAGGTGCATTGGGGAGGATGCTTGATTCTATAGGTGCACCCTGTTGAGAGGATACACCTAGTGAGCTGTGTGCCCCTGATTTTACAACTTCAGCCATTTGCGTGACTGAAGAGGTGATCTTAGTTTTCTTCTTCTTTGTCCTGTGTAAGGGTAACTCAGGTTCCTCACTTCCTAGACCTAATTCAACAGCTAATGCTGCTTCAGATAAGATATTTAAAGGTGCAGACATTACTTCCTTTCTCTTCTTTTTACTAATATCACCCTTTTGAGAGGATGATGCAGTTGGCTCAGTATGTGGTAGAGTGTTTGGTTGAGAGGGTTGGTTAGCAGGCCCTGGGTTAGCATTTTGTTCTACTTGCTTGGGCTGTGCTAACTTAGATTTTGCATCAAATGTTGGCATGTTGTGGGGATAAGTCCTAAACAAACTCTCCATATGGGGAGTTATGTTCAGTCTTACATCCACATCATTCCTAGTCTCCAAATTTCCAAAAATGAGTTTGGTCATGGACTTAGGATAGCCTATTTTATTTTTATCAATCCCAGGCAATTCAATCAATGAATCATTTTTATAATTAAGTACAGATTGAATAAAGCGAGGGAAGAAAATATTAGTACCTCTCTTGGTTGTGTTCTTACCAAGTCTCTCATATAATTCTTGGAGGATGATTTGGCCAACATCAATCTTCTTTCCATAGGCCAAAGCATATCCAATTTGCTGCACAGGTGCACTGATTTGATCAAAGCTTGATTTCCTGGCAGTGAAGACTTGGAGAAGAGTTGCAAACACATAGCTCCACTCCTTTCTCAGATTCTTTCTGTTTAGCTTTCCAAGATTGATCCCATCTGAGTAGTTGATGAACTCAAAGAATTCCTCTAACTCTGCATTAGTGGCCATTCTATCAAATGACTCTTGTTGTAGGCCCAGTGCTTGGTTCATGTCTGCAGTAGTGATAGTGATTTCCTTATCTTGAATCTTGCAGTAGATGATATATGAAGTGATTGCGTTTTCCAGGGCTACAACCTCCACAATAGCAGTACTCCAAAACTGTTCCAGGATATCTAGATACAAAGTTGGGTTGGCAGAGAGTGCATCCTTGATATATGACTCAGCCATCCATTTCACAAAGCACTTGAAATTGGCATTGGGTGCTTCAACATCACTAGTGAGAGCGATGAAGTTGGTGTTGAACTTTACTGTTGCCATTTGTGTAGAAGAGAGAAAAGAAATTGAAGGTTGAAGAAGAAATTTGGCTTTTCGTAGCTAGGGTTTCAGGGGTTTAGAGAGTGTAGATGCTTGAGAAATCGAATGAAATGAATCGAATAGATGTGAAACTGTATAAGTATGAAGTACTTGAATTGTCGATTAGCAGAAAGTTTTGTATCTACAAGTCAGGTATTCGAGAAGTAGAAAACAACTATTCGAGAAGTCAAGAAAGGCTTAATCGATAACTCAAGCAGATAGAAACTCACAGCTGGCAGTTATCTAACTTAGAAATAATTCTAAGTTAAATAATATGTGTTTTTATGAGTGAATTAAACTTTTAGACAAAAGTCCAAAATCGGTTAAAATTCAGCGAGAATTCAGCCTTTTCAAATGATTCGAGAACTCAACTATAGTGTTCGAGAACTCAGTCATTCGAGAACTCAGTTACTATATTCGAGAAGTCAAGAATACCTCTATTCGATATCTCAGAAAGACTCTATTCGAGAACTCAAGAGTACTCTAATGAGACTTATTAGAGATGTCGAATAGTGAATCATTCGAGAAGTCTGACTTATCGAACTATACCCATCACTCATAAAAATTTGATTTTCACTATCTTTTTAAAATTTACCAGACATATTCATTGAAAAATATCCTAGCAAATTAAATAGTAATTTTCTCAAAATTTCATAGAAATCTTAAGTTAATAGAAATATGATTTTCAACATATGCAACAAATTTGAAATATTTATAAATCATATTTCAGCCAACACTTACTCCAACAATATTGAGAATTTAGATAAAGTAAGTGTTTACTGCTGCAACAATCTAGATGGTGTATTCACTTAGCCAGAATCTGAAGAATTCAGCATTCCAATCTCACTTACCAACCTTGTGAAGGTGGCTTCATCTAATGGCTTAGTGAATATATCAGCTAGTTGTTTATCTGTAGAGACATAATGCAACTCAATGGTTCCATTAGTTGCATGTTCTCTTATGAAATGATATCTGATGTCAATGTGCTTTGTTCTAGAATGATTGACAGGATTGGCAACTATAGAGATTGCACTTGTGTTGTCACACATGATTGGAATTCTTTCCAACACAAGTCCATAATCTCTAAGTTGATTTCTAATCCAAAGCACTTGAGCACAGCAACTTCCAGCAGCTATGTATTCAGCCTCAGCTGTAGAAGTTGACACAGATTGTTGCTTCTTGCTATACCAAGAAACTAACCTTTGTCCAAGAAACTGGCAGCTTCCTGAGGTGCTTTTCCTATCCACTCTGCATCCAGCATAATCAGCATCAGAATAACCAACCAGATTGAACCCTGTGTCCTTAGGATACCATAATCCCAAGTTTGGAGTGCCCTTCAGATATCTAAAGATCCTTTTTATTGCAATCAAATGTGATTCCTTTGGATTTGATTGAAACCTTGCACACAAGCATGTAGCAAACATGATGTCTGGCCTACTTGCAGTGAGATAGAGTAGAGAACCAACCATGCCCCTGTAGACTGAGATATCTACTCTCTTGCCTTTAGCATCTTCATCCAGTTTAGTGGCCGTGGCCATGGGTGTCTTGGCAGGTGAGCAATCTTCCAAGTCAAACTTCTTCAATAAATCCTTGATGTACTTGGTTTGACTGATAAAGATACCATCCTTCCTTTGACTGACTTGCAACCCTAGAAAGAATGTCAACTCTCCCATCATACTCATCTCATATATGCTCTGCATGAGTTTAGAGAATTTCTCACACAGCTTCTCATTTGTAGAACCAAAAATGATATCATCCACATAAATTTGGACTAGGATAATATCATCACCATGCTTCTTGTAAAACAGTGTCTTGTCCAATGTGCCTCTAGTGAATTGATTCTCAAGAAGAAATTGTGATAAAGTATCATACCATGCTCTTGGAGCTTGCTTAAGTCCATACAGTGCCTTAAGCAATCTGTAGACAAATTCTGGGAAATGTGGATCCTCAAAGCCAGGTGGTTGTTGCACATAAACCTCTTCTTCCAACTCTCCATTTAGAAATGCACTCTTGACATCCATTTGATAAACTTTAAAGTTTGAATGAGCAGCAAATGCCAAGAATATTATAATGGCTTCCAATCTAGTAACAGGGGCAAATGTCTCATCATAATCAATGCCTTCCTGTTGAGAGTATCCTTTTGCAACCAGCCTTGCTTTGTTTCTTATTATTACACCATCTTCATCCATCTTATTCTTCAGAACCCATTTTGTTCCAACAATGGTTCTATTCTTTGATGCAGGCACAAGTTCCCATACTTTGTTCCTTTCAAATTGATTCAGCTCCTCTTGCATGGCAATAATCCAATCTGGATCCAACAGTGCATCATCAAGTTTCTTAGGCTCAACTTGTGATAGAAAACATCCATAGAGGCACTCATTTTGAGTTGCTCTCCTAGTCCTTACTCCTGCATTAGGATCTCCAATGATTTGCTCTGCAATGTGTGATCTATCCCATTTCCTCGAGTGTTCAGCCTGACTTCTCATTCTTGATGTTGCTTCATCATCCACATCATGGTCATCCTCATTTCCTCCCCCTGTGAAGTTGCCATTACTCACAGGTGTGTCTTGGATGCTTGTTTCTCCACTATCGATTGGCACAAATTCTTCTCTTGGTACATTAATCACTTGAGTTTGTTGAACTTGAGTTTCAACTCCAGTTTCAATCTCTTCATCAGAATCATCTAGATTATCAAACTTTAATGGATCTTTGTCTTCATCATTGGCTTCTTCTAGTCCAGGTAGTTTGCTGTCATCAAATGTTACATCTGTGCTTTCCATAACTTTCTTTTGACTGATGACATAAACCTTGTATGCAATTCTTTCCATAGAATAGCCCAGAAAAATTCCTTCAAATGCTTTTGCATCAAACTTTCCAACATATTCAGAATTATCCTTTAGTACAAAGCATTTGCTTCCAAAAGTATGAACATACTTTAGAGTAGGCTTCTTTCCAGTCATCAAGTTGTAAGGTGTCTTTCCAGTGTTTTTGTTGATGAGGGTCCTGTTTTGAATATAGCATGCAGTGCTCACAGCCTCAGCCCAAAAACATGTAGGCATTTTTGCATCAAGTAACATTGTTCTAGCAGCCTCAATTAGAGTTCTATTCTTTCTCTCAACAACTCCATTTTGTTGTGGAGTCCTTGGAGCTGAGAATTGCTGTGAAATGCCATTCTCTTTGCAGAATGCTTCAAGTGTGGCATTTCTGAACTCTGTTCCATTATCACTCCTCAGTGCAATCACACTTGCATCGTTTGCCTTTGCTTCCTTGTCAACTTTCTTTATATGCTCAATAATTACTTGTGGAGCCTCATCTTTTGATGCCAGAAATTCCACCCATGTATACCTTGAAAAATCATCAACCATTACCAGGGCATACTTCTTTCTTCCAAGTGACATTATGTTGACAGGCCCAAACAAATCCATATGGATGAGTTGTAATGGCTTGGTTACTGATGTCACTGTCTTTGACTTGTGGCTTGATCTTTTCATTTTTCCTTTTTGACAAGCCTCACACACTCCTTCTTGGCAGAATTCAAGTGTGGGCATGCCTCTCACTAACTCTCTTTTGACTAGAGAATTAATGGCCTTGAAGTTCAGGTGTGATAGTTTCTTGTGCCACAGCCAACAATCTTCATTTGATGCTTTTGAGTAAAAGCAACAAATTTTGTCCTTGTTTGCAGAGTCCATATTGGCTACAAACAGGCTTCCCTTCCTTACTCCAGATAGAGCAAAATCACCAGTCTTCTTGTGGGTGATCAAACATTCATCTTTGTCAAAATTCACTTTGAATCCTCTATCAGTAAACTGACCAACACTTAGCAGATTATGCTTGAGCCCCTTGACTAGTGCTACATCTTCAATGATGATATTTCCAACTTTCAGCTTGCCATATCCCAATGTGTTACCCATGCTGTCATCTCCAAAAGCAACCATTGGGCCAGCCTTTTCCTCATACTGTGATAGCAGGGCCATATCACCAGTCATATGATTTGAGCATCCACTGTCCAAAATCCACATGACCTTCTTTTCACTTTCTTTGCCCTGCAAACACAAAGGTATTACTTTTCCTTTGCTACCCAAACAAGTTTGGGTCCATGTGACTTAGAGACAGTTTTATCATAAACAGCATGCTTGTCAACTTTCTTAGTGTTAGTCTTCTTGTCACTGTTGGAAGTCTTAGAACCTGAGGTTTCAGACTTAGGTGACAAAGGTACCTTCCTAGCTTTAGGAGGACTTGAAGACTTTGACCTTGTGTAGTGTGTGTGAGAATTGTGACTGATACAACCATCAATGAATTGCCTTCTTAAATTAAAACAACTAGTCATAACATTCATATTGCATGGCATACAGTCAAATTTATCACAGAAAGGTGCATCTCTATGACTTAGAGGTACATAACAATCAAAGAAGGGTTTAGACACACTACCAACAGGTTTCTTGCATGCATGAGTTAAATGATTGGTACTGAAACAGTTCTGACAAGTTTTCCTAGGGGCATTAGGCATATAAGCATAGTTGTTATCCTTGTTAATCCCTAACTTGCCATTTCTGTTCTGTTTCTTCTTAGTCACTTTCTTTTCTGATTCACTCATCCCAGCTGAGACAAACTTAACAAACTTCTTAGGTCTTGGCCTATCAACTACTGGTTTCTTGGTCTTTGACTTGACACTCTCACCCTTAGAGGATGCTTGCTGTTCACTAGATTGTGCCTCATCCTCATCATTCAACATTTGCTTGATGAGTAAGGCATCCTCATCAATTTCAAATGTTGATTCCTTAAAAATTGGATTTTCAGTTTTTCTCAAACTGTGAGGCACTTTCTCATGAACAGCTGTGTCCTCTTCAATGACAGCATAGCCTTTCCTTTGTTTGAGAGAGTCATAGTCAAGTCCAATAGCTACTTTGGGAGCTTCAATTTTCTCACAGTAGGATTGCACTAAACCAGATGATTTCTTGAAAGTTTTTAGTTTGAATTCATTCTCAGCTAATTCATCCCTAAGAGCCTTCTCTACTTGACTAGCACATAAAACCTTGTTCTTCAAATATTCAACTTCTTTCTTAAGGTTTTCTACTTGCATAGTAGTTAGCTCAAGTTCCTCATTCTTTTTGGTTAATATTTCATTTCTAGTAGGCAGTTTAGCAATCTCCTCATTAGCAGCAGTCATACTAGTATGAATATTAAACATTTCAACAGATAATTGTTCAATCATGCATTTGTATTCAGAAACAGACATGTCTATAGTAGTGAGAGATGGTACCTGAGAATCAGATGAAGATGAGTCATCCTTGGAGTTGGCCATCAAGGCATAGTTGCAGAATTCTTGTTCCTCTTCATCACTCTCAGAATCATCCCAACACTTCCCTTCAGCTATGTAGGCCTTACCATGTGTCTGCTTTTTCAGAAGGGCCTCATACTTAGCTTCAAGCTCAAGATAATCTCTATCCTTCTTTTTAGGCTTCTTGCATTCATTGGCAAAATGCCCTAGGTCATTGCATCTATAGCACCTTACAGATGACCTATCCACATAACCGGTTTTGAACTTATTTCTGTTTGGTTTCACAGGTGCCTTGTTCTTGTTGGCTGAATGGTTTTGAGTTTTCGGTTTGAAGGGTTGATTTCTTTTAAATCTGATGTTTGGAAATTTTCTAGCCATGAAAGCATATGAAGTATTTTCCATCCCATCAAGTTCTTCCAGAGTGTAAAACTCTTCTTCTTCTTCCTCCTTTTCCTCAACAGGTTCACTCACCCCAGCTTCAGTTTCTTCATCATCTGCCACCTCCTCTATCCTTAGTTGGCTTGTAGATGCTTCTAGGTCCAGAATGGATTTGTTGACAATCAAGGCACATGATGTGTTTATCATCCTACCTTGGTTGGCTTGGATAGCCCTTTTCTGAAGCAACTCAAGTTCATGAGTCTTTAGGACTCCATAGAGCACATCATAGGTGACTTTGTTCAAATCTCTCTCTCTTAGAGAAATGACTCTTTGCTCCAGATGATTGGGTGAAGACAACAGAAATTTCATATTTAACTCCTTGGTGCTGTAAACCTTTCCATTCATCTGCAACTCAGTAACTAGCTTGTGAAACCTTTCAAACATTTCAGTGATGCTTTCCTTGGGCTGTGCCATGAAAGCTTCATACTGTGTGACCAGTATCTGTTTCCTGTTTTCCTTAACCTCATCAGTCCCTTCACACAACACCTCAATGTGATCCCACATCTCTTTAGCAGACGTGCATGATGCAATGTTTGCAAACATTGACATGTCCATAGAATCAATGATAAGCAACATGAGGTGGCTGTCAAGAGCAACCTTCTCCCTTTCTGACTCTGTCCACTTTGATGGATCCTTGGCCTCATAAGTTCTTGGGATAGTTATGGTTCCAACAGTCTTCTCTGGTATCTCTTGTTGTGGAACAAAAGGACCATTCTTGAGAATCTCAGGATACAAGGGATGAGAGGCTTTAATGAACAACATCATCTTTATCTTCCAGAGGTTGAAGTTTTCTTTGTCAAACTTAGGGACCTTCACCGTTCCTGTAGTCTTTGGTGTATTCGAACTCATGATCGTTTCTCTGTTTTTGAATAAACAGCCCGCTCTTATACCACTTGTTGAGTATTGAATACGGTAAAAGAATACAGAGGGGGGGGGGGTGAATGGATTCTTGAACTTTTCTTGGATTGAGTCTATGTAGCAGATAAGTGCCTGTGTGTGTAGAAGTGAAGGTGCGGATAAATAAACAACACAAGACACAATATCACTTTAATCTAATGTATTATTAGATAAAGGTTGCTACAATCTGTGAATACAAATGGTAGTATTCTCAGCTTCGTTTTTCTCAGAGAGATATAGCTTACAGTGTATGAAAAACTTGACTCACAAAAGTTACTAAGTTATGAAGTGAGGCTGTGTCCTTATAGAACATGGATACAGCCTACTTACTGCAAATAAGGTAAATAAACAAATTACTTTCTAGTCTGTCTATCCTTTTTGAGTAAGTGTCCAAACGGTTACAGATTTGACTTTGCAAAGCCTGTTTAGATCCACTTCTTTAGCTCCTTGTCTCTTCTATATCTCTCCAAGCTTCCTTGTAGGCTTTCCAGAGCACGTTACAGATTGTGGTCCATAAAGTGCATTGGCTTGTTGCAGGTTTCTGACTTGTACAATTTCTTCAGTATTTTGTCTCCAAAAATGTATTCGAGAAGTGACTAAGTAAGTGATTCGAGAACTAGAATTGACTTGATCGATAACTCTGAGTTCTCGAATACTGTTATATTGACATATCGAACCACTTCTCGAATAGCTCTTTTCCATCAGGATTCCTTGAGTTGTCGAATAGAACATTTGACTTATCGAATCCTCGAGATATCGAATAGCTTTCTGAGTCCTTGAGATATCGAATGGACCTTTGACTTGTTGACTCTTTGAGAACTCGAATACCATCTTGACTTGTTGACTTCTTGAGTTCTCGAATAGAGTAGTAGACATATCGAATCCCTGAGATATCGAATGAGATATCGAACAGTGTATTCAGAGATATCGAATAGTGTCTTGAGATATCAAATCTCTGACTTCTCGAATGCTGGACTTCTCGAATAGACAAATATACTTCTCGAATTGGTACTTAGGCGAATTCTTCATTTCTTCAAATCCCAACTGTGATTATTTAACAGTCTTTAACTCCTTGCTTGAGGCATGAACCTTGGAACTTCTTTCAAGCATTATTCTAGACTCTATTTGTACAATTACACAACTAGGATTTGATGCCTACTACAAGTACAATACAAACAGAAACTCTACAACTAGAGGTTCCCTCAGTTAAGAGGTCATGTAAGTAATGCAAAGCATTACAAACAATTAGGCTTGTTATTAGATGTGTACAGGCATGCCTCTGTAACTAACAATAACGGACAACGTTAATTTCTCATTTTCTAAAAAATACTAGGAGCAATTTTAATTAGTAATTGAACATAATTAAATTATAATTAGTATAAACTAATCAATTACCTTTTTCACCTAAAACATGTCACCTTTTTAATTTTCCCGTTTTCTTTTCTATTTTCTCTAACTAAAATATCTCATTTTTCAAGTATATTAAGGGCAGTTCTATTATATGTAATAAAATAGTAATATGATAATACTAATAATTAATCGATTAACTTTTTCAGTTAAAACATATAATTTTTTCTATATTTTATAATTAAAATCTCTCTTTTCCTAGAAATATCACGGGCAACAATAATTTCTCTTTTTCTAAAAACATTACAAGCAATTTATTTAGTAAAATAACATAATTAACTTATAATTACTATAAACTAATCAATTACCTTTTTCACCTAAAACATGTTACCTTTTTAATTTTCTCTAACCAAATCCTCTATTTTTCCAATTATATCATGGGTTTTCAACTAAAATCCATCATCTTTTCTAAATTTTTAACTAAAATTCCCCATTTTCTAGAATTATCACGAATAACATTTATATAATTATCATCATATAATCTTATTTAAAAATTTAAGTCTCCAAAAATCATGATTTAAAAAACTTAATTCAAATAATTAAAAAAATTAATATATATTAAAAAAATCCGTGCATCGCACGGATTTCAAGCTAGTATTACATAAATTACAAAATAATACATTTTTAAATATCCTATTATTATATAAAAATAATAATTTTATCAAAAACAGGGCCTCGAATTCAGACTGGGTCCGGAAATAAAAATGCGAAATAATTGTATTCTAAAAATATAAAAATTAAAGAAAAATAGAATAAAATATCCTATGCTACACAGAAGTCACATAACACGTTTGAGATAATTTTCCTATTTAATAAAAATCATAACGCGTTTAAATGCATTAAAAATAAACTAAAACACAGTAAAATCAACTAAAAATATTTTTTAATATAATAAATTACACGTAATTTTCCCGGTAGTTACACCTACCACGTCATTTGATAACTATTTTTGGTACAAAATTTTTTACCATAGCATTACTCTATGAATATGAATACTAGTTATAGAAATATTGTTAAGGATAAGGATAAGGAAATATTGTTACAGAACTTGAAGTCCCACATTGATAAGGATAAGGAGGTTCCTTTGCTTTATATAGCACAACACATGAGTAGTGTTCACTTGTGTTGGTTAAGTGTTGCTCCATCTTCTACGCGGGCGCGCATGGGGGTGCGAATTGTGGGGATTTTGAGGGAAACCGAACTTGGCTCTTTGCTACAAGAGAAGATTGGTGTACCAACTTTGCTAGCAATAATAGTACATAAAAAAACCTGAAACATAAATATATAGCAAGTACTAAGGATCTTAGGGTGGGCAAAGGACCCCCTGGATCTGTCCCTGGTCCTGGACATACATTACGTTGTAACGAGCTAGGATATGTGAATATGAAATACGAATACAGTAAAAACCTTAATGGCACTAACTTACAGCTACCTTAAATATATCTTAAGGCTAGTACGGAGTATATCTTAAAAGTAGATTTGATAGACCTCTACACATTTAAAGTAGATGTAAAAACCTTAATGGCACTAACTTACAGCTACCTTAAATATATCTTAAGACTAGTACATAGTATATCTTAAAAGTAGATTTGATAGACCTCTACACATTTAAAGTAGATTTGTGTGTGCAGGGTAGTGGTTTATACATGGTTATTGTTTTTCCATATTAGTAGTGTGGTTTCAAATGATTCTCTTTGTAAAATGTTTTGTGTTTCTATATAAATAGCATCTTCTTCTCCTTACCCTAACTTAAACTCTGCTTTTTTAGCATTTTCATTAATACACATTCTGCACATACCATAATTATACTTTTTACCTAATGGTAACTATTTGTACCTTAATAATCTCTGATTTTATCTCCTCTCAATCTCTGAAATGTAGACGCATGTAAGTTCATGAATACCTTGTCTTATTTGAGTTCATTGATAAAAATATTTTTGTGTTTGTATATATATAATGGGTAAAGAGTTTCTACCTGACACTGTAGGAAACTTTTCTACAGTCGCCTTGAAATCACGATTTTGCTGCACATATGATATGCAAACTGATCGTTGAGAGATGGAGAAAAATATAGTGAAGTCAGATTTCAAAAAAAAAATCACTAATTGACGGGAAAAATCAAATTAAAAATGGCTCCTCCTTCTCCTTGGTTTGGTTATGCAGGATGCAATTATGTTTTTAGTACTACCCAACTCCAACGACAAACCCTAACTTTCCTCCTGCTTTTTCCATACACATCCTAACATCCTATCTCTACATTCTACACATACCATATGTATCTATATATTTTACCACCAAGGCTCAAAAATACAAACTATATATTTTCACTTTCGTGAATTTATTTGGTTCTGTGCATTTACGCAGGTCCAATAATCCTTGCATGGAAATGTGGACATAAGAAGGCGCACAAGTACAAATTTACTGTCAAAACCTTGCATGGAAATGTGCACAGTACAAATTTTCTGTCGAAGCAATTTTTTTTTTCTCTCTCTCTCTCAGTACATATAGCTTCATGTTTATATGTATCAACTGTAATGGTTGTGTACCTACCTACAAATGTTCCATGTCTTCAACTCTGAAAATTTGGTGCATGGCAGGGTGGTAGACTGGTAGGTTCATGATTACTCTTTCCTATTAAGTTGAATCTTAGTAGACCATTTACTTGTAGTGAAAAATGAAAGTTGCAGGTAGGGAGGACGATGAACTGCGAGCTCATAGGTCCTGGACATACATTACGTTGGAATGAGCTAGGATATGTGGATATGAAATACGAATACAGTAAAAACCTTAATGGCACTAACTTACAGCTACCTTAAATATATATTGTCGGAGTTTAAAATCCTAGTTGACAGTACTTTTTTCAAATCCAAATAGCATTACTTAACTCATTTCAAACATTATAATATCATCAAAATCAGATGGGTCAACCCTCTCCTGACTCTTACGATCAACGTTACATCGAACGTATCTAACCATAGAATGGGCAGCTCAATTAGCTGAACGCTTTACAAATTGTAAACAACTCTTTCTCAACGGTTTCTCATAGAATTTACTAAGCTTCTGCACTCCTGACAGCACTTGAAACACATAAAGGTTTAAAAGTAATTTTTACTAACTGCAAAAATCAATTTTTTTACTACTGCTGTAGGGTTAGGTTGTACTTCATTAATAACCCATTGGGTTTTGTTGGAATACACTAACACGTTCTATATAAACACTCACTTCTCCACACTTTCCAGCTATCTCAGTATTAGATTTGATGTAGTAAAAGACTAGTACATTGTCTAGATTTGATAGACCTGTAGCACTTGTTGTCTGCATGTGGAGTTCTTTCATATGCCTATATTTGTGAAACTACCAGATATTACATTATTAATGTTTTTTTTTCAACTTCAATTTTCTTTTCAACTGTGCACCACTTCTATATGCAGTGACCGAGGCAGAATAATTTTTTAGGGGGGTCCGGGATTTACAAGAGAAAGTAAAAAAAAATTTAGCTCAAATAAAAAATTTAACACAAATGCAATGCTAAGGGAATTGATTGGTAACCACATGATCTACAACAACAATACGCAAATATGCATTCTACTTGGGTTTTAACTACAAGAGAAAGTTAACAAAAAAATTTATATCTCGAAGGTTGTTGTAGTTGAGTACCAGCTGGATGGTGCATGCCTCTTTTGGCATAGTAGTGGCGGTTTTTATGAGAAGTCAGTCGCTCAATTTTTGGGATTGGGGTTTGTCTTTATGACATGTGCTACTAGCTTCAAAGCTCTAAAGACTACTAACGACGTGGCCATCTACTTGTTTGTACATACCGACAAGGATCCTTCCATCCTTAGCTCCGTTGAAGTGGTCGAAGGCAAAAACTGGGAGGGTATTGAAGAATGAAGACAAGCCAAGCTTATCCTCACCGCGGACACCGCCAACTCTTGGAGCATGACCCTCAGCAAGCATCCGACACCTTACTTCCTTAATTAATTGCTGCAGTTTAGTTTAGTTATTTAATGGTTGTAGTTTAGTTTAGTGTTGGAGTAGTTTAGTGTTGCTGTGTTGAAACAAAAATTATAACTATGTACTTGCTATGTACCTACGTTTAAAGTCATGTACGTTCTGCTTATTAGTTCCTTGGTATACTTTTATCTTAATTTATTTTTCTGCACAACAAAAATAAACTTAAACTACTTTATTGATTGTCATTAAAATAAATTATATAAATTAAAAGACGTGATTTGTGATCTGTAAACATCTTTATGAGAATGTAATAATCTTGTCAAACAAGAAACATATCCAAAATTAACTAAATATGAAGCATTTTTCCTTGAAAAAAACCCGATGCATTTTCTTAAAAGGTACAACCTAAATTAATTCAACTGAAAGATAAAAATTTCATCCGAACTCATTCAAATTATGTAGAGGTTTGTTCGAACATCTGTTCAATAGTGTAGCTATCAAACATTCTCGAAAAAGAACATCTGTCTTTCCATTATACGAATTAGTTGCTTCCAGGTATGTTAATTTTGAAATTCAATTATGAACATAAAATTTTAATTAATTTTACTAAATATTTTGAAAATGAATAAACAAGCTTTAAGGATTAGATTTTGACAAATGAGTCATTTTAAGCCATATTTCTTAATATGGTTACAAATTCATATTTAATCTGGTCTAAAATTCTGAACATGTGATCTTTAGAAATAAAATTTTGGACTAATCAGGTAATCCTTATTCCCGTTCTAGTGTTCTAAATCAAGTGAGATTGCTCTCGTGTCCTCGTATTCTAGATGGATTTATTCTCCTTCGAGTCGTATTCATTTATGATACCCCTAATTGTCTCAAAACTTAAGGCACTTACAGAAATTCTTAGCATAATTTTTTATTGATAATTTTAAAATTTTGAATAATCTTAAAATCCACTTTGGATCTAAAATTTTATGATTTTATGTACCTTGAAGTTAAAAATGTATAAAAGTTGGAGAGAAAAAGAAAATGGAGAAATTAATTTATAATAAAATATACTTTTAAAGTAATATATGACTCTTAAAATCGGTACTTATCCTTTATTATAATACCCTGAGTCTACTATAGTATGGAGTTAACCAATCAGAAAAGATGAATTATTTTAGAACCAATAAGAGGTCATTCCTAAATTTTAGACCAATCATATTATATTAAAAGTTTTCCTTATTTACCATTCTCAACCTATTATACTAACCATGGTTAGTTAATAATTCTAATTTAAATATAGTACTCCCTCCGTCCCAAATTGTATGAATCTGTTTGACTTTCACGGAGATTAAGAAAATGTAGTAAAAAAGGGTAAAGTTAGTTGAAAAGTGGGTAAAGTGGTGGGACCTATCAATATTTAATAATAGATTTGAGATAGTGGAGAAAAATAGTGGGTGTAATAGTGTTTATTTAATAAAAAAGTGAAGAAGTAGTGGTTGTAATAGTGAAAAGTAGTATTAAAAAATGAGAATAATGTTCCTGAGATTACCTCAGGAACCTTACCTGAGATTTCAGTATAAATTTTTAATGGCATTTTTGTAATAATTGAATGCAGTCCCCCTGTATTTACAAAAATAACCTTATTCTTGTATTATTTTTTTAATTACCTCAGGAAACTTACCTGAGGTAATCTCAGGAAAAGCAAGCCCTTAAAAAATAGTAAGTATATTATGTTCATTCTTTTTGGGACGTCCCAAAAAGAAAAGAGGTTCACATAAAATGGGTCGGAGGGAGTAGTTACTTAATTCAACATATCCATATCTACTTATAATACATTAAAATTTTTCGCTCTTTTGATTTACAATTAATCATAATTACATTATTACATATTACGAATTAATTTTCATAAATATATATAAGAGTCAATCAGAATTTATCACTAAAATTAAATTCATCATATCATTCTCATCCTAATTTACTTATCGTGATTACTTAATAATTTTAAACGCAAAATTTATTTTATTTAGTACATGCATAAATTACATATTTTGTAAAGTAGTAAAATATTTACTAACTTATCAATTTTTTAATTTAAAGTCAATCAAAATTATACTATTACATATTACGAGCTAATTTTCATAAATATCAACTGCAATCTTACTTATATCAATATATAGTTATATATTACATATTAATTTTCATAAATACTTAGAGCCATTTTCCATAATTGCGTATTTATCAATAGATTTTAATACAAATACAACATTTTAATACATGAGTCTACTTCAATTATATTATACTAGCTTAGAACCGTGGAACGCACGGTCCTTTTTCAATACTTATAATTATATTACTTTTTTAATATTTATATTTATTAATTTACATATCAAATTGTTGTTAAAAAATTGGTATATATATATATATATATATATATATATATATATATATATATACCCGGTGCGTAAACCGATAAATTGTATTAATAAATTAATATAAATATATTATTTTAATTTTTATTTATAAAAATATATAATTTTATTGTAATGTTAATTAACTTAAGTATAAAATTACTTATACGTGAATTCATACCAGTTGAATTAATATTAATATTATGAATCAATCATCAAAACAAATATAACCCCCATTGAAAAGTTCAAAATCCCTCTTTATTATAAAAATTACATCAGCATCATTATATAATATAAAAAAGTTTAGAAAATGATAAATTTTTTTTATAAAATTACACTTATAAAATTATAAAAAACTATGTTATTCCTATAAAAGAATTATACGATCTGCAAAAAAAACCCCTTAGATTATCTAGAAAAATGCATGCAAACACGTTTTCATGATTTTTATTGATAAATTTTATGGAGAATTGATTGTAGTATCTTTTGATTTAAATTTTTAATAAAAAAACTGCAAATAAAAGAATTATATATAATCTATACTTATCTATACTATTATATAAAAGCCGAAACATTAAAAGTTTGGTTCAACGGTACCTATTGAATTTACCTAATTACCCTTACTCAATTAAAGATCTACTAACTAATCAATTTCCTTTTTTAGGTTACACATATTATGCTGAGATGCGTAGTCCGTGGATAAAAAGAGCGGCTTCTCCTGAAAATGGGTATTGCGGGCACCTTCCTTAGAAAAATGATGTAGTTTGGTCATTTTCTCTCATATCTTTCCATAATTAATATTTCCTTTCGAATTAAAACATGTTACCTTTTTAATTTAAAATAAATCTTACAATAATTAATATATACCCGAAAATATCATACCATAATTTTCAAGAAAAATATAACATCTAAAATAAATAATAACATAATATAATTAATGGTAATTTGTCAATTAACATAATAAAAATAATGTTAATTAGTCGATAATTACCTTTTTTTACATTAATATAATAAAATTTATGGTAATCAGTCTATTGGCCTTTTCATATTTAATTTTAGATGAAGATATTACCTCTTATAAATACCTAAACACATCAATCGTATCATATCTTTCGATCATCTATATTTTCTTTCGAATTAAAATACATAACATTTTTAATTTATTCAAAGCTTAAAATCATTAATGTATACCCGAAAATATCACACCTTAATTTTTAAGTAAAATCTTTCAATCATTAGTATTTCCTTTCTAAATAAAACGCGTTGGCTTTTTAATTTACAATAAATCTTACAATCATTAATATATGCAGGAAATATCACACCATAATTTTCAATTATTAATAAAATATATTAAAAATCATATACGTTGTTTATAATAAGGAAACATTAGTATAATCCGTAAACATGAATATATTAAATTATATCAAATTAAAATTTAAAAATTAATAAAAATAATGATTATATACAAACATAATTATGATATTAAATAAAATTTATAACATAATACAAGAAACCCGTGCATTGCAATACTAATAATTAATCGCTTACCTTTTCAGCTAAAACGTATCATCTTTCTATTTTTTCTAATTAAATTTCCTTTTTTCTACAAATATCACGGGCATCATAAATTTTCCATTTTTCAAAAAAACACTAGGAGTAATTTTAATTAGTAAAATAACATAATTAAATTATAATTAGTATAAACTAATAAATTACTTTTTTCACATAAAGCATGTCACCTTTTTAATTTCACGTTATCTTTTCTATTTTCTCTAACTAAAATCTCTCATTTTTCAATTATATTAAGATTAATTCTATAAAATAAAATAAAATAATAATATGATAACACTAATACTTAATCAATTTACTTTTTCAGCTAAAACGTATCATTTTTTCTATATTTTCTAATTAAAATCCCTATTTTTCTAGAAATATCACGGACAACATTAATTTCTCTTTTTCTAAACACATTACGAGCAATAAATAACATAATTAACTTATAATTACTATAAATTAACCAATTACCTTTTTCAGCTAAAACATGTTGCCTTTTTAATTTTTTCTAACCAAATCCTCTATTTTTCCAATTATATCATGGGTATTCTATTTAATAAAATAAAAAAATATTTTTATAATTACTAATAATTAACCGATTACTTTTTTCAACCAAAATTCATCATCTTTTCTAAATTTCTAACTAAAATCCTCATTTTCTAGAAATATCATATACAACATTTATATAATTATCATCAATTAATCTCATTTAAAAATTTAAGCCTCCAAAAATCATGTTTTTAACAAATTAATTCAAATTAATTAAATTTTTATATAATATTAAAAAAACCGTGCATCGCACGGGTTTTAAGCTAGTCTATACTATTATATAAATTCCGAAACATTAAAAGTTTGGTTCAACGGTACCTATTGAATTTACCTAATTACCCTTGCACCCAATTAATATTAATATTATTAATCCATTATCAATTTCAATTTTTACTCAAATCAACTAAACAAAACCTTTTCTATTTCATCTAAAATACAATTTCATAAATTCCGAAACATTAAAAGTTTGGTTCAACGGTACCTATTGAATTTACCTAATTACCCTTGCACCCAATTAATATTAATATTATTAATCTATTATCAATTTCAATTTTTACTCAAATCAACTAAACAAAACCTTTTCTATTTCATCTAAAATACAATTTCTTTTATATTTCATCTAACTAAAATTTCTCTTTTATGAATCAGTTTTTTTCTTGAGGTTAAACATATTACCTTTTCTATTTTTCAATTACATATTTACTAACTAATTAATTTCCTTTTTCAGATTAAACTTATTAATTTTTCTACTTTTTCAAGAACTAAATAATTTCCTTTTCAGGTAAATTAGAATATCTTTTATATTTTATCTAACTAAAATTTCTCCTTTATGAATCAATTTCCTTTATTAGGTTAAACATATTACCTTTTTCAATTTTCAATAATTAATTACTTTCCTTTTTCAAGTAAATTAGAATATCTTTTACATTTTATGTAACTAAAATTTCTCATTTTTACAAACACTACAAACAATTATATTTAATAAAATAACATAATTATATTATAATTACTATTAACTAATCAATTAGATTTTTCAATCAAAACACGTTAACTTTTCTTTTTTCTATAACTAAAATCTTTCTTTTTTCAATTATATCTTGGACGATTACCTTTTTCTTTTTAAGCCAAAACACGTTACCTAAACCTCCTTTTTTCCAAGTATATCAAGGGCGTTTCTATTCAATAAAAATAAATAATAATATTATAATACTAATAATTAACCGATTACCTTTTCAACTAAAATTTATCATCTTTTTTAGTTTTTCTAATTAAATTCACTTTTTTGTATAAATATAACAGGTAACATTAATTTCTCATTTTATAAAAACGTTGAGCAATTTACTTAGTAAAATGACATAATTAAATTATAATTACTATAAATTAATCAATTTTCTTTTTCACCTATAACATATTACCTTTTTATTTTCTCTAACTACATCCTCTATTTTTCTAATCATATTACGGGAATTCTATTTAATAAAGTGAAATAATAATTTTATAATTACTCATAATTAATCGATTACCTTTTTCAACTAAAATCTATCATCTTTTCTATATTTTCAAACTTCAATTCCTCATTTTATAGAAATATTATGGATAACATTTATATAATTATTATGAAATTAATTTATATTGATGAACTTTTTTTATATAATATTAAAAAATATACGTGCATCGCAAAATCGAAACATTAAATTGGTCGGTCGATCGGTATATGTTGATTTTATTTATTTACCATTACTCATCCTATTAATTAATCAATTTCTTTTTTCAGATTACACATATTATCTTTTCTATTTTTTAAGAACTAAATAATTTTCTTTTTTTAGGTAAAATACAATATCTTTTATATTTTATCTAACTAAAATTTCTCCTTTATTAATCAATTTCTTTTTTCAGGTTAAACATATTACGTTTTCTATTTTTCAATAACTAAATAATTTCCTTTTTCAGGTAAAATAAAATATCTTTTAAATTTTAACTAACTAAAATTTCTCTTTTTTAAAAACACTAGGAGTAATTTTGTTTAATAAAATAACATAATTATATTATAATTAATATTAACTAATCAATTACCTTTTTTGAGTCAAAACATGTTATCTCTTTTATTTTCTCTAAAAAAATCTCTATTTTTCCAATTATATCATGGACAGTTCATTACCTTTTTTCTTTTCTCTTACTATAACCTCCCTTTTTCCAATTATATCATGAGCGTTTCTATTTAATAAATAATAATAATAATAATAATAATAATAATAATAATAATAATAATATTATAATACTAATAACTGACTGATTACCTTTTCAGCTAAAATATATCATTTTTCTATTTTTTCTAATTAAATTCCCTTTTTTTCAAGAAATCAAACGAGCAACATTAATTTCTCATTTTCTAAAAATTATGAACAATTTTATTTAGTAAAATAACATAATTAAATTATATTTATTATAAACTAATCAATTACCTTTTTCACATAAATCATATTATCTTCACGTTACCTTTTTATTTCCTCTATCTAAAATTTATCTTTTTCCAATTATATCACAGACGATTCTATTTAATAAAATAAACTAATAATAATATAATATTATTATTTGACTGATTACCTTTTTCAGCTAAAACGTATTATATTTTCTATATTTTCTAACTAAAATCCCTCTTTTAATAAAAAAAATCATCGGACAATATTAATTTTTTCTTTTCTAAAAACATTACGAGCAATTGTATTCAGTAAAATAACGTAATTAAATTATAATTACTATAAACTAAGCAATTGCCTTTTTCACCTAGAACATATTACCTTTTTAATTTTCTCTAACTAAATTCTCTATTTTTCTAATCATATCACGGGCATTCTATTTAATATAATGAAGTAATAATTTTATAATTACTAATAATTAATCGATTACTCTTCTGAACTAAAATCTTTAAAATCCCTCTTTTAATAGAAATATCACGAATAATATTAATTTCTTCTTTTCTAAAAACAATACGAGCAATTGAATTCAGTAAAATAATGTAATTAAATTATAATTACTATAAACTAATCAATTACCATTTTCACATAAAACATATTACCTTTATAATTTTTTCTAACTAAATTCTCTATTTTTCTGATCATATCACGTGCATTCTATTTAATAAAATGAAACAATAATTTTATAATTACTAATAATTAATCGATTTCTCTTTTTAACTAAAACCTATCATCCTTTCTATAATTTCTAACCAAAATCCCTCATTTTCTTGAAATATCACAGATAACATTTATATAATTATTATCATATCATCTCATATAAAAATGTAAGCCTCCAAAATTCATGTTTTAAAAAAATTAATTTAAATTAATGATTTTTTATATATAATATTAAAAAAATTCCGTGCAACGCACGGGTTTTATGCTAGTATTATATAAAAACCGAAACATTAAAAGTTTGTTTGGTCGGTCGGTACGATACTTGTTGATTTTGATTATTTACCCTTACTCAATTACAGATCTACTAACTAATCAATTTCTGTTTACAAAAAAAAAAAAAAACTAATCAATTTCCTTTTTCAGGTTACAAATTTTATATTTTCTATTTTTCAAAAACTAAATAATTTCCTTTTTCAGTTAAAATACAATTTCTTTTATATTTTATCTAACTAAAATTTCTCCTTTATTAATCAATTTCCTTTTTCAAATTAAGCATATTACATTTTCTATTTTTCAATAACTAAATAATTTCCTTTTTCAGGTAAAATAGAATATCTTTTACATTTTATCTAATTAAAATTTCCCTTTTTTAAAAACACTACGAGCAATTTTGTTTAATAAAATAACATAATTATATTATAATTTCTATTAACTAATCAATAACCTTTTTTAGCCAAAACACGTTACCTTTTCTCTTTTCTCTAACTAAAATCTCTCTTTTTCCAATTATATCATGGACGATTACCTTTTTCAGCCAAAATACGTTACCTTTTTTATTTTCTCTTACTAAAACATCGATTTTTCCAATTATATCTTGGGCGTTTCTATTTAATAAAAATAAAATAATAATATTATAATACTAATAATTAAACGATTACCTTTTCAGCTAAAATATACCATCTTTTCTATTTTTTTTAATTAAATTCCCTTTTTTCTAGAAATATAACGGGCAACATTAATTTCTCATTTTCTAAAAACTATGAACAATTTTATTTAGTAAAATAACATAATTAAATTATAATTATTATAAACTAATCAATTACCTTTTTCACATAAATCATGTCATCTTCATGTTACCTTTCTATTTTCTTTAACTACGTTACCTTTCTATTTTCTCTAACTAAAATCTTTCTTTTTTCAATTATATCGTGGGCGGTTCTATTTAATAAAATATAATAATAATGTTATTATATTACTCTTAATTAACTGATTACCTTTTTCAGCTGAAATGTATCATATTTTCTATATTTTCTAACTAAAATCCCTCTTTAAATAAAAATATCACGGACAATATTAATTTCTCATTTTCTAAAAACATTACGAGCAATTGTATTTAGTAAAATAACGTAATTAAATTATAATTACTAAAAACTAATCAATTACCTTTTTCACCTAGAACATATTACCTTTTTAATTTTTTCTAACTAAATTCTCTATTTTTCTAATCATATCACGGGCATTATATTTAATAAAATGAAGTAATGATTTTATAATTACTAATAATTAATCGATTACTCTTTTTAACTAAAACCTATCATATTTTCTATTTTTTCTAACTAAAATCCCTCCTTTTCTAGGAATATCACATATAACATTTATATAATTATTAACAAATCATCTCATATAAAATTCTAAGCCTCCAAAATTCATGTTTTAAAAAAATTAATTTAAATTAATAAAATTTTTTATACAACATTAATAAAAATTCGTGCATAGCACGAGTTTTAGGCTAGTTATAATAAAATTTCATTATTATTATTATTTAGAAAACAACATAGTAGAAGAGATAGTCATAGTATACAGGGGTGAAATCGTTTTCTTTTCTGTTTCGAAAATCGATAATCATAATACTAGTAGGAAACAATAATCAAAAGACTAGTTATTATACCGATTATACTTGTAGTCAATATAATCTTAGTTTTAGATTATAAATCATTTCATTATATCTAACCCTTCCCGGATAGTCCATGGAAACTCATACGTAGGAACCACGCATATTTTCAGATTTTCTTGTAGAACTAGGAAACAGAGCGCAGTATAAGTCCTGGTTGCTTTAGTCCTCGTTTACCATACATGACCTATGCAATTAAAATTTTCGAGAGTTAAAAATAGAAGGTTGTTTTAATAACTCCATCGGCTTGTAAGTGGGTGAAAGGCAAGTTTCTGGGCAAAGGGACATACGGTTCTGTGTTTTTAGCAAGACGTGCATATTCATCCCTATTCACATCCTCTTTTTCACTAACACGAGCAGCTTTAAAATCATCTCCCAAGAATCGATCATGGTCTTTGCAGCGAGAGAAAAAAATCTTGTATGAATTGAGAGGATGCCCACAGATTGTTCAATGTTTTGACGACCATGATTTCGAGAGCATTAATGAAGATGGTACAGAACATTACAACATAGTACTTGAATATGCTGACGGAGGCACCCTAGGACAGCTTCTCAGAAGAAGGGGATGCATACCAGAATTTGAAGCAAGTTTGTATGCATGCATGTTGCTAAAAGGACTCTCTCGTGTGCATGAAAAAGGTTATGTTCACTGTGATATTAAACCCGATAATATTCTGATATTCCATAATATTTCCAAGAATTATAAAGGGGTGGTTAATTATAATCTTAAGCTAGCCGATTTTGGATTAGCAAAAATAACTGGAGAGGTGATTTGCGGGGTTGCAGGACTAGAGTACAAGCATAGAGGAACATTGTTTTACAGTTCGCCAGAATCTGTAGTTTTTGGCGAGCACGAGGCACCCATGGATATATGGGCACTTGGTTGCACAGTATTGGAGATGATTTTTGAGAAGGGGGGCTTGTGGAGCTGTAGATATCGTGATGATGCACAGTGCTTAGCAGAGATGATTGCAAATTATGAAGACGAAAGGTTATCTTTTATTTTACCCGAATTCAATAATTTGTCTGCAAATGTTAAGGATTTCGTAAAAAGATGTTTGACAAAGAACGTCAAAGAAAGATGGACTGCAGATCAGCTCCTCGAACATCCCTTCATTACTCACAATAAGGTGATATTGCAGCGGTTTAGTGCGCAAGATGCCCATGAGAACACTTCACTCAAGTTATCACAGATCTCTTTGGGCGTTTGTTAATTCAGATTTCAGTCTAAAGAAAAATTAGGATTTTTTTTGTTATGGTGTGGTGCAGCAATTTAAATTAGGTGAGAATTATAAGAAGTTTATGTAGTATCCAACAATTGTGCTGAATTTTTCATTCTCTTCGTTGTTCTCTTTGGTTATCTCACTGAGATTGTCATCTTGATTATATATGAAGCATATATGGTTAATGGTTAATTTGTAGCTTTCTATTATATAGAATATTACTCTTTAATTGCAGTTGGTGGCCAATTATTTGGTCGTTATTTGTCTGAACTCTGAATTCTGGATATTGCTTTCGAATTTAGAATATCCTAAAAGTTAAATTATGTAGTAATTTTCTTTCACAATTTCCACTAATTATTTTGACGCATCTATGAAATGTTAAATTCTTATTTTGGTTTTTGCTTTTATCGTAAATTACCAGAAAAAGGGTTATTGGTGTTTTCGTATAATTGTTAAATTCCAGTCAAGTTCATAGAAGACTTGATACTGGGGAGTAATTTGCAGCAAACAAGATCTTAAAGACGTATGTCTCTTCAAGAAAGTAGGAAATAGGTGCGTGAGCTAGAAGGGGCAGTGACAAAACCAGATTATAGAAAACAAGTGGATTAGATCGAATAGAATTAGATACTGTGGCTATAAACAAAATGATAATAAGCATATGATAGCTATGTAGAACAGAGAGAGAGGATATGTGAAACAAGGCTATTGATTCAAATTCACCCAAACACACATATGGTCCATACTGTCAAACCTTGTCCTACTTAACCTTACAAGCTTAACCAGAAGCTAACAAACTAGGTACTGCCAATCCTTAACAAACTAAATAAGACAAAGCTAGAAACAGCAATACATGAAATACTACTGTTATTTTATTGAACAAACTTAAGTGCATGAAAACGACGAAGTAAACTTGTCTTTAGGCCTTAGTCCAGTTGAGCATCTTCTCTTGCATGCATGAGAAATACTACCATCTTCATTACTCCCCCTCAAGTGGAGTGGAGGTGTTAACCGAGGCTCCAATCTTGTGCAAAAGGTAGTTGTGCTGCTTCACTGTCAACGGTTTGGTGAGAATGTCTGCGAGTTGGAGATGAGAGGGAACATGGCTAGTAGTAATAGAGCCATCCTGTATCTTGTCCCTGATATAATGGCAGTCCAATTCAATGTGCTTCGTTCGTTCGTGAAGCACAGGGTTAGCAGCTATTGACAAGGCGGCTTGGTTGTCACTTTTGATTATAGTTGGAGGAAGATTTGCCAGCCCCATATCCTTGAGAAGAGAGTGCAACCAAGTCACCTCACAACAAGTGAGTGCCATGGCACGATATTCTGCTTCAGCCGTAGAACGGGCCACGACTGACTGTTTCTTAGTTTTCCACGAAATAGGTGAAGATCCAAGCAAGATACAATACCCAGTAGTAGATTTGCGTGTAGTGGGACAACTCGCCCAGTCACTATCGCAATAGGCCGTTAGCTGGGCAGCAGAGGATGAAGCTAACAGAATACCTTGGCCAGGATTGGTGAGAAGATAACGAAGAATACGTTTGGCAGCCTGCATGTGCACATTAGTTGGACGTTGCATAAACTGAGCAAGATTGTGCACTGGAAAGGAGAGGTCTGGACGAGTAAGAGTGAGATAGATTAATTTCCCCAACAGCTTTTGATATGGATGAGGATTAGTGAGAGGAATTCCTTTATCTGGTGTGAGTTTAAAATGAGTGTCCATAGGAAGCTTTAAGGGAGTAGCAGAGAGCATACCAAACTCAGTTAAAAGATCCAACACATATTTCTTTTGTGAGACAAAGAACCCAGCTTGTGTTCTGTCAATTTCAAGGCCTAAGAAGTAGGTCACAGGGCCTAAATCTTTCATGTGAAAAGTACCAGACAGCACAGACTTCAAGTCTTTGATAAATGTATCACAATTACCCGTAATTAACAGGTCATCCACATAAATGAGCACGAGAGTAATAGATGCAGGGGTTACCTTTGTGAAGAGGCTGTAGTCTGCCTTGGAATGCACAAATCCAGTAGACAAGAGAGTCTCAGATAGTTTGTCAAACCATTCACGTGGTGCTTGACGCAACCCATACAATGTCTTCAATAATTTGCATACCAAAGTAGATCCCATGTGAGCCATTTTCTCCCCCTGAGCATGAGAAATCCTACTACCATAGCCTGTATAACCTTGTGGGAAACGCATATACACAGCTTCATTGAGAGTGCCATGTAGAAAGGCATTTGACACGTCCATGTGAATGGCATCCCAATCATGCATTGCTGCTACTACAAGCACTGCTCGTACTGTTGACATCTTAGCCACCGGAGCAAATGTTTCCGTGTAATCCACACCATAGGTTTGCTTGTTACCCAGAATTACCAGTCGAGCCTTGAATTTTTCCACGCTGCCATCTGGTTTGTATTTGGTCCTATAGACCCATTTGCTTCCAATGGCTGTCCTATCAGGGGGAAGCTCAGTAATTTCCCATGTCTGATTTTCTTCAAGAGCATCGAGCTCTGCATTCATGGCATCAATCCAATGAGATTGAGTGACAGCATGTTTAAAGTGAACAGGATCAGTGCCATGCACAATGTTTGCCAGAAAACAATTGAACTCACTAGTAATTGGTTGAGACACAATTCTAGAGACACTAACAGCAGTGTTTGCAAGAGAATGATGGTATTGTGTGAGCCACTCTGGAACTTTCACGACTCGTGTGGATCTTCTGAGCTCAGGACTGTGTACAGGTGAAGAGTCTACATGGCTGGGTGAGGTAGTGGATTCAGAGGTTTCAGTATTTGTAGATAAAGAAGGTGAGTCAGATACTGAAATTTGTGGCTCGAAAAGAGGTGAGTGTTCTTCAGAAGCTTGATCACTGATATCAAACTCATCAGTACAAGCAATTTGCTGTGGAGTAAGTAACTTTGCAGGCAAAGGTGTCATATAGGATGGTGGTTTGTTGCTGTTTAAAGGAAACACATCTTCATTGAATATCACATGCCTTGTCACATAAGGCTGCTTTGAAATGAGGTTCAACAATCTATAACCCTTTTGCAAACTAGGATATCCAATAAACACAGATGGAATCCCCTTAACCCCAAACTTATCAGCACTAGGACTGTGATCTTTACCAAAAGCAAGACACCCAAACACCTTTAAATGATCATAAGTAGCTGGTTCTGCATACAACTTTTCATAGGGAGTGCAGAAATCCAAAACTACACTTGGCAATCTATTAATTAGATGCACAGCTGTTAGAACACAATCCCCCCAAAAGGAGAGAGGCATCCCAGACTGAAATCGCAAAGCTCTGGCCACTTCCAAGACATGTCTATGTTTTCTTTCCACCCTAGCATTCTGCTGGGGTGTGTAAGGACATGACTTTTGATGAGAAATACCATTCTTCACAAAAAAATCAGTGCATGCTTTATCAGAGAATTCTAGAGCATTATCAGAACGAATGGTTTGCATTTGTGTCTTAAAACGAGTTTTAATGTACTGTTGAAAAGCAATCATAGTATCCAGGTAATCAGATTTTTTATGCAGCAAATACACCCAAGTCATCCTACTAAAATCGTCCACAACAGTGAGGAAGAAACGGAATTTACCTCTAGTGGTGACTTTATAGGGTCCCCAGATGTCCGTGTGCACTAAAGCAAATGCAGCAGTGGCATGAGAAGAGCTGAGCGGAAATGGCTGTTTTGTCATCTTAGCCATTGGGCATGTAACACACACCTGAGTTTGTTGAGTCATAAACGGTTTAACACAGTCGATGTGCTTCATTTTGGAGACAGAGGCATGTCCAAGCCTCTGGTGCCATAGAGAGAATTGATTGCCATGTGGTGAACCTGCATTAGCTGTTAGGCAGAGACCCCTGTGTTCAGCCAATGACCCTCCTTTGCCTTCTAGATAGTACAGGCCATGCTTTAGAACCCCTGTAGCAACCACTTCTCTGGTCTTAGGGTCAATAGCAAGACACCGATTTGGCTGAAAAATCACATCGCACTGTGCATCTTTTGCCAACTTATGAATCGACAGCAGGTTGTGATTGAATCCAGGCACATACAACACATTCAACAGTTTCAGTCCATTAGGCAAAAAAACATCACCTATGTGACTTATAGATACTGTTGTTCCAGTAGGCAGCTTTATTGTAAAAGTAGAGGGTGCACCTCTAACATTAACCATGTTCTCCAATCGACATGACATGTGGTCAGACGCCCCTGAATCAACTATCCATTCCGTTTCACCCATCCTTGCTCTTCCTTTTGCTTTATCCTTGTTGACATCCACCATTCCAGAAAACCCATACTCTAGCTCATCATCCGTCTCTGTGTGTGTGTGACTTTGTGCAGCTTCTTTAGGTAACAATTTCAACAATTGTTCAAGTTGTTGAGCTGTCACAGTCACTTCACTTTCATTAACAGTACCTTGCACATTATTAGCCATCTTGAGTGTGTTACTTTTGTTTGGAGACCATGGCCCTGAATTCTGAACAACTCTCTTGCCTGGTCCTCTATACTTATGGTGCCATTTTGGATAGCCAATTATCGTCCAACATCTGTCTCGAGCATGCCCTTTACCTCCACATGCTGTACACATCAAGCCCTTTTCACCAATCCCTTTGCTATACATGGCTGATATGTCAGTCTCACCAACAAGAGATTGTGACAAAACCTCTCGTTGAGATTCCTCCTGCTGGACAGCAGCACAAGCAGTACCCACAGATGGTAAAGGAGTCAACATCAGCAACTGACTCCTCTGTGCACCATATATATCATCCAGACCATTGAGAAATTGAAACAGTTTGGCTTCCTCTTTCATAGCATGAATAGCCTTTAACAATTCAGTGACCTCAGTTGTGACAGTAGTGACTGTAGGAAGACTATTCATTGACTCAAGCTCTTCCCACAACACACTCAAGCTAGTAAAATAGTCATTAATCTTGGCACCGTTTTGTTTTAAATTAAACAGATCTCGACTCAACTTATATTTTCTGGATCCATTAGTCAAGGAGAACCTAGTCTCTAACTGATTCCATATTTCGCTAGCAGTACTAAGAAACAAAATAGAGGGCTTAATTGTTTCAGACACATTGTTATGGATCCAAGAAATTACCATATTATTGCAAGTGTCCCATTGTCCTGCTTCAGCTGTATCAGTAGCACTCCTTACGACTGACCCATCCACAAATCCCAGCTTTCTTTTCGCAGAGAGTTGAATCTCAAACTGTCTCTTCCATGCTCTATAATCAACAGCCCCTTGTAGTTTCGAGACACTAATCGAAGTAGGTCCATCAGAGGGGTGTAAGAACAAAGGATTTTGTAAATCTGTATAAGAGATTCGATTACTGTTTGTAGCCATTCAGTCTGAACACAAGGTGAAAGAACACACCTAGAACAGAAAGTTTAAACAGGCTAACAATATATATAGATATAACTGTTTACTCACTCTTTTACTGAACTCTACTCTTCAAGCTAACACATACAGCTCTGATACCATATAAACAAAATGATAATAAGCATATGATAGCTATGTAGAACAGAGAGAGAGGATATGTGAAACAAGGCTATTGATTCAAATTCACCCAAACACACATATGGTCCATACTGTCAAACCTTGTCCTACTTAACCTTACAAGCTTAACCAGAAGCTAACAAACTAGGTACTGCCAATCCTTAACAAACTAAATAAGACAAAGCTAGAAACAGCAATACATGAAATACTACTGTTATTTTATTGAACAAACTTAAGTGCATGAAAACGACGAAGTAAACTTGTCTTTAGGCCTTAGTCCAGTTGAGCATCTTCTCTTGCATGCATGAGAAATACTACCATCTTCATTAGTGGCCATTACACTATTGTAGCAGGAGATTGCTCATCCGAATAACAAAAAGACATTTTGCTGGAAATTGGCTAGCTAACTGCCTACGAAAATGATAATGATTGCTGGATTTTTAGTTGAAGATAGTTCTGTACTGAGACACACATTGAGGTGGAAGGAAAAGAAGAGATTATATCAAGAAAGCACTCAGACTAAGATATTAACTATTGCTTTTGCTGGTGAATCTTAGGGGTGTGTAGAAGGGTGAAAACCCCTAGGGGGTCTTCTAGGATTGACTTATGGCTATTAAGATCACCTCATACAGAGGAAGGGTCAGTGAAATTTCATTGGATTTGCATTATTTTCACATCCGACAACATGAACGTCCATCAGATTTTCTTGAGTTAATTGTGTATAATTAAGGTTTGTCTTTTTGGACATGAATTTTGATACGAAGCTTATCAACAAAGCTCCTAGTATTATCAATTCCCTATACTGAGCAGTCTTGAGTTATTTTCTTTGCTTTTGCTATGTTTTAGCAGCTGAACACAATTAAGTGCAACATCATGTTGAGTTACGATGTTCTGTTTTTGCTTGCTGGACACAACTTTCTTATAGTTGGATAAACTATAAATTAGTTAGTAGCATAATTTTTTTGAATTTGCATTTGCAAGAAACAACCGTAAATCACATGTTTCATATTGATTTTGTTTAAAAATATGAAATTAATATGCAGCATTAGAAGTACCTAAAACGACATGCTGTTGTCGTCGCCATATTCCATATGTCACTTAGTATACTACTACAGTACTATACTAGTCATTATCTAACGAGTAAAAAGCACTTCGTGTACTTGCACTTTGACTGAATCTGCACTTGGGATACTGAACTTCAAAATTCCCCACTTGTAATACTGGACTTTCCAACTTTTTACAAAGTGTTTACTCCCGTCAAATGTTGCTTAACTCCGTTACTTTTCCGAGAGCAAAACAGTCATTTCCATTTTGAGGATTTATTTTTGAGTGATTATACATATTGTCTTGAGTACCTCAACTTCATTAAGGTGACTGTTCTTTCAAAGAGCAAGACTGCATGTGTAATATCTTGTGGTAATTCACACCATGATTGTTGCAGTTTAAGAGATTTACTCACCAGATGGAAGATGGTTGGGGGCTGGCTACTGATGGCAAATGTTAATATGGAACTGATGGAAGCTCAACATTGTATCACATTGATCCACTAAATATGAAAGGTTTCGGCTAAAACAATAATCTTACTTTTTCTGCTTAACGGGTCTGTGTGCTGGAGGTGGGGGCGGGGGAGTGTGGAAGAGATTGTGTATTTATTGTCTTTGTTGGCTGATCCTGTGTAAAGAATTTGCTATATTTAAGGCATCATTGCTTTTCTGTGGTGAATCTGTATAGCTATTAAAGCATATGACTGAAGCTTGGATTCTCCCTTTTCCTCTTTCGCTGACTATGATCTTTTGTTTTTTGCTATGTCCTTCCGCCATAGCAGTCATAAAAAAACAAGTTGTCACCTATAATGGTCATGAAGTGCATAACCTCAATGAGCTGGAGTATGTAGATGATGAAGTTTGGGCAAACGTTTGGCAGGTAAAAACCTGATTTCCCACTTGTCTAACAAGTTTCAGTTGCATTCGATGATGGTATTGTAGTAATAATTTTGTTTAATAATATGCAATTAAATTTGTTGTGTGAGAGCTGTCCAGTGCATAGCACTTTAAAAGCATAAAACAACACTTACATTGCTAAGCTCAGATCTTGTTCTCAAGCCATTGGTTTTTAGCTTTGTGCTGTTTCAATTTATTAACTAATTAGCCAAATTATAGTGACAGGAAAACTTTGGCCAAAGCTATATGAGATAAAGCTGCATCCTATGAAGAAAGAACTTCATGGACGCATTGGGGACATTTGCATGCCAAAGCGGTTTGTATTTGGGACTAGCTGAAAAGATTAAAATGTCAAAATTGAATGTCAGCCAAAAGATGTCGAACCATATTCAGAAACTAATTGGTCGTGGATATAGAGATAGTCATACGTCAAGAAAAAACAAATTGGCCTTGAGATGTAGTTTGCTGATTTGGTGGATATCCCTAACAATTTGTGAGAGAATGATAAAGCTTACTATAACTATTTGTTTTTTTTTACAGTACTGTGTGTTACATTGATACACTAAACAAGTTGTCACTTGACAATTTGTGAGAGAATGATATAGAGATAGTCATTCAATGCATTCTACGATTTTAAATTGAGTTTCTTTATGCACTCTGTTTGATCATTCGGGATCTGGAATACGTTGGTAAATCATTACTGTTACATTATATATCTTCAACGTCATAGCAGCATGTAACAGCTATCATCCCAGGACTTTGCGATTAAAAGTAAGGATTATAGTCATATGAGAAAACCTTGAAGGTAAGGATTATAATCATATGAGAGAACCTTAAAAGTAAGGATGACAATCATATGAGAAAACCTTGCATGCTGGAACTAGAATAGCAAATTATTGTTGCCCTGCTTTCAATTACTACCTTGTTCAGTTGTAGTCTGTAAATGAATCCATTTTTTGCATTCCAACTGAAATTTTCCTATAGACATGATGCAGGAGTCCAGAAAATGTACACATATAGATAAAAAGAAAATAACGTTAATATGCAGAAAGTGAAAACATTTCTCCATAGCTTAGACCTGTTTATACTTTTGCAAAATAACTCATCAACTGTCAAAACTTAAGAATCGGAAATTAATGCACAACTATAATATGAGAATAAATATAGGCTTCCTTACATATGAAAACAAAAAGTATAGGCCCGGTAAATATTTGATTGAAACAGAGAAAGTATAGGCCTATGTGAAGTTTTTTTTTTTTTGCAAAATAAAGGAAACTAACATGAGTTGAGCTATCAAAATTCAAAATATAAGATTAAAATTGAGGTAAACACTAGTCCATATATAAACTCCAATAATTTTAAAATTTTTAATTAGAATGTATAAAGAAGGTATTGAGGTCTCATCTAAATTTACCAACTATTCTGGTACTTAATTTTGCATAGCAAATAGTATTAACATAGCCATGCACAACCAAATTAGTAAATCATCACAATAAAAATAGTAAATCATCAGATTTATTAATGAAACTAATGAATCAAAATAGTATATTGACCAACACAACCATACATAAAATCAGATATATTGAAAATCAGAGTATCAGACACATTGAATTACATCACCATCAAATCTCAATATTGTAATATTCATACCACTACATTTATGCAGAATCATAACACCACAAAATCTGAATAGTGTAACATTTACTAGTGTGACTCTAAGCTAGTTCACAAGATCACACACCTGTACTTCCCATAAGGTAAGGAAAACAATGAAATCTACTTATTACTTCCACATATCCAGTAATAACTCCTCATATACCAGAGACATACAGATCATACTAATAAAGTGATAAGAAAATTTGATAAGGAATCAATTAGGCTAGGAGAGTTATGAAATCTGCTACAAAACCTTGTTCATCCTCTACTGACCAGGTCCAAGATTAAAATTCCGAAAGAATTCGTGATGCAGCAATTGCAAAGATGTTGGCCTTAACTCGGGATCATATTTCAAGCAATCATCTAGAAGATTCTTGAAATCTTCATTTGCAAAAACCCCATCCTCCCACACTACGGTTGCACCGTTGATTATTTCGAACAAGTCCTTTCGATTTTTAACCCAAATGTTACCAATAGCTAACTCCAATCCGGTAATCCCAACCAACCAAATATCAGACGAGCTAGTATGCACACCGTTGTCATCATACACCTCAGGAGGAGATCCCCAATACGAAATATCTTCCAACGGCAAAAACTTAGAAGGGGTTTCGTTCACTCCCAGGCACTCATACACCGTTGGACCATATCCCAACTTACACGCGTGTTCATTTGACAAGTAAATGTGTCCTGCGTTAACATCCCCATGAACCAAATTATTTCCATGAATCGGAACTAAAGCCATCACTACCACAAACAGGGCACGTGCAATCACCGGCAGTGAAGCCCCGCGAGGATACATAGCACGTAGAGAAGGGCCTATATACTCAAAAGCAACCCAGAAACGCCCTCCCTCATTCACCTCTTCTTTAACATGCACCAGATAAGGGCTTTTCGCTATGCGATTCTTGTTGATTTTTGTGACGAAAGTGCAATAGTCTTGGAGTTGAAGATTAACCCTTTTATAAGCAACGCACACCGGCAAATACCCATATGGAAACATTGTCCCTCTGTATATTTCAGCCCCTCTTGCATCATGACCAATGACATCTTCATAGTTATAGTTGTTAAGCCCGTTAACACCATTATATAACACAGGGCCTTCTTCTAAACCAACGTGAATAGGAATTGGTGTCTTGAGATTAAACAGTGTAGTTGGTGAGGGTAAATTTCTTGGAGGAGAGGGTAAAGGTTCCATCTTCTTGAATCTTGGTTATGTCTTCTTGATGCTCTCTGTATCTATCTATATGAAATTTGATCGGCTGGTATAGCAATGTGTATGTATGTATATAATGAAGGGGGTATTTGCTTGGGAAGAAGATGGGGGAGATGATGAAATCTTGAATTTTTTTCAAGAGGGATGAAATCTTGAATTTTGGTTGAAGAGGATGAAATCTTGAGTTTTGTCTTGTTAATTCTCTCTGTGTCTGTGTCTATATGTATCTATATATTTGTGTTCAGATGTTTAAATTGAAAGGTGGTTGTCGTGTACAGTACATATAGAGAATGTGTATGTATTTATTTTGTTTATGTATGCAATGGAATGTTGGGGAGAGTAAGAGAGATGGTAATTTGAAATGTATTGTGCGTGTAAATATTTGGTCGTGGAGAATGTCTGATGAGTTTTTTTTTGAAAGCATGTCTGATGAGTTTATTGTTGTTGTCAGAGGAGATTGCGTTTACTAATATTTTATTCAGTTGATATAGACACATGTTTTATACAGGATAAATGGATATTATTATATTATTATCTGTGTTGATATAAAAAAGGACTAGTCCACATTAATTGTTTTTGTGTTCTCCTCAAAACCCTAAATAAGAGGGGTTGGGTTTCATCTCCCAATCTCTAATTGGGTGGGATCTAAATTGATGTGAGATGTACTATAAACTTATATCTGTATCTATATTGATGCATAATATGACTTGGGTATCATTTGTCCCGACTATTACTCGCTTATACTAGTATAGATAGATGTATGTATACACATGTTTGTATTTCAAGTCTTTCAAGTGATGTGCTCTGTATTCATGTCCAATAATGTTCGATTTCTTCTGTTTGTAGCAAAATATGTCTTGTGTAGTATGCTTTTATTTGTTTGCTTTTGCTTTGAATTTGATTTCCCCTCAATATTCGTTGTTCGCTTAGATAATGGTCGATTTTGTTCTTAATTTCTCACCTTTCGATGTTTTATATCTAGTTGTGCTGCTCTCTGGTTGTGTAATGAATGTATTTGGTTGTCAATGTTGTTATGGTGATGGTAAGAACAACCGTCGCAATCTCCAATTACAGTTGATTTATGTGAAAGTCTTGCGAGAATTTGGGGCAATATAACTATATAAGTGTAACTGTGTAAGATTGAAGTTGGGAGCATTCTTTAATGTGTTTCCCAGAATTAGGCATAGGAATTAGTGGTAATCCGTTATATGCTTTCACTATTGCTTCAAAATTAAGTTCGTAATGAACATGTGTGACCTCTATTTGTAGCATTCTGAATTTAAACTACTCGTCTTATTATGATCTTCATCCTCTGCTCCCCAATAATCTATGAACAGTTCAAAAGTTGGGACCAATTTTGTTTCAAGTTCCCCTTAAACGTTGAAATTTTTCATGGCATGGAGTTTCTGTTTTGGTCCATTGAATATCTGCATTTTCTGTCAGTTAGGTATATCTTTGTTGATTCCCCGTGTTGGAATCTACAATCATTAGGTAAAAGTATTGGAAATAAGAATAAATGATTGCTGGAGGAGTTCATCTTCTGTTTCACAACTTTTAAGTACTAATCAGGAATCTTCTCCAAGTAAAAGAAAAAAAGATAAAGGATTTTTTTCTCACAAACTTTCACCGGGCCTCCATTTTCCTCTAGTGTAGGGATTGTTTACTTTAATGCTAAGAAATTGATACAGCAAAGTAGATTAGCTAAGCTTTTAATGTGATGATTTTAGGCAACTTTGGCGGTAAAGTATAGTATATTTTCTAAGTCTAACATGAGACAACCTTTGATTTTCCTGGTTAGTTCATCAGAGGTAGCAAATTCTTCATTAATGATAAACACATATCAGTTTGACAGTTTAACTTCAAGATAAGATGACTGATTCTATACATCGTATTGTGCTCTATTTGTCACAAAAAGGCTGCAAGTATCCGGTGGAATGCTATTTCCAGCATCACCTACTCCTAGAATCAATCAGGGCATCTGTTTTAGATTATAAGAACATTCATAAGTTAATGTTGCTAGCATGGGGCATATAATTTGCCAAAATTTGGTAAATGTTATACAGATAATGCTCTATCGAGAAGTAATGCATTATATGATTGCTGTCATCCAGGTGTGTTTGTGGCATGGTGTAAAACAGTGGACAAAGGTGGATCAACTTGCCTTCTGCTCACCAGGATCAACTTTGGTTGTCAGTGAATAAGGTGCAGTTATCTTCATAATCATATAAAAGGATGAGTCCTGCTGCGGTGAGCTTATATCTGTTCATGACTCGTGCTTATGTCTGCTATTTTCTGGAGTTGCAGGAGATGTTTAAAGTTCTTATATTAAGATTCAATTTAACATATAGCTTAGGTTTCACATGTGGCTGCTTTGCTAGACTATTGAATTGTACTATTTCATGTTTGGAAAATTCAATCTCTGTAATTAGGTCAAACTTAAGACTGTCTTTTACAAAAAAACTTATGAAATAGCTACACACAAGGACATAGAAATAGAACTTGAAATTTGCTTTTATATCATGCAGGGTTTCTGAGCCACTACAGCCTACAGGATTTGTGCAATTAAAGTATGTGCTTTAGGCAGTATCTTGAAACTTGTCAAACTCCTCTTTATGTCAGCCGATAAGACTACATATTTTGATAATCACCTCAGTTTTGTAAAGACTGCGCCTACTCGTACATGTTTTGTGGGTTGAAAAGATTGCATCCCAAGTTTTCTTGGCAGCAGTGGTCCTGGTAGGATCAGAGACATATTGTACTATTTTGACAGTGATGGCACAAGTTTATACCCTGCTCATTTTCTGTGTTGTCATCTTCTGTTGCCCTGCTATGCAAAGCATCTGTTAGTTGGTAAATAACAGGGGATCCTTATTAATTAGGTTGTTTTTGCGTCTCTGTTGGGGAGAACATTATTGCTTTTATGTTTGCTTGTTCATCTCAAGGTAGGAAAGGAAACTCTTAATTGAAATGATAATCAAGTGAAACCAAAATGTACATATGTATTAAGAAAATGCTGATGCCACATATTTCGGTCATCAAATACAAAGAAGTAAATCATTCCAGTGATCCCATCACTCTTTCTTAGATATGTAATATTTCTATTTTATTGGTCAATATGTAAATTGCATTTGTATACATTAATTTAGTGATTGAAATCTTGCAAGATATTGTATTGAAATCATTTTTTTTATCTATACAGGCACATATTCGCAATTTGAATGATGCAATCTGTTCATGTAATGCAAACGAAGGAATGTCATCTTCTGTCTTCAATTCACTGAAACTAAGGTTAATCTTTGAAAATCACTTCTTTGTTATTATAGTTTTTGTAAATATTCTTATGCTGAAGTATTTAGCTTTGGTAGTGTCTTCAAGTCATAGGACTGATTTTTAGCTATGGGTGCGGGTATACAACAGATAATGATTAGTACATCTACAGAAAGGTTTTTGCAAATGCATTGTGGTCAAGGAGCAAGTCTAGTGTCATGATTTGGTTTGTAGATTATTTAAGATTGACATAACAAAAGAAAGATTTGTCTATAGAAAAGAAGAAAGTCTTATGTCATGATTTAATTGTAGATTATCTAAGATTGACGTAACTAAAGAAAGATTAAGGGAAGAAAATTAGGGATAAAATGAGTGATATGATGCAGGATGGACGATTGACGGAGAGATAGTAGGGGTGTTAAAACCTGCTAAGGTTGGGTTAACTCAAAACAAAGGTTAACTGATTCAATCTCAAATGGAGAATTACAACAGTATGGTTGGTCGGAATGAAATGAATCCTGGGGTATTTTGTTGACATCTATGCATAATACTATCCGATGTTTGTCCTTCCCATTCTACAAATTCCAGATAAGTTAGTACTCGTTTCAGTTTACAAATATATGTTTATTTTCATCTCCAGCTCAGAGCCTCAAACATTCACGCGGTCACCTTCAATCATCTTCTTGTTATTGTTGTCTTGTGGAAGCTCAACTTCTCAATAGTAGGCTTACAAATTCTAATTTGCATTTAAATATTGTTTTATTCTTATTTGCACTTGAATATTGTTTTAGTAATTTTCTTATTGTAACTGTAGTTCTGGAAGAGGATAGTATAAGGCTGCACTCGCCAATATGTAGAATCAAGCACACAAAGGATCGGTGAAACTTTTTGTATGACAAGTTTCTGTCTTAGCGCGTGGCTCGCTATTGTAGTTGGGCAACATGTTGCAAATCTAAGTGATGACTAGAGAAAGTGCAAGAAAGGCAGCTGAAGAACTTTCAAGCACACTGGTTATAAAAGGTCTGAGGCTGAAGGCCTGAAGCTGATATGGTGGGGGAGGTCTCAAGGACCTAAACCTGATTCCTAGTCTCTCATGAAGCAAGGCCAGCTAGAAGCGGCTAAAAGTGAAGTACTGCAGAAGTCAAAAATCAAGATTATCTTCTTCACCCACCAGACCTTCCGAGACCTACACAATAATTTCAGGATAATTACATATTTTACATTGCTAAATCATGAAAATTTGTAATTAATATTTTTTATAAAATTTTAATTTCTGACCTTTCCTTACCTAAATCGTTAGATATCCCTTGATAATCTACAACTTATAAGTTAACCAACGCAACAATTACTTTTTCTGCATGTTATTATAATCTCTATTCTAATCTCCAATAGATTAAGCTAAATTTCTTCCCTGAATCAAAAATACAGGACCTTAGCTCCAAATTCCGCATAATGATTTCAGACAAAAATCAGTTACACTTACAGACATAAATTTCAGTAATTTTCATTTGAAGTAAATAAATAAAAATTCTTTTGAAAATTTAAAATTTTATTTCAAATGATATCTCAATTTATCATCTGAGAAAATTTTGGACTTGTACATGAATAGTTAAAAATTAAAAGGGGTCTTGCTAGGGAACTGTTTCCCAACATATGGCTTTAAGATTCAACGGTCCTGATTTAAAAAGAAAATTACACCGTATCGCAGAAACTTTCCACGGTACGGAGTAATTACAAAAATTTCCTCACTGTTCACGTACCGCAGGTACGGTGAACAGTAGATTTTTGATGTGAAAACAGAGGGCATTTTTGTAATTACCCCATATCACGGAAAGTTTTTGCGGTACGGTGTAATTTTTTTTTTAAAACCCCAGCCGTTTATGTTGTGTAACAGTTCACTGACAAATGTTTGCCAGTGAACCGGAACCTAAAATCTAAACCAATTCCAAGACCAATGTTTGTTGAAAAAAACCAAAAACATACCCCTTCGTCCCATCTTCTGATTATTTTTTTTCACGCATTTCAATACGTTCGATTGAGATATTTGTAAATAATATCTTTACCATATTTTTGTTTTATATTTATAAAATTTATATTTTTATACAAAACAACAAATCGAGAAAATAAAATATTTTTTACAAATATCTCAATTAAATTCATTAAAATACGAGAAAAAGCCAACATGAAAGTTCCTCAAAATTGTGAATTTGTGATATCCAAACGTGACCCTCGAACCTCAACAGGAAAGTTCCTTGCGAACAGAAATATTCAAACATCCTTCCCAACGGGAAAGTTCCTTAAAAATAGAAAAATAAATGCCAAAATCATCAGCATCTGCAAATTACAAAAATAATCGTGATTTGTTCATAATATCAAAAACCACTAAACGCAATTAAGCAGAATTACTTGCAAGTTGCAACGAACTGAGTTTTTGATTGAGGATAGAGAGTACGACGAGTACTGGCTGTCACACGTGCATGTGGGGCCCATTTCAAATGGTCGTTTGATGGCTAAAATATTGACGGCGATCACCTTCTTTACGTATGCGCGTCCATTTTTCTAAAATTCCCTATTCCCGTTCCATTGGTTAATTTCTGTTAGAACATCTTTGATGATATTTGTTAAAATATGTGCTCAGCCTTATTTTAGATTGGATGGAAGTACGAACTTAACATTACCATCGCATGTGTTGTGTTTGCTAGGAGTTGTCCCATGACCCATATCTTTGTAAAAGAAACAGATAATTAGTTTATATAAAGTTCAATTAACTCAATTAGTATGATAGCATCTCCAATGGTGTAAATTCCTTAGGTAAAATTTAAAATAAATTACCTTAAATAAGATATATAGAGAATTTGTAAAATTTTGTCCATTCCAATGGGACAAAACTCTTAGGCAAAAATATAGATAACCATAATATGTTGGCTATATTTGTCGAACCTTTAGCAACCTGTAGTTTAACTCCACATCATCAATTACCATATAAAAATAATACATTCTATTTTTAACAACTTGAAATAATAATAACATACCATTTTTAAAATATAGCCAACCAATATAGTCAATCCCATTGGAGTAAAACACGTTACAGGTTCAACAAATTTTACCTAATCAATATTTAGTCAATCATTTTACAAAACACCGTTGGAGATGCTCTGAGATCTTTTGAGAGTTATTCAAAAATAAATCCATGCAGATTGAGTCCGAACAATATCATACTAATGTGGAGTTGAGGCCCAGGAAAGGGGGCACGGGATGGCGGCCGTCCCTCCAAAATCTGAAAATGTAAAAAAATTTCATATATATATTTTAAAAATCTGAATTTCATCCCCCCATTTTAATAAAAAAATTCAATTAGTCCCCCCATTTTTACAAAAAAAATTCTTTTAATCCCTCTATTTTTACAAAAAAATTCATTTAGTTCCTCTATTTTTTTCAAAAATTTTCATTTAGTTCCCATTTTTTCTAAAAATCTACATTTAGTCCCCAATTTTTTACAAAAATCTTTATTTACTCCCCTATTTCTTACGAAAATCTTCATTTAGTCCCTATTTTTTACGAAAATTTTCCGATACCTTCCATTTATCAAAAAGTTTTCCGATGACCGAAAAATTTGACCCCCCAATATTTATTCCTTGTTCCGTCCCTGTTGAGGCCTGCTGAGCAAGCCAACAAGTGGTATCAGAGTTATGGTTATAACGGTCCAGAACAATCTCAGATGGGCTTCAAGAAGGATCCAGGAAGAGGCATATAGGTTATCCCATGTTGGGATTAAGGGGGAGCAGGTGGACTTCCAGTATGGGTCAAAGGAGAGCAGGTCACACAGAATGGTGAAAGATTTGACAGTTGTTGAGCCCGATGTCTAAAGGGAGAGATTGTTAGGAGTTATCCCACATTATCAGTGGCAGGGGTAGATAACTAGTTTATAAGCAGCAAGTTAACTCCAGTCGTATGAGGCCTTTTGGGAGTTACCCAAAAACAAATTCGTGCGGGCTGAATACAAAACGTACAATATCATCCCCAAAACAAATTCGTGCGTGTTGAATCCAAAATGGACAATATCATACAGTTAAGGCCTGCTGAGCAAGCCCAACATCACGTACATGTGATATTATTGGTTAAAATATTAGAGAGAACAATAACATGTCCAAAATATAGTTTTTCAAAAAAATTATTCCAAGATAAATAACTTCACAAATGTACGATATTAAGAAATTACAAATGAATTATAAAATTAACAAAACAAATATAAGCACGGGCAATATTGCTAGTAATTATATAAAACTTGTTGAATTTGTAAGAAATTGATTAATCCCTAATTTAGCGATTAATTCTTATAAGGTTCTTTTACCAATTTTTTCCAATATCCGATTTATATAACACTAGTTACACCTATTTATAATCACTTAATATAAGATTTGTTTACTCTACCCTTTTTAGCAACAAATTTTTTGGATGTGAAAAATTTTAACACAAAAAAGAAAATTGAAAAGAAGCTCTTTATGTGAAAACAAGCTCTTTATGTGCACTTAAAATTTTTAACTTAAAAGTTAGTTTTAGTTCAAACAATTTAAGTACATTCGAGATATTTTTTTAACTTATTTTTTTTTCTCATATCAATTTTTATAAATTTGAATCATCTTTTAACTCGTATTATTTGGGCATGTTTGGCACTAACTTAAAATAAGTCCTTATGAACTTATTTTTGGGTAAAAATTTCATATTTTGATAATTTCATTTTATACAAGTATTTAGTGTATGTTTGAGATTCCATAAATTGCAAAAAAAAAATTAATTTTTTTCGAAAAAAAATTATGAATCTCTAACTTCATTTTAAAATAAGTTGACTTATTTTGAAAAATAAGTTTTCCCAAACACCCCCATTGTTTGCATTCATTTGTATTTTATACTTGAATATTGTGTTTAAAAAATGTAAATTTTTACTTTCTTAATCAATTTTTTTAAAATAAATTTATTTTAGGTAAAATTAGACAAACAAATATACATAACTTAAAATTAAAATTATCATTTTTCACTTAAAATATATAAGTTGCACTTTAAGTTATAACTAATATTTTTTAAATTAACCCAAACGGATTTTTAGTTTCTAAGGTGAAATTAGATTTATTAAGAGTGAATTTATATAATAAAATTACACAACAATTTTACCTGTCGAAAGTAAAAAAAATGTACAACTTCACAATTACATTCCATTCCATAACAAGAAACATAAATTGACACAATTCAATTATTTTACAACCACTTCTCAAAAGAATAAAATTTGAATTAGGACCACAAGCGGGATACTGGGATATGTTGTGAGGCTTGTGGGTCCCGCACGACCCCGCTCGTTCCAGCTTCCACCACATGTCATGTACATACACACACGCCTACACCTACAAACATCACACATACAAAACCAACACTATTCATCGCTTACAAATTCGAAAAATTATACACACAGATAGACACAAAACCAGAGCATCAAGAAACGCAAAATCAAGATTTCGAAGAAAATGAATTACTTGTTACAGATGTGCTAACTGATAGGCAACAAAAGCAAGAAGAAACAACAGAAATGTGCAACATTCAAAGAGAGGAAAAGATGGCACCAAAATCCAGCTCATCAACTTGACACATCAGCAAGGAATGTAACAGAATTCTGTTACTTATCAGAGAGATACAAATGTGTATAGAAGGATATAGAAGCTTGTAGAACAAGTTGAGTTAGGGCTATATAATCAACTCTGTAACAACATTGCTCATTGAGCTGATTAATGCAAAGTTTTTTGTTTTGAGCATTTCTATTTTGTGATATGGTATCAGAGCCAAACACTCTGTAGATGCGTTCATACGCTTCCGCCTTACGATCTATAGCTCCTACGGCGTCAATGGCGTCCTCGTCTACAACTGCTACTCCGATCATCGATATCAATCATCCCTATTATCTAAGTTCAAGTGATCATCCTGGACTCTCACTTGTCACAGAGGTCTTGACAGATCAGAATTACAACCATTGGAGTCGATCAATCAAGATCGCACTGTCAGCTAAGTTGAAACTTGGATTTATAGATGGATCGTTATCTCGTCCAACAGATGGATCTCAACTTGCGTTATGGAAACGTAGCAATGATATTGTCATCTCGTGGCTACTCAATTCAGTCTCAAATGACATAAGAAAGAGTATTGTGTATATGCAAACAGCTCAACAGATCTGGAATGATTTGAGCATCAGATATTCTCAACATAATGTTCCACGGCTGTTTCATCTCAGAAAGGAATTAGCCTCTTTAACTCAAGGTACTAAATCAATCACTGCTTACTTTACACATTTTCGTGGATTGATGGATGAATTAGAGAGTCTGGCACCAATTCCTAGGTGTATCTGCAATGTCACTACTTGCACTTGTGAGATTGGACTGAAAATTGCTCGATATGAACAACAAATACAGTTAAGTCAATTTCTTATGGGACTTAATGAGCAATTTACTAATACTCGTGGTCAGATTCTGTTGATGTGTCCCTTACCTGATTTGAGTCAAGCATATGCTTTGTTGTTACAAGATGAGAATCAACGAAATTCTGTGAATTCTTTGTCAATGTCTCTTGAATCTGTAGCTATGAACACTCGATTTAATGCTCCATCTGCAAACAAATCTAGAGGTTCTCAATATCGAAAAGATGAAAAGAAGAACAATAGTGATATTCTGTGTGATTACTGCAATCTCACTGGACACACAAGAGATAAATGTTTTGCTCTTCACGGTTATCCAGAATGGCATAGACTTTATGGTCAACCTAAGCCTAAGCCTAGATTTTCAACTAACAAGAAAAGTGCAGCAAATGTGAGTACTACAGACATGTCTCAAGTTACTGATGGATTCATGACTAAGTCAACAGCTAATTCAACTGATGAGCTATCTGAGGCTCAATGTCACCAGCTAATTCAGATGTTACAAGCTAAGGTCAAACCTACTGCACCTGCAACTGCTCCTTGGCTCAATACTAGTGTTAATCTTGCTGCAGGTACAAATTCTGTTATATTTGCTTCACCAGTAACATTTAGTCAGACTGCACATACCTGGATCTTAGACTCTGGAGCCACACATCATATTACTCCACATTTGTACTTGATTTCTAATCCAAAATCTGTTCATTCTGAACTTCATTTGCCAAATGGAGAAGTATCTATTGTCACTCATATAGGTCAAATTCAATTATCATCATCTATAATACTTCATGATGTGTTAGTAGTACCTACATTTCAGTGCAATCTTTTGTCTATACCTCAACTAACACATCATTCTGCTGTCAAAATATTTTTCTCTGCAAATAAATGTGTATTGCAGGACCCTGCATTGATGATGGAGAAAGAGATTGGTGATCTGGTAGATGGACTGTATAAACTTCAAACACACAAGATTCAGAGTAATTCCTCTTATGCTGCTCATTCTTCTACTTCAACCAAAGATGCTACTGTTCATTGGCATTGGAGATTAGGTCATCCCTCATATAATGTTCTAAGTCATATTCCCAGTTTATCTCTGTCTAAGCCTTCAACTATCCACTCTAATTGTGACATTTGTCATTTGTCTAAGCAAGTTAGACTTCCTTTTCCAGTTAGAGATTCTAGGAGTACTAGCATATTTGACATTGTTCAATGTGATGTCTGGGGTCCATACAGACATGTTACTCATAACAATTGTACTCAGTTCCTTACAATAGTAGATGATTTCTCCAAATGTACTTGGATATTTTTGATTTCATCCAAAACTCAAGTCTGCACTTTACTCAAACATTTCATTGCTTATGTGTCAAATCAGTTTAACAAACAAATTAAAATTTTAAGATCTGATAATGGCACAGAATTCACCAACTCAGACCTTAAAACTCATTTGTCAAATCTTGGAATCCTTCAACAATTCACTTGTTCTCACACTCCACAGCAAAATGGCACAGTAGAAAGAAAACATCAACATTTATTGAATGTAGCCAGATCATTAAGAATTCAAGCTAATCTTCCTATTTCTCTATGGGGTGATTGTGTGCTAACTGCCACTCATTTAATCAATCTGTTACCCTCTCCAGTTACTGCATACAAGTCACCTTATGAAGTTTTGTTTCAAAAATCACCAGACTATTCTCATCTTAGAACATTTGGCTGTTTGTGCTATATTTCAAATCTATATACTTCACCTGATAAATTGGCACCTAGAACACTCAAATGTGTGTTTCTAGGATATCCTTTTAATAAAAAAGGTTACAGGGTTATGGATTTACAATCTAGAAAATGCTATATTTCTAGAGATGTCAAATTTGTTGAAACTCAATTTCCTTTCACTGAAATACAATCTGACTCAGACTTTATTTCAAATACTAGTCCTATGTTTCCTATATCTCCATTTCATGAATTTCATACTGATTCAATTCCTATTCCATCTATATCACCATCTCTTACTACCTCTACATCAGATACTCATCAACAATCTGAAACTGATACATCTCATACCTCTTCACCAACAGAAACAGATACATCTCATCATTCCAATTCTCCTCCCTCAACTACAGTTTCTGTCCCTATAGCTATCACCAGGCCTACCAGAACTAAACAATTGCTAGCTAAGTATAAAGATTATACAGGTCTTCCAGTCACCACATGCTCTTCTTCAGCAGGCAATGTTTCAGGTACACATTTAGACTCTTCAACTTGTCTCTATCCAATACAGCAAACATTGTCCTACCATGTCTTTACTCCTCAATATTCTAAATTTTTAGCTGCCACTACTGCTGTTTCTTTACCTTCTACATTTAAGCAGGCAGCAACTGATTCTAATTGGCTTAATGCCATGAAATTAGAGATTCATGTAATGGAATCTAATAATACATGGGAATTAGTTCCTAAACCTAAAAATCAACACATAGTTGACTGCAAGTGGCTGTTTAGAATTAAATATTTACCTGATGGTAGCATAGAAAGGTATAAAGCCAGATTAGTGGCAAAAGGATTTACACAAACATATGGTTTGGATTACTTTGAAACTTTTGCACCTGTTGCTAAAATGACAACAGTGAGACTCTTGGTTGCTGTTGCTGCATCTCAAAATTGGCCAATCACTCAACTTGATGTTACCAATGCATTTCTGCATGGTGATCTTAGTGAAGAGGTCTACATGAGAGTGCCTCCAGGGTACTTTCAACTGTCTTCCATTCCTGCCATCAATGCTATAACAGATCCTACATCTTGGGTTTGCAAATTGATAAAATCTATTTATGGCTTAAGACAGGCTCCCAGGTGTTGGTTTACTAAGTTCTACAAAACTCTGAGACAGTATGGATTTGATCAATGTCATGCAGATAACAGTTTATTCACATATCACTCCAAGTCAGATTTTATTGCAGTATTGGTCTATATGGATGATATCTTGATAACTGGTACTAGTAAAGCTCTTGTTCAGCATATTATTGATTTTATGGCCAAAGCTTTTAAAGTCAAAGACTTAGGACCTTTAAAGTACTTTCTTGGCATTGAAGCTGCAAGATCAGATTCAGGGATATATCTTCATCAACATAAATATACCTTGGATATTTTAAAAGATACTGGTTTACTTGCTGCAAAACCTTCTAAGGTTCCTATGGAACAGAATCACAATTTGCATCTCAATGAGAGTATTTTTTTGTCTGATTCAGATATCTTCATCTATAGAAGACTAGTTGGTAGGCTTATCTACTTAACAGTTACTAGACCTGATCTTTCCTACTCAGTTCAGGTTCTTTCACAGTTTATTGCTCAACCAAGACTTGACCATCTTCATGCAGCCTATAAAGTGGTCAGATATTTGAAAATGTCTCCTGGTCAAGGACTCTTTATGGCAGCAAATGCTAAACCTATATTGACTGCATTTTGTGATTCTGATTGGGGAGGTTGTAAAGCAACCAGGCAATCCCTAACAGGCTATTGTGTTCTCTTTGGTTCCACAGTTATCTCTTGGAAATGCAAGAAACAACATACTGTGTCCAGATCCTCTGCAGAGGCTGAATACAGGTGTATGGCAGATACATGTTATGAAATCACTTGGCTTCTCAATTTGTTTAAAGCATTTGGCTACTACAATTTGACTCCTATCTCTCTGGCTTGTGACAGCAAATCTGCTTTATATATTGCTTCGAATCCTGTGTTTCATGAACGAACAAAGCATATTGAAATTGATTGTCATATTGTTAGGGAAAAACTGCAGCTTGGTGTTATTACTACTCAGCACATTAGTTCCAGTTCACAACCTGCGGATTTGTTTACAAAATCCTTACCTTCTCATCAACTCAGTTATCTCTTGTCCAAGTTAGGAGTTTGCAACCTCTTTCAACCTCCTAACTTGAGGGGGGATGTTACAGATGTGCTAACTGATAGGCAACAAAAGCAAGAAGAAACAACAGAAATGTGCAACATTCAAAGAGAGGAAAAGATGGCACCAAAATCCAGCTCATCAACTTGACACATCAGCAAGGAATGTAACAGAATTCTGTTACTTATCAGAGAGATACAAATGTGTATAGAAGGATATAGAAGCTTGTAGAACAAGTTGAGTTAGGGCTATATAATCAACTCTATAACAACATTGCTCATTGAGCTGATTAATGCAAAGTTTTCTGTTTTGAGCATTTCTATTTTGTGATATTACTCTTTCCCCTCTCTTTCCGAACCCTTACTCTTACCTTCTCCGACTAATTCACCCCTTATTTCACATTCTCCCTCTTATTCAGCACCGCCGCCACAGAACTGGCCGCCGTGTTCCCCGCCGCCCCGAACAAATCTTGAAGATATAGTAACTCCTCTCACCTTCAATCTGCTTCCGCCCCGGCCTCCAAACGAAGACCCTCCGTTGTATTTCACCGGAGAGAATCAACTAAATTACTACTTTATCGGAGAGGTGATCGGAAGTGCTGGAGATACACCTGTGTACAGAGCATTGTTGTGTCCGTTTGGGTGCGAGCCGATGAAAATACCGGTTGCTTTGAGGCGAGTCAATCTTCCAGTCCAACCGTACTATGATTTCGTGACGGAAATTAACAAGAATCGATTGGTCGATGACTCGAACATTGTGGCGGTCATGGAGGAGGTGAATGTTGGTGGGTGTTTATGGCTTGTTTTTGAGTATGTCGGGCCTTCTTTGCGTGTGATGTATCCAACAGGAGCTCCGATACAAGTGATTGCGAATGCCCTTTTTAGCGCTGTTAAGGCCCTGGTTCGTGTCCATGAAAACAATCTAGTTCACGGTTGTGTTAGTGCTGGGAATATGTTTGTACAACAAGAAGCTCCGTATTTGTGTAAATTGGGGTTCGGGGCAACTGTTTATGAATGTGGGCAGACGCTGCAGGAAGCCTCAACAGATTTATTCCCGTTGTATGACATTTGTGTTTGGGGAGATGCTCCGGAGGTGTACAGTCAACGGAGCACAATGTACAGAACTGAGGCTATGTTCACTTGGATTGAATGAAATGAGGGGAGAATAGAATGAAATTTATACTATTATTTAGGGGAGATTGGGGAAAGTGTTTATAAATTTCATTCCTTCCTTCATTCCCCTCCAAATAATTTGAACTAGAATTCTAACCCACATATTTTGGAAGGAATGCTCCATTCCCAATCTTCATCATTTTCCTTGCAATCTTCATCATAAAAAATTTCTTTTCCCTCATATTTGTTCATTATTTCCCCCAACATTCCCCTTTCTTCATAAATTTTGTTTACAATTTTCATTCCATTCCTATCCCATTCCATTCTTTCCAAGTGAACACACCCTAAGTATTCGGACACATGGCAATTGGGAGTCAGTGTTTTGGAATTGGCAATTGGTAACATTTGGGTAAGAGATCGTGCTGGGTTCGATGACATTGTTCGTTATGCAACTAGAGAGTGGGAGTTCGGGGTGTTTGAGAATGCTGATTTTAAGAATTTGTTGGTGGAATGTCTGAATGAGAATCCGGAAATGAGGCCAACTTCCGACCAGCTGCTGAATCATGCTTTCTTTCGAAATCACAATCTTGGACCTGCTTAGTAGAGGCTATATCACAAAGGTTTTGCACCACAATTCTTTCATTCATCTCTGTCCTTTCTCCAACTGTTTCATATCATCTTTTTACCACTATGATCATATCTCTCGTGGAGTTGTTAGTACTGCATTAATCGAGTAGATTTCGGCGTTCTTTTTACTGTATTGAGATTGCAGAGGTTTGTGATTTTGAACTAGGTCAGATTATTCATACATGGTATTGAATATTGATTGTATTTACAATATTCAGATTTGATTGTGGTTACAGTACATTTTACTCCTAGGCTGGCTGTCAGTGGCAAACAATTGCCATTTAACTGTTACATAACATATGGTATCAGTTGATTCAACGGTCCTGATTAAAAAAAAAAACATCGTACCGTAGAAACTTTTCGCGGTACGAGGTAATTACAAAAATGCCCTTATTTTCACATAAAAAATCTACTGTTCACCGTACCGCAGAAACTTTCTGCGGTACGTGAACAGTAGGGGCATTTTTGTAATTTCTCCGTACCGCGGAAAGTTTCTGCGATACGGTATAAAAATTTTTTTAATCTCAACAGTTGGATGTAATTTATTTAATTAATTAAATGGGCTCCTTTATTATTTGATTATTAAATTCCCCATGTCCATTAATTAAATAAATTACTGATAATTCATTTAATTAATATCTTTTATCCTTGATCATCCACTCAACCTTTATTTAATTACTAGATGATAGCCCGTGCGAAGCACGGGTCGAAATAATTTATTAAAATTGATCATTTTTTATTAAATTTAATAGGAAATATTTTATTTATCATTAAAAAATACTATAAAAATGATAAAAGTACAAAAGAAAATTACGATATTTATGGAACTCAGTAGTTTATAAAAAAAGAATTGTAATTACATCAAAATTCCAATATTTGTAGAGACACAAATTTTGAAGTAAGTATCATTAAAACGTGATTTCACTTACAAATAAGATATTAGATGATAAGGGCCCGAGAAAATTTAATTAAATTGATCATTAATTTATTATAAAAAAATACGTTATTTAAAAAGAATTTGCTTATTAATAAAGGACATTTTATATATTATTTATTTAAGTTTATTTAATAAAATCGAGAAAAAAACTAAATGATTCCGATATATACGTTAAAATGTACATGATTATGATAAATACGTCATTTGTGAACTGAATAAAGTTATAATAAAAATTACAATTATAATAGTATTAACAATTTATTATTTTAATAAAAAATAATATAGAATCCTTGGAGAAATTAGAATCTTATGGGTGGAATCAATTTTTGGTACCGAAGTACAATTAAAAATGTATTTCATTTGTTATAGATAAGCATGTCATCGTAGATTAACATTTGTATTCGTAGTTTTTTTTAATTAAGTTGTAATAAAAAAATTATAATTGTAATATAATTTATTTATTTATTTTATAAAATAACATAGAATTCTAGAGAAAATAGGAGTCTTGGGGTGAAACCAAAATATGGTACGAACCAAATTTGGTATAAAATAGTACATTAAAAAGGGGTTTTGTTATTAATACACGTTATAGATATAGATTTATTTATTATTTATTTAAGATTATATTTTAAACAATCAAGAAAACATAACATACATGGTTCTGGTTCTAATATATACGTTATTTGTACAATTCAGTAATATTATAGTAAAAGAATTATAATTAAAACAAAATTCCAAACAATTATTTTAGAAAATAATATGAATTTTAGGGGAGTAGGAATCTGTGATGAAATAAGGGTGAAACCAAATTTGTTACGAAAATATCATTAAACATAAATTTATTAATAAAGGTTATAGATTCGTTCGTGTTTTATCAAATGTTATACGATCTGGGTATTCGTTGGTGTTTTACCCTCTATTTGTTGGTGATTTTTGATCGTTGGTTTTTTCAAGTTAAAAAAATTATAAACAAAAGAATTATAATCATCATAAGAACTCTATTTTTAACTCTTTTTAAAGGAACATAGTATTCTAGGGGAAATATGATTTTTAAAAAAAAATTACAAATAAAAGAATTATAATTATAATAAGATAAAAATAACAAAAAGAATTATAATTATAATAGGATTTCTATTTTTATTCTATTTTTTTTAAAAAAGAACATAGCATTCTAGGGAAAATAGGAGTTTAGGGGTGAAACCAAAATATAGTGCGAACCAAAAACGGGTGAAACCAAAATATAGTGCGAACCAAACTTTAGGTACCTTTAAAAGAGAGTTTCGCTTATTAATAAAGGTTATAGATGCCGGAATAAATCCATCTGCAGGGTTTCACTTAATTAAATCTTTTTGAGCTTTCAAGGGGACATCATTAACCCGAATATTATTAGGACATGGATTTCTTCTATAAATAATATATCCACCATGTATATAATTCCATCACCCAAAATATATTGATATAACTCAAAAGAATTATTTCATATATATATTAAAGTATGTAAATAATATACAGATGTCAATTACTATATCGGGATTAAGAATCTAAACATTAATAATAACATAGAATGATCCAATGACTGAGACACCATATGTTGTGAAACAGTTTACTAGCAAATGTTTGCTAGTGAACGGGACCCTTACTCCTATGATTTACTTGTCGACCTATAATACATCTGATTTGCTAACTTGGTTGTGTTATTTTCTGCTCAAGTGGTACTAATATTTAAAGGGAAATTCCAAATGGTACCACTGTACAATTGGCTTTTCCGTTTGGTACCATCCAACATTTTTGACTTCCAAGTGGCACCACTGTACTTTTGGCTTTTCCATATGGTACCATTCAACATTTTTGACTTTCAAATGGTACCACTGTACAATTAGCTTTTCCATATGGTACCATTCAATATTTTTGACTTCTGCGTGGTACCATTTTTCTCTGATTTGATTTTAGTGAAAGGAAAATGGTACCACGTAGAAGTCAAAAATATTGAATGGTACCATATGGAAAAGCCAATTGTATAGTGATACCATTTGGAAGTCAAAAAAGTTGAATGGTACCATATGGAAAAGCCAAAAGTACAGTGGTGCCACTTGGAAGTCAAAAATGTTTGATGGTACCAAATGGAAAAGCCAATTGTACAGTGGTACCATTTGGAATTTCCCATATTTAAAAATCGATGTTGTTTTTTGCTCAAGCAGTGCTAAACTACGGAGTAATATTCAAAAATCTCGAGTAATTTAAGGACAGATCCGACAATTCAGGATAAGAAATCCAAATCAAACATATATGATATATATAAATAGAGTAGTGCTAGGGACCCCAAATTAAGTCCCCAAAAAAGTCCCCAAATGACATGGCATGAGTGACTTGGAAAATTGGGCAATTTTAATTGGGGAGATTAATGTGAATCCAGGGGGCCCATTATGATATGACCAATTAAAAGATGACACATGGAATTTGGGAATTTTTTTGGGATCTAATTTGGGGTCTTTATCATTTTCCATATAAGTAGGGTATGATTCAGGTGAGAACACATATATGTTGGAGAACAATGAGAACATCACATTTCAAGCTATTCTAAAGGGCCCCGCCAGGGGCACACAATACGAAAAAATCTTATAATTCTACCCTCTATCCATTCATCAAAAAAAAAAGTTTTTTTTTTTTTTAAAATGATGACGTTGAAGCAGTTTTTTTTTTGTTTTTTTTTTAATTTTTTGTTATGAATGGATAGAGGGTAGAATTATAAGACTTTTTTGTGAAGGTGCCCCTAACGAGGCCCTTTAAAATAGCTTGAAATGTGGTGAATATGTGTGTTCTCACTGTTCTCACACTAACATGTGTTCTTACCGGAGCGTGACCCTATATAAATATATTACATTTATAGTTTATAATATATAATATATGTTATTCCCAGATTACACACTTGTATAATTGTAGAAGGGGGGGTTGAATACAATCTTGATATTTATAAATTTCTGATAAGAACCACAGAAATCTATAAGGAGATAATTAATGCTGAGTGAGAAAAGATTCACAAACACATAAAAAATCAGGTGGTTAAATGTACTACATGAGACTTTTATTCGAAGAAAACTCTGTGATACAAATGTACACATCTTCTGTTTTACAACTCTTTGCTTCTAAGGATATTCAAGAAACCCTAAGCAAATATGTCTGTTTTCTTAGTTTCTAAAGAGTTGCCACACTTGGTTATATATCCCAAGTTTACAAGTACTACAGGAATAAAATAATATTAATCTAATTCAAGTTGACTTGCTACTCCACTCCAAATCCACATGTAGCCGAAAGTTTGTCCTTGTGAACAGATATATCCCCTGCACCTTTCTTGTATGTACTGTAGAAATGGAATGCTTCTTTCTTCTGCGTTTCCAAAGTATGGCTGCCATAATGCTTTTTATACCTACTATCAACCCATGTGATCTATAAGTCAAACCTGTCCTTATCAACTGCTAATTCCCAGCTAGCATAGAAGAAAGTATCAATGATTATCCGTTGATGTTGTACACAGTCATCCGTTGATGGTAGTTTGAGCTGTATCCGTTGATAGAGTAGATTTCAGTTGTATCCGTTGATAGAGTCCTGTTCTCATCCGTTGATACACTTTCACTTAGACAAAATTACATAGCATAGCTTATTTACAATTGGCTACCCTATTCTGCCTATCCGTTAATGGTCAACATGACTCTGAATAAAAACACTATCAACTGATAAATAGAGATATTGCAATATGCTACAAAACCACATCCGTTGATGAGCTACCTGTCAACGGATAGAGTTATAATGTCTCATCCGTTGACAGTTACAAAACTTGACTTATACAATTTTGATTGATTGTGAAGTTATCATCAAGTACAACATATTCCTAACAATCTCCCCCAATTTATACTTGATGGCAATAAAGCATAAATTTAGGACCTTGATGATAACAAAACATTCCTAAGAATATATATAGAACTATGCAAAAATTGTATTAAGCTACAAAAATTAAAACACAGCAAGTGTGAGAAATTTACAGAGAAGTGCTCCTCTAGACTCAGCATATTAATACTGTTTCTTCTCTCTGGTTGGCATCACCCTTGATTTTCCTTCTTTGGCAGAGTTGGACTCAATTTGCATTTGGAGTTGCCTATAGAAGGCATCTTCTTCAACAACTTTTGGATTTAGCTTTTGTTGTAACCATCTCAGGTATTGAGAACTATCCTTTGATAGTTGGTATTCTAACCTGAAGAATCTCCTGTTACCATCTTCATCCCTGAACTCCATCATCCAGAAGGGTTGAAGATGAATTTTCTGTCCATTGTATGGGATCTTCATCTTCCTTGGTAGTCTTGATGGTGAGTTCCATTCTCTCCTTATCTGTTCTATTCTATCCAGTATCTCCCCTTTTGCTATCCTGGAGAACCCTGTGTATCTCTTGATTGCAGAGAACACTTTGGTTAAGGTCAAATAGTTTTCTCCAAGAACCCTCTGTAGTGGCCATGTCCTTTCCTTTCCTCCCTTGTATACAAAGACCAATCTCTCAGGCAAATGTTTATATTTGTCAATTCCTCTTACTTCTGACAAATCATCCAGATACAGATTCATGCCAGAGTATTCTTCAATATCTGCCTGATAGATAAAATCATCCTTGTTTTCCAAGATTGACTGCTTGACAATAGCAGGTACCCTAGCAACCTGAATTGGTTCCTTTGAAGGTTGCTTCCTTGGTATCCTTTTCTTCTGATTAGGCTTCTGTTGAGGCTTCAGCAAGAATGAAGGAACCTCAATGGAGTCAAGGTTCATTGGTTCCTCTTTAGGGATTATAGGGTCACCATGGAAGTTCATAGCTGGGTCGAATACTTGTGCAGAAAAAGATTGTGATGAGCCAATAGTTTCTCTCCTTACAATTTTTGGAGAGACAGGCCTCCTTGCCTTTGATTTCACTCTCCTTTTAGTTTTGGATTTGGGGACTTCCTCAGGTTCCCTCATTTCATCCTCTACCTCATCCATTAACTCCTGAGCCAGCCTGGCTTGCTTCTCTTCTGAGTTTTCATATTGATTTTCTTCACTTGGATGAGCTTCCATTAGAAGTTTGGAGGTTTCCTCTCTTTTTGCTTCAACAAATCTAGGATGGCTGTTGGATATATTTACACTTTTCCATTCCTTATTATTACAGCCATCCAATCTCTTACACTCTTATTTATCTTTTCCTTGAATTCTTTGATTGTCTCTCCCATTAGCTTTTCATCATCATCCTTGGGAAATGGAAAGTCCAATTGTAGCTTGTTCTTCCCATTTGCCTTTGGTGGAGAGAAGACTCTAGTTTTTTATGCATGGTTCAAATTCTTTGACATAGGATGGTTCAGCATCATAGAATGTAGGAGCCACAATTTCTGGAGTGAGCACCTTCAGAATTGTAGTTGATGTTGTTGGAGCTGAGGACTGAGTAGAGAACAGAGTTAATACAATTGATTCATTGATCATTCTCTCTGTCCTCAGAATTCTTTCATTTGCCTCCTTGTTGATCTTTTCTAAGGCTTCTATTCTGTCTTGCCTTTCACCATCTGAGATTTCTGATATACTTTGAACCTCAGGCAACACCATTTTCTTCTTCTTCACAGGGGAAGCCTCTATAGAGAACTCTGTTGGATCGACCACTATAATTGGCTGTTGCTCCCCCTCACTCTGTGCTATCTTGCTACTGGATGCTGGAATTTGACTAGAAGTAGCTGCAACAACCTCTTCTACCTTTTTCTCCCCCTTTTTGTTAGCATCAAGGGCTGGAGATGAGGCTGCAAGTAGCTTTTCCAGTAGCTCAGTCTGTTTGGCTTGGTTGGCAATGACTGTCTGCATATGAGATTCCATACTATCCACTCTGGAGGAAAGATGTTGAACTGATTTGGCCAGACTATCTTCCTTCAATAACTTGCTAGTCAGCACCTTCTGAGTGGTAGTAGGGGCTAGTGCCTCAATCCTGGCATCTAGTTCCACTTTCATTTCCCTTATTGCACCTCCTCCTGTTGGGTTCTTTGAATAACCATATGCATCTTGTGAAGTTTGAGGGAGGCCATTATTTGTTGAAGGACAGCCTTCCTCTGTGGATCTGCATTCTGGTGCTCAGCCATAGCAGATTGATATTACTTCATAATCTCCACATTGAAGTCACCATCCACAGTGGTAGAAGAAAATAGCCATTTTAGAGTATCTTCCATATTGACTTCTTCATCACTTGAGGTGCTAGCACTGTTATTATTGCCAAACTCTTCACTGTCAGCATCTGAAGGCAGAGCTGTCAAAGCTTCCTTTGCTCTTCGTAGAGATTGAGAGGTGTGCACTAGGTGCATTGCCTCCTCTGCCTCCACATTGTCGTGTTGTGCCATGACTTGATAGGCAGAAACAGGATGAGTAAAGGTTTCAGGATCCAAAGAGATGGAGTCAATAATTGACTGATATTCTTGTCGAAATTCCATCTCTTTAGAAACTTCATTAACCTCCATTAACTCACTTGCAATGGCTGAATCTTCCTGCCTTATTCCTCCTGTAGTCCCTTCTCTCCTCTCATCTCTCTTTTCTTGCATCAGGGGCTCCCCCTGGCTCACACCTCTCACACCCTCACCTTCACCTACTAAGGTGGAACTCTCTTGCTCTCCTTTTGCCTGACCAGAAGAAGTGGTCAGCCTCTCATTATTTTGCTCTCCTTTTGCCTGCTCACAAGGCAGCCTCTCACTCCCTTCCCTCATTCCTAAAAGTGTTTCAACTACTACAAACTCCTCCACAGTTGACATGGGAATGTCACATTTTGCAGTGGTAGAGAGAGTTGTCAACGGATAAAGTGTATCCGTTGATGTAGTAGTTATTGCTGTCAACGGATGATTAGACGAAGACACATCCGTTGATGGAGAAACACTTGTCAACAGATGAAGGATATCCGTTGATGAAGGAAAAAGAGTATCCGTTGAAGTGAAAACCAACACTGAATCTGTGGTGATTGATTTTAAGGAAGAGGCCACAGATAGTGTTGTGAATTCAGGAATGGAAGATTGATGGCCCAACAAATCATCTAAAAGACGATGACCACCAATTGTTGAGTGGGGTTTCTCCAAGAATTTTAAAATGGAGAATCAGGAATTGATGTAGATATCATATCCACATCTAGAGATGGAGTTGGTGATGGTGGATTGAAATGTGTATCGATTTGAAGGTTAAGATCAAGGGGCTGTGACTCCACATTTATTGAAGTCACATCAAACTGAATTTGAGAAGGTATAGTTTGTTATACTGTGTGTGCACCCTGTGATTCCCCAATGGTTTTGGATTTTACTCTTCTACCATAGGTTTTAGAGTGAGAGCTATCTGTGTCTCTTGCCCTTTTGTGCAGTGTTCCTGGAGTGGAACTTAAATCTGTAGTCACATCCTGTTGAGAGGATGTAACTAGAATTTGGCTTGAAGGTTCATTAACAGTCTTTTGAGAGACTGAAATGTTGGTTGCACCTGCCTCACCTTCCTGATCCTTAGGGCTTCTTTGATGTTCACCCTGTCCCTCACCACTCACTACCACCTTCACACTCCCCTCAAGAGTTTTGGTAGTTTTTGCAACAGGTGCCTTTTGAGAGACACCTGAGGTTTGTCTTTTAGATTGTGGTTTTGGAACTTTGGATTTGGTCACTTTGGTAGGAGCCTGTTTGGTCACAGCTACAGACTCCATTGTGACACTAGAAGGCAAAGAAATTTGAGGGTTAGAGATAGGAGTTTCAGGGTTGGAAACAGTTACCTGAACAATTGGTAGATATACCAATTGTACTTCTGCATTTAGGTTCATTCGAATAAATCACTTAAGACTCTTTTCTCCTGAACAAAACAATTGAACTTGCTATCCGGGTTAGCAATGGATAGCTCATTCTCAGATACATGCAGTGCTAAAACCAAACCAAACCAAACCAAACATACCCAGTATATCCCGCACAGAGCAGGGTCTGGGGAGGGTGAGATGTATGCAGACCATGCCCCTACCTTTTACGGTAAGGAGGCTGTTTCCGTGAAGACCCCCAACTTAGTGCACAGCAGAAAAATGGTGTGTGATATCTACAACGACTTCATAAATTAATGGAGAAGGTCGAAGCCATACCTGAGCCCATGGTTTTGATCACATGGGACTTACCTACGCGGAGGTTATCCACTCCATTCTCGACACACTCTGATCTAGGATGACTTCTCGCACCGATCCCCGGTGATTGACTACTCCACTCTGCAAGACACTTAGATCCACGATGCCACCGCGGACATCTCCCTGCAATTGAACAACCAGAAAACAGAAGCCAATGAAAAAAGAAAAATGAGCACGAAAGAGCCGAAAAAACTAAGATAACGCTAACCGAGATAACCCAACTCTTAGGCTCTCAACAACAGAGCCGCTTCCTAAAAGAGAATCCACCACTCTGATCTGGCGCCTCCAAGCACCTCTATCAGCGGTCATGATCTCATTTAAGTTTAAGGCCTTCAGATCCAGCCCAAGTTGCTCTTCCCACGACCTCCTCGGTCTACCTCTCCTCCTCACCCCTGCAACCGAAAGACTCTCGACCCTCCTCACTGGGGCTTCAGCCAGCCTCCTACGGATGTGCCCGAACCATCTCAACCTCCCTTCCCTAATTTTCACAGAAAAAGGCGTCACCTCCAACTCGCTCCTAAAAACTACATTCGGAATCCTGTCTAACATCGTGCGCCCACAAGACTACCGCAACATCCTCATCTCAGCTGCTTCCAACTTGCTCTCGAGGGCCTTCTACGCTGCCCAACACTCAGAACCATATAACATCGCAGGACGAATTGCCGCTCTATAGAATTTCCCTTTCAACTTTAAAGGTACTTTCTTGTCGCACATCACCCCTGATGCTGCCCTCCACCTTAGCCACCCAGCCTTAATACGATGTGTGACATCGTCTTCAATCTCACCTTCCTTCTGGATGATCGAACCCAAATACTTGAACTTATCCGTACGAGGGACGATCTCACCTTCAATCCTAACCTCCACCCCTTCCTCTTTGTCCTCACCACTGAAGTTATACCAGAGCATCAAAAATCTAGCAAAATAGATATTCTTATTCCTAGTTTCCTTTTTACCTAATTTTGTTGCTATCTCATACATTACTAGTGTGCTAAAGTTATAGAATTTATCAGTCAAAAGCATACACATCATAACTATCATAGAATTGGTAACAACATCAAAGTTACTAATTTTGCCAGAAAAAGTTTTAATGAAGGCATCACAAAAATAACTCCATTCTTTAACCATCCCTTTCCTAACAATTTTCCCTAAGTTCTCAGTACTAAGGGTATAATTTATGGAATTAAGCATGGTAACAATTTTAGCATTACTGGGTACTTCCAGACAGTTATTCTCAGGCAATTTTAAACAAGCAGTTATCACATCAGAATTTACTACATAGTTTTTACCCTTTAAAGAAAAAGCAAGTGTACCGTCTGTGCCAATGTACTCAGCAGATGCCCACACCTATTCAATTACCTCGTGGATTAGAGGAGTGGTGGCAGTTATAGCATATGACAGTTTGCATTTCTTCACGAAATTCATCATGGTGTGTGTTATGCTATAATTACGCAAGCGCACGTAGTCACAAGTAATACAATTAAAGTTCGTTCCACAGAGATCAGGTTAAGTTTTACTCAGAAAATATGCCTATGCAACAATGTATGGTTTTAATTCACTGCTAAGAAAAATAACAAATTGGATTTGATTATCTAAATTAAACTAAGATGCAAATTATAAATCGAAGAATTAACTAATTGACAAGAATTAAAATCAAATTACTTATATGAGAATAAACATGGAATCCTAGTTTCATTATCTACTTCACTTAGAGTTGCAGCCTTCAATTAAAACATGCGGTGTTTTGATATCTGATCGAATAACACGAAAAGAGTAAAAGTTACCTCTCGGTATACTAGTACCAATCTACGCATACATCCATAAAAGAGATAGAAGATGAATAGGCACCTATTATGTTTAGACCCTATATCTCTATAGAATTTGAAAACATAAAGGTTGAAGCACAAGTTATTCACTTAGATCACATAGGGTAGCATAATATCTCTATTGATGCCACAAATCATGTCGTTCAAACATCAACCTATCCTATGCTAGCATGGAAAGTTCTAAATCTCAAGATCCACTCTCGTTTAGCAAGAGATTAACATATTAGATGTTCGCGACGGACCTAAATAAAATAAGCACAACCATACAAGGATATCAAGAATTCACCACACATAAATCTTTAAGGCATGAAAACTACTAAGCTACATAGATAAATCCACTAGGATCCCACGACAACGATTAGTTCATAATAAAACTTTTCGTCACCATGGGATTAGATGAAAACATGCTAGCATGGCAAGTTCTAAATCTCAAGATCCACTCTCGTTTAGCAAGAGATTAACATATTAGATGTTCGCGACGGACCTAAATAAAATAAGCACAACCATACAAGGATATCAAGAATTCACCACACATAAATCTTTAAGGCATGCAAACTACTAAGCTACATAGATAAATCCACTAGGATCCCACGACAACGATTAGTTCATAATAAAACTTTTCGTCACCATGGGATTAGATGAAAACATGATAATTGACAAAATATAAAAAGAAAGAAACAATAATATTAATAGAGTAAAGAGTTGAGAAAACAAATCTATGATTCAACGTATACAAAAGATGAAGTAGATCTAGATCCGTGCTTGTCACCGAGCTTTGAATCCTTTTCCACTTTTCTCCCTTGCGAAACTAACTTTGTGACAGCCCCAAATCCGGGGTCATGAATTTGGGCCATCACGGACCAACTTCCATTCATAATCAATATCTCTTGTTGTTTTTTTTTATAACAATTAATACATATGCAATTGACCCCACAGTAATACACACACACACCAGTCATATGCTCAGAGAACAACATTCACCATAATAGAAGTTTAGAGTTAAACAGTTATTACAAACCCAGAATCATTCTTAAGTACATTGTTGAGTGATGCTTCTACAAGAAGCATTTCAACAACCAAATTTATTACAACCTTACACACTTACACACTTAATATACATAAGACCACTAAACCCCTTGCGCTGGTCATCTACCTCGGGGATTGATGCTAACGAGCTCTCAGAAGGTCGCCTTTCCCTTACCCTCTTGCGGGGCGTTCTGCGTAGTATTGGCATACCTAGCTGTATATAGATAAGTAGCAAGAGTGAGCTATAATAGCTCAGCAAGATAATATTGTAAACTAGAATTTAAAATGTAACCAAGTATACATGTATATACATATGGAAGCAGTAACCAAAGTATAAACTTTAAGGGATAATAAAACTCTTATTTAATAATACATCATCCACTTACTATTATAAGAAAGAAATCTAGAATAATACAGTATCAGTTTCTCTTCTTAAATAATATAACAATCAATATAATCTTTCAGTGTAATATGAATATTTATTTAAATCTCTTACTATCATCTTCTCATTTCCTTCTTATGTAACAATTTTTATAAATTAATATAAAATCAGTTTCTCTTCATCTATAACAATAATTTCATCTTTCATATCATTTTCCCTTTTCAGTATACCAATCTGACTTTATCATTCATTCTTTATTCAAATATTGTAGGGGTTTTCACTGTTGCCGAATACGTGAGGCACGATGATCAGTCGCCCTCCGTATCCGTCCCTTTTTACTACCGGTAGACGGAGGTAGGTCTGCCACCATCCCCCAGGAGGAAGGTCTACCACTACATCCTCCTTCGGCAACTCTTGGGCCGAAATGAAACATTAAGTGCTGGACTGTGCAACTTCCACACGGCCTCTTACGCTTACTGTTGTAATATTAAGTGCTGGACTGTGCAACTTCCACACGGCCTCTTACGCTTACTGTTGTAAATTCCCCTTTTTATAAGATCATTATTCAATTTATCAACACCATTTCACATTTCCATTCCCATATATCACTTTCATTCTCGCACATTATTTCTATAAAATATATGTATATAACATACACTAAAAAGAATGTTTATAATATAGCATTATAAACCATATAACCCTAGATAACAACTGATACCATTCTCTTTCATATCTCTTTTACCCTAGAGCATATTCGCTCCATTCATAATCATCTCTATATTCATATTTCAGAAAACATATCCATCTCTCTTTAACTTCCCACAATCAAGAGAATATATTCTTTGCAATATAGCAACAAAAGAATCACATATACATAAATATATTCCATGATATCATTATTATTCCGAAGATAAATAATTTTTAAAGTAGGGATAGAAGAATCTTGCCTCGGTTTCTGTATCCTGACAGTATGGCTGGTTCCTCCTCCGGAATTTCTATAAACACAAAAGGACCGTCATTAGAATACCACATCTCTTACTCACTACCCTCTCGTATAACAACACCCTTTACACTTCAACATATGTTTAACGTATTATTATTATCCCAAAGGTTCAAGAACTTAACCATTTATAAGCTCAATCGAAGTTTCAATGTTTTTCACCATTTCCCCTAACGACCACACTCGACTGTAAAATTTCTTATAAATTTTAAATTTCGAATTTTAATGTAAGGTCAACTGGAAATAGTTCTTTGACCACACTACTACCATATCCCAAAATTTCATAACATTTAAAAACGTATAGGTATGGTAACTATAGCCCCAAAGTTAACACAATTACGGTTTCTCGGTTTTCGAACGTCTTTCACTAAAACTGATTTTTCTCCTAAACCGTTCATCAGATTTTAACGCACTTTATATCGAAACAATCTATGAACTAGGATCTATCATCTCATGGTCACTTGGGAGTCTGGACAGTAAGGTACCGTACGGGTATAGGGTCCAAAAACAGGGCAGTTTCTTGGTCTAACGAAAATCGGACATTATAACGGCTATATTTTCATACTTTCCAAAATCAAACTCCTCCAAATCAATCATCCACCTTATACACCATCACCTACACCATGTGGTCATCTTACCAACCATGGTTACAAGCACATACTCCTTCCATATTCAACTTTAATCACTTACAAACACATGGATCATCATAATCTTAACATTTACACCACTTAATCACTAAACCAAACAATATCCATCATAAATAAGAAAGGGCAAGCATGTTTATACCTTCTTGAAGCTTTGAAAACACTTAACAATCCTTGATATATCCTTAAACAACCTTATCCTAGCTTGAATCAACTAAAGAAACCATAAAAAAAATGTTAGTTCTTAGAAAACACTATTCATCACTATTCATTCATCACTTTGATGAATTTATTACCTTACCAAATGATGCTTGATTGCTATGAAACTTGGTGGATGTCTCTATATATCCTCAAGTAACCTCCATGATTTTTCCCTTGATTTTTAGTTGATTCTAGCTAGGGTTTTGAAATTAATTTTTTGTTGATGAATACTAAAATTCGAATTGGATGAAGATGATGGGTGGGGAGAGATTTTTGCTTTTGTTTTGATCTTATCTTGGTGATTACTTGTTAATCTAGAGTGTTATGGAAGCCTTGGAAGATATTTTGTGGTTAAAAGCCATGTGAAAGTACTAATTTACCCTTAAAAACAAGTTAATGGAAAGTGATACCACTTGGATGCTCTAATCTCTTATTTTCTAAATTTTCTAAGTACAATGCCCATCACATTGGTAAATAATATGGCATGTATCCTTGTTATATTACTAATCTTGGTTGCTTGGTTCCCATAATCGTCTAATTGTGATTCGTTTCGAGTATACCTCATTATCTCAGTGGTTTTGAAACCATTTACGAATCCAATTTCCCTTGGCATTCTCTTAACTTAATATTCCTTTGGTTTAACCTAAATTCACTAATCCCTCAATATATAATTCTTATAATATTTCCATGCTCCTTAATATCCAATAGAAGCTCTTTAGAAGTCAAAATCCTCAAAATCCATATTCAGGAATCTCTGAAATCTATCGTCATTTCGAGTCACTTATTTCCATTGTACAACACTAATATGGTTTCTGTTTATTCCTTTTCCGTTTCCATTATGGAGTACTTATATACCATTTCTCTAAATCCTCGAAATTTACTATTTATGTGATCACTGTAGCTTTGTCAAAGTTAAGGTTATTACAAACTTACAATAATAATCGACTACGAATTACAAGGTAAGATGTGTTTATATAGGCCTAGATATCTTGCCCAACAAGAAAAACAACCTAGAATACAATTGGAAATAGGTTTAGGTACCAAAAATACAATTAGAATTCGTTTAGGGGTAAAACGGAGATTTTCAGCAATTTTTTCCCCGCAGCAGCGCAGCCTGCACTCCCCTTCCTGTTCGTGCACTGTGCAGGCGCAGCCTGCGCTCTATAGAGCACTGCCAGCGCTCCTATGGCTGGTGGCGGTTCGATTTCTGCAGTTTTTCTTCGTTTTTCGTCCGTTTTCTTCCATTCCTTTTGCAATCACTTCCCTTCTTCAATCCAAAGACTTGCAAAACTCTTGATAGTTGATATTAAGTCACCATTCTTCATTCCATAGCATAATCAACTCCAAAATCAACAGAAAATTCACCCCTAATCGATATTTCTCCAAACCTGCACAAGTAAATAAAACACATAAAAACTACGACAAACTTGAGGCCAAATACACCAATTTAAGCCGATACGGAATGTTCCAAGTGGATATAAAATCCACTTATCACACCCCCAAACTTAAACCGATGCTTGTCCTCAAGCATAAACAATTACACTAACTAACTAGTACCACTTCCGTAGGTGATCACGGTTGTATTTGGCATATGCAACAAGCCCTTTAAACCCCTAGGTAGCCCTAGTGGACGAGTAAGGTCTCGTGAGGGCCTATAGCGAATGTACCCACAAAATCCATTTAACCTAATGCAATGCATTGCATGAATGCAACTAATATGAAATGCAACGATCCCCTTCAAACTCACCAAGACCAACTAACAAGCAAATATCTCAAAGAATGCAACAAATCCAAGCAGAGCTCGACTAAGTCCCCGTATACTAACAATACATGAACAGAAACGTGCGTGTGTGCAATGCTCATCAGAAATACTCCCAAAACTAGGTCAAAAATCATACATGCTTTCCGTCAAGACAATTACAGGTTTATAACTAGAATAGACTGTAGACACTCCATAACCTAGAAACACCTCCATCATTATCCAAGGTAGACAGCAACTCATGCTTTATTACTAAACTACGACACTATATACAATACGCATGCTTATTTAACCGTGCAATGAATGAGACCCCAAAAGGCTTATACAATAATACCCATGTAGCGAGTGTTAGGTCAGCAATCCCAAACCACAAGGGCTTTAGGTTACTAGGACTAAGTCCCCGGAGACTTAATTACTCGAGTATTAATGAGCTCACTCTGGTTAATTTTGCATAAAAACAAACAAAACTTTGACTTTTTTTTATCGCAATCTGGAATGAGCCTTTCTCATTTCCAACCCTAGACTACTCATATAAATATGAACCGGCTACTAGCCATTATTGACAAATATTACAACTAGCATGAAATTCCTGTTTTCCCCCAAACTTAGACTTTAGTGTTCCTATGCTATAAAGGGAATAACGAAAATTCTAAGAATAAGCAAGTGATTAAATCTCAAAACATCCAACAGGCATGACTCCTAACCTAGCCCAAAAGTACCCCAATGAGACTGTGTAATTAGTTTTGTTCCCGTAATATGCAAGTCAATTCCTAGGAACTATAAATCAGCCCTCTACTCATCATTATCACACTCAATTAAACATCTACCTACCAATCAGAATTAGCTCGTCCTAAGGGATCATGAAAATGCATGCCATGAAAATGCAACTAAAATGGACTTACATGATAAAACAAACAAAAAATAAAACAAAATGTCCTATATGAAACAAACATAAATACTACGAACATAACAATCATGCATGAACTATCACTACTATGCAAACATGATATCCTATATGAACACATAATACAACATCAAATACAACTACTAATCCCCATATCACCCCCAAACTTAAAGTATTCAATGCCCTCATTGAATGGAAGTAAATACGAAGGAAAGCAGAAAACATACCTACTCCTCAGGATCATCACCCTCCTCGGGTGAATCTGGATACGGAGTCCGTGCTCCAAAAAGAGGCCACTCCACAGGAGTACCTGGCGACCTAAAAGCTGAATCCAAAGCACTAGCCATGTCCTCTGAATACTCGCGATGGCGAATATTCAACGCATCCATCTTCCGTGTCATAGAATCCATACGCCTAGTCATACCACGGAAGTAACCCTCCAGAACCGACATATCCACCATACCCTGCGATGGAGCTACTCTGGAACTCCCAGCAACATCAACTCTCGACACACGTGGCGGAGCGCCCGCTCTCTGACCACCGGCAACACCAACTCCCTTCGTGATCCGATCAAAAGTAGTCTCATCAATAGGAGGACCGGCCGGCTGCATCTGCTCCTCATCAGACCACCTCACTTGAACTGTTTCGCATAACCCAGTGATAACAGAAGCATGAGGCATACTACCTGAAGTACCTCCTCTCATAAACCGCAACATACCCTGATGAATCAACTGACTCAAATCAATGTACTTCCCCCGAAGAATGCCCCATAACAAAATAGCTCTATCAACTGTGACTTCCGTCGTATGAGAAGATGGCATAAGGTTTGCACAAATAAAATGATACCACATACGAGCTTCCGTATTCATCCTAGGTGAAGGAAAGTGCTGATGCTCCGTAGTGCCAGCTTTATACTTCCAAATTGTACCCGGAGTACATAACTCTAACACAATCTGCTCCAAATCAATATCCGCCCTAGGCTTCTGCATCCAATCCTCCTCCCCTCTAGGCCTAGCACCCTGCCTGACAAGCCTCCGAATAGCCCGAGGTGTGTAATCTACAGTCAACCCCCTCACTACCGAATACCCATTCTTTTCCACCTTAGCATTGGCATAAAATTCCCGCACCAAATTCACCGGAACCATTCTTGCCATCTCACAAAAAGTAACCCAACCACGCTCACTAATCATGTCAATCATCTCAAACTGATAAGTGGCAACAAATTTCTCTCCTCAAGCACCGCCTTAGTCATTAACCGCTCATATTTCGATTGAGCCTCTGGCGAAATAAATCTCTCCACCTCACCCACCGAACTCGAATCCTCATCCGAAGATGGGCGAGTACCACTACTACTTCCAACAATTCGTTGCCTTTTGGGAGCCATAACAATACTAAATTCAAGCAACAACTCCCAAAAATTTGAATTTAACCAAAGCCCTAAATATCAAGAACCCCAATTCACAATAATTAACAAGATGAGTTTAGATTGATACCCAATCGAATGAAGAGGCGCCCTTGCAACTAAATTAGCCTCAAACTTCGAATTAATCCTCCCTTGAGCCTTGAATTGATGAATGGTGAAAAATTAGAATTATAAAGATGAGATATGGATTATGGGTGTATGCATATATATATGGGGGATGTAATAATTCGAATTAAGATATGTTTAGGCTAAGGATTAGAGTTGAAATAGGTTAGGGTTTGTATAACATATGAAATATAAGTGGAATTATGAATTGGGAATGGAAAATATGAATTTTTGGGGTTTAAGAGACAAAATTTTGAACCTGGACAGGGGGGTTTGCGCTGCCTGCGCTCTGACCAGCGCAGCCTGCGCTCTGTTGCGCAGGTAGCGCCTGCGTTACTGCCAATTTATTTTTTTTTATTTTTTATTTTTTATTTTTTATTTTTTTTACAAACTCCTATACTAACACCAAAGTACAACAATGCTTGGGTTGCCTCCCAAGAAGTGCTTGTTTAACGTCAATAGCTTGACATTCTTCCGAAAATTCACGAACAAGATAAAACCACGGCAACTTTCTCGCGGTTTACCATTCCACCAAAATAAGGCTTAAGTCTATGTCCATTCACCTTGAACGAATCATCTATAGAAACCCTAAATATCTCCACTGCTCCATGTGGAAATACTTCCTTGACTGTAAATGGACCCGACCACTTCGACTTGAGCTTCCCTGGAAAAAGTTTAAGGCGAGAGTTGTAAAGCAAAACCTGTTGACCCTACACAAATGTCTTAAGCACCAGCTTCCTATCATGCCACCTCTTAACCTTCTCCTTATACATCTTCGCATTCTCGTAAGCCTGCTCACGGAACTCCTCAAGTTCATTCAACTGAAGTAGACGCTTTTCACCCGCAGCTGAAATATCCAAATTTAACTTTTTCAACGCCCAATAAGCCTTGTGCTCTAGCTCGGCCGGCAAATGACAAGCCTTGCCAAAAACCAACTGATAAGGAGACATTCCAAGAGGTGTCTTATAAGCAGTTCTGTATGCCCAAACAGCCTCGTCTAACTTCAACGACCAATCCTTACGAGATGGATTCACCACTTTCTCAAGAATTCTTTTGATTTCACGATTCGAAACCTCCGCTTGACCATTAGTTTGGGGATGATAAGCAGTGGCAACACGATGCGTCACATTGTACCTTGCCATCATAGCAGTAAATTGACGATTACAAAAGTGTGTCCCCTCATCACTGATTATAGCTCGTGGAATCCCAAAACGCGTGAAAATCTTCTTGTGAAGAAAATTCAGCACCACCTTAGCATCATTGGTCGGTAAGGCTTTAACCTCGACCCATTTAGACACGTAATCCACAGCTAAGAGAATGTACTGATTATTGCAAGACGAAACAAACGGACCCATAAAATCAATCCCCCACACATCAAAAATCTCGACTTCAAGGATAGTGTTAAGAGGCATCTCGTTCCTCCTAGAGATATTACCAACCCTTTGACATCGATCACAACTCATCACAAACCTATGAGAATCTTTAAACAGAGTCGGCCAATAGAATCCCGCTTGAAGTACTTTCTGAGCCGTTTTATCACCACCGTAGTGGCCTCCATATGTGGTAGAATGACAATCATGCAAAATACTTTCCATCTCACTATAAGGAATGCACCTCCTCAAAACCTGATCCACACCAAGCTTAAACAAAAATGGCTCGTCCCAACGATACCATTTCACATCATGTAGAAACTTCTTCTTTTGAGCATAAGAAAATTCCGGAGGGATGACATTACTAACAAGATAGTTCACATAATCTACAAACCATGGTTCTTCACCTTGCACCCCAAAAAGTTGCTCAGCTGGAAAAGATTCATTAATAAGAGATTTAGCATGTGAATCCTTACCGTGGTCCTCCAAACGTGATAGATGATCAGCCACCTGATTTTCTGTGCCCTTCCTATCTTTGATGTCCAAATCAAATTCTTGCAATAACAGCACCCAACGAATCAATCTAGGCTTTGAATCCTTCTTCGACATGAGATATCGAATAGCATCATGATCCGTATACACAATCACCTTTGTACCAAGCAAATAAGATCTGAATTTCTCAAAAGCATTGACAACTGCTAGCAACTCCTTCTCCGTAGTGGTGTAGTTAAGCTGTGCATCGTTGAGGGTTTTACTAGCATAGTAAACCACATGAAATATTTTATCCTTCCTTTGCCCAAGCACAGCTCCAACCGCATAGTCACTAGCATCACACATTAGCTAAAACGGTTCCTCCCAATTAGGTGTTGTAATGATAGGTGTGGTAGTCAACTTCTTCTTCAAGAGCTCAAAAGCCGCAAGACACTCATCATCAAACTTGAAAGGAACATCCTTCTCCAACAAATTGCACAAAGGTTTAGAGATTTTCGAGAAGTCTTGAATGAATCGCCTACAGAATCCCGCATGACCAAGAAAAACTGCGAATTCCTTTAACGAAAATAGGTGGAGGAAGATTCTCGATTGTCTCCACCTTAGCCCTATCCACTTCAAGCCCCTTACCAGATACCTTGTGCCCAAGAATAATTCCTTCTTATACCATGAAGTGACACTTTTCCCAATTAAGTTTCCACACACCTCTTCAAAACCAAGCAAGATTGTGCAAGCACTCATCATAAGACGTACCAAAAACTGAGAAATCATCCATAAAAACTTCCACATTCGAGCCAATCATGTCTGAGAAAATAGCCATCATGCACCTTTGAAAAGTGGCTGGAGCACCAAATAGTCCGAAAGAAACACGTCGGAAAGCAAAAGTACCAAAAGGACATGTGTATGTGGTCTTCTCCTGATCTTCCGGGGCAATACAAATCTGATTGTAACCTGAATAACCGTCAAGGAGGCAATAGTACTCGTGCCCCGCCAACCTGTCTAACATCTGATCAATGAATGGCAAAGGAAAATGATCTTTTCTCGTGTCTTTGTTGAGCTTCCTATAATCCATGAAAACTCTCCATCCCGTGACTGTTCGAGTAGGAATGAGCTCATTCTTATCATTAGCAACAACTGTCATGCCTCCCTTCTTTGGCACACATTGAACCGGACTCACCCAAGAACTGTCTGAGATAGGATATATAATACCCGCATCAAGCCACTTTAGAATTTCCTTCTTCACCACCTCTTTCATAATCGGATTAAGTCTCCGCTAATGCTCAACAGTAGGCTTAGCTCCCTCTTCTAGCAGAATTTTTTGCATGCAATAAGAAGGGCTGATTCCCTTGATATCTGCAATAGTCCAACCAATGGCTGATTTGAACTCTCTCAGAATTCGCAAGAGTTTATCTTCCTCACTACCTGACAAGTTAGAAGCAATAATAACCGGTAATGTAGATGCATCACCAAGAAAAGCATACCTCAAGTGTTCGGGCAATGGTTTGAGTTCAAGTGTAGGAGCTTCCTCAATAGATGGTTTCAGCCGACCCTCAGAATTTTTCAGCTCTCCTAACCCCAAAGATTCAAATGGTAAATCAAATTTCCTCTTCCATGGAGCTGAATTTAATTGTTGCAATTTCTCGGCTATTTCTTCATCTTCAAAATCAGAATCACCAACTAACACTCTTTTCAACGAATCTGACTTAAGCAGTTGCTCCATCTCTGTAGTAACCGCAGAATCAACCAAATCCACCATCAAGCATTCTTCCTCATCCGTGGGAAATTTCATCGCATTGAACACATTAAAAGTAACATTCTGGTCTTGCACCCTCATGGTGAGCTCTCCTTTCTGCACATCGATCAAAGTAATCCCCGTAGCTAAGAATGGTCTTCCCAAGATTATGGAAATCTTCTTATCTTCCTCGAAATACAAGATAACAAAATCAGTAGGGAAGATAAGCTTATCAACTTTCACCAAGACATTCTCCACTATGCCTCTAGGATAAGTAATTGAACGATCGGCCAACTGTAACGAGATGTTAGTTGGCTTTGGATCCGGTAGACCAAGTTGCAAGAATATTGACAAGGGCATGAGATTAATGCTTGCTCCCAAGTCACACAAGCACTTCTCAAAGAATAGATTACCAATAGTGCATGGAATAGTAAAACTACCCGGATCCTTTAGCTTCGGCAGCAACTTCTGTTGCAGAACTGCACTACATTCTTCCGTTAAGGCAACGGTCTCTAATGCATCAAGCTTCAATTTTTGAGAGAGAATACCTTTCATGAACTTAGCATAGCTCGGCATCTGTTCAAGAGCTTCCGCAAAAGGAATGTTAATATGCAGCTTCTTGAACACCTCTAAGAACTTAGCAAACCTCATATCCAAATTCTGCTTCTGGAGTCTTCTAGGATATGGAGGAGGAGGATAAATCTAAGTGTTGTTCGTAGACTTCTCAACAGAATTTTTAACAAGTTCCTTGCTCTTCTCTACTTCACCATCCAGCTCTTCAGCTACTACGTCAAATTTCTCATTGTCAGACACTGCAGATTTTTCAACTTGCTGATTCTGCACTTCTTCATCTTCTTTAGCGGCTGATTTAGGATCTGATGTCACCTTTCCCGATCTCAAAGTCACTGCCTTCACCTGTTCTTTGCCATCCCTCCTACCTGGATTAGTCTCTGTATCACTAGGAAGAGTTCCTTGAGGCCTACTAAGTAAGGCACTTGCAATCTGTCCTATCTGGGTTTCCAAGACTTTCTGGCCAGCTTGTAGGTTCTTTACCGCTATCCACACATCATCTGATTTATCATTAGATGATTGCCCCATATGAGCTTGGGGCTGTTGCTGCTGAAATCCAGGAGGTTGATATGGTGCCCTTGGAGCATAAGGATGCTGATAGCCTTGATTGAATGGTTTCGCTTGATGATAAGGTTGTTGTGCACTTTGATTGTTGCTCCAGCTAAAATTAGGATGATTCCTGTTGTTCGGATGATAAGTAGCTGGAACTGGTACATTAGATCTCTGGAAATTACTCACAACTTGTACTGATTCAGAAGAGATAGCACACTGATTCGTCTCATGTGCGCCCGCACAAAGCTCACAAACACTAGCCACCTACTGAACTCCATAATTTGCTAGAGAATCCACCATCAGAGTCAACGCCTTCAACTGAGCTGCAATAGCTAAAGCTGTATCCACCTCAAACATACCTGCTACCTTGCCTTGAGAAAGCCTCTGGGTTGGATTCTGATATTCATTGGCAGCCATCGTCTCAATAAGTTCATAAGCTTCATCATAGCTCTTAGCCCATAGAGCTCCTCCTGATGCTGCATCTAGCATAGGTCTAGATTGTGCTCCCAACCCATTGTAAAAACTATTGATCACCATCTAGTCAGGCATGCCATGGTGTGGACACCTACGAAGCATCTCCTTGTATCGTTCCAAGCCTCACACAGAGATTCTCCAGATTGCTGCTGAAATTGGGCTAACTGATTCCTCAATGCTGCAGTTTTCGCCATAGGGAAGAATTTAGTAAGAAATTTCTGAGCAAGATCCTCCCATGTAGTAATGGAACCAGGTGGTAGAGAGTGTAACCAGCCCTTAGCCTTATTCTTCAGAGAGAATGGGAAAAGTCTTAACTTGATAGAATCATCCGAAACACCATTAAACTTGAAAGTATCACAGATCTCGATAAAGTCCCGAATATGCATGTTAGGATCCTCCGTAGGAGCACCCCGAAACTGAACCGAATTCTGTAGCATCTGAATAGTGCCCGGCTTGATCTCGAAGTTATTAGCCGTGATGGCTGGCCTGATGATACTAGACTGGATATCATTGATCTTCGGCTAAGAATACTCCTTCAAAGCCTTAGCTGCTGCTGCATCTGCCATTGCTACTGTAGTTTCAGCTTCCTCGTTCTTATTCTCTAAAATCTCTACAAGATCGTCTTTTGCCAGTTTTTGTAAACGAGATTGCAAACGTGTTTTCATACAAACCTAAGTACCTGAAACACCACGAACAAACAAACTAAGTAAGAAATCCGAGTCAGTGAATGCTAACGACTACTATTGACAAGCACATAAACTAAAAATAAAACACCGATGATCCCCGGCAGCGGCACCAAAAACTTGTTATGCTATAATTACGCAAGTGCACGTAGTCACAAGTAATACAATTAAAGTTCGTTCCACGGAGATCTGGTTAATTTTTACGCAAACAATATGCCTATGCAACAATGTATGGTTTTAATTCACTGCTAAGAAAAATAACAAATTGGATTTGATTATCTAAATTAAACTAAGATGCAAATTATAAATCGAAGAATTAACTAATTGACAAGAATTAAAATCAAATTACTTATATGAGAATAAACATGGAATCCTAGTTTCATTATCTACTTCACTTAGAGTTGCAGCCTTCAATTAAAACATGCGGTGTTTTGATATCTGATCGAATAACACGAAAAGAGTAAAAGTTACCTCTCGGTATACTAGTACCAATCTACGCATACATCCACAAAAGAGATAGAAGATGAATAGGCACCTATTACGTTTAGACCCTATATCTCTATAGAATTTGAAAACATAAAGGTTGAAGCACAAGTTATTCACTTAGATCACATAGGGTAGCACAATATCTCTATTGATGTGATGTGTCAAATTATACCTAACCGCAAGCGCACGGTGTCTATTGCTAGTACAGATGGCAAGCGGGTCGAATCCACAAGGAGACAGGTTCTACTAATTCCTTTTCAGTTATCGCTAATTGTTTCAAGGGTCAAACGATTATTGAAGAATTATTAATTAACTAATTAAACTAGATTAACAATAATTAAACAGATGATAAACAAATTATTTAAAACCTAGGGCAATCAGGTCCACCATGCTTACACAATTGGCTCTTAAGCTAAAGCAATCAATGTGATCCTATAACTAGAGTATGTTAATCTCTTTCAAGCATTAACACTCTCGAAACATTCAACACAATTAACCACTTTTAGTAATTCAATCAATCAGGTAATTAGAGTCAAGTTAATCTCTTTCAAGCATTAACGCTCTCAGAAATCCAATGATGCTTTCGCACTCAAATTCAATTCTGCTAATCGTATGTGTGCCTCTAGTAAGTAAATCTCTCGATCCATACCACTATTTGCATATAATTAATCCATGATATCGGCCGATTACACAAATTAATGATTAAAACATATCAATCAGAATTAACCATAACCAATCAAACCACTATGAAAATCATGCCAATATTAGTGCAAACATGGCTTCCCTTTAAGCCCTAGAAATAACTACTCGCTAATAATTAAACAAGTAAAACAACTAGTAAAACAAGAAAACATAATTAAACTAATAAGAACAAAGAAAAGATTAAGAGAACAAAACCTTCAAACTTCAATGTTGTTACCCAAAAGAAGAGTCATGGTGTTTCTCTACATCTCCAACTAATAATACTACTAATCTACTCTAAACTATATTATCTGATCTAATATTACTCCCTTAATAATTTTTCCTCATACCCTAGATGTGTTTATATAGGCTCTAAAAGTCTTGCCCAATAAAAGTATTTTAATACTCTAAATCAATTACAAGTAGGATTCCATAACTGAATAGGATTCCTTAATTAAAATTCGTCACTTCTTTTTCTCCTCTGTTTCTGGGCTCTTCCAATTGGATTTTGCTTACTGGACCACCTCTGAATTAAAGATAATTCCACAAGCTTCGCGTGGACAGTAAGATCGTCAAATTCTGACTTCTGGAACTCAAGATATGGCCCAAACAGTGCAGGCAGCCTGTATAGCCCAATATTACGAATTTTCTCCTATTTTATCTCCAAAATAGCTCTTTTTGCTCCAAATCCTTTCAAGTCATGAATTCTTTATTTCCTACAATAAAACAATAAAATCTATTAAATAAAAATCCAAATCAATGCAAAACACAATAAATATGAGAATAAAATCATCTAAAATATATATAAAAATATACTCTATCAAACATCCCCACACTTAGCATTTGCACGTCCTCGGGCAAATAAGTGAAATAAAAACTAAGTCCTAACAAACATCACTTTCGTAGATGACACGATTGCATTGAGCATATGCAACAAGCCGTTAAACCCCTAGGCAGCCCTAGTAGGACGAGTGTTGTCTCGTGAGGGTTTATAGTGAATGTACCCACAAAATTCATCCAACCATGCAAAAGATCAATGCTAACACAATACCACACACACAAGTCCTCTCATGCCACATCAACTTAAGAATCAAAGCAAACATACGATGTCTTGGTGTCGAAAGTGCAAGTATTCACGTAGTCTACTCAACCAACATGCAGAAGGTCATAAAAATTCATGTCAAGTGTAAAACATCGTTGGTAATCATGCTAAGCCCACAAGAAATACATCTTTAAGTCTAAACCTGGGATCTCCTATGCCAAAACAAGTAATAACTCACCTTTCACTCAAAAACGAATATTCACTCAAGAACAAGGTTAAGTGTATCACTCAATTCCAACAAAATCATAAACACAACTTTACACTCGCAATCAATCTCACGCTCAACACAACATACATCACTGATGACAATCAAAAGGTCTTTATTTGGGTTGTAGCGTGGGCTAGGGACCAGGTATGTCAAGTAAAGCTAAAACAGGTTAAATGTCAAAAGCTAGTACCCGACAATGAAATTAAAACAACTCCCATACTTATTAAAACCAATGAATACTTCCCCACACTTGAACTTTTATTATTTTCCAATAAACACCTTGTCTAGTCGAATCAATGTAGGATCACAAAAGATAAGAATGCTCTCATATTTATTTATTTTTTTTTTCTTTTTTTTTTCTTTTTTTTTTCTTTTTTTTTTCTTGAGAGCTAAAGAATAAACACAATGATCCATAGATATTTTTATGAATTTCGACTAGCAAGCATCAACCCAAAATTAATATTCCCCAAAAGTATGATCATCAATAAAACCCCCCTTTTATGAACACCTTATTACTCCCTTAAGCACGATACTAGCCTTTGACAATTTAGGTTCAAATTTAATGTAAGGCCAATAGAATAAAAGATAATGGCAAGTAATGTAGTGTGTCACCGAAAGAATAGGATTAAGCTCAAAGGGTTAACTAATTGATCATGTGTAAATGGTGTGGAAATATGGGAAACACGAGGTTAAACCTAAGTGCCTTTATCATCTCATCATCAAGTAATGTCATGCATTTCAAGAAAGATCTCAAGTAAGTGCTAGCAATGTAAACAACATGTGGACACTCAAGCAAACGAAAAATCATGCAAAAGATATGCATATAGGCTCAAAACTCACTTGGTGTGACAAAACATAATCAATCCCCGGTAACAAGACTCTCTAACGCACCTACTTGTACTCAAAGCATGAAAACCAAGTCATCTTACACATATTCATGTCATTCTAATCACTTACAACATCCAATTAAGTCTACCAGCTTCAACTTGCTAGTGAAAGTGTGTGCACAAGAACAAAGCACGTCACTTCTCATACAAAAGCGTCAATAAACACAAGAATTCTACGCATGCATGGTGTATCAAGCAAAATACAACAACTAATCAAATTGCATGGCTAGAATTATTTTTGGTATTTTTTTAAATTTTTTAATTTTTTTGGATTTTTTTTTTTTTTGAAATTTTTTTTTTTATATATACACTACGTTGAGAACACCTCCCCACACTTAAGCGCTTCATTGTCCTCAATGAACAAATATAGAAAAGAAAAAAAAAATAAAGAAAAAAAATAAATATAATAAATATACAAAGAAAGGTGTAGAATACTCCCCTAGTGCATAAGCATGAAGTGGCCTTTGAAAATATTGAAGAAGTATGTGCTTGCTCAAATTTAATTTCTACAAGGCGCGCCTTCCATATCCTTCCCCATCGCAACTCAACATGCTTGTTAGGCAAAAACCCCCTGTTTCTGTAGCAATTTCCCAACACTAGCACCACCTCTCCCAACTCACAAGAAGCTCAACCGATAATTTCCAAGCAATATCACACCAAAAATAGCCCAAATTCCAAGAATAATGCAAAATTCCAATTTACAAGAACACAAATTCGTAATAAAAATAAGATTAGAGAAAAAGATTTACCCAATACGAATCGAAAAGGTGAACTTGCAATTAATTCCTCTTTAGAATTGAATTTTTAGAGATTTAAAGAAATAGAAAAGGAATTGGATTTGTTATGGATAGGTGGGTATAAATATAAGATGATGGATAGGTGAAATTTAAAAATTTAGAGTGTAGGAGAGATTTGGGATGGGTTGAATTTGATGTAGGATAGGTATAAGAATTAAGAATTGATAGAATAAAAATTAGAATAGGTTTGGGTGTGTTTTTGTGTTGCAAAACAACAATTTTCGGGGAAAATAAAAAAAATTCTGGGCAGAAGGGGGATGTAACGCAGGCGCAACCTGCGTTACAGGGGCGCAGCGCGCGGAACGGTCAGTAACGCAGCAGCAGGCTGCGTTACAGGGGGGTAAAACGCAGGGGCAACCTGCGCAACACAGGCGCAACCTGCGTGGAGAGCAGAAACGCAGGCGCAACCTGCGTTACACAGGTGCAGCCTGCCCAAAAACACTGTTTCGATTTTTTTTTTTTTTTTTTTTTTTTGAACACTCATTCAAATTTTTTTTTTTTTTACAAATACAACACAATTTTTTTTATAAGAAAATGAAATAAAAAAATCTACTAACCTTATAAAAATCATGGGTTGCCTCCCAAGCAGCGCTTCTTTAACGTCAATAGCTTGACGTCCTCAGAAATAATCCGATGGAGACGGAATATCCAATTTCTCGATCATAAACTCGCCACCACAAAAAGTATCAAGAGTGTCTGTGGTTGTTTTTATCCTGCAGAAAGTCTCCAAACAAGCATCAGCAAAATAAAATATGTCATTAATAAGCAATAGAGAGAGTGCTTGTGCAGTTTTGGAAAACTTTGTGATAAAACAGCGAAAAAATTCGACACCACGAAAATATTGAACTCCCTTGACATAAGGTGGAGGTTCTGGTGGTGGCTTTTCTTCACTCCTCACTTTCACTGTAGTCATTCGGACATCTTTGCTTATCACATCATTGGCTAATAAGACACTTCCATCTTCTCCCTCTTCTCGAGCTTGAAACGTATGAGCCACTTTGTATGGATCCTCAACCAGAATTTGAGAAATATCATCTTGGACAATATTTGTTATCACATCAACCTTGAAATAAGTGTTCTTGAGCAAAGAAGCCTTGTAAGTAGAGGCTAGATCGAGAGCAAATTTATCAATACATGGTAGCTTAGGCACATGTTATGGAAGAGAAACAACAACTATCTCTGTATTGCTTTCCTTTGTAGTCTCATCATCAGTCACATAGTCTTTGGTAGCAGCAACATCATTGATCTCGTCATCGGTGGCATACTCATCCTCTTTATCAATGGCTTCATCATCAACATACATGGAGAAACTATCATATTCCTGATCGCTTGTGAGATTGATAGTAATCAGGTCCTCTTCAGATCGGATAGATGATGATGGTAAATAGTCGAGCTGCACTGTAGTAGAAGAGTTAGCCAACTGTGCAATTTGAGATTCAATCGCCAAACTTTGAGTTTCTAATCCTTTGATCTTCTCGGCTTGTTCTTCAGTACTCTTTAGCAGTTTATTCAAGATATCCCACATCTCATTTGTCTGGTCAGCTTGTACATCCACACTGGGTTGAGAAACATGTAGATCTTTTTGTAGAGGAGGATATTGATATTCTTGCTGTGGCGGCTGCTCATATGACTGATAATATTGTTGCTCAAACTGTTGCTGATTATGATATGAAAAATTTTGAGCACCATTGTCCTGGTAGTAGAAATCTGGTTGATTCACGTATTCTTGATCAAAAGTGTTTGAATACTGATTGTACCCATATCCTTCTTCAAAAGAATTCATTTGTCCTAACTGAGCACTCTGAGAATTATAGACATTGTAATAGCATTCCAAACCATAATGACCCTGGACACCACAAATTGGACAGAAGTTGTAAGTTTTAGGGGCCACTTGTGACATCTCATTGATACTCATTGGACGTATAGTGGTCTCTGTAGGGTTGAATGAGGCAATTTCTTGAGTGCGTGCCTCCAACATGGAAGAGAGTAGTGCAAAAGTATCAACTTCACCCATTGCAAACCTGTAGACACTCAACAAAGCCAAGAAAACGTAGTAAAATCTGCCTCAATTGGAACAAAGGTTCCAACGAGACAATGGAAACAATCTAAACAACTAAATTAAAATCAATAGAAACTCGCTGTCTCCCCGGCAGCGGCGCCAAAAACTTGATGTGTCAAATTATACCTAACCGCAAGCGCACGGTGTCTATTGCTAGTACAGATGGCAAGCGGGTCGAATCCACAAGGAGACAGGTTCTACTAATTCCTTTTCAGTTATCGCTAATTGTTTCAAGGGTCAAACGATTATTGAAGAATTATTAATTAACTAATTAAACTAGATTAACACTAATTAAACAGATGATAAACAAATTATTTAAAACCTAGGGCAATCAGGTCCACCATGCTTACACAATTGGCTCTTAAGCTAAAGCAATCAATGTGATCCTATAACTAGAGTATGTTAATCTCTTTCAAGCATTAACACTCTCGAAACATTCAACACAATTAACCACTTTTAGTAATTCAATCAATCAGGTAATTAGAGTCAAGTTAATCTCTTTCAAGCATTAACGCTCTCAGAAATCTAATGATGCTTTCGCACTCAAATTCAATTCTGCTAATCGTATGTGTGCCTCTAGTAAGTAAATCTCTCGATCCATACCCCTATTTGCATATAATTAATCCATGATATCGGCCGATTACACAAATTAATGATTAAAACATATCAATCAGAATTAACCATAACCAATCAAACCACTATGAAAATCATGCCAATATTAGTGCAAACATGGCTTCCCTTTAAGCCCTAGAAATAACTACTCGCTAATAATTAAACAAGTAAAACAACTAGTAAAACAAGAAAACATAATTAAACTAATAAGAACAAAGAAAAGATTAAGAGAACAAAACCTTCAAACTTCAATGTTGTCACCCAAAAGAAGAGTCATGGTGTTTCTCTACATCTCCAACTAATAATACTACTAATCTACTCTAAACTATATTATCTGATCTAATATTACTCCCTTAATAATTTTTCCTCATACCCTAGATGTGTTTATATAGGCTCTAAAAGTCTTGCCCAATAAAAGTATTTTAATACTCTAAATCAATTACAAGTAGGATTCCATAACTGAATAGGATTCCTTAATTAAAATTCGTCACTTCTTTTTCTCCTCTGTTTCTGGGCTCTTCCAATTGGATTTTGCTTACTGGACCACCTCTGAATTAAAGATAATTCCACAAGCTTCGCGTGGACAGTAAGATCGTCAAATTCTGACTTCTGGAACTCAAGATATGGCCCAAACAGTGCAGGCAGCCTGTATAGCCCAATATTACGAATTTTCTCCTATTTTATCTCCAAAATAGCTCTTTTTGCTCCAAATCCTTCCAAGTCATGAATTCTTTATTTCCTACAATAAAACAATAAAATCTATTAAATAAAAATCCAAATCAATGCAAAACACAATAAATATGAGAATAAAATCATCTAAAATATATATAAAAATATACTCTATCATGATGCCATAAATCATGATGTTCAAACATCAACCTATCCTATGCTAGCATGGCAAGTTCTAAATCTCAAGATCTACTCTCGTTTAGCAAGAGATTAACATATTAGATGTTCGCGACGCTCATAAATAAAATAAGCACAACCATACAAGGATATCAAGAATTCACCACACATAAATCTTTAAGGCATGCAAACTACTAAGCTACATAGATAAATCCACTAGGATCCCACGACAACGATTAGTTCATAATAAAACTTTTCGTCACCATGGGATTAGATGAAAACATGATAATTGACAAAATATAAAAGAAAGAAACAATAATATTAATAAATTAAAGAGTTGAGAAAACAAATCTATGATTCAACGTATACAAAAGATGAAGTAGATCTAGATCCGTGCTTGTCACCGAGCTTTGAATCCTTTTCCACTTTTCTCCCTTGCGAAACTAACTTACAATAATAATCGACTACGAATTACAAGGCTAAGATGTGTTTATATAGGCCTAGATATCTTGCCCAACAAGAAAAACAACCTAGAATACAATTGGAAATAGGTTTGGGTACCAAAAACACAATTAGAATTCGTTTAGGGGCAAAACGGAGATTTTCAGCAATTTTTTCCCCGCAGCAGCGCTGCCTGCGCTTGAGCAGCGCAGCCTGCGCTCCCCTTCCTGTTCGTGCACTGTGCAGGTGCAACCTGCGCTCTATAGAGCACTGCCAGCGCTCCTGTGGCCGGTGGCGGTTCGATTTCTGCAGTTTTTCTTCGTTTTTCGTCCGTTTTCTTCCATTCCTTTTGCAATCACTTCCCTTCTTCAATCCAAAGACTTGCAAAACTCTTGATATTTGATATTAAGTCACCATTCTTCATTCCATAGCATAATCAACTCCAAAATCAACGGAAAATTCACCCCTAATCGATATTTCTCCAAACCTGCACAAGTAAATAAAACACATAAAAACTACGACAAACTTGAGGCCAAATACACCAATTTAAGCCGATACGGAATGTTCCAAGTGGATATAAAATCCACTTATCAGTGTGATAGGCTTCTGGAGCGTTCACTATATCAACAAAGGCCGCGAAATTGTTCTTCTCATAGGTAAACCCAGTGGAAGACATCATCTTAACAATAGGCACCATTGAAGTGTTGGAACTTTTATTGCAGAGAGTTTTAGTGAAGAAGATGCAGTTAACTTATGAAATTCTTTGAAAGTGAATAAAAGTGAGATGTGAGAGCACAAGACAGTCTTTTATATTTTTCAAGAATTAAAAATGAAATAATTAAAAATAATTACTCCATTGGTTAAAAGTAACTGTCAGATAATTAATGAAAAGAAAAGAAGTACAGCCGTGACTAAATATACACGTTTACCAACGACTATATAAAAAAATATATATATCAACAGATATAGAATAGACGGTTGATAAAATAGTTTATCCATCGATGACGTGGATAACCTGTTATCCGTTGACATACGAAAATCTAGTAATGTGTTTATACTACCAACGGATAAAAGAATATCCGTTGATAAGCAAATTTTTCCTTAGACAAAATTTATGCAGAAATTTTTTTGAGAGTTTTTAATTCTCAAGAAAACCAAAACACATTTCTAGCTGCAATACAGTATGATTATATATCACTAGGAATTACGAAAAATTAAGCATACCTAGTTCACCTACCAACCTTGTGAATGAAGATTCATCAAGAGGCTTGGTGAAGATATCTTCAAGCTGCATTTCACTTGGCACAAAGTGCATTTCTACTGTACCATTCATCACATGCTCTCTAATGAAGTGGTATTTGATGTCAATATGCTTGGTTCTCGAATGTTGCACTGGATTCTCTGTAATGGCAATAGCACTTGTGTTTTCACAGAAAATTGAAATCTTCTCAATTTTTAGACCATAGTCAATAAGTTGATTTTTCATCCAAAGAATCTGTGCACAGCAACTTCCAGCAGCAATGTACACAGCTTCAGCTGTAGAAGTGGAGACTGAATTCTATTTCTTACTGAACTATGACACAAGCCTGTTCCCTAGAAATTGACAGGAACCTGTAGTACTTTTCCTATCAATTCTGTAACCTACATAGTTTGCATTTGAATAGCCAATTAGATCAAAGCCAGAATCTCTTGGGTACCAAATGCCAAGGTTTGGTGTTCCCTTGAGATACCTGAAAATTCTCTTAATAGCAATCAAGTGAGACTCTCTAGGGTCAGCTTGAAATCTAGCACAAAGACAAGTGGAAAAAATTATATCAGGTCTACTAGCTGTTAGATATAGAAGTGAGCCTACCATGCCTCTATAGCTTGAGATGTCCACAGACTTTTCCTTAGTATTCAACTCAAGCTTTGTTGCAGTGGCCATAGGTGTTTTTGTAGAGGCACAATCCATTAAGTCAAATTTCTTTAAAAGATCATAAATATATTTTTTTTGACTTATGAAAATTCCCTCATTAACTTGCTTCACTTGTAAACCAAGAAAGTAAGTTAATTCACCCATCATGCTCATTTCATACCTACTTTGCATAAGTTTGGCAAACCTTTTGCAAAGCTTCTCATCAGTAGACCCAAAAATAATATCATCTACATAGATTTGAACAAGTATTGAAGAACCATTGACATTTCTATGAAATAAGGTTTTATCTACTGTACCTCTAGTGAAGTGATTAATTCTCCAAAAGAAATTGAGATAAAGTGTCATACCAGGCTCTTGGTGCTTGCTTCAAACCATAAAGTGCTTTCAGGAGAAGATATACATATTCTGGAAAATCTGGATATTCAAAGCCAGGAGGTTGATGGACATATACTTCTTCTTCCAGTTCTCCATTTAGAAAGGCACTTTTGACATCCATCTGATAGACTTTGAAATTTGCATGTGCTGCATAGGCTAGGAAAATTCTAATTGCCTCAAGTCTTGCCACTGGAGCAAAAGTTTCATCAAAATCTATCCCTTCTTCTTGAGAATAGCCCTTTGCCACTAATCTAGCTTTGTTTCTCATAATTATGTCATTTTCATCAGTCTTATTCTTGAGAACCCATTTGGTACCTATGACACCTCTATCATCAGGTTTGGGCACAAGCTTCCATACTTTACTTCTCTCAAATTGGTTTAGCTCTTCTTGCATTGCTAATACCCAATCTGGATCTAGAAGGGCATCTTCCACTTTCTTAGGTTCCTCTTGAGACAGGAAACTACTGTATAGGCATTCTTCTTGTGTGGACCTCCTAGTTTGGACTCTTAAGTTTGAGTCACCAATGATTAACTCAAAAGGATGATCTCTGGTCCATTTTTTTGAAGGTGGAAGGTTTGATCTAGATGAGGTTGCTTCATCTAAATGAGCATGATCTTGTTGATTGGTCATTGAGTGTTGACTTTGAGAAACTCCCCCTGAGTTTGTTGTCCTTGCGGAATTATGAAGTTGACTGCCAACGGATGCATCATTTTGTCTATCAACGGATGCTCCATTTTGTCTGTCGACGGTTGCATGAGAATGCCTGTCAACGGATGCATCTGATGCTCCAATATGACTGTTAACGAATGCTTCATTTCAAGTGTTAACATCACTTCTAGTTGGACCAGCAACTCTAGATGAATTTTCATGGTCATGATCTTCATTTTCCTCATCATCATCAATGTACATTCTTCCTTCTACATCATTTTCAAATCTCAACTTTTCATGGAAGCCTTCATCATTTAGACCTAGAATCTTTTGATCATCAAACACAACATGTACAGATTCCATAACAATGTTGGTTCTTAGATTGTAGACTCTATAGGCTTTCCCTACTGCATACCCAACAAAGATAGCTTCATCTGCCTTTGCTTCAAATTTGCCCAAATTATCTCCATGATTCCTTAGCACAAAACACTTACATCCAAAGACATGAAGAAAAGCTAAAGTTGGTTTCTTGTTGGTGAATAACTGATAAGGAGTCATTCCTCTAGCTTGATTGACCAAGGAAATATTCTGAGTGAAACAAGCAGTGTTGACAGCTTCAGCCCAGAAATATGTTGGCAATCTTGATTCACTTAGCATTGTTCTAGCTGCTTCAATGAGAGTTCTATTTTTCCTTTCAACAACCCCATTTTGTTGAGGTGTTCTAGCAGCAGAAAACTCATGGACAATTCCATTCTCTTCACAGAAAATCTTCATTGTGGAATTTTTGAATTCAGTACCATTGTCACTCCTGATTCTTTGTACTTTGATTTCAGAACCATTGTTTACTAGTCTGAGATGATTGATGATGATTTCACTTGCACAATCTTTGGAGTGCAGAAAGAAGGTCCATGTAAACTTAGAAAAATCATCTACAATCACCGGACAGTATTTCTTCTTTGAAATGGACATGACATTTATTGGACCAAATAAGTCCATATGCAGCAATTGAAGTGGCTTAACAATGGATGACTCTGTCTTGCTCTTGAAGGATGATTTCTTTTGTTTCCCTAATTGGCAGGCATCACACAATCCATCCTTGATGAACTTCAATTGAGGGATTCCTCTAGCCAGATCTTTTCTTACCAAATCATTCATAACTTTAAAATTCAAATGTGACAGCTTTTTATGCCATAGCCAACTCTCATCCTTGCTTGCTTTGCTGAAGAGACAAGTGATGGATTCTGAGCATACTGAATTGAAGTCAGCTATGTAAACATTTCCTTTTCTAAAGCCTGTCAATACCACATTGTTGTCTTCCTTGGCAGAAACAACACGGGCTTCTTTTGTGAACTTTACTTCATAGTCTTTGTTACAAATCTGACTGACACTCAGCAAATTGTGCTTCAAACCTTCAACTAAAGCCACTTCTTCAATGATGACATTGTCCTTTGAAATCAAGCCATATCCCTTAGTATATCCTTTGCTGTCATCTCCAAAGGTAATTCTAGGGCCAGCTACCTCCTTGAACTCTGTGAGCAGGGTTGAATCTCCTGTCATGTGCCTAGAGCATCCACTGTCTAGGTACCATAGATTCCTTTTATTTCCCTGCACACATTCCAAAATACAAATCAAGTTGATTTTGGTACCCAAGTTTCCTTGGGTCCTTTCTTGTTAGCCTTTGGTTTTGCACTCTTAGCAATCTGCATTTTAGGTGTAGATGCTTGAGTGATAGGTTTTGACAGATGCTCACTTGCATAAATATTTGATGCATGCATTTGTGGGAAATTGACATACATATTATTCATGCTAGGAATGCTCCATGACATTTGTAGCATATTCACAGATTGAAAATAAGGATTATACACATATGGCACGTTCACATATGGATTTGAAAAACTAGCATTCTGATACAAACCAAGCATTGCAGGCATACTTGGCATAGATTGAGGTACATGAACAGGAGTCCTTTTAACAGACTTGCAATTAGAAGATAGGTGATTGACACTATTATAATTACCACAAGTTTTCCTTGGGGCAACTTGTCAGGAGAATAATTGTTTTTCTTGTTGATGCCTATCTTACCATTTCTGTTCTTTTTCTTTTTACCCTCAGTCTCTACCTTTTCATTAACTGATTTACCAACAGCCTTTTTGTTATGTAAATCACCTGCCTTAGCCTTCTCACTAGATTTGACTTGGCTACTTTCACCAGAAACAAAGTTCTTGGCTACTGGACCATACTGATTATTCAGTTTATTGAGTTCCTTCTTACTAACAGACTTTTTGTTAGTCGACGGATACCTCTCATCCGTTGATGGTTCATCTGTCAATGGATGATCACTATCCATTGATTCACAAATAGTCTCTAGATCCTCAAGGCAAGGTTCTAGCTCCTTTTTCTTTTGAGTCCAGGTATTCTTCACAAATGATTCTATTCCCTGGACTTCTATTATGTTTTGTGAAATATTCCTACAGCTTTGAAATTTAGCAATTTTCCCTTGTTCTTTTTCAAGCTGGTGTCTTAAAATTAGTTCTTTTTTTTAACACATCTTCAAGTTCACTTTTAGCATCATTGCAATCAACTCTCATTTTCTCAAATTCTATAAATTGAATTTCTAGAGCAACATTCCTATCACTTAAAAACAGATTAGTCTCTTTAATCCTATTGTTCTCTTTAGTGAGTGATTTAAGATTAACACTCAAGTGATATAGTTCAGTAGACATTTCATCTATAACACTATTGCATTCCTCTTTGGTGAGCTCAGAGAGATTAGTAGAAAATACCTGATTGCTAGCTGAACTTGCTTCCTGCTCAGAATCAGCCATCAATGCAAGGTTGACAAACTCAGCATCATCATCAGAATGATTTCCATCAGCAGCCCAGTCATACTCTTGGGTCATGAATGCCTTTCCTTTCTTCCTGAGAAGATCAAAATATTTCTTCTTGTAGTCAACATTTTCAGTTGGCTTGCCCTTGTTCTCAGATATAGGCTTCCTGCACTCACTTATCATGTGACCAACAATTCCACAATTGTAGCATTTAATTTTAGATTTATCCACATAGTTGCTTGTGGAAAAATCCTTGTTAAATGGCTTAGTCACCCCAGAGTTTCTTCTGAATTTTAGCTTAGAGAATCTCCTAGATAGAAAGGCTAAATGCTCATATATCTCATCCAATTCATCCTGCTGAAGGACACTCATTTCTTCACACTTTTTCCTTGCTTTTGCTTGATTCTGCTCTACCTTCACAAACCTCCCTGTTTGGTGTAGATTTAGCAGCTTCAGTCCTCTTCTCCTCCTTCTGCTCCAAGTTGGCAACAAGTTCAACTGACCCACTTTTCTTTTGGGCCTTCTCAATCTCTTCATCCTGCTCCATTTGTAGTTCATATGTCTTTAAAGTTCCATAAAGCCTTTCAAGAGTAAATGTCTTGTACTCTTGAGTGTTTCTTAGAGAAACAGTCATTTGCTTCCACTTTTTGGGCAGTGATCTCAGAAATTTGAGATTAGAATCTTTCACTAGGTAGATTCTTCCATACAGTTTCAAGCCATTCAGCAGCATTTGATATCTACTAAATGTGTCATTCAATGTCTCTCCATTCTTGAAATGGAAGTGCTCATACTGTTGGATTAGTAGTTGCATCTTGTTCTCCCTTACCTGTTCCGTACCTTCACAAAGGGTTTGAACAATGTCCCATACTTCCTTGGAGGTAGTACAGTTGATAACATTGTCAACCATGTCTGTTTCTAAGCCATTAAATAGAATATTCATGGTCTTTTTATCTTTGTGGACTTCTGTGATGTCTTCAGTACTCCACTCAGAAACAGGTTTGGGAATGTAAGTGTCTGGTGTATCTGCAGCAAGGCCAACCCTTGAAGCAGTCTTCATTGGAACATGATGACCCTTCTCAATGCAATCTACAAAACCTTCATCAATAGACATGAGATGTAGACACATTTTTACTTTCCAGTGAAAGTAATTTTCTCTATCAAGAACTGGTATCTTTACTCCATAATCCTTCTTAGACATGTTGGAAGTGTGTTGATCTTTAAACTTCAAATATGTTAGAAGCCTGCTCTGATACCAATTGTTATTCCCAGATTACACACTTGTATAATTGTAAAAGGGGGGGTTGAATACAATTCTTGATATTTATAAATTTTTGATAAGAACCACATAAATCTATAAGGAGATAATTGCTGAGTGAGAAAAGATTCACAAACACATAAAAAATCAGGTGGTTAAATGTACCACCTGAGACTTTTATTCGAAGAAAATTCTGTGATACAAATGTACACAGCTTCTGTTTTACAACTCTTTGCTTCTAAGGATATTCAAGAAACCCTAAGCAAATATGTCTATTTTCTTAGTTTCTAAAGAGTTGCTACACTTGGTTATATATCCCAAATTTACAAGTACTACAGGAATAAGATAATATTAATCTAATTCAAGTTGACTTGCTACTCCACTCCAAATCCACATGTAGCCGAAAGTTTGTCCTTGTGAACAGATATGTCCCCTGCACCTTTCTTGTATATACTGTAGAAATGGAATGCTTCTTTCTTCTGCGTTTCCAAAGTATGGCTGCCATACTGCTTTTTATACCTACTATCAACCCATGTGATCTGTCAGTCAAACATGTCCTTATCAACTGCTAATTCCCAGCTAGCATAGAAGAAAGTGTCAATGATTATCCATTAATGTTGTACACAGTCATCCGTTGATTGTAGTTTGAGCTGTATCCGTTGATAGAGTAGATTTGAGTTGTATCCGTTGATAGAGTCATGTTCTCATCCGTTGATACACTTTCACTTAGACAGAATTACATAGCATAGCTTATTTACAATTGGCTACCCTATTCTGCCTATCCGTTGATGGTCAACATGACTCTGAATAAAAACACTATCAACTGATAAATAGAGATATTGTAGTATGCTACAAAACCTCATCCGTTGATGAGCTACCTGTCAACGGATAGAGTTATAATGTCTCATCCGTTGACAGTTACAAAACTTGACTTATACAATTTTGATTGATTGTGAAGTTATCATCAAGTACAACATATTCCTAACAATATATAATATACATACATTTATTTTTATATGTATTTATAGAAATAAATTATATTTAAAATCGTACGTACCTTACTATATTTAACTTCAAATTTAGTTTCAAAAAAATTTAAAATTTTATCATTTTTTTTGAATTTTTTGGAATAAAAAATAAAAAAATTTGTTTTTTGAATTTTTTTCAAAAATAATTTTCGAATTCAAATATATATTATGATACAAATTCAAATTTTCAAATTTAGAATCGAATACAGGTTTTGTATCTGAATAATCCATTTGACATCCATAAGAGCAAGTCCAATGCTAAATTGCTATTGCTATAACATAGAACCAAAAAGTGAATTTTGGTGCTAAAATAAAACTAATCCTTCAAAGCTAGTTCTATAACTAGTTTCAAATTTAACCAATTCTTTTAACTTTTACTTCACTTTTTTAACTTCTATTGAATATTCTCACCAAACTCATCTCATTCTAGTTAAATGATGATGTGGCATGGATGCATAAATGCATCCTTGGTTTCAAATTTAGCACCAAGAATGCATAATATGATACTCCTATGGTTTTGATGATCACAATCAGCAAGCTATTTGCTTATAGTTTGATATAAAACATCATGTTATGTTTGTATTGTACTAACATGGTTATGCAGGGTATATTAGCCTACTGGTTGTTTAAACAGGATATACAAACAGCAAGCCATTTGGTGCTACAACAGAGACAGTCTGGCAAGCCAGTTGCACACAGTCAGTTCACAAACAGCAAACCATTTCCAACAGTCAGACACAAACAACAAGCCATTTGCAAACTGCCAGAAATCCTGAAGATAAAGAGCAAGATTGATTCTCATGGATTTATTTCAGGAAATGTTAGAAATGATTGATGAGAACAGTGTTTGGAAGCTATAGTGACAAAACAGAGTTTAGCTGGAAGCAGTCAGAGTTTAGTTAAACACTGACTGGAAGCACAACAGAGGTTGTTAAACTCTGTAGCGGTATTGTCTGAAGAGTCAACAATGTTTGAAGATTATTTCAAGATGAATATGGAAGCAATATCTTTGAAGATTGGAAAGCTGTCAAAGAGATTGAGTTGACTTGGAAGACTGAAGCAATCGTGATTGATATCAATTGTATAGCTTGATTATAGGAGAATCAGTTACTGATTGTACGAAGCTGTATGTTCTATAAATACAGTTAGGTTAACCCTAGAAGGGTATCGAATATTGAGAAATTCATTTGATTGTAACCTAAGCAGCTCTCTGTGATATTTACATCACCGAGAGAGGAATTATTAATTCCAAACAGTTTTTAATTGTTAAACAGTGTGTTCTTGTTAAGTTACTCATACAGTATTTGATTGCTTATTGTGTATTCGACCTAACAAGTGGTATCAGAGCCTAATCTGTTACTTTATTACAGTTAAAAGATCCAAACACAAGAGTAATCAATGGCAGAGATACCTCCACCATCTGAGAAAGCCCCTACTACTGTTAGTAGGTATGAAACAATAAGGGTTCCTATACTTAGGCCATCAGAGTATGCAATTTGGAAGGTGAAAATGACCATGTTTCTGGAGGCTACAGATCCAGAATACCTTGATAGAATTTATGAAGGTCCTCACAAACCTACAAAGTTATCTGCTGCTGCTGCTGGTGAGGAATCAAAAGTCATTCCAAAAGAAAAGAAAGATCTAACTGCTGAGGATCTTTCATCTATTGCAAAGGATGCAAAAGTGAGACATTTACTTCACAGTGCATTAGACAATGTTATGTCTAATAAAGTGATTAACTGCACAACTGCAAAGGAAATATGGGATGCACTTGAGGTCAGATGTCAAGGAACACCTACAATCAAGAAAAACAGAAGAAACATACTCACTCAGGAGTATGAGCACTTTGAGGCAAAGTCTGAAGAAACCATGACAGAAACATTTGACAGATTCTGTAAACTGCTCAATGATTTGTCATTGGTTAACAAAGAGTATGATTTAGAAGACTCAAATCTCAAGTTTCTTCTTTCTCTACCTGAAAAGTGGGATGTGAAAACAACCACTATTAGAGATAATTATGAACTTGGTGAAACAGAGATTGATGAAATTTATGGGCTGCTCAAAACCCATGAATTGGAATTGGAGCAGAGAAACAAAAGATCTAGTAGAAAGTCAAAGTCTGTTGCTCTTAAGGTTGAGGAGAAACCATCAAAGAAGGAGGCATCAAGGAGAAAGGCAAAAGGGAAAGCCTTAGTCATACATTCAGAGAATGAGTCATCAAACACTGATGTTGACTCAAACACTGATGGATCATCTGATTCTGAAGATGATGAAGAAATGATGCAAATGGCTGCATTGATGGTAAAGACCTTCAAGAAGATGGGATACAAGAACTTCAAGAAGGGAAAGAGATTCTCCAAGGACTACTCAAAGTCTGACAAGAAGAATTTCAAGAAATCTGAGGGAAAGGACTTCAAATCTGGTAAGAAAGATAAGTCTGAAATTCAATGCTACAAGTGTAAGGAGATGGGTCACTATGCTCCTGAGTACAAGAAGGGTAAAACTGAAAAGGCACTCTACACCAAAGGCAGAGATTGGGCAGACACTTCAGATTCAGATGAGGAAGTCAACTATGCTCTCATGGCTACTACTCAGACTGAAAATGATGATCTCAAGGTACCCCCAACTACCTATGCTTATAACACTGATAATATAACTGAATTGAGAATTTATCTTAAAGCTTTGCATATCAGTTATAGGGATCAGACTTTAGAAAATGAGAGGATAAAGACTGAGTGCTCTCAACTCAAAGAAAGAAATAAATTTGTTGAGGAACAGCTAGAGAACATGAATAAAATTCAAAAAGAGAGAGATGATGCAGTGTTTATTGAACAGGAGTTGCTAGGTAAGTATAAGCAACTAGAATCAGAATTGGAGGATACTAAACACATCATTAAAACTTGGACACACTCTGGTAAAGACACTCAAGAAGTGTTTCAGTCAGATACAGTAGGTCTAGGTTACTCTGTAGGAGATGAACTTAGATTTGAAAATCAGGTAAAAGTTAGACCACATTGTTCATCTGAAGGTAATGTCATGGGAACAGGTGGACCTAAGACTGAAGCACAGAAAAAGGCTGTTAGAGAGTCATATGCTAAAACTTTTGTTAAAGAGGCTAACATTGGTTTAATGACAGATAAACAACTCAAGCATAAGCTGAGATAAAATCTGTCAACAAACAGAGATTGCCTAAGAAAAACAAAAATGGAAAAGTAGGCATCACATCAGGAATTAAGCCAATGCTTGCTTCATTAGCTCCTAGAAAAACATGCTTTAATTGTGGTAGCACTAATCATCTTGCTAGTTTCTGCAGTAAGAATAAGAACATTAATTCTTTGCCCTCTAAAACTGCAGTAAAGAGTGATTATGTGAGAACTAGACCACAGACTTTATGCAAACACTGTGGAAGTACATGGCATTCTATTTACACTTGCAGAGATTATCATGCTATTTACTATAATTACTATGAACCCAAGCCAAATTTGAAATGGGTTAAAGTAAACTCTGCAAATGTAAACTCTGAAAAAGTTAGCTTAAACTCTGTTAATTTGAATTCCGCTGCAAAAGCTAACAGAATTAAGAAAGTCAAAGGATCCAAGCAAGTCTGGATCCTTAAAACTAATAATCAGTGATTGTTTGTGATTGCAGGGCAACAGGGTGAGTACCCTAGTCGTGGACAGTGGATGTTCAGGACACATGACAGGAAATAAAGCCCTGCTATCAGAGTTTGAGGAGAAGGCTGGCCCAGAAGTTTCCTATGGAGATGGCAACATAGGACATACACTGGGATATGGCAATATTAATCTTGGAAATGTCATCATCACAAATGTAGCTCTGGTTCCAGGACTCAAGCATGATCTGCTATCTGTGAGTCAAATATGTGACAGAGGATATCATGTGGATTTTCAGCCTGAATATTGTCAAGTGATCAGTAAATCCACAGGGAAAGTTGCTCTAGTTGGAAACAGACACAATAACATTTATGAAATTAAATTGTCAACAAACACTGATGGCAAAGCAGTGTGTCTGTCTACAAGAATGTCCAGTGAAGAGAGTTGGAAATGGCACAAGAAGCTCTCTCATTTGAACCTGAACAACATCAATGAGCTAATCAAGAATGATCTTGTAAGAGGTCTACCAAAGTCCTTGTTGAATGTAGAAGGACTGTGTGATTCTTGTCAAAAGGCTAAACAGAGAAAAGTCTCCTTCAAAAGCAAATCTGAGTCTTCAATTGTTGATCCTTATCATCTACTACATGTTGATCTTTTTGGTCCAGTGAATGTGATGTCTCTTGGAAAGAAGAAATATGCATTAGTCATTGTTGATGAATATACCAGATTTACATGGGTATATTTTCTTGCAAAGAAGGATGAAACTGCATTAACACTGACAGAACATGTAATCCAACTGGACAAAGGGTCAGAGCATCAAGTGAAGATAATCAGAAGTGACAATGGAACTGAATTCAGGAATTCATCTATGGAAGAATTTTGCAAGAGTAAAGGGATAAAACAAGAGTTTTCTGCACCTGGCACTCCACAACAAAATGGTGTAGTGGAGAGGAAGAACAGAACCTTGATAGAAGCTGCCAGAACCATGCTAGATGAAGCAAAGTTGCCAACATATTTCTGGGCAGAAGCAGTTCAAACTGCTTGTTTTACTCAAAATGCAACACTGATCAACAAGCATGGTAAAACACCATATGAAATGGTGAAGAAGAAGAAGCCAAATCTAAAATATTTTCATATTTTTGGATGCAAATGCTTTGTGTTGAAGACTCATCCTGAACAGTTGACCAAGTTTAACCTAAAGGCAGATGAAGGAATCTTTGTTGGCTATCCACTGTCAACAAAGGCATTCAGAGTTTATAATCTGAGAACTAGAGTGATCATGGAATCAATTCATGTGTCATTTGATGACAAGAAAATAACTGGATTTGAAGATGTCAATGAACATGATCAACTGCACTTTGAAAATGAAGATATATTCTCTGAAAAAGTAAACTCTGATCAGACTGATTTGACAAACTCTGTTGATCTAAACTCTGAACCTCTACTGGTAAATACTGAAGAAACTCTTCAATCAGAAATAAGGGAAGAACCAGTTGAGGGGGAGCATGAAGAATCACATCAAAGTGATAATTCAAACACTGAAAGTGACTCAGTTGATAATTCTGAATCAAACTCTGTTGATTCAAACTCTGTTGATAATTCTGAGCAGTCACATTCAGGGGGGAGCATCAGAAAATGAAGAAAGGCACCAAGAAAATCAGGAGAGCATGGATCAAGGGGGAGGATCACATGATGACAGAAGCAATCTGCCTTCTGCAAGAAAATGGACTAAATCTCACACACCTGATTTAATTATTGGTGATCCAGATGCAAAAGTAAGGACAAAAAGTGCAACAACAAATGAATGTCTGTTTCATGCATTCTTGTCACAATCTGAGCCAAAGAAAGTTGAAGAAGCTCTTAAAGATGCTGACTGGATAACAGCAATGCAAGAAGAGCTAAATGAATTTGAAAGAAATGAAGTGTGGACACTTGTACCAAGGCCCAAGAACAGATCCATTGTTGGTACTAAATGGGTTTTCAGGAATAAAACTGACAGTGAGGGTGTTATCACAAGGAACAAGGCAAGACTGGTTGCAAAAGGCTACTCACAACAGGAAGGAATAGACTATGATGAAACATTTGCTCCAGTGGCTAGATTGGAGGCAATCAGAATTTTTCTAGCATATGCCTCCCACATGAAATTCAAAGTGTTTCAGATGGATGTAAAAAGTGCATTTTTGAATGGAAAACTTGAAGAAGAAGTGTTTGTGGAACAACCACCAGGGTTTGTAGATCCAAAATATCCAGATTATGTCTACAGGTTAGACAAGGCACTCTATGGACTTAAGCAGGCACCAAGGGCATGGTATGAAACCCTTGCTAAATTTCTACTTGAAAGTGGATTTCACAGAGGTACTATTGACAAAACTCTGTTTTACTTTCAAACTGGTAGTGACTTGCTTTTAGTTCAGATATATGTAGATGACATCATTTTTGGATCTACTAATGATAAACTCTGTAAGAAGTTTGCCAAACTCATGCAGTCAAGATATCAAATGAGTATGATGGGAGAGCTTAGTTATTTTCTAGGCCTACAGGTGAAGCAAACAGATGATGGAATTTTTATAAATCAAGCAAAATATACCAGAAACCTTCTCAAGAAATTTGGTATGCTTGACTGTTCATCTGCAACAACTCCCATGGCAACTGCAACAAAATTGGACAAAGATGCAGGGTCATCAGTAGATATGACAAGTTACAGAGGAATGATTGGTTCTTTACTCTATTTGACAGCTAGCAGACCTGATATGATGTATGCAACTTGTTTGTGTGCAAGGTTCCAGGCAGATCCAAGAGAACCACATTTAACAGCAGTAAAGAGGATATTCAAGTACCTCAAGGGCACTATAACTTTGGGGCTGTGGTATCCAAGAGAATCAGAGTTTAAAATTCTTGGTTACTCTGATGCAGACTTTGCTGGATGTAAGATAGACAGAAAAAGCACCAGTGGAAGTTGTCAATTTCTGGGTGACAGACTTGTTTCCTGGTACAGCAAGAAACAGAAGTCAATATCTACATCTACAGCTGAAGCAGAGTATATTGCTGCTGGTAGCTGTTGTGCACAGATTTTATGGATGAAGAATCAACTGCTGGATTATGGATTAAGGTATACCAAGATACCTATTTACTGTGATAATCAAAGTGCTATTGCAATGACAGGTAATCCAGTACAACATTCAATGACAAAGCACATCAGCATAAGGTATCACTTCATCAGAGAGCATGTAGAGGAAGGCAACATTGAGCTTCACTTTGTGTCTACAGAACAACAACTTGCAGATATCTTCACCAAGCCATTGAGTGAAGCTACATTTACAAGACTGGTCAATGAACTAGGAATGGTCTCTAGTTTTGACTAGAGATGTTGGTTAGACTCAAAGACTTATCTCTAATATATATTGCTCATGTTTTCTAAGTGCTATGTGAACCTTAGTATTAAACTCTGTTATGCATGCTTATGTTTATAACTTTTTAAACTCTGTTAGCATGTCTGTCTGTTAAACACTGTTAACATGTTAGATACACTCAGTGAATTCAGAATTGATTATTGTCTGAATGAAAACACCAATGAAGAAAAATGTATGAAGCATGATTCTCAGTAAATAAATCATGATTCTTTCTGAGTCACTGTAATCTAATCAGACTTTGTGCAGTAAATCAACACATCATGATACTGTTTCATATTTATAGCATCTCTTAGTTTATTCAGTCCTAAACTCTGAGTCTATGAATATTGTGTGCATTGCCTCTCATAAATAATTTTGGTTATTGATGAACTCTAAACTCTGATAAGTGACATTCTGTTTCCAAAGGTATGGTTCATGATGATTCCTTGTTTGTACTTGTGAAAACCATAAAACTTGAGATGTGTCATTGATTAGTTTGGTGAGTTCAGATTCATGTCTACACCCTGTGAGAGTTTGAGCCAAATCAGTGATTGATACATTTTCTATCAATCAGTATTTATTGTTGTGTGATATTAATCAGGTAGTATGTTTCTCTAGAACTTGTATTAAACCATTTTGAGACTACATGGTATGTGTGTGCATGAAAATGATAAAGGCAATAGGATTCACCATTTTTTTTTCTTCAAACACTGTTCAAAATTCTTTGGAACTTTGTTCAAACACTGTATAAACACTGTTCATAATTTCCATCCTTAGTAAACCCCTTTTGAGCCTTATTAACTGCTCATTTTTCCTATACTCTGAAGTGTTAAGAGCAGTTATATTTTTTTCTCAAACAGATGAGTGTTTCTCAAGAAAAGTAAAGTTTACTCAGTATATATGCTAAATAAAAAAAAAAGAAAAAAAAAGGCATATATACTGATCTTGTACAAATATATACTAACATTGTGACTGAACACTTTGTTCTATTAAGATGTTCAGTTTGAAGTCACTTATGAATAAAACATCTCTTTTCATCTGTTTGATCTTACCCCATTTAAACCCTGAATAAAGTCCTTTTGATTTGTGAATACATGTACTCAAAGTAGTGTAGATTTGGTGGACATTCAAGCATATGGTAGATTCTACTATTTCTGATTGAATGTGAGTGTAAACACTTCACCTAAACACTTGTGTGTTTGAGAGTTTGTGAGATTATCCAGTTCATGACTGTTATTCACTGAATGATGCTCTGATTTCAATCTCTTGATATTTTTGTCTTTAAAGATTGTGTGCTTACTTGGATAATCATGGACATCAAAGGGAATGGAAGTTTTCAGATTTCTGTATTACAGTAACTACAGAGTTTAGCATTCATCAAACAATCAGTGTTTACTATGAGAGTTTGTGCATTCAGTGTTTATTGACTGTTTGTTATGGATTTTATGAAATATTAGATGCTTTAAAAATTGATTATGGTAAACTCTGCTTCATACACACTCAATTCACAACTGTGCAATTTTTGAAAGGGTTTTAGTGATAAAGTTGGATAATTGATAAACACTGTTGAGTTGTGTTAAGTACTCTGAGGTAAAGTCTCATTGAGATGATTTGATTATTTTGGAGTAATTGGGGTAGTTGACAACTGTTAATTAGTGTAAGTGTCGTGATTATAGGAATGACAGCGGTAATTATTAAGTGATCCATTGGCTGTTTGACACGTGTCTCATGATTGTGTCCCACTCACACACTACTCTACAACAGTTGCGCGCTTTTACTAAATAAACGATTGAGTTTTAATTTTACTCTAATCGTCTTTAGTCTCTCACTTCATATCGATTCACATTCACCCACTCACAGTTACTTGCATACTCATTCACTTTCACACTTCTCATATACTCTCCTTCACATTTTGATAAACACTTACAGTGCATACACATCTTTTCTCTGAATATTTTCGTATCACTTTTTACTAATGGCAACTAAAGCGTTTGATGCAACAGGGTTAGTTTTTCTCCCTAGTAACTATGCAGCACCATTGGAGAATGCAAATGCTCCACAGGCATTTCATTTGTTCCAAAATTTCTTGAACGATTCTGAGATAGGGAAGGCTCTAACAGCACCACCTACACTATCTGCTTCACAAATTGCTACTTTCTGGACAAACTCTGTATATGATGATGGAGAAGAGTCTGACACTCCAACAATCACTTTCACCCATGATGAATCAGAGTATATCATTACTCCAACTACTGTTAGGGATGCTCTGGATTTTGAGACACACACTTCTTACAGTGTTGTTGGTCATGATCGCTTGAGGACAATGTTGGAGCAAATTGGATGTGCAGGAAACTTGAATAAGATAGGGTCTTTGAGACGACCAAGTTTGAGAAAGGAATGGAGTTTCTTCTTTGATTGTATTACAAGAGCGTTTGGAAAGAAGACAACAAACTGGGATGCACTTCCTCTTGATACTCTCCAAATTGGTCATGCTCTACTATATGGAGGTAACTTCGATTTTGGTAGACTAGTGCTAATGAATTTGGGAGAGCGTTTGTCTGAGTCTACTACTGTGTATTTTGCTCGTTTTTGTCAAATATTATTCACTGCTTGTGTGCCTAACATTCCAATTGATGAAGCTGATGTGATTCAGCCTTTTCAAGTTGCCAAAAGAATGTTTTCTGATTTGACAAACAAAGATGTCACTAAACAGCAAATACCTGAGATGTTTATGCCTTTAGCCTTACAGAACTATGTGAACCAACCACAAGACCCTCAATCACCACAACAAATGCCTGAACCAATAGACACCATAAACTCTGAACCAACACCCACAACATCCACAACACCCACAACCACTGTACCTACCACATCTCATCAACCACAACCAGAAACCTTAAACTCTCCAACAATAAACTCTCCACCATTAAACACTGAAACCTCAAACACTGAAATCTTAAACACTGAAACCTTAAACTCTGAGCCAGCACCTACTGAAACAGCCACAACCAAGCCAAAGAGAAAGAAACACACCGCCCTAAACACTAAACATTCAAAGGCTAAACAGACATTACCTGGAGCTGTTTATACTAGAAGAATGAAGCAACATGCAAACAGACCTTCATTTTCACCACCCAAAGAGAGCTCAAGTGAAGATGAAGAGGAGATTGTAGTGCCTCCAATCAAGAAGAGGAGATTAATTCTTTCTGATTCAGATGAAGAGAATGTTGTTGAAGCTCCAGAGGTGGTTTCACAGCAAACACCTACTGTTGAGGTTACAGTGAATGTTGATATACCTGCAGAGGTTGAAATGCCTGCAGAGGATATTATGCCTGACAATGTTGAAATACCTACAGAGGATAACATGCCTGTAGAAGAGGATCACAGAGATGGTTTTTCACCAGTGAATGATGTTCCTGAATCAATTCTTGATCCTGTCTCACCTATTGTTCATGTTGAAGCTCCTGGTGTAGCTGATGAGCCTGCAGTAAATGTTCCTGAAGCTGCAGCATCACACACAGAGCTGGTATCTTCTCCAATTCAAGACAAAGGTGATGAAGTTGATCAGGCCACTAAGATAATTTCTGAATCTATGCCTGTTGAAGATACAAATATAAACTCTGTTGCAGAGCCTGTGCAACATGAGGAAACTGTTGAAAAGACTGAAAAAGTTGTTGCAGAAACTGTGGCTGACACAGCTCAGCACAGTGGTTCTTTAAAGGATGCTCAAGCTAAAGATGCAAGTGCTGAAGGTGAATCTGACAGTAGTGCAAACTCTGATTCTTTTGTGAGTGCACCAGCACAGACAGATAATAAACATACACCTTTTGATCAGCCTTGTCCATCTCATGCCGTTGAAGTAGAGCATCTTGCTAAATCTGCTGAAAATTGGTATAAACAAGACTGTATTTTTCCAAAAGGGAGAGCATCTGAGTTTGTTAAGCAAACTGCAAAGCAAATTTCAAACCCAGAGATCTTATCCTGTTTAAAGGCAACTGTGGTACAAGTCAAGACTCTGGAAGGAAATTTTGCTGAAACAAAACAAGAGATTGCTTCTTTAAAGACTGAGATACAGTCAAGAGAATTGAAGATGGAAAGAGAGTCTAAAATAAAAGCTGTCCAGCTGTCTAAAGTTCAAGACACTCTCTTTGCCAGGCTAGGAAAAGTTGAAGAGAATCAAACTGCTTTGTTTTCTAAGGTGGATTCCATTGCTAACTCTTTGGAGCTCATTACATCAATACTCATTCCTGATGATGTCAAAAAGGGGGAGAGAGTTGCTAAGTCTAAATGCAAAGTTTCTCAAACTCTGTCTCAAAAGGATGATGCTGGAGATGGAGGGGCAAGTGATAAGAGTAAGGTCTTAAACTCTGAAAGGCAAACTCTGAGATCTAGCAAACTCTGAGATCTGGCAAATCTTTTAAATCACAGTCTGTTGGAATAAACACGGAAGCTCAAGGTACTTCAAAGACCAAGAGTTTGGAATTAACATCAAATCCAAAGACTGATGAGGAGTTAGCTGTTAAGCTTTTTATGGAAGAGAATGCAGAAGGAGTTACAATAGAAGATGCTAAAGCTGAAGAGAAGATTTTACAAGAAAAGCATTTGAAAGCTCTAAAGTCTGAAAAAGCAAAGAAGAATGTGAAAATTGCTAAAGCTGCAAAGCCTGTTCTTAAAGGTATTCAAATCAAAGAACCAGTTGGTACAAATCAAAGAATGCAAGTATTCAGAAAACCAACAGATGCAGAAGCTAAGCAAAAGCTGAAAAGTATAGTTACAACCTCTGTTGATACACATGTTGTACAGAAAAATGAAGACACAACCTCTGTTGCTGCACAAGTTGTGACCACACCATTATTGTCTTCTCAGTTGAAATCAACATTTAAGAGAGGTGCTCCTCATGATTCAAGACTAGAAGCTACAATTCCAATGGATTTTACTGATGGTAGAGCTTTATCTGGTAAAGTTGGATACAACAAAGAAGGCATAGGCTCACACAGAGATAAAAGGTAATATGTTGGTCCCAGAGATCCTTCTTCACTGTCTGTTCCAGGAGGTGGTGTCACTCAAGAGAGTTTAGACAAACTGGAGTCAGTACAGCTTGTATATCAGAAGAGTCTAGAGAAGGATTTCTTGCTGTATTTCATGGCTGATGGAACAGTATTTAAAGTCTCTGAAAAGGATATCGAATTAAAATACTGGGAAGAACTTGAATATGTTCTATATATTTTCAGAGTGAGAAATCAAAGAGCTCAGTCAGTTGCAAATGTGCTTAGACAAAGAATGATTCAAAACCTTGCAAGAAGGCAAATGAAATTCAACAGCAAGTATGTTCCTAAATACAGAGATTGGGATGGCAATCTGATAGAAATGAAGAAGGGGACTACAAAGCTGAAGACTGATCTTGGAGTTACTGTTCTGGATTTCAATGTAAAGTCTGAAGAATTGAAATACATCAGGCTGGGAAATGAAATGAGAAGAAACAAAATCTACGATCTTAGAGCTGCTATCTATCAAACTGATGAGAATGATCCTCAGTTGAGAGAAATCAAGGAAGCTATGCAGATAGAGCTTGAGAATGCTGAAAGAAGGTTGCTTATAGACTATCTCAGAACAATGCCTGATCTTCAAGAGATTAGAAATTAAAGTCTGTAAGAATTTTCTTATTTTCTGTAGAATTTGTTAAGTAATGGCTTAAACTCTGTTTGTATGTTAAACACTGTAAAACTTTGTATTTGTTTTGACATCATCATTTACTGTAAACTTGTACATTTTTGATAATGGACAAGTTGGGGGAGATTGTTAGAAATGATTGATGAGAACAGTGTTTGGAAGCTATAGTGACAAAACAAAGTTTAGCTGGAAGCAGTCAGAGTTTAGTTAAACACTGACTGGAAGCGCAACAGAGGTTGTTAAACTCTGTAGCGGTATTGTCTGAAGAGTCAACAGTGTTTGAAGATTATTTCAAGATGAATATGGAAGCAATATCTTTGAAGATTGGAAAGCTGTCAAAGAGATTGAGTTGACTTGGAAGACTGAAGCAATCGTGATTGATATCAATTGTATAGCTTGATTATAGGAGAATCAGTTACTGATTGTACGAAGCTGTATGTTCTATAAATACAGTTAGGTTAACCCTAGAAGGGTATCGAATATTGAGAAATTCATTTGATTGTAACCTAAGCAGCTCTCTGTGATATTTACATCACCGAGAGAGGAATTATTAATTCCAAACAGTTTTTAATTGTTAAACAGTGTGTTCTTGTTAAGTTACTCATACAGTATTTGATTGCTTATTGTGTATTCGACCTAACAGGAAATATATTGTGAGGACTCTTTATTATATAATACGTACACAATATATTCTAGAGCTCAAATCTTTTCAAATATCTCTCTTTAAAACAAATCATAAAACTTATAGGAGTTTCCTTATTTAAAAGATTTTCTTTCTTCAAAATCTCCTATACACGTTTTATATAAAGTCGAACAGAAGGGATATGTTTTTTCATCGATTTCTTTCTTCCAAACCCTCTATCAAACGGTCACAAGAACGTTTGTAAAATCTCTAACCAATTGAACGTTAGAAATTGATTTCAGAATCGTTCGAATAATTGGTGATTGATTTTCTGAACGTTGGTGTGAAGCTTTATAAACTTGTTTCTGGTGTTCATTCGTTTTAATCAATCAGAGAAGCACACAAAGAATACACAACTAAGTTTTTCATTGCTATATCCATTCGATTCTCTCGAGCTCTTAATATATCATATACGTGCTATATCTTAGAGAGTTCATTAGGTTGAGTTGTATTGATTCAAACATTGTATTGTTCAATTTGTATTGAATAGTTGCTGTACAATTTTGGCTTAGAGTTTTGGGTGGGTCGAACTAGACTAGAGAAGGATACTTTGGAAGTATTGCTTAGAGAGTTAGTTCAGCATAGCAAACAGCAAGCCATTTGTCAGCAGGATTGGTAAGGTTGAGTTGCTGGGCATATTGGCTAAGGAACAAGGGTTTGGTGAACGTTGCTAGAGAAGTATACTTGGGAAGTATAGCTTAGAGAGCAAGTTCAGAAACAGGTGTTCAGCAAGCCATTTGTCAGCAGCTGGGATATAAGGGAGATATATTATTGTATCTTGTAATTGGTTTATTTCAGTGATCAATTATATATTCTCTTACCGGGTTGGTAAGGGACCAGGACGTAGACCATAGGGGTTAGGGGTCGAACCTGGCTAAAAGTCTCTGTGTTCTTTATTTTCTGCTCTTTACTTACTGCTTGCATTTAGCCTACTGTTTACAATCAGCTTACCATTTGTCTATGCATAAAACGAAATCAGTAAGCTGTTTCTGGTAATTTTTAAAATCGGACTTAGTTGAATATAGTTAGCCATTTACACCTATTTGCCCTTCTAGGTGTGCATTTTCATAATATAGCAATAGCACCAAGGATGCATAATATAGCAATAGTACCAAGGATGCATCCAATTATAGCACCCCTTTAGAGATGAGTTTTTTAACACTTGATGCTATAATATAGCAATAGCACCAAGGATAGTATTGCATTGGACTTGCTCTAAAGGAGACCGGTTGTTGTGCACTTGAGTTCGGAAATATCGTAATTGTTTGATACACTAGCATGGGTCCTCGTGTTTAAAAACTTTCGATTATTGGGGGTGATTGTGTAGCCGTAAATGAGGACTATGCCTTGTCGAACTATCAAGATTCGATTCTCCCCTACCGCATGTATCAGAACAAATATTAAAATAATAAAATCACTGTGGCAAAAAAAAAACTTTCCATTATTTGGTTCAAATAGTATAATTTAAATTTTTCAATAAAAATTGAATAGAAACGGATCACAAAATTTGACAGTGGATGTTTGAATCCAATTTTTAGTAGTACTAGCTTTTAACCCGTGCGTGCGATGTACGGTGCTTGTGAATTGTTTAATTATATTTCATTAATAAAATTTTAAGTTGTATATATGTTTTTATTATTAAAATAATTTTTTAACTTTATAAACTCATGAATATAAATATTATTCTAATTATGTATTTTAAATATTACTTTAAATAAATATGTATATATAAAAATATTATATAAAAGTAGTTTTTCTAACTTTTATTTAGTAGAAATAGTGAAATTTATCTAATTATGTAGATATTTTTTTGTTTTTATAAAAACAATTCTGTATTGTAAGTGTTTTTCAAATTTTATGTAATTTTTAACTATATGACTTATAACTTGTGTGATGCACGAATGTTTTTTTCTAATATTTTTTATCTTATTACCCATATTTTCATATACTTAGTTTTTTTTTAGTAGGAAAAAAAGTTATTTATGATAATAAAATATCATATTATATTTTTGATAGTATTTTAAATATTAGTATTTTTATTTTTAACTATAACATGTTATTGGCGAATTTTTTTTAGAGTAGTGTATAAGATAATATAAATGTATAGTAATACTTTATTAAAAAATGATAATAATTTTTTTTGATTATAATATGATATTGACGGGAATAGAACCTTAAACTCTTTTATATAGTTTATAAAATAATATATATTGAAAGGCAGAGTGTATTAACTTGTAACACTATAACTAATGTAACTCAATTAAACGAAAAGATACTTAACCAGAAGACAATCAAGAACAAGAAGTCACAAGGAATCAACACTAAATGAAGACAAGGTAATTGATACAATTGAACATGTTAACTATGATCAAGCCAAGAAGAAATCATTGAGAGAAGTTCAAGTCAAAGTTGTTCAGGCCTCAGTGATTTGAGTATTCGAGATTCAAGATCATAACTATCAGTATCAACAAGACCAATTGATTTCAAGTGAACAAGAAGGAAAGCAAATATTGGAAAGCCAAGTTACTAAGTGAATATGGTAATTTGTTCAAGAAACAGAAACACTATCAAGACTAGTCACTTATGAACCAGACCAGTGCATCAAGTGTCAGGACATTGATAGCAAGTTTATGTCAGTAATAAAGATCCATGTTCAAGAGCTTGTAGAAGAACAAAGAAGATATGAAGATATCACAAGCTCAAGATGTGCATTGAAGTTTCAAGTTGAAGACCAGAATATTTACTAAGTACTAAATGTTCTAGATGGCTAAGTCGAAATTCTCAAGTAGAAGTTCTACTTAGAATTTCGAGATGGCTAAGTAGAAATTCTCAAGTAGAAGTTCTACTTAGAGTGCAGCTTCAACATGACACATGGCATCTTCTGATTGGCAGATTTCCAAGCTTTCAAGATAAGACAAGATTTATGTGGACATCATTGGGCCACGTACATCTTAGTCTTTGAAGACTACAGGTCATAGATTACATGTAGTATAAATAGAAGCACTTGTGTAATGTTTTAGTTAGTGAGCATATTGAGAAAAACACAAGAAAAAGAGAGAGAGTATTCACAGAGCTTAGAATCATTCACTTCTCTCTCAACTTCTGTTATACTTTGTAATGAATGTTGTAGCAACCTTTTCAAGTTATATATAAAAGAAATATATTCCTTGAATCTGTGTGTTCATTTATTGCATCGTATTTATTGCTACTCATAATCGAAAAGTTGTATTCACCCCCCCTCTACAACACATTTGGACCTAACAATTGGTATCAGAGCGGTTGTTTGACATACAAAACATAGATCCTTGTGTTTAGTAGAAGAATCGTGAGTTTTCATTTTCTAGATCTACTTTTCATTTTTTCGAAAAGTGAGCTTTAATTCGTTACCAGTGAAAACTCATCCGGGAAAAATTATTTAAATACTCCAGGTGTGATTATTTGGCTTGGGTGTATTTTAATTAATTTTTGTGAATTAATCTGGGTTCATTGATATTTGGTGTTCTTGAGTGTTCATCATCTGTTCTTGTCAAAGAAGATAACCCAACAACTTTTTGATCTCCTTTTTCAAACAAACAAAGATAGTCAAAAAGGTGTTTTTGTACTTTTGATTTGATTATTATTCCTTGGCCGAAAGCAAAAGAAAGTGTACTCAGTGCTTTGCAAGTGGGTTAGTCACTTTCGGTGTGTAAAGTAATCAAAAGTCAAAAAGGTGATATTGTTTATTCAATATTAAAGTAATCTGCAGAAAAATTTATTCTAAGGACAAAAGTTCTACATAGAATTTCGACTTGAGATTTTCTACATAGAATTTCGACTTGGACAATTTCTACTTGGTGAATTTCGACTTGGACAATTTCTACTTAGAGAAATTTCGACTTGAGCAAAATTTCTACTTAGAGAAATTTCGACTTGGCAGAAGTTCTACATAGATATTCTACATAGCCTAGTCTTGGGTACTTAGAATTTTTTAGTGACAAGATTTGAAATGGCTCCTAAAAATTCTTTCAAGATCCCAATGTTCAACCGAGATCACTATGAAGAATGGGTTTTCAGAATGAGACTCTACTTAGAGACAATTAACCCTGAGTATCTGGAAGTCCTTGATAAGGGTAAATTCGTTCCAATGAGAGCTATTCCTGAGCGTACGGAAGGAGAGGAGGTTATACCTGCTCGGTCTGAGCCTAAAAAGGCAGCGGACTTTACGGATGCTGACAAGGAGCAAATAGCTTATGACACTTCTGTAAGACAAACCTTGATGGAATCTCTCGATCATGAAATGTTCAACATAGTCAAAGGTTTGAATACAGCAAAGAAGATTTGGGACAAGATAGAAGTTGTCATGGAAGGATCTGCAGAGGTTAGAAGCAACAAGACACTTATACTCAAGATGGAGTATGACACCTTTAGAATACGAAAAGGAGAAAGCATAACAGATGTCTACCTACGATTCAGTCAGTTGGTATTGGATTTGAATCTGAGAGGTGTTACTCTCCCCATGGTTGAAACCAATACAAGATATTTGAGGAACCAGCCAAAGAGCATTGAACATAGAGTCTACGCAATCAGAGAAACCAGAGATTTGCATACAACTTCTCTGGAAGAATATTATGGAATTCTGAAGACCTATGAGCTGGAAACTCTTCAAGATCAAGCATGGGACAATGATTCAAAGGGAAAAGAAACTGCATCAGGATTAGTTGCTGATGAGGAAGAGTCTAAGAAGGCAATGGTTGCAGCAAAGCCTAAATCATCACCTGCACCACATCAAGTTGATAATGATGACGAGTGTGCATCTAACAGTGATGATGACTACTTCACCCAAGAAGAGCTGGACAACATGGACGATAGTGTCGTGGCATACATGGCAAGGAAGTTCAGCAACATGAGATTCAGAAAGAGCAACCGACCACAGAGAAATTCTTCATCTTATTATCGGGCTGCTAAGGGTGGAGGTAGTTCGTCAGGCTACCAAGGTAAAGGCAAGAGTACCAGCTACAAATCTCCTTTGGATTTCAAAATGAAGTTCAAATGCTATAACTGTGGAGAACCTGGACACTTTGCCTCGGACTGCAAAAAGGCTAAACAGACTTATCCAAAAGAGACATTTGAAGCCCTCAAAAGCAAGTATGAATCGCTGATGAAAGAAAAACATGGTAAAAGAGCTTTAGTAGTAACAGAAGGAAGAGCTTGGGATGATTCAGATGAGGAAGAGGTTACTCATGTAGCAAACTTTGCGCTCATGGCTGAGACATCAGAGGAACCAGAGGTACCAGTTCTAACCCTTAAAGTAGAAATGTCTATTGATGATTATAAGGAACAGAACGGGGCTCTTAGCGAAGAGATCTACATGTTGTGCAAAAGCCTAGACACTTCTCAAAAGGAACAGAAAACACTTGTTGCCAAAAGCAGAATGCTTGAGGCAAAAGTGGAAGAGTTAGAGGCTGCTTGCACTGTAGATACTTCTCTAAGAGATTTTATTAAATCTTTGGAACACAAGCTCGTCCTTAAGGCAGAAATAGAATCATGTTTAAGGAACAAACTAGCTGAGTTAGAAACTAAATGTGAAGCTTACAAACTAGCTGCTAGTAAAGTGTATGTAGATAATGATGTGTTTAAGAAGATAACTGGAGTAGGTGTAGGACTTGATTATTCTAATCTTTCTAAGAAAGATGGGAAGAGACCTATAGACACTAGTTCCAGTGACCTTAAAAATGATATTCCTAGCATCTTTAAACCTTCTGTCAAACCCATCTACAAACACCTTGTTCCTAGAATAGAAGAAGAAGAGACTGAATTGATAGCTAGATATGAGATTGAGATGGAAGATCGTCAGAAAGCACAACCTATAACTCCTATTAAACAAGTTAAAATCAATTTTCCTAGTGATGAATCTAGACTAGGAATAGGAGCTAAGGCTGTTAAACAACAAGGGAAGAAAGGCATAAAAGAGGTTAAGGCTGAACGAATAAAGAAAGCATGTTATCACTGTAAATCTACTGAACATCTTTCTTATGCATGCACTGCTACACATGCCATGCCTACCACACACACTATGAATAATCTGCATCAGAATCATGCACAGTGTGGTCAACCTAATTGTATGCCATGCACTTTTAACGTCATGCAAACTTTTGTGAATTTAATGAATGCATCTAGCCAGTCATGCTCAAATACTGCTGCTAGTTCAAACATCAAAAAGAAGTTTGGGAGAGCTAAGACTGTCAGTCCTCCTAAAGTTAGGAGTGACAAACCTTCTCCTAGGACTGATAAACATGTCAAGTCTGAGAAAGGAAAGGAGGAAGTCGAAAGCTCTAGTTATGTTAAGAAAAGTGCATCTCCTGTTGTTAAATCTGTTGATTATCAATCTTATCGAAAAGCCGGGCCCAATCAAAGTTGGGTTCCGAAGAAAGTCTAACCAATCTGTCATTGCAGGGCATTAAGCAAAAGAGAAATAAAGTTATATGGGTGCTAGACAGTGGAGCATCGAGGCATATGACTGGAGACAAGTCCCTGCTTACAGAGTTGGTTATGAAAGCTGGCCCTTATGTTACCTTTGGAGATGACAGCAGAGGTGTGACAAAGGGATATGGCAAACTGAAAACTGGCAATGTCATCATTGAAGATATTTCCTATGTTGAGGGATTAAAGCATAATTTGTTGAGTATTAGTCAATTCTGTGACAAAGGTTACGAAATTGTATTCAACAAGAAAGGTGTATCAATCACTCACATCAAGGAAGGTTCACTGGCTTTGAGAGGAGTTCGAAAGGCAGATCTTTTTGTTGCAGACATGGATTCAGCAAATCAGAATCAAGTTACCTGTTTCTACAGCAAAGCTTCGGATGATGAAAGCTGGTTATGGCACAAAAAGTTATCTCACTTAAATTTCAAAACGATGAATGCTCTCGCGAGGCGAGAATTGGTGAGAGATCTACCTCAAATGGAGTTCGCTCCGAAAGGACTCTGTGAAGCCTGTGAAATGGGAAAGTCGAAGCGAGCATCGCATAAAAGCAAAGAAATTTCAAGTATCACTGAGCCTCTGCAACTTCTTCATATGGATTTGTTTGGCCCAGTGAATGTCCTATCTTTGTCTAGGAAAAGATATGCATTGGTAATCGTGGATGACTTCTCCAAGTATACATGGGTATTGTTCGCAATGACGAAAGACGAAGTACCTTTCTTAATCATTGATCACATCACTCAAATTGAGAATGTTTCAACACTTACTGTGAAGACGATTAGATCAGACAATGGCACTGAATTCAAAAACGCAGTGCTAAATGACTTCTGTGTATCTAAGGGAATACGTCGTCAGTACTCAGCCCCGAGAACTCCACAACAAAATGGAGTAGTTGAAAGGAAGAATAGAACATTGGTTGAAGCAGCAAGAACTTTGTTGTGTGATTCGAAACTTCCTCTGTACTTCTGGGCAGAAGCAGTGAGTACCGTGTGTTACACTCAAAATCGATCCTTGATCATAAAAGATAAAGAAAAGACACCATGTGAGCTAATGAACGGCAGAAGACCAACAATCAAATATTTTCATGTATTCGGAGCAAAATGCTATGTACTTATAGATGATGAAAATCTAGGCAAGTTTGCAGCAAAAGCTCGTGAAGGAATCTTTGTTGGTTACTCCACAGATGTGGTAGCAGCTTATAGGGTGTTCTTAGTGAATGATCGAAAAGTGACTGAAAGCTACAACGTCAGATTCGACGATACCAAACTCTCATCAATTTCAAGAGATTCTAGTGAACCTGAGTCCCTAAAATTTCAGAATCTGGACTTAGAAGATCTTGAAGATGAACCTGAGTTGGTTGTCCCATTAAATGTTCCAAGTGTACGTGAAGAACCTGAGTCTAGTGAACAAGCTAATTCTACAAGATCAGGAGAGACTTCCTCAGTACGAACCGGCAACAACTCAGGGGGAGTAAATAGCAGCTCAAGGACTACTGTTCAAGGCTCGAATCGAGTTGACTCTAGTTCTGTAGGAGCTGGCACTAACTCAGGGGGAGTTAGTGAAAGTATTCAAAGTAGTCAGCACCACAATTCAGAAAGTCATGCTGAATCATCAAGACAATTTCCAAGAGAACGAGTATGGAATAGAGACCATCCGTTTGAATTGATTATTGGTGATCCAGATGCTGGTGTGTCTACTAGAAGAAATGCAAGAGCTGACCTAGCTAATATTTGCTTATTTTCTGGGTTCTTATCCAAGCTTGAACCTAAAGAAATAGAAGAAGCTCTTGGTGATGCTGATTGGGTGATTGCAATGCAAGAGGAACTCAATCAGTTTGAAAGGCAGAAAGTTTGGAAACTGGTACCCCGACCAAAGAACAAATCAGTAATTGGAGCAAGGTGGGTATTCAGAAATAAAATGGATGAAAACGGACTTGTAACACGAAACAAGGCTCGTTTGGTTGCAAAAGGTTATTCTCAACGAGAAGGAATTGATTATGATGAGACCTATGCACCAGTTGCAAGACTTGAGGCAGTCAGGATGTTTTTGGCATTTGCAGCACATAAGAACTTCAAGGTTTTCCAGATGGATGTGAAAAGTGCCTTCCTGAACGGAGAGTTAGAAGAAGAAGTGTATCTGGAACAGCCGCCTGGCTTCATTGATCCAGAACTTGTAGATTTTGTGTATCTTCTCTTCAAATCTGTCTATGGCCTCAGGCAATCCCCAAGATGTTGGTATGAAACCCTATCTGTATTCTTAATTGAAAGTGGTTTTACTAGGGGAGTAATTGACAAAACATTGTTCTATAAGAATGTGAAGAATGATCTAATACTTGTTCAAGTATATGTGGACGATATTATCTTTGGGTCATCGAATGAGCGCTTGTGCGAGAAATTTGCTAAGCTAATGCAAGACAAATACGAGATGAGCATGATGGGAGAGCTGTCCTTCTTCCTTGGGTTACAGATCAGTCAGAGAAAAGATGGTATCTTTATCTGTCAATCCAAGTACGTCAGAGATTTACTCAAGAAGTATAATCTAGAAGATGCATCAGCAGCCAAGACTCCCATGGCAACAGCCACGAAGCTTGATGAAGACAAATCAGGTAAATCAGTTGACATCACAAGCTATCGAGGTATGATTGGCTCACTTCTCTATTTAACTGCAAGTAGACCCGATATAATGTTCGCGACTTGTTTATGTGCAAGGTTCCAAGCGGATCCTAGAGAATCACATCTCATAGCCGTCAAAAGAATTTTTAGGTATCTCAAGGGCACACCAAATCTAGGAATTTGGTACCCAAGAGATACAGGTTTTAATCTAATTGGCTATACGGATTCAGATTATGCAGGTTGCAGGATTGATAGGAAAAGCACATCTGGTGCTTGTCAATTTCTTGGCAGAAGATTGGTGTCCTGGCAAAGTAAAAAGCAACATACAGTATCTACTTCTACTGCTGAAGCTGAGTACATTGCTGCTGGAAGCTGTGTATCTCAAATACTGTGGATGAGGAACCAATTGAAGGATTATGGCATGGAGCACAAGAAAATTCCAATTATGTGTGACAACACAAGTGCCATTGCCATAACCAACAATCCTGTAGATCACTCAAGAACAAAGCACATCGACATCAGGTATCACTTCATAAGAGAACATGTCGAGGAGGGGACTGTGGAGCTACATTTTGTGCCCACAATGCAACAAATTGCAGATATATTCACCAAACCTCTTGATGAAGTAACATTCAATAGGTTGGTTGGTGAATTGGGAATGCTTAACACAAGTTAGTAAAGCCTTCTATCTGTAAAATCCATGGTTATGTTGGTATATGCAAGCTATTTAATCATTATGTGTTTAGACTTTAAAATGCCTAATTAATGATTATTATAGGATGCATATAGTGTGATTTTGCATAAATTCAGTGTGTTTTAAGTGTCTTTTATAGCACAAATCTGTGAATTTATGCTTGTTATATTGCATGAACATAGGGGGAGTTAAATTCATAATATTCTAAATATTGCATGATTTTTAGATGAATTTACCTGTGTTTTTCATGTAATTAGAGGCCTTAGAATTGTCAAGGAATGTTTTAATTATGTCATATATTAAAATCCTTGAATTGATATTTATATTAATTTGACAAAATTAATTGTTGAGTTTTTCAAAGAAAAATTGTCAAATTATTCTAAGTATCTTCAAAATTTCGAGTTAGTCACTATCTCGAAACTCATCTTGAAATTCTAGTTGAATTTCGATTTGAGCTTTCTGAGGGAAGTTTTGAAAATTCTAAGTCTGGGAAGAATTTCGAGTTAGACTCTATCTCGAAATTCAACTCGAAATTCGACTTAAAGTTCGACTTAGAGTTACCAGTGTGCCTATTTTTTATTATTATCTTCAAAATATTCGAGATAATTTCTATCTCGAACTTTATCTCGAAGGTTGAGATCAGGTTACATTTTTGGAGATATTTTTGGAGAACTGAGAATAACTTCGAGTTAGTCAATAACTTCGAGTTAGACTCTATCTCGAAACTCAACTCGAATTTCGACTTGATGTTCGAGATAGAGTTCTCAGTGTCTAAGGGGATTTACTTCGAGTTAACTCCTAATTCGAAGTCTATCTCGAATTTCTACTTGAATTTCGAGATAGGTTTCCCTAGTAATGTTGGTGATGTGTGCTGTACATGATCTTTGATAGATTAATGGTTCAAGTGGTTCAAGTTTTTCGAGTTAACTGCTAACTCGAACTTTATCTCGAACTTCGAGATAGATTTTATTGCTGATTTTTGCTAAGTGCTAAAAGTTCGAGTTGACACCTATCTCGAACTTTATCTCGAATTTCGACTTGAGGTTCGAGATAGAGTGCTCCCTGTATGTACTTGGTGTTTTTCACATTTTTTATCAGGGGCATTTCTGTCATTGCACATTCATGTCTATATATACATCTTTAACTCGACATTTTCTTTCACTTTTACCTAAATAGAGTTTTACAGCCGCACATATACATACAGGCGATTTCATAGATTCAAGCCATTGTTAGTGATTTTTGTGACAAATCTCATACGGACAACGAATTGATGCCCATTTTTTTACTGATATCTTCTGTGTGTCATCATTAATCACTGTTTTGTGTGTTTGTGTAACGATTCATTTCTCTTGAAGATATATACACACGTATATACACACACAATTTCTCAAATCTGTTCAAAAACGATTTTACACACGCACACTTCACTGTTAAAGCAGATTTAACCACTGGTTTGAGATTTGCCTTCCATTAATTGTTGATTGGAGCCCGTAGTTTAATTTTTCACAAAGGAACTTTTGTGTTCTTGATAAATTAAAAGGGTTATCACGGTTAATTGTTAGATTAATTGTTTTTCAGAAATTAAAATTAAAATTTCACATCTTTTTAAAGAAAAACTCTTAATTAAAATGGCTCACCAATTTTCACTTGCCAAAAACAATTTTTATAATATTTCTACGGAAATTGGTGATCAACTCCCGCGCTTTAAGTCTTGGATACGATTTTTAAATTTGTATTCCAAAGCTAGCGATGCTTTTACTGCTAAACCTACACTAGTGCATGATGCTTTACAGCAATTATGGACTAGTGCGGTTTCTTTTGGGAGCAAATCAACCCCCTTTGGTTTCAGGTTTACCTTAGCGGGTCAAGAATATCTGGTGACTGAACAAATTGTAAACAAGGTTCTTGGATTCCCTGTTAAAGATGCTTATGATCCAGAACCTACAGCTGCAGATCGCCTCAAATTCTTTGAAGAAATAGGGTGTTATCCTCCGACTGGCCGGATCACTGGAAACATCCAAAAACAATTTCTTCATGTGGAATGGAATTACTTTTTCGAGGCCATAACAAGATGTTTTCGGGCACGAGAAAGCGATTACCATCAAATTTCCATTCCCATGCAAAACCTCGGAATTGCCCTAGCAAGAGAGCTGGATATCAATTATGGACGAATAGTTCTCTCTGAGATAGTGGCTGTGATGGGATCTCCTGCAAGCAGAGACCTCAACACCACAGATGTTGTTTGCTGGTTTCCTCGGTTCCTACAGATGCTGATAAATGGTTTAGTACCGAAGGATGCTCTTGCAGTTAGACGGAGTTTTGCCAGTGGTTCATCATCTGCACCGCTAGGGATGGGCACTAAGTCACTTTCAACAGTTGAAAATCAGGATAAACATCATGGAAAACCGATGTCTATTCCTGATACCTTACAAAAGTGGCTTACATATGATGAGGGAGTTACTACTTTGATGGAATTCTCGCAAGCTTCATCACATGCTCAGAATCGGTCTGCTCATGCTGAGGCATTTGAAGCGATTCCTGATGAACAAAGCGGAGACGAACAAGGTAATGAATCAGGTAATCTCTCTCGACACTCTACTCATTCCTCTTTCTATGTTTCTGATTCCCAGACCCAAGAGACTGCTAGCCCGCAGGATCTATCCCAGGGTGAGAGCTATATTTCTAATTCTATATCATCTAAGTCACCGGAATCCAAACAGCCAGCACATATAGATGTAGGGAATGATGAGGAGAGTGAACCCGAAGAGCAGCAACTTATTCGAAAGAAAGCCAAAACTTCTCATGCTGCTACTTCTAAACGTCAGTCAAACCCTAGAGTGTCACACGCAACCACTCCACCTCACAAGAGTGGTTCACCCCTTGATCAATCTGCACATAGGGATTTTGATTTTGATGATGATTTTGTACCTCTTAAAGATACTGTTGCTTCAAGAGGACATGAAGCTTTAAAAACTTCAACCGTACCTTCACCGGTACGTACTGATGCTACAAAGAGGATCGGTTCTGATGTTGTACAAGAACACTTTGTAGCCTCTCAGCCTGAAATTCCAACTCAGGAACAAACAGTATTTGATCCCATAACTGCAAATTATATTTCTTATCAAGTTTCTGCAGGTACTTCTTCATATTTTGGATCAATTATTGAAGACATACACGAGCGTGAGACAGGGAGTGTGTGTGAGAGGTTAGGGAGAGAGGGACCTTCATTTTTAAGGCCCGAAACCGAGCGCCAAATACCAACAGAACGAGTATTAGAGCGAGGTCACCTAAACCAAACACCGTCCCTTAATTCTGAAAATCTTGAATCTCGTTTGTCTTTTATGGAAAATCAAATGAAGGAGTTTGGGCAGTCAATGGGGCAGTTAGGGATGAATGTTGGAAATAATCAAAGGGCACTTGACGACTACGCAGCACGAATGGCACTTCAAGCTTCAGCTTTTACTGATTTGAAAAATCAGGTAAATGACATGGGCCATGCTGCTGGTGTCTTGGGAAACACCCTGAATGACAGGATGGGAGCAATGGAGCTTACAATGGATACTCTGGCTGTGGAGATAAGCAGAGTTATGTTTGCAATCAGAAGTTTTGTGCCCCAGGAATGTTTCGCGCCGCAACAACCTCCCCCCGATGCTGGTACAGGTGGTGCTAGTGGAGCAGGAGCCTATGGTTCCGGGTTTGAAGATTTTGATACAGCTGGTGGATCTGGAGACCAGGGTGGAGTTCAGGATAACTCACCTAAGGGGGAGAGTATAAAGAAGACGAGACAGCAGGGAGTTCAAATCGAAGAAATTCAAGAACATGCTGATCTTGTAAAAGAAATGGAAGTTGAGCCGTCCATTGATGAAGAGGCTCTGAGAAGGAAAAAGGGTAAGGCAATAGCGATTGAGCCAGATGAGCCATTCGTTGATCTGAGTCATCAAGAAAAAGTACAGGAGGTACTTGACTCAGATTCCGATATGGAAGACGCACCGTTGAAACATGCTATAAAGAGATCATTGAAGGATCAAGGTGGAGGTGCTGGAATGTCTTTCGGATTGCCTGAAGAAATTACTGTCGATGAGGAAACCCTTGAAGCTCAACAGTTAGCCTTGGATCAAGCTGAGTTCTTTAAAATGAAGCAAATGCAAGGTCGTGCTGCGTTTCAGGAAAAGAAAGCGGAGCTACAAGGAAAGCAGTACGATTATGAGCTTGCAAGGCTAGCTGATCCTCAAATTGACCTGGACAATAGAAGGATAGGGAAGAAGTGGGATGACGCAAGAAAGATATTGACGGGACCATGTACAAAAGGAGAGCATAACAAGGAAGCAGATGATCTGTTCTACCAACTAAATTTGCAGAATCCAATGGCGGCTGACTACATAAATGCTTTAAAGAGATTAATTTCTAAAGTCAGGGTTGGATACAATTCATCGCAAAAGGAGTGGCAGGTTATTTTGTCTTTCACAGAAGGAGTCCCGATGTCTTTCATGTATGTGGATGACCAATTCATGACGAGAAGATCTGCATCAGAGTTGTTCTTGCTAGCAACAAAAATTCAATATTCTCAGTCTGAGAATCTAAGCATTCTGTATAGGGATCAGTTAATGCGGCTAGCAGAGGACAAGGGTCCAGAATTCTCAGCATATCCAAATGTTGTCCGGATGGTGGTTGACAGTAAAATGAAGAGGGTGAGCCTGGAGGAAAAGGAATTAATGGAACTTTCAGTGGAATCTCTTAAGGCCGTCTGTAGGCAAATGATGGGTAAGGGATTCGCTTCTGTGCTTAAAGATAATTCAGTGAAGACCATTGAAAGTGTCATACTAAAGAAGAGCAATGAGGTGTGGAAGTGTGATGTCATTGCTCCGAACCCTCTTGATAATGTGAAGATTGAACCAGAGCTGATAGAGAGGAATTGGAATATTCTTCAAGCAATGAAGAATGTTGATGAAGCTCTGAATCTTCCTACTGGAGAACTGGAACAAGGAGAGATAAGGGAGGCAGTTGGTGTTCCAGGAAGAGACAGCGTATACTGGATACATTCTTTTGCTGATAATGCAGCTGATGCCTTAGTATTCATAGATGCAGACCAGAAGCAAACACTCTTGCATATGAGTAGAGACTGGCTGAAGCAGACTCAAGATGCTGCATTTCTAGAGAAAGTGTTATATGTGTTCAAATGGGAAGATGTGGAAGTTAAGTATGTGACGGAAAAGCAGAGACTCGTGAGTTACCTATCTGATGTAGTAGTGGAAATGAAGCGATTGGAGCGAGATGCGGCTAGTGTTCACAATACTAACCGTGTCATAGGCTATCCCAAAATGATCTACTGTCAGTTTAAATCTGATAAAACTCATAGGAAACCTCGGCTTATCATGAAGAAATTTGAGGAAATTCCAGAGATCAGAACTACTCAGGAGGTGGACAAACTCAGAAGGCTTTTCAAACATCCTTACCCAGAACCCAGGAACCCTCTAGAGATGGAAGCAGTAAGTTTGTTGAATACTAGGTGGACGCAACTTCGTGATCCAGTATATAAGAAACAAAAGCAGCAGGAGGAGAAGCGCAGAAGGCAGAAAGAAGAAAAAGATCAAGCTGCTGAAGCTAGGAAAAGGAAACGGAATTAGGGTTAAAGGTCAGAGTGGTGTGAACTTGAAGTTGGAAAAACTTCATGTCTTTCGGTTGCTTTAACTCACTTGAGGAAAATTCATCTTAGAATGAATCCAATAAGGTGATATAAGTTTGACTAAAAGATATGAAATAATCCAGGTGATAGGAATCATTCAAATGATCTTTAATTCGAGGTTCGAATTCTGTTTCTAGTTTAAGTTCTTTGTATTGTTTTCATGTACTTGTAATTGTATATTTTTCAAGACTGTAATGTTAATTATCTTTTCTCGTCTCATTGTTTAGTTGAGTTATCCTTCATTAATTTGAATGTCATTGTTAGACAATCAAATTGGGGGAGATTGAAAGGCAGAGTGTATTAACTTGTAACACTATAACTAATGTAACTCAATTAAACGAAAAGATACTTAACCAGAAGACAATCAAGAACAAGAAGTCACAAGGAATCAACACTAAATGAAGACAAGGTAATTGATACAATTGAACATGTTAACTATGATCAAGCCAAGAAGAAATCATTGAGAGAAGTTCAAGTCAAAGTTGTTCAGGCCTCAGTGATTTGAGTATTCGAGATTCAAGATCATAACTATCAGTATCAACAAGACCAATTGATTTCAAGTGAACAAGAAGGAAAGCAAATATTGGAAAGCCAAGTTACTAAGTGAATATGGTAATTTGTTCAAGAAACAGAAACACTATCAAGACTAGTCACTTATGAACCAGACCAGTGCATCAAGTGTCAGGACATTGATAGCAAGTTTATGTCAGTAATAAAGATCCATGTTCAAGAGCTTGTAGAAGAACAAAGAAGATATGAAGATATCACAAGCTCAAGATGTGCATTGAAGTTTCAAGTTGAAGACCAGAATATTTACTAAGTACTAAATGTTCTAGATGGCTAAGTCGAAATTCTCAAGTAGAAGTTCTACTTAGAATTTCGAGATGGCTAAGTAGAAATTCTCAAGTAGAAGTTCTACTTAGAGTGCAGCTTCAACATGACACATGGCATCTTCTGATTGGCAGATTTCCAAGCTTTCAAGATAAGACAAGATTTATGTGGACATCATTGGGCCACGTACATCTTAGTCTTTGAAGACTACAGGTCATAGATTACATGTAGTATAAATAGAAGCACTTGTGTAATGTTTTAGTTAGTGAGCATATTGAGAAAAACACAAGAAAAAGAGAGAGAGTATTCACAGAGCTTAGAATCATTCACTTCTCTCTCAACTTCTGTTATACTTTGTAATGAATGTTGTAGCAACCTTTTCAAGTTATATATAAAAGAAATATATTCCTTGAATCTGTGTGTTCATTTATTGCATCGTATTTATTGCTACTCATAATCGAAAAGTTGTATTCACCCCCCCTCTACAACACATTTGGACCTAACATATATGCTTAATAAAGATATGTTTTTGGTGGGATTAATTCGAACTTAAACAATGAGAATATTTTAAATATTAGAAAATGAATATTCTTTTAGTATTACATCCAGCGGTTCTCACTAATCTGTCCAAAAAATGTGTACCAAAAAATGTGTACTAAACTAACAACCAAATATATCATGTTTCGTTTATCATAGTATAATATAGATAGTATAGATGTAGTATATAATATGTGTTACTGAATGTTGAAAAAACTTTTTCTTATTTTAATAGCAAGGGATTTCAAGTTGGTTAGTATCTTAATATTCTTAAGGGAAATTCTTAATGGTACTTTGTATTGACTTTTTCAAATGGTACATCGAATATTTTAAATGGTACTTTGTATTTTAGATGTAGTATCTCAATATTCTTAAGGGAAATTCTTAATCTAATATTCGATGTACCATTTGACTTTTTCAAATGGTACATCGAATATTTTTAACTTTTATTTGGTATCCGTGTGAGGCACGGGTCATTTTCTAGCAATTGACATAAATTCGTGTATTTTTATGATTTAAAGAATATTTTTAGTACAATTACATATTTTTCATTCATACATATTATAATATAACTACTTTAATTTATGGATCAATACTAAGAGCCCGTTTGGGCAACCCCGCTTTTAGCTTTTGCCGGCTTTAAGTTGATTTTGAACTGTTTGGCAACATGGGCTTTAACCCCGCTTTAAGTTAAAAAACTGCTTTAAATCAGAAGTTCCATTTAGGTACTTTTAACTTATGACTTATGGTGTTTTTTTTTTTTTTTTTTACAATTCTTGTAAAGTTCAAATATTATGAATTTAAAATTTTTTTAAGTCAAATTTCACTTTAAGTCAAAATTATTAAACCTCCATTTAACTTTAAGCAAAATTACCCAAACACTTTCATTCAACTTAAAGCAAACAACTTTACTTTCTCCTTTAACTTAAAAACACCTCCATTAAGTCAAAAGTAACTTATTTTAAGCAATCCCAAACACCCTCTAAGTCTTTTTAAGACTTTTTTGTTGTTATTTAAACTGTAATTTATCAAAACAAATCCGAAAAAAAAAGAATAAGTCTATGAATCACTTAAAGGATATAAGATTAAATATATTAAAATTTATTTTGAATTTTAACAAAATAGATGCTCACTTCTAACAAAAGGGACCCCTTTTGATTAAATATCAAACACAATAATCAATAATTTTTTAAAACTTGTATATGATAAACAATAACCAATAAACAAGGTACTAAATTACCTTTTAAAAGGTACAAATAAGCCATCACACATTGGACATGGCCCCATCATAGGGCCTATTTGGCCAGACTTAAAATAAGTTCACTTATATTTGGGTAAAATTGTCATATTTTGATAATTTTTTTATACAAATATTTAATGTATGTTTGAAATTTTATAAGTTACAAAAAAAAAAAGTTAACTTTTTTCAGGAAAAAGTTAGAAATCTCAAATTTTGTCTTAAAACAAGTTGACTTATTCTGGAAAAAAGTTCTCCCAAACATGCTATGCTTAGTGTCATTTTTTTTTTGCCAGAATACTTAATGTCATTTTAAACACCTAAATTCTTTAATTTTAGTAAAAGATATTGATAAAGAAAATCTACGAAACAAACATATATAGAAAGAGTATTAAATAAAAAGAAAATGTTAACCACAGCCCTTAGGGCTATGGTTAAGGTGTTATGTGGTAGTTTTTAATTGGCTCAAGGTTGTGCCCCACTTGCAAAATAGTATGTGTACCCATGCATTCACATAAATCATCCAATAAAAATTCACCATTGACAAAAATTAATCCTTAAACATAGCCCCAAGAGCTGTTGTTAACAGGACCCTAAATAAAATATGTAGATTTGACTCTCTGGATATTAATTAGCTATTTTTAAAAATAAAAAAAATATCAATTAAAATATTAATAATCAATCAATTATAATAATTAAAAAATAATTATCAATCAATTATAATAAATGCAATTAACTTCTCAACCATTTAATTGCAGAAAAAGCCCATAAAATCCGGCGACACTAACATCATAATCAAATTCGATTCCAAATGGTTTTCGAAATCAAATTCGATTCCAAACGGGTTTCGAAAATGGTGATCCGATAGCTACGAAGACCTTATATAAAGCCTTTCGAGGGAAAACAGAACAGTCCCAGTCCCACCTTAAACTTGCCGAGTAGCAAGATAAATAAGCAAGATATATCGATTCGCGGAGAAGATTGATGGATTCCGATTCGGATTCAGATTCAGAGCTCTTCTGCATGGCTGTTAATCGATTTCTGGTTTGATTCGATACTTCCGATATCTGAATAATTTTTATATATACGTACTTTGCACATTTATATGTAATTCATCATCTATACATGCTGTGATATATATGATTGACATATTGAATATAAGTATTATAATTCTTCTTGATTTGGCCTTGTTAAAAGAACTCTAATTTGTTTGAAATTTGATTTATATTCTCTTAAATTGTTCTTTTACCTAGGTTTTTTTATTTTTAATTCATGTAACTAGTACCATAATAGTGTAATTTTCCGGTTGTGAAATTGTATCATGTTAAGTGTTCACCCTCTGGCCTCTGATACACTAGTTCTCTGTTAACTTTTTTCTCTCAAATTAAAATCAATATCTGATCAACCAACAATTTCTGTTTCAGGGAATTATGAGTCCTTATCAGAAAAATACTATTCGGAGGCTTCAGAGAACAACACCGCTTTACAAGAGACCCCGAGGTCATATGTGTCCGCGCCACAGAAGGGGCGGATGCCCTAGAGGTCCTGAGTGCCCTTATGCTGTTGGAATGCCTACCGGAGAGAAGGAAAAAGATATTTGGTACCGGTATGTTAAACAGTTTGTTGCCTTTCCTCTCACATGCTCACATGCACTCACACACACATATCTTTATCACGTACGCCAAGTAGGAATTATGTTTAAAATTCATCTTATATGCATTGTGCGATATGCGTTTTCTTTGAAATAACGTCTTTTTGGTTTCATTTTGTTGTGAAATCAGGGTCAATAGTCCTGAAGCAATGAAGCTACTACTGAAGAAGCGGGCAGTTGAAATGCCTCCATTAGAACCTCCAGATGATAAGAGCATCAAAATCCTCCATGTGAGCGGGTTGGATATGAGAATCACTGAGCCGGATCTAAGGGATAACTTTAATGTCCATGGTGAAATTGAGACTTTGAAAATGGTGCCCTCACAAGGTTGTGCTTTTGTTACATACACGACTAGAGAAAGTGCAGAAAAGGCAGCTAAGGAACTCTCAAACAAACTGGTTATAAAAGGTTTGAGGCTGAAGCTGATGTGGGCTATGCCTCAACCACCAAAACCTGATTCCGTAGTCTCTGAGGAAGCAAGGCCAGCAAGCAGCGGCTCGCAGCAGTGAAGTACTGCAGCATCATGTTCTTCACCCACCAGGCCTTCAAGACCAACACATAGTGCTGAATTACCCGTCTTTCAGAGTGCTAAAGAATGTGAATGGGGATTCCACCCAAGAAGGATATTCTGGTGGCTCAAATGAGAACATTTTAAATCGGTATTTCAGTTCTACTCTTAAAAGTCAGTTTCCTAATTGTTTAGGCCTCGTGCTTTATTCTTTTCAAAATAATTTGAAATGAAATTAGTTTTAATCTTTAATGCACTTGTGAAATTAACTAAACTTTAGATTAGTATTTGAAATGGAATATAGTAGTACCCTGTTATGAAATAACAGAATATTATCAATTTGTTATCTTATTCGGATGATACATATTTAACAAAAATTATTCAACGAAATTCTATAATAAAAATCATGAACTCAGAATATACATATTTAACTATACTCATTCAACCATACTCTGTAATAAATTTCTTGACAACGTGTATTAGCTTAATATTCAGTTTTTTTATTGAACCATTTAAAACATATTATTACTATGTATAAGAATGTTGATAAATTAGATCATAGTAGGTAAAATTACAAACTAAATAGAATTTACTGAAATGAAGGATGAATAAAACTTAATTCATGCACTTATGAAATTAACTAAACTTTAGTTTATAATTACATAACCTAATCTTCCCGTGGCTCATAGTGGATTGTCTAACACCGATCATAGGTTGCTCATTCATCAGAAACAATCAAAAGATTGACTGTTTTATCAATTCGTGTTACTAGTATAGTTGGAGTGAACAAGATAGGACGCAGAGAAGAGTGGGACTGTGGGAGGGAACAAAATAGGAGAATGAAAGATTTAAACTCTGTTTGGTTTGGCAACCTTATAATAGCATTTTTTTCATTAGCATTGATCTATGTTTTATTGGTTTTACTGCTTAAATGGAAGGTTTTATTTTCACTTAATTATCATATGTTTCTGAACTCAATAATGAGAGCCTTAAAACAGTTACTATCATGGTGTCAAATGTCAATACAATGTCATGCCATTTCATTTGTTTTTTTACATGCAGAGGTAAACTTATCTAAACTGCAAAACAACAAATATTAATTTCAGACTAACAAATTCATTGGCAAGTTTTGGCCGGAGAGGGGATGATCTTTAGAGGATCAACTTCACAGTGAAAAACTGGAATTAGCGGGTTAGGTTTGGGAAATTATTAATTTATTTGGATGTAATCTAATAAATTATTTGTAGAAAATACTCCGTATAATTTATATAAACTTTCCATATTTTTTTATGTGGTCTCTTTTAAAAAGTACAATTTCTATACATAATTGATGATTCTGAATGTCTGATCGTTTTTTTTTATCTTTGTTCTGCTAATTAGCAAGTTTTGGCCGAAAAGTGGATGAATAAAGCGCCATACAATTTGTGTGAGCATTTTGGGTTAAAATGTTTATAAACACACAATCTTAATGAACTACTCAATCACATTCCCATGATTCACAACAATCGTGAAAGGTGAAAATTAAAGAAAAAACATCTACAGCCGACTACCAACAAACAAGAAAGAGAAAATTAAAAGAAAAAGGTGAAAACTTCGAATTTAGGAGTAAAAATCTGAAAGATTGGAGAAAACTAAAGCCTTGAAACGCAATCAAACTCAAACAACAATGAAAAATAGGCTGTTACTGTGTGTAATGAAAAGTTGTTGATTGTTTAAGAAGAAAAAAAACGCAACGTATTCAGTATATTCCGTGTAACACGGGGTCTGAGCGGGGTAAGATAGTACGCAGCCTTGTCCCTACGCATGCATAAAGAGGCTATTTCCGGTGTTTAACCCCCGGCAAGAGTCGAACCCATGACCTCTCGGCATGGTTCTAAAAATCCCCGATTTAGCCGATTAATCCCCGATTAATCCTCTGTAAGGTAAACAATCGATTCGATTTTTGAAATCCGATTAATCCTATGAATTTATTTAAAATGATATGTTTAACTATAAATTAGGCTAATATATTAAATATTATTATAATATCCGATTAATACTCCGATTAATCCTTCCTATTAATCCCCGATTACCCGATTAATCCTAAATCGGCACCTCAACCGATTTATACCGATTACCGATTTTTACAACCATGCCTCTCAGTCATAAATTGGACACCTTAACCACTCTGTCAACTCAACCCCTTTGTGGATTGTTTAAGAGCATGTAGTTATTCTTTTTTTTCCTTCTAATGGTTGTATACCAATGTCTCAGCCTCTACATTTTTAATTTGTTCTATGGTTCTAAATACATGGCATGTATATTTCTTTCACATGGCATGTATATTTCTTTCAAGATCATCCAAGAACTGTCAAAATCGATTTTGCTATATTTTGATTCAGTTTTGCTTAATTTTTTTTAAGTTCTTATTAATTTATTTTCAGATAAAAATTTCATATTTTGATAATTTTTTTATACAAATATTTAATATATGTTTGAGATTCTAAAAATTATAAAAAAAAAAAGTTTAACTTTTTTCAGAAAAAGGTTTAACTTTTTTCAGAAAAAAGTTTAACTTTTTTCAGAAAAAAAGTTAGAAATCCTCATCTATGTCTTAAAATAAATTAATTTATTTTGAAAAAAAGTTTTCCCAAACATCCCCTATATTATCAAAGGCATCTAATTATTGAGATAACAATGTTTAGAATTTGAAGATTCTGATTCAGTTTTACGATGTGCATTAATATCTAAAAAACTATCAAAGCAAACATATATATTTTGAGCTTTAGGTACAAGTTTTAATGACATAGTTTTAATCGGTTGATTTGATAGAATATCAGCAGGATCTTATTGCTTCATGCCTTTTTCAATAATTCTGTACTTTTTAGAATAATGTCCGCCTTACCGGTAAAAGAATATACCAATAAAACTATTATGACATATTTTTTAGAATAATTTTTCGTGAAAAGTAAGTCGATCAACGAAATTCATTTTTTATTTTCTTCTACAAAAATATCTAACCGTTTGGAAGTTAAAGGTATTCTAGTAGGAGTAGTGCTAGAGGTACCAAATTAGGTACCAAATTTTGTTACAAAATGACATGGCACTAACTACTTATCATTTTGAAGCGGGCTCATTATAATTATAGCCAATCAAATCAATGTCATGTCATTTGGTAATAATTTTTGGTATCTCTAGCATTTTTCTTCTAGTAGTAGTAGGGTGGGGTTTATTTTTTTGGAAGGCTTTGTAGACGACGGCTGTATTCCAACATAGTATTCTAGGTCGTCTTGATGATAACAAATTTGATATATTAAAGTAATACTAAACAGTTCAAAACGTGACATCCAACCCAAAATATATCATCAATACACAAGATAAAATAAAAATATATATATTCATTGATTTAAACATAATTGCTCGTGCAAATAAAATCAACACAACTTATGTGTGCTTCATCATCCTATAAAGAGATAAAACAAATAATGTTAAACTGGAATTTGGAAGTATCAGCACAGTTAATTTCCAGATCGAGCTACGCACTCTTTGGCACAATCATTAATAACACATTTCTCCAACGTATTCATATCTGCACATAAGAAAAATAGAAACCTTTGTAAGTTTGTGTCTTTGAATTTTTAATCCTAGTACACATATATATTAAATTTCTATTAATAATAATTTTATAATGTATAATAAATAATAATACATTATAGTATACTCCCTCCGTCCATTTCATTTCTTTACACTTTCTATTTTGGGCCGTCCATTCCATTTCTTTACATTACTAAAAATAGTAACTTTTAACAATAAAATACATTATTACATCCACTACTTCACTCCACATTTTCAACCCTTTACACTATTACACCCACTACTTCACTTATTTTAACAATAAAATTACTATTACACCCACTACTTCATTTATTTTAACAATATTACATCCACTATCTTGGTTTCCGTGCAAAAAGCAAACGTAAAGAACTGAAAAAAACGGAGGGAGTATTAGTTACCTGAGTCGATAAATTTGGAGCAAATAGATTGAGCACAAGTAGACGTGCACACAGGGACATCTTCCGACATAACTGGGGCGTCCTTACACTTAAACAGACATTTAGCGAGACAGATAGGCGTACGCCATCCTTTGCCCTTACACAAGGCTCTGCATTCTGCGACGCATTTCACTGAAACCCAATCTGGTTGATCATAACCACTATTATTATGAGTAGTTGCAGCTGCAATCGCTATTAACTCCAACACCATGATCGTAGTAATAAGTTTCATAACATTATTTGTTGCCATTGCTATTATTGTATTGTTGAATTATATATATATGGTTGTACGAAATTGTTTTTTTGGTTGAAGTGGGAAGCTAACGCACTCTTCTACTCAATTTATATGCTTTGTGAAAATATTAAATACGAAAAACATATAATATCTATTTTGATATTATTGCATGTCCACGTTATCTTCATGTTTTTGTTAATCTTTTGTGATTGTTATCTATATCCAAAAAGTTTGAGATACCTAAATTTTAAATATTAATTAATATACATGCATAAAAACCAAATATACGGAAAAATATTTTTATATATTCTGATATGCTTTGTGAAGATATTTGATATGAAAAGCATATAATATTTACTTTGATATATTATTGGATGTCCAAATTATCTACATGATCGATTTTGTTAATGTATAACGGCTGTTATCGATATCTAAAAACTTTGAAAATCCAAATTATGAATATTCCATTCATAAAAGTAAAATTTTAATAATAAAAAAAGTGAGTAATTTTTTAATTATTTTGATTATCTTTATGAGATATTGTTAATTGAGATTATTTTTTCTTGGTTGAAGTATAGTGATAACACAATCTTATATTTTATTTATAACCTTTGCAAACTAAAGATAATTATACGAAAAGAATACTTTTTTATATTTTTGATATTATTGAATATCTTGATTATTTTTGTGACTTTGTTGATCCACAACGATCGGTATATATCTATACTATTATATAAAAGCAGGAATATTAAAAGTTTTGTTACCTGTTTTTTGGTACCAGTTTTTTGGTACCCTTTTTTTGGTATTTCGTGAATATACTTATTTACCCTTCATAAGGTTAAAAAAATATATACGATATCTATACTATTAAAACACCTAAAATAAATAATAACATAATAATTAATGGCAATTAGTCGATTGCCTTTTTCACATTTACTTTCAATTGAAGATATTAACTTTTATAAACACCTACAGCATCAATCGTATCATATCTTCCAATTATTAATATTTCTTTGGAATTAAAACACTTTACCTTTTGATATAAAACTAATCTCATAATATAATATCACACCATACTTTTCAATTGTTAATACTATTATATAAAATCTATCACGAACAAAATATAATAGAAATTCGTATACTACGATATAATAGAAATCGGTATACTACGAATAAGGACCATTAGATTTTTAGTAGAAAAATATATACAATATCTATACTATTAAAACACCTAAAATAAATAATAACATAATATAATTAATGATAATTAGTCTATTGCCTTTTTCACATTTACTTTCAATTGAAGATATTACCTTTTATAAACACCCTTTTTCAAAATTACTTTCAGTTGAAGATATTATCTTTTATAAACACCTAAAACATCAATCGTATCATATCTTCCAATCATTAATATTTTTTTCGAATTAAAACACATTACCTTTTGATATAAAACTAATCTCAGAATATCACACCATACTTTTTGATTATTAATACTATTATATAAAATCTATCACTAACAAAATATAATAGAAATCCGTATACTACGATACTACGAATAAGGACCATTAGATTTTTAGTAAAAAATTAGAATAGTTAGATCTAATGATTAAATATATTATATGATTAAATTAATTTACTAAAATTTCAAGATTCGAATTCTATTAACGACATATTTATTTTAAAATGTTATAATATAAGTTTTAAACCATGCATATCATTAACTAAATTTATATAAAATTAATAAAATTAAAATAAAATAGTGTAAATAATTATTATATAAAAATATAATTGTAACATAAAGTAAAATTTATTACAAAGAAATCCGTGCATCGCACGGGTTATAAGCTAGTATCTTAAAAGTGTAAATATCAAAAATTTGAATCTATACTATTATATAAAAGCCGAAACATTAAAAGTTTGGTTAGTCGGTTGGTTGGTCGGTCGGTACGGTACCTATTGATTTTACGTATTTACCCTTACTCAATTACTAATAACTAATCAATTACCTTTTCCAAATTAAACATATTATCTTTTCTACTTTTCAAGAATTAAATAATTTCCTTTTTCAAGTAAAATACAATATCTTTTATATTTTATCTAAGTAAAATTTCTCCTTTATGAATAAATTTCTTTTTCAGGTCATATTACCTTTTCTATTTTTTAATAATTAAATAATTTCCTTTTTCAGGTAAATTAGAATATCTTTTACATTTTATCTAACTAAAATTTCTCTCTTTTAAAAACATTACGAGCAATTTTGTTTAATAAAAGAACAGTTCGATGATTGAAGTAAAAACATGTATATATCAATTATCTTTAAATCGCTTGGTTGCCTTTAGAAAGGATTCAACAGCGATCCCCTTAAGCGTCTGTTCTTGCGATTGTTTTTGTAGATGCCGTATGGCTTTTGATTAATGGATTGATTTCTTTTTGTTCAAAAAAAAAAAAAATAACATAATTATACTATAATTACTATTAACTAATCAGTTACCTTTTTCATTCAAAACACGTCACCTTTTCTCTTTTCTCTAACTAAAATATTTCTTTTTCCAATTATATCATGGATGGTTACCTTTTTTAGCCAAAACACGTTACCTTTTTTTCTTTTCTCTTACTAAAACCTCCTTTTTCCCAATAATATCACGGGCGTTTCTATTTAATAAAAATAAAATAATAATAATATTATAATACTAATAATTAACCAATTCAACTAAAATATATTATCTTTTCTATTTTTTCTAATTAAATTCCATTTTTTTCTAGAAATATAACGGGCAACATTAAATTTCTCAATTTCTAAAAACTATGAGCAATTTTATTTAATAAAATAACATACGGTACCTGTTGATTTTACGTATTTACCCTTACTCAATTACTACTAACTAATCAATTTCCTTTTCCAAATTAAAATATTATCTTTTCTACTTTTCAAGAATTAAATAATTTCCTTTTTCAAGTAAAATACAATATCTTTTATATTTTATCTAACTAAAGTTTCTCCTTTATGAATCAATTTCTTTTTCAGGTCATATTACCTTTTCTATTTTTCAATAATTAAATAATTTCCTTTTTCAGATAAATTAGAATATCTTTTACATTTTATCTAACTAAAATTTCTCCTTTTTTTTCTAAGTAAAATTTCTCTTTTTTAAAAACACTACGAGCAATTTTGTTTAATAAAATAACATAATTATATTATATTTACTATTAACTAATCAATTACCTTTTTCATTCAAAACACGTTACCTTTTCTCTTTTCTCTAACTAAAATATTTCTTTTTCCAATTATATCATGGGCGGTTACCTTTTTCAGCCAAAACACGTTACCTTTTTTTTTTCTCTTACTAAAACCTCCTTTTTTTCCAATAATATCATGGGCGTTTCTATTTAATAATAATAAAATAATAATATTATAATACTAATAATTAACCAATTCAACTAAAATATATAATCTTTTCTATTTTTTCTAATTAAATTCCATTTTTTTTCTAGAAATATAACGGGCAACATTAAATTTCTCAATTTCTAAAAACTATGAACAATTTTATTTAGTAAAATAACATAATTAAATTATAATTACTATAAACTAATCAATTTTTTCTAATAAAATTCCCTTTTTCTAGAAATATAACGGGCAACATTAATTTCTCATTTTCTAAAAACTATGAGCAATTTTATTTAGTAAAATAACATAATTAAATTATAATTACTATAAACTAATCAATTACCATTTTCACATAAATCATGTCATCTTCATGTTATCCTTACTTAATTATTTATAGTTACTAATAACTAATAAATTTCCTTCTTCAGGTAAAACATGTTACCTTTTCTATTTTTCAATAACTAATCTTTTATCACATAAAATATGAGAAATTCTTTCCTTTTTTCAAGTAAAATATGCTACATTTCCTATTTTTCAATAGCCAATTTTTCTTTTTACGTAAAATACAGTTTATCTATCTAGAATTTTTCCTTTTCTAAAAAAACAATGAGCAATTATGTTTAATAAAATAACATATTATAATTACTAATAATTAACCAATTACCATTTTCAGCTAAAATACATTATCTATTCTATTTTTTTTATTTTTTTTCAAAAAAATCTATTTGGTTTGCTTTATTTAAGTACAATAAAATAATAACAATATAATAACTAATAACTAACCGATTACGTTTTTCAGCTAAAATATTTCATCTTTTCAATGTTTTCAAACTAAAATCCATCATTTTCTAAAAATATCACGGACAACATATATATAATTATATCAGAACATATTTTTCTAAAATTTTAAGCTAAGAAAGTTTATATTTTAAAATTTTTAATTCAAATAAATATTCTGTTATATTAAAGAACATTCGTGCATCGCACGGGTTTTAAGCTAGTATTATTAACATCCATTCATAAAAGAAATTATTTAACTACAAAAAACAGGAAAAAAAAAGTGTATTCCTAATTTATTTTGTTGTCTTTTTAAGTGATATTAGCTTATAACCCGTGCGATAGCACGGATTTTTTTTTGATATGTAACAAATTTTATTTTACTAGCTTAAAACCCGTGCGATGCATGGATTTTTTTATTTTAATATTATATGAATCTTTCATTTATTTAAATTAATTTTTTAAAACATGAATTTTGGATGCTTACATTTTTATATGAGATTATTTGATAATAATTATATAAATGTTATCCGTGATATTTCTAGAAATGGAGGGATTGTAGTTAGAAAATATAGAAAAGATGATAGGTTTTAGTTGAAAAAGATAATCGGTTAATTATTGGTAATTATAAAATTGTTATTTTATTTTATTAAATAGAATGCCCGTGATATGATTAGAAAAAATAGGATTTAGTTAGAGAAAATTAAAAAGGAAACATGTTCTAGGTGAAAAGGTAATTGATTAGTTTATAGTAATTATAATTTAATTATCTTATTTTACTAAATATAATTTCACGTAATATTTTTAGAAAAAGAGAAATTAATATTGTCCATGATATTTCTATTAAAAAAAGGATTTAAGTTAGAAAATACAGAAAAGATGATACGTTTTAGCTGAAAAAGGTAATCGGTTAATTATTAATATTTATATATTTATAATCGCTTTTATATAATAGTATAGATGTTTCAATTACATTTTTATATAATCATTATTTACAATATTTCATTTTAATTTTACTATTAAAAATTTAATATAAATTTAATTAATGATTCGCATGGTTTAAAACTTATATTATAAAATTTGAAAATAAATATATCGTTGATAGAATTCGAACCTTGAAATTTTAGTAAATTAATTTAATTATATAATATATTTAATCATTAGATCTAACTACTCTGATTTTTTACTAAAAATCTAATGGTCATTATTTGTATTATACGGTTTTTTTATTATACTAGCTTAAAACCTGTGCGATGCACGGATGTTCTTTAATATAACAAATTTTTTTAATTTGAATTAAAAAATTTAACACATAAATTTTCTTGGCTTAAAATTTTAAGAAATGTGATCTGATATAATTATATATATGTTGTCCGTAATATTTTTAAAAAATGATGGATTTTAGTTTGAAAATATTGAAAAGATGAAGTGTTTTAGCTGAAAAACGTAATCGGTTAGTTATTAGTTATTATATTGTTATTATTTTATTGTACTTAAATAAAGCAAACCAAATAGGTTTTTCTGAAAAAAATAAAAAAATAGAAAAGGTAATGTATTTTAGCTAAAAAAGGTAATTGGTTAATTATTAGTAATTATAATATTTTATTTTATTAAACATAATTGCTTATAGTTTTTTTAGAAAAGGAAAATTTTTAGCTAGATAAACTGTATTTTACGTAAAAATAAAAATTGGTTATTGAAAAATAGAAAGTAGCATATTTTACTTAAAAAAAGAACGAATTTCTCATATTTTATGTGAAAAAAGATTAGTTATTGAAAAATAGAAAAGGTAAAATGTTTTACCTGAAGAAGGAAATTTATTAGTTATTACTTATTAGTAATTATAAATAATTAAGTAAGGATAATTACGTAAAATAACATGTACCGTTAAATAAGGGTAAATAAATAAAATTAACTAAAAAAAATAGAAAAATATAAAAGGGACATATTTTAGCTAAAAAAGGTAATTGGATTAATTATTAGTAATTATAATATTTTATTTTATTAAACAGAATTGCTAATAGTGTTAAATAGAAGCGCCGGTGATATAATTGGAAAAAGAGATATTTTAGTTAGAGAAAATAGAAGCGCCGACAATTGATTAGTTTATAGTAATTATAATTTAATTATGTTATTTTACTAAATAAAATTGGTCATAGTTTTTAGAAAATGAGAAATTAATGTTGCCTGTTATATTTCTAGAAAAAAAAAAGAGAATTTAATTAGAAAAAATAGAAAATATGATATATGATATATTTTAGTTGAAAAGGTAATCGGTTAATTATTAGTATTATAATATTATTTTTATTAAATAAAAATGTCTGTGATATAATTGGAAAAAAAGCGGTTTTAGTAAGAGAAAAGAAAAAAGGTAACGTGTTTTGACTGAAAAAGGTAACAGTCCATGATATAATTGAAAAATGATATAATTGGAAAAAGAAAGATTTTAGTTAGAGAGAAGAGAAAAGGTAACGTGTTTTGACTGAAAAAAGTAATTGATTAGTTAATACTTAATAGTAATTATTATTTAATTATGTTATTTTTTAAAACAAAATTGCTCGTAGTGTTTTTAAAAAAGAGAAATTTTAGTTAAATAAAATGTAAAAGATATTCTAATTTACCTGAAAAAGGAATTATTAAATTATCGAAAAATAGAAAAGATAATATGTTTAACCTGAAAAAAGAAATTGATTCATAAAGGAGAAATTTTAGTTAGATAAAATATAAAAGATATTGTATTTTACTTGAAAAAGGAAATTATTTAATTTTTGAAAAGTAGAAAAGATAATATGTTTAATCTGAAAAAGAAAATTGATTAGTTAGTAGTAATTGAGTAAGGGTAAATAAGTAAAATCAGCAGGTACCGTACCGATCGACCGACCAACCAAACTTTTAATATTTTGGCTTGAAAAAGGTAATTGGTTAATTATTAGTAATTATAATATTTTATTTTATTAAACATAATTGCTCATAGTTTTTTTAAAAATGGAAAAATTTTAGCTAGATAAATTGTATTTTACTTAAAAAGAAAAATTGGCTATTGAAAATAGAAAAGGTAGCATATGTAACGCCCCCAAATCCGGGGTCAGGGATATGGGTCGCTACTGCGGAGAACCTTAATAACCAAACAATCACCTGCCAATATTATAACTAACACACGACATCCGACCCCAAATTACCAAGAATCTTTTCAGGTTATAGACTTGGAAACAAGAAATCCAAAAACACTCATAATGATAACTTCTTTTATTAACTTACAACTCTTATTACAACAATCTCTTATACATTCTTATGCTGTTGGTATCACCTTGATATAAGGTATACAACGGCCACAATATTCTAATACAACAAATAATACAACACAAGAATATGAATACCATACCAGTCTAACTAAACATCTAGTAGACTAACTCAAAAGACAGAATTGCTCTGAGCCAAACATCAACTCGATCCATGACTTGCCCTGCTTCGAGCTAAACTAAGTCAACCGCATCAACTATCTATCTCTGAAAAAATAAGATTTAAAACAAAAGCAAGAATGAGCGAAAGAAATGCTCAGCAAGTTTATTAATAGAGTATACTAAAATACTTTTAGAAAAAAAAACTTTGAAGGTTTAAAAAAATCCAACTTGCGGATGATATCATTTTTGAGATATATATAAAGAAGATTTTTCAATAGAAATGAGATTTACAGAATTCAATAAGGAATTCACCTCGATAGTTTTATAAAAGGACTTTTGATATTTATCTCGACAATTTTTTATAGCGATTTTTGATAAAAACTTTTTGAATAACTGAGCAACAGATGCTTCAGCTACAAAGAGACAACATTTAAGAGATTCACGAAGATACATCAACTCTCAATTAAACAAACATTCAAGAAATTCTCAATTATTCATAATCTCACTCTTGTCGGCTAAGTACTTACATACTTAACTGCCAAACCGGCCTGACAATAATGAGTTGAATACATAAGAAGATCTCAATTCATTCTCGATTTTTAACCGTCACTGTGCAACAAATGCTCCAGCGACAATCTGGATCTCGAATTATCTTAGAACAATTCAAAAAGATTCGACACTTGATTCTCAACAATAAAAATATGATTTTTCAGAAGGAATATCCATTAAAGATTGGAACTACGATAAGACGCTACGAGCTAAGCTGGGTGATCAGCCCATGACAGAGCTCCAATCTCGTATACTCAATACGAGTTCTCAATTGTCGTATACTCAATACGAGTTCTCAAATGTAATGGAATCCCAGGCACATATTGGCCTTATACATCATCAAGCTTCACTGCTACCGATGACGTAAATATATAAATTGGTGACTGGCGCCTCAGTCAAAAAGGACGTTCCAATATGATAAGGATATTTAAATAAATGGGAAACACATTCCCAACAGATATTAAAGCGTGTCATAATCATGACAGAATGAAAAACAGTTCTTATAGGGGAAAGAGCAATTGAAAAGTTTCATAACACAATGGATAAAATCACATGATTGCGATAAGTTGAAAGCAGTTATAAAACAGGTGAATGACTTGAGCGATTTCTCGCGAATTTACGAGATTAAATAAAGAATTTGTAGAATTCTCGATTTAAAAAAAAAACATAATATTTTAAAAACATGCATACTCTGAATGAAAGAGTACGGTTAGTAGACTTGCCTTAAATCTTAGCTAATAAGTACGCTTGATGATTTAAAGAGAGCATTCCTTCGTCTATCTCGTGTGTCCGATCCTCTGATTTGATCCTCTTTCAATTCGATGCACTTGCGATTACCACGAGTCTGGTTCACCTAGATCGAACTTGCACGTCGTTTCTATAGTTAACAGAATACGGTACTTTAGTCTTCGGAATAAACATACGATCTACCTATGATAGTACGCACACTCTAACACGTTTTACTTAATCACAAATATTACTATAAAACACTTCCCGGTGTATACAACACCTTACCAAAATCAACACTTTAACCTACCATTCACATTTAATAACTAATTTAAAACATCCCGACAAATCTTAAATCATAAATCAAACTCAAATTCAACAACGACTATCCTTATAGTCATTAACACATATGCATGTAAACATATATTCATTTATCTAGCATGCATACGACCTTCTAATCACATAGCACATAACTCAATTAATATTTCCGATTGATAATAATGATAATATACAAGAGATGTGTCGGTTTAAACATCAAAGAAGTTATTTACATTTTTAGAAATTTCGGCAGCATCTCCTTTATAATATCACGTTACCAATCAGAATTTATCCGACACAAACACAACCAAGTCACATACTTAAAACATAATCAAGCATTCAACTTACTATTATAGTTATTCGACATTACTTACAACCACAATTCATAATACACCAAAATGACCATTATCCTTAACAATCTATTATGACCAGCTTGGAAAGACATCCAATTTACACTATCAAGATGACCTTAAATTTAAAAGTACAGAAAATGAACTCGAAGGAAATCCCGAGACCTTTCCAGAATGGTAAGGCTCGTTTAAAACGGATAAGTAACGAATTCAGAAATAAATAAAATATAACCTGTTAAAACAGACTCAGTCCCCGTACGCACAAGTATTTGGATGTTTATCATATTAAGATCACAAAATTTGACAATGTAATGTAAATGACAAATGTAGAGTTCGAAAAGATCTTTCCAGATTGATATAGCTCAGAAAATTTGAATGTAAGATCGATTTACTATGAATTTTGCAAGAAACATGGCTGTTTTAGAAAATTCAGGGGCACTCGACAAAGATTTGAAAATAACAATTAGTAGATGACTGATTTGTGCAAAACTCAAAGAATGAAAGTTTTATAAAACTCTGATATCTTTTTAACAAAGCTGGATTCACAGAGTTCGGATAATCGGTGAATTAACTATGATTTTTGAAAGAGCACAGATTTACCGAAAGTATTGCAGTTTTCGAAATCATTGGGGTCTCGGATGAAAATGACCATAACTCATTCATTTTAAATCCAATTGACATGATTCAAGAGCCTATTCCATCTATTTTTTCGCAAGGAATCCAAATATGAAATCAGTTTTAAGAACCGAATTAAAACAGACTCTGACTGACCAGATTTACAGAAGCAGTTTGCATTCTCTATATCAAATATAAACATAAACATACACATCACTTCTCCTTTCTTTTTTTTAACTAACAACCCATTTCTTAAAACCATTTAATAATTTCCACACATGATTACAAAATCTGAAAATTAACAAATCATCTTAAAAATAACATGCAACTTGATTCTCTTCATAACAATCATTACAAGTAACAATTAAACACTAACCATCTCATAAACATGATTTACAAGACTCAAAAATTCACATGCTTACACTAATTATAACATAACATGCAATCCAATCCACCCACTAAAATCATAACTAGTTAACACAATAAACATTTAAACATCAAAATCAAACCCACCGGATCTCATCAAGATCATCTCCGGTGGTGGTGATGGTTCGGTGGTGGCCTAACTTGGCACCCCAACCTCACTTCACCTCTAAACTTGGTTTTTCTTGTAACCCATCATCCAAGAACATCATCTAAGCCATAAAACTCCATTGCATGTAAATTTTAAATCATATATAGCATACACACACACATCCAAGCCTATACACACATCAATAAAACTCAAAAAGAATTACAACCCATCCTTATACAACCATATACTAGCATAATCTAGCAACAAATCTCATAAAAACTTGATAAAAAGGATCAAAATTGATGAACAAAAGGGGGGAGGGAGCTCACGGTTTTGAGAGAGAAAAGAGAAGGGAGAGAAATGGTGGGGGAGTGAAATGTGAGTGTGTGTGAATTTGTGTGGGTTTTTCCTTTTTTCATCTCTTTAGTAAGGACACATGTCACACATGCACACACACTAGAGGGTGACTCACCCCTTTGGGTCCTCCAGCATGTGACATGTTTCACACATGCAGGATTTCAGTTCCCCAAATGTTGCCAAGTGTCCTTTGCTTCGTTTTATTCAATTTTTGTATCGTTTTAATACACTTAAACACGATATAGATTTTATTCGAAAAATTCTCTAAATATTATGAAAACTTTACCTGAGCATTATAATATTATAAAAATCTTATAAATAAATTTTCAGAATTTTTGAATCATTTCTGAATTTATTACATAATTTAGAAGTAAAAACTGATATTAAATCATTTAAAAATCGAATTTCTATGAAAATAATATTTTTATATTTTTGAAAAGTCCTAAAAATAATTATTATCATTAAGAAGCATTAAAAAGAATTTTTCAAAACAATTTTGTATTTTTCATAAATCTTTTTCTAAAATCTCATTTTTACGAAATTCATAAATAATTAAGAAATAGTTGTAATAAACAACGACGAACATAACCACGCGTTCAGGAATGCACAGATAACACATTTAAGTCACATAACACGTAATTGTGATATTTAACAAGTAATCACACATATTTGGCATTTAACGCCAAATCATCTAGTTGCAGAATTACAGGTCATTATATCCTACTTATAAAATATATTGGGTAAAATAAAATAAAAATCTTCACATATATATTAAAACACAAAATTACCTTTCTCTAGGTATTTTGAAAATATTTTTGAGATCATTATTTAAGAAGATAATGATTTTACAAGTTTTGATTATTTAAAAGAAGAAGTATTTTAAAATCACTATAAAATACTTAGGATCAAAAATAAATTAATCCTATATTTTTAAAAAGTCTCTAAATATGAGGGAATTATGACATGGAAAGTTTCATAATTTTTACTCACTCCAATGATTTTATAGAAATTTTAGAGTGAAATATAAATAGTATTTTAATCTTTTAAAATCATCAAAAATTCACAACTCAACATATAGCATAGATACATGTAACAATTAACAATATGACATGTATCTAAATTCATAGATTCACATAATGACTTAGGCAGTTAAGTCACGTATACATATCAAGCAATTCAAATAACTCACATAATCATTAGCAATTAAATCTTGTTGACTTAATTCACAAACTTTAAACAAAACCACTTTCCACTTAATCATACACAACCAGTATTTAACCACATAAATGCTCCACAATCGAATAAATATTATAAAATAATAATTAAGTATTCTCTTCTCTCATCAATTCTATCGATCGACGTAATAATAATAATAATTTTATTTTGAAAATTCGGGTTGTTATAGTCTTCCCTCCTTAAAAGGATTCCGTCCTCGGAATTCGCAGATCGAAGACAGAACGGGGTTCTAAGATGCACTGCTTCCCTCCGATTGAAATTCCCAAGGCCCTACGGAAATCCCCGCAACTTCGTTATCTCACGACCCAGACGATTTGGTACATACATCTCAAGTTCTCCATATCCATAGTGCTTCGGGTTAAACTTATGAAAAGAATATCGAGAAGTCCCTAATTGCCACGATTCTAATTTAAACGTACAATGTCGATCGAGGAACCTAACAATCGGAAGATCTCGATTCATTGCTTAATCAACTGTTTACTGAGCAACAACGCTAGAACACGAACACCATGTCACCATTCGTTAAGACACGAAAGGATAATGAAAAGAACTGAAACGATGAAATCCTTGAATAAAATAGATTCCCTATCAATCTGAATGTCACACAATGTGATCATGATTAAAAAGCTTTATATAACCATCAAAGGTTACAAAAAGAATAACTGAGAGATCAATATGATCCAAGAAACTCAATGTTGCGTGTCTTAGTTAAGACATTACTAAAGGTAATTAGCCTTCTTGTATTGCACAACACACAAGTGATGGCATCCCATCCAACTTCTATCACACAGACAGATAGTCCTTGTGTCTCCTATATAATAGGGTTGTTTGTCTCAGTTAGAGTAAGGAGTTTTGAAAAGAAATTTTCTGATTTAAACAAATAAACATCATCTTACAACAAGAAATTTTCCAACGCACACCTTGGACAAAAGTAAGCAAATTCCAAATGTGTTAATCCCGAAAGAATGATTTAACGGGAGAGGATACTAGCACATGACGAGCAAGTAGTGTTGTACCACGAATAAATTTTATCCACCACTAGAAAAATTAGGGCGGAAGTGCAATTTGAACAAACCTATCAGGGCCTCATAAAAATCTGAAAAATAGGTATCATGACAGCCTCTGACACAATCGAAACCCAACATTCGGGTGAACACAAAGTTTAAAAGAACTATAACTTAGAAGACGGAATATAACTTCTAACGAAATCTCCATTGAAGGAGTATCAAATAAATTATAGATGAAAAGAATATTGCCCAGATCTCCATAGATACATCCTCTGTTTGCTCCTCTAATGAATGATTGATCAATTCTAAACTCTCCTCGCAACGTCTTAAGATACACGATACTCTATGCCGATAACAACTCAAAATATTCTCTAAAGACTCTACTGCCCCTATCTCCAATCGCAAGGAATTCTACTCGACTCGGAACCATCATCCTAAGGTAGAATCCTAAGCTCGACTTACTCATTGGCACTATATCCGATAGTCCAACACATACTCTATGTGAGTTTAGACACCCTCACATAACTATATATATAATCCTACACTCTTTCTTGTTTCTAGTTTCTATAACCTTCTCTCTGATACCAACCTGTAACGCCCCCAAATCCGGGGTCAGGGATATGGGTCGCTACTGCGGAGAACCTTAATAACCAAACAATCACCTGCCAATATTATAACTAACACACGACATTCGACCCCAAATTACCAAGAATCTTTTCAGGTTATAGACTTGGAAACAAGAAATCCAAAAACACTCATAATGATAACTTCTTTTATTAACTTACAACTCTTATTACAACAATCTCTTATACAATCTTATGTTGTTGGTATCACCTTGATATAAGGTATACAACGGCCACAATATTCTAATACAACAAATAATACAACACAAGAATATGAATACCATACCAGTCTAACTAAACATCTAGTAGACTAACTCAAAAGACAGAATTGCTCTGAGCCAAACATCAACTCGATCCATGACTTGCCCTGCTTCGAGCTAAACTAAGTCAACCGCATCAACTATCTATCTCTGAAAAAATAAGATTTAAAACAAAAGCAAGAATGAGCGAAAGAAATGCTCAGCAAGTTTATTAATAGAGTATACTAAAATACTTTTAGAAAAAAAAACTTTGAAGGTTTAAAAAGATCCAACTTGCGGATGATATCATTTTTGAGATATATATATAAAGAAGATTTTTCAATAGAAATGAGATTTACATAATTCAATAAGGAATTCACCTCGATAGCTTTATAAAAGGACTTTTGATATTTATCTCGACAATTTTTTATAGCGATTTTTGATAAAAACTTTTTGAATAACTGAGCAACAGATGCTTCAGCTACAAAGAGACAACATTTAAGAGATTCACGAAGATACATCAACTCTCAATTAAACAAACATTCAAGAAATTCTCAATTATTCATAATCTCACTCTTGTCGGCTAAGTACTTACATACTTAACTGCCAAACCGGCCTGACAATAATGAGTTGAATACATAAGAAGATCTCAATTCATTCTCGATTTTTAACCGTCACTGTGCAACAAATGCTCCAGCGACAATCTGGATCTCGAATTATCTTAGAACAATTCAAAAAGATTCGACACTTGATTCTCAACAATAAAAATATGATTTTTCAGAAGGAATATCCATTAAAGATTGGAACTACGATAAGACGCTACGAGCTAAGCTGGGTGATCAGCCCATGACAGAGCTCCAATCTCGTATACTCAATACGAGTTCTCAATTGTCGTATACTCAATACGAGTTCTCAAATGTAATGGAATCCCAGGCACATATTGGCCTTATACATCATCAAGCTTCACTGCTACCGATGACGTAAATATATAAATTGGTGACTGGCGCCTCAGTCAAAAAGGACGTTCCAATATGATAAGGATATTTAAATAAATGGGAAACACATTCCCAACAGATATTAAAGCGTGTCATAATCATGACAGAATGAAAAACAGTTCTTATAGGGGAAAGAGCAATTGAAAAGTTTCATAACATAATGGATAAAATCACATGATTGCGATAAGTTGAAAGCAGTTATAAAACAGGTGAATGACTTGAGCGATTTCTCGCGAATTTACGAGATTAAATAAAGAATTTGTAGAATTCTCGATTTTAAAAAAAAACATAATATTTTAAAAACATGCATACTCTGAATGAAAGAGTACGGTTAGTAGACTTGCCTTAAATCTTAGCTAATAAGTACGCTTGATGATTTAAAGAGAGCATTCCTTCGTCTATCCCGTGTGTCCGATCCTCTGATTTGATCCTCTTTCAATTCGATGCATTTGTGATTACCACGAGTCTGGTTCACCTAGATCGAACTTGCACGTCGTTTCTATAGTTAACAGAATACGGTACTTTAGTCTTCGGAATAAACATACGATCTACCTATGATAGTACGCACACTCTAACACGTTTTACTTAATCACAAATATTACTATAAAACACTTCCCGGTGTATACAACACCTTACCAAAATCAACACTTTAACCTACCATTCACATTTAATAACTAATTTAAAACATCCCGACAAATCTTAAATCATAAATCAAACTCAAATTCAACAACGACTATCCTTATAGTCGTTAACACATATGCATGTAAACATATATTCATTTATCTAGCATGCTTACGACCTTCTAATCACATAGCACATAACTCAATTAATATTTCTGATTGATAATAATGATAATATACAAGAGATGTGCCGGTTTAAACATCAAAGAAGTTATTTACATTTTTAGAAATTTCGGCAGCATCTCCTTTATAATATCACGTTACCATTCAGAATTTATCCGACACAAACACAACCAAGTCACATATTTAAAACATAATCAAGCATTCAACTTACTATTATAGTTATTCGACATTACTTACAACCATACTTACAACCACAATTCATAATACACCAAAATGACCATTATCCTTAACAATCTATTATGACCAGCTTGGAAAGACATCCAATTTACACTATCAAGATGACCTTAAATTTAAAAGTACAGAAAATGAACTCGAAGGAAATCCCGAGACCTTTCCAGAATGGTAAGGCTCGTTTAAAACGGATAAGTAACGAATTCAGAAATAAATAAAATATAACCTGTTAAAACAAACTCAGTCCCCGTACGCACAAGTATTTGGATGTTTATCATATTAAGATCACAAAATTTGACAATGTAATGTAAATGACAAATGTAGAGTTCGAAAAGATCTTTCCAGATTGATATAGCTCAGAAACTTTGAATGTAAGATCGATTTACTATGAATTTTGCAAGAAACATGGCTGTTTTAGAAAATTCAGGGGCACTCGACAAAGATTTGAAAATAACAATTAGTAGATGACTGATTTGTGCAAAACTCAAAGAATGAAAGTTTTAGAAAACTCTGATATCTTTTTAACAAAGCTAGATTCACAGAGTTCGGATAATCGGTGAATTAACTATGATTTTTGAAAGAGCACAGATTTACCGAAAGTATTGCAGTTTTCGAAATCATTGGGGTCTCGGATGAAAATGACCATAACTCATTCATTTTAAATCCAATTGACATGATTCAAGAGCCTATTCCATCTATTTTTTCGCAAGGAATCCAAATATGAAATCAGTTTTAAGAACCGAATTAAAACAGACTCTGACTGACCAGATTTACAGAAGCAGTTTGCATTCTCTATATCAAATATAAACATAAACATTGTTAAGATAAGAATGAAAGTAACCAGAAAAGGCTGAACTTGATTTTACTGATATGGAAAATCTTGCATAAAAAGAGTTAACGATTACAAAGAGAAGAGAGCATACATATAGCTAAAGCCTCTAGAAATCAGGATATCTTCTCCTGATTTATCTCTAGCTGTATTATTCGATTCCTAAACAAATGTAACCTTCCTAAACAGACATAACAACCTGCAGACTGATTCTTTGCCATGATTTATTCCAAAACAAAATAACAGGATATGTTTAGATTAATAATAATCCCAACATACTCCCCCTTAATCTAAACATTCTTCAAATCTTTGACTCCCAACAAATCTCTCATTCTTTCAAACTTAACTGCTGTCAACGCTTTAGTTAATATATCAGCACGCTGCTCACTGGTTCGAACATGTTTTATCACGATCAAGCCTTGCTCAACACAGTCTCGAATAAAATGGTACCTCAAATCAATGTGTTTGCTTCTCCCATGAAAAACGGGATTTCGAGCTAAATCAACAGCAGACCTATTGTCAATGTACAAAGTAACTGGTCCTGACTTGCTACCTGTAATGTGACTAAGAACCCTTTGCAGCCAGATTGCTTGACACGCAGCAGCTGTAGCTGCCATGAACTCTGCTTCGCACGATGAAAGAGCAACACAGCGTTGTTTCTGAGAAACCCATGTGATCAGATTCTCGTCAAGATAAAATGCCATCCCGCCTGTGCTTTTTCGATCATCCAAACTGCCACCCAAATCACTATCAGAAAATCCGGACAAGATGTAGTTACCTTGTCCCTTTGTGTAAATCAAACCATATTCCAATGTTCCTTTCACATAACGGCAAATTCTTTTCACAGCGTTCAAATGTATCTCAGTAGGTCTCTCCATATTTTAATAAGATGAACTCTTATTAATGGGCATTGATGAGCCCGTATGCTTTGAACAAGCTATAAAAGATCCTGTTTGGAAAGCAGCAATGAAGCAAGAACTTGACTCCATTGAAAGGAATCAGACTTGGCAACTGGTGGATCTACCAGCAGGTCATAAATCTATTGATCTCAAATGGGTTTTTAAGCAGAAAACAGATCAACATGGCAAGATTACAAAGCATAAAGCACGCCTTGTGGCGAAATGCTATGTACAGCGTCATGGAATAGATTACGATGAAGTCTTTGCGCCTATCACGAGACTTGAAACAGTGCGACTACTCCTTGCACTAGCAGCTAAGTACGACTGGGAGGTTCATCACCTCGATGTTAAATCGGCTTTTCTGAACGGGGTTATCCAAGAAGAAGTCTATGTGTCTCAGCCTAAAGGTTATATCAAGAAAGGTTCAGAACATAAAGTCTATAAACTGCTCAAAGCTTTATACGGCCTTCGACAAGCACCAAGGGCATGGTACTCTCGCCTCAGTCAATATTTATTGAAATTAGGCTTTGTCAAGTGCCCATTCGAGCATGATGTCTATACAAAAAAAGATGGTGAAAATTCCTTGATGGTTGGAGTCTATGTTGACGACTTACTAGTTACTGGTACCAACTTCTCTGACATTGCCAAATTCAAGGGGGAGATGAATCGTGAATTTGACATGTCCGACTTGGGCAAGTTGTCTTATTATTTGGGTTTGGAAGTGACTCAAGGCAGTGGGTTTATCGAATTGAGGCAGTCTAGTTATGCAAAGAAAGTGCTTGAGAAAGCAGGAATGGCCGATTGCAATGCTGTCAAGTTCCCGATGGAATACAAACTTCAACTGAGTGCTGATTTAACTGGTGAGCCTGTGAATCCTACTTATTTCAAAAGTATTGTTGGTGGATTAAGGTACTTGGTACACACACGACCCGATATCGCTTATGCGGTAGGGATTGTTAGTAGATATATGGAGAGACCTACTGAGATACATTTGAACGCTGTGAAAAGAATTTGCCGTTATGTGAAAGGAACATTGGAATACGGTTTGATTTACACAAAGGGACAAGGTAACTACATCTTGTCCGGATTTTCTGATAGTGATTTGGGTGGCAGTTTGGATGATCGAAAAAGCACAGGCGGGATGGCATTTTATCTTGACGAGAATCTGATCACATGGGTTTCTCAGAAACAACGCTGTGTTGCTCTTTCATCGTGCGAAGCAGAGTTCAATAGATTTATGACCTGCTGGTAGATCCACCAGTTGCCAAGTCTGATTCCTTTCAATGGAGTCAAGTTCTTGCTTCATTGCTGCTTTCCAAACAGGATCTTTTATAGCTTGTTCAAAGCATACGGGCTCATCAATGCCCATTAATAAGAGTTCATCTTCGAGTTCAATCACCGTCGTGTTTGCATAGATATCTTCAAGACTTCTAAACTTTCGAGGTTGCTCACTGCTAGCACTCGATGTCATTGAGTGTGCAGAGTCATCACTGGAACATTGAGAATCAGACAAAGTTGACACTGAGGCCTGTGGAGTTGAGGGTGATGCAGGCGAAACAGATTCGTCTCTCCATGTATCAGACTCATTGGGTTGTGCTGGTGTGTAGTCTTCAAAATTGAATTGTCCTGCACCACTCGTTTCAGAATTATTTTCAGTCCCCCAATCCCAACTTTTTTTCTCACTGAAAACAACATCCCTGCTGATCTCTACTTTCCTCGTGACTGGATCAAACAGCCGGTAAGCTTTTGTCCCGGGCTCTCTGCCAAAATGTACTACCTCTTTACTTCTATCATCAAGCTTTTTCATGTGCACAGCAGGTGTCTTCATGAAAGCTATGCAGCCAAAAACCTTCAAACAGTCAACATCTGGCTTTTTACCAAACCAGGCTTCATGCGGAGTTGTGGTCGACATTGCACGAGTTGGGAGTTTATTCAAGACAAGGACAGCATGTCTGACTGCCTCCCCCCAATATTGTAGAGGCACTTGTCTCTCTTTTAACAAACTTCTGGCCATGGCGACAACTGTTCGGTTGCGTCGCTCTACTACACCATTTTGTTGGGGTGTGTAGGGCGTTGTATAGTGGCGTAATATGCCATGGGCTTCACAAAACGAGCCAAACTCCCTTGAACAGAATTCACCTCCACGATCTGTTCTTAAAACTTGAATTCTCTGTTGTCCACCATTCTCAACAAGCAATTTAAATTTCTTAAAACAAGTTAAAGCCTCATCTTTAGTTTTGAGAAAATAGACCCACAACATGCGACTATAATCATCAACTAGAAGCATGAAATAACGATTTCCAGCCGGAGTAGATGGAGATATAGGACCACATAAATCCAGATGTATTAATTCTAAAGCCTTACTAGCAACAAAATTAGCTTGAGATGGAAAAGGCTTACGTGTTTGCTTCGACATAAGGCAACCACTGCAGAGTTCAGTTGGTTGACAGATGGGTGGCATTCCACGAACCATGTTATGCTTTGACATCATTTGCATCGCCTTGAAATTCACGTGTCCAAGACGTTGGTGCCATAGCCATGCCTCTTCCTCACCTTTTGTCAATAAGCATTGTTGTTGAGCCTCCTGTATGTGTACTTTATAAAGTCGATTTACTGACCTTTTTACTTGAAGTAGCAGTCTCCCACAGCTATCATAGATCCATAAATTTTCACAATTCATAACCACTCGGTTTCCTTCCTCGGACAACTGACCCAAGCTTATGATGTTGCTTCGAAGTGTAGGTATATAATACACACCTTGTAAAACTCTAATCTCTCCATTCTTGCACACAATCTTAATTGAGCCCTTTCCTTCGATCTGTACTAGTGAACCATCGCCAAACTTGACCTCTCCTTTCACTGTTCTGTCTAGCCTTTCGAACTTTTCTTGGTGACCAGTCATATGATTACTGGCCCCGTTATCAAGGTACCATGTGTTTTCTTCTGCTCCTTTAACGCCCCTTGCGTCCTTATCTTCAGTAAAAGAAATTAATTCATCTGCACTGTCCTCACAAAGAGCCATCAGTAGTGCAGGATCATCATCATTCAGTGCTGCCAAATTTACTTCACCCTTTGGCTGCCTGGTTTTCCTCGATTTACGACACTCGGCTGCAAAGTGACCATATGCTCCACAGTTGAAACATTTAACCTGGCTTCTGTCACGTACAAGTCGATTATCTTTTGCCCGATATTCACTCCCACTCACTTGTACATTTCTGCCAGATCTCTTCAGCCACTCTTCTCGTGTGAGAAGGAGTTTACTCTCATTACTCTCCTTTTTAAGCCATTCATCTTCTGTCAATAAGAGTTGTTGTCCCTCATTGTTCTCTGACATTCCATGTAAGCGTTCCTCGTGGGCTTTCAATGAACCCATTACTTCCTCTACTGACATGGTCTTTAAATCCCCAAACTGTTCTATGGCAGATGCAATTTGGAGGAATTTAGTTGGGACGGCTCTTAATAGCTTCTTGACTACGTACTCCTCTGCAATTGTCTCTCCTAATGTCCTGATATTTGTTACCAGGCCATTAAGTCTCATACAGAATTCATCAAGTTTCTCCGATTCTTTCATCCTCAATGATTCGAACTCTGACTTTAGTGTCTGGGCCTTAGCTTGTTTAAATTTATCTGCACCCAAACACTGAGTTTTGATTGCTCCCCAAGCCTCCTTTGACGTTGTCTTCTCTGCAATACTTAGGAGTGTGTCATCGGGTATGCCTTGATAGATGATTGCTAGGGCTCGTTTATCCATCTTTTCCTCGACTGCAGCTTTAGAATCTTTGGGCTCAATTGCTTCCCAAACCCCATGTGCCTGCATAAAGACTCTCATCTTTATGGCCCAGGTGGTGTAGTTGGTTTTGGACAGCATAGGATAAGAGAGCCCAAACGATCCTTCCTTTCCTTTACCCGTCTCCATTGCTCTGATACCAGATGTTAAGATAAGAATGAAAGTAACCAGAAAAGGCTGAACTTGATTTTACTGATATGGAAAATCTTGCATAAAAAGAGTTAACGATTACAAAGAGAAGAGAGCATACATATAGCTAAAGCCTCTAGAAATCAGGATATCTTCTCCTGATTTATCTCTAGCTGTATTATTCGATTCCTAAACAAATGTAACCTTCCTAAACAGACATAACAACCTGCAGACTGATTCTTTGCCATGATTTATTCCAAAACAAAATAACAGGATATGTTTAGATTAATAATAATCCCAACAAACATACACATCACTTCTCCTTTTTTTTTTTTTAACTAACAACCCATTTCTTAAAACCATTTAATAATTTCCACACATGATTACAAAATCTGAAAATTAACAAATCATCTTAAAAATAACATGCAACTTGATTCTCTTCATAACAATCATTACAAGTAACAATTAAACACTAACCATCTCAAAAACATGATTTACAAGACTCAAAAATTCACATGCTTACACTAATTATAACATAACATGCAATCCAATCCACCCACTAAAATCATAAGTAGTTAACACAATAAACATTTAAACATCAAAATCAAACCCACCGGATCTCATCAAGATCATCTCCGGTGGTGGTGATGGTTCGGTGGTGGCCTAACTTGGCACCCCAACCTCACTTCACCTCTAAACTTGGTTTTTCTTGTAACCCATCATCCAAGAACATCATCTAAGCCATAAAACTCCATTGCATGTAAATTTTAAATCATATATAGCATACACACACACACACCCGAGCCTATACACACATCAATAAAACTCAAAAAGAATTACAACCCATCCTTATACAACCATATACTAGCATAATATAGCAACAAATCTCATAAAAACTTGATAAAAAAGATCAAAATTGATGAACAAAAGGGGGGAGGGAGCTCACGGTTTTGAGAGAGAAAAGAGAAGGGAGAGAAATGGTGGGAGAGTGAAATGTGAGTGTGTGTGAATTTGTGTGGGTTTTTCCTTTTTTCATCTCTTTAGTAAGGACACATGTCACACATGCACACACACTAGAGGGTGACTCACCCCTTTGGGTCCTCCAGCATGTGACATGTGTCACACATGCAGGATTTCAGTTCCCCAAATGTTGCCAAGTGTCCTTTGCTTCGTTTTATTCAATTTTTGTATCGTTTTAATACACTTAAACACGATATAGATTTTATTCGAAAAATTCTCTAAATATTATGAAAACTTTACCTGAGCATTATAATATTATAAAAATCTTATAAATAAATTTTCAGAATTTTTGAATCATTTCTGAATTTATTACATAATTTAGAAGTAAAAGCTGATATTAAATCATTTAAAAATCGAATTTCTATGAAAATAATATTTTTATATTTTTGAAAAGTCCTAAAAATAATTATTATCATTAAGAAGCATTAAAAAGAATTTTTCAAAACAATTTTGTATTTTTCATAAATCTTTTTCTAAAATCTCATTTTTACGAAATTCATAAATAATTAAGAAATAGTTGTAATAAACAACGACGAACATAACCACGCGTTCAGGAATGCACAGATAACACATTTAAGTCACATAACACGTAATTGTGATATTTAACAAGTAATCACACATATTTGGCATTTAACGCCAAATCATCTAGTTGCAGAATTACAGGTCATTATATCCTACTTATAAAATATATTGGGTAAAATAAAATAAAAATCTTCACATATATATTAAAACACAAAATTACCTTTCTCTAGGTATTTTGAAAATATTTTTGAGATCATTATTTAAGAAGATAATGATTTTACAAGTTTTGATTATTTAAAAGAAGAAGTATTTTAAAATCACTATAAAATACTTAGGATCAAAAATAAATTAATCCTATATTTTTAAAAAGTCTCTAAATATGAGGGAATTATGACATGGAAAGTTTCATAATTTTTACTCACTCCAATGATTTTATAGAAATTTTAGAGTGAAATATAAATAGTATTTTAATCTTTTAAAATCATCAAAAATTCACAACTCAACATATAGCATAGATACATGTAACAATTAACAATATGACATGTATCTAAATTCATAGATTCACATAATGACTTAGGCAGTTAAGTCACGTATACATATCAAGCAATTCAAATAACTCACATAATCATTAGCAATTAAATCTTGTTGACTTAATTCACAAACTTTAAACAAAACCACTTTCCACTTAATCATACACAACCAGTATTTAACCACATAAATGCTCCACAATCGAATAAATATTATAAAATAATAATTAAGTATTCTCTTCTCTCATCAATTCTATCGATCGACGTAATAATAATAATAATTTTATTTTGAAAATTCGGGTTGTTATAGCATATTTTACTTGAAAAAGAAAAGAATTTCTCATTTTTTATGTGAAAAAAGATTAATTATTGAAAATTAGAAACGGTAACATGTTTTACCTGAAGAAGGAAATTTATTAGTTATTAGTAACTATAAATAATTAAGTAATGATAATAACGTAAAATAACATGTAACATTAAATAAGGGTAAATAAATAAAATTAACTGAAAAAATAGAAAAATATAAAAGGTAACATATCTTAGCTGAAAAAGGTAATTGATTAATTATTAGTAATTATAATATTTTATTTTATTAAACAGAATTGCTAATAATGTTAAATATAACCGTTGGTGATATAATTGGAAAAAGAGAGATTTTAGTTATAGAAAATAGAATGGTAACATGAAGATGACATGATTTATGTGAAAATGGCAATTGATTATTTTATAGTAATTATAATTTAATTATGTTATTTTACTAAATAAAATTCCTCATAGTTTTTAGAAAATGAGAAATTGATGTTGGCCGTTATATTTCTAGAAAAAAAGAATTTAATTAGAAAAATAGAAAAGATGATATGTTTTAGTTGAAAAGGTAATCGGTTAATTATTAGTATTATAATAATATTTTTATTTTATTTTTATTAAATATAAACGTCCGTGATATAATTGGAAAAAAGGAGGTTTTAGTAAGAGAAAAGATAAAAGGTAACGTGTTTTGGTTAAAAAAGGTAACCGTTCATGATATAATTGGAAAAAGAAATATTTTAGTTAGAGAAAAGAGAAAAGGTAATGTGTTTTGACTGAAAAAGGTAATTGATTAATTAATAATAATAATAATTTAATTATGTTATTTTATTTTATTAAACAAAATTGCTCGTAGTGTTTTTAAAAAAGAGAAATTTTAGTTAGATAAAATGTAAAAGATATTCTAATTTACCTGAAAAAGGAAATTATTTAATTATTGAAAAATGGAAAAGGCAATATGTTTAACCTGAAAAAGGAAATTGATTCATAAGGGAGAAATTTTAGTTAGATAAAATATAAAAGATATTTTATTTTACTTGAAAAAGGAAATTATTTAATTCTTGAAAAGTAGAAAAGATAATATGTTTAATCTAAAAAATGAAATTGACCAACCGACCAACCAGACTTTTAATGTTTCGGCTTTTATATAATAGTATAGATTTTGTTAGTGATTAGAAGATATGATGTGATATTTTTTGTTATATATTAATTATTGCTAGATATGATATGATATGATATTAATTATCGACTACTTACCATTAATTATATATGTTATTATTTATTTTAGGATTTTTAATAGTATAGATATCATATATATTTTTCTTTATAATGAAGGGTAATAAGTAAATTCACAACGTACCAAAAAACTGGTACCAAACTTTCAATCTTTCAGTTTTTATATAATCGTATAGATAGATAGATAGATTTAAGTAAGGATAATTAAGTAAAAAAAATCAAATTTGTAAATGAGATATTTTAGTTAGATAATGTAGAAAAGTTATTTAGTTAAAAAAAGGTAATGAATTAATTATTAGTAATTGCAATATTATTAGTTTTTTTATTAATAAGAACAACCAAATTTTTGGGAAAAAACAGATTTTAGTTAGAAAAGGTAATAGCTGAAAAAGGTAATTGATTAGTTATTATTTAGGAAAAAATGAGATATTTTAGTTAGAAACATAGAAAATATATTACCTTTTAGCTGGAAAAGATAATCGGTTAGTTATTAGTAATTAAAATATTATTAGTTTATTTCATTAATTAGAACGACCATATTTTTGGAAAGAAGAGATGTTAGTTAGAAAATGTAATTGTTGAAAAAGCTAACTGCTTATTTATTATTTAGGAGAAGTATCGGCAATAACTGCGTGCAATATTTTGAGAAAAGATTGTATTTTGTTTTTCTATAGTTAAGTAAAATAATTAAGGGTAATAGAGTAAAATAATTAAATAAGGTAAGTACTGTACCGTACCAAAACTTTTAATGTTTCGTTCTTTATAATACTAGCTTAAAACCCGTGCGATGCACGGATTTTTTTTAATATTATATGAATTTTTTTATTAATTTAAATCATTTATTTTAAAACATGAATTTTGGAGGTTTAAATTCTTTTATGAGATGATTTGATAATGAATATATATATATATATATATATATATATATATATATATATATATATATATATATGTTATCAGTGATATTTATAGAAAATGAGGGATTTTAGTTAGAAAATATAGAAAAGATAATAGGTACTAGTTGAAAAAGGTAATCGGTTAATTGTTAGTAATTATAAAATTATTATGTTATTTAAAATTATTATGTTATTTAAAATTATTATGTTATTTAATTAAATAGAATGTCCGTGATATGATTAGAAAAAGAGAGGATTCAGTTAGAGAAAATTAAAAAGGTAACATGTTCTAGGTGAAAAAGGTAATTGATTAGTTTATAGAAATTATAATTTAATTATGTTATTTTACTAAATAAAATTACTCGTAATATTTTTAGAAATGGAAAAATTAATATTGTCCGTGATATTTTCATTAAAAGAGGGATTTTAGTTAGAAAATATAAAAAACTAATACGTTTTAGTTGAAAAGATAATCAGTTAATTATTAAAATTATAATATTATTAGTTTATTGTATTAAATAGAATCGCTTGTGATATACTTGAAAAAATAGAGGTTTTAGTTAGAGAAAATAGAAAGGTAACTTGAAAATTCAAAAAGTGACATGGTTTATGTGAAAAAAGTAATTGAATAGTTTATAGTAATTATAATTTAATTATGTTATTTAAAAAAATAAAATTGCTCATAGCGTTTTAGAAAATGAGATATAATGTTGTCCGTGTTATTTTAATTTTCATTAAAAGAGAGATTTTAGTTAGAAAATATAAAAAACTGATACGTTTTACTTGAAAAAGATAATCAGTTAATTATTAAAATTATAATTTTATTAGTTTATTGTATTAAATAGAATCGCTTGTGATATACTTGAAAAAATAGAGATTTTAGTTAGAGAAAATAGAAAGGTAACATGAAAATTCAAAAAGTGACATGGTTTATGTGAAAAGGGTAATTTAATAGTTTATAGTAAATATAATTTAATTATGTTATTTTACAAAATAAAATTGCTCATAGTGTTTTAGAAAATGAGATATTAATGTTGTCCGTGATATTTCTGAAAAAAAAAAAGAATTTAATTTGGAAAAAATAGAAAAGATAATACATTTTAGCTGAAAAGGTAATCGGTTAATAATTTGTATTATGATATTATTGTTTTATTTTGATTAAATAGAAACGCTCGTTATATAATTGGAAAAAGAGAGGTTTTAGTAAGAAAAAATAAAAAAGTAATGTGTTTTGGCTGAAAAAGGTAATCGCCCATGATATAATTGGAAAAAGAGAGATTTTAGTTAGAGAAAAGAGAAAAGTTAACGTGGCTGAAAACGGTATTTGATTAGTTAATTGTAATTATAATGCAATTACGTTATTTGATTAAATTAAAAAAAAGGGATGTAAAAGATATTTTATTTTACCTGGAAAAGGAAATTATTTTGTTTTTGAAAAATAGAAAAGGTAATATGTTTAACCTGAAAAGAGAAATTGATTAATAGAGGAGAAATTTTAGTATAAAATATATAAGATATTATATTTTACCTGAAAAAGGAAATTGTTTAGTTATTGAAAAATGGAAAAGATAATATGTTTAACTTAAAAAAAGAAATTGATTAGTTAGTAGGATGAGTAAGGGTAAATAAGTAAAATCAACAGGTACCGTACCGACTGACCGACCGACCAACCAACCAACCAAACTTTTAATGTTTCGGCTTTTATATAATAGTATAGATAGCTTAAAACCCGTGTGATTCGCGGATTTTTTTTAAATATTATATATTTTTTTTATTAATTTGAATAATTTATTTAAAATTTGAATTTTGGAGGCTTAAATTTTTAAATGAGATGATGATCATAATTATATAAATATTATCCGTGATATTTCTAGAATAGCAGTGATTTTAGTTAGAAAAAATAGAAAATGTGACAAGTTTTAGTTAAAAGGGTAATCAGTTAATTATTAGTAATTATAAAATTATTATTTTATTTTATTAAATAGAATGTCTGTTATATAATTGGAAAAAGAGAGGACTTAGTTAGAGAAAACTAAAAAGGTAACATGTTTTAGGTGAAAAAGGTAATGGATTAGTTTATAGTAATTATAATTTAATTATGTTATTTTACAAAATAATATTGCTCGTTTTGTTTTTAGAAAAAGAAAAATTAATATTGCTCGTGATATTTCTAGAGAGAGATTATAGTTAGAAAATTTAGAAAAGATGATACGTTTTAGCTGAAAAGGATAATCAGTTAATTATTAATATTTTATTTTATTAAATAGAACCGTTTGTGATATAATTAGAAAAAGAGATATTTTAGTTTGAGAAAATAGAAAAAGATAACGTGAAAATTAAAAAGATGGGATATTTTAGGTGAAAATGGTAATTGATTAGTTTATAGTAATTATAATTTAATTGTTATTTTAATAAAATTGCTCGTAATGTTTTTAGAAAATGAGAAATTAATGTTACCCGTGATATATCTAGAGATGAAAAGGTAATCGGTTAATTAATAGCATTATATTATTATTATTCTATTTTATTAAATAGAATCGCCCATGATATAATTTGAAAAAGAGAGGTTTTAATTAGAGAAATTAAAAAGTTAACTTGTTTTGGCTGAAAAAGGTAACACGTGATGTAATTGGAAAAAGAGATATTTTAGTTAGATAAAAGAGAAAAGGTAACTGAAAAAATTAATTGATTAGTTAATAGTAATTATAATATACTTTTTAGTTAGTTAGATAAAATATAAAAGATATTATATTTTATCTGAAAAAAGGAAATTGTTACTTATTAAAAAAATGAAAAAAAGAGGTTTTAGTTAGAGAAAATAAAAAAGGTAACTTGTTTTGGCTGAAAAAGGTAACCGTGATGTAATTGGAAAAATAGATATTTCAGTTAGATAAAAGCTTAAAGGTTACTGAAAAAGTTACTTGATTAGTTAATAGTAATTATAATATACTTTTCATTTAGATAAAATATAAAAGATATTATATTTTATCTGGAAAAAAAAAAAAGGAAAGTGCTTAGTTATTAAAAGAAAAGATAATATGTTTAATCTGAAAGAGAAGTTAGATAAAATATTAAAGAAGATTTATATCTGTAATTAAGTACGGGTAAATAAGTAAAATCAATAGGTACCGACCAACCAAACTTTTAATGTTTCAGCTTTTATATAATAGTATAGATAGTATAGATGCATGGGTGATCTAAGATACTTACCTTTTTCCTGTTAAGCCTTATGATACTAGTAGCATATGTTCAGTATCTGTTGATATAGATAAATGTAGGGTTAAGTATCAAAGTGGTCACTAAAGTGGAAGCCATATATCAATTCGTTCACCGAACTTAATGGAATATCATTTAAATTATTAAAGTCATAATACATATCAAATGTATACCTTTAAAATGTATTCGAGAAGTAAAAATAATTTTTCATTAAGTTCTACACATTTTTCTTGAATGCTTCCATAACCAAATTAAAGGTTAATAATTCTAGTATTTCTGATAATATATTTAGATTTTTAAAAATTCATTTACTATTTATTTTTAATTTTATTGTCATTTTCCTTGTTTTAATTAAAAATAAATAGTAAATAAACTTTTTAAATTCTAAATATATTATCAAAAATATTAGAATTCATAACATTTCATTTGATTATTGTAGCATTTAAGAAAAATGTGTAGAACTCGATGAAAAATTATTTTACTTCCCGAGTACATATATAGAGGTATTTGTTTGATATTTATTATGACTTTAATGATTCAAATGATACCCCGTTAAGATCGGTGAACGAATTGATATATGACTTCCACTTCGGTAACCGCATTGATACTTAACCCGATAAATGTATAACTCTATCTCAGAAGTTACAACTTTGTAAGGTTATAACAATTAATTTTGTATACAAAAATGACTGTATAGATCATCAATGTTTACAATAATATCCTCATGCATTCATATGAAAAATTCTTTTAACCTCACATAATTACCTGAAGGCACACTTGGGAACATCAAGTCCATTGTAAAATTATATATTTTTAAAATCTACATTTATTTGTATAACAACAATATCTTCGTCTATAATAATGTTCTCCAGTAAAATAGAAAATTTCTTCTTAAAATTTGGAGCAATTAGATATAGCACATGTGAGGTGCACAATAAGACATATTCTGATATAGATAAGGTCTAGAATCACCCATAGCCCAAGCTATGGGTGCCCCGAAATCATCCATTGAACTTTTCATTATAAAGAACCATTGAAGGAATAGAGTTGAACAACTCCTTACTTAGACTGAAGGGAAAGAAAGGGAGAAGTTATATAACAATTTTGAGACTGCAAACTGTTAATTTGTTTTTTTTAATAAAATCCCTTCTCCTAATACTTGGAGTTTAAAACAACTCTGGATCAAAAAACTTCATGAAATAACATTTTTTTTACTTGAGAAGTATAATAAATTAATGCACATTTTAAAATATCAACCAAGCAACAGCCTATATGATCATCTACAAATTTTTATTCATATTAAGAAAACAATGTATCACATCCATACGGAGAAATGTAAAACTTTAATTACATATCATATTCTCAACTCTTACAAACAACTATTAGCATTTGAAATAAACTGAACCATCTAGGAAAATTATTTAATCAACTACAACAACTTATAGTAAATTAAGAGAAAAGTTTTTGAAAAATCTTAAACCACATACAAGACAAACAAGTCCCGGTTAGCTGAAGCCCTTTTCACCGACGGATTAGTTGAAGTCCTCATACGAGGGATAGCCCATATAGATGTATCATTTAACCGTTTTAAATGTTCTAAAATATTGCCATCCAAATATACATACAAATATAACATCACATATAAAAATATAATATTAAAAGAAAAATCAATGATGATGAAAGTCTTACGTGATCACGAATCCCACAGGCACAAGTTCGGACTTACTTTTGGTGGCTGCCCTTTTGTCTCTACAGAAATATATCTCAAGATATAAGTACATAAAATTTAACAGTTTTTGCAAAAAAGAGAATTATGAATTGTTCTATTTAAAAAAGGAAACAATATCATTCTTACATTTTTTTTTCATTTAATTAATTAATTGTTGTCTGACAAATTTTTTCACCGGCTAACAGCATTAAGGATTTAATTTCGAATGACAATATTATTTAGTAAAATTTATTCCATAAAAATTTGCTTAACGATACTATTGTTAGGTCATTCAATCTTATTGCGGGGCATGTACATAGATATCGAACTAAGAATTATATAATGTATAATTAAATATTATAAGCCTTAAAGGAATAAAACTACTAAATCAAATTTCGAAATGTAGGAAAAAAATATAATCAGATTCACGATCGAGAGACTTCAAATAAAAAGGCAAAATGTGAGAGTCACAAATCTACTGTAAATCTGGAAAATAGTTCAACTAAGTTAAATTTCAAATACGAAACTTACCTCCAACTATCTCATCAATCAAAATCAAATATTTGACATGATAAATTTTTTCATTGGTACTTTTTCTATTGATAAAGTCAAATTTTGTTCATGACAATAGTAATATTTATACAAAAGAAGTTTAATTTGTGAACTCATCTTGTAGTGTTTTCAATAATATGTAGAAAATGGTAAATGTTGCACAAATGAAAAATATAAAATATTACCCGAGTATTTGAGATGTAGACTCCTGGAACAATTTCTTCATTGTTTACTGTAAGAAATATGTAAATTTAAACAAAAAGAATTAGTAAATGTAATTGTCTCCTAACATTTTAAAGGAGATTGATTACCAACAAAATTAAGATCCTAACCATCATGCAAGAAAATATATAGTGAAACTTTTTAAATCACCGCAAACAACATGACACTCCGATTTGATTTGAGAGGATACTATTTTTCTTCAATTTGTTCTTGATGGGTATAGTGCTATCATGGATGTAATTAAAAGATTGTGGTTAAATTATAATATTCAGAGTTCAGACATTCGCCCTCGTACGTATCCATTATTGTCTTCTAGCAGCAAAACAAACACGATGAGTGATGATGATCTACTTCGTATGGATGGCACGAGCTTAAGTAATCTTGCAAACAAGTCTGAACTGACTCCTGCATACAAGTATGTACTGACCGATGAGGTAACACAACTCACCTTTGATGATGCTTTGTATTTATTAGAAAGTTTGGCTTCGCAAGTAGTTCCTGACAAGTGGGATAATGGATTAATGATAGTTTTCAAGTGTTTATGTGAGTTTCGGTTCAAGTCGATTATATTCGTAGGTTGAATTTACTAAATGAATGATTGTTCATCGATTCTGAGGCTGCTATGATGTCCATGGGTTTGTTATAAAGCTGTTATACATTGTTGTGTGAATTTTGTGTTCAAAATCATGATAGTCGAGTTTTCCCGGTTGAGGTCGTCAGTTTTAACCAATTTCTATGCATCGTGCTGATTGTCTATTGATGTTAGTGTTATTATCATGTTCTTGATTTTAAAACGCATACATAGATTGTTTTTACTTGAATTTTGGTGTTAAGATTGTTGATAACCGGATTTTGAATGTTGGCCGGATGTTGACTGTCCTAGATTGTCAGCAGAGTTCTGGGTAGATAATGGCTTTGTTGAGTGTACTGCGTATGATAATGGTCAATCACATTTAATTTCTTAATTGTTATTAATGGGTCTTAATGTGTCAACTTTAATTTAGGCTCCTTTTAAATCTATTATATATATAATATACCAACACAAGATAAAATTATCCTCATGTTTAATGTTTAATTAAAAAATGTTGTTTGTGAGAATCGAACTTGAGTCTATTAAGTAACTTATGCATTCTCTTATCATTGCACCACATTGTCATTTGTGTTTTCACATCATACAAGTAGTATGTGAATGTCATTTAACAGTAATGCATTTGTCTAACTTCAAACATATAAAAATAACTATGAAGGTAAATTAAACTTAGATTGTATTTTTGAATTGTACATGTTCGTAACAATTGAGCACAATAGACATGTGTAATCAATTATACATACGTATGTGTTGCGTGAATATTAAATATTTAGTATTTTGATTATTGAAACTTATTAACAATATGTTAGTCACGATTTTATTTGTACATTTATATATAAATTAATAATAAATAGTATGTAGTCTACTTATACATATTCCTGAATTATTTAAACTAGCTTAAAACCCGTGCAATGCACAAAATTTTTTAATACGATTTTTTTAATTTGAATTGAATTTTTTGATTGGTGGGAATTGAACTTAGGTCATACAACAAATTTGGATCCAATCATACCACTAGGCTAGCCATTCATTTGTGTCATAAATCATACACATAACATGTGAATGCGTGTATGCGACTTGAAAGAGAAATAGTTGGAACATATGTACTAAAACGGAAAAATGCATACTTCTTCGTTAAAACAACATGCAAAATAAGATTAATTGATTGTAAAAATAATATCTAAAATCTCTTTTATATATAATACACGAACAAGACTTAAAATTCATGATATATTTTATTCATAATTTAAAATGACTAATTTACCTCTATATTGTTGTTTATATATAAAAAATTCATTTTGAGTGAAAATCAAACTTGGACCATCAAGTTAACTTGTGCAACTACATACCATTATGCCACACTTTTACATGTGTTTTAGATCATACACACAATATGTATGTGTATGATATATGAAATAATATTGGTTGAATATTATTGGGTTTTAAATGAGATTTTGATTTTTTATTAATTTTTATTTATTGATCAAAGAACCACATAAAATATATAATTGGGTTATAAAATGATATTATAATTAATATTATGGATACTATCCAATAATATATTAGAATGAAAATACTGAGTTGTTAACGTAATATGAAAATTGTATATTATTATACAAGATGTAAAAATATTTGGCTTGAAAAGACTAATCCTAAATATAACACATTACATTTTACATACAAATTGACTAATGTTCGATTTAAAATATGACATTTGAAGAAAAAAAGGTTCATATATAATATATGGTGTATTATTTATAAAGGTAATTCAAATATATATATATATATATATATATACGGATCATGTATTATATATGATTTGTGGAACTTATATATCATAGACATCACCTATTAAACACTCAAATTCTATTCAATGGTCCACAATAAAATTAAAAACTGACATTCTTCGATGCCTTTTACAATATACATCATACTAGCTAATAACCGTGCGAAGTACGGGCACAAATTGAACATGAACGGAGTTTAAAATATTAATATTAATAAATTAATAAACATTATTTAATTATGTAGTTATTGAGAATCGAATATGAGATAAAGCTAAAAAATTAAATAAATAAATTTCTACAAATATGTAGTTGTAAGGAATCAAACCCGAGGTCAAGCTAAAAAAATTTAAAATAAATAATTATTGTAAAATTTTGTAGTTGTAAAGAATCGAACCCCGAATTTAGTGATAATCAAATTTGGTATTTTGGTACTATTGTCTACCATTAAAACATGGTTTTTCACATTAATAAAAAATATAGACATGACACATCACAAACACTGTAACAATTCACACTTCAACGATTAAGAACTATAAAATCCATACTAGAGCATGCCCCGTGCCTGGCACGTTTTCATGCTAGTTGTTACTAAAGGGCTAAATATGTTAGTTTTAATTTAGGCTCCTTTTTAGGAATTTTAATTATCCTGCAATTAATGTTTCCATAAAATTTTGAAATTTGAATTTTCCTAGTAGAGTTTGAAATGTGTTATATGTTGCTGTATATTCTTTTAAAGACAATTAGTAAATTTATTTGTTTAGTTTTGATAGCATTAATGAGGAAATTGATATCAGTTATAGTAATTAAATGGAATTTGATTCTTGCTTTCTTGAATGAGTTTAAATTTTGATATTGATAAGCTTCTATTGGTTGTCATGAGTAAGAATAGGTTTGACTAGTCAATAAAATAATGTTAGATTAGAAAGATAATTATGACTAATTTTGTGTTTTGATAGTCAATATGTACTATTATTGGTGGCCATAAATGTTGGCATATTTGTACCATTTTTTGAGGGCATAATTGGTGACAGATTTGTGCTTTTAAGAAGCAATTTAGTATTTTATATATAATGAAGATTTGTTAGAGATATTATTTTTGTATTAAAATTTATTCCCTAATTTTAAGTCATAATTTAATTTAATTTTAATATATATATATATATATATATATATATATATATATATATATATATATATATATATATATATATATATATATATAGAGTAGAGATCTAGAGAAAACCTTTTAGATAGAAAACTTAGAGACCACATCTTAGACCGTCCATTAATTACATTAATCATAAAATTATAATTATAATATTTAGTGGCATTCTTGTTATTCTTTTAACTTTGAGGGATACTAATACTACACCAATCACTGATTATTTTAAAAAGATTTTGTTAAACATGGCAGGTACGTTGATTAGAGTCTGATCGATACAATCACAAATCTCTGTCTATATTGAAACAAATGAAGGACTACATTTGCAAAATATAACACGCATATTATTAAACAACTCCTTATCATTTGAGATCCATTTAGAGTTGCAGGATTTTTGAGACTGCATACAGACTGATATTAGTAGTAAATGACGACTTTATGGAAACAAATCAATTTAATAGAACACTTCTAATAATAGAACACTTGAGAGAGCTAAAAAATCATTTTAATAGAACATTAATTTCAAAAGTACACATTATTTGTATTTTAATAGAACACTTTTATAGTATTTTTGTAAGAACACTTAATAGAACACTTCATTTAATAGAACACTTAAATAATTAAAGAACATTTTTATAGTACTTTTATAGTATTTTTATAATAACTAAAGAACACTTTTATAGTACTTTTATAGTGTTTTAATAGAACACTTTTATAGTACTTTTATAGTACTTTTGTAATAATACTTAATAGAACACTTAAATAATTATAATAAACAAATTTATAGCGTGTTTTTTTCATAAATCACTTGAAATGACCAGAAATTAAAGTACACTTAAAAGAACATTATTAATTTTTAATCTAAAGAACACGCTATATATTTCTTTATTATAATTTTGAAAAATCATAATGTTCTTTTAAGTATTCTTTAGTACTCACAAAATCATAATTATTAATTATAATTTCTTTATCTCAAGTTATTTTTAATAAGTATTCACAAAGATCACTTAATAGAACAATTAAGAGAACACTTTAAAAAATACTTTAATTTAATTAATGTTTTAATTAAATTTGAAATATTTTCTAATCTTCATCAGAACGCTTCAAAGTATATTAGTAATTTAATAATATTGTGTATTCTTTAAAAATAAACAACACTTCAAAGAACAAGTTATTATTAATTTAAAAATATTGTGTGTTCGTTAAAGATAAACAACACTTCAAAGAACAATTTCCTAAAAAAAACACTTCAAAGAACAAGTTATTAGTAATTTAAAAATATTGTGTGTTCTTTTATTATCTGAAAATTCTATCGTTCTTTTATGTGTTCCTTTTTATTTTTTGTGTGAAGGGTTCATAAAAAAACCATACAAGAACACTTACAATAATTGTTTAAAGAATACTTTTGAAAATTCAAGTCATTTTCTTTCATAATATTTTTGAAAGACCATAGAACACTTAAATATTTGAAAAAATATTTAAGTGTTCTTTTAAATAATTTATAAATAAGTGTTCTTTAAAAAGATCATACACTAACTAGACAAATAAAGTGTTTTTGGAATTATAATAAACAAATTTATAGCGTGTTTTTTCATAAATCACTTGAAATGAGCTGAGACTAGAGAACACTTAAAAGAACATTATACCTTAGACTAGAGAACACTTAAAAGAACATTATAATTTTTTAATTAAATAACATGCTATAAATTTCTTTATTACAATTTAAAAAATTATTTTGTTCTTTTAAGTGTTCTTTAGTGTGGTCATTTCAAGTGATTTATGAAATAAGTTGAGTTAGTGTTTTTTATGTGTTCCACGAAATATTTTTGTATATAATTATAAAAATTCAAAATATTAAAAAAAAACACATCTATTTATGTCAGGTCAATTTTAATAAGTATTCACAAAGATCACTAAATAGAACACTTAAAAGAACACTTAAAAAAGTACTTTAATTTAATTAATGTCTTAATTAAATTTGAAATATTTTCCAATCTTTTATAGAACACTTCAAAGTACACGTTATTAGTATTTTAATAATATTGTGTGTTCTTTAAAAATAAACAACACTTCAAATAACAAGTTATTAGTAATTTAAAAATATTGTGTGTTCTTTATTTTCTTAAAATTCTATCGTTCTTTTAAGTGTTCATTTAATTATTGTGTTAAGGGTTCATACAAAAAACCATACAAGAACACTTACAAAAATTCTTTAACAAATACTTTTAAAAATTCAAGTTATTTTCTTTTATAATATTTTTGAAAGACCACTTAATAGAACACTTAAATATTTAAAGAACGCTAATTTAAGTGTTCTTTTAAATTATTTTTAAATAAGTGTTCTTTAAAAAGGTCATAAACTATTTAGACAAATAAAGTGTTTCTGGAATTATAATAAACAAATTTAAAGCGTGTTTTTTTAATAAATCACTTGAAATGACCTGAAACTAAAGAACACTTAAAAGAACATTATAATTTTTTAGTTGAAAAACACGCTATAAATTTATTTATTACAATTTAAAAATTTATATTGTTCTTTCGTTTGTGATCATTTCAAGTGATTTATGAAATAAAGCGAGTTCGTGTTTTTTAAATGTTCCACGAAATATTTTAGTTTATTAAAAATTCAAAATATTCAAAAAACACATCTATTTATCTCAGGTCATTTTTTTTAATAAGTATTCACAAAGATCACTTAAGAACACTTAAGAGAACACTTAAAAAAACACTCTAATTTAATTATTGTTTTAATTAAATTTGAAATATTTTCCAACCTTTAATAGAACACTTCAAAGTACACGTTAGTAGTATTTTAATAATATTGTGTGTTCTTTAAAAATAAACAACCCTTCAAAAAACAAGTTATTAATAATTTAAAAATATTGTGTATTATTTTAATATCTGAAAATTCTTTTGTTCTTTTAAGTGTTCTTTTAATTGTTGTGTTAAGGGTTCATACAAAAGAACCATACAAAAACATTACAAGAATTCTTTAAGGAATACTTTTGAAAATTGAAGTCATTTTCTTTTATAATATTTCTGAAAGACCACTTAATAGAACACTTAAATATTTAAAGAACACTTTTTAAGTGTTCTTTTTAATAACTTTTAATAAGTGTTCTTTAAAAAGGTCATAAACTAATAAATTGTTTCTGGAATTATAATAAACAAATTTATTATATATTAGATTAATATATTATTAACAGCTTTAATTAGAGAATAATTTGCACCATCAGATCAAATTGTAAACCTACGGTGGATAAATGGGTCTCTCGATTCTCTTAAGTACAAGGGTTCTGTTTTGATCTCTCTCCTATATATATATATATATATATATATATATATATATATATATATATATATATATATATCATAGCCTATTTAATAAATACTAGCTACTTGAGGTCAATTTACTACCCATCAAATTATTATTGTTTAATTTATTTATGTTGTCATAATTATGCTTTAATATTATTAATTTATTTTAAGGTTATAGTTTAAATGATTAATACCTTTTGATATTTGTATTATTATTAATTTCTTATCAATTTTCTATTATAGTTATGTATTTAACCAAAGGGATCCCCTTTGGTTAGATAATTGTTAACTTTCTAAAATATTTATTTTTATATTTATTTATGTGTTATTTATGGTATTTTTCTATATTAAATACTATATAAAGAATATGATTACTAATATTTTTCACAATAATAATTTTATTGCTTTTCTCTTGATGTTTTCAGTTAAATCTCCATAACTAGTTTGAGATGGTTAGATGCAGAAGACCAGGGATGGAAGGAGGACATCGGGTGTACAAGTCAAAATATGGCATTAAAAGTCTATAAGGTACTTTATGGAGGTTTGGATGGCTAGAGGGGATGGAAGGAGGACCTCTATATATAAGTTAGTTTAGGTACAATCATTGACGGCAGTAGGGACTTCGTTATAGCTACTAGAAGCTATGAATTTTACTTTTAGCCTCTTTGTAAACAATGTATTTGTTTTGGAGGGCACTATTTTTCCCCCTTGAGTTTTTTTCTCATAGGGTTAATTTTACAACTCGCAGGGTTTTAACGAGACCTTCTTTTGTGGGTTATCTTTTCAGACATTAAAGGCGTTATTGTCTAAATATCCGGGAGTACTTGCCTTACTCTCGGTAAGATGATATCCTTTTTTGAATGAGGGAAACTCTTTTATTTGAACATTGTATTTCAATGCAATTCAGTAATGAAAATGTTGCTTTAGTAAAAAAAAGGTTATTGATAAATATAATGTTTAAGAAATAATTGGAATCGGAATAGTGTTGGAAAGAAATGATAAAATATGAGATAATATAAGAGAATTGCGATGCAAGAAGGGATATTGAAGGATTAAAAGGGAAAGCGATAATGAGAAAATAAGATGAGATATAGGGCAAAGTGGTGGGGAATATAGGATGATACAGGGTGGGTGAATATAGAATAAGAGATACCAGAGTTATATATGTGATGATATGGTGTTTGGGAATGAAGAAATAAATACGAATATTTTTATATATAGGAAACTGGAATGATATAAAACTTTATTTAGGGGACCAGAACGATGTGGATGAAACGAGAACTTTAAAAGGGAATATGGTGAAACGAGAAGCTTCTAGAGGGAAAATGAATGGAAGATTGTAATATTTTACGTTATTTTATGTTTATCTACATGTTTGATTACAATCTTAGTATACAAATTTTACAAAATTCTTAGGTATTAATATCGACACATGACGTAATTAAACAGTATTATGATTCACAAAATTTTTTTAATATACACTAATTATTTTTTAAAACAAATTATATATTTAGCAAGACAAAATGTTAATAGAAGAAATAAATTTACAGAAAACTAATATAACCATACTTCGTACATTTTTTTTTATCAAAATTAATTGTTTGTACCACTTACACTTTTGGTACATTTGGTATCCTTATAAATGAATTATACAAGTTTATAGAATTTGTAATCAAATAAATTTTTAACTAAACATAATCCTAATTATATAATATATATTATGTTTACCATTGTATGAAAGTCGAACTAGAGATAATATGCTGATGCATTGATTGGAACAATGGACCTTATGAACTTTAAAAATTACACATTTGGATAACATTTTTGAAAATAATTTCCAAGACAAATTGTAAAATTTAATTGGTGATCGTTTACATAAAATGGATACATCGTGCACAACTATGTGTCCAAAAATTAAAATATGTCATGGATCGTTTACGAAAAATTTTGGGACAAATTTTTAGACCTCTAACATAATTACTCTGTTGGGTATACAACGTGACCTTTTAATATCTTACCATCAGTTTTAATAATAAAAACTTATTTAATATATCGATTCCCTAACTGTTTCTCTTTTTCTTTCCTCCTCTACAAAACCCTAAATTCAATATATCGATTTAGGGGCTATCACCAAGAAGAAGGTTGGTGATAAGCCCCTCTACTATTTTTCCTTAATTTTAATTATTATTCAAAAAAAATTATCTCTTTGTGAGAATAGTTCTACCCATTAATTGGGTTTGTTTGTCTCTCCTTGTGAGAGTTTGGCTTCTTTGTCTCTCCTTGTGAGAGTTTAGTTTGTTTTATGTCCGTGATCGTAGATATGCGGGAGTATTATAATAATGATTCGTTGATGAGGATCTACATGGTGTCGCAGTTATGGTCGATATTTCGAATACGTTATGACAAATCATGTATGTATATTCTTCACAATTACACCAAATCGTTAGATTGTCTCTCCAAGAAGGCTGTAAATCTCAGCGATATGAGCGAAGGATGCTCCACAATGCAAGATCTACTCGACGATAGTAGTTTTAACGAAGAAATTTTTGTTTTGATCTTTATTATGTATTTGTTAATGTTTGATTATCTTCGTAGATGTCGTACGGTTTATTAGTAATGGATCCTTTTCCCTTAACAAAAAAAGTAAAAACTTATTTAATTATAATATATAATATATGTATATATATATTAAATTAAAATTTATAATATTTATTATTTTCCCTCATTATATTTATATAAATTATTTTATTTTACAAATAAATAAGATAATACTATATTAAAAAAAACTGGTGCATCTCATATGATATAACCTAGTGTTATTAAAAAGAAAATATTATATTTTTTGGTCTGTAAGCTAGTTATGAACCGGTTTACGGACCTATTTATCTTCATATTTATTTTAACATGCCTTTTCAAAATTATTCGACTTAAAATACATTTAAATATTCAAACTAAAAAATGTATTTAGAACCTACTTATTTAGAAACGAAACAAAAAATAATATTGTAATTTGTCACATTAATCAATAAGATAATATAGGCCTTTTAAAATTCTTCCCAATTTTTTTAATTATGAGTTAACATTTTTTAATTTGTTTAAGCATTTATATAAAAGCGAGGTTGTGTATATTTTAATTAGTAAAATTATTGGTTAAATTTTTGACATATAAATATTAGTGAAAATTTTTTAACTTTTTTTAATAAAATTTTAGCATTTTTCAAAATATTGTTCACAAAGAATGAATGATTATAAAAATGATTCATTCGATTTAAAAGTTAAAACAAAAATGATGATACAATCCTAAGTTCATAATAAATATAAGAGTAAACTAGCGTAAATGCCCGTGCGAGGCACGGGCACTGGACCAATTTCTCACTCGAAATTGTATATATTGAAATAATTTTGTAAATAAAAATATGATAATTAAAAATATGATAAACGATAAGATTTTGACTTGTCAAACGTTTTTAGGGTGAAAAACCAAAATGCCTTCAATTTAATTCCAATCGCCCAAAATGCCTGCAGATCCGCCCAAAATACCCACGAAATACGCATTTAGGTCATGTGTTGGGGGTATACGCATTTCCCAAATACGTGGAGCGTGTAAATTGAAAATTTGCACTGGTGAAAGTAGCTGGAATACACAATTGTAACATAGGTATTGTGAAATACGTATCTTCAAGATGCGTATTGAAATTACTGTTCATCTTCTATAACTCGTTGCGCTGGAGCTTTTTTTTCGTCAAAAATTCGACGAATCTGTTCACCACCATCCAAGCTTCTTTCAATAACATACCATCCATCATTCGAATCGTATTCCCCCCCCCATTCTACAACCCTATACCCCCAAAATAAATCCTTTTTTTTCGATTCATTTTTCGAGCAGCCTATACACGTCCTTACAGGGCCGAAAATCAAGAAATAAAGATGGCAAAAGGGAGAGGGGTGTCTGGTCATCATTTTTATGTGCTCCGATTTGGTAGAGGTTGCCGGAGGGTGGCGAACGAAGGAAGGGGACGGTGGAGGCGATTTTGAGCTCCACTGAGACGACGATTGATTTATGAGGTGACGTCATTACGCATTCCACAGATGCGCAACCCTCGAAACGCATTTCCTAAATGCGTATCCCACTATACGCATGAACACCATGCGTTTGTGGGTAAAAAAGATGGGCGGGGACTTCAATATAGGCATTTTGGGCAGCTTCTACATAAAAGTAGTGTAGCTTGGTCATTTTTTCATGTGTTTTTATAGTTATTTTGTAATATTGTATGCCAGTTTTTTAAACCAAATATTTTATATTTTTGCTTAGATTTCATAAATTTAATTTGGATAAATATTCATACGATAATAATCACATGAATACTTATGATTGTTAAATTATTAATTTAGTTTTCAATTGCGTGAAATGAATTTATCAAATTGAACATTTGAGTATAATATAAATTATTATCTTCGTAAAATTATCTGTATGTAATAGAGGCATATGTAAACCCATTAATTTTGTTGTAAAAAATTTGATCGTATATGTAAGACTATATTTTGAGACATAACAAAATCTCTTAATATTGAGTAAAAGTCATCCTTATGCTTGTCTCAATCATTTTTTCTAAACATATACATTTATACATTTTTAAACTTAAATGTTTAGTTTTAGTCTAATGTTATTACACAATACAGAAGTTCAATAAAATGGGTAAATTGAAATATTTTTTATATTAAAATTTTGAATTATTTTTTAAATTAATTATAAATTTTTCAAAATATTTATATCGATGTAAATATGACAACCATAATGACCTGTGCATGTACATGAATTCTAAAATCAATTGATCAATATATTATATAAAAATTAAAATGTACCATAATTTATAGCCGAGTTATAATCTAATTGATCGTTTTAAATAATTATTGTAATATTTAATATATCTTTTTTGATTTAATTTGCATGCCAATTATAGTATTTATTTATATATCACATAGAACATAGTTTTAAAATTTTCATCTTTTTAACATAATTTTAATTATTTTTCGTATATATTTAAATATTTATATGACTCACATATTTAAATCGTTGAAAGTTTAAATGATTGGTCGACCAAAACCCTTAAATATGACTCAAATATTCATAATTTTAAATACCTAAAAAGTTATGTGATGCAATTATTAATTTTTTTTTTGATTTGATAACTAAAATTTACATATTTTTTAAAATTAACTCCTATTTGCTATGTAAATAATTTAATATCTACAAAGATACGAATGTAAATAATTTTTTTTCTTTTTGGAATCGGTTGCATTATGAATAATCTAATTTTTTTCCTATATTAATTATTTAAAATGGCAAAAAAGAATTGTGGAGTATGTTCAATCGATTAAAATATTTTTTAGAACCAACATTCATTTACTCAAAAAAAAAAGAGAGGATGAGACAAAAAGAAAAGAGACGTGGTTTATCATATATGATTTTTAAACAAAACTCAAAATCAACCATAGCATAATTGGTTAAGGCATGAGTTTGGGAGATAAAGGATAGTGGTTCGAATCCCCATACAAACACAATTTCCTCATTTTTCACACAATTATCAAAAGATGGCATTTTTGTGATTTTTTAAAAAACAGGGATAAAATCGTAATTTCACACCCATTAAAATGACAATTTTTGCCCTTGTGTTGAAATTTAATATATAGTAATAGATAAATTGCACTGTAGTGGCCAGATGAATTAATTTTTTGCACTTTGGTGGCCAAAGTTGCAAATCTTGCACTTTGGTGGCTCGAAATTCTTTTTTTAGCCACTTAAATGACTTCTGTTATTTGGCCTGAACGGTGTTAAAAAAGGCAGGGGTATTATTGTCTTAATAAAATTAACATACAGTAACGACTATATAATTGACTAACACAGCTATATATACATACATATACATATGTGATTCATAAATTCATCTAATTATTTTCATATCTACAAGAAATCAAATTAGTAAAGATGGATACTGAGAGATGTTTTTGTGGTTTGTGGCCCGTGGAGAGGACTGCGTGGACTGAGAAGAATGCAGGTCGAAGATTTGTGGGTTGTGCTCAAGCAAGAAATGGTTGCAACTACTTTCGATGGGTTGATGATGATTATCCGGAACGAAGTAGAAATGTAATTAGTGCGATGCGAAAGAGGATCAAGACGGATGAAGAACAACACTTGGTTCAACTGCAAAGAATGGACAAAATGAAGGAGGAGATGGGAAAGCTGAAGAAAGAGGCAAAAAAATGGAAGTGTTGTTTTATGATTCTATTGTTTTGCTTTATTGTGTACACTGCTACTGCATCTGAGCATGGTTCGGTTGATTCCATTTAAAATGGATTGTTATTGCTTAATGTGTAATGGTATGCTTATTTAGTAATGAAAGATTGAGAGTTTGGAATTGAGATATCTTTTACCTAATGTTTACCACAAACTCAAACAAAATAGTGAAATGAGATGTCATTACATAACCAAAAGGTTACACATTTTGTCCATAAACAGGCATAAACAGGCCATTCCAATTTGGTCCATAAGCAACTTAAACAAAAAGCAACCATTGTGCTTGAAATTAAGACAAAAGTACTTCAACCTTAAAGTTCAGACAAAAGCAACAATACAATTTAGACAAAAGCATTGGTACTGAATTTGATACGCTTCGAATTCAGTCCAAAACAGGCAAATTTTTCTTCATTATGCACTGTTCTTTCTAGCTTCCAAAACCTTCTTTCTGGCAGAGAACTTTGCATTGGTGGAAGTTCTCTTTCTTGTTGTTTCTTTACTGGTGCTGTCTCCTCTTGGCCTGGGTTCTTCAGTGGTGCTAGTTTCTTGTGGCCTGGGTTCTTCAGTGGTGCTAGCTTCTTGTGGCCTTGCTTTTTCAGTGGGGTTGCCTTCTTGTGGCCTTGCCTCTTCAGTACCCTCAACTCCCTTCTTACAAGTTCTAGCATTATGCCCAGTTTTGTCGCAGGTTTTGCACTTCACTGTTCCTTTTTTCTTTGGTTGCAAAGGAACACCTTGAGCAGCTTGATCACTTATCTGCAAAAGTACCCAAAAAAATAAAATACTAAGACAGCTGAGTTTGTATGAATATACCTTGCTTTGGGTGCATTATGGATAAATACTAAGACAACTGGGTTTGTATGAATATACCTTGCTTGGACATGTTCTGCAGTTGTGTCCACTACCTTTACAATAAGTGCAGTTGACCATTGTGTTTACCCTAGCATTAAGCCTGGTAGGATCTGCTTGATTTGTAGGAATATCATTGTGTCTTACTCTTTTTTTCTTGGGCCTACCAGTCTGAGGTTTTATCAGTGGTGGAAGAGGCCTTGGATAATCAGTTTGCTCCCAAAATTCAGCGCCCATAATAGGTTCCAGTGTATGGTTGTACAACTGCCAAAATAAAGTATTAAAACAAGCCCAATGGATCATTACATGAATCATTAAAAAAGCCCAAAAGAAACTTACATTCATGTAACATTTTTTAGTGTAGCAGGCATTGATATGTTTTTCCCATGGATCAATTTTGAAGTTAATGCAAGCAGCAGCATGATAGCAAGGTATCCCTGTAAGGTCCCACTTTCTACATGTGCAAGTTTTTTTAAACAAATCCACAACTAATTCATGGCCTCCATCACTACATGTAACAGAATAAGCTGTCCCCCCAGACCATGTTACAACACAACCCCCACCAAAATGGATTGCCCTGTGCATTAAAAAATAGTAACATAAAAGTAGTATTTAATTCACTAGGGCACATAAAAGTAGTATTTAATTCACTAGGGCATAAACAACTTATACTTACTTCTCCAGTTTTCTTTGAGCACTAGGGCATATGACAATGTCCTTTGATACCATTTTATCCCTTCTCACCTGGATCCTCTTCATCACAGCCTTATGAATTTCCCTAAGCATAGTAATGATAGGGAGGTCTCTGAATTTCCTTATGCTACTATTGAATACCTCACAGTGATTGTTGACAAACATATCACTGCGAGAAAGTGTCTTAAAAGCTGACCTAGACCATTGTTGTCTTGGCTTTGCTTTAAGCCAGTCGTGGCATTTCTTTGATATCTACATGTGAGTAAATGTAAAAGTAAATGTAAAAGTAAATGTACAAGTAAATGTAAAAGTAAATTTATACCTTTTCCATCTGCTCCATGTGTTTATTGAACTCCCAGTTTGTTGTTGCCCTAGCTGATTTCCAGAGTAGATGTCTTAATGCAATGCCTTTATAATCTTTGTGCATGTTCTGGTACAGGTGCATTACACAAAATCTGTGTTCAGCACCTGGTACCACTGATTCCAAAGCATTTATCAATCCCTGAAAAGCAAGTTAAACAGATAAAAGAAATTAAAAGTTAAAAAGGGTAAAAAAGTTAAAACAAGTGAAAGGGATATCATACCTTTTGTCTGTCACTTATGAATGTCCATTGCACATCACTTATCACTTGTATGTCTGGACATAAAAGTTCTAAGAACCACTTCCAGGATTCTGTGGTTTCAGCCTCCACTACTGCCCATGCCACATGGTACATGCCATCATTGGCATCAATTCCTACTGCAGCTAAAAGTTGACCACCAAAGGGCCCCTTCAGGTGACACCCATCCAATCCAACTACATGTCTACAATGATGAGCAAATGCTTTTTTTAGGGGGCCTAGACATACATACATCCTTAAAAATCTACCTCTATCAGTCCCTGCATCAGGCTCATCAGTTAAGATCTTCACAGTAGTATCAGGCATCACCCTCTTCAGTTCATTACCATAGTTCCAAACCTCTTCAAACTGAATTTCATGTGTACCATTGATTTTCATCAAAGCCTTTCTCTTTGCCCTGTACACTGCATGTGTACTTACATCACATTTCAAGTCATTGACAATTTTTTTGTGAAAGTTAGGCACAGGCCAGGAAGGGTTCATTCTTATCTCATTCAAATAGTGCTCTGCAATCCAAGTGGAGTTGATTTGCTTTTGCTTGAAGGTTGGCATACATGTATGCTTCCTATTAAATATCCTGATTTGATATGTTGTAGTGTTTTTTATAGGAGCATCATAAATTTTTCATTGGCAAGGAGCTTCACATACATATTTGACCTTCTTCCCATAATTTCTGACATTTGAAATGGGCCTCCTCTCCATGATGGCATGCTTTTTTACAGCCTTCCTAAACAGTCCTGAGCTCTTAAAACACAACCCTAATTCAAAGTTAGGATTAGCCATATCAACATCTTCATTAAATGCAGGATATTTATTGATGTTGGTTTCATCATCAGTGGAATTTCCACACATTCTTTCATCATCACTCTCGGCATATACACTGGACTCATGTGTATCACAATCATCATCTAGGTTTACTTGCCTATCTTCACCACTATCTTCATCTAGTATGTCCTCAACATCCCCATCCACATTTCTCTCAAATACTAGGTCATCATCACTCTGATCTTTATTGGACTCATCAGAGTAGAAAGATGACACACTGCTACTATCATCATTTTCATGGACCTCACCTTCCTCCTCATCCTCAAAATCAGAAAAATCTTTATAAACACCTTCTTTAGCTCTAAATTCTTCTTCCATGTCCATCTCAAATTGTGTACTGTCAGGCCACTCAAAATCAAAACTAAGCACACTCCCCTTCCTTGTGCTCCCATTTTCAGTTTGACTTTCATTACCATGATTCAATTCCACAGGAATTTGGTCAACAGGATCTTCATAAGTCTCCATATTCTCAATTTCAATACCACTCAAATGAGGATCCCCCTCACCAATAGTACTATCCCCCTTAGCAGTTTCTTGACTTAATGGACGGGTGAGAACCACATATAGCTCAAAATACTTACAACTAGGCATTAGACTACACATAGTCATCACTTCATCATCATTATCTAAATAAAACAAGCCCCTTTCCATATTTGTACCAGGGAGTTTATACCAAACATTAATCATGCCACCAGCATCACCACATTATTTTAACATTGAACATATCTCAATCAAACTAATACAGTCTACATTGCAGTTATCAATATAGTCTACATCCCCACCATAATATCTTTTTGGATTTTCTTCAAATTCACCCCCATGAAATAACTTAATACCGAATAGATCACGGTCTGCACATGATAGGTTAAGTGTGAGCAAAATCCCTAAAATTTTATGTCAAGCCCTAATTTTTATTCCAAATAATTCAACCCAACAAATACTAACAAATCGAACTTTTTAATTAAGAAGCAATAAAACAAGAAAATCAGTACCCACAACCCAACAACTATGAAATCACATATATAAGTAAACACAAATTAAACACATATTAAATCGAGCATGATAACGAACTTACCTGGATAATCTGGACACTCCCTAGGTTTGTAGATATCGGCACAGTCCTTTTTCCTCACAAACCAAGACATTACGGCGATCTGGGGTTCGAGTTCGATCCTTCCTCCTTCCTTGGTTTTGGCGCCTAAACTCTCTGTGTGTATTGGTGCATGTAATGAAGAGAAGAAGAAACGATCGGGTTTAATTGTAAAGATCTAGTGTTGAAAAGACGATTATAGCCTTCCAATTAATTAAGAATCAGTAACGGCGCTTTAATTTTTAACGGAAGGATAACGGAAGTCATTTAAGTGGCTAAAAAAAGTATTTCGAGCCACCAAAGTGCAAGATTTGCAACTTTGGCCACCAAAGTGCAAAAAATTAATTCATCTGGCCACCTCTCAAAACTTAACTTCTCAACATATATAAACCTCTATATTTTAACAAAATTTTCTTTTCAAAAAGAATATATTAAATTTAAAAATTATTATTAATGAGTTTCAAATCTTTTAAAATCTTGATAAATAACACTATAAAATACATAAATATTGTCAAAATAATCAAATTTTAATTTCAATAAATTATAAAATTTACCTTCTCAACAATATTAATTCAACTATTTAAATCTATGTTAGTTCACCAATCAGTCACTAGCAAGCATTATATATTGTACCTGCCGTCTAACGATATCACCGTCTTCTCAATCCCCAACCTAGCTTTCCTATCTCCTTTCAGAAAGGTAAAATCTTATAAACATATACATACAAATCTCTGTATGTATTCTCAATTACATCTCAGATCCGTACAGTACATCACACATTTTTAAGTTTATTCCCATATTATCCTTATTATTTCAAAATTCACTCTTTTTTCATGAAATTATCGAATTTTGATGTTTAATTTAGAGTTTTATTTCAATTAATTGTTAGATCTAGCTCTAATTTGTATCGATCTGTTGTTAGAGACGGTAATTTTTGTTTTTGATTCGATTCTATGCCGTTAGGGTTTAATTTTGATGTTAGAGATGTGTGTATGTGATTATTGAATATGTGTGTATGTATGTGTGGAACTTTAGGTGACATTTCGGTTTCGTGAATTGCGTAAATTGTGTCGTTGAAATTTATCGGTGAAGTGGGGAGAAGTTGTAATTGTTATATTTTTGTATCGGTAGTGTGGTTATGTTTTTGGTTGAAATTTTGGTATTGCTAGGATTTCTAATTTTTGACTCGAAAACTTGAATTTTTGCGGACTTTAGAAAGTAGATGAAGTAGATTGTTTTCGGTGTCTTGGACTCTCGTATTGTTTTCATTGCCTTGTAGGTACAAGTATGTATCAATTAAATAGATAATAATCTAGAATTGTAAAGCTAAGGTTTGAGGTATATTGGTAAGTTTTGCGGAATTGATGAAGAAAATTAGAAATTTGATTGTTCTTGGGGGATAGTTACGGTTTGGTTTACTTTGTTAGACCTATATTTAAAGCATTAAAGTAGCATGTTTAAAGCTTTTTTTTAAAGTAGTTAGTATGTTCAAGTTGATCTAAAGCTTTGTAGCATATTGTGAGTATGCTTTAAAGATTCATTAAAACGTTTTTTTTTATGTAATGGATTTTTACGTTTTAATGGTTTTTTTACCAAGTCCATAAGCTAGTTTTTTTCTTTAACACACTTAAAGGACAATTGCATTATTTTGAATATATTCTTCGTGAATATGATAGAAATTTGTCTTAATTGTTTTAGGTGTAATGAAGCCCATTTTTTGTGGTAATTTTGAATATGACGCACGTCAATCTGATTTGGAGAGGCTTTTCAGAAAATATGGGAAGGTTGATCGTGTTGATATGAAGTCTGGTAAATTTTCTAGTCTTCCAATCTTCTTTGAAGATTTTCCTTCTTTTGTTGATTATAATTTTTTCTTTTCCCTTCTGCTCAGGCAAAATTCTTTATTTACTTTTACTCTGTGCTATCTTTTATGTTTTATAACTATTGGTATCGTAACCACAATTACGAGCTGGCAAAAGTTCTTTTACTCGCAAGATGAAGAAACTATACTTGCATCTTGTGCTTGCGAATCCATACTCAAAAGAAATCTACCATTCACTCACTACCTTGACATAAGCTTGAGTTGGAAATTATAATTTGAGTGGCTGAGTTACCATGTATATGCAAGCATAGGGTTCTCTATGCCATAGCAGTGGTCCTGAATCCGGTTGGAGTTCTAGTTTCAAAGGTAAGTAATATCTTTTATAGACATAAAAGAAATATATCTCATTTGGGACGAGTAGATTGTGAAATGTAGTGGCCTTATCATCAACATGGCTGGTGCTAACTTGGCCTGTGCTGAGCTATATTAGTAAAGATTTGCTTAGCTATACTAGTAAAGATGAGACATTTAAACACTTAAATTTAACTTCCCTGTTTAACTGACTAAAGCTTATTGCCTAGAGTGCAAATAATAAAACAGATAACTGCTAAATCAACATAGCTTAATATAACCAATCAAAGCTACCGCTTGTCAGCAGCGAGGCCATTCAACATTCAGCTCGCAAGGTATTCATGATTCCAGCCATATGTTTGATCGCTAGACAATCCAGATCATTCAACAATGCGGCAGAATTAGCAGGCCTTCCTCGTTGAGTTCCAGTGGGGTTTTGAGATATGTTTAAGAGAAAAAGTTTGTTTTTTTAAGTGTAAAACCCCCATACTCAACTAGTTCTTTGGCACAGGATTACATTCAAAATTTCCGACAATTCCTGGCTGATGTTAACACCATGCTACATTTCATTGCCATGAAGTGCCTCCGCTTCTTGTAGTCAAGAAGAGCCACATCGGTTCATTATGGCATGACCATCACACAATATTCTCAGACACTTGCCATCCTTTCTTTCCGTGTCTTTTGCCCAACCTTCATTTCAGACATACAACCTCGAAGCAGAGGCAACAGAAATCATGCAGAGGTCCCCAATGTTTTCATTATCCAACCATGAGACTTCTTCATTTGGATTCTTGTCCCTTGAACTTCACTTAGTTCATCTCTCAAGGTCTGTTGCTGATTTTTATGGTCTCTAGATTTCATAAAAGTGGTAAATTTATGGCAGGTCAAATTTTTCACACCTTTTGTATTTCAAGTGAAAAATGCTTTCCCAGTTAAAAAAACATTTCATCAAGGGGTTCTTAACTATCTTTTCATTTGCTCTGCTCACGTAACTTAATGAATAAATTCTATCTGATTTTGTTTGATGCTCCATATTAATTTATAGGATTTGCATTTGTTTACATGGAGGACGAGGGAGATGCAGAGTATGCAATCAGAAAACTTGACAATCTGGAGTTTGGTAGAAAAGGTCGTCGGCTTCGTGTAGAGTGGACAAAGGTAATGACTCTGTTTATAATCTTTTTGCATTGCCTGTTTAATTTTCCTATTACCTTGTTTAAGCGGTTCTTGTGCTATAGCAAGAACGTAGTACACGAAAGCCAGAGAACTCCAGGAGATCCTCAGCTAACATGAGGCCCTCAAAGACCTTGTTCGTTATAAACTTCGATCCATATCATACAAGGACACGTGATTTGGAGAGGCATTTTGATCCGTATGGGAAGATATTGAACATAAGGATCAGAAAGAATTTTGCATTCATCCAGTTTGAAACACAGGAAGATGCCATCAAAGCTTTAGAAGCAACAAACATGAGGTGAGTATACGTGTACAGGGTTGTTGATCCAACTTCTTTATTCATAATCATTTATTACTCTGTGAGATTTTTTTAAATATCGATAGTTAATCACTATCTTCTTATATGCAGCAAGCTGATGGATCGAGTTATTTCGGTGGAATATGCGATAAAAGATGATGACGATAGAGTTCGTGATAGGTCTCCTCGGAGGAGAAATGATGATAGGGGACGGTCTCCGAGCCCTTATAGGAGAGAGAGGGGGAGTCCTGATTATAGCCATGGTCCTGGTCGTGGTCGTAGCCCTAGTCCCCTTCGTAGAGAACGTGCAAGTCCTGATTATGGTCCTGGCGGTAGCGGTACACCTAATGGTAGGGTGAGAAAGTCTTATGGTCGTGGAGGTAGTGTGAGTCCCAATGGCAGGGAGAGGAAATCTGACTATGGCCGTGGCGGTAGCAGGAGTCCTATTGGAAGGGATAGGAGATCTGATTTTGGTCGTGGCAGTAGGAGTCCTGTTGGAGGAGACAGAAAACCCGACTATGTCCGTGGCGGTAGCAGGAGTCCTGTAAGGGAAAGGAGATCTAATTTTGGTCATGGCAGTAGGAGTCCTGTTGGTGGAGACAGAAAACCTGACTATGGCCGTGGTGGTAGCAGGAGTCCTAATGGAAGGGAAAGGAGATCTGATTTTGGTCGTGGCAGTAGGAGTCCTGTTGGAGGAGACAGAAAACCTGACTATGGCCGTGGTGGCAGCCCTGACAGAAGGGGAAGGAAAGCAGACTACGGTGTGGTTCAGAGTCCAAGTCCTCCAAATGGGAGGGAGAGAATCTCCAAATATGGCCATGGGCGCACCACTAGTCCTCAAGGAGAGTCGGTTAGCCCTGACCCTGTTCATCGGTCCAGCCCAAGAGGGAGGCTTAGTCCTGAGTATGATAATGGCCACAGTCCAAGTCCTCGAATAGAGAAGGTTAGTCCTGATGGTTACAATCATGAAGCTAGCCCAGCTGCCAAGCCTGAAATTGGGGACAGTCCTGGATACAGTGGAGGAGATAGCCCTATGCATGACCGATATAATAGGTAAGCATGGTGGTCTGTTTAAAATCTCTATGTTTATGCATATATATTGTCTAGTTTGCTCTTAAAATATGAATGGAGCTTTTTTTTGTTCTGCAAATAAATTGATTTTCTTTTCCCTGTGGTATTTGATAATGCAGCCGGTCACCGCCTGCTCGGGAGAGATCGCAGTCTTGATGCAAGCAGAAGCTTAAACTGTTGTCTTGGTAGGATGAACGCAAAGTATGTTGCAACTTAAAGAACTCTTATTAAATGTAGTGCAGGAAATCTATGCATCTAAGAACTGATGGTTCCATTAGTCTTATGAATTATGTAGGTCATCTTGCTTGTTGCCAATGTAATGGATTTTATCATTTGGTACTGGACAGGTCATCCGTGGTGTAGAACCATTAACTGTTTGCTTCATTAGTTGTTATATTGTTTTAGTCTCTCTATAATTGAAAATGGTGTAAACTTGTTTCAGTAATTTTTCATAAGCGCAATGGCTGATCTACTATCAGATGGTCTTTACCTTTAGAACAACTCTAAAGAACTGTCTATTAACTAACCAAAAGTTACGAAAAATACATTATCTTGCAAGTCTCAATTCTAGAAAAAAGTTTGATGGAATAATTTGTTAGGTTAGATTTTTCCCAATTAGGAAATTGTACGTCTCATAAATTTATTTAGAAATACGTCTTTCAATTATTTGCTAGGTAGTTGAGATTTAGAAACTGGAATTGAATTACGTTGAATTTTTGCGTTTACGGAAGAAAGTTGATAGAATTGGTCAGAAATTGTGTTGTACAGACATGAACACAGCAGCAATAACTGGGCAGTAGTTGAGTCTACCCATTTTTCACAACGCATTATTATTATACTTTTGCAGTAGTTGAGTCTACCCATTTTTTACAACACATTATTATTATACTTTTTCAGTATTGTGTATCTATACTATATGAATTTTTGTCAATCTACCTTTTATGATTTTTTGATACTGCATTCACTATAAAAAGTAAATAAATTTTGATTAGATTCAACTGTTCTATATAAGTGCTTCCATTGCCAGATTTTCAAACAAAAACAGAACACAAATTCCATAATGACAAATGATATTGTTATTGAGCTTGTGCTTCTCCTCCTTTCCTTGTTAATCTTTCTCTACATTAGTATGATGTGGAGACGTGACACCTCTGTGTTAACTAATTGGCCGTTGGTGGGCATGACGCCTAGCGTGCTTAAGAATGCTCATAGAATACACGACTTTACTACATGCATTCTCCGAAAAAGCAACCAAACTTTCCAATTTGTCGGGCCTAGTCTTGCTAACTTAGATTTGCTTCTTACTTGTGATCCTGATAACGTCAACTACATCCTGAGCAAGAATTTCAAAAATTATCCCAAAGGCCCTGAATTTGGCAAGATTTTTGATATACTTGGAGACGGGATGTTTAGTTCCGATGGTCATCTTTGGGAAGTTCATCACAAAATTACCATGTCACTCTTCAATCATGCACAGTTCAATCAGACGTTACAAAAGATTGTGAGGGAAAAACTGGAGAAAGGGCTGGTTCCAATGTTTGATCATGCATCTACACATGGGATTGAGGTGGATCTGCTTGACATATTTCAGCGGCTTAATTTTGATAATATTTGTTCCTTGCTTTTAGATCATGACCCTCAAAGCCTCTCTCCTGATTTACATTATGATCCTTTCCATCAGGGTCTCATGGATGCCCAAGAGGCGGTGTTGTATAGACATGTACTTCCTGAAAGCATTTGGAAGCTGCAAAGTTGGATTGGATTTGGGAAAGAAAAGAAGCTAAGCAAAGCCTGGGAAAGTATTGATGAATTCATATATAGATGTATATCTATGAAGCGCCAACAAGTGGCATTGAAAAATTCTGAGCACATGTCTGAAGCAGACAAGAATGATAAATTGGATTTCTCAACAACGTACATGGAATTAGCGTACAAGGAAAAGCCAGAGAATCCTGATAAGTTTCTGAGGGACACGTTGTTTAGTTTAATACTTGGTGGGAGAGATACAACTAGTATAGCTCTTTCTTGGTTTTTTTGGCTTCTTTGGAAAAACCCTTTAGTGGAGGCCAAGATTTTAGAAGAGATTAAAACAAATCTGTATTCAGAAGAAGTTAAAAGTTGGATGCTTTTTAACAAAAGGGAAGAGCTGCAGAAACTGGTTTATTTGCACGGAGCTTTGTGTGAGGCTTTAAGACTCTTCCCTCCGCTTCCTCTGAATCACAAGTCTCCAACACAAGCGGACATTCTTCCAAGTGGCCATCAGGTGGAGAAAGACTCTAAAATTATATTGTCACACTATGCCATGGGAAGAATGGAGAGCATATGGGGAAAAGATTGCCTGGAGTTCAAGCCCGAGAGATGGATAACTGAACGAGGAGGCATTAAGCATGAACCTTCACACAAGTTTATCGCTTTTAATGCAGGGCCTAGACTTTGTTTAGGTAAGGATATGGCGTTCACTGAAATGAAGATGATTTCGATAGCTATTATACATGATTACAGCATTCAGGTGGTCAAAAATCATCCGGTTGTCCCAAGTGATTCTGTAGTTCTTGACATGAAATATGGTTTAAAAGTCAGGTTAAAGAAAAGATGTGCATGATGGGCATGCCTGCTGCTCTCGAATGAAGAGAATGGTTCATATATTTCAAATAAAATAATTTAGTTGCCTTTTTTCTTGATTGCATTCAAGGTGTTTATGTTTGCTAGTTGGCTCATCTCCAACCATCGTAACTATAAATATTTTGGGTCTGCCAAGTTTTAATATATTTTTTCCGGTTTACCCACAATTGGGGTGTTCTTGACTTCTTGTTAAGTTAAGAATTGCGTGAAATTCATAATTTTACTAGCATTTCACCCGTGCTACGCATCGAAAACACAATTTTAAAAATTCAAAATAGTTACAAAAAAAAATATATGTATCAAAAAATAAATTATTTTGTTATGTTTTATTTTGAGAATAACGAACTCGATATGCGTCTCAAGTAAATTTCCTCAAATTATGTGTAATTGTGTGGACGCATGTTAAAAGATTTTGAAAAATTATGTATATAAAAAAAAGATTAATATCAAAACACATTCATTTGATATATGATAAAATTTACCAGAGATACATATCAATTTTCTTATTCCCTTTTGTTTTTTTCCCAAGTAATTTAAAGACATTTTATGCTATTTTTACAAAAATTTCGTTTCAATATAATCATGTTTTGAGGATCAAGCGTAAAGAACAATTAAAACATAATTATTAATAGAAAAATAAATTAAACACATTTTTTTCATTTTATAAATGCAAATAAAATGAAATTGAACAACTTTTTGGGAGTGATTCTATAGTTCCCAAAAAATTTCCCAAAAAAAAATCAATGGATAAAATTTATTAATTAATCAATATAAACATATTATTTTAATCATTATTTATATAAAAAAGATAATTTTATTAAAATTTAAGTATAAACTTATCGTCAATTTATACCAATTACATTGATATTATCAAACAATTACCAAGACATTCACATCCCCGCTCAAATATTCTAAGCCCCTCCTTATTGTTTTTTCTTCATTTTATTTTTCATTTGACTTCTCTCATTTTTGAGAATCTTTCAACCAAGTTCATAAGTTTTTTATCCATAATTTAAGTTTTGTTATTTTGAAAATTTGGTATATTTAAATGTGCACTACAATGGATTTCTATAATTTTTATTAGATTATTATTCAAAATATTTGCATGGGTCATGATCAATTTTTTGAATAGATATTAAAAATTCATAAACACATATTTCTAATTACTGTTATAAATCATTAGATTATCTCTTAAAAAAGGTTGCATATTTCAGCGATATGGGAAAGATCATTACTGTGCAGATCCATTAAACGAATGTAATTATGATAAAGAAAAACTTTCATCTAATCTAATTTTCTATGTATTTGTTCCATATCATTTTTACAAATTTTATGTTCTTTTATTATTGAATTGATTATTATAGAAAAATAAACATTATCAATTAATCAAACAAATCCAATATATCCCGTTCTTTGAGTAAGATATGACTGTTAGAGTTTATGGTGATTGCCATCAGCTTGTTTTTAACGACAACTTAAAATGTGTATATTCAGTTTGGGAGTTTGTATGTTGAATTGTTTATTCTTTATCAGAATATGGTATATTAAATATTATTTTTTTTTACCCATAAATATGGAATGAAATTTAAGTCGATTTGATGGTACCCGATCCGAACCCCAAAATTTTGGATATACCGAACCCGAATTTTTGGATTTAGGTTTGGATATAAATTTTAAACCCGAAATAGTTTCGATTTGTATTTGAATTTAAACTGTACCGAACGATATCCTATCCGAAATCCGAAACCCGATCCACTATCGAAACCCGATACATAAATAATATAATATTATAATTTGAATTATTTTATGTAATATTTTAGATGTCAGACATATTATTTTATTTATTTTTATTCAAATATTTCATTAGAAATAGTCAATACTAATTTAGTAATTATAACTTGTATTTCTCAATCTCAAATTTTATTGATATATTTAAGATGTACTTAAAATTTTCATTGTATAAAAAGAATTATTTTTTAACATATTTTAAATTATACTTAGTATGTTAGTTCATATAATATACTATATTTGAATACTTGAGTTAATCATTTAAATTTTAATTTTTGTATAAATATAATTAATATTATTTGCGTGTAACAATTATTTTAATCTTGACTATATTATTACTAATTTCGGATACCCAAAAAATAAAATCTAATTTGAAATCCGATGAACTTGGTTTTAGATATTTAGTTTTGGATTTATTTTTAAAACCCAAAAATATTTGGATGTGAGTTTGGATTTTACAAAATTTGGATCAAATCCAACCCGTTGTTAGCCAAACCGTAAAATAAGACATTTGAAAATGGGTATTAACTATCTTTTTTTCTATTTGACTAGCATGTTAAAAAAGAAAACTGTACATAAAACTAAAATCAAATGTGTAATATATAAATACATAATCACATTATTATATATATGTGTCCTTGTAATTTAATTATTGTGTTAAAAAAATGAAATTCATTTTTAATTTAACAATGAGTATATTTTTTCGACGTATATTAAAATAAAGTGCTTACGTAGATCTAGAAAATCGTATGTCTTGTGTACATTCATGCCATGTGTCTTTGGGGTCTTGCATGAAAATGACATGAAATTCTTTTATATACCCATAATTCGAACACAAAATGCTACTCCCTCCGTCCCTTTGAATTCTTAACGTTTGGGATAGAGGCTTCGACACGGATTTTAAGATTTCTATAAAGTATAGTTTCATTTATTATTTTAAATTATTTTTTTTCTTTTGAATAAAAATTTAATGTTAAAACTTTTATTTTTAAAAAAAATAAAAAAAATAAATTATGAAATTATACTTTTGATACACCTTAAAATGTGTGCCGAGTCTTATATCTCAAATGTTAAGAATTTAAATGTTAAGAATTGAATGGGATGGAGGGAGTACTAAACTACGCAATTTTTTTTGTACACGAAACGAAAATAATATTCGAAAAGAAAAAATATGACAATTACATGTAATGTTACTCTTTGTCCAAGTTATCTAAATATGTTACTATATCACTGAAAATAACATTGAGATGCTACAAAATAAAACTAAGAGTAGAATACATCAAAATGAAGTCCTTTTTATTATTATTATTTTTTGTTTATTGTTAATTAATATCTCTATTTGATTAGAATCTATCTTACCAAGTTATTAAAATTTTTACCTTTATTTAAGGTTTTGTTGATATTAAAATAAATATTATTAACCAACCAAGTAAATTCGATAGGTCTACTCTTAGATTAGGATATAAGAATTGAATACAATTACTTGAATTCAAGAATACAAAATTAAAGGGCACCTTTTGTTAGAAACAATATATAATTTTATATGTACTGACCTATCTAGTTATGAATAATATTGATTTTTAAAAGATTGCTATAGCCGTTTTTCTCTCTTTCCCTCTCCTAAAAAATATTAAAATAAAGTTTAGGGGTTGACATCTGCGTTTTGGTTGATTATAAGCCCATTTTTATTGTTTTCCTTGATTTTTTTTTTGTATTTCAATAAATATCTCTCTTTATTGAGAGTCTAGTACCACGTTGGTGGGTTTTATCTACTGATATATTGGATTTTGTACTTTTCCTTGTGAATGATAACTCTCGTTTCTTTTTCTTGATTTTACTTTGTTTTTCAATAAATACATCTCTTTATTGAGAGTCTAGTATCCCGTTAGTGGAATTTGTCTATCATGGGTTTTGTTCTTTCTCTTTTGCGAGTAGGTTCATTTATTTTGGCATTCGAGATCTTAGATCTACATGATTTTGTTATATTGGTTCATTTGGATAATATAGAATTGCAATTATGGTCAGTTGTTCGAGTACGTTCTCACAAATCACATATGTATTTCCCTCACGATTAGAATAAATTGTTGGATTATTTCGCTAGAAAAACTATATATTACAGTGATATAAGCGAGTGATGTACCACAATTTAAGATCTGATCAACGATTGTAGTTTGGATTAAGGAAACCTTGTTACCTTGATATGATCTATTTTAATATGTGTTTGAAGATGTATGACTTTTTATTGATAAATTATTTACCTATAAAAAATAGTGATTTAGAAGAAAATTTGAATGATTATTTGTGTAGATGACATATGCCCTTTTGTTGATAAATTAATTACTTATCATAAAATTAGTGATTTACTAGATTCTTTGCGCTGAGTTGACCAATTTGCTTTGAAAATATTCACTAACAATAATTGATTCTTTAATGAATTTTATTTTTTGGATTGATAATTTATACACCAAATAATGTCTAATACTATTTGAGAGTCTATTCAGTATCTTGAATAATTCAAATATATCGCCATGTCAATTTATTCGTCCCATTAATTCTTGCATAACTAAAAAATACCGATAAGTAAAATGTAAATGATAATTGGTTTAAAATTCATTTTTTAATATTTTAATTGGTTGAATTTAGCTTTTTTTTATAACTGATTAATTTAAAAGTTTATATAACTTAAATTTTGAAGGTGTGTTTAGAATAGTATAGTAAATATTTTTTAATTTGTAAAATATTTAATTGAATAAGAGTAGATTTATTCAAATTTCTTTGCACCTTATGATTGTAGATCGAGTGTTTGAGATAAAAAGATATTATATTTTATAATATAGATAAATAGACCCATGCTGATATGGGCTAAAAATAAGCCCTAAAAATATCATTAATGTTGCATTAATTAGACCTAGTTTGGTCCAAACGTGGGACCCACCAGATGGGCCCAAATTAAATATTAATTTCGTAATTAATATTAAGGATATAACCAGCTCAGCAATAAGAGTCAAATAAGGATACTATTCCTACCCAAACTTAGCCTCCAAGGCACAGAATTCGATATGGGAACTTACTCCCACAAGGAAGGAGTCCAGAACCTTCCTCAAGGCGGTGGCTTGCCCACCAAGTCTCCGACTCCTACCATAATTCTAGGGCTTCTCAGCCTATATAAAGGGCCTGACCCCTCATTCTCAGAACTACGTTTTATTGGCTTGATTCTCTTAATACAGAGATACGTAGGCATTCTATGAGGACCGTTTAAGTCTCGAACGCAGAAGCAGCCTTTAAAGCACGAAGCTCACGAACAATAGCATTAAAAACTCGAACCCTAACCGTAGCAATCGTAACCTAGTTTTTATTCCACAACATTTGGCGCCGTCTGTGGGAAGAAGACATCAACCATGGTAAACACACGAAGGACACCAGCAATTACAGAGCCAATCGCAACCGAGGCTCTACCTCTTAGCTCTGCTCCTCCCCTCACCGAACAAGTACCTCCAACATCCGGGACTATCATTCCGTATCAAGTTTCTCAACCCCTAGGGACGACTTCCCATGTTGAGAGTACGCTACCTCCGATCGTCCACACAAATCCAGGGACTAACCCCCTCCAGGTGGGGATTTCTTCCTTGATTGTAGATCCCAACTACCCTCCACAAGGGGTTCAGATCCACACTACGGATCTCCCCATAAGCACCAATCCGATGTACGGGCTGCCTAACTACCCTCCTACCCAAGGAGCTGGATCAAGTGGTCATGCCCTGTATATTCGAGATCGAGATTATCGCGATTTTTCTGGTCTTTATACGGATGAGTCATCTTCTGACGATGATTACGAGCGTGATGAAGCTCCAAGGAGGCGACGTGCTAGTAAGGAACCTCTGAGGAGGAATCCAGCAAACCGTGATGGTCCTTTAACAATTGCAGAGAGAATTAAGGCTTATGAAGCCGAGATTCAGAAGCTGAAAGACGACCAAGCAAGGGAGCAAGAAAGACAGAACCCTAATCAGACTCGACCTCCTCCGACTTCAGGAGGGATTCCCTTCATAGATTTGGAAAGGTCTTCAAGGAGACGCCGAAGGGCTGAAGCCCCAACCAGAGGGACTACAAGGGTGGAACTCCCCAAGAGTAACCCCAAAGACCTGATGCTACAAGGAGATCTTGATGATCCAACCCCTCCATTCACTGAGGAGGTGATGAACGCACATATCTCCCGAAAGTTTAAGATGCCCACAATCAAAGCTTATGATGGAACGGGGGATCCCGCAACTCATGTGAGAATGTTTACGAGCGCATTGTTACTGCAGCCTGCTAACGATGCCCTTAAGTGTAGGGTGTTTCCCCAAACCCTGTCGGGCATGGCGCAACGTTGGTATAGTCGTTTACCTCCAAACTCGATTAGCTCTTTCAAGGAGTTGAGTACCACTTTTGTCAGTCAATTCATTAGCGGAAGAATTCATGAGAAAAGCTCTGCATCCCTTATGTATGTAGTACAGGGAAAGAACGAGAACCTGAGGGATTATATCAAGCGATTCACTAAGGAGACCCTGAACATCACTAATTTGGAAAATAAGGTGGTTATGGTAGCCTTGCAGCACGGAACCACGGATCTCTTTTTTAAGAGGTCGCTGGCAAAACACCCCCCTGAAAGCATGGATGAGCTCCAACGGAGGGCAGACAAGTATATAAAAGCTGAGGACAACATGAAAAAGGAAGCCGCATTGGGCAATGGAGGGAACAACAAGCGGAAGCAAGAACAAGAGTACGACGCTAGGGACAAGTATCCCCGAACTAGCAGAGACTCTGAATCTGCTCCAAAAAAGAGCTCGGGTCCAAGGTTTTCCGAGAATGCCAGGCTTAATTCTCCACGAAGTCAGATCCTGTTGGACATTGAAAAGGAAAAGGACTTCCGATGGCCGAAGCCACTTAGGGGAGACCCAGCCAAGCGGAACAAGGATCAGTACTGCAGGTTCCATAAAGATGTGGGACATGACACCGACGATTGTAGGCAACTCAAGGATGAGATTGAGTTCTTGATACGAAGAGGAAAACTAAGTCAGTTCACCAAGGGTGATGACCGTGGGAACCAGAGAAGGGACAATGACAGAAGGGACAATGACATGAGAGATAATAACAGGAGGGATGACAACCATGACCGCAATCCACAGCCCCGAAGGGCAGTTATCAACATGATCTGGGGAGGCCCGACAACAGCTGGCACAACTAAGAATTCTCGAAAGGCTTATGCTAGAAAAGTAATGCACATTGTGGGAGAGGCCCCGAAGCGTGCTAAAACTGAGATGGTAATTGGTTTCGATGATTCAGACTTGGAAGGGGTGAAATTCCCCCATGACAACCCGCTGGTCATAACTCCTGTGATTGGAAACTCAGAAGTAAAACGAGTCTTGATAGACAATGGAGCTTCTGTGGATATTTTGTTTCATGATGCATTTGTGAAGATGGGGTACAACGACTCTCAGTTGACCCCTACAAACATGCCCATATACGGGTTTAACGGAGTGGAGTCCAACGTTGAAGGGATTATTCAGTTACCCGTGACTATTGGGCAGGAGCCTAAGGAGGCGACTCAGATGCTGAACTTCTTGGTGATTAAGGCAGCCTCAACATACAACGCAATCCTTGGAAGGACTGGACTTCATGCGTTTAAGGCTGTGGCCTCTTCCTATCATATGAAGATTAAGTTTCCGACACGGAATGGTGTCGGAGAACAGAAGGGTGATCAGAAGATGGCAAGAAGTTGCTATGTAGCCGCGCTGAGGGCCGATGGAGTCGGGGGGCAGGTCCTTCCGATTGAAGACATGGATGTCCGCGATGATGAAGAGCATAGAGGGAAGCCAGCAGAGGATTTGATTCCCATACCTCTAGAGCCGAACGATCCTGAAAAAGTTACTTATGTTTGAGCATCTCTGAAAGAACCCCTGAAGGGCAAGTTGATAAAATTCTTACAAAAGAATAGCGACGTGTTCGCTTAGACAGCAGCTGATATGCCAGGGATTGACCCCCAACTCATAACTCTTAAGTTAAATGTTGATCCCAAGAGGAAGACAATAAAGCAGAAGAAGAGAAACTTTGCTCCGGAAAGGCAAGAGGCCATTAAGCAAGAAGTGGATAAGCTCTTGGAAGCTGGTTTTATTGAAGAGATTCAGTTTCCCGAATGGTTAGCAAACCCTGTGATGGTCAAGAAAGTGAATGGGAAGTGGAGGATGTGTATAGACTTCACTGACCTAAATGATGCATGTCCAAAAGATTTTTTTCCCCTGCCAAGGATTGATATATTGATAGATGCCACAGCTGGACATGAGATGTTAAGCTTCATGGATGGATTCAGCGGCTATAATCAGATTAAGATGCACAAGGATGACATCCCTAAGGTATCTTTCATAACTGACTTTGGTGTCTTCTGTTATCTTGTTATGGCGTTTGGTCTAAAGAATGCAGGAGCTACTTACCAACGGCTGGTGAATAAGATATTTGCCCATCTGATTGGAAAAACCATGGAGGTGTATGTTGATGACATGTTAGTCAAGAGCCTACTCAAGGCTGATCATATTAAGCACCTCGGAGAGGCATTTGAAGTGCTGAGGCACCATAAGATGATGTTGAATCCCGCCAAGTGTGCCTTTGGCGTTGGATCTGGAAAGTTTTTAGGGCTGATGGTTTCAAAGAGAGGCATTGAGGCCAATCCTGACAAAATCAAGGCGATTTTAGACATGGAGCCACCACGTTCTATAAGAGATGTGCAGAAGTTGACAGGCCGAGTTGCAGCCTTAGGGAGGTTTATCTCCAAGTCTGGTGATAAGTGTTTGCCTTTCTTTCAAACATTAAAGAAGGTAAAGAATTTTGAATGGACACCCGAAAGCCAAGAGGCCTTTGAACAATTGAAGAAATACATGGCTGAAGCCCCGTTGTTGGCCAAGCCTAGTCCCGGAGAGACTCTTTATCTATACCTGGCGGTATCTGAGCAAGCATTGAGTGCCGTCCTCATACGGAAAGAGAACAAGTTTCAGAAACCCATCTACTACGTGAGTAAGGTGTTGCATGGAGCTGAGTTGAATTATTCTACCATTGAGAAGTTTGCTTTAGCATTGATAACAGCTTCAAGGAAACTACGACCTTACTTTCAGTCACACAAGATTGAAGTCCTGACGGACCAACAGTTGAGAAGTATCCTGCATAGCCCGAAGGCCAGTGGAAGGCTAATTAAGTGGGCAATCGAACTCGGAGAATTTGACATTGCATATAAGCCTCGGACAGCCATCAAGGCTCAGGCATTAGCTGACTTCGTGGTTGAATGTACCATTGGCAACCAAGAAGTCGGGGGGCAGGAGATAGTAACCACCCCTGGGGTTGAGAGTAAGGATGAAGAACTTGTACCTGATCAGAAGGAATATTGGGTGCTCTATTTTGATGGAGCATCAAAAACAAAATCTAGTGGCGCTGGTTTGGTCTTGCAAAGTCCCGACGGGTTCATAGTGGAATACGCTCTGAAGTTGGACTTCCCAACTACCAATAATGAAGCTGAGTACGAAGCCCTGATAGCCGGATTAGGCCTGGCCAGAATAATGAGAGTTAAGGATCTCAAAGTTTGTGGAGACTCGAGACTAGTAGTCTCGCAAGTGAATGGTGAGTTTGAAGCCAAAGATGAAACTATGGCTAAATACTTGAGGATTGTGAATGGTGTTATGACCCAGTTTGATGAGTGCCATGTGGAGCACATTCCAAGGGAGGAGACCGTTAAGGCCGATGCCCTGTCCAAGTTCGCCTCTTCTGAGATAGAAAACTATGCAGGAAGTGTCTACTTTCAGGTCTTGAAGGCCCCATCCATCAACTCAAAGTTAGTGGCACCAATCAACATGCGGAGCTGTTGGATAGACCCCATCAAAGCTCACTTGGAAACTGGATGGCTCCCTGACAATGCCTTGGAGGCACGGAAACTGTCAGTAAGGGCATTGAGATATGCTTTGATTGAAGGACTTCTTTATAAAAGGTCTTTTGTCATCCCGCACTTGAAATTTTTAAGGCCCCAAGAGGCCAAAGAAGCGTTGGAAGAAGTTCATGGAGGAATCTGTGGGCAGCATTTGGGGGGCAGAGCCCTAGCTCACAAGATTTCCCGTCTGGGATTCTACTGGCCGGAGATGCTAACTGATGCACAGGACTATGTCAAAAGGTGTGAGAGATGCCAAAAGCATGCCCCAATTGTAAGGCAGCCGCCTGAAATGTTAACTTCGATCAATTCTCCTATTCCGTTTGCAATGTGGGGAATGGATATTCTTGGTCCTTTCCCAGTAGCTTCAGCACAAAGGAAGTTTCTGATAGTGGCTATTGATTATTTCACTAAGTGGATTGAGGCTAAACCTTTAGCCAAGATAACCACCAAACAAGTCGCCCAGTTCTTTTGGGAGAACTTAATCTGCAGGTATGGAATCCCACGAATCCTTGTGACAGACAATGGGACACAATTTAACAATGAAGAGTTCAAGAAGTATTGTGAGGAAAATGCTATTGAGCTTCGCTTTACTTCAGTGGCTGTTAGTTACAGAGGCATGCCTGTACACATCTAATAACAAGCCTAATTGTTTGTAATGCTTTGCATTACTTACATGACCTCTTAACTGAGGGAACCTCTAGTTGTAGAGTTTCTGTTTGTATTGTACTTGTAGTAGGCATCAAATCCTAGTTGTGTAATTGTACAAATAGAGTCTAGAATAATGCTTGAAAGAAGTTCCAAGGTTCATGCCTCAAGCAAGGAGTTAAAGACTGTCAAATAATCACAGTTGGGATTTGAAGAAATGAAGAAATTGCCTAAGTACCAATTCGAGAAGTATATTTGTCTATTCGAGAAGTCCAGCATTCGAGAAGTCAGGGATTCGATATCTCAAGACATTATTCGATATCTCTGAATACACTGTTCGATATCTCATTCGATATCTCAGGGATTCGATATGTCTACTACTCTATTCGAGAACTCAAGAAGTCAACAAGTCAAGATGGTATTCGAGTTCTCAAAGAGTCAACAAGTCAAAGTTCCATTCGATATCTCAAGGACTCAGAAAGCTATTCGATATCTCGAGGATTCGATAAGTCAAATGTTCTATTCGACAACTCAAGGAATCCTGATGGAAAAGAGCTATTCGAGAAGTGGTTCGATATGTCAATATAACAGTATTCGAGAACTCAGAGTTATCGATCAAGTCAATTCTAGTTCTCGAATCACTTACTTAGTCACTTCTCGAATACATTCTTGGAGACAAAATACTGAAGAAATTGTACAAGTCAGAAACCTGCAACAAGCCAATGCACTTTATGGACCACAATCTGTAACGTGCTCTGGAAAGCCTACAAGGAAGCTTGGAGAGATATAGAAGAGACAAGGAACAAAAGAAGTGGATCTAAACAGGCTTTGCAAAGTCAAATCTGTAACCGTTTGGACACTTACTCAAAAAGGATAGACAGACTAGAAAGTAATTTGTTTAGCTTCCTTATTTGCAATAAGTAGGCTGTATCCATGTTCTATAAGGACACAGCCTCACTTCATAACTTAGTAACGTTTGTGAGTCAAGTTTTTCATACACTGTAAGCTATATCTCTCTGAGAAAAACGAAGCTGAGAATACTACCATTTGTATTCACAGATTATAGCAACCTTTATCTAATAATACATTAGATTAAAGTGATATTGTGTCTTGTGTTGTTTCTTTATCCGCACCTTCACTTCTACACACACAGGCACTTATCTGCTACATAGACTCAATCCAAGAAAAGTTCAAGAATCCATTCACCCCCCCTCTGTATTCTTTTACCGTATTCAATACTCAACAAGTGGTATCAGAGCGGGCTGTTTATTCAAAAACAGAAAAACGATCATGAGTTCGAATACACCAAAGACTACAGGAACGGTGAAGGTCCCTAAGTTTGACAAAGAAAACTTCAACCTCTGGAAGATAAAGATGATGTTGTTCATTAAAGCCTCTCATCCCTTGTATCCTGAGATTCTCAAGAATGGTCATTTTGTTCCACAACAAGAGATACCAGAGAAGACTGTTGGAACCATAACTATCCCAAGATCTTATGAGGCCAAGGATCCATCAAAGTGGACAGAGTCAGAAAGGGAGAAGGTTGCTCTTGACAGCCACCTCATGTTGCTTATCATTGATTCCATGGACATGTCAATGTTTGCAAACATTGCATCATGCACGTCTGCTAAAGAGATGTGGGATCACATTGAGGTGTTGTGTGAAGGGACTGATGAGGTTAAAGAAAACAGGAAACAGATACTGGTCACACAGTATGAAGCTTTCATGGCACAGCCCAAGGAAAGCATCACTGAAATGTTTGAAAGGTTTCACAAGCTAGTTACTGAGTTGCAGATGAATGGAAAGGTTTACAGCACCAAGGAGTTAAATATGAAATTTCTGTTGTCTTCACCAAATCATCTGGAGCAAAGAGTCATTTCTCTAAGAGAGAGAGATTTGAACAAAGTCACCTATGATGTGCTCTATGGAGTCCTAAAGACCCATGAACTTGAGTTGCTTCAGAAAAGGGCTATCCAAGCCAACCAAGGTAGGATGATAAACACATCATGTGCCTTGATTGTCAACAAATCCATTCTGGACCTAGAAGCATCTACAAGCCAACTAAGGATAGAGGAGGTGGCAGATAATGAAGAAACTGAAGCTGGGGTGAGTGAACCTGTTGAGGAAAAGGAGGAAGAAGAAGAAGAGTTTTACACTCTAGAAGAACTTGATGGGATGGAAAATACTTCATATGCTTTCATGGCCAGAAAATTTCCAAACATCAGATTTAAAAGAAATCAACCCTTCAAACCCAAAACTCAAAACCATTCAGCCAACAAGAACAAGGCACCTGTGAAACCAAACAGAAATAAGTTCAAAACCAGTTATGTGGATAGGTCATCTGTAAGGTGCTATAGATGCAATGACCTAGGGCATTTTGCCAGTGAATGCAAGAAGCCTAAAAAGAAGGATAGAGATTATCTTGAGCTCGAAGCTAAGTATGAGGCCCTTCTGAAAAAACAGACACATGGTAAGGCCTACATAGCTGAAGGGAAGTGTTGGGATGATTCTGAGAGTGATGAAGAGGAACAAGATTTCTGCAATTATGCCTTGATGGCCAACTCCAAGGATGACTCATCTTCATCTGATTCTCAGGTACCATCTCTCACTACTATAGACATGTCTGTTTCTGAGTATAAATGCATGATCGAACAACTATCTGTTGAAATGTTTAATATTCATACTAGTATGACTGCTGCTAATGAGGAGATTGCTAAACCGTCTACTAGAAATGAAATATTAACCAAAAAGAATGAGGAACTTGAGCTAACTACTATGCAAGTAGAAAACCTTAAGAAAGAAGTTGAATATTTGCAGAACAAGGTTTTATATGCTAGTCAAGTAGAGAAGGCTCTTAGGGATGAATTAGCTGAGAATGAATTCAAACTAAAAACTTTCAAGAAATCATCTGGTTTAGTGCAATCCTACTGTGAGAAAATTGAAGCTAATCCCAAAGCAGCTATTGGACTTGACTATGACTCTCTCAAACAAAGGAAAGGCTATGCTGTCATTGAAGAGGACACAGATGTTCATGAGAAAGTGCCTCACATTTTGAGAAAAACTGAAAATCCAATTTTTAAGGAATCAACATTTGAAATTGATGAGGATGCCTTACTCATCAAGCAAATGTTGAATGATGAGGATGAGGCACAATCTAGTGAACAACAAGCATCCTCTAAGAATGAGAGTGTCAAGTCAAAGACCAAGAAACCAGTAGTTGATAGGCCAAGACCTAAGAAGTTTGTTAAGTTTGTCTCAGCTGGGAAGAGTGAATCAGAAAAGGAAGTGACTAAGAAGAAACAGAACAGAAATGGCAAGTTAGGGATTAACAAGGATAACAACTATGCTTATATGCCTAATGCCCCTAGGAAAACTTGTCAGAACTGTTTCAATACCAATCATTTAACTCATGCATGCAAGAAACCTGTTGGTATTGTGTCTAAACCTTTCTATGATTGTTCTGTGCCTCTAAGTCATAGAGATGCACCTTTCTGTGATAAATTTGACTGTATGCCATGCAATATGAATGTTATGACTAGTTGTTTTAATTTAAGAAGGCAGTTCATTGATGGTTGTATCAGTCACAATTCTCACACACACTACACAAGGTCAAAGTCTTCAAGTCCTCCTAAAGCTAGGAAGGTACCTCTGTCACCTAAGTCTGAAACTTCAGGTTCTAAGACTTCCAACAGTGATAAGAAGACTAACACTAAGAAAGTTGACAAGCATGTTGTTTATGATAAAACTGTCTCTAAGTCACATGGACCCAAACTTGTTTGGGTACCAAAGGAAAAGTAATACCTTTGTGTTTGCAGGGCAAAGAAAGTGAAAAGAAGGTCATGTGGATTTTGAACAGTGGATGCTCAAATCATATGACTGGTGATATGGCCCTGCTATCACAGTATGAGGAAAAGGCTGGCCCAATGGTTGCTTTTGGAGATGACAGCATGGGTAACACATTGGGATATGGCAAGCTGAAAGTTGGAAATGTCATCATTGAAGATGTAGCACTAGTCAAGGGGCTCAAGCATAATCTGTTAAGTGTTGGTCAGTTTACTGATAGAAGATTCAAAGTGAATTTTGACAAAGATGAATGTTTGATCACCCACAAGAAGACTGGTGATTTTGCTCTATCTGGAGTAAGGAAGGGAAGCCTGTTTGTAGCCAATATGGACTCTGCAAACAAGGACAAAATTTGTTGCTTTTACTCAAAAGCATCAAATGAAGATTGTTGGCTGTGGCACAAGAAACTATCACACCTGAACTTCAAGGCCATTAATTCTCTAGTCAAAAGAGAGTTAGTGAGAGGCATGTCCACACTTGAATTCTGCCAAGAAGGAGTGTGTGAGGCTTGTCAAAAAGGAAAAATGAAAAGATCAAGCCATAAGTCAAAAACAGTGACATCAATAACCAAGCCATTACAACTCATCCATATGGATTTGTTTGGGCCTGTCAACATAATGTCACTTGGAAGAAAGAAGTATGCCCTGGTAATGGTTGATGATTTTTCAAGGTATACATGGGTGGAATTTCTGGCATCAAAAGATGAGGCTCCACAAGTAATTATTGAGCATATAAAGAAAGTTGACAAGGAAGCAAAGGCAAACGATGCAAGTGTAATTGCACTAAGGAGTGTTAATGGAACAGAGTTCAGAAATGCCACACTTGAAGCATTCTGCAAAGAGAATGGCATTTCTCAGCAATTCTCAGCTCCAAGGACTCCACAACAAAATGGAGTTGTTGAGAGAAAGAATAGAACTCTAATTGAGGCTGCTAGAACAATGTTACTTGATGCAAAAATGCCTACATGTTTTTGGGCTGAGGCTGTGAGCACTGCATGCTATATTCAGAACAGGACCCTCATCAACAAAAACACTGGAAAGACACCTTACAACTTGATGACTGGAAAGAAGCCTACTCTAAAGTATGTTCATACTTTTGGAAGCAAATGCTTTGTACTAAAGGATAATTCTGAATTTGTTGGAAAGTTTGATGCAAAAGCATTTGAAGGAATTTTTCTTGGCTATTATATGGAAAGAATTGCATACAAGGTTTATGTCATCAGTCAAAAGAAAGTTATGGAAAGCACAGATGTTACATTTGATGACAGCAAACTACCTGGACTAGAAGAAGCCAATGATGAAGACAAAGATCCATTGAGATTTGATAATCTAGATGATTCTGATGAAGAGATTGAAACTGGAGTTGAAACTCAAGTTCAACAAACTCAAGTGATTAATGATACAAGAGAGGAATTTGTGCCAATCGATAGTGGAGAAACAAGCATCCAAGACATACCTGTGAGTAATGGCAACTTCACAGGGGGAGGAAATGAGGATGACCATGATGTGGATGATGAAGCAACATCAAGAATGAGAAGTCAGGCTGAACACTCGAGGAAATGGGATAGATCACACACTGCAGAGCAAATCATTGAAGATCCTAATGCAGGAGTAAGGACTAGGAGAGCAACTCAAAATGAGTGCCTCTGTGGATGTTTTCTATCACAAGTTGAGCCTAAGAAACTTGATGATGCACTGTTGGATCCAGATTGGATTATTGCCATGCAAGAGGAGCTGAATCAATTTGAAAGGAACAAAGTATGGGAACTTGTGCCTGCACCAAAGAATAGAACCATTGTTGGAACAAAATGGGTTCTGAAGAATAAGATGAATGAAGATGGTGTAATAATAAGAAACAAAGCAAGGCTGGTTGCAAAAGGATACTCTCAACAGGAAGGCATTGATTATGATGAGACATTTGCCCCTGTTGCTAGATTGGAAGCCATTAGAATATTCTTGGCATTTGCTGCTCATTCAAACTTTAAAGTTTATCAGATGGATGTCAAGAGTGCATTTCTAAATGGAGAGTTGGAAGAAGAGGTTTATGTGCAACAACCACCTGGCTTTGAGGATCCACATTTCCCAGAATTTGTCTACAGATTGCTTAAGGCACTGTATGGACTTAAGCAAGCTCCAAGAGCATGGTATGATACTTTATCACAATTTCTTCTTGAGAATCAATTCACTAGAGGCACATTGGGCAAGACACTGTTTTACAAGAAGCATGGTGATGATATTATCCTAGTCCAAATTTATGTGGATGATATCATTTTTGGTTCTACAAATGAGAAGCTGTGTGAGAAGTTCTCTAAACTCATGCAGAGCAGATATGAGATGAGTATGATGGGAGAGTTGACATTCTTTCTAGGGTTGCAAGTCAGTCAAAGGAAGGATGGTATCTTTATCAGTCAAACCAAGTACATCAAGGATTTATTGAAGAAGTTTGACTTGGAAGATTGTTCACCTGCCAAGACACCCATGGCCACTGCCACTAAACTGGATGAAGATGCTAAAGGCAAGAAAGTAGATATCTCAGTCTACAGAGGCATGGTTGGTTCTCTACTCTACCTCACTGCAAGTAGGCCAGACATCATGTTTGCTACATGCTTGTGTGCAAGGTTTCAATCAAATCCAAAGGAATCACATTTGATTGCAATAAAAAGGATCTTTAGATATCTGAAGGGCACTCCAAACTTGGGTTTATGGTATCCTAAGGACACAGGGTTCAATCTGGTTGGTTATTCTGATGCTGATTATGCTGGATGCAGAGTGGATAGGAAAAGCACCTCAGGAAGCTGCCAGTTTCTTGGACAAAGGTTAGTTTCTTGGTATAGCAAGAAGCAACAATCTGTGTCAACTTCTACAGCTGAGGCTGAATACATAGCTGCTGGAAGTTGCTGTGCTCAAGTGCTTTAGATTAGAAATCAACTTAGAGATTATGGACTTGTGTTGGAAAGAATTCCAATCATGTGTGACAACACAAGTGCAATCTCTATAGTTGCCAATCCTGTCAATCATTCTAGAACAAAGCACATTGACATCAGATATCATTTCATAAGAGAACATGCAACTAATGGAACCATTGAGTTGCATTATGTCTCTATAGATAAACAACTAGCTGATATATTCACTAAGCCATTAGATGAAGCCACCTTCACAAGGTTGGTAAGTGAGATTGGAATGCTGAATTCTTCAGATTCTGGCTAAGTGAATACACCATCTAGATTGTTGACACTTACTTTATCTAAATTCTCAATATTTTTGGAGTAAGTGTTGGCTGAAATATGATTTATAAATATTTCAAATCTGTTGCATATGTTGAAAATCATATTTCTATTAACTTAAAATTTCTATGAAATTTTGAGAAAATCACTATTTAATTTGCTAGGATATTCCTCAATGAATATGTCTGGTAAATTTTAAAAGATAGTGAAAATCAAATTTTTATGAGTGATGAGTATAGCTCGATAAGTCAGACTTCTCGAATGATTCACTATTCGACATCTCTAATAAGTCTCATTAGAGTACTCTTGAGTTCTCGAATAGAGTCTTTCTGAGATATCGAATAGAGGTATTCTTGACTTCTCGAATATAGTAACTGAGTTCTCGAATGATTGAGTTCTCGAACACTATATTTGAGTTCTCGAATCATTTGAAAAGGCTGAATTCTCGCTGAATTTTAACCGATTTTGGACTTTTGTCTAAAAGTTTAATTCACTCATAAAAACATATTTTATTTAATTTAGAATTATTTCTAAGTTAGATAACTGCCAGCTGTGAGTTTCTATCTGCTTGAGTTATCGATTAAACCTTTCTTGACTTCTCGAATAGTTGTTTTCTACTTCTCGAATGCCTGACTTGTCGATACAAAACTTTCTGCTAATCGACAATTCAAGTACTTCATACTTATACAATTTCACATCTATTCGATTCATTTCATTCGATTTCTCAAGCATCTACACTCTCTAAACCCCTGAAACCCTAGCTACGAAAAGCCAAATTTCTTCTTCAATCTTCAATTTCTTTCCTCTCTTCTACACAAATGGCAACAGTAAAGTTCAACACCAACTTCATCGCGCACACTAGTGATGTTGAAGCACCCAATGCCAACTTCAAGTGCTTTGTGAAATGGATGGCTGAGTCATATATCAAGGATGCACTCTCTGCCAACCCAACTCTGTATCTAGATATCCTGGAACAGTTTTGGGGCACTGCTATTGTGGAGGTTGTAGCCCTGGAAAACGCAATCACTTCATATATCATCTACTGCAAGATTCAAGACAAGGAAATCACTATCACTACTGCAGACATGAACCAAGCACTGGGCCTACAACAAGAGTCATTTGACAGACTGGCCACTAATCAGAGTTAGAGGAATTCTTTGAGTTCATCAACTACTCAGATGGGATCAATCTTGGAAAGCTAAACAGGAAGAATCTGAGAAAAGAATGGAACTATGTGTTTGCAACTCTTCTCCAAGTCTTCACTGCCAGGAAATCAAGCTTTGATCAAATCAGTGCACCTGTGCAGCAAATTGGATATGCTTTGGCCTATGGAAAGAAGATTGATGTTGGCCAAATCATCCTCCAAGAACTATATGGAAGACTTGGTAAGAACACATCCAAGAGAGGTACTGATATTTTCTTCCCTCACTTTATTCAATCTGTACTTAATTATAAAAATGCTTCATTGATTGAATTGCCTGGGATTGATAAAAATAAAATAGGCTATCCTAAGTCCATGACCAAACTCATTTTTGGTAATTTGGAGACTAGGAATGATGTGGATGTAAGACTGAACATAACTCCCCATATGGAGAGTTTGTTTAGGACTTATCCCCACAACATGCCAACATTTGATGCAAAATCTAAGTTAGCACAGCCCAAGCAAGTAGAACAAAATGCTAACCCAGGGCCTGCTAACCAACCCTCTCAACCAAACACTCTACCACATACTGAGCCAACTGCATCATCCTCTCAAAAGGGTGATGTTAGTAAAAAGAAGAGAAAGGAAGTAATGTCTGCACCATTAAATATTTTATCTGAAGCAGCATTAGCTGTTGAATTAGGTCTAGGAAGTGAGGAACCTGAGTCACCCTTACACAGGACAAAGAAGAAGAAAACTAAGACCACCTCTTTAGTCACACAAATGGCTGAAGTTGTAAAATCAGGGGCACACAGCTCACTAGGTGTATCCTCTCAACAGGGTGCACCTATAGAATCAAGCATCCTCCCCAATGCACCTTCTTGTGTAGAGTCAGCACATGGGAGTGATAAGGCTGGGACAACACTGAGTGGAGAGCACATCACATTTGAAACTCCCTCTATCTCTCAGGGGGAGTTGCCAAAATCTACTCTTAAACACACTTCTCTTCCAGAATCTAACTCTGAAATTTCTTTGGAACCTGCAACTCAGGCAACTGAGATGCAAGGCATTGATCATCAAGAATTCTTTTCTCTTGATGAGCCAATAATTTCAAGTGACTTAGTGCATGACACTTTGCTCACCACTCAGAACCCACATTTAGATGGTGAGGGAATGCATGCTGAGGCATCTCCTGATGACACCATCACAAACACAGAGGTTCCACTAGTTTTTACTAGAGACTCTGTGCCTGTGTCAACTGCTGGTGTAATTCATCCCACTTCTGTGGTGACACCAGTAGTAGAGTCAATCCATCCGGTTACAGAAGTTGCATCTGTAACTGAGGAGTCTAGCTTGCCTAGCTCTAGCTCTGACTTTATGTCACAATGGCTGAAGCCTGTGCAACATGACAGTGCTTCAGGATCAGGGTCTGTTCCACAATAATTGACGGTTGAAGCACTTCAAAGCTTAATTGTGGATCAGATTCCTGAGTTCACAAAGATTGCTCAGAACCTTCTCACTGCAGACATGCCTAATCCAGACTATGAGGCTATTCTGTTATGCCATAGGGATGATGTGGAGGTGCAGAAGACAAAGATCATTGATGATGCTGAGAGAGATGGCAACATAGATGCCTGGTTGCAAGGAAAATATGATAGTACTCTTGATGAAGCACTTCAGTATCTCAGGGAGGAATACCTCACTTCACTGGGTTCCAATGCCAAATCTCTGACCCCTGGTGAAGTGTATGAGGCTATGAATGATACACACAAGGATTCCTCAAGGCTGCACATTATCTTGGAAAAGGTGTTAAGACTGAGGTCAATAGAGTGTGTGATAAGACCACCACCACAGTAGAAGCAATCAAGAGGACCTTTGATGCCAAATTCCCTCAGCTAGACAGTGTGTTCAAGGACATCAAACACTGCAACACTACCTGCACCAAAATGGACAATGGGCTAGCTCTGCTAAAGGATACTGTCACAGGTCTGGGGCATCAATTTCAAATTCTGTCTGATCAGACCACAGATGCCAATGCCATGCTGAGGACCATGTTCAAAAATCTATATGGAGACAGACTGATTACTGAAGTCCCAGTACATGACATGACTAGATTTGAAGTGCAGAGACTCAAAGAACAATCCCTGTCTGGCTTCAAATCTACTGAGTTATTCAACAAAGTAGATGCACTTGAGAAGGAGGTGGCTACTCTCACTAAGTCCAATGCTCATCTTACAGACAAGGTTGCACTTCTAAATGATCAGTTGGACACTCAAGCATCCACCACAGCTGATGTCCTTCTGCATCAACAATCCATGTTAGCTGCTATGATGAAGCATATGGGTCTCCCTCTCCCTGATGAATCTTCAATCCCAAAGGACATTTCTACGGCCTCAGTGCCTGACAACAAGCCTAAGGGGGAGAAGAAGACAAGGAACTCAAATTCAAAGGGGGAGAAAGGGAACTCAAATACAAAGGGGGAGAAAGGCATAATAATAAAATAGGGTGGTCAACAAAGAGCTTCTTCAAAATCTCTACCTAATGTGCCTGGCAAAGGAAAATCCAAAGTGGATGAGCCTCCATCTACCTTGCCAGTTGTCACTCTACCAACTGTGCACATCACTACTCCTGGAGGACAAAAGCAATCCATAACTACAATAGTGGTTGCAGGGAGTATGCCATCTGACAAACCTCCAACCTTACCTGAGAGTGCCAAGCCTGTAGAAGTTAAAGTTGTTACTGAGGCCAAACTACAAGAAGTTGCTAACTCCAATGTTTATCATGATAAAGCCTTCTTGGAGTTTCTGAAAGCCACAAGGGAACAGGTTGGTGACACTCAGTTCTATCTGAGGGAGCTGAAGAAGCAGATTGATTGCATCACTGTCATTCCTAAGAAAGTCAATAATCTATGGATTAAGAAGATAGTGATGATATCCAAATTGAAGATGTGGCATCTAACATACAAGACTCTACAAGAACTGAAACACTCAGAGATAGATGCCATACTTGAGCTTATTGAGAAGAAGAATGAGAACAACAAAAGTCTGTTTGATGACTTGAGGAATGACCAACCTTCAAGGCTACCAGAAGTGATCAAGAAGCCATGGACAATCATTTATCAGTCTGGCACCAGAATTGAAGATATCAAGCAATTGGTCATTCCCTATGATCTCACCACTAGAAATCACAGACTGATCATTGCTATCATTGATCAATTACAGAAGAAGGTTGGAGCCAGAAATGTTGAAGAAACTGAGGCACTGCACATCCTCAGAACTTATATTGCAACTGGTGAAATTCCAGAGATGGCTCAACCTAGGAGAAATAAGGATGATGATTCTGAAGACAAAGGTGATGGGAGGAGAAGACATCACAGGAGAGATAAGGGTGATGAAGACAAGAAGAAGAAGGGGGACAAAGATAAGAAGAATGATGATGACCAAGGAAGAGTCTATGAGAGGAAGATTGGAAAACAGCAAGCCTTAGGCATTGCTAGCAGTAACCTCACCACATCACAAGACTCTAAGTCTAAGGTGAATACTGTTAGTGGTGACCTAGCAAAATCTACATCTATGGCTTCTGCAACTGTTTTGCCACCTCAAGAGGAGAAGAAGATTCAAGTCAAGAAACCATGTGTATGTTTCAGAAAGCAAACTGCTAATGGAATACTACTATGGTCTACCAACAAAGGTCAAAGATTTCTGCCAAGCAACCATGTCAAGAGAATGAAATTTAAACATGTTGCAAGAAAGGTGAAGCTATCCAAATCTAAGGCACTGACAATTATCCCAGGATTAAACCTACCACCTCTGGATGAAAGCTATGATGAAGACCAACTGCAGTTTCTATGGGCTCAAAGAATCTATCATGTTTCCATTGTTGATGATTTTCTTGAAGTTAAGTATTCTGATGGAAGACAGAAGAAATTCAGACAAGGAACATGCCAGCACTGGGGCAGGCTGTATGACATAGAAAGGATAATTGCAATGTTGGATTCTGAAGACAGAGTGGAAAGGGTGTGGAAGCTGGAGTTAATTGACTTTGTCAAGATGAAAAGAGATCACCAGGCAGAAATGAGAAAGAACAATGAAAAGCTACGAAAGAAAAGGGAGGAGGAGTTTGCTGCAATGGAAGCTAAGGCTGATGAGTTGAGAGCTATGGGTCTGTGCAGAGTCAAGTTTAATCCTTACATCATTGAGTACAAGAAATATGGTAGAAATGTGAAGATTAGAATGGACTACATCAGTTCCTACTCTGAGAAACAGCTAAATGAAGTGCTCAAGGATTTATCAGGCTCTCCTCTAATTGAAGAACTCACTGCAATGGAAGATATCATTCTTGCCATGGAAGAAATTGCAAAGAAGAAAGCCAAAGAAGCTGAAGATAGGATGAAAAATGAGAATCTGCAAGCCAAAGCTCAAAAGATGAATCCAAAAGGATATGGCTAAGTAGTTCCTCATAACTTGTAAGAATACTTCTATGTAATTTCTTCAATCAAATTCATACCTGTACTTTTAAAAGCTTTATCTTTATGTATGTTAGGCTTGTTATCAGACATGAAATTGTGACTAAGGGTCTCACTCATAATTTGGGGGAGATTGTTAGTTACAGAGGCATGCCTGTACACATCTAATAACAAGCCTAATTATTTGTAATGCTTTGCATTACTTACATGACTTCTTAACTGAGGGAACCTCTAGTTGTAGAGTTTCTGTTTGTATTGTACTTGTAGTAGGCATCAAATCCTAGTTGTGTAATTGTACAAATAGAGTCTAGAATAATGCTTGAAAGAAGTTCCAAGGTTCATGCCTCAAGCAAGGAGTTAAAGACTGTCAAATAATCACAGTTGGGATTTGAAGAAATGAAGAAATTGCCTAAGTACCAATTCGAGAAGTATATTTGTCTATTCGAGAAGTCCAGCATTCGAGAAGTCAGGGATTCGATATCTCAAGACACTATTCGATATCTCTGAATACACTGTTCGATATCTCATTCGATATATCAGGGATTCGATATGTCTACTACTCTATTCGAGAACTCAAGAAGTCAACAAGTCAAGATGGTATTCGAGTTCTCAAAGAGTCAACAAGTCAAAGTTCCATTCGATATCTCAAGGACTCAGAAAGCTATTCGATATCTCGAGGATTCGATAAGTCAAATGTTCTATTCGACAACTCAAGGAATCCTGATGGAAAAGAGCTATTCGAGAAGTGGTTCGATATGTCAATATAACAGTATTCGAGAACTCAGAGTTATCGATCAAGTCAATTCTAGTTCTCGAATCACTTACTTAGTCACTTCTCGAATACATTCTTGGAGACAAAATACTGAAGAAATTGTACAAGTCAGAAACCTGCAACAAGCCAATGCACTTTATGGACCACAATCTGTAACGTGCTCTGGAAAGCCTACAAGGAAGCTTGGAGAGATATAGAAGAGACAAGGAGCTAAAGAAGTGGATCTAAACAGGCTTTGCAAAGTCAAATCTGTAACCGTTTGGACACTTACTCAAAAAGGATAGACAGACTAGAAAGTAATTTGTTTAGCTTCCTTATTTGCAGTAAGTAGGCTGTATCCATGTTCTATAAGGACACAGTCTCACTTCATAACTTAGTAACTTTTGTGAGTCAAGTTTTTCATACACTGTAAGCTATATCTCTCTGAGAAAAACGAAGCTGAGAATACTACCATTTGTATTCACAGATTGTAGCAACCTTTATCTAATAATACATTAGATTAAAGTGATATTGTGTCTTGTGTTGTTTCTTTATCCGCACCTTCACTTCTACACACACAGGCACTTATCTGCTACATAGACTCAATCCAAGAAAAGTTCAAGAATCCATTCACCCCCCCTCTGTATTCTTTTACCGTATTCAATACTCAACAGTGGCTCATCCTCAAGCCAATGGGCAAGCAGAGGTAGCCAATCGAATTATCCTTGACGGACTAGAAAAGAGGGTCGAACGCTCTAGAAATACTTGGGTGGATGAGTTACTGCCTATTCTTTGGGCGTATCGCACCACCTGCAAAGTTACAACAGGAGCAACCCCATTCTTGCTAGCTTACGGAGCCGAGGCGGTTGTGCCCTTGGAAATAATGCATGCGTCACCTCGAGTGGAGGCATTTGAACCAGAAGCCAATGAAGAAGGCATGAGGCTTGCCCTGGATCTAATTGACGAAGTAAGGGATGAGGCAAATGCTCGAAATATAGAACACCAGAAGAAAGCGTCCTTTTATTACAATCGAAGGGTTAAGGAAAGATATTTCCGACAGGGTGATTTGGTTCTAAGGAAGATAGAAGCCTCTGGAGTTGGCCAGAAAGGGAAATTGGCTCCCAATTGGGAAGGACCGTACCGAGTTAGGAAGATGCTGGGACGAGGGTCCTATAAGCTGGAGACCTTGGACGGGAATGAGGTGCCCCGTACTTGGCATGCCTTGAACCTCAAGATTTATTATGTTTGAGCTGTTCTTGTAAGGACTTAGCCTTTTTATTTATCTAATAGAAGTAGAAATAAGGTCGATGAAACCATTCCAAGTTTTTAAACTTGAGATATAGGAAGTAGAGCATCTATGTAAGGGTTGTGCCCGTTTATGCTACCTATGTAAGGGCTGTGCCCATTTCTCCATATTAATAAGACTATTCTGCATTTTCGCATAAGTTATGAGCATTACTTATTGATATATATGCATAAAATGCTAGACTACACATGCGAACATGAATAAGTTGAGAAACATCAAGGACAATAGATTACGAATTAAAAGTTATGCCCGAAGGCAGAATACATAAACGATTAACTTATCAAGATAAGTTAACAAAAGTACAGAGTCATGCCCGAAGGCAGAGCACATAAATAGATAGATAAAAAGAGCAACTACTGAGCATCTCCAGTGCGCTCATCCTCTTCATCTCCGCCAAGATGAGCAGAGGGCTCTGGCTCCAGGATCCTCTCATCATCCTCCTGGTCCTCCTCCTGGGTGTCCTGCACTGCCAAGGCCATAGGAGCATGAGGGCTAGGGAAGTCTGAAACATTAAGGGTACCAGGAAATCTCCTAGTAACCTCAGCAAGAGCTCCGTCCCATCCCTGAGTAAATTGGTAAGGGAATAGAGAGTCGTCATGCTTCTCCATGAAGCCCACATACTCCTGGGAGGCAAGGTAGTCATCAATCAGGTCGTCCTTGCCCTTCCTAAGAGTGACATTTTCAGCCTGAGACTCTAGAAGCTCTTTCTCCCTCCTCTCTAAAGTAGCTCTGACAGAGGCCAGTTCATCCTGAGAATTATCATACTTTGCCTTATGAGTCTCATAGGCTGAACGCCAAGTCTTAGCCTGGAATATGGCCCCCTGGAAGTTGGCATTAGCCTACAAAAGATAAAGTTAGAACCACGATTCAAATAGCAAACAAGTATATAAGAGAGAGGGAAGTAAGGAGCTTACAGCAGCAAAGGCCTGAGCTCCAGCACTCTCGGCTCCTTCAAGAGTGGAGCCGGATACAAAATCTTTGAAATCACCGGGAGTTATGGAATGATAGGACCACTCCATGGCATGCCTGCAATCTCCAACGATGGAGTCCTTCTTCCTAATACCCCAGTTGGGACGCCAAACGCTCTTGGAAGAGCCATCTGCTTCTTCAGTATCGACTACATGGGGCCTCAAGAAGGCATCCGTAGCGGTTGGGGCTCGAGGATCCTTCCCTGAACGGCTTCATCCTAGCAGTGTCTCCATCTTCAGGCTCATTAGTCTTGTTGATGAAAGCTGCAGCTGCAATTACAAAACAAAAGACAAATAATGGGTATGAGACAATCATATTCAGGTAAAGGAATACAAAAAGAAAGGAAATTACCCTTCTTGGTCACTCGGGAAAGTCCCAAAGACTTAAGCTGGAACTCATTCAGGAGATCCCAAGCCATAGTAGTATAATTATCTTTGATGAGCTCCTTGTAGGCCCGGGTCTCTTCCTCGTTGAGCTCAATATCACTGGCACTGCCATCTACGACCTTACCAAAGGTACTACGGAAAACGTTGCCCCAATCTCCACCTTCCCATATCAGATACATGAACTCCTTCTTCCATTTTGGGTTGGAGTCAGGAATAGATTGGGGGTGAAAGATTGGAGGAGTGGAAGTACGATGACTAATGTATACCCAACCCGGAGTAGATTCAGCAGAATTCTTAAATTGAAAAATCTTTCTAAAGAGAGCTACAGAAAGAGGGAATTTGTTCTTGAGACAAAGGACCATGAAACAATTGATCACCCTCCAAGAGTTGGGGGGAAGTTGGCAAGGGTTAATTCCTACATCTGCTAAGAGCCTAGGAATAAACTCATGGAAGGGGAATCGAACTCCTGCAACAATGGCACCCCTATAAACACAAAGTGCATCGGGGCGCCAATGGCAAGATCGGTCCCCAGGATCAGCTTGGACAAGTCTATAGGGTGGTTCTATTCTATACATCTTGTTATAATCAGTGATCTTTTCTATATCATGAAAGGTGTTACTATGATTAAAGGAATCAAGGTGTGACAAGAATGGAAAATCTTCTTTACGATTTAAAATCATATCCTGTAAACTCATGGAGGGAGAACGAATGATGATACCTCTTTTGGAGGCTCCTTGCAATTTCTGGAAACGAAGTGCTGTACGATCTTCTGCCATCTCAGTAAATCTTCAAAGAAATTTGGAAACCTGCAAAAAGAATGATGAAAAAGATTAAAACATTCAAATCTTCGAGGGATTTGAAGAGTAAAACCCAGAAAATGTGTGATCTTCAAAGAAAAGATGGAAGATCTTCAAATCTTCAAACAAATAAGGGTAAAAATTCCCAGAAATCTGGGGAAGGAAGGAGAGAGATTCATACCTTCAATGAAGAATCTGGAAAAACACCAAAAATTCTGCAAATAATCTTCAAATCTTCAAAGATTTGGAGGAGAAAGCTAAGAACTTCGAATGATCTTCAACTTATGAAGATCAAACTTGATGTCTTCAAACGGATTTCTTGAGAAAGCTTTGAAACTGTAGAGAGAACTTTTAGAAGAGAAAATTTTTAGAAAGTTTTTGTGATGAAAATGAAAGTGAAATTCTTGGCCTTATATAGGCGAAAAGATAGAGCATGTCAACCGACAAGTTTAAATTACTCAACCGGTTATAGCCTGTTAGAAATCCTTTTTGGGCCTTTAAATAAAAATTAGGCTTGAAAAAGACACTGCCTAATGACGACAACAAAACCTGTTAAGGTTTAAGGCTTAAAGCCCATGACTACGGTCCAAAAGCCCAATAGGGCCAAAGATATAATTCTTGAATTCAGTTTTAGCTAAGACTGAAGGTCTGTAAAAGCCCAAGCTCAATTTAAGGCCCAAAAGGTTTGGAAAGGCCCACTGTTACAGTCCAAAACCAAGGAAATACCCGAAAGAAGATGGTATGAGGTCGGCACCTACGACCTCGTTTTGCAATAGGATTTCGAGCTCATTCACACAACCAGAAAATCAACTAAAACATGTCCATTTGAGGTCGTTGAGGCGTGGTTTGAGATCGCAAACTCCAGCTCGAATTTGAATTGAAAAATATGAAAAACCCACACGACCTAGGCCTAATTTGAGGTCGTCTATGTGTTGTGTTGAGGTCGGATTTATACTACAATGAGATTGGTAAATTCTGGTCGTAATTATACTAGAAAGTGTGAAAAATCTGTGCGACCTGGAACCACTTTGAGGTCGTTTCCCCTTGGTTTGAGGTCGCCAGCACGAGGTCGAAAATGACTAGAAAAGCCGAGGAAAAGGTCACGACCTGGGTGAAAACTCGAGGTCGTTTCCATACCGAATGAGGTCGTATGAGTTAGTTCGAAAATGAACTAAAAAAAAAAAACCTGTAAAACAGCCACGACCTGGCCCCCGTTTGAGCTCAAAATTGAGCTCGAAAATACACTGATTTCTCCTCGAAATTTCCAGGTCGAAAATGACTTAGGAAAGGAGGCAGTTTGAGCTCGAATTTGGCCTGCAATTTTAAAAAAAAAAAATCTCTCGAAAATTCCAGAAACATGGAAAAATAATTTTACGCTCGAAGCACAATCTAATATTTTCAAACTAGCGCCATTTGAGCACCGTTTAGTGCCGTTTAGCACCGTTTAACGCTGATTATTGCCGTTTAGCATCGTTTAACATTGTCGTAAGTGCGTCGGTCGCTCCACGCTTTACATCAAGACAATACTCGTGAAACACTAGTGTATAAATATAAACCCCGACCCAAGTCTCAGATAAGGCCTTTAAAACTTTGAGGAAAACCTGATCAGTTTCCCTAGAAGTTGGGGGGCAAATGATATGGGCTAAAAATAAGCCATAAAAATATCATTAATGTTGCATTAATTAGACCTAGTTTGGTCCAAACGTGGGGCCCACCAGATGGGCCCAAATTAAATATTAATTTCGTAATTAATATTAAGGATATAACCAGCTCAGCAATAAGAGTCAAATAAGGATACTATTCCTACCCAAACTTAGCCTCCAAGGCACAGAATTCGATATGGGAACTTACTCCCACAAGGAAGGAGTCCAGAACCTTCCTCAAGGCGGTGGCTTGCCCACCAAGTCTCCGACTCCTACCATAATTCTAGGGCTTCTCAGCCTATATAAAGGGCCTGACCCCTCATTCTCAGAACTACGTTTTATTGGCTTGATTCTCTTAATACAGAGATACGTAGGCATTCTGTGAGGACCGTTTAAGTCTCGAACGCAAAAGCAGTCATTAAAGCACGAAGCTCACGAACCCTAGCATTAAAAACTCGAACCCTAACCGTAGCAATCGTAACCTAGTTTTTATTCCACAACACATGCATTAAAATAATATATTTGAATTAAAAATAATTAATAAATACGCAATTTTGAAAAATGACTCCATACATAGAGAGTGGCACAAAGAACATATGTGCTAATATATAATAATATAATTGTGATTGATTTTTAAAAAAATTACTTCGTAATATATAATAATCCAATTATGATAAATTGTAAATCAAAAGAGTGAAAAATTCATATTGCAAAAATCGCTTAATATTATATATTTTTATAATCCTAATGATTTTAATTTAAAATATTAATTTATTATTAATATTTTTTGACATTAAAAAAATTTGTAAAATATGGATATGTTAAATCAAGTCATCACTATATTTAAATTAAAAATGTTAACTAATCATGGGTAGTATATAGGATGAGAATTGTAAATAAGGAAAACTTTTAATATAATATGATTGGTCTAAAATTTAGGAATGAACTCTGATTAGTCCTAAAATAATTTATAGTTTTCTGATTGGTTAACGGGATCTAACGATATACCAGTTATGTTTGTGTGTGTAAAATTGAGAAGAGAAAATTTGTGATCACCAAGATTAATAATTATGGCAATATTTGTTTTTCTTGAAATTTGTACAAATTGAGTTTTAGATCTGCTAGGGTATGAAAAAACCGTGAATTAGTATTATTATTGTATTTATTTGATATTTTAATTGTTGAATTAACATTATATATTAAAAAAAATATGCCCCACTCGTGTACGAATAATTTATTATTATTGTCGGAGGAAGTAGTTGACAAAAATTTCCTTACTTTGGCTTTTGGTGACTGGTGAGGATTAACGTATCAAATTAATTTATTATATTTTTTTTTGACATTAAAAAAATATGTAATATATGTATATGTTAAATTAAGTTATTACTATATTTAAATTAGAATGGTTAATTAACCATGGTTAGTATAATAGGATGAGAATGGTAAATAAGGAAAACTTTTAATATAATATGATTGGTCTAAAATTTAGGAATCACCTCTGATTGGTCCTAAAATAATTCATAGTTTTCTGATTGGTTAATTACATCTAACTGTATACTTGGGCAGACTCAAGTATTATAATAAAATATTTAATTAAATAGAGTGATCCACCGAAATCAAACTAAAAAATTTCTAATATTTCAATTTAAGGGTTCTCATATCATCACCATCCTTAATAATTGTTACTCCCTCTATCCCCCTGGTTCTTTACCTTGGGGGACGTAATTCTAGCATGGATTTTAAGGTGCAATTTGCGAATAGTTTCATAACTTATTTTTTAAATTTTCTTTTTTTTGTATAAAAATAGAATTGTTCTATTTTTATACAGAAAAAGAAAATTTAAAAAATAAGTTATGAAACTATATTTTTTAAGAGCTTTAAAATGCGTGTCGAGCAGTGAAAAAAAACTGTAAAGAAATGGGAGGGACAGATGGAGTAGTAATTATCAATCTTAATAATTGTTAGTAATTATTGATTTTTTGGACCCATCATAAGACACAAATATTGGGGAGAGATTCGAACATGAGATCTCCCATATTCAGAACTCTTATATTGTATTAAATAATCAGACCGTCTAAAATCTCGAGATGTTAGAGAAATATCCAAACTGGATCTTTAAATTATATTCTAACATTCCCTATTTGTCAAAAGCCCATTTATGGATCGAAAAGTGGATATCACGGATGCTCATCTTTTGGACATTAATTTAACTTCATGTTCGTAACAAACTGTGAGAATATTGAGGGTAATAAGGAGTCTACTGCCAACTAGGGGTCTGATATCATGTTAGAAATATTCTCTCAACTATTTTCTTATTTACATTTGGAGGCATAAGTCTCGGTTCTTTCACAATATCACATTTGTTTATTTGTTTATATAGGCAATTTCTAATCAATAATAATAGAATCCGATGGAGAGACCTTAGCAAAAAAGTCCTACGTGGAAAATAATATACATAATTTGTATAAATTATTTTACTCCAACCATGCAAACCTTTGACTAAAATTATAGTCAACCTCCTTACATTGGTCAAATCTATTGAACCTCTCGAGAGTTGTAATAAAACTGTACATATAAATTTAATCAATATAGTCAATCACGTTGGAACACAACACCTTATAGATTCATTAAAATTTATCCAATCATTATTTTGTATTATTTTAGGTAATCATTTTAGTCAATTCCGTTGGAGAAATAATAATCATATTAAAGTAAATTTCCATATTTTTTCACAATAATATATTGACATATATATCAACATTTTTTCCTCAAACTCAAGATACTCAAAATCGAGAGTTTTCCAAAATATAAAAAATGAATTATCTGTTCTAATCAACATAATCATCCACTTGAATCAGCTTAATTTCTCGTTTTGATCAACTTTTCATCCTGATCGTATAATCTTTGTCCTCATCACCATTTTTGTTATAGCTGCCACCATTATTATTTATGTCACGATTATTCTCAAAATATCTCTTTTAATCGTTGTTGGTATGGGACATTGTTGATTTGGGATTGTCTTTTCGATAAACCCATCACATATCCATCATCATCATTGTTGTGATTTCTTCTTATCATCAACTTTGTTCTTAAGATTTTTTTTCAAACCCACGAACTTTCGCAAATCAGTTTAGGAGGAGTTTCAGGTTTAAGTCCCTCCACCTCCATTTATTTAATTTAAAAATTTGTTGTTGGTATTGATATTGTTTATGTTTATATTGTCATTATTTGGTTAATCTACGATTGAGAATACGTATTAAATAATAGTTGTTGTAGTATAAAATCTATTGGAACTATGTTAAGACACCTTGCTACGAAGGTTTTAATGTAGTTCAAATATCATAAGGAAAATGCATAAACTGAATGTGGCTGGGGCTTACCATAAATATGGCAAACGGTGAGTATTTCAGGAGGTAGATATGTACTTTATTGGGGCAGTGAATCTTGTCTAATATGGATGATCAGAAACTGAATGTGACTGGGGCTTACCATAAATATAGCAAAATTAATTGGGACAGTGAGTGTTTCAGGAGGTAGATATTTCCTTTATTGGAGTAGTGAATCTTTCAAGAGGTAGATTTTTTTGGATAAGAGCTAAAATTTTCTCCTACGGATGACTTGAATGTGAGTTTTAAGTACTATGCTACTGGGAACTGGGCAGAGCAGGAAATAAAAGCAAACAGTACAAGGTGTAACCAAAATCAAATTGAAACTGGAAAAATATGTAGAACCATTTTGTATCAACTCAAAATTATAACCAGAGCACATAAATAGTTCAGTTCCAGATTCGGAACCTAATCGAAATGTAAGTAATCAGAGATTTTTGTGTAGACGACTTCACTTCCTTTCTAAACAGATGCACGATAAGCTAATACACCTTGTCATTTTCCTTCCCTGATGACATGTTACAAGCTAGAAACCTTATAATTTTAAGAGAAACATAAAGTCACACAACTCGATAGTGGTTCATCCCTTTTAAGATCACATTCATTCCACTGGCCATAAGTTTGCATGATTTTTGATAGGCCCTGATTTATCAAGAATCTTGTTGATTTCTTGGATTTACCATAAATCCAGCAAAATCAAATGGGGCAGGACTCAGGAGTGACATAAATAATTATTCAGTCTAGTACAGTTTACGTAGATAATAAACTCTCTTTGAGTCAAGATGTACTGCATTTCACCACAAATTGTAGTTTGACAGATTAAATACATTTTTTTTACTTTGTTTATCAAAAAAGGGAAAAAGAAAATCTATTTGCTCTATATAAGTGCTGCCATGTTCTTAATTTCTCGATCAAGATAAACAAAAATCTTTCTAAAATGGCTGTCGAACTAGGTATTCAGCTTGTGCTTCTTCCTCTATCCTTGTTAATCTTTCTCTACTTTTTTATGCGCAGACGCAGTACTTCCGTGCTAACCAACTGGCCTCTGGTGGGCATGACACCTTCTATGCTTATGAATGCTCATAGAATACACGACTTTGCTACATGCATTCTCCGAAAAAGCCACCTAACTTTCCAATTCATCGGGCCTAGTCTAGCCAACTCGAATTTGCTTTGTACTTGTGATCCTGTTAACATCAATTACATCTTGTGCAAGAATTTCACAAACTATTCCAAAGGACCTGAATTTGGCAAGATTTTTGATATACTTGGAGATGGGATCATTAGTGCAGAAGGTCATCTCTGGGAAGTTCATCGCAGTACCACCGTGTCACTCTTCAATCATGCACAGTTTTATCAGACGTTACAAAAGATTGTGAGGGAAAAACTGGAGAAAGGGCTGGTTCTAATGTTTGATCATGCATCTACACATGGGATTGAGGTGGATCTGCTTGACATATTTCAGAGACTTAATTTTGATAATATTTGTTCCTTGCTTTTAGACCATGACCCTCAAAGCCTCTCTCCTGATTTACCTCGTGATCCTTTCCATCAGGGTCTCATGGATGCTCAAGAGGCGGTGCTGTATAGACATGTACTTCCTGAAAGCATTTGGAAGCTGCAAAGTTGGATTGGATTTGGGAAAGAAAAGAAGCTAAGCAAAGCTTGGGAAAGCATTGATGAATTCATGTATAGATGTATATCTATGAAGCGCCAACAAGTGGCATTGAAAAATTCTGAGCACATGTCTGCAGCAGACGTGGATGATAAACTAGACATTTCAGCAGCTTTCATGGAATTTGCGGACAAGGTAAGGCCAAGAAATCCTGATAAATTTTTGAGGGACACCATGCTTAGTTTAATAATTGCCGGGAGAGACACAACAAGTGTAGCTCTTTCTTGGTTTTTCTGGCTTCTTTCGAAAAATCCCTTGGTAGAATCCAAGATTCTAGAAGAGATCAACACAAATTTGCATTCAAAAGAAGTTAAAAGTTGGATGCTTTTCAACAAGAGGGAAGAGTTGCAGAAACTGGTTTACCTGCACGGAGCTTTGTGTGAAGCTTTAAGACTCTACCCTCCGCTTCCTTTTAATCACAAGTCTCCAACAGAACCAGACATTCTTCCAAGTGGCCATCGGGTGAAGAAAGACTCTAAAATCGTGTTGTCTTTTTATGCCATGGGAAGAATGGAGAGCATATGGGGAAAAGATTGCCTGGAGTTCAAGCCCGAGAGATGGATAACTGAACAAGGAGGTATTAAACACGAACCTTCGTACAAGTTTGTTGCTTTTAATGCAGGGTCAAGACTTTGTGTAGGTAAGGATATGGCATTCACTCAGATGAAGATTCTTGCAACAGCCATCATACATGCTTACTACATTCAGGTGGTCGAAAATCATCCTGTAGTCCCAAGTGATTCTGTCGTTCTCGACATGAAATATGGTTTGAAGATCAGGGTAGCTAAAAGAAATGCAGGCTTGCCTGCTTCTGTAGAATGAACCATTCGTGTTTTAAGTTACGAATCACAAGCTTGTCAAGCAAAGTGATACGTAGCAGTTAGCACACGGCTCTAGGGCCTCCCGCTTGCATGTAATCGAGTTCGATCAGTTGCTTTTAATTCTAATGTATTTTCCTTATCTTAATTGCATCCCAAGATGTTCATTGTTTGCTAGTTGCTGGCTCATCTTCAATGCTATTTGTCCCGAAGCTACAGAAGTTTAATTAGCAAGAAAATAGTAACACTGAATGTAGTCTCTAATCAAACAAATAGTAATTTTTAACCTTGGATTAAATAGTAATTTTAAACCTTGGATCAAACTGAATGAAAAAAGTACAGTATATTTTACTTGTACAACTAGTTTAAAGTTGAAACCTTCTATTTATTCCTTGTGGAGTTGTGGTGTCTAAACACACGAGTCAGCTTCAAATTAAATCAAATTCTTTATCTGAGCCTAAAAATAGATCAAACTGAAATATTTTCATGTTTAAACATTTTTTTACACAATTTTTCAAGCGGAAGATGTTGGGATTAATCCAAAGTTGACGTGATCATAGTTGTTAGTAAATTGATATGGTTGAATAAGTAAATTGATTTGGTCGAATAAAACAGTAGCAAGATTGTAGGATCTTGGAGTCTGTTTAAGGAAAGTCGTGGTATGTAGTTCCACATTCTCTGGTATTCAGTTATTTAGTTCTCTATATATGTAATAGTTCTGGAGCATAATAAATAGAAGTCTTTGAGAGCACACAATGTAACCTCTTGTGTAAACCCAGTAGTTGTAATACAAGAGTTCAGTTTTTCTCTTCAAGATAAACACTCCAGTTATATTTGTGTTTGTACTTGGTTTTTCAACAATGGCATCAGAGCATCGGGGAGGGGGGGATCAAGGCTTAACAACCTTCCCTCCGATCCTTGAGGCATAAGAAGGAAGAAGGCTTAAGCTGCATATGTAGTATGGGATGCATGTGCATTGCTGTAGAGGCCATATGGGCCGATGATGAAAGCCATAAGGGCTACGAAGAACATGCCATAAGGGCAAAGAGGAGGTGATGCCAGACGGGCAAAGGAGTAAGCTAGACGGGCAGTGAAAGGAGACGGTGAGTAAGCCAGAAGGGCAGTGAAAGGAAACGCCAAACGGGCTGATGATCAAGAGCCATACGGGCACAGAAATGGCTAGCCAAATGGGAAAGTTAATGGTGAGCCATACGGGCAAGCTAGGAGAGCCAAATGGGCAAAACAATCGAGTTGCCAGATGGGCATAGAGAAGCCACACGGGTTGTTTCATTTTTTGATGAAAGCCATATGGGTTTTTAGGATGTGATTCGATGATTTTAGAATTATGGGGGAGATAGATGATCAGATGCGTTGAACCTTGTCTGAGTGCAGATACGAAGAAAGCCATACGGGCTAATAAGAAGCTTGCCAGATGGGCAAATAGCTTGTCAAATGGGCACCGAAGATCTTGCCATACGGGCAGAGAAGTTGCAAAGCCATACGGGCTGATAAAGAAGTTGCCATATGGGCAAAATGAACTTGTCAAGGATGTGGACAATGTAAGCTTTGGATTAAGGGAGTGATTGTTGGGATTAATCCAAAGTTGACGTGATCCTAGTTGTTAGTAAATTGATATGGTTGAATAAGTAAATTGATTTGGTCGAATAAAACAGTAGCAAGATTGTAGGATCTTGGAGTCTGTTTAAGGAAAGTCGTGGTATGTAGTTCCACATTCTCTGGTATTCAGTTATTTAGTTCTCTATATATGTAATAGTTCTGGAGCATAATAAATAGAAGTCTTTGAGAGCACACAATGTAACCTCTTGTGTAAACCCAGTAGTTGTAATACAAGAGTTCAGTTTTTTTCTTCAAGATAAACACTCCAGTTATATTTGTGTTTGTACTTGGTTTTTCAACAATGGCATCAGAGCATCGGGGAGGGGGGGGATCAAGGCTTAACAGCCTTCCCTCCGATCCTTGAGGCATAAGAAGGAAGAAGGCTTAAGCTGCATATGTAGTATGGGATGCATGTGCATTGCTGTAGAGGCCATATGGGCCGATGATGAAAGCCATAAGGGCTACGAAGAACATGCCATAAGGGCAAAGAGGAGGTGATGCCAGACGGGCAAATGAGTAAGCTAGACGGGCAGTGAAAGGAGACGGTGAGTAAGCCAGAAGGGCAGTGAAAGGAAACGCCAAACGGGCTGATGATCAAGAGCCATACGGGCACAGAAATGGTTAGCCAAATGGGAAAGTTAATGGTGAGCCATACGGGCAAGCTAGGAGAGCCAAATGGGCAAAACAATCGAGTTGCCAGATGGGCATAGAGAAGCCACACGGGTTGTTTCATTTTTTGATGAAAGCCATATGGGTTTTTAGGATGTGATTCGATGATTTTAGAATTATGGGGGAGATAGATGATCAGATGCGTTGAACCTTGTCTGAGTGCAGATACGAAGAAAGCCATACGGGCTAATAAGAAGCTTGCCAGATGGGCAAATAACTTGTCAAATGGGCACCGAAGATCTTGCCATACGGGCAGAGAAGTTGCAAAGCCATACGGGCTGATAAAGAAGTTGCCATATGGGCAAAATGAACTTGTCAAGGATGTGGACAATGTAAGCTTTGGATTAAGGGAGTGATTGTTGGGATTAATCCAAAGTTGACGTGATCCTAGTTGTTAGTAAATTGATATGGTTGAATAATTAAATTGATTTGGTCGAATAAAACAGTAGCAAGATTGTAGGATCTTGGAGTCTGTTTAAGGAAAGTCGTGGTATGTAGTTCCACATTCTCTGGTATTCAGTTATTTAGTTCTCTATATATGTAATAGTTCTGGAGCATAATAAATAGAAGTCTTTGAGAGCACACAATGTAACCTCTTGTGTAAACCCAGTAGTTGTAATACAAGAGTTCAGTTTTTCTCTTCAAGATAAACACTCCAGTTATATTTGTGTTTGTACTTGGTTTTTCAACAATGGCATCAGAGCATCGGGGAGGGGGGGATCAAGGCTTAACAACCTTCCCTCCGATCCTTGAGGCATAAGAAGGAAGAAGGCTTAAGCTGCATATGTAGTATGGGATGCATGTGCATTGCTGTAGAGGCCATATGGGCCGATGATGAAAGCCATAAGGGCTACGAAGAACATGCCATAAGGGCAAAGAGGAGGTGATGCCAGACGGGCAAAGGAGTAAGCTAGACGGGCAGTGAAAGGAGACGGTGAGTAAGCCAGAAGGGCAGTGAAAGGAAACGCCAAACGGGCTGATGATCAAGAGCCATACGGGCACAGAAATGGTTAGCCAAATGGGAAAGTTAATGGTGAGCCATACGGGCAAGCTAGGAGAGCCAAATGGGCAAAACAATCGAGTTGCCAGATGGGCATAGAGAAGCCACACGGGTTGTTTCATTTTTTGATGAAAGCCATATGGGTTTTTAGGATGTGATTCGATGATTTTAGAATTATGGGGGAGATAGATGATCAGATGCGTTGAACCTTGTCTGAGTGCAGATACGAAGAAAGCCATACGGGCTAATACTAAGCTTGCCAGATGGGCAAATAGCTTGTCAAATGGGCACCGAAGATCTTGCCATACGGGCAGAGAAGTTGCAAAGCCATACGGGCTGATAAAGAAGTTGCCATATGGGCAAAATGAACTTGTCAAGGATGTGGACAATGTAAGCTTTGGATTAAGGGAGTGATTGTTGGGATTAATCCAAAGTTGACGTGATCCTAGTTGTTAGTAAATTGATATGGTTGAATAAGTAAATTGATTTGGTCGAATAAAACAGTAGCAAGATTGTAGGATCTTGGAGTCTGTTTAAGGAAAGTCGTGGTATGTAGTTCCACATTCTCTGGTATTCAGTTATTTAGTTCTCTATATATGTAATAGTTCTGGAGCATAATAAATAGAAGTCTTTGAGAGCACACAATGTAACCTCTTGTGTAAACCCAGTAGTTGTAATACAAGAGTTCAGTTTTTTTCTTCAAGATAAACACTCCAGTTATATTTGTGTTTGTACTTGGTTTTTCAACAATGGCATCAGAGCATCGGGGAGGGGGGGGATCAAGGCTTAACAGCCTTCCCTCCGATCCTTGAGGCATAAGAAGGAAGAAGGCTTAAGCTGCATATGTAGTATGGGATGCATGTGCATTGCTGTAGAGGCCATATGGGCCGATGATGAAAGCCATAAGGGCTACGAAGAACATGCCATAAGGGCAAAGAGGAGGTGATGCCAGACGGGCAAATGAGTAAGCTAGACGGGCAGTGAAAGGAGACGGTGAGTAAGCCAGAAGGGCAGTGAAAGGAAACGCCAAACGGGCTGATGATCAAGAGCCATACGGGCACAGAAATGGTTAGCCAAATGGGAAAGTTAATGGTGAGCCATACGGGCAAGCTAGGAGAGCCAAATGGGCAAAACAATCGAGTTGCCAGATGGGCATAGAGAAGCCACACGGGTTGTTTCATTTTTTGATGAAAGCCATATTGGTTTTTAGGATGTGATTCGATGATTTTAGAATTATGGGGGAGATAGATGATCAGATGCGTTGAACCTTGTCTGAGTGCAGATACGAAGAAAGCCATACGGGCTAATAAGAAGCTTGCCAGATGGGCAAATAGCTTGTCAAATGGGCACCGAAGATCTTGCCATACGGGCAGAGAAGTTGCAAAGCCATACGGGCTGATAAAGAAGTTGCCATATGGGCAAAATGAACTTGTCAAGGATGTGGACAATGTAAGCTTTGGATTAAGGGAGTGATTGTTGGGATTAATCCAAAGTTGACGTGATCCTAGTTGTTAGTAAATTGATATGGTTGAATAAGTAAATTGATTTGGTCGAATAAAACAGTAGCAAGATTGTAGGATCTTGGAGTCTGTTTAAGGAAAGTCGTGGTATGTAGTTCCACATTCTCTGGTATTCAGTTATTTAGTTCTCTATATATGTAATAGTTCTGGAGCATAATAAATAGAAGTCTTTGAGAGCACACAATGTAACCTCTTGTGTAAACCCAGTAGTTGTAATACAAGAGTTCAGTTTTTCTCTTCAAGATAAACACTCCAGTTATATTTGTGTTTGTACTTGGTTTTTCAACAATGGCATCAGAGCATCGGGGAGGGGGGGATCAAGGCTTAACAACCTTCCCTCCGATCCTTGAGGCATAAGAAGGAAGAAGGCTTAAGCTGCATATGTAGTATGGGATGCATGTGCATTGCTGTAGAGGCCATATGGGCCGATGATGAAAGCCATAAGGGCTACGAAGAACATGCCATAAGGGCAAAGAGGAGGTGATGCCAGACGGGCAAAGGAGTAAGCTAGACGGGCAGTGAAAGGAGACGGTGAGTAAGCCAGAAGGGCAGTGAAAGGAAACGCCAAACGGGCTGATGATCAAGAGCCATACGGGCACAGAAATGGTTAGCCAAATGGGAAAGTTAATGGTGAGCCATACGGGCAAGCTAGGAGAGCCAAATGGGCAAAACAATCGAGTTGCCAGATGGGCATAGAGAAGCCACACGGGTTGTTTCATTTTTTGATGAAAGCCATATGGGTTTTTAGGATGTGATTCGATGATTTTAGAATTATGGGGGAGATAGATGATCAGATGCGTTGAACCTTGTCTGAGTGCAGATACGAAGAAAGCCATACGGGCTAATAAGAAGCTTGCCAGATGGGCAAATAGCTTGTCAAATGGGCACCGAAGATCTTGCCATACGGGCAGAGAAGTTGCAAAGCCATACGGGCTGATAAAGAAGTTGCCATATGGGCAAAATGAACTTGTCAAGGATGTGGACAATGTAAGCTTTGGATTAAGGGAGTGATTGTTGGGATTAATCCAAAGTTGACGTGATCCTAGTTGTTAGTAAATTGATATGGTTGAATAAGTAAATTGATTTGGTCGAATAAAACAGTAGCAAGATTGTAGGATCTTGGAGTCTGTTTAAGGAAAGTCGTGGTATGTAGTTCCACATTCTCTGGTATTCAGTTATTTAGTTCTCTATATATGTAATAGTTCTGGAGCATAATAAATAGAAGTCTTTGAGAGCACACAATGTAACCTCTTGTGTAAACCCAGTAGTTGTAATACAAGAGTTCAGTTTTTCTCTTCAAGATAAACACTCTAGTTACATTTGTGTTTGTACTTGGTTTTTCAACAGAAGAGATGATTCAAACATATCGAAAATATTGAGTATCCTGAAATCACAGCAGAGAATTTATTATGAGATAATCTCGGTTGCTCTCATCCAGAAAGTGTCAGAGTATTGCATCTGAGAAGAAACAAGTCGATTTATCAAATAGTCAAGCATCAAAAGCGGCATTGGTGGGCAAATCATAGAATGATTGCCTCTGGAACACAATTTTCCATTTGTGAATTTCTGCAAGCACAAGCCTTTTGCATTGGCAAGCAATCAAACACTAAAAAATTAAACATATGGTGATCATGAACACAAGATATTGGACATCGGTACTCATTACTGCAGGATCCTTTAGAAAAGGAAAAGAAAACACATTGGCCTCTGTGCTCCTAAATTGGAATGAACAAATTGCTTCGGATCATAATAAAACTGAGGCCGCGAATCCATAGGAGTATTTTGATAAAACGTTGGCAGCATTCGAATTAACATCTGGTTTCATTATAGAAACCAACTGAACATAATAATTGTTCTTTTCATCAATCAAGTTTGTCGCCATCTTTTATCTAACTATATATAATAGCCTGACAATTATAATTATTCTCAACTCTAATGCCGTTCATCGCCATCTTCATCTGATTCCTAACTGTTGCCTGGGAATTACTATTGATATTACAATGCATGCACGTTCATCGCCATTGGATTCATATAGCTTGGCCCCGTCATATTCATTCGTTTAAGGTCACTATCACCATTAACCCACAATTGTTGATCAACTTGCGAGCTAGGGCTACTATTTATCACCAACTTGATCCTCCTGTTCATCATCAATTAATTCTCTCCGACTCTTTGGATTATCAATCCTGATCTCCAAATCATTTGCCAAATCTCTGAACTCATTTTCGTTCATACTCTCAAACTTTGAATTCCATGTCCATAACTTAAGTGCTTCACAATTATCTTCTTCATACTTGCGAACATATTTTCTAATATTCTCTTCTTGTCTAGCTACGTAATATTTTGATATATTGTAGCTAGACTCTTATCCTCTTATCCTGTACACTTTGTTCTTTGTACTTCTTTATTAACTTCGTAGATCTAATGACATGTCTTTCTTACACTACAAGAAAACAGCTTTAAACCGACCGTAAAAAATGGTCGGTTATAAAAGGAATCGGTCGGTTATAAATGGATTCGGTTGGTTTAACGATTAAAACCGACCAAAATCGATTGGTTGGTTTAAGCCTGGTTGGTTATGTCATTTGGTCGGGTTTAACACACATAACCGACCAATAATTTGGTCGGTTATATGTGTTTACAAATTCTCTAATGTGGGGTCCGAATTGGACATGTGGCACCACGTGTCACCACGTGGCGACAGCTGTCAACGGACGTCAGAAACACATAACCGACCGACAGCGGTCGATTATGACTTAAAAAAAGAAAAAAAATACATTTTGACTGGTACACATAACCGACCATAGTCAAACGTGCACAATCGGTCGGTTTCATGTCAGTAGCTGTGCTAATTTGTATAACCGACCACCATAATATAACCGACCACCTTCGAAGGGATCGAATGGTATAAAACGGTCGGTTATGTATTGTTGTGGTCGGTTTTCTGGGAATTGAATGGTAAAAAATGATCGATTATAAGGTACATCGGTCGGTTTACTGGGTTTTTAAAAAAAAATGGCAGGTTTTGCCACTACTACAACCTACCATTCCATTTCAACATTAACAAACTACAGATTCACACCATTCAACTTCATACTAACATAATTAAACATACAAACATAAAAACCAATTTCATAAGTTCGATCATTCCAACAAATATAAAAACCACGTTCCAAGTTTTCTGGTCATTCCAACTTATAAACAACTTAAAACAAAAACAAGTTCATAAAAACCGATCAAATTAATGTTATATGCTGGATCCGACTCCATCTTCTTCATTTCTGCAAAAAAGGTAGTAAATATCAAATATTGAAGAAGATTTCTAAATAATTTTTTAAGAGAGGATAGAATCACACCTTCATCATCGACCTTCAAACTTTTCTTTCTATGATAAAAATCTAAGAGAACTTTGCTTTCAATTGCATTAGGATTCTGCATGGAAATGTTGAACATACGAGTGAACTCAATGTAATCCAAGAATTACATTCTACATCCCTATTGTAATAGATGCCCATTTTGTAAATCTTATAGATAAAAAAGAAAATTTATATGTATAGACAATACAAACAAAGTTTAGGAAAATAAAAGGCCAAAGCAAACTCACATGTCTTTTTCCATATAAATGCAATCCAAGAACCGGAGAAAATATGCGGTGCATATGGAATCAACAACTCTGAACTTTGTTTACCCACTTTAATCCACTTCCAAGAGTCAGCCTGCAAATGAGTTTTCATTAAATCACAAAAAAAGGAGCATCTGCAAATTTAGTGCTAGAATGAAATAAACAAAATCAAAATGCAATGTAGTAAATACAGATATGTAATCTAGATGCCTATCAGTCTGTGTACAGGACATACTTTCTATTATTAAAGATGTCATCGTTATCTAGAAGATGATACACGTCACTGATCCTCACGCAACCAATGATCCTTTCAGTTTGTCATTGCACAACTGCAACTGCACATATTCGGTTAACTCACAACATGTTCATTGTTGTCTCCGTAAACTATGGCAGGCTGCTTGTCGAACCTGGTAGGCATAAAAGGAAGATATGAGCAACAAGTTGTTTACATAATTAGAAAATGGCACGGTCGACCATACTTCTTAGAGCTGCAGATAATGCCTCAACACAGGATAGTTGACACGATCGACCATAATTTATTGGATTTGCTGCTACCAACCACGGTACTACAAAAGAACACAGCTCATTTAGCAAAAGTAAAAAAGAAACAGGACTGCATAAAACGACTAAAGATGAAAAACCCACACCAAAATACAGGCTGGAGCTGCTAATTAAGCTGTATACTATGAACTTTCAATAGATTAATTCTAATGTATAATACTGCAATGTGCACAAACACAGAAATAAGATGTACCTAAACTATCTCGTCTATGTACTAGAAGCAAGTGAGAACAACCAAGTTAAAATTCAGATATGGTTTCATTACATCTTTGAAATATTATTTTATAGCAGCACAAAATTATTTCCAAGGGAAAGAGCATTGTTAGAGGTTTTAAATAAATATCATAAGCTATAATAATTTTTGGAGGCAACTTCTATGATTTGTGTACAGTGGTGTTAATAAGGGCACACCTGTTGAGAGACAGAAAAGCATGTCCCCAGTTAAATTTGCTAAGCAACAGTTCTGCATTTTCCTGTTCACCACTGTCAAATAAAAAAGCTTATCAATTAAAAAGCTAACTATGCCCTTATCTACTGGAAATTTCTAGAGAAGTTTCTAGAATAGTTATATACATGCGGACAAGGTTCTACTACAAAATATACAAACCTGAAAGATGCACGATATAAATGTAAATGATTCACAAATTATACAAAGGACAAATTTGAACATGAAATAAAGTCTAACTACATAAATATACGATTCACTAAGAATACAAATAAGATTCACCTGGAATTCAATTTTTACGCTAAATTAGTTGTATCACACACCCCTTTAACAAGGTAAAAGTATAGCTTAAAAATATAACACAATCTTAAAGGTGTGTACATTACATATGCTCATATCATGGTACAAAGCATAAAATATTACAAGCATTGAAATTGTAAAGCAAAAGATGTTTGATAGCATCCAAATCAAGTTTTAAAGGTTATACAACAGGTATAGCTGCAGACTTCAGTTTTAAGCATCATATATTTCTTTTCTGTTACATGCTAGAACAAAACTCACATAAAATATATCATGAGCATGTGAAAGGCAGATATAGTGCACTACTTGTTCAATTTGAATGTGTATAGCTATTATTTCTTTGTCTTTCCTTTGCACTAGTTGCTGCTATATAGTCCAGATTGTATACCATTATATAATGTCTACTTGTAATTCATAATTCTAACTTCTAAAAAATATCTATTTTTAAGCTACCTGTCGGTTATCATTTCAATTGTAGCTTCAAAAGAAAATGTAATAGTAACAAATAAGGATAAATCCTTCACTAGAATAAATCTTAGCATGGGAGTAACCATCTAGTGACTTCATATTGCACTTTCGTCATCAAGAACATGATTTAATCAGACATCTGAAAAATTGCAAACTATAGTACCATATAATTAGAGCTGCAGATAATGCCTCAACACAGGATAGTTGACACGGTCGACCATAATTTATTGAATTTGCTGCTACCAACCACGGTACTACAAAAGAACACAACTCATTTAGTAAAAGTAAAAAGAAACAAGACTGAATAAAACGAGTAAAGATGAAGAACCCATACCAAAATACAGGCTGGAGCTGCTAATAAACTGTATACTTTGAACTTTCAACAGATTAATTCTAATGTATAATACTACAATGTGCACAAACACAGAAATAAGATGTACCACTCATCAGGAGCAGCCCCTGGCTCGGTGTATACATCTGAGACCTTCGAGCCATGATCCCCTTCAATCAAATCTCTTTTTCCTGGTACTGCTCTTTAATCAAATCAATATAAAATCAAATAAAACTAAAGTTAGACAGAGCGAAACCCAAATCAATTAAATACAAAACCCTAATCAGAAAATATATAGAAATTATCAATCGAAGCCCTACATATTACCTGAAAGGTTGAAAATTTAGAAGGGAGTCGAGAGTATTTAATCGGGGAGAGAAGATGTTGTGTATTCAATTACGAGTCCAAGCAGAGCAAGACTGTAATAGATGATGCAGAGAAAATCTTATAATTAAAGAGAAAAATAAGTTTAGAATATGTGCTGAAGAGGAAAGTTTGGGGGAGATAAGGGTGAATAAAGGCGGAGGGGGAAATGAAACACTCAAAATTTTGGTTAAGGGGGAAATTTGTGCGCCTTCAACCTTATACATTTTTCATGGTGCTGTTCTATTTTTTTTAATTTTTTAAATATTTTTGTAAAAAATTCTAATTTTATTTTAACTTTATCAAGAATTTACTTGATTTCAATTTTAAAATTTTAAATTTTACATATACGCATGTACTTATACATAATATTATGATGCAAATAATAAATTCTAAAAATATTATGATGCTGGTCCATTTCATTTTTTAATTTTTTTTAAATATTTTAGTAAAAATTCTAATTTTATTTTTAATTTTATTATTAGATTTCAATTTTAAAAATTTAAATTTTACATATATGTATATATTTATAGATAATATTTATGATGCAAAAAATAAATTTATCGTGTATAACTTTTTAATAAAAATCTAGTAAAAATATAAATATTTTTATGGACTTGTAAAATCATACAAGATTAATTTTAATTTTTTCCGACGATCCAACTGTACGCATGTTAATAAACACTTATTTTAGTGCTAGGAAAAAATACTGGGACACGATCTAGATTCTCTGAATAATTTTTTTGAATGATTTCTTTGACTATCGAATCGTACGGATGTTAATAAACACTTATTTTAGTGTTGGAAAAAATAGTCAAAAAATAAAAAGGTCGATTTGTTCAAGATTTTAACAAAAACGAATAGTGTTGTTTCCTATAACGGGGCACGATCTAGATTCACTGAATAATTTTTTTGAATGATTTCTTCGACTATCGAACCGTACGAATGTTAATAAACACTCATTTTAGTGTTGGGAAAAAATAATCAAAAAATAAAAATGTCGGTTTGTTCAAGATTTTAACAAAAATGTAGCAAAAGTGTTTTTTCCTATAACGGGGCACGATCTAGATTCACTGAATAATTTTTTTGAATGATTTCTTCGACGATCGAACCGTACGATTGTTAATAAACACTCATTTTAGTGTTGAGAAAAAATAATCAAAAAATAAAAAGGTTTGGTGGTAGGAGATTTTAACAAAAATGTAGTAAAAGTGTTGTTTCCTTTAACGGGGCACGATCTAGATTCACTGAATAATTTTTTTGAATTATTTCTTCGACGATCGATCCGTACGGATGTTAATAAACACTCATTTTATTGTTGGAAAAAAATAATCAAAAAATAAAAAGGTTTGGTGGTAGGAGATTTTAAAAAAAAAATGTAGTAAAAGTGCATCTTCCGATAACAGGGCACGATCTAGATTTACTGAATAACTTTTTTTAATAATTTATTCGACGATCGAACCTTACATATGTCAAGAACCATCATCTGTAATGTTATTGCCAAAATTTCAGGAAAAAATAAAATTATTTGATTGGATAATTTAACGGTCAACTAGAATTTTGGCTAGCGAAAACGGTCGGTTATATACAGAATAGGTCGGTTTTCTTGTTTTTATTTTTGAGAACGATCGGTTATATATGAAGACGGTCGGTTTTCTGGCGTTGCAATGGTAAAAAACGATCGGTTTTATATGAAGACGGTCGGTTTTCTGGGTTTTTAAAGCAAAAATTGCAGATTATGCCATTCCATTTCATTACATTTCAATATTACAATCACCACTAAGCCATTCAACATTAACAAACTACAGATTCACCACACCATTCAACTTCATAAAAACATAATTAAACATACAAATATAAATGCTACGAATTTAATGTTCACAAACAACATTAATACTCAACTTCGTGAAAAGAATCAAAACTAAGTTTACAAACATTATTCAATTTCGTCAAAACCATCATCGTCTTCATCATCACCAGACAATACGATCTTATTCTTCTTCATTTTATTCACCTTCTTCTTCTTCTTCTTAAACATTCAATATCAACCAAATACACCAGAGATATGTCCAAATCATGATTTGATGCAAGTAGTTAGGATACCATTGTAGGATTTCCATGCAGTAAAACACAACGATAACAATGATAACTATAAAAAAATTCGAAATCCAAAACCATTGATCCATGTATAAGGGGGATGATTTGGAGAAAGAGTTTTTTTACTCCAAATTTCGAAAATGAAAGTTAAAAGGGAGAGGAATTTTGGTGAAGTGGATGTAGGGATAGAGATGAAATTTGGTGAAGTGGTTTGTTTAAATGAAATTTGGCAAAAATTTTGAATTTTTTAGTTTGGGCTCCATTTTTAATTTTTTTGTGAAATCAAGGCTTATTTCCGACCGATATGTGGTCGGTTATGAGTTTGATCAAAAATTTGAATTTTTCATTTGGGCGGTATTTTCGAATCTGAATCAAGGCTTATTTCCGACCGATATGTGGTCGGTTATGAGTTTGATCAAAAATTTGAATTTTTCATTTGAATAGTAGCCATGAGTGCATAGTTCACTTCCTCATCTGAATCTGAAGTGTCTGCCCAATCTCTGCCTTTGGTGTAGAGTGCCTTTTCAGTTTTACCCTTCTTACACTCAGGAGCATAGTGACCCATCTCCTTACACTTGTAGCATTGAATCTCAGACTTATCTTTCTTACCAGATTTGAAGTCCTTTCCCTCAGATTTCTTGAAATTCTTCTTGTCAGACTTAGAGTAGTCCTTGGAGAATCTCTTTCCCTTTTTGAAGTTCTTGAATCCCATCTTCTTGAAGGTCTTTACCATCAATGCAGCCATTTGCATCATCTCTTCATCATCTTCAGAATCAGATGTTCCATCTGTGTTTGAGTCAACATCAGTGTTTGATGACTCACTTTCTGAGTGTATGACTATAGCTTTTCCTTTTGCCTTTCTTCTTGATGCTTCCTTCTTTGATGGTTTCTCCTCAACCTTAAGAGCAACAGACTTTGACTTTCTACTTGATCTTTTGTTTCTCTGCTCCAATTCCAATTCATGGGTTTTGAGCAGTCCATAAATTTCATCAATCTCTGTTTCACCAAGTTCATAGTTATCTCTTATGGTGGTTGTTTTCACATCCCACTTTTCAGGTAGAGAAAGAAGAAACTTGAGATTTGAGTCTTCTAAATCATACTCTTTGTTAACCAATGACAAATCATTGAGCAGTTTACAGAATCTGTCAAATGTTTCTATCATGGTTTCTTCAGACTTTGCCTCAAAATGCTCATACTCCTGAGTGAGTATGTTTCTTCTGTTTTTCTTGATTGCAGGAGTTCCTTGACACCTAACCTCAAGTGCATCCCATATTTCCTTTGCAGTTGTGCAACTAATCACTTTATTAGACATAACATTGTCTAAAGCACTGTGAAGTAAATGTCTTACTTTTGCATCCTTTGCAATAGATGAAAGATTCTCAGCAGTTAGATCTTTCTTTTCTTTTGGAATGACCTTTGATTCCTCACCAGCAGCAGCAGCAGATAACTTTGTAGGTTTGTGAGGACCTTCATATATTCTATCAAGATATTCTGGATCTGTAGCCTCCAGAAACATGGTCATCTTTACTTTCCAAATTGCATACTCTAATGGCCTAAGTATAGGAACCCTAATTGTTTCATACCTACTAACAGTAGTAGGAGCTTTCTCAGATGGTGGAGGTATCTCTGCCATTGATTACTATTGTGTTTGGATCTTTAACTGTGACAAGGCTGTCGCGTGCCTATCAAATAATAATATCTAACAAATCCTTCTAACTATGTAGTATGGTAAGTCAGAGTCGATCCCACAGAGACAAACGTGTCAATCACCAGTTGTTCTCGATTCAATTCAGCCAAGGAAGTAACACAATAAAATATCAAAGATTATTAAACTAATTTTATACTAATGCAATTAATCAATTAACTAAAATATCCAGAATTAAGTATCCCCACTAGCATGAATTAATGCAATCGTGAATTCCCTCCCCAATCAATCGTATAATACTCAACAGGAAAGGTGCGCCCTATAAATTACCAATAACCTCTCTCGAGTATTAATGGCTTCTCTAAAATACAATCAAGCCTATTCTCATGGTATCATGCAATTCAGAGACATTAATCACATCACCCTAACTTCCTAACAATCTGTTCTACCTATTCTCATGGAGAAGTTCATGTCCTCATTGGATAAATCACAACCATCTAAATCCAACTCTCGTTGATAAATAGATACTGGTTCAAACAATACACATAATCACGTCTGATTTGTAATTGCTAATTAAAACAACTCAATAAGCAAGAGCAATTAAACAATCAAATTGGGGGAATTGGGAAATTCACACATCAATCATAACTAGGGTTCTACTTAACCCTAGATTAATTATCTACTCATACATAATTAAAATAATAAAACAAGAGATGTAATATGAACGCATATTATTATAAAGAATAGAGAAAAACCTTCAATCTCCAAAGAAAAGTGAATAGCTATCTCCAATCTCTCTATACTAGAATATACAAGTTATGTACAATAATTTTTCGATCCCTAAAAACTATATCTAGATGTGTTTATATAGGCTCTAAAAGTCTTGCCCAGCAAGAAAATACCAAAACAGAATTATAATAGAATTTCTGCAAAATACGTTTCCTAAACTGAATCTGTTTTTTAAGGAAAATTCGTATCTGCTTTTCTTCTGTTTTTCCGAACCTTTCCAGTTGTGCTTGGACGTCTGGGCCTCTTTAGAATGATAGAGAATCTCGTTATCTTCGCGTGGATTGCTTATGGGCCTCAAACGGACTTCTAGAACTCAAGATATGGCCAAAACAGTGTAGACTGCGCAACCCTTCTCAGAAATCCGAATTTTAATCAATTAATTCTCCAAAAATAATGGAAACATCCACCATAATCAACATTCTTGTAAACCTGCACAACTAAGCAAAACACATCAAAACTACAAGAAACTTGACTCCAAGACAATCAATTTAAGCCGATTTAGAATGCTCCAAGTAGATATAAAATCCACTTATCAAACACCCCCAAACTTAAACCGATGCTTGTCCTCAAGCATTAACAATTACAACTAACTAACTAGCTAGTACCACTTCCGTAGGTGATCATGGTTGCATTTGGCATATGCAACAAGCCCTTTAAACCCCTAGGCAGCCCTAGTGGACGAGTAAGGTCTCGTGAGGGCCTATAGCGAATGTACCCACAAAATCCATTTAACCTAATGCAATGCAATGCATGAATGCAACTAATATGCAAATGCAATTAATCTAATCTACCATACCTTCAAATCCTCTCATGCCATATCAACTTAAGAATCAAAGTAAATACGCAATGTCTTGGTGTCGAAAGTGCAAGTATTCACATAGTCTACTCAATGAACATGCATAAGTTCTCACAAGCTCATGTCAAGTGTAAGAATAAGTTAGTAAACATGCTAAGCCTACAAGAGTACATCTTTGAGACAAAACTCGGGATCTTATACGCAAAAACAAGCAAACACTCACAATTCACTCACAAAAGAATATTCACTCAAGAACAAGGGTAAGTGTATCACTCAATTCCAACAAAATCATAAACATGCTTGACATTTGGTATCAATCTAACTCTTAACACAACATACATCAATGACGATAATCAAAAGGTCTTTAATTGGGTTGTAACGGGGCTAGGGACAAGGTATGTCAAATAAGCCAATATAGGTGAAGTGTCAAAAGCTAGTAAGTACCATAATAAATCACACACAACACCCTATTTTCCCCCCACATAATTTTACTAAGACAAACACTCGACTAGTCGACTAAAATAGGATCACAACAATACAAACATGCTCTCATAATATATATATATATATATATATATATATATATTTTTTTTTTTTCTCTTTTTTTTTCTTTCTTTTTTTCTTTTTTTTTTCTTTTTTTTTCTTTTTTTTTTTCGAGAGCTAAATAGAACACAAACAATAATATAAACAATAACAATGATCCCATAATTTATTACATATGTCGACTATCAAGGAAACAACCAAACCCAATATTCAATATTTTTCCCCAAAAGTATGATCGACAATAAACCCCTCCTTGCACACCTTATTACTCCCTTAAGCACTCTACTAGCCTTTGACAATGTGAGTTCAAATTAATGTAAGGCCAATACAAGAAAAAGGTCTAGGCAAGTAATGTGGTATGTCACCGAAAAAATAGGATTAAGCTCAACGGGTTAACTAATTGATCATGTAAACATGGTGTGGTAATATGGGAAAATATGTGGTTATTCCTAAATGCCTTTATCATTTTAATCGTCAAATAATGTCATGCGTTTCAAGAAAGACCTCAAACAACTGCTAGCAATGCAAACAATCCGTGGACACTCAAGCAAACGAATAAATTGCAAATATTATGCAATATGCAATAAGGCTCAAAATCTCACTTGGTGGAAAAACATACTCAATCCCAAGCAACATCTCTCTAACGCACAAACTTGTATTCAAAGCATGCAAACTAAATCATCTTGCACATATTCATGTCCTTCTAATCACTTAAAACATTCAAAAAGTCTACTAGCTTCAACTTACTAGTGTATGTGTGTGCACAAGAACAAAGCATATCACTTTTCAAACAAAAGCGTCAACAACACAAAATTCCTATCAAGCATGGGTGCAAATGCAAACTATTATGGACTCACATGATATATGAACATAAAAACAGAATGTCCTATATGAAACAAACGTAGATAACACAAACATAAATGCATAATTTACTACTACTAATATGCAAAGCATGAAATCCTACATGAACAAATAATACAACAACAACTACTAATCCCTCAAACCACCCCCAAACTTAAAATATTCAATGTCCGCATTGAATGGAAGTAAATACAAAAGATAGTAGAAACATACCTGCAATGCCTCATCCTCGAATGAATCATGCGGGAGACGAAAATTTCACAACACTAGCACCACTTCTCCCACGCTTGGGAGCCATAAGAATCAATACCCAACTCACAAGAAGCTCCACCAATAATTACCAAGCAATATCACACCACAAATAGCCCAAATTCCAATAATAATACAAAATCCCAATTTACAAGAACACAAATTCGTAATAAAAATAAAATTAGAGAAAAAGATTTACCCAATACGAATCAAAGAGGTGAACTTGCAATTAATTCCTCTTTAGAATTGAATTTTTAAAGAAGTAGAAAAGGAATTGGATTTGTATGTATAGGTGGGTATATATATTGGGGGAAAAAATAATAAAATAAATAAAATAAATAAATAAAAATAAAAATAAGAATAAATAAAATAAAATATGAAATAGGATATGGATTGGGAACAATTTGGAATTAATATGGGGCTAGAATTAGAATTTTAGGTGGAGAAAATAATTAGAAAAGGGGTTGGAATTGATTTAGGAGATGAATAATATTTAATATATACTAATATATATATACACATAAACAATTCGTGGCCAAAACCACAAAAAAACTTACCTGGGTTGTAAGACACGCGCCTGGAGTAGAATTGAAAACTGGCGCCTGATGCATGGACGGGCGCTTCACGCGCGGGAAGCTCCTGTCACTCCTGCGCAGGTGCGTGTGTGCTGGCGCTTCATGCGCGACTCGTTCCTGCGTTACCTGGCGCACTTGCGCGGTGCTGGCGCATCATGCGCTGGCGCATACTGACTCTATTTTTTTTTTTTTTGAATAAAACACACAAATTTTTTTTTTTTTTACAATAACACTCATATTTTTTTTCTACTCTAATGCATGGGTTGCCTCCCACGAAGCGCATTTATTTAACGTCGTTAGCCCGACGCCTGTTGACAATTATCCTGGCGAAAAAGCATATAGATGTACATATCTCCTAATTTGAATTAATCTAATGATGTGAGCACCAATTACATAACCAAAAAGATACATAAATTGGCATGTGAGACTCAAGTAATGTTCACGAAATTTTGGGATGTGAAAATATTTAACAAAATCCGCATCAAAACATTTATGACTACTTTTCACAAATCCCTCCCAAATCGGGTCTACAACAGGCATATACACATTCTCAATCTTAGCATTCTTCAAGTCAAGCGTATCCAAATTCGGTTCTATCTCATCTACCACAGTGGGAATCACAATATCCTTATTCAAATTTATATCTACCACAACCATACTATCATCCTCATCAAATAGCATGCAAATAGAGTCATCTAAGAAATCAACATCATTATTATCAAAAGAGTTTTCACACGAGTTAATTTCTTGAGAAGCATATGGGTCAATAAGAGTGAGACTTTCAAAATCATCATCAAAATCATCATAATCATAAAAAATTAGCTCACTATTACTAACCTCGTTTGGTGACTCTTTGAACTCCTTACCACTCCACAAAGTTGCATCATCAAATTGACTCATTGGTATTTTCTCCGTTTGAGTGCGCATCTCAACGAATTCAGTTACCTCTTGAGCTAGTTGAGCAATTGAGTTTTCAATCAACTTACCTTGAACTTTCAACTCATTAAGACTTGTCCCAACCTCTTCATTCTTGTTCAGCTGTGCAATAACAACTCCTTCCAACAGACTTTCCAAGTTGGATTTTTGTGGTGGCTGAGAGTAGTTGATTTGAGGTGGTTGAGCTTGGCATGGACTAACTTGCATCTCTTCAAATTGAGCATTAAACTGTTGATGTTGAGCATCACAAGTGGCTAAAGACTCATTCATCTTGGCACATGGAGAGAAATAAGTTTCCAAGGCAGTTTCCAAGCTAGATTTTTCTGGTTGAGCTAGATTGTTTTGGTAGGAAAAATTAGAATAATTTTCCCAACTAGAAGTGTATGTCTTACAATAAGGATTATACTGTGGTCCTTGGTCAGAGTTGTAATGGGCATTGTAATGAAAATTATTATCCCAATATTGTGCTTGGCTTGGGTAATAAGGGGTATTATATTGGCAAAAATTTTGAGTGTGTCCCTGTATACCGCAAACATCACATGTAGCAACCAAATAAGAATTTCTTGACTCTAGTTCATCGATCTTTTCAGATAATGCCTGCATAGTCTCAATCAATGCCTCCATGCTTTCTTCTTGCTCCTCCCTTTACTCGCTTAATTTCTTGTTATAGGAATCTGAAAATCAATTTTACAAGAAACAAGAAAAACCACAAGCAAAGATCAAACAGAACAAGAATAATAGCCGAAGCAACACAACTAAACAACTTGGCCAAACTAACTCAAAAATTAACTAATCTAACACTGCTTTGTCCCCGGCAGCGGCGCCAAAAATTTGACAAGGCTGTCGCGTGCCTATCAAATAATAATATCTAACAAATCCTTCTAACTATGTAGTATGGTAAGTCAGAGTCGATCCCACAGAGACAAACGTGTCAATCACCAGTTGTTCTCGATTCAATTCAGCCAAGCAAGTAACACAATAAAATATCAAAGATTATTAAACTAATTTTATACTAATGCAATTAATCAATTAACTAAAATATCCAGAATTAAGTATCCCCACTAGCATGAATTAATGCAATCGTGAATTCCCTCCCCAATCAATCGTATAATACTCAACAGGAAAGGTGCGCCCTATAAATTACCAATAACCTCTCTCGAGTATTAATGGCTTCTCTAAAATACAATCAAGCCTATTCTCATGGTATCATGCAATTCAGAGACATTAATCACATCACCCTAACTTCCTAACAATCTGTTCTACCTATTCTCATGGAGAAGTTCATGTCCTCATTGGATAAATCACAACCATCTAAATCCAACTCTCGTTGATAAATAGATACTGGTTCAAACAATACACATAATCACGTCTGATTTGTAATTGCTAATTAAAACAACTCAATAAGCAAGAGCAATTAAACAATCAAATTGGGGGAATTGGGAAATTCACACATCAATCATAACTAGGGTTCTACTTAACCCTAGATTAATTATCTACTCATACATAATTAAAATAATAAAACAAGAGATGTAATATGAACGCATATTATTATAAAGAATAGAGAAAAACCTTCAATCTCCAAAGAAAAGTGAATAGCTATCTCCAATCTCTCTATACTAGAATATACAAGTTATGTACAATAATTTTTCGATCCCTAAAAACTATATCTAGATGTGTTTATATAGGCTCTAAAAGTCTTGCCCAGCAAGAAAATACCAAAACAGAATTATAATAGAATTTCTGCAAAATACGTTTCCTAAACTGAATCTGTTTTTTAAGGAAAATTCGTATCTGCTTTTCTTCTGTTTTTCCGAACCTTTCCAGTTGTGCTTGGACGTCTGGGCCTCTTTAGAATGATAGAGAATCTCGTTATCTTCGCGTGGACTGCTTATGGGCCTCAAACGGACTTCTAGAACTCAAGATATGGCCAAAACAGTGTAGACTGCGCAACCCTTCTCAGAAATCCGAATTTTAATCAATTAATTCTCCAAAAATAATGGAAACATCCACCATAATCAACATTCTTGTAAACCTGCACAACTAAGCAAAACACATCAAAACTACAAGAAACTTGAGTCCAAGACAATCAATTTAAGCCGATTTAGAATGCTCCAAGTAGATATAAAATCCACTTATCAAACTGTAATAAAGTAACAGATTGGCTCTGATACCACTTGTTAGGCCGAATACACAATAGGTAATCAAATACTGTATGAGTAACTTAACAAGAACACACTGTTTAATACTTAAAAACTGTTTGGAATTAACAATTCCTCTCTCAGTGATGTAAAATATCACAGAGAGCTGCTTAGGTTACAATCAATGAATTTCTCAATGTTCGATACCCTTCTAGGGTTAACCTAACTGTATTTATAAAACATACAGCTTCGTACAATCAGTAATTGATTCTCCTATAATTAAGCTATACAATTGATATCAATCACGATTGCTTCAAGTCTTCCAAGTCAACTCAATCTCTTTGACAGCTTTCCAATCTTCAAAGATATTGCTTCCATATTTATCTTGTATCAATCTTCAAACACTGTTGACTCTTCAGACATTACCGCTACAGAGTTTAACAATCTCTGTTGCGCTTCCAGTCAGTGTTTAACTAAACTCTGACTACTTCCAGCTAAACTCTGTTTTGTTACTTTAGCTTCCAAACACTGTTCTCATCAATCATTTCTAACACAAACTTTGTGTTCCAATCCAGGAACCACAAAACCCTCAGGTTGCTTAATGTAGATTTCTTCATGTAAATCTCCATTTAGAAAGGTTGTTTTTACATCCATCTGATGCACTTCAAGATTTTGCAATGCTGTAATAGCAATTATCATCCTTATAGATGCCATTCTCGTTACCGGAGAATACGTGTCAAAATAATCAATGCCTTTCTTTTGGCGAAAACCTTGAATTACGAGTCGGGCTTTGTACTTATCAATGGATCCAACTACTTTCATTTTCTTAGTGAAAATCCATCTAGATCCTAGTGGTTTACATCCCGGAGGAAGATCCACCAATTCCCAAGTATGATTCTGCAAATTGAATCAACCTCACTCTTGATAGCCTCTTTCCAAAAAAGACCATCCGGACAATGCACAACTTCCGAATAAGACTGTGGTTCATTTTCGAGCAAGTAAGTTAAAAAATCCGGCACGAAGGATTTTTCTACTCTAGCTCTTTTGCTTCGACGAGGTGCATCCTCTGTTTCAAGTTCATCCAAGCTTTCTTGTTCCTCGTCACCACTATATTCATTTTCTGAATAAGTTTCACGTGTCCGTTTCGATGAACTTGAACTTACTTTGGATTTTCGAGGAAATGTATGTTCAAAAAATGAAGCATTTCTCGATTCTATTATAGTGTTCTTGTGCATGTCAGGGATTTTTGACTCGTGCACAAGAAATCTATATGCCGTAGTGTTAGGCACATACCCAATAAAAATACAATCCACAGTTTTTGGACCGATTTTCACCCTCTTTGGTTCTGGTACAAGAACCTTTGCAAGGCACCCCCACACACGTAAGAATTTATAGGCTTCTTCCTTTTCCATAATTCATAGGGAGTTAGCTCTTGATTTTTTCGGGGTATCCTATTCAATAGATAATTTGCTGATGTGACAACATCTCCCCACATATTCGTAGGCAACCCTGAACTGAGCAACATTGCATTGCACATTTCTTTCAAGGTCCTATTTTTACGCTCAGCAATCCCATTGGATTGAGGCGAATACGGTGCAGTGACTTCGTGAATAATTCCATGTTTCGTACAGAATTCACCAAAAGGTGATACATATTCACCACCTCGGTCACTTCTTATTACTTTTATTTTTTCCTTAAGTTGAGTTTCAACTTCATTCTTATAGAGCTCAAACTTCTCTATAGCTTCATCTTTGCTCTTAAGCAAATAGACATAACAAAATCTTGTACTATCATCCACAAATGTGACAAAGTACTTATAACCATCCCTTGTTTGGTTTGATTTTAAATCACACACATCACTGTGAATCAAATCCAAGGGTTTTGTATGTCGTTCAATCATTTGAAACGATGATCTTGTTAATTTTGCCTCTACACAAATTTCACATTTGTGCTTCGAACTAATTTGGAATGTTGGGATATGGTTCAAGTTAATTAATCTACGCATTGTTTCATAATTAACATGACCTAGTCTACCATGCCATAAATTGGAAGACTCAAGCAAGTAAGCAGAATTATTATTATTATTATTAATACTCTTCACAGTCATTACATTAAGCTTAAATAACCCCTCGGTTACATAGCCTTTTCCCACAAACATTCCTTTCTTGGACAAAATAACCTTATCAGATTCAATCACCATGCGGAATCCATGCTTGTTTAGCAATGAGCTAGAAACCAAGTTCATTCGGATCTCCGGCACATAGAGGACATCATTGAGGGTCAGTTCCTTGCCAGATGTCATCTTCAACACAACCTTGCCCTTCCCAAGGACTTCAGATGTAGCAAAGTTTCCCATAAACAACTTCTCTCCAGTCTCAGTTGGTGTGAAGGTGTGGAACAACTCCTTGCTAGAGCATATGTGCCTTGTAGCACCAGTGTCAATCCACCATTCTTTCGGGTTGGAGCCGATCAGGTTCACTTCGGACACCATAGCGGAGAGGCTGATTTCAGACATATCTTGAGCCACATCATCCACCATGTGGGCCTCGTGCTTCTTACGCTTCGGTAGTCTGCACTCAGTTGACTTGTGACCCATCTTGTCACAGTTGAAACACTTTCCTTGAAATTTATTTTTAGAAACTCCACCCTTAGGTCCCAAGTTGGGCCTCTTGTCTGGTTTCCCCTTCTTGAACTTGGAGTTCTTCTTAACCTCCACAACATTAGCACTGGAGGAAGAGACAGACCGATTCTTATTATCCTCCTCAATTCGGAGTCTCAAGACAAGGTCTTGCACTATCATCTCCTTTCGCTTATGCTTCAAATAATTCTTGAAGTCCTTCCAACCAGGGGGCAATTTCTCAATAATAATGGCTACTTGGAAGGCTTCATTCATAGGCATTCCCTCAGCTTCCATGTCATGCATGATCATCTGAAGGTTTTGAACTTGACTAACCACCTTCTTGGAATCCACCATCATAAACTCAAGAAGTCGGGACACTATAAACTTCTTAGTACCCGCATCCTCGGTTCTATACTTTCTGTCGAGTGAGTCCCACAAAACTTTGGACGTCTTTATCACACTATACACATTGTACAGTGAATCACTCAAACAGTTCATAGTATAATTTCTGCACAAGAAATCCGAGTGGTTCCATGCTTGAGCTGCACTAACAAGCTGAACATCAGACTCATCTTCTTTCAGCTTAGGTGCATCCTCGGTCAAGAACCTCACAAGGTTCAAGGTGGTGAGGTAGAAAAACATCTTTTGTTGCCACCTCTTGAAATTCAGCTCACTGAATTTCTCCGGTTTTTCCGCTTGAGCGGTTACCGGTACAGCCGTATTCGGCACCACAAGGGTCGCCGCGTTAGGCACCGCCTCAGCAGTTACACGCCTACTACCATCACCAGACAAACTAGCTTCGTCAACTCCCGACATTTCTGAAATCACAATTAATTAATTATTACTTAATAATTCCAAACTCAAAATTCAACAATTACGATTAAATTACATGCACGGTAATCTAGATAAAGCAACAGAATGTCATATGCATAATGTGTTTTATCAAACATAAAAATCAGAAGCATGCAAGTACAAGCAATATATTGTATATATTGTGGTTACGGCCTAAAAAACAAAACCAGTCCAAACAACTTAAATATTATAACGCATGCTCCCTGGAAAAACACGTTATAATGTACAATACACACCGAAATTAAGCAGGAAACTATATCAACTATAAGAGATAGCATAAAAAAAACACTAATAAATCTGTATCAAAATGTAAAGCCGATTTATAGACCAAAACATAGGCTCGTGTTTAAAATTACAGTTACAAAATCAAGCAATTAAAACCATGATTTAGATCATCAACATAAGCAGAATGAAACATGCAGCCATACATGTCAGATCAAATATAATACAAACAGCAGAAGTCATAAACAATGTTAGATATATAAACATGGATGACATTGTTTTAAACTAAAACCAAACTTACAATTTTAAAACTCATAAAAAGAGAACCGTTAAAGATTTTTTTTTAAACATAGACTTTGGAATTAGCAAGCACGTAAGGACTCCTCTGGACCAAAAAAAACATTAAAATTAAAACTCTCACAGCCAAGAATTTCAAAAAAAACAACTAAATTTGATCCGAAAGCAATTATCAGCAAGCATGGCATTTTAAAAGGAAAAACAAATTAATAAGCATGCAATTATTTAATAAAGATTTACAAGTGATGCATTTTACAAGGACCAGATAAGGAAGAAAAAACATATAGACATATGGTCTTATTCAGTAACCAATATCATCATATACCAATTATGCAGAATAGTGATACGAGTGAGATAGCAGGGGTTTAAAAAGCATGGAAAATCAGGTACTAAATAACATATTATGTCACCTGAATCAGAGATAAAAACACGAATTGCAATACTGTTTAAGGCTGAAACAAAGCAATCATGCATATAATAATAATTCTTTTAAAAAAACGATGTGATATTAAGAAACTATACTCCCCAGAACACATTCAAACAAAATTCATATGAATTATGTTATCTGGTTTAAGCTTGTAGGAAGTATAGTAAGAGATTGTACCTGAAATCACAATTATAACAAGAAAAATATCGAAAGAATGTTTCGAGGCACGTGAAAACCACGCTATCCTTAAAACAGATAAGTCCCTTCAACGTGGTGCTTGAAAGTTGTTTGTGGTTTCCGTCTCCCAGGATACAACGAAACGAGGTGATCTTAATCACTAAAGATCCGCCTCCTATGAACCAAACAGATATCACTCTATCACACAGAAATGAACCTAAAGCTCTACAGAGTATGCAAGGAAAAACAAAGAAAGACTTGGAGATTTTTTGGTGTATCAAACAAAGAAGCCAAGGTCTCCTTATATAGGAGTAGAAGAATGTAACCCCCAAACACCAATAACTTTGTAACCCCCAAAATTAAATTTGTAACCCCCAACATATAATTAATATTTGAGTTACAAAATTTAAAATGGAGTTACAAAATTCAAATAATAAAATGGTATTAATTTTTATTCAAAAATAGTGTAACACTTCCTACCTGTTAACGTATATTATTATTACTAGCTTATAACCCGTGCGAAGCACGGGTTTCTTTTGATAGGTTATAAAATTTATTTAACATTATAATTATGTTTTTATATAATCCTTATTTTTAATAATTTTTAAATTTTAATTTAATATAAATTTATATAATGATATGAATGGTTTAAAATTTATTTTGTAAAATTCTAAATCAAAAATGTCGTTGAAGGGTTCGAACTTTGAATTTTTAGTAAATTAATTTAATCATATAATATATCTTATTATTAGATCTAACGATTCTTATTTATTACTAAAAATAATGATTTGAATATATGGTGAGATATTTTTAGGTGCATATTAGTGATCGCAAGATTAATTTTAAATTAAAAAGTAACGTGTTTTAATTACAAAAATTACTACTAAAAATAATTACGGAAAGATATGGTGTGATATTTTGGATATATATTAATTATTGTAATATTAGTTTTAAATTAAATGGAAAAGTGTTTTAATTAGAAGTAAAATCTTTAGAAAAAATGGGTAATTGAGTTGTTGGAGCAGAAAAAAGATTCCAAGTAGAAGCTCAATGTGGATAAGGAATTTTAATCGGAATATAATTACGTTGACATTAATAATTAGCTTTTTTAGTTGTTTTTGTAATTTAATTATTTATTTTAATAATTAGGATAACCAAACCGAAAACCAAAACTTTCAAAACTTTCAATGTTTCGGCTTTAATATAATAGTATAGATATTATTATATACCCCTTTACGCTTATTATGGTATATCATATAAATATGTTATCAAATTCATTGTCGAAAAGATTAATTGGTTTATTAACTATTTAAAAATATAATTGAGTAGCTATAGCTTGTGTTGTTTTCTTGATATATTTAAGTTATTTGACTTACTAATTATGATTGATCGTTCAGAAACTAAATTAATTAACTCCTAGTTCAATGAAGGATATGCCCATGAAAATATTGCAAGATTGTCGGAAGTTTGGGAGTGATGATGACTCAGAGTTATTGAATTTGTATAGAAAACCATTAACAGTTCCATATGTATTGTTTTTTAGAATTTTATATAATATTTCTTTATTAAAATTTAAATTAGTAAATTTAAAAGGATAACCAAAAAAAGGGATAACCAAAAAGAGGGGGTAACCAACTACAAAATATATCCCCTTTTGCTTATTATAATATAGTATTGATAGTATTGATTGTTAAAAGATATTTATATATTATATATTCTTGAAGAGCCTAGGTTATCCCGTAAGAGTTTGCGGGTGCGAGTAAAATTAAACCTGCTAGAGTTGTTAGGTGTGAGAATAATTAACACCATGAGAATTCGTGGTGTGTGAAAAAACCTACAAGAGATTGTGGGTGTGTGGAAAAAGAAAACTATCTTACGAAAGTTTGTGGGAGGAAAATAAAAATCAGCGAGAGTTTTTGGGTATGCAAAAAAGAAAAATCTTGATAACAAAGATGACGATAGATGGAAGCACAATGACAATGATGATGTGTTTTGGTGGATTTGTGTAAGAGATTGTCTCAAATTAACGACAACAAAAAGAGGAATATTGAGGAGAACCGTGACAGAAACTATAACAGAGGCAATGATGATAGAGATGATGAAGACGAGGATGAAGATCTGATTATACCGAGAAAACTGATTCAATTCAAGTGGGTGATTATGTCGATTGGAGCAAATAATTCATTTTTTTAATCTTGGCAAACTCCGATTGAGTATCGTGAGTTTGAGGGGATGTTAACGTATATTATTATTATTGTTTAAAGATATTTATATATTATATATTCTGAGATATTGGGATATTGCTTTTATTTGTGTTATTGATAATAGAAAATTTCCTTTCGAGTGCTTGGAGTTACTTGGTATAATTATTCTCTTTCGGAGCATTTATAATCATACAACCATCGATTCCACAAGAACTCATAATTTACTAGCCTTGTTCTGCACCTCAAGTTATACATGATCAATCCACAACTTACTTGATGGATAAAAAATTCAACAAATGTTTATGTTTATAAAAAGAGCTGCCGAGCACTTGAGTAATAAACTTTCTTTAATAAGTAGGGTTATATATACCTTACAATGATTATCTGTTCTCACCGCCAGATTCATGTACAATTGTACAGACTTAGTCACTTAAAATTCAAATAAAAAATCATGTTGGTACTGCGAATTGATCAGTTATTGATTAAAGCTGATAGGGTGGAACCGAGAAAATGAATGTGGCTGGGCCTTGCCATAAATACAGCAAAATTGGTTGGAGAAGTGAACTGAGAAATGGTGACTCCATGAAGGTAGATATAGATATATATTTTTGAGTAAATTGTAAAATGGTGATTTACTTTATCCGTATTTACATTTTGATAACAGGACCATATATACATTGTTTTTGTGTTTCCAAAACGTGGCTAATGACCACTTTTTTTAGCTATTTTGTTTTTCAAAAAAGTGATATTTATTCATTTACCACACTTTTAAAATGTAAAAACAATGTATAATCAATATATATATTGTAAATTTCAAACTATAACCATTAAAATGCCAATCTAGATTAAGTTCAGTAACAATTCTATAATTTAGTCTAAATTTTACACATATCCATAAACATTAAATTAAATACATAAAGGTTTTATTTCTTGTAATCCTATTTTAAAATTCATTATTATTATTATTATTATTATTATTATTATTATTATTATTATTATTTTTGTACCAGGTTAATATTATAAGTGTACTTAATTAACTTAAATCCCGGATATAAACAATTATTGGCCATACATTGTTTTTGTGTTTCCAAAACGTGGCTAATGACCACTTTTTTAGTTTTTTTAGCTATTTTTTTTTCAAAAAAGTGACCATTTACCACACTTTTAAAATGTAAAAACAATCTATAATCAAAATATATTGAAAATTTCAAACTATAACCACTAAAATGCAAATCTAGATTAAGTTTAGTCACAATTCTATAATTTAGTCTAAATTCTTACACATATCCATAAACATTAAATTATATACATAAAGGTTTTATTTCTTGTAATCCTATTTTAAAATTCATTATTATTATTATTATTTTTTTTGTACCAGGTTAATATTATAAGTGTACTTAATTAACTTAAATCCGGATATATCTGAAAAATCGGTGCAAAATTATAATGGTAGTACAATAATATGTATGAAACTTAGAATAGTGGTATGCGAAATTAGAGTCTCATACGTACTAGTGCTCAAATTCACCTAATTTAGTGAAATACAAATATTTTTTAATATAAATGTACGAACGATATTTTTGTGAATTCGTATTTAGAGACATCTTCATCGTGAGATTATAGCAACAAGGAACCAGTCATATGGATTTGAATCTGTACTTAGGAACATCTTTGTCATGAAATTATAGCTACAAAAAACCAGTCATATAGATTTGATTTGACACATATTTAATACTATTTGTAGTACAGTAGTTCGGTTAGGTAGATAATTGATTTAAGATGAGATGTATAGTATAGTACAGTCTGCATAATTACGAAACGCTGTTGATTCAATCCAGTTGCTTTAAATAGATGCCGCCAATTGCTCAATACAGTCCGCAAACAAGATAAACAAAACACAAATTCTAAAATGGCTTTCAATACAGTTGTTGAGCTTGTGCTTCTCCCTCTGTCCCTGTTGATCGTTCTCTACATTTTTATGATGCGGAGACGCAGCGCCTCTCTGATAACTAATTGGCCCCTGGTGGGCATGTTGCCCACCGCGCTTAAGAATGCTCATAAAGTACACGACTTCGCTACATGCATTCTCCGAACAAGCAACTTAACTTACCAATTCATCGGGCCTCGTCTAGCCAACATGAATTTACTTTTTACTTGTGATCCTGCTAACATCAACTATATCTTGAGCAAGAACTTCACGAATTATCCCAAAGGCCCCGAGTTTGCCAAGATTTTTGATGTACTTGGAGATGGGATCTTTAGTGTCGATGGTCCACTTTGGGAAGCTCATCGCAGCACTACCATGTCACTCTTCAATCATGCACAGTTTTATAACACGACACAAAAGAACGTGAGGAGAAAAATGGAGAAAGGGCTAATCCCACTGCTTGATCATGCGTCTGAACATGGGATTGAGCTGGATCTCAACGACATATTTCAGAGACTTAATTTTGATAATATTTGTTCCTTGCTTTTAGACCATGACCCCGGAAGCCTCTCTCTCGAATTGCCTAATGTTCCTTTCCATCAGGCTCTCGTGGATTTTCAAGAGGCGGCTTTGTATAGATATGTACTTCCTGAAAGCATTTTAAAGCTGCAAAGGTGGATTGGATTTGGTAAAGAAAAGAAGCATATCAAAGCTAGGGAAGTTATTGATGAATTTATGTATAAATGCATATCTAAGAAGCGCCAAGAAAGGGTATTGAAAAATTTTGAGCACACGTCTGCTGCAGACGAGAATGATAAACTAGACCTTTCAACAGCTTTCATGGAATTTGCTGACAAGGAAATGCCAGGAAACCCTGATAAATTTTTGAGGGACACTTTGCTTAATTTAATAGTTGGTGGGAAAGATTCAACAAGTGTAGCCCTTTCTTGGTTTTTTTGGCTTCTTTCAAAGAATCCTTTAGTGGAATCCAAGATTTTTGAAGAGATCAACACAAACTTGCAATCAAAAGATGTTAAAAGTTGGATGCTGTTTAACAAAAAAGAAGAGTTGCAGAAACTGGTTTATTTGCATGGAGCTTTTTGTGAGGCTTTAAGACTCTACCCATCGGTTCCTTTTAATCACAAATCTCCAACACAAGCAGACAATCTTCCAAGTGGCCATCAGGTAGAGAAAGACTCTAAAATTGTGTTGTCTTATTATGCCATGGGAAGAATGGAGAGCATATGGGGAAAAGATTGTTTGGAGTTCAAACCGGAGAGATGGATAACTAAACAGGGAGGCATTAACCATGAACCTTCATACAAGTTTATTGCATTTAATGCCGGACCAAGACTTTGTATAGGTAAGGATATGACGCTCACACAGATAAAGATTATTGCAGCAACCATCATACATGCCTACTCCATTCAGGTGGTCGAAAATCATCCGGTAGTCCCTAGTGCTTCTATCATTCTCGAAATGAAATATGGTATGAAGATCAGGGTAGCTAAAAGAAGTGCATGATCCTGCTTCTGTTAAATAAACGATTCATGCATGTGTTCTAAGCGAAGAATCTCAACCTTGTTTTATTTTTAATAAATATGGTACGTAGCACACGGCTACTTTCAGTTCTGATGTACTTTTCTTATCTCAATTGCCTTCAAGATGTTTATTGTTTGCTTCTGTGATGCTTTTCGATTGGAGTTTGTGGAATAAACCTTCATGATCGTTAAATATCGATTTACATTTGCAAGTATATGAGATTGTAGGAAAAGTTAAAAGAGAATCTACCTCGGTAGAAAAATTCATGTATTTATCAATTTTTTTTTTTTTTTTTGCAAATTTAACCATACCGATGAAAAGTTCATGCAAAAATAAGTAGGTGTGCAAAATTTTATAAATTTTAGTCTTTTAGAATACATTTAATTTAACATGATATTTTATATATGGTTTACAATATGAATGTACCGGCTCAAATTTTATATCATTTTTTGATTAAAAATTGCATCATATACAAAATCAATTTCTATGTAATTTTGTGTACCACATAAATATGAAGCCACATAGGTAGAGAATTTTTCTAGCGTGTCGGTAAATTTTCTTTACCCATTTGATAAATCATTGTTTAAATTCACGCTTTCATTGTTTAAATTATGTAAAAAAAAACCATTTGATAAATCATTGTTTAAATTCACGCTTTCATTGTTTAAATTACATACAAAAAAAAAAAAAAAGCGAAATGCATGGGTATCACCGTGGAATAATGCTAGATGCATATAATAGGTTCCAGCCAGCTAAACTTGAGGTCATTATCTAGTAAATATTACTTACTTGACCTTCTTAAGGAAATTGCTAGAGTTACATGAAGAGTTACATAAAATTGGGGTTTGGCCAAGAATACCATTTTCCCCCACAAATCTGACGAGAATACCACTTTTTGAAAAAGTGGCAAAAAATACCACTTTATTACGCATTTGAGGTGAGGGTAATAGATTTTATATTAGTTACGTATTTGAGGTGAGGGTAATAGGTGAAACAGTACTTCCTATTACGCATTTGGAGAATGGGTAATAGCTATTACGCATTCTCCAAAGGGGTAACAGGAAATTTTTTTATATGTATTACCTATTTGTCATCTGGGTAACATAAAGTTTCAGATTTTTTTTTTTTAACTTGCTGGTATTATTGGCCATCAATCCCAAAAAGTGTTATTTTGGTTAAGTTTTTAAAATCTTGTGGTATTTATGTCATTGTTTCCATAAAATTTTACAAAAAGGATAAGCGTTTCAATTTGAATTTTGAATCAACCCTGCATTTACATTAATATCAATCAATAAAAATTTACATGAAATTCAACTCATTTTATGCAAAAATTATGCAATACCTAACATTACTCTTTTCTTAAACCCTTACTTGGCCAGAATTAGCCGAATAATTTAGTTTTGTTTCCCATTTACCCTCATTTGCCTTATTCTTAAACCCTTATATTATTCTATTTTTAACCTTTATCTTTATTAAAATTAACTAAAATAATTTAGGATATAAAAATTATTTCTTCAAAATTTAATAATGTATATAATATAATCACATCCAGCATTTTTTTAAAAATCATTAATATCTTTGTTATATAAAAAAGTTTGATAAAAGTAATATAATTTTTGATATTATATTAAGAAATTTGTTGAATACATTTTTGAGAGTAGATGTAAAGTAGTGTATCATTTATTTATATATTCAAATCAGTCAAATGAAAACATAAAATCTAATTTTTTTTCCTTTGTTGCCAATACTAAGTTTTGTTATTTAATTAACAAATTGGTAATTTATTTGATCTGCATATCCAAGAATTTAATGAATAATATATTTTGCTAATTATTAGTTATGATTCTTCAATATATTTTATGTAGGACTTTCATGAAAGTTATGATACAATTAATCTTATTTAAAGTAAATTAAGAATAATATTAAAATCTTTTCAGTTTAATCAATCATTAGACTCACTTATTTTAATATTACACAAAACAAATAAAATTAATTTGACATAATAATAGATTCTTAGTTTATTGTGTATTAATACTATATAGCTTATAACCTGTGTGATGCACAGATTTTTTTTGATATGTAACAAATATTATTTTATGTTATAAATATATTTTAATATAATCATTATTTATAATATTTTATTTTTATTTTAATATTAATAATTTAATATAAATTTAATTAATGATATGCATGGTTTAAAACTTATATTATAAAATTTTAAAATAAATATGTCGTTGATAGAATTCGAACCTTGAATATAATATATTTAATTGTTAGATCTAACGATTTTGATTTTTTTACTAAAAATCTAATAGTCATTATTCGTAGTATACAGATTTTTATTATATTTTGTTAATGATTAGAAGATATGATGTTAAATTTTTTGGTATATATTAATTATTGCTAGATATGATATAATTGGGAGTAAAGTGCACTTTGTGTACTTGCAGTTAGGCTGTCAGACCACTTGGGATACTGAACTTTAGAAAGTACCACGGGCTATACTGCACTTCACTTTTCGTTACGAGTTGCCCCTTTTCGTTAAATCACCCTAACACCGTCTATCAGCCTGGGGCTAAAAAAGACATTTCAATGCTGCAATGGCTATTTAGTGTTTGTATACACAACTGCACCCCCAATTCATTTTCAATCCCTAATTTCTTCATCTCTTTCTTACCCAACTGCCCCTTCCAACTCATCCCCAACAACACATACATATATCACCACCATTCTTATACACAATCTATACATACATATCACCACCACCACTCCTCACTCTCAATCTTACCACACTCACAAATCTTCAAGACCATCACCCAAGCATTCTCAATTTCACAAGCCCGTACCTTTTCTCACGAACATCAAACAAATCAAATACCCAAATGAAGCTTTATCACTCTTTCATCACTATCATCAGTTGGGCTTCAAACATGATTACCCTTCTTACTCTTCTCTCATTTACAAGTTTTCGAAAGCTCGAAATTTCGATACAGTTGAAACGCTTCATGGGTATGTTAAATCTTGTAATATTCGATGCGGAGAAGCTCTATTCATTGAGGTTATTAGGAATTTGGGAGAAGCTCTATTAATTGTGTTCGTACCGTGTAGTCGTTTAATACAATTTTGAATGTGCTTGTTGAGAATGAGAGGATTGATGGTAGTAGGAAATCCACTAATTATTGTTCCTCCATTACTTTTGTCGTGTTTGTTGGTTTTTGTTTGATTGGACTGTGGATGATGACCTCGTCATCTATGGTCCCTGTTAAAGATGTGGTTGACACCTCCCACAAGACTGAGAGTGAGGTCAAGACACCTAAAGTTGTTAGTCAGACTAATGAGAGGAATGACGATGAAACAAGCACTGAGATTAATGCAAACAATGATAACCAGGCCAAGCAGTTTGAGGATAACAAGCAGGTCAAAAATACTGTATAATTGTTAATATATATTAAAAAGACTTTTTTACCCCCAGGCTGATAGACGGTGTTAGGGTGATTTAACGGAAAGGGGAAACTCGTAACGAAAAGTGAAGTGCAGTATAGCCCGTGGTACTTTCTAAAGTTCAGTATCCCAAGTGGACTGACAGCCTAACTGCAAGTACACAAAGTGCACTTTACTCTATAATTGGAAGATATGATATGATTGATGTTTTTAGGTGTTTATAAAAGGTAATATCTTCAACTAAAAGTAAATGTGAAAAACACAATCCACTACTTACCGTAATTATATTATGTTATTATTTATTTTAGGTGTTTTAATAGTATAGATATTGTATATATTTTTCTTTATAATAAAGGTTAAATAAGTAAATTCACGATATACTAAGAAACATATACCAAAAAATAAGTTTCAAAATTTTTAATGTTTCGGCTAATGTTTTCTTATTATAAACAGCGTATACATATTTTTAATATATTTATTAATAATTGAAAAATATGGTATTATATTAATCTATACATATACACAACATTTTTATATGCACCAATCTATGCATATATGTAATTAAAATCATCAAAAACCCACTCGAAGTCAGACTTTTAATATATTAATGATTATAAGATTAGTTTTAAATTAAAAGGGTAACGTGTTTTAATTTGGAAAAAAATATTAATGAATGGAAGATATGATACGATTGATGTTTTTAGGAGTTAATAAAAGGTAATATATTCAATTAAAAGTAAATGCGAAAAAAGGCAATTGACTACTTACCATTAATTAATATTATGTTATTATTTATTTTAGAAGTTTTAATAGTATAGATATCATATATATTTTTTTATAATGAAGGGTAAATAAGTAAATTCACGTAGTACCAAAAAATAGGTACCAAAACTTTTAATGTTTCTGAATTTATATAATAGTATTGATTTAAATATAAATAAGTAGTAAAAAGCATAGTTATTATATTTTAAATTTAAATATTTAATAATGATGATAAAAAATAAAATTAGAGTAAAAGAATAAATTTAAAAATAAAAAAAATGAGAAAATAAGTGATACTACATCAAGTTTAACTAAAAAGGATAGACAACATCTTTAATGCTAAATTCAATTGGCACACTAATAAGTCATTCCATGAACAAATTCTATAGCACATTCTATGCACTTAGCATTATTCATCCCACTATCCCAGTATCATATCTCAACAACTATTCATTTCACATCCAGAAGAGTATTAAAATCTTACGCTATTATTCTCAACAACTGTTCATTCCACATCTAAAAGAGTACTAAAATCTTATTCTATTATTCATGCATGTGAGTTTATTCACTATCTACAAATTATGAGACCAATTAATACAGTAGGACTCATTGGTAGCTGCAGCAACCGATCGAATTTATTTGTAAATTTAACTTTCCCGATAAATAAGCCAGCATGTCTGATTGAAAAACACCGGCCAGCCACAAATTAACTGTCTCATTAACAAACACCACCACGGTACCACCTCGCTCACTAACCTAAGTTCTTACTCTTATTATATATCCTCATCCGTTTCTAAATAATTGACGTAGTTACAAAATTTTAAAAAACATAGTTACATTTATCACTAAATTAAAAATTTTATGTAAAAGTAAAAATTTAGCTCTTAAAACTTTATTTCATTTGAAAATTTAAATCCATTTTGAGTTAATTAAATTTATTTTTCAACTAATTACCAGTCGTGCAAAAAATACCGACAATAATTTAGGAACACAGGAGATCGACTATATAGGAAGTCAGTACGAAGGTCATGTCCAAAGTCGTTATTTTCAATAGTGTAATTTTAAGCAACTGAAATCTGAAAGGACAGAAGACTACGTACAGGTAACATTTTCATAAAAAAAAAAACAGTTCCAATAATTTTTACAATTAACCAAACAAGGCCGTGAAGAGTGTATGACAATCTCCTGACTCCTATACAGAGTATAATTAATGAGTAACATTTATGGACTCGCGGCGTAAATGTATGTTCGAAATCATTAAGACGTTAAAAGATGCAGAAGCACCAAAAAATCGAAGCATGCTACATTAAATTACTCCCAACTGATCTAAAACAACAGATTATGGGTCATCTCTATCAGGTACTGAGTTAGCGAAGATGGCATGCACGAGTCGTGCATGGCAGCTGTTGATATCGAATGACGATGTGGTTTGGGAAAACTTGTGTTATGCCGATGAGTCTTGGAACAAGGGGTGGATCGATGAGTCTCAAAGTGGCTTTACTTTTGGCTTCTATCTAAAAAGGCCACTGAAGGCCTGGAACGTCCCAGGACTATAAATTTCCGCCCGGGGTAATTGCTCCATAATTCTACCTATACTTTTTAATGAAATCAAAACGTAGATTTTGATATTGACCAAAAAGGATGTAGATTTTGCTGGCTGGGATAGATAGTTTCAATGCTAAAGTATTTATGAATCAACACCTTGCATGCACCTTAGTTAAATTTTAGATGAATTGATCTTTACTTAACATGGTATGGACTTTGTTTAGTGAGAATCTCGGGTTCAAGTTCTTCGACTCCCATATTAGGTATGCAGGAGTGACGAGCCTTTAAGTTATAGACATGATGTTTGGCATAATAAACTAATAGAACATAAAATCATGCCCACTCGGGGCATGATACCCACATATTTATGTTAGAGGCCCATCTCCTTAATGGGCCGAACCAATAATCCAGTGCCTCGAGCCCGAATGGAAGTCCATATTCGTCCGGCCCAGATATCAACAACGGTCATACCGTTCACCCTCCTGCGAACGTGGGACACGTCGGCACACGACGCCCACTCTTCGGGTAACCGCCTGGAGGAAAGAATATGTTAAAGTCAGGTTCATTCTCTAATTCTATACACATTTTACACACTACACAAACTCTCTACGTTCAATATTACTCATCAAAAACCGACTAATTTATTCTCACACCGGAGGTGAATCGGGGGGCCAAACCCTCGCATTCTTCTCATTTGCAGGTCCGACCGAACTCAGGTCCGGCGAAATACAGTCGTAACATTTGGCGCCGTCTGTGGGAACGTAGAGATACGTTTGTGTTGAATTATACAGTTAATAATGGCGAATGAAACCGAGATACCAACAGCTGACGATAGCACTATGGCCGGAAATAATCGCATCACTCCTCCCATCACCCCAAGGCTTTTGATTTTTGATGAAGAGGGGGACATACCGTCTCCCGAAGAACAACGGGAGATTCTCATGAAGTGGCGAGAGGAACAAAAGGCCAAGGGGAAACGGAAAGAGATAGAGAAAGAGAAGAGCAGCAGGGAGGCCGAATGTCTGGCCAAAAAGAGGGAGGCTGACCGTTTAAGGCTAGAGGCCCTAAAGCTCCAAAGGGAGGAGATCGAGTTACAGGAGAAGGCACTCCGCGAGGCTCTAGAAGATGAGTCAGGGGACTCTGAATCAAACTCGAGGAGAACCCGATCAAGGGTAATCTATTCCTCCGATTCGGAGGAGGAGGGTCCATATACGGACGATCGCATCCGAAGGATCGAGAAGGCCATGTTTGGAGAGAGAAAGGTCAGCCACGAGCCAGTGGTGACCGAGGACGTTGAACATTTTCGACCGCCTCCCGGAAGGCAATTCCCGAAGATGAACGAATTTAACGGAAAGGGTGACCCCGAAGACCACTGTGAGAAATATGAATCACTCATGACTGGGATGGGGCACTGTGATGTGATGCTCTGCAAGATGTTCAAGACCTACCAAAGGAGAATGCATCCATGTGGTACAGGTCATTAAGACCTAGGTCGATAGGCTCATATGAACAAGTAAAGAAAAAATTCTTGAGGCACTACTCACATTTGTGCCGAAGAGAGAAGGATACGGAAGCCCTGATCCACTGCAGGCAGGGACCGAACGAAGATTTGGGTGATTACTTAGCAAGGTTCAAAGAAGAAGCCGGTATGGTTACCAACTTGGACAAAGTCAAGGCGGCTGGATTCCTCGCAGCAGGCCTCGACCCTGTTAAAGGTAAGAAGCTTCGATCTTCTCTTTATGATATGCCTCCCAAGTCTTTGAATGATATATATGTGAGAGGAGAGGCTATTAGGAGAAAGTTAGAGTCTATTGGGGGGTACAAGGAGAACAAGAAAAACGATAGATATGACAGAAGGGACGACCGGAGGGATGATAGAAGGGACGACCGAAGGGTCGAGGAGACATTAAGAGCAGACTGAACGATACGAGGCCCGACAAAGGTTCGAACGAAGAAGAGATAGGGATAGTACTGTGTTCACACCACTAAACACACCTATCTCGAAGATTCTCCATGAGATAAAGGGTAAACCTGGGTTTGTTAGACCACCCAAGTTAAAGACCCCTGAAAATAGAAGAAGCGACAGCAAATATTGTGATTATCATCGGGATAAAGGTCATAATACTGACGAATGTTACCACTTGAAGAAACTGATTGAGAAAATGATAAAAGACGGGGAACTGACCAAGTTCGTGGGAGATCTGAGGGACAGGTTAGACGAAAAGGAAAAGAAGAGAGATAACAGAGATGCCGAAGGTTCAGAAAAATATCGGGGCGAAGTCAGAACTATATCCGGAGGAACCATCCTTGATCGGGACAGCAAAACGGCCCGAAAGAAATACGCCAGGCAAATCTACAATCTCTACCAGTCAAATGCCGCCAAGCAAGCACTTCCGATATCATTTACGGAAGATGATTTTGAAGATGTGATATGGCCACACGAAGACCCTCTTGTCATAAACCCCGTAATTGGGGAAAACAAGATTTGGAGAGTGTTGGTCGATGAGGGAAGTTCGGTCAACATATTGTACCACCGAACGTATTGCAAGATGAACTTGGGTGGTGAACAGCTAGAGCCGTGCCATGAGGCACCACTGTACGGCTTCGGCAATCAACCTGTACCAATTGAAGGCACGATTACGCTGAATATTTTGTTGGGAAAAGCTCCGTACACTGTGGTTAAGGAGGCAAAGTTCTACGTCGTTCGGGTGGACAACCCATATAACGGGATCCTGGGGAGGCTAGCCTTGTCCCTCTTTCAGGCTGTTTCATCCATTCCCCACCTCAAGTTGAAATTCCCGACCGAGTATGGGGTCGGAGAGATGAGGGGCAATCAAAAAGCCGCCCGAATTATTATGCTGGAGGATCTAGAGAAAGATAAGGACGCTGAAATGAATGAAGCGGGAAAAAGGAAAAGAGGAGAAAATGACACTGGGGGCAGCCACCGACTACTGAACATTGAGTTGGAAAAATTTGGTGCCGACCTGTCGAGCCCGATTGCTGAGCCAGCTGCCGAGACCGAAGAGGTAGAGCTGTACGTGGGTCAGTCGGGAAAGATGATCCAAATTGGAAAGAGCATGGAGCCGGAATTGAAAGAGAAAGTCATCAAGGTCATTAGGGAATTCCACGACGTATTTGCATGGAATCCCGAAGATATGCCAGGTTTGGACCCTGCGGTGGCCAAACATTGCTTAAATGTAGCTCCCGAAGCCAAGCCCGTAAGACAAAAGAAGAGGAATTTTGCCATGGAAAGGCAGAAAGTAATTCAAGTTGAAGTTGAAAAATTGCTGGAAGCAAAGTTCATCGAAGAGATAGACTATCCCGATTGGTTGGCGAATGTAGTGGTGGTGAAGAAATCAAATGGCAAGTGGAGAATGTGTGTGGACTACACCGATCTGAATAAGCATTGTCCGAAAGACCACTATCCCTTGCCGAACATTGATCAACTGATAGATGCTACTTCGGGGCATCAAATACTCAGTTTCCTGGACGCATTCTCAGGATACCACCAAATTGCCATGAATGCCGAGGACGTTCCAAAGACAACATTCATCACACCGAATGGCACTTATGCCTATATAAAGATGCCTTTCGGCTTGAAGAACGCCGGGGCAACATTTCAAAAGATGATCAACAAGGTGTTCAAAGCCCAGATCGGTCGGAACATGGAGTGCTACGTGGACGATATGATTGTTAAGTCCCTTTTCAGGGATCATGCCGAGGATCTGAGGGAATGTTTTGAAACGCTCAGAAGAAACAACATGAGGATCAACCCGAACAAGTGTACATTTGGAGTAAATAGTGGGAAGTTTCTGGGATACATGGTTAGTGCCCGGGGAATTGAAGCAAACCCAGAGAAGATTAAAGCAGTCATTGACATGGAAGCACCGAAGACGATCAGGGACATTCAAAAGCTGACCGGGCGGTTAGCAGCCCTGAGAAGGTTCATTTCCAGATCGGCCGAAAAGTCCTTACCATTCTTTGAAGTACTTCGGGGGTCCAAGAATTTCGAGTGGGGGCCGAATTGCCAGAAAGCATTCGAGGAGGTTAAAGAGTACTTAGTAAGAGCTCCACTCTTAATGAGACCCGACCCGAAAGAAACATTGCAGCTGTACTTGGCTGTGAACGACCGAACACTCTGAGCCGTGTTGGTCAAAGAGCACGAAGGGAACCAGCATCCGGTGTTCTATGTTTCTCATATTCTCAAAGACGCAGAAACAAGATATCCGAATGCAGAGAAGTTCGCCTATGGATTGGTAATGGCCGCAAGAAAGTTAAGGCACTATTTCCAAGGAAGGACGATCAAAGTTGTAACCGATCAGCCGTTAAAGAAAATCTTGCAAAGGCCAGAGGCATCGGGCAGAGTGGTTGCTTGGGCGGTCGAACTGGGGGAGCATGATTTGGAGTATACACCATGGACTTCGATCAAAGCCCAAGCACTAGCAGATTTCATGGTAGAATGCTCTTTCTCGGGGCCGAACGACTTGGCTCCAGAAGAGCAAATAATCTAGACACCGGGAAAATGGAAGTTGTTTGTCGACGGGTCGGTCGCCAAGGAAAAGTGCGGGGTAGGGTTAATTCTAACAAGCCCAGAAGGAATTGAGATTTGTCAAGCTATCAGGTTCACTTTCCCGTTGACGAACAATGAGGCCGAATATGAAGCACTTTTGGCAGGACTAGATTTGGCGAGAAATCTGGAAGTTAAGCACATCAGGACATTCAGTGATTCCATGTTGGTGGTAAAACAGTTCTCAGGAGAGTATGGGCAAAAAGATCCCCGAACCAAGGCATACGCCCTTAAGGTACGTGAACAATCTTTGTTGTTTGAAACTTTCAAGTTAACCCAAGTAGCCAGAGAAAACAAAAGTCGGGCAGACGCCCTCTCAAGGCTAGCTTCGGCAGAAACCCAGAACCTAAATGGGTCCATCTATCTAACCGAAGTAAAGACGCCTTCGATAGACAAGAAGCAGTGCATGGAAATTCATCAAGGGGTCAATTGGATGACTCCCATCAGGGCATTCTTGGAGAAAGGTACCCTACCACTTGACCGAAGAGAAGCACATAAGGTGAAGTATCGGTCGGGAGATTACACTCTGGTCGGGGGTCGCTTATTTAGATGATCGGCAAGCCAAACACTACTTAGGTGTTTAGACCAAGCCGAACAGCAACTAGCCTTGGAGACGGTTCACGAAGGAATTTGTGGAGAGCATTTGGCAGGAAGATCGTTAGCCTTCAAAATTCTCAGGCAAGGGTTTTTCTGGCCAAAGATGAAAGAAGATGCATCCGAATATGCCAAGAAGTGTAGACAGTGCCAACTTTTCAGCACAATACCAAAACAACCACCCGAAGAAATGTCCTCAGTCCTTAGCCCGATTCCATTTGCTATGTGGGTGGTTGATATTGTGGGGATCCTACCCACCAGCACTAAGCAAACGAAGTACTGTATTGTGGCAATCGACTATATGACTAAGTGGATAGAAGCAAAACCCCTTTCGGCCATTACCGAAGAGGCCGCGAAGAAATTCATGCTGGAACAGGTCATCTTGAGGTTTGGCATTCCTATGGTGTGTGTGTCCGATAACGATACTCAATTCATTGGGAGCAAGTTCAGAAAATTCCTGGCTCAATTCGGGATAAAACAGAAGTTCAGTTCGGTAGGGCATCCCCAGGGAAATGGGGCGATCGAGGCGGCCAACAAAATTATTTTTGATGGAATCAAGAAAAGGCTAGGGGAAGCTAAGGGACTTTGGGCTGAAGAACTACCATGGGTCCTATGGGCTTACCGAACCACTACAAGATCTTCAACCGGAGAAACGCCTTTCAAACTGGCCTTCGGGACTGATGCCCTTCTACCTGTTGAAGTTGGTTTAGAGTCTTACCAAACAGAAGTGTTTAACGTGGAGACAAACGAGTTCGGACTCCGAGCGAATGTGGACTTACTGGAAGAAGAAAGAGAGGCTGCCCACCAAAGAAACTTAAGGTACCAGCTGCAGGCAGCCCAGTACTATGATTCGGGGGTGAAGAAGAGATCGTTCCGAGTCGGGGACTTAGTACTTCGGGAGTTAGCCACCTCCATTCCAGCCAAAAAGGGCAAGCTTATGCCCAACTGGGAAGGTCCATACGTGGTAATTGAAGAGGTTCGATCGGGCACCTACAAATTGGCTCATCTGGACGGCAGCCCAATCAAAAACACCTGGCATGCCGCTCGCCTTCGCCGTTTTTACCAGTAAGCTTACTGGACAAATTTTATTGCTTTTTACTTCAGTATTTTGTTTTATGCAATTTTATTCTGAATTCCATATGATAGCATCAATCTGTAATCGAATCTATGTAAGAGTTGCATGATTAATGAAAAGATTGTTTTGCTCCATTTTTTATCCGTTATTGTTAAGCTAAGTACATTTACAGCCAAAAAGCTAAGTACACAATATTAAGCTTAATAGACCCATGTTTGGGGCCGACCGTATAAAACATGCGCCCTTTAACTTATTGGTAGTTTTCAAGTACATTGCGTTTTAAGCTACAAATACTTGGCGAATCCAAATTTGGGGCCGACCGAATGAAATTTGACCTCTTACAAAACTGTCTTAGTATTCAAGTTGCTTTGACATTAATTAAGGCTAGGAGGAAATATTTTTCAGCCGACCGAACGAGACCCTAATCATTAACAAAACCCCTTAAATACTGGGGGACAGCTAGGTTACGACCAAAAATGCACATACATGCTAGGCCGAAGCCGAAGATGCACAAACATATGAGTAATTATGCCAAGGCAATATAATGCCGAAGACGCATAAAAGTAAAGTAAATATGCTAAGGCAAAATGAAGCCGAAGACGCATAAGAACAAGCAAAAATTATGCTAAGGCTAATTGAAGCCGAAGATGCGTAAAAGAGAAAATTATGCTAAGGCAAATCAAAGCTAAAGATGCATGAACAAAAGCAAAAGCCAATTTAAGGCCGAAGCCGACGACGCATAAATAAGGATATTATGCTAAGGCAAACTTAAATAAACAAGCCCGAAGGCAAAGTAAAGTATTACAAGCCCGAAGGCACGAATAGAGAGCCCGAAGGCAAAGTTAAGCATTACAAGTCCAAAGGCATTAAAAATCTACAAAATTACAATACTTCGTCAGCTGGAGGTTCGTCGGAAAGAGACTCATCTTCGCCCGAAGAAACCTCTAAAGGTTGATCAGACTCCTCCCGACCGACCGGATCCGTCATCCCGAGTGTAAGATCAATCAGCTGAGTATGATCGAGGCCTAGAGAATGTGCCTTCAGCACAACGCCATCATATCCCATTTGATAGCATCTTTCTTCGGTCAGCTCAAGGGTCTTCTTCAGTTTCCGGACGTTTTTCCTTGTAGCTTTGAGTTGTTTATTTCTCCATTCAACCCTAGCCCTCAAGGCGTCCATCTCCTGCAACCTTTCCTTCAAGGAATCATTCTCGGCCTTCAAGGAGTTAGCCTGGCCGGTGACCCTCTCTAAGTCAGTGGTTGCGTTCCGGAGGTCCTCTTCAGCCTTGACTGCCCGAACTTCGAGTTGGTTGGCCGCCTCCAGCTTATTCTGTATCCCCTCCATCCGTTCGGCCACAACGGCTGACCAAGAGACCCCCTAGAAACAAACAAGGGAAAAGAATTAAACATCGAAGACAAGTGGAAGGAATAATACCGAAGAAGAAAAAGCTTACCATGGAGAGCAAAGCCAACATCTCGGTACAAGCCTCAAGGTCGTTCGCCTTGGCAAACGTGGGCCTATCGGCTGGAAGGATGAGACCCCGGCAGAGATCGGGACCCACAATAGTAGACAGCTGTGGAGCGGGGACAATGATCTGGTCAGTCTCGATAACTCCCCAAGGAGGAGAATACACCTTCGGATCGGCATTTCCCGACCGAAATCGCTTTCGGGAGTCGGTTGAGGTGACCTGGACGATACCATCCCCCTGATCCCGAGGAGGAGAAGAAACCAGTGGAGTTTCGATTCTCTTTCCTTGATCGGGAGCCGACTCCAACTCCTTGCCGGCCGATTGAGCAGCAGCATCGGCTTCGGCTGTAGCAGTTACTGAAAGTTGAGCTGCTTTCTGGCGTTTGCGCTCAATGATATCCTGAAGAGAAGACACTGTACAAAAATACTAGTGTTAAACATGTACAACTGGAAATGAAAATGTAGCAAAGGAAGCATTCGGATGAAAATGAACAAGATAAAGATAAATGTTACCACTACCCCAAAGGGCGACCAACCAGTCGTTATCCCTGCCGTCCGATACTGGAACCCTATTCATATCGAGTTCACAAAGAAGACGATAATCATGTTTGTCCGCCTCCAACATTTCGGGATACTGCAACCTCGATGGGTCCAGATCCCGCCAGCGGCCATACTTCTCCATCTTCGGGCCCGAGACGAAAGCCCACCTCTCATGGGCCCCCATATTGTTGGAGTTTGTTTGAGCCCAATCGGCCTTCCCGGTTCGGTGAGCTATAGTGTAGAAGCCGTTGCTTTTGGAATTCCTTCGGAGCTCATAATGATGCCAGAACAGAGTTGTCCTTGGAGTCATCTTCTTAGCTAAGCATCGAGCTTGGAAGGCGTTTATGTGGAAAAAGCTGTTCGGATCCAGCTGCCCTACGGCGATCCCGAGTTGCTTCAGCAATTTCTTTAGTATCGGCAACATCGGCAGCCGAAAGCCGCATTTGAAAGCCATCTCGGATATGCTGGTGGCCACGCTTCCGCCGTAGAGGGGTGGAATCTCAGGGTTGTGCCAAATACGGTCTTTCTTCCTAGGTGTGAAGAAGTACCAGACATTCCTCTCTACAAGGTATTTGGAATGGAAGTCTTCTATTTTATCCTCAGTCAGGTGCGACCGGAAATTCGCCGCGGGATATACATCGACGTCGCTAAATGGTGAAACCTCCGATGGACCAGCACCTTCGGTCGACCGATCCATGTCCCTGCATTCGGAAATGAAGAGACGTTAGCCCTGTACTCGGATAAAAAAAGGGGATTCAAAAGGAGAGAAAGGCCGAGTACAGTAAGCCAGAATCGGTCGGGACACCTACAGCCTAGGACGAAGGGATCCGAAAGCCTAAATCTACGGGAAACTAGAAGGTTCCTAAGGGAATTCCGAGAGATCGAAATGGTCCGAAGAGTGTTCTCAAGGTTCGAAGATCCCGAAGGAAGTTCTTGCCCAGGCCATTCTCCGGACCAGTTCCAGAATCGTAGGGAAAGACAATTAAAGGACAAAATGGTACATCAAAGGCAACCTAACTACTTGCAGGCATGTATATGGAACATTTGAGAATCACAGGTAAATTTATGCATACATACGTATAAATTCATACACGAATATATGGAGTGCGGAACAGTTATGGTAAAGAAGCGAGAAGGGAAATGTTACTTACTTGTTTGAAGATTCTTGATGAGGCTGAGTTCTCGAGGATAAATTGCTTGAATGTAGACGTCAACCGGAGTCGGAGAAGAGAAGATGACCGGTGACGAATCGGTGTTTCCAATCGTTGTTTGCGAAAAGCTCTGAGAAATAAAGATTTTGGCTCTGATGTTTGCTTAATTGGTAAGCGTAAAAGTGAGAATGAATGGGTTTAGAAGGGTTATATACAGAGATGTGACGTTTGGACAGAGCCGTTTCGTATTCAACGGCAGGGATTGAAGCGTGAATCTTGAGATTAGACAGCTGTCCACGGCTTCCAAGGAAACGTTTCAACCTTGTCCATCGTCCTTATTATCTGAATAAGACGTCCGAAGAGTGAACTCCGAAGATGGGCCTAGGCTTTGGCCTCCGTCCTGAGGATAACTCCGAACGAAGCACAAGGACATGTTAGAGGCCCATCTCCTTAATGGGCCGAACCAATAATCTAGTGCCTCGAGCTCGAATGGAAGCCCATATTCGTCCGGCCCAGATATCAACAACGGTCATACCGTTCACCCTCCTGCGAACGTGGGACACGTCGGCACACGACGCCCACTCTTCGGGTAACCTCCTGGAGGAAAGAATATGTTAAAGTCAGGTTCATTCTCTAATTCTATACACATTTTACACACTACACAAACTCTCTATGTTCAATATTACTCATAAAAAACGACTAATTTATTCTCACACCAGAGGTGAATCGGGGGGCCAAACCCTCGCATTCTTCTCATTTGCAGGTCCGACCGAACTCAGGTCCGGTGAAATACAGTCGTAACAATTTATAAAATCAAGATGCGGTAATTACTTGAATCAACAAGAATTCTATAAATATTTGCATAAGCATCTTCATGGAAGAGGAAAGGTTTTACGAATTTTAATTTGCATTGAATAGTAGTAGAAATGGGTTTTGAGGATAACAATGTTGTTTCACATTTTTGCTATATTTTTGGTTGATTACCAATTAAATTTTGTTTTTTCCCCCACAACAAGAAATCTGCCTAATACGGTTTTTTGCTAACATTTAGAGCATCTCCAATGGTGTTGGCTAAATTGGTTGGCTAAAATGATATAAAATATTGATTATGTAAAATTTACTGAACCTGTATGGCGTTGTGCTCCAATGTTATTGGCTATAATGATTGGCTATTTTTTAAAAATGGTATGTTACTATTATTTCAAGTTGTTATAAATAGAATGTATTATTTTATTATGGTAATAGATGATGTGGAATCTTCTTACAGGTCTCTAGAGGTTCGACAAATATAGCCAACATAACGGGGTTGGCTAAATTTTTAGACAACAGTAATGTATGGTTGGAGTGGAGAATTTTTTACATATTCTCTATAAATTTTATTTATGGTATCAATTATCCAATTTTACCTAAAGGTTTTGGAGGGTTGGAGATGCTCTTATGATTGATCTATCACATATTACATATAGTCCTGTCCTGCTCTCTCCCTGACTAAGATTTTGCTTCTGGAAAATTTTTGCAGTTGTCCCACACCAGTTCGAAGCGATCAAATCCATGCTCTTTTGGAAGCAAAAGATGAACGAACACTACGCCAAAACTGTTAAAAGACATCACCCCTTTAACATCGATTACGTTTCTGACCGATGTTAAAGGTGTGTTTTACATCGATTTTACTAAAACTGATGTTAAAGTATGTTTTAGACATCAGTTGCACTTTAAACCGATGTCTTAACTACTTTTTTAAAAAATTAAAAAAACAAGCGCGATTCCTTTTCAGCCCGCTTTCCCTCTAATAATGCAAATATTCAGCCCGCTTAGAAACATTTCTCCTTAGAAACATTTCCCCCTTCAGACATTTCACATCCATCCTCACTACCTCACCCGCTGCTCACATTCTACCTCACTCAAATCTCACTCACAAACCCCCAAACGTGAAGAATCCTAGATTAAAACCCTAGATTACAAACCCCCAAATTAAAACCCTAGATTTCAAAACCCCCCTTTCGAATCCCAATTATGTTGAACCCTACATTTCGATTTCTGTTAATTGGTGCTCTTGGAGGCTATTAATTAGGTCGAATCTTAATTATAGTAAGTAAGTATTTTCGATTTCGATTAGTAAGTCTTTTTCGATTTTTGTTTGAAAAATGTTTTTAATTTAAGTTTTTTTAGCAGATTGATTGATTCTTAAGCTTGGGTCATCTCCAAAGTAAGTGATTTTTCAGATCTATTGTTATAGATCTATGCATGTCTATTTTTCTTGTAATTTTTGTAAAGTGATTGATGTTTGCGCTGCTTCTTGTTGTTTGTAAGTCTCTATTGTTGTTTGTAGGTCTGTATTTGGGTCATCTCTGTCTAGTTGTTGAGTTCAGTTAAGTTAGTGATACAGGTGAGTTCTTGGTAAAGAACGGAGCACTTCCCGAGGAAAGGATCCTTGCTGTTGAGACATGAGAATGTCCTCATGCTGCTATACGGAAAGGATGCGGTTTTTACGAAAAATGGTTTGGCCATTGAGATAGTGTTAAAGGCCTCGATTCCCATACAGACCGGTGTAATCATTTTAATATGATACGAAATGAAATATCGACAATTCAATGAATGTTATATATGTATTGATATTATAGGTATTTGGTTTTTATCGTTTTGTTAAAGCCATCTCAATCTCTTTTAATCTGGATGTTGTTAACAGGATTGGTGGCTCTGGCATGGACCTCAGAAGCAAAAAAGGGTAATGAACTTTATATTTCAAAATAGTAATTATAGTAGTGTTTCTTCTGTGATTGTTATTTTGAATTATGTGATTGCCTTAATGGTTGTATTTTATTTTATAGACCTTTTCTGGTCCGGTTGATGATCCTAGCAAGCTGTCTAAATGGAACTATGATGGATCTTTGTTCTGTTTGCGTGTGTGATATGTATGTTAAATTAGAGAATTTCATTCTTGACTTGTAATATGGTTAGTTAATGAGAGATATAAGAGCATCTCCAAGGGTACAAAACCCTTAGCTATAATCATCCATGTGGCACCTAGGTGGCATCTAATGGCACTATTTAGACAATATGTAAAAGTATGAGCACTCCAACCATCAAGCCTTTAGCAAAAAATTATAGATAATCATTTTTGATTTGCTATATTTGTTGAACCAATGAGCCCCATATGTATAATTTTACATATCATAATTATAGATAATAGCATTGGAGTGTTCATCCTCACCCTTAGCAAAAATTTTACAATATCAAGATAGCTAATCAATATAGCTAATCATTTTACATAATAACCTTGGAGATGCTCTAATCTTCCAAACAAGGTATGGAATTGAGCAAGAGTACACTTTGTTGAATAAAGATGTTAGTGGCCTCTAAAATTTTTTTATTGATCAAATATTTCTTCTATGTCTTACAGTGGGAATTTCAAGTTGGACCTGCTGTTGGTATCTCAGCTGGTGATGAACTGTGGGTTGCTCGCTACATTTTAGAGGTACTCTTATGCTCTATATTACTGCAAGAGCATGTTCTGTTTGTTCTTTTTCGTAATCCTGTTAACCTTTGTTGATAACAGAGAATCACTGAGATTGATGGGGTGGTTGTCTCATTTGATCCAAAGCCTATCCCGGTCAGTATTTTATTTATTTATTATGTAGATTAAAATAGTTGGGTAATTTGTGATTTTATTATATGTGCGGAAATTGTATTTACAATTGTAAACTGAAGTACTATTTGTTGCTTGTAAACTGAAGTACTCTCCAGCTTGTCTGTAAATAGTGTAGGTACAAAACTGAAAGATCTTACTATATATTAGGTGTTCTTGCTTTTGTGATTTGAAACTTATATATCTTGATTCAGATATGGGTATACGGAAATAGCTTCGAGTCTTTCCTTGTTGTTGTGGTAAATCCAAATATGCAAGCTATTGAGCACTGGTGTATCCGGGGATTTTAATTCCCAGTGTCAAAATGAGAAAGTGAAATAATACATACTTGGAGAGCTTTCAAAAATCGGAAAAGAGAAAAAGGTTCATCACATATTACTTCTTGAGTACTTTACATGTTGCAGTTATTGGTACCATCCAATTGTTTGTGTTTGTGTGTCTAGTTTCTTTAGAAGCAAAGAGTAAATAAAATAGTCGTCATTCTTAATCTTTATTCTCTTGGTAGCTGAAATGATTTGAATTCATTAGGGCTGTTCACCTTGACCCTCTCCCATTTGACATGGATCGCGACCTTATCAGTTATCACTCCTACATATAAGAAGAAAAGGCCACAGATGCTCAGATACTATCAGTTAGCTTTATTTATATTTCCCTAATATTTGAAACGTTATGCACTTCTCACTTGCTATTCTGAACAATAATTAAAAATATACAGATGCCCATGTTGTCTCAATTATGGTAGTCGAAGTTGACATAGTGAAAGTTTTATGGCTTTTTCACAAAATTGGTATCTATTAATTTTCTGATTTGATACTCTCTATAGTAATTCTATACAAAATGATCTGCATTATATTTACTTTTGTTGTGGTTTCATTGCGAGAGACCGTAGGGACCGGAGCAACCGATGATTATGCACTTGGAGGGATCATTACGAGAGACAGCTAGTTTTAGTTTGGTTTTTTCGGATAATCTAATGAAAGCTTGTTTTTTGTATATAGGCTCATGTAGAGTAGGCCAATTTAGTTTTACTCAATGATGTAAGAATGTTGTATTTTCTTTCGTTAATGAAAAAATCAGTTTTACTTACTTTCTAGTGTGATTCAGTTTTGGTAATTGTAGTGTATTACTTTCTAGTGATTTAAATTTGGTAATTATTAAAGACATGGGTACAGACATCAGTTTTGTATCTAAAACTGATGTAGTACATATAGTTGAGACCGATTCTTTTTTTGAAAACGATGTGGTATACCATTTACAACATCGGTTGTCTATATAAAACGATGTAGTACAGGGGTTGAGACATCGGTTCTGTTTTAAAAACTGATGTTGTTGATAACTATTTACATCGGTTTAGAACTGATGTAATAAGACCTTTTTAACATCGGCCCAGAATCGATGTAAAACACATAGACTTTTAACCTCACACAGCTAGACATTGGTTTTGAAAATTTTTTATATCGGTCCAGAACTGATGTCTATTGACTTATTTGGCGTAGTGGAAGCCGTTATTGTATAAAGTATGATATAACTTCCAAACGGTTTCTGTAACAGTTGCATCCTCTTCTGCAATTCCGTTTAATTGACAATGTGAAGAATAAAATAAACATCACTTGTTTTTATTGTGTGTTTTAATTTTTGTCAATAAATATTTTTTGCATTCTATGGCTTGTACCTGATAGAAGCAATGGGCCGGGATCGCCATTATCATAGCATCAAATTCACCTTCTGCAGAGAAGTTAAAGTTTAGGCCCTGCTCAATGCTTCCATTCATCAACCACATGCAGGGTATTAATGCTCTTATCATCTAGTGATTCTAATGAGGACCTTTCTGTTAGAATATAATATAAAAATTCGGTTGGACCTCCCTCTAATGAGTTGGTTACTTAACATGGTATCAGTGCTCAAGCACGTAGAGATCATATGTTCGACTCTCTGCGACCCCCCAATACAAAGATGGGCGCCTGTGATCCACTATTCGGTCCATAAATAGATTTTCGAGTGAGGGGGAGTGTTCGAATATAATATAAAGATCCAGTTGGACCTTCCTCTAATAGCTTAAGGTTTTAGATGAAAGGACAAGAATATAATTCCAGTTCATACATAGTTGAAGTGAAACCGATATTAACAATTTTCGGATGATCCCTAAAATAAAAAAAGAAAAAAGAAAAGTGGATATGAAATAGAGGCATGCAAGAATTTTGATGTAAATAAAAAGAAAAAAAAAAGACCTTAGCCCTTCATTACAATTCAAACACAACCAAAACTATGGTAATTAGTTCTGCTATATAAACTTCAAACACTCAAATAACAAGAAAAAGATTAAAATTAAATTGCAAATTTGCAAGGATGAAAACCCTAAATAATCAAAAATAAATAGTCCTGATCTAAAATACTGATATTCAGACCTAAATACCGACAATATATGTTATTGCATGTAACGTATCCTGAGATACGCTAGTTCGTGTTCCGTGTAAGCCTGTCACGAAACTGAAGACATCGTGATATCAGTGAGACACGCCACTTACAAGCACGTGTCACTGAAATACGACAGTCCCAATATCGTGTGATCGAAATACGGCAGTGACAGTAGCGTGTCGCCATTCTTCATCAATCTGCAGAAAGCACGCGACTCTCCCCTCTCTATGACGATTTTCGACGATAAAGTCCAAAATCCGGCAAGCTCCGTTCGTATATTTTCCTTAACTGTTTGTTTATCTTATATAGACCATTCGAATCGTCTTTCGACGATCTAAAACCCTATACCCTTCTCAATCAATTCCTTATGCCGGATTGAAAACCCCAAAATCGAACTCAATTTTCATCAAAATCGGGAAAAGCCCCTGCGGGGCCGATTAAAGGATGCATGGGAGAGTGAGAGATACAAACGAGAGAGAGGATGGAGGAAGGAAGATGGAGAAATGATGGTGATGGTGGTGGTACGGGAAGAGAGACGAGCCAAGAGAGATGATAACGAGAGAGATGATCGACAAAGAGACGAGAGCGGAGAGGGGAGAGAGAGACTTGGGACACGCTACATGTAGTAGCGTATCCTGTGGGTAGATAGGACCAAGTTTCTGCAAACGGGTATTTTGGTACATGGGAGGCTGATTTGAGGCATTTAGGTCAATATTTCAATTTGCAATGGCACTAAAACCTTCGAAAACAAGAAACTATGGTCACCAAACTATGGTTTGTATGGTAATGTATCTTGGTTTTGTTTGGGTTTGAATGTGTTTTAAGTAGGGCTGCACAAAGGTCCAAAACCGGACCGGACCAACCCGGATCTGATCGAAGACCGGATTTTATTGAATTCATGGACCGGGGACCGGATCGGTCATAACCGGTCTTGGGACCGGATCGGTTGGTTAATATTATATAAAAAAAATTAATTTTTATAATTTAATTTTCATTCTTTGTTGATATTAAAATTACTTGGTAAGTTAATTTAAATTTAAAAATAAGTAAATGTCATATTATTTGTAAAGTAACATTAATTTGTAGACATAATTATAAATTATATATAGTATGAAATATGAAATGTAATCATTTATATTATAGTGTTTAATTATATATACTATTTCATAAATTTATTATTTACCAATTTGGATCACTAAAATATGTTATGTGTTAATATTTAATTATTAAACTATATAATTTAAAAGACATAATAGTGTAAACTTAAATATATACATAAAATCCGGTCCGATCCGGTCCGAACCGGGTGTTTTCAGGGTTTGGACCGGACCAGACCGGACCGAAGACCAGATTTTTTTGATTTTATAAACCGGGGACCGGACCGGTTATATTCGGTCCGGTCCGGTCCTTGGACCGGTAGACCCGGTGCGGTCTAATTTACCGGTTCAGACCGGAAAGTTGTGCGGCCCTAGTTTTAAGGTTTTAGTTTTCTCCAATCTTTCATCACATATTTACTTCACATATTTACTCCCCATTTGAAAGTTTTTTCACCTTGTCTTTTTAGTTAACTAGCTTATAACCCGTGCAATACACGGGTTTCTTATATTATGTTATAAATTTTATTTAATATTATAATTATGTTTTTATATAATCACTAATTTTTTAATTTTAGTTTGATATAATTTAATATACTCATATTTACGAATTATATTAATATTTCCTTATTATAAACAATGTATACGATTTTTAATATATTTTATTAATAATTGAAAAATATGGTGTAATATTTTTGGGTATATATTGTAAGATTTGTTGTAAATTAAAAAGGTAACGTGTTTTAATTAAAAAGGAAATATTAATGATTGAAATATATGATACAATTGATCTTCTTAGATGTTTATAAAATTTAGTATCTTCAACTAAAAGTAAATGTGAAAAAGGCAATAGACTAATTATCATTAATTATATTATGTTATTATTTTTTTTAGGTGGTATATTTTTCTTAAAAATTATGGTGTGATATTTTTGGGTATATATTAATGATTGTAAGATTTGTTTTAAATTAAAAAGGTAACTTGTTTTAATTCGAAATAAAATATTAATGATCGAAAATATTATAATGTTTTTTGGTGTTTATGAAATGTAATATTTTCAACTAAAAGTATATGTGAAAAGGGCAGTTGGTTAATAACCATTAATTATATGATTTTATTATTTATTTTAATAATTAGGATAACCAAATATACAAACTTTCAATCTTTCGACTTTAATATAGTAGTATAAATACGTATTTTAATTAGAAAAGGCAATCGGCTGCTTAACATTAATTGTATTATTTTTTATTTATTAATTAAGATAATTGTACTTAAACCAAACTGATAAAATTTTCAATGTTTCAACTTTAATATTATAACTACCTTATAATCCGTGCAATGCACGGGTTTCTTGTAATATGTTATAAATTTTATTTAATATTAAAATTATATTTTTATATAATCATTATTTTTAATAATTTTTTTAATTTGATATAATTTAATATACTCATGTTTACGGATTATACTAATGTTTCCTTATTATAAACAACGTATAGGATTTTTAATATATTTTATTAATATTTAAAAATATGGTGCGATATTTTTGGGCTATATTTTTCTTGAAAATTATGATGTTATATTTTTCGATATATATTAATGATTATAAGATTTGTTTTAAATTAAAAAGGTAACATGTTTTAATTCGAAAAAAGGTAAGGTATTTATAAAAGGTAATATCTTCAACTAAAATTAAATGTGAAAAAAGCAATCGACCAATTACCTTTAATTTTATTATGTTAATGTGAAAAAGACAATCGACTAATTACCATAAATTATATTATGTTATTATTTATTTTAGGTGTTATACTTTTCTTGAAAATTATGGTTTGATATTTTTAGGTATATAATAATGATTATAAGATTTGTTTTAAATTAAAATGGTAATGTGTTTTAATTCGAAAGGAAATATTAATGATTGATTGATGTTTTTAGGTATATATCAAAGGTAATATCTTCGACTAAAAGTAAATGTGAAAAAGACAATCGACTAATTTTATTATGTTAATGTGAAAACGGCAATCGACTAATTACCATTAATTTTATCATGTCAATCAGCTAATTACCATTAATTATATTATGTTATTATTTAATTTAGGTGTTATATTTTTCTTGAAATTATGGTGGGTATATATTTTAAGGTGTTTATAAAAGGTAATATCTTCAACAAAAAGTAAATATGAAAAAGGCAATCGACTAATTACCATTAATTATATTATATTATTATATTTATTTTAGGTGTATTTATTTTTCTTTAAAATGAAGGATAAATAAGCAAATTTACAAAGTACCGAAAGACTTGTACCAAAAAACAGGTACCAAAACTTTTACTATTTCGGTTTTTATTATAATAGTATAGATTATAATATTATTAGTTTATTTTATTAAATATAACCGTCCGTGATATAATTGTAAAAAAAGAGATTATAGTTAGAGAAAATAGAAATGTAACGTGCATGATTTATGTGAAAAAGTAATTGATTAGTTAATAGTAATTATAATTTAATTATGCTATTTTACGAAATAAAAATGTTCATAATTTTTAGAAAATAAGAAATTAACGCTACCCGTTATATTTCTATATAAAAGGGAATGTAATTAGAAAAAATAGAAAAGGTGATATATTTTAGCTGAAAAGGTAATCGGTTAATCATTAGTATTATAATATTATTATTTTATTTGTATTAAATAGAAACGCCTGTAATATAATTAAAAAATGGAGGTTTTAGTAAGAAGAAAGAAAAAAGGTAACGTGTTTTGGTGAAAAAAGGTAACCGTCCATGATATAATTGAAAAGAGAGAGATTTTAGTTAGAGAAAAGATAAAAGGTAACGTGTTTTGACTGAAAAAGGTAATTGATTAGTTAATAATAATTATATGTAATTATGTTATTTTTAGCTAAAAAGGTAATTGGTTAATTATTATTATTAAAATATCTTTTTTATTAAATAGAAACGCCTGTAATATAATTAGAAAAATGGAGGTTTTAGTAAGAAGAAAGAAAAACGGTAACATGTTTTGCTGAAAAAGATAACCGTCCATGATATAATTGGAAAAATAGAGATTTTAGTTAGAGAATAGAGAAAATGTAATGTGTTTTGACTGAAAAGGGTAATTGATTAGTTAATAGTAATTATATATAAGAGTATGTTGGGCCTAAGGATGCCCTCAGGTAACACCATGAGGTTAAAAGAAGTATTATAGTAAATTAGGGGCATTTTTGTAAATGTAAAGTATGAATCTTATATTTACAAAAATGCCCCTGCGGGGCCACTTGATTTATAAGTACAAATTTGTTTTAATCTCTGGGTTGTCTCCTGAGGACATCCTCAGCCCATTATTCTCTTATATATAATTATGTTATTTTATTAAACAACAAAATTTCTCGTAGTGTTTTTAAAAAGGAAAAAAAATTAATTAGATAAAATGTAAAAGATATTATATTTTAAATGAAAAAGGAAATTATTTAGTTATTGAAAAATAGAAAAGGTTATATGTTTAAACTGAAAAAGAAAATTGATTAATAAATGAGAAATTTTAGTTAGATAACATATAAAAGATATTGTATTTTACCTGGAAAAGGAAATTATTTAGTTCTTGAAAATAAAAAAAATAATATGTGTAACCAGAAAAAGGAAAATGATTAGTTAGTAGATCTTTAATTGAGTAAGGGTAATTAGGAAAATTCAATTGGTACCGTTGAACCAAACTTTTAATGTTTCGGCTTTTATATAATAATATAGATATAGCTAGCCTGAAACCCGTGCGATGCACGGATTTTTTTTATATTATAAAAAAAATTCATTAATTAAAATTAATTTTTTTAAAACATGAATTTTGGAGGCTTACTTTTTTATATGAAATGATTTGATAATAATTATATAAATGTTATTCGTGATATTTCTAGAAAAGGAGGGATTTATTTAGAAAATATAGAAAAGATGATAGGTTTTAGTTAAAAAGAATAATCAATTAATTATTAGTAATTATAAATTATTACTTCATTTTATTAAATAGAATGTCCGTGGTATGATTAGAAAAATAGAGAATTTAGTTAGTGAAAATTAAAAAGATTATATGTTCTAGGTGAAAAAGGTAATTGATTAGTTTAAAGTAATTATGATGGAATTACGTTATTTTTACTAAATACAATTGCTCGTAATGTTTTTAGAAAATGAGAAAATAATATTGTCCGTGGTATTTCTATTATAAAAGGGATTTTAGTTAGAAAATATAGAAAAAATGATACTCCCTCCGTTCCTAAATGTTTTTCCTGTTTGCTTTATCACGTTTGCCAACGCACACTTTTGATCGTTAATATTTTCAACTTCGTGTTAGTATCAAATATAAAAACTTCATTGTATTAAAGTACTCACAAATACGAATCAAACAAGATCACTCATGAATATATTTTATCTAATAAATTATGCGTAAATTAGTAGTCAAGCGCTTACAATGAACAGGAACAAAAGTCAAAACCAGAAAATCAATAAGAAACAGAGGGAGTATGTTTTAGCTGAAAAAGGTAATCGGTTAATTAAAAATATTATAATATTATTAATTTATTTCATTAAATAGAACCGTACGTGATATAATTCAAAAAAATAGTTAAAGAAAATAGAAAGGTAACGTGCATGATTTATGTGGAAAAAGTAATTGATTAGTTTATAGTAATTTTAATTTAATTATGTTATTTTACGAAATAAAATTGTTCATAGTTTTTAGAAAATGAGAAATTAACGCTACCCGTTATATTTCTAAAAAAAAAGGGAATGTAATTAGAAAAAATAGAAACGATAATATATTTTAGCTGAAAAGGTAATCGGTTAATTATTAGTATTATAATAATATTATTTTATTTGTATTAAATAGAAACGCCTGTAATATAATTAGAAAAATGGAGGTTTTAGTAAGAATAAAGAAAAAAGGTAACGTGTTTTGCTGAAAAAAGGTAATCGTCTATGATATAATTGGAAAAAGAGAGATTTTAGTTAGAGAAAAGAAAAAAGATAACGTGTTTTGACTGAAAAAAGTAATTGATTAGTTAATAATAATTTTATATAATTATGTTATTTTTTAGCTGAAATGGTAATTGGTTAATTATTAGTATTTTAATATTATTATTTTTTTATTAAATAGAAACGCCTGTAATATAATTAGAAAATTGGAGGTTTTAGTAAGAAGAAAGAAAAAAGGTAATGTGTTTTGGTGAAAAAGGTAACCATCCATAATATAATTGGAAAAAGAGAGATTTTAGTTAGAGAAAAGAGAAAAGGTAACGTGTTTTGACTGAAAAAGGTAATTGATTAGTTAATAGCAATTATATATAATTAAATTATTTTTTTAAAACAAAATTGCTCGTAGTGTTTTTAAAAAGAAGAAATTTTAGTTAGATAAAATGTAAAAGGTATTCTATTTTAAATGAAAAAGGAAATTATTTAGTTATTGAAAAATTGAAAAGGTTATATGTTTAAACTGAAAAAGGAAATTGATTAATAAATGAAAAATTTTAGTTAGATAAAATATAAATTAAATATATTGTATTTTACTTGGAAAAGAAAATTATTTAGTTCTTGAAAATAGAAAAGATAATATGCGTAACCTGAAAAAGGAAATTGATTAGTTAATAGATCTGTAATTGAGTAAGGATAATTAGGTAAATTCAATAAGTACCGTTGAACCAAACTTTTAATGTTTCGGGTTTTATATAATAGTATAGATTGGTGGTCAGCTGCAATATATTTTATTTCTTTTTTATTTCCACTTTTCATGACTCATAAAAATATGACGACTATGTCATCAAGAACTTGTGTGTTTAATAACATTTATTAACCCACAATGCTCATACAAATTCTATTTAGCTTTATTCATCCTTCATTTTCATTAAATTCTAGCTAGCGGGTTTGTAATTTTGTAATTTTGCAAATTACGATCTACTTTATCAATATTCTCTTATTGTTTTTCTAAACCAGAAAATATAGTAATAAGAAAATAAGAAAATATATTGAGTGTGCTTTTAGATTCAAACTTGGGACTGCATTTTTACACAATTATTATCTATCAACACACACAATAATTGATCAAGAAAAAACTCATGTTGTGTTAAACTAAAGAATTATAATTAAAATTAGTACAAAATTTTTATTTATTACTTTTGTCATTTTTTTATTACTATTTTCTTTTTATCTTTTGTTTCATTCTTAAATTTATTTAAACAATTAACCAACAAATATATTTGTAATAATGAAAATATTATTATCACTAATACTTTATAATATCCATAGGAAATAAAATGATACACAAGCTCTTGAGCAATTACTCATTTTTGTAATATCCCTACCATACCATATGAACTTGCTTAATGTTTTGTAAAACCGTAATTTTGGTCGTTGCTCATGTTTGAATGTATTTTAAGATTTTAGTTCTCTCCGATCTTTCATCGTATATTTACTCCCAGTTTGAATGTTTTTCAATTGGTTTATTTTCTGTTAGTAGTGGATTATTTTCATTCTTATTATTTTACTTTTCACAACTCTTATGACTCACGAGAATATGATTCGAGTATTTCACAAAAAAAATGTGTATTTTATAAACATTAATTCTTAATCAATGATGTTCACACAAACTGTATTCAGCTTTATTCATCCATCACTTTCGGTAAATTTTATCAGATTATTTCTTAGTTTCGCATACTATGATCTAATTTATCAAGATCCCTTTCTATATTTTAGTAAGCTTTAGTAATCTTCTTTTATTAAAAGATCGTAAGCTGTGATTGTTCTAAGCGAATATATAGTTCAATACAATGATGGGAAATATATATTGTCAAGATTTTTATTATTGAATTTGGTTTAATAATTTATGTTAAATATTATGTATCGTCCAAATAAGATAAACAATTTTTTTGACAATAAAGTGCTTATAAACTTATAAATTAATAGCATTTCCAATGGTAAAAGAGCCCTTAGTTATAAAATATATGTGACAAATAATAAAGATAACATGTAAAGCTATATGATATAGATAACATGTAAAATATTAAGTTGCATCAAAACCTTTAGCAAAAATTATATACAATCATTTTCATGGGCTATATTTGTAGAACATGTGTTAGAGTATCTCCAATGGTGATATGTAAAATGGTTGGCTAAAAGATACTGAAATAATGATAATGTAAAATTTTAGCTAAATGAAACGATGAGTACTCCAATGATGTTATGTATAATTATAATAATGTAAAATATATATATATTTTCTTTTTTATTTCCACTTTTCACAATTGTTATGACTCATAAAAATATGACGACTACGTCATCAAGAATTTGTGTATTTAATAACACTATCTTAAAACAATGCACAAATGTGTTCTTTAATATAATGAATTTTTTTTAAAAGACTTGAATTAAAAATTTTAAGATATAAATTTTTAGGCTTTAAATTTTAAATAATATGATCTAATAATAATTATATATATATATGTTATCCCTGATATTTTTAGAAAATGATGGATTTTATTTTGAAAAAATAGAAAAAAAGATATATTTTAGCTAAAAAACATAATCGGTTAGTTATTAGTTATTATAATATTATTATTTTATTTTACTTAAATAAAACTACTCGAATAGGTTTTATTGAAAAAAATAAAAAAATTGAAAAGGCAATGTATTTTAATTGAAAAAGGAAATTGGTTAATTATTACTCTCTCCGTCCCAAATTATATGAACCTGTTTGACTTTCGCGGAGATTAAGAAAATGTAGTAAAAAAGAGTAAAGTTAGTTGAAAAGTGGGTAAAGTGGTGAGACCTATCAATATTTAATAATAGAGTTGAGATAGTGGAGAAAAATAGTGGATGTAATAGGGAATTATATGAACCTGTTTGAGTTTCACGGAGATTAAGAAAATGTAGTAAAAAAAGAGTAAAATTAGTTGAAAAGTGGGTAAAAGTTGAGATAGTGGAGAAAAATAGTGGGTGTAATAGGGTTTATTTAATAAAAAAGTGGAGAAGTAGTGGGTGTAATAGTGAATAGTAGTGTTCAAAAATAGTAAGTTTATTATGTTCATTCTTTTTGGGACGTACGAAAAAGTAAAAAGGTTCACATAAAATGGGACGGAGGGAGTACTAATTATAATTATACTTCTAATCTTTTATTTTCACTACAAGAAAAACTCAATCATACAACACCATTCACACAACGGTTAAACAAATATCTGTTGTCCCGAAAAAACAAACAACGGTGAATGTTCTATCCTCGAAAAAGTGTTGTCGGAGTCTTTCTATGACAACTGTGTTTGCTGTTATTTGAAACTGTTGTCTAAGCCGTATGCTCTGATAAAATCAGACAACTGTTATATTTGAATGTGTTGTGTGGAACCTTTTTATACAAGTGTGTAGCACCGTTGAATGTAGAGTAAGTAATGCTAATATCAAAACAAGAGTATAGGTCCATAGAATGATGGACAGAGCAGCAAGGACATGTGATATGTGAGATTACGAAAAAGTGGAAATTTGATACGAATATGATTATTTTTCTTCTCTAATAAACCTCTATAGTTCAGAGGTAAATTCTAAGTATGATATTTTGACAATCATGAAAACTTTCTTATATGATTCTTTGGAATTCGTTCTTTTCTTCTCCCTTATTTATCTTCTTCTAAATTGAGAAGAACAACCCTTTAAGGAGGGGAGGTAATACTACGTGACTCTCTGTCTGTGTGATAGGAGTCTAAGTGGAATGCCATTAATTGTTTAATTGCTTGTCAAGTACTAAAGGTTGGCCCCCTTCTGTACTAGCTATGCAATATAACAAATGTTCATTGATCACAGTGATCTCTCGATAAATTTTTCCACCTAAATATATATACATCGAGATTGCGAAGATTAAAGCGATCAGGAATTGCAAAAATTACGAGTGAGGTTATCTCCGGAATTCGTAGCGCCTTAGTGATACCGAAGTCACTACACGTACCAATAAGGTTAATAGTATAAGACCGGACAAGAGCGTGTACCGGATAATGTGTCATGCGAAAGTATCAAAGAATTGGTAGAACGGATAAAGGGTGTATTGTAACACCAGTACGATGTGCTTTAGAAAGATTGGAATGTGTAAGGATCGACCAGAGAATTGGAAAGCGAAATAACCAACAAGTACCCAATTGTCTTCTACCTGATTCCGGGACGGAATCCTTTTAAGGAGGGGAGACTGTAAGAACCCAGATTTTTGGGTAGAATTAAAACTTTTTATTATGTAATAGTATGGGAATGAATAGTGGTTATGACTGCGGTGTAACGAATGTCTATTAAATGAATGGAATGGATTTGAATTCAATTATTTATATGTCATGCAGAATACTTTTGGTTGACAGCATAGATAAGAATGATCTATCTCCTAAGGATATAAGTATATTACTTCAAGTAAGATTATTCTTGTGTCATCCAAATCAATATCTATTATAAGTCCAGCGGTTCCGAAAAAGGTTAAGGAACACTCGAGGGTGAACCAGGTTCATTTTCCTAATTCTACGAATTAAATAAAAATAAGTGATGAATAGTGATTTTGGTGGAATTTGGAATATTATTATAATAATGTTATACCCGGTATTCGGAACGGATTTCTGAGTTCGTATTAGTGATCCAGGAGGAAAATAAGTGTATGTAAAAGCTGTCGGATTCAGAAAAAGAGCACTTTTATTTTCTCCGAGATTTCCCTGGACACTGCAAGACTTAAGGATTTATAAAAGGGAATTAAGGAATTTAAATTCGAGAAGTATTAAGAATGATGAAGAATAGTATTAGAAATATTAAGAAGGTTTTCGGTAAAACCCTAATTAGAAACGAATGAGTTATTCCCTCGAACGATCAATGAAACGGATCAATAACCGGACAAAGAAACAAGCATAGGAAACAAGAGTCATACATAAGCTACTAGAAAATATCTAGCAACCAAGTGGACTCATGTAACTAGCACACTTAGAAAATGAACTAGTACTTAGAAATCAAATCACTTAGTTAGCTTATAACCATCCAATGTTCAACACTTGGCTTGCAAAACTCATCATCCATGACATACTACCTTTAATAAAGCTACTTTAGCTAGATATTATCCTAGCAAGGGTATTAGACAAGATGAGAGCAAGTGGAAAGCACTTTATGCATTATTATCAAGAAAATCAACCAAGCAACACAACTTTCTACAAACTGCCCAGCAGGAGCATCATGGAAAGAAAAATTCACATCTCCATTTATAACCATGATAAAATCACCAAACTTTAACCCAATCCTCTCCACTCCATGGATAATATTCGCTCAAAGTTTCATGGCAATCCAAGTAGTCTAGCCTAGTCAAATCCCTTCCCCAATTTGAAGTAACCAACCTGTCCAGATTCTGGACAGTTTCTGTAGCGATTTTCAAACAGCCATATCTCCTTCCTTATCCAATGAAATTTTGTGTTCTTTAGCTTTTTGGAAATCTGTTAAGATTCTCTACAACTCTCCTTTAGAAATCTCATTCAGAAAAACATGGTAAGGCCCCCATTTTTGCAGTTCTTTGAACGGATGTATAGTAACCTTCAAGATCTAACTTTGCTTTCTTGGTTTCTTTTGGATGATCTAAGCTATTATAAGGCCACACGAGGACTATACAAGGCTTATTAAGTTGTTTTATACACCAAGGAAGGTAATCACCTCTTGAAACCCTAGGCCTTATTTTAAGATCTTGCATGTTCTTGATGATTTTTAGCGTAGTCATGATATTAGTATGATTACAAGCATGATTATGGAGTTTGTTAGTGGATCTAAGTATGATTATGTTATGATGGTCAAGTAGATGATTTTGGACAGTTGGGGGATGAATAATATATGTATAAGTTATATGGATGCCCGGTGTGGCTTGTGATTGATGTTGTGAATTTTAGAACGTTCGATTTATAGCCGTCGTAATGCCCGATTTTCGTTAAACCTTGAAAACCGTGAATCACAGTAGGCTTAACTCACTGCATAGCTTAGTAATCTGCCATGTTAATATAGATTATGTTATAAGATTCGTTTTGATATAAAGTTCGTATGAAACGGACTTACGGTTTAGGAGTTATGATTAAATTCGTGAAAGTGGTTCGGAACCGTAATCAAAAGTTCGTAACCGAAATTGGATCCCTTTAATATTGCGAAATCAGTGGCGAATCTTAATAATTAAATATTAGAGGTAAAAATGAAGGTGTGGGAGAATACCACATGTCGAATGGATCGTTTTCCGATTTTATAAAAATGTTCGAATCATGGTTAAGTACGAAAGTACCCCTAAGAGGTATACTTGGTTATAACTTCGGTAAACCACTTAGAAAACGATCGATAAATATCGAGGTCTAATATTTCGACTTTAAAACTTATACGATTTAAATACTTACCATATGTAAGTGTAATGTCATGCTTTGGTAACGAACAAGTGTCGGGTAATAAAAGCAATAATAAGAGTGAATTAGAGGGGTATAACGAAACAACTTGAAAACGTGTTTCGATTTAAGTTAAGTTTATACTTAACCTTTTGAAAGGTGTTAAGTGATTAATCCCGAATGCCTTGGCTATTTATAGATCATCAGGCTGACCCGGGACACGCTACCACTACCCCTACCCGCACCCGATTCCCAGGCAAGTTTCAAATCCTTTTTAAAAGACTGTTGCTGTGAGTATATATATATATATATGTATGCTTTCTGTTATACATATGCCATAGCACGCATGCCTACTTTCAAAGTCATATTGATATACTTGTTCCCTGAATTATTGTTGGCTTATGAGCTAGATAGTTATTATATCAGTTATAAGCCGGAAATTTATAAGACCCTTAAACGAAGGGCATCTGAACCTCATTCCTTGATTATAGACCGGGAGTCGTTATTTCTTGATATATTGACATTATTTTCAGAGGAAAATAATTAAGTAAATATTTCCCATTTATTATCTGGCGAATATTATTGAGATATTCCTTTGAGATTATTTGATAAATATTATTCGGGTTATTCATCAGATATTTAATTATTCGATGAACATTATCTTTAATATTTATCTAAAGTCGATTTAATATTCGAATATTATTTCGAACCCTCAGTTAAGTTATTTACTTAGAGAATATTCATTCTTATTTCTTCGATAAATATTATTTTGAATATTAATTCGAGTTTATTTATTTAATGAATATTATTTTAATGTTCATTCGAGCCTTATTTATTTAAATGAATATTATTTCGAATATTCATTCAATCTCTATTTATTTTATAAATATTAGTTGAACATTGATTCGAACTCCAGTTCATCGATAAATATTATTTTAAATATTCCCTTGAGACGATAAATATTATCTTCGACATTCATTTAAAGTCGATTCAATTATTGAACATAATTTTGAATATTCATTCGATAATCATTTCTTCGATAAATATTATTAAGATTGAATATTCATTATTTATTTAATGAATATTGTCTCAAATATTCAGTCGACAATTATTTCATCAATAAATATCATTTTTAAGTTGAATATTCATTATTAATTTAATGAATATTATATCAAATATCCAAGGGATGTTTATTTCACCAATAAACATTATTATTTTCAAATATCCATTTAAGATTGGATTTATTTAGTGAACATTATTTTAAACATTTATTTGAGTTTATTTAATTAATGAATATTATCTGGAATATTCATATAAAGAAGAGAGTTATTTAGTAAATAATTCTAAATATTCATTCGAGGATTACTTACGAGTAATATTATGATTTATTCATATTCCTTAATTAATATTGAGTTAATAAATATTCTTGGAATATTTATTTAAATCCTTTTAAGTTCTTTTATAATGATTCATATTATTCAAAGATTATATGTCACCTTCAGATATGGTGTAAAATATTTTGGAGTAGTTTATGACTATTTTTATCAAGGAGAGGTTTCAAAAACTCTATTTTTATTTAAATCTATCTTAAAGAAGATTTAAATACTCGCTCAACTTCCAAACGTATATAAGGGGACCTCACTTGAGAGATGTTATTTATTGGGCTGCCCGGTCCTATACTTGCTAAAACTATCTTGTCACTCACATCTTGATTCTTTCAAGCATCGATATGAGTCTGTTTGGTTACCTCCTCAACGCTCGAGGGGTAAGAATTGATGGAACAAGTTTATATCCATTAACAAGCATCAGCTTGGGAAATATTGGTGATTTTTCCTTTCCAACCAGATACGACTACTTTGTGGAGTCCTATCAACAAGTAATATACTTGGGGAAAGGTGGAGGAACTTCACGTTTCAAAGTTATGGATGTGAAATGAACTAGGAGATGCGTAAGTGACCCAGTGGCGCCGGTCCAGCAAATGGCCCAACCGTTGGCCGGGGGGTTCCTGAGGGCGGTAGACAAGTAAATCCGTCGGTGCTTCCTTCTACATGTAGTAAACAAGAGGTGGGGAGCATAACATGCGACTGATCATCGTGTAAATGCTATGTCTCCTGGCGCGTCAAACTCCAGTATTAGTTCATCTCTCAATGTTGGAAATTTCCTGCAACCTTATCATTATTGGCAGGTTTGAAAAGTGTTTGAATTGGAATTGCAATATTCTTCCTGCAAGTTCCTCTATTATGAAAAGTTGATAATATCTGGCTCATCTTTGACATAGCAGATATTTATTCAAAACAAATATATTTTGAGTTACCTTGTAACTTCATCTCATACCTTATATTGGTACTACATCGTTAATGCATGGCATATGGTTTCAAAGATATTTTGAACTGTTATATATTATTACTGTTCAGTTATATTCTTTTAGGTGGGCTATTGCTCACCCTTGCTTTATTTATCTATATCACAACAACAGCTAGATCAGATGGCCGCGCAAGGCGCACTCAGCGTAAGCAGGTGACAGCCGTCAGAGGAATAATTGCTGAGGTCTTAGCTACCATTGCTGAAGAGGCAGCTACTGGTAGGCTAGTTGTTAGCATTTGAGTATCAAATGTATTTATTATATGGCATATACAAATGGATGGCAAAGAGTATGTAATGGTTAATTGTAATTCTTTGGGTTGTAAGAACTCAAACTTGTGATTAATAATATTGATGGTTACTCTGATTTCATCTCTGGGACTATAACGGGTGTGTTTTATGTTGTTATTTTGGGTCACAAGGTTGTAATTTAAATTATGTTGGTTTTTTGGATGGATATTGAGACCTTAACGACCAGATCCCTGACCCTGGATCTGGGGGTGTTACAGAAATGGTATCAGAGAGAGCGTTATAAATCCCAGAGATGACGCGACGTTAAAACAATAAATTCATTAAGATAATAAGAACTCTTGCCAAGTTCATAGTCAGACTACATAATGTAGTATTGACATATAAAACCCTTATGGGAACCCTAAAGTATCATGATAGTAACTTAGCTCGTTCTTGTATCGACTAGTAAGGCGACAGACCTTGGGGATTACGAGCAGTAACACAATGATGCTTGTTTTAATGTTGAAGATCGGATGGTGGATTCGATAGAGTACTCTACTGAGGACACGGAAGAGGTTCCATCAGACGAGGAGAATATTGATAAGTATAAGGACTTTACCCTTAAGGAAATGAGGGCTACAGCCAAAGAAACTGTAGGAGTTAAGGTATAGTGCTCAGAGAAGTGAGCGTAAAGAACTGAGATATTATTAAGTGAACTAAAGATGAGTATTGGATTCATAGCTGGACTGCCAGATGAAGTACCAACAAGTAAGATGGATTTGAGGAATTACTTGAGATCTTATATGGGGTTAGATAAGGATCCTTAGAGACTTTCAGAATAATGAGAAAGGAGTTAGAATGAGGCCTGGTTATCAAAGTCATCGATATAGGACGAAGAGCAGAGTCCCAGAAACAATTGAGATAGAGGCAAGAAGTGTCATATCATTTGATAAATGGGTTAAGTTTGAATATTATCAAATAGTAATTCGCCATGAGAAGGCAGGTTTCATAGGTTATAATTTATAAAGTCAAACTGAGATTGGTAAGGTGGTTTGGTGCAGAGAAATGTCCATTTTATGAATAGATCAACTTAGAAAATAAAGACATTGGAAGGCGATGGCCTGAATGGATAAAGTTATATAAGGAAGTAGTAAGCGAGACAATGATCTCAGAACCTATAAGAGGAGAAGACCAGTGACTCTGTGATAAACTAGTAATGAGGCCATCGTCAGGAACCAAGTATAAGTTTGGTTCAATTCAGTGGAATGATGAACCAGAAACATTAGATGCATGTTATTCAAAGGAATATTAAATTCTTTCTTTTCCTTGAATGGATTATGGTAGTTACCTTAAGTTTATTCTGACACTGAATCATAAATGGAGTATGTAAGGCGAGCAGTGGTTGAGATGTAATTGAGAATGCTCTTAGATGAAACCTGAAAGAACAGGTGTAGGCCAAGTTCTCGAAGTAAGAGTTTTGGCAAAATGAAGTCAACTTAATAGGACATATGATCAATAGGAGTAGTGTTGGTCGACCCCACCAAGTTAAAGACAGTTTCAAATGGAGAAAGGCCAACCACACCGGCAAGGGTGAGGAATTTCATAAGATTCACAAAGTATTACCAGAGAATTGCTCAGGACTTTACAGAAAGTGCAGTCTCGTAAACCGACTTATTGTAAGACTAAAAGTTTGAATGGACAAGATAAACATGAGAAGATCTTCCTGGAGCTAAAGATGAAGTCGGTGACGACCAGGGTTGGCGTTACCTAATGGAAGAAGGAAACTTTGGGATATATTATGATACAACTCATACAGGTATAGGTTCGGTGCTTATGCAGCACGACAGCGTAATTTCGAATACATTTGGACAGCACGGTTCATCAGCTTCGGATGGCCTTGGTAGTGCCAATGTTGGGGAACGACTAACTCCGACGGTAGTGTTCCTTCTGAAACTAGTTGTAAGAAAGACCGGTATTCGGTAGTATCGTTTATTAGGACGAATATGTATCGGGAGGAAGTGGCATGTTTTAGTTTGAAACTTTTGAATTTCCTTCTAGGGGAAGTATATATTTGGTTTCTTTCCAATAGTTAAACTCCCAACTTTATGTCAATCATTTTGATATTTAACTGTTTATTGTTCGACCCGCTTGGATGTTCCCAGAAATATTCTTCGGGTATCGAAATGGATCTTCTTAGTGTTACCAGCGGGTGGATAGATTGACTGAAATTTCCCTAATCCTGGAAAGGAATTGGACAAAATTGGGCAAACCTTGTCTTTTTGATTATCTGAGCATGTCACCGAAGAGAATGGAAACTGGAGCGAACCCTATGGATTGGGTAGGGTAGCCGCTATGCGGACTGGTAGACAGACCTCGATTATTATGACTGATTATAGGGATAAAATTATCAAGTTGAGATTGGACAGAAAAAGAGAAAAGGGATTAAGAAACAAGCCGGAATGAGAAATTCCGGGATTGACTTATATGCCAGAAGTGTTAAGCTTTTATTGTACGTGGAATTGATAAGATTAACTGAAAGAATAAAAGTAAAGGAAAGGTGACCGGAGACGGTACCGAGAAGTCGAGTGAGACTTATATGGAGTAAAGTTTTGGAAAGATCAAAATGTATCAAAGTAGAAGGCAATATGCCAGCAATTGCTAGAAAAGTAATGCTATTAGCCGACCCCTAAGCTCACATATTTAGCATGGCCAGATGGGGGCCAAGTCACTAAGGATTATCAAGTGACTGAACCAGCAACGTAAGGACAAAGCGGGGTGCTTCTAATCAAGTGCCAACCGCGAGGGCTTTTGATATAAAATGAGTTGAAATGCAGGATGATGCATTTTATATATACCATGGACGTATTAGGAGTGAGGATATTGACCAATGAAGAGTTACGAAGATTGTCAAAGATGGTGCAGTATGATGCATAAATGTTATCTGAAGCTTAGTGTCCTCAAGAGGAGCATTGGGCACTAAGAGATTCCTGTTGGAAACGACCAATATCTTCCAGAACATCCTTGCTACCATTACCAAGTTCTGTAAGAAAGAGCAGGTAGACATGTGTTGTCTTTTGGAAAGTCATATAGACTGACATTCGTTTGAAAGAAGAGGTTAGCATTAAGCTACCTGTAGATTATTAAGATGAGAATGATTGAAAAGAAATCCTTATTAAGAACATATGATTTGATTATCAATTTCAGGATGTAAGTATTCCTTGGGAATAGAATTGAGGATAGAATGTCCATAGATTAAGACGAACCCTGGGGGATGCACAAAGGATAGCATCACCCCTAATAAAGACATTGTGAATTCAGGCGATATAAGTTGAATCAACCAAAGTATCAATAACCTGTAAGGATGTGTGGAAAGAAGTCTCGAAAAGTACATGGACAGAATTGTTATAGAATCGATTAATGATATTTGATATACCCTGTACCCAGAAGATACAGAAGGAATGATAAGGATGACCTAAGAAACCTTATAAGGAAAGAGGTAATATTCTGAACTTAAAAAGGGAAGTTTGGTAAGGAATGTATGACATAGTAACAATAAGACCAGATGGAGCATGTGTGAAACCATGAAAAAGTATAGATTGAACCAATAAGGTTGAGATTATCCTAAACCAAGAAGGGGGTTAAGTAATGAAATATCCTAAGTATGATTGGGTGTACCTGTAGTAAAGTTCACACCAGAAAGGTTGAAGCAATGACTTTTGGAAGAGAATGATATATGCTTTCTCTCATTCAGCAGAATTTAAGGGAAAATGCTTCCATCCTGAGTTGGAATAGATCCAGAAAACATTGATTTCAAGAAATTATTATAATCAGGAAAGGCCAATGAGGCGGCCGACACTTTAAGAATAGAGGGATGCCACAAATGCTCATACCAAAGGAAATAGAATGAGAATAAAAAGGACCTTGAAGGTCAGAATATGATGGAGGAATTTACGTTCCCTCTAAGGATTGTGCAAGAAACAACTATGGGAATCGTTTAAGTAAACATTCGATTCCCGATATTGACTGAATACAGAAGATAGATTGGTACCGATACTGATCAGCTAATTGGCATGATGATGAATGACAAGCAAGTTTATGTTGGTATATTCCTGTGCAAACAAGATAGTGAATTATGAGGTGGGCAAGCGATAAAGCAAACCGCTAAGCTTCCAGTCTTATACTGGAAACATATGATTAATAATCTCACCAGCCTGTTCCAGCTGCGATGCTGGAAGCTTCCTGCAATTTTATCTGTTTCATGTAATATCTACGTCATGTTCCGGAAGCGTTCCTTATGGATAGGAAATAGTGATCGTTTTGTTTTCCTAGAGGATCTTGAATTGATAATTATGATGTTAGTTATTAGAGCACTGCGAGAACGATAAACAATGGTGATCCTTCCGAGAAGGTAGATGATAACGATTGTGGAAATATCGAATTGAATCTAAGTTAAAGAAATCATCCAGGTTAATTTCGAATGGTTTAATTTCTGGAACGACGGGATAGGTAAAATAAATGATTAGGCTATGATGGTTCATAGAGTGATTATAGTAGAAATAAAGACAAGTGACCGATAAAGATGGAAATAGAGTTGAGAATTAATAAGAGAGTCAGATAGGCGGACTCATGAGAAGCTCCAGTAATGAAGCAAGAAAAGTATGGAATTGTTATGGCAAAGTTATTGTCCTAAATGGAAATTCGGAAATTAGAAGCATAAATGACATGCAAATTGACCCTTTTAGGTTGGGGGAAGTCAAGGGAATTTGGAATAGATTGACTGGGTAATAAAGAGACTCATGGATTGAGGGAGTAAAAATCTAGGCGGTTGAACAAAGGAAAGTCTAACCCCAAAAATGTGACGTTATTAAGAAAAGGTGACGAGTGTCTCAACAAGGAAATGACAGTGGAGTTAAACAATAGAAGTGAATGAGAATTAGACAATAAGAAGGACGTGATTGATAAAGAAAAGATGGGAAATAGTAATGGAATGTGAAGCAAGGAATGTTATGAATGGATTTCTAGCGAACTCTCGAGGTGACAACCTGATAGTGTTAGAATTATGAATATGAAAGAGCCAATGTCGTGGCGTGAAATGTCAGTAATAATAATGACAAGCGAGAAATCCAAGATTTAATCGGAGAGGTTGAAGGATTTTCCAAAAGTAAGTAATGCTAATATCAAACAAGAGTATAGGTCCATAGAATGATGGACAGAGCAGCAAGGACATGTGATATGTGAGATTACGAAAAAGTGGAAATTTGATACGAATATGATTATTTTTCTTCTCTAATAAACCTCTATAGTTCAGAGGTAAATTCTAAGTATGATATTTTGACAATCATGAAAACTTTCTTATATGATTCTTTGGAATTCGTTCTTTTCTTCTCCCTTATTTATCTTCTTCTAAATTGAGAAGAACAACCCTTTAAGGAGGGGAGGTAATACTACGTGACTCTCTGTCTGTGTGATAGGAGTCTAAGTGGAATGCCATTAATTGTTTAATTGCTTGTCAAGTACTAAAGGTTGGCCCCCTTCTGTACTAGCTATGCAATATAACAAATGTTCATTGATCACAGTGATCTCTCGATAAATTTTTCCACCTAAATATATATACATCGAGATTGCGAAGATTAAAGCGATCAGGAATTGCAAAAATTACGAGTGAGGTTATCTCCGGAATTCGTAGCGCCTTAGTGATACCGAAGTCACTACACGTACCAATAAGGTTAATAGTATAAGACCGGACAAGAGCGTGTACCGGATAATGTGTCATGCGAAAGTATCAAAGAATTGGTAGAACGGATAAAGGGTGTATTGTAACACCAGTACGATGTGCTTTAGAAAGATTGGAATGTGTAAGGATCGACCAGAGAATTGGAAAGCGAAATAACCAACAAGTACCCAATTGTCTTCTACCTGATTCCGGGACGGAATCCTTTTAAGGAGGGGAGACTGTAAGAACCCAGATTTTTGGGTAGAATTAAAACTTTTTATTATGTAATAGTATGGGAATGAATAGTGGTTATGACTGCGGTGTAACGAATGTCTATTAAATGAATGGAATGGATTTGAATTCAATTATTTATATGTCATGCAGAATACTTTTGGTTGACAGCATAGATAAGAATGATCTATCTCCTAAGGATATAAGTATATTACTTCAAGTAAGATTATTCTTGTGTCATCCAAATCAATATCTATTATAAGTCCAGCGGTTCCGAAAAAGGTTAAGGAACACTCGAGGGTGAACCAGGTTCATTTTCCTAATTCTACGAATTAAATAAAAATAAGTGATGAATAGTGATTTTGGTGGAATTTGGAATATTATTATAATAATGTTATACCCGGTATTCGGAACGGATTTCTGAGTTCGTATTAGTGATCCAGGAGGAAAATAAGTGTATGTAAAAGCTGTCGGATTCAGAAAAAGAGCACTTTTATTTTCTCCGAGATTTCCCTGGACACTGCAAGACTTAAGGATTTATAAAAGGGAATTAAGGAATTTAAATTCGAGAAGTATTAAGAATGATGAAGAATAGTATTAGAAATATTAAGAAGGTTTTCGGTAAAACCCTAATTAGAAACGAATGAGTTATTCCCTCGAACGATCAATGAAACGGATCAATAACCGGACAAAGAAACAAGCATAGGAAACAAGAGTCATACATAAGCTACTAGAAAATATCTAGCAACCAAGTGGACTCATGTAACTAGCACACTTAGAAAATGAACTAGTACTTAGAAATCAAATCACTTAGTTAGCTTATAACCATCCAATGTTCAACACTTGGCTTGCAAAACTCATCATCCATGACATACTACCTTTAATAAAGCTACTTTAGCTAGATATTATCCTAGCAAGTGTATTAGACAAGATGAGAGCAAGTGGAAAGCACTTTATGCATTATTATCAAGAAAATCAACCAAGCAACACAACTTTCTACAAACTGCCCAGCAGGAGCATCATGGAAAGAAAAATTCACATCTCCATTTATAACCATGATAAAATCACCAAACTTTAACCCAATCCTCTCCACTCCATGGATAATATTCGCTCAAAGTTTCATGGCAATCCAAGTAGTCTAGCCTAGTCAAATCCCTTCCCCAATTTGAAGTAACCAACCTGTCCAGATTCTGGACAGTTTCTGTAGCGATTTTCAAACAGCCATATCTCCTTCCTTATCCAATGAAATTTTGTGTTCTTTAGCTTTTTGGAAATCTGTTAAGATTCTCTACAACTCTCCTTTAGAAATCTCATTCAGAAAAACATGGTAAGGCCCCCATTTTTGCAGTTCTTTGAACGGATGTATAGTAACCTTCAAGATCTAACTTTGCTTTCTTGGTTTCTTTTGGATGATCTAAGCTATTATAAGGCCACACGAGGACTATACAAGGCTTATTAAGTTGTTTTATACACCAAGGAAGGTAATCACCTCTTGAAACCCTAGGCCTTATTTTAAGATCTTGCATGTTCTTGATGATTTTTAGCATAGTCATGATATTAGTATGATTACAAGCATGATTATGGAGTTTGTTAGTGGATCTAAGTATGATTATGTTATGATGGTCAAGTAGATGATTTTAGACAGTTGGGGGATGAATAATATATGTATAAGTTATATGGATGCCCGGTGTGGCTTGTGATTGATGTTGTGAATTTTAGAACGTTCGATTTATAGCCGTCGTAATGCCCGATTTTCGTTAAATCTTGAAAACCGTGAATCACAGTAGGCTTAACTCACTGCATAGCTTAGTAATCTGCCATGTTAATATAGATTATGTTATAAGCTTCGTTTTGATATAAAGTTCGTATGAAACGGACTTACGGTTTAGGAGTTATGATTAAATTCGTGAAAGTGGTTCGGAACCGTAATCAAAAGTTCGTAACCGAAATTGGATCCCTTTAATATTGCGAAATCAGTGGCGAATCTTAATAATTAAATATTAGAGGTAAAAATGAAGGTGTGGGAGAACACCACATGTCGAATGGATCGTTTTCCGATTTTATAAAAATGTTCGAATCATGGTTAAGTACGAAAGTACCCCTAAGAGGTATACTTGGTTATAACTTCGGTAAACCACTTAGAAAACGATCGATAAATATCGAGGTCTAATATTTCGACTTTAAAACTTATACGATTTAAATACTTACCATATGTAAGTGTAATGTCATGCTTTGGTAACGAACAAGTGTCGGGTAATAAAAGCAATAATAAGAGTGAATTAGAGGGGTATAACGAAACAACTTGAAAACGTGTTTCGATTTAAGTTAAGTTTATACTTAACCTTTTGAAAGGTGTTAAGTGATTAATCCCGAATGCCTTGGCTATTTATAGATCATCAGGCTGACCCGGGACACGCTACCACTACCCCTACCCGCACCCGATTCCCAGGCAAGTTTCAAATCCTTTTTAAAAGACTGTTGTTGTGAGTATATATATATATATGTATGCTTTCTGTTATACATATGCCATAGCACGCATGCCTAATTTCAAAGTCATATTGATATACTTGTTCCCTGAATTATTGTTGGCTTATGAGCTAGATAGTTATTATATCAGTTATAAGCCGGAAATTTATAAGACCCTTAAACGAAGGGCATCTGAACCTCATTCCTTGATTATAGACCGGGAGTCGTTATTTCTTGATATATTGACATTATTTTCAGAGGAAAATAATTAAGTAAATATTTCCCATTTATTATCTGGCGAATATTATTGAGATATTCCTTTGAGATTATTTGATAAATATTATTCGGGTTATTCATCAGATATTTAATTATTCGATGAACATTATCTTTAATATTTATCTAAAGTCGATTTAATATTCGAATATTATTTCGAACCCTCAGTTAAGTTATTTACTTAGATAATATTCATTCTTATTTCTTCGATAAATATTATTTTGAATATTAATTCGAGTTTATTTATTTAATGAATATTATTTTAATGTTCATTCGAGCCTTATTTATTTAAATGAATATTATTTCGAATATTCATTCAATCTCTATTTATTTTATAAATATTAGTTGAACATTGATTCGAACTCCAGTTCATCGATAAATATTATTTTAAATATTCCCTTGAGACGATAAATATTATCTTCGACATTCATTTAAAGTCGATTCAATTATTGAACATAATTTTGAATATTCATTCGATAATCATTTCTTCGATAAATATTATTAAGATTGAATATTCATTATTTATTTAATGAATATTGTCTCAAATATTCAGTCGACAATTATTTCATCAATAAATATCATTTTTAAGTTGAATATTCATTATTAATTTAATGAATATTATATCAAATATCCAAGGGATGTTTATTTCACCAATAAACATTATTATTTTCAAATATCCATTTAAGATTGGATTTATTTAGTGAACATTATTTTAAACATTTATTTGAGTTTATTTAATTAATGAATATTATCTGGAATATTCATATAAAGAAGAGAGTTATTTAGTAAATAATTCTAAATATTCATTCGAGGATTACTTACGAGTAATATTATGATTTATTCATATTCCTTAATTAATATTGAGTTAATAAATATTCTTGGAATATTTATTTAAATCCTTTTAAGTTCTTTTATAATGATTCATATTATTCAAAGATTATATGTCACCTTCAGATATGGTGTAAAATATTTTGGAGTAGTTTATGACTATTTTTATCAAGGAGAGGTTTCCAAAACTCTATTTTTATTTAAATCTATCTTAAAGAAGATTTAAATACTCGCTCAACTTCCAAACGTATATAAGGGGACCTCACTTGAAAGATGTTATTTATTGGGCTGCCCGGTCCTATACTTGCTAAAACTATCTTGTCACTCACATCTTGATTCTTTCAAGCATCGATATGAGTCTGTTTGGTTACCTCCTCAACGCTCGAGGGGTAAGAATTGATGGAACAAGTTTATATCCATTAACAAGCATCAGCTTGGGAAATATTGGTGATTTTTCCTTTCCAACCAGATACGACTACTTTGTGGAGTCCTATCAACAAGTAATATACTTGGGGAAAGGGGGAGGAACTTCACGTTTCAAAGTTATGGATGTGAAATGAACTAGGAGATGCGTAAGTGACCCAGTGGCGCCGGTCCAGCAAATGGCCCAACTGTTGGCCGGGGGGTTCCAGAGGGAGGTAGACAAGTAAATCCGTCGGTGCTTCCTTCTACATGTAGTAAACAAGAGGTGGGGATCATAACATGCGACTGATCATCGTGTAAATGCTATGTCTCCTGGCGCGTCAAACTCCAGTATTAGTTCATCTCTCAATGTTGGAAATTTCCTGCAACCTTATCATTATTGGCAGGTTTGAAAAGTGTTTGAATTGGAATTGCAATATTCTTCCTGCAAGTTCCTCTATTATGAAAAGTTGATAATATCTGGCTCATCTTTGACATAGCAGATATTTATTCAAAACAAATATATTTTGAGTTACCTTGTAACTTCATCTCATACCTTATATTGGTACTACATCGTTAATGCATGGCATATGGTTTCAAAGATATTTTGAACTGTTATATATTATTACTGTTCAGTTATATTCTTTTAGGTGGGCTATTGCTCACCCTTGCTTTATTTATCTATATCACAACAACAGCTAGATCAGATGGCCGCGCAAGGCGCACTCAGCGTAAGCAGGTGACAGCCGTCAGAGGAATAATTGCTGAGGTCTTAGCTACCATTGCTGAAGAGGCAGCTACTGGTAGGCTAGTTGTTAGCATTTGAGTATCAAATGTATTTATTATATGGCATATACAAATGGATGGCAAAGAGTATGTAATGGTTAATTGTAATTCTTTGGGTTGTAAGAACTCAAACTTGTGATTAATAATATTGATGGTTACTCTGATTTCATCTCTGGGACTATAACGGGTGTGTTTTATGTTGTTATTTTGGGTCACAAGGTTGTAATTTAAATTATGTTGGTTTTATGGATGGATATTGAGACCTTAACGACCAGATCCCTGACCCTGGATCTGGGGGTGTTACAATCAACCAATTCCAACAGATTTGCAAACTAAAATCAACCAACCAAGCAAGGTACTAGCAAACCAAAAATCCTTAATCAAAATTGGCAAACCAAATACTTCCGTAAATTGACAAGTTAGTCCAATCGGACAATACCCAAATCAAATACTTTCACAAATTGATAAATAATCCATTAATCACAATAGAAATAATAGCTAGCAGATGGTCAGTTTTCTGTACACATTCTAGAGAAACAGATAAGTGTGTTGTACATTACTACTACAACCTGCTCTTATCCTAATTCAATTCAAGCTCTTTAAATAGAGAGCATGGGGATAAACATATGGGTTGACCCTTGGTCTATGACAAGCCATAGATGGATCTATGTAAGACAATCTGATAGGACGCAGATTACAAAAAGAAGCAACAACAAAGAAAATGTTAGATATAATTGATGTGATTTAATGTCAGTGTTTAAGTGTTACAGGTAAAAAGAGTTTAACTTGTTGGTTGAAAGCAGTTGTAACAGAGTTTGAGTATACGCTGATAGCTGGAAGCGCAAACGCTGACAGAAGAAAGCGTAAACACTGCTAGCTGAACACATGGAAGCGCAAACACTGTTAGCTAAGAGAGCAACAGAATTTGCTAAAGTCTGTCTACAGGAAGCGTCTACAAGTCAACATAGTTTGAAGATTAATTTAATATTAATATGGAAGCGATATCTTTGAAGATTGGATAGCTGTCAAAGAGATTGAGTTGACTTAGAAGACGTGTAGCAATCGTAATTGATATCAATTGTATAGCTTAATTTTAGGAGAATCAATTAATGATTGTACGTAGCTGTATATCTTATAAATACAGTTAGGTTAACCCTAGAAGGGTGTTGAGTATTGAACACGGTAAAAGAATACAGAGGGGGGGGGGGTGAATGGATTCTTGAACTTTTCTTGGATTGAGTCTGTGTAGCAGATAAGTGCCTGTGTGTGCAGAAATTAAGGTGCGGATAAGTAAACAACACAAGACACAATATCACTTTAATCTAATGTGTATTAGATAAAGGTTGCTACAATCTGTGAATACAAATGGTAGTATTCTCAGCTTCGTTTTTCTCAGAGAGATATAGCTTACAGTGTATGAAAAACTAGACTCACAAAAGTTACTAAGTTATGAAGTGAGGCTGTGTCCTTATAGAACATGGATACAGCCCACTTACTGCAAATAAGGTAGCTAAACAAATTACTTTCTAGTCTGTCTATCCTTTTTGAGTAAGTGTCCAAACGGTTACAGATTTGACTTTGCAAAGCCTGTTTAGATCCACTTCTTTAGCTCCTTGTCTCTTCTATATCTCTCCAAGCTTCCTTGTAGGCTTTCCAGAGCACGTTACAGGTTGTGGTCCATAAAGTGCATTGGCTTGTTGCAGGTTTCTGACTTGTACAATTTCTTCAGTATTTTGTCTCCAAGAATGTATTCGAGAAGTGACTAAGTAAGTGATTCGAGAACTAGAATTGACTTGATCGATAACTCTGAGTTCTCGAATACTGTTATAGTGACATATCGAACCACTTCTCGAATAGCTCTTTTCCATCAGGATTCCTTGAGTTGTCGAATAGAGCATTTGACTTATCGAATCCTCGAGTTGTCGAATAGCTTTCTGAGTCTTTGAGATATCGAATGGAACTTTGACTTGTTGACTCTTTGAGAACTCGAATACCATCTTGACTTGTTGACTTCTTGAGATCTCGAATAGAGTAGTAGACATATCGAATCCCTGAGATATCGAATGAGATATCGAACAGTGTATTCAGAGATATCGAATAGTGTCTTGAGATATCGAATCTCTGACTTCTCGAATGCTGGACTTCTCGAATAGACAAATATACTTCTCGAATTGGTACTTAGGCAAATTCTTCATTTCTTCAAATCCCAACTGTGATTATTTGGCAGTCTTTAACTCCTTGCTTGAGGCATGAACCATGGAACTTCTTTCAAGCATTATTCTAGACTCTATTTGTACAGTTACACAACTAGGATTTGATGCCTATTACAAGTACAATACAAACAGAAACTCTACAACTAGAGGTTCCCTCAGTTAAGAGGTCATGTAAGTAATGCAAAGCATTACAAACAATTAGGCTTGTTATTAGATGTGTACAGGCATGCCTCTGTAACTAACAATCTCCCCCAAATTGTGAGTGAGACCCTTAGTCACAATTTCATGTCTGATAACAAGCCTATCATACATAAAGATAAAACTTTAAAAGTACAGGTATGTATTTTGATTGAACACATAAATGAAATTACAAGGTAAATACTCTTACAGTATGATGAGGTACTAGCCATTTTCTTTTGATTGCATCTCCATTGCTTTGGCTTGTAGATCATCATATGCTTTCTGTTTCCTTTCTTTCTCCTTTCTTGCAATCTCATCTACTGCTCTCATGATTTCTGTCATAGCATCCAATTCTTCAATCATAATAGAGTTTTTGAAATCTTCAAGCACTGGCTTCAGAATGTTGGCAGGATAGTGACTGAGTAAGTTCATTCTTATATTGACATTGTCTCCATTTCTCCTCCTATACTTCACCACATAGGGATCAAACTGAACTCTACACAATCCCTTTTCCCTTAGCTTTTCTGCTTCAATCTCCAGTCTATCAATTTCTTTCTCCCTTTCTAACCATTTCTCATAGCAGCCCTTCCTTATCTTCTCAGCATATTCTTTCTTCATTTTCACAAAGTCAATCAATTCCAGCTTCCATACTTTCTCCACCTTGTCCTTAGAATCCAGCAATGCAATGATTCTTTCTATCTCATACAATTTACCCCAATGTTGACAACCCCCTTGTTTGAATTTCATTTCTTTCCCATCAGTGTACTTGATTACAAGGTGGTCATCCACAATTGCAGCATAGCATATCTTTTGAGCTCTTAGAAATAGCAGTTGCTCTTCATCAAAGTCTTCATCAAGTGGCTGGAGCTTTAATCCTGGAATGATTGTTAGGGCTCTAGATTTGGATAGCTTCACTCTCCTTGCAGCATGTTTAAATTTTATCCTCTTGACATGGTTGCTTGGCAGAAATCTTTGACCTTGGTTGGTAGACCATAGTAGTATTCCATTAGCAGATTGCTTTCTGAAACATACACATGGTTTCTTGACTTGAATCTTCTTCTTTTCTTGAGATGGTAAGACAGTTGCAGAAGCCATAGATGTAGATTTTGCTAGGTCACTACTAACAGTATTCACCCTAGACTTAGAGTCTTGTGTTGTGGTGAGATTACTGCTAGCATTGCCTAAGGCTTGCTGTCTTCCACTCTTTCTCACATATGTTTTACCTTGGTCATCATCATCCTTTTTATCCTTGTCTCCCTTTTTCTTCTTGTCTTCATCACCCTTATCTCTCCTGTGATGTCTTCTCCTCCCATCACCTTTGTCTTCAGAATCATCATCCTTATTTCTCCTAGGTTGAGCCATCTCTGGAATTTCACCAGTTGCAATATAGGTTCTGAGGATGTGCAGTGCCTCAGTTTCTTCAGCATTTCTGGCTCCAACCTTCTTCTGTAATTGATCAATGATAGCAATGATCAGTCTGTGATTTCTGGAGGTGAGATCATGAGGAATGACCAATTGCTTGATATCTTCAATTCTGGTACCAGACTGATAAATAATTGTCCATGGCTTCTTGATCACTTCTGGTAGCCTTGTAGGTTGACCATTCCTCAAATCATCAAACAGACTCTTGCTGTTCTCATTTTTCTTCTCAATGATCTCAAGTATGGCATCTATCTCTGAGTGCTTTAGGTCTTGTAGAGTCTGGTATGTTAGATGCCATATCTTTAGTTTGGAAACCATCACTATCTCCTTGACCCATATATTGTTGACTTTCTTGGGGATGACAGTGATGTAGTCTATCTGCTTCTTCACCTCCCTCAGATAAAACTGAATGTCACCAACCTGTTCCCTTATGGCTTTCAGAAACTCCAAGAAGGCTTTATCATGATAAACATTGGAGTTAGCAACTTCTTGTAGCTTGGCCTCAGTAACAACTTTGACTTCTACAGGCTTGGCACTCTCAGATATAGAGGTTGGAGGTTTGTCAGATGGCATGCTCCCTGCAACCACTGTGGTGGTTATGGATTGCTTCTGTCCTCCTGGAGTAGTGATGTGCACAGTTGGTAGAGTGACAACTGGCAAGATAGATGGAGGCTCATCCACTTTGGATTTTCCTTTGCCAGGCACATTTGCTAGAGACTTAGAAGCCCTTTGTTGACCACCCTCCTTGATTATTATGCCTTTCTCTCCCTTTGTCTCCCCCTTTGAATTTGAGTTCCTAGCCTTCTTCTCCCCCTTAGGCTTGTTGTCAGGCACAGAGGCTGTAGAAATGTCCTTTGGGAGTGAAGATTCATCAGGTGGAGGGAGACCCATATGCTTCATCATTGCAGCTAACATGGATTGTTGATGCAGAAGGACATCAGCTGTGGTGGATGCATGAGTGTCCAACTGATCATTTAGCAATGCAACCTTTTCTGTGAGATGAGCATTGGTCTTGGTGAGAGTAGCTACCTCCTGTTCAAGAGTGTTGACCTTAGTGAATAACTCATTGGCCTTGAAGCCAGATAGAGATTGGTCCTGAAGCCTCTTCACTTCATATTTAGACAATTCATGCACAGGGACATCAGTCACTAGTCTATCTCCATAAAGATTTTTGAACATTATCCTCAGCATGGCATTGGCATCTGTAGTCTGGTCAGATAGATTCTGAAATTTATGCCCCAGACCTGTGACAGCATCTTTTAGCACAGCCAGCCCATTGTCCACCTGAGTGCAGGTAGAGTTGCAGTGTTTGATGTCCTTGAACACACTGTCCAATTGGGGAAATTTAGCATCAAAGGCCCTCTTGACTTCTGCTACTGAAGTGGCTGTCTTATCACACACCCTGTTGACTTCAGTTTTGACTCCCTTGCCAAGATAGTGTGCAGCCTTGAGGAAACCCTTGTAGGAGTCATTTACAGCTTCATACACTTCACCAGGTGACAGGGATTTTGCATTGGAGCCCAGTGAAGTGATGTATTCCTCCCTGAGATACTGAAGTGCTTCATCGAGAGTAATATCATATTTTCCTTGCAACCAGGCATCTATGTTGCCATCTCTCTCAGCATCATCAATGATCTTTGACTTCTGCACTTCCACATCATCCCTATGGCATAACAGAATAGCCTCATAGTCTGGATTGGGCATGTCTGCAGTGAGAAGGTGCTGAGCAATCTTTGTGAACTCAGGAATCTGATCCACAATTAAGCTTTGAAGTGCTTCAACCGTCAATTGTTGTGGAACAGACCCTGATCCTGAAGCACTGTCATGTTGCACAGGCTTCAGCCATGTTGACATGAAGTCAGAGCTAGAGCTAGGCAAGCTAGTCTCCTCAGTTACAGATGCAACTTCTGTAACCGGATGGATTGACTCTACTACTGGTGTCACCACAGAAGTGGGATGAATTACACCAGCAGTTGACACAGGCACAGAGTCTCTAGTAAAAACTAGGGGAACCTCTGTGTTTGTGATGGTGTCATTAGGATATGCCTCAGCATGCATTCCCTCACCATCTAAATGTGGGTTCTGAGTGGTGAACAAAGTGTCATGCACTAAGTCACTTGAAATTATTGGCTCATCAAGAGAAAGGAATTCTTGATGATCAATACCTTGCATCTCAGTTGTCTGAGTTGCAGGCTCCAAAGAAATTTCAGAGATAGATTCTGGAAGAGAAGTGTGTTTTAGAGTAGATTTTGGCAACTCCCCCTGAGAGATAGAGGGAGCTTCAAAAGTGATGTGCTCTCCACTCAGTGTTGTGCCAGCCTTATCACTCCCATGTGCTGACTCTATACAAGAAGGTGCATTGGGGAGGATGCTTGATTCTATAGGTGCACCCTGTTGAGAGGATACACCTAGTGAGCTGTGTGCCCCTGATTTTACAACTTCAGCCATTTGTGTGACTGAAGAGGTGGTCTTAGTTTTCTTCTTCTTTGTTCTGTGTAAGGGTGACTCAGGTTCCTCACTTCCTAGACCTAATTCAACAGCTAATGCTGCTTCAGACAAGATATTTAAAGGTGCAGACATTACTTCCTTTCTCTTCTTTTTACTAACATCACCCTTTTGAGAGGATGATGCAGTTGGCTCAGTAAGAGGTAGAGTGTTTGGTTGAGAGGGTTGGTTAGCAGGCCCTGGGTTAGCAGTTTGTTCTACTTGCTTGGGCTGTGCTAACTTAGATTTTGCATCAAATGTTGGCATGTTGTGGGGGTAAGTCCTAAACAAATTCTCCATACGAGGAGTTATGTTCAGTCTTACATCCACATCATTCCTAGTTTCCAAGTTACCAAAAATGAGTTTGGTCATGGACTTAGGATAGCCTATTTTATTTTTATCAATCCCAGGCAATTCAATCAATGAAGCATTTTTATAATTAAGTACAGATTGAATAAAGCGAGGGAAGAAAATATCAGTACCTCTCTTGGTTGTGTTCTTACCAAGTCTCCCATATAATTCTTGAAGTATGATTTGGCCAACATCTATCTTCTTTCCATAGGCCAAAGCATATCCAATTTGCTGCACAGGTGCACTGATTTGATCAAAGCTTGATTTCCTGGCAGTGAAGACTTGGAGAAGAGTTGCAAACACATAGCTCCACTCCTTTCTCAGATTCTTTCTGTTTAGCTTTCCAAGATTAATCCCATCTGAGTAGTTTATGAACTCAAAGAATTCCTCCAACTCTGCATTAGTGGCCATTCTGTCAAATGACTCTTGTTGTAGTCCTAGTGCTTGGTTCATGTCTGCAGTAGTGATAGTGATTTCCTTATCCTGAACCTTGCAGTAGATGACATAGGAAGTGATGGCGTTTTCCAGGGCTACAACCTCCACAATAGCAGTACTCCAGAATTGTTCCAGAATATCGAGATACAGAGTTGGGTTGGCAGAGAGTGCATCCTTGATATATGACTCAGCCATCCATTTCACAAAGCACTTGAAATTTGCATTGGGTGCTTCAACATCACTAGTGAGAGCGATGAAGTTGGTGTTGAACTTTACTGTTGCCATTCGTGTAGAAGAGAGAAAAGAAATTGAAGGTTGAAGAAGAAATTTGGCTCTTCGTAGCTAGGGTTTCAGGGGTTTAGAGAGTGTAGATGCTTGAGAAATCGAATGAAATGAATCGAATAGATGTGAGATTGTATAAGTATGAAGTACTTGAATTGTCGATTAGCAGACTGTTTTGTATCGACAAGTCAGGCATTCGAGAAGTAGAAAACAACTATTCGAGAAGTCAAGAATGGCTTAATCGATAACTCAAGCAGATAGAAACTCACAGCTGGCAGTTATCTAACTTAGAAATAATTCTAAATTAAATAAAATGTGTTTTTATGAGTGAATTAAATTTTTAGATAAAAATCCAAAATCGGTTAAAATTCAGCGAGAATTCAGCCTTTTCAAATGATTCGAGAACTCAAATATAGTGTTCGAGAACTCAGTCATTCGAGAACTCAGTTACTATATTCGAGAAGTCAAGAATTTCTCTATTCGATATCTCAGAAAGACTCTATTCGAGAACTCAAGAGTACTCTAATGAGACTTATTAGAGATGTCGAATAGTGAATCATTCGAGAAATCTGACTTATCGAACTATACCCATCACTCATAAAAATTTGATTTTCACTATCTTGTAAAAATTTACCAGACATATTCATTGAAAAATATCCTAGCAAACCAAATAGTGATTTTCTCAAAATTTCATAGAAATTTTAAGTTAATAAAAATATGATTTTCAACATATGCAACAGATTTGAAATATTTATAAATCATATTTCAGCCAACACTTACTTCAAAAATATTGAGAATTTAGATAAAGTAAGTGTTTACTGCTGCAACAATCTAGATGATGTATTCACTTAGCCAGAATCTGAAGAATTCAGCATTCCAATCTCACTTACCAACCTTGTGAAGGTGGCTTCATCTAATGGCTTAGTGAATATATCAGCTAGTTATTTATCTGTAGAGACATAATGCAACTCAATGGTTCCATTAGTTGCATGTTCTCTTATGAAATGATATCTGATGTCAATGTGCTTTGTTCTAGAATGATTGACAGGATTGGCAACTATAGAGATTGCACTTGTGTTGTCACACATGATTGGAATTCTTTCCAACACAAGTCCATAATCTCTAAGTTGATTTCTAATCCAAAGCACTTGAGCATAGCAACTTCCAACAGCTATGTATTCAGCCTCAGCTGTAGAAGTTGACACAGATTGTTGCTTCTTGCTATACCAAGAAACTAACCTTTGTCCAAGAAACTGGCAGCTTCCTGAGGTGCTTTTCCTATCCACTCTGCATCCAGCATAATCAGCATCAGAGTAGCCAACCAGATTGAACCCTGTGTCCTTAGGGTACCATAATCCCAAGTTAGGAGTGCCCTTCAGATATCTAAAGATCCTTTTTATTGCAATCAAATGTGATTCCTTTGGATTTGATTGAAACCTTGCACACAAGCATGTAGCAAACATGATGTCTGGCCTACTTGCAGTGAGGTAGAGTAGAGAACCAACCATGCCTCTGTAGACTGAGATATCTACTCTCTTGCCTTTAGCATCTTCATCCAATTTAGTGGCAGTGGCCATGGGTGTCTTGGCAGGTGAACAATCTTCCAAGTCAAACTTTTTCAATAAATCCTTGATGTACTTGGTTTGACTGATAAAGATACCATCCTTCCTTTGACTGACTTGCAACCCTAGAAAGAATGTCAACTCTCCCATCATACTCATCTCATATCTGCTCTGCATGAGTTTAGAGAATTTCTCACACAGTTTCTCATTTGTAGAACCAAAAATGATATCATCCACATAGATTTGAACTAGGATCATATCATCACCATGCTTCTTGTAAAACAGTGTCTTGTCCAATGTGCCTCGAGTGAATTGATTTTCAAGAAGAAATTGTGATAGAGTATCATACCATGCTCTTGGAGCTTGCTTAAGTCCATACAGTGCCTTAAGCAATCTGTAGACAAATTCTGGGAAATGTGGATCCTCAAAGCCAGGTGGTTGTTGCACATAAACCTCTTCTTCCAACTCTCCATTTAGAAATGCACTCTTGACATCCATTTGATAAACTTTAAAGTTTGAATGAGCAGCAAATGCCAAGAATATTCTAATGGCTTCCAATCTAGCAACAGGGGCAAATGTCTCATCATAATCAATGCCTTCCTGTTGAGAGTATCCTTTTGCAACCAGCCTTGCTTTGTTTCTTATTATTACACCATCTTCATCCATCTTATTCTTCAGAACCCATTTTGTTCCAACAATGGTTCTATTCTTTGGTGCAGGCACAAGTTCCCATACTTTGTTCCTTTCAAATTGATTCAGCTCCTCTTGCATGGCAATAATCCAATCTGGATCCAACAATGCATCATCAAGTTTCTTAGGCTCAACTTGTGATAGAAAACATCCATAGAGGCACTCATTTTGAGTTGCTCTCCTAGTCCTTACTCCTGCATTAGGATCTCCAATAATTTGCTCTGCAGTGTGTGATCTATCCCATTTCCTTGAGTGTTCAGCCTGATTTCTCACCCTTGATGTTGCTTCATCATCCTCATCATGATCATCCTCATTTCCTCCCCCTGTGAAGTTGCCATTACTCACAGGTGTGTCTTGGATGCTTGTTTCTTCACTATTGATTGGCACAAATTCTTCTCTTGTATCATTATTCACTTGAGTTTGTTGAACTTGAGTTTCAACTCTAGTTTCAGTCTCTTCATCAGAATCATCTAGATTATCAAACTTCAATGGATCTTTGTCTTCATCATTGGCTTCTTCTAGTCCAGGTAGTTTGCTGTCATCAAATGTTACATCTGTGCTTTCCATAACTTTCTTTTGACTGATGACATAAACCTTGTATGCAATTCTTTCCATAGAATAGCCAAGAAAAATTCCTTCAAATGCTTTTGCATCAAACTTTCCAACATATTCAGAATTGTCCTTAAGTACAAAGCATTTGCTTCCAAAAGTATGAATATACTTCAGTGTAGGCTTCTTTCCAGTCATCAAGTTGTAAGGAGTCTTTCCAGTGTTTTTGTTGATGAGGGTTCTGTTCTGAATATAGCATGCAGTGCTCACAGCCTCAGCCCAAAAACATGTGGGCATTTTTGCATCAAGTAACATTGTTCTAGCAGCCTCAATTAGAGTTCTATTCTTTCTCTCAACAACTCCATTTTGTTGTGGAGTCCTTGGAGCTGAGAATTGCTGAGAAATGCCATTCTCTTTGCAGAATGCTTCAAGTGTGGCATTTCTGAACTCTGTTCCATTATCACTCCTCAATGCAATCACACTTGCATTGTTTGCCTTTGCTTCCTTGTCAACTTTCTTTATATGCTCAATGATTACTTGTGGAGCCTCATCTTTTGATGCCAGAAATTCTACCCATGTATACCTTGAAAAATCATCAACCATTACCAGGGCATACTTCTTTCTTCCAAGTGACATTATGTTAACAGGCCCAAACAAATCCATATGGATAAGTTGTAGTGGCTTGGTTACAGATGTCACTGTCTTTGACTTGTGGCTTGATCTCTTCATTTTTCCTTTTTGACAAGCCTCACACACTCCTTCTTGGCAGAATTCAAGTGTGGGCATGCCTCTCACTAACTCTCTTTTGACTAGAGAATTAATGGCCTTAAAGTTCAGGTGTGATAGTTTCTTGTGCCACAGCCAACAATCTTCATTTGATGCTTTTGAGTAAAAGCAACAAATTTTGTCCTTGTTTGCAGAGTCCATATTGGCTACAAACAGGCTTCCCTTCCTTACTCCAGATAGAGCAAAATCACCAGTCTTCTTGTGGGTGATCAAACATTCATCTTTGTCAAAATTCACTTTGAATCCTCTATCAGTAAACTGACCAACACTTAACAGATTATGCTTGAGCCCCTTGACTAGTGCTACATCTTCAATGATGACATTTCCAACTTTCAGCTTGCCATATCCCAATGTGTTACCCATGCTGTCATCTCCAAAAGCAACCATTGGGCCAGCCTTTTCCTCATACTGTGATAGCAGGGCCATATCACCAGTCATATGATTTGAGCATCCACTGTCCAAAATCCACATGACCTTCTTTTCACTTTCTTTGCCCTGCAACCACAAAGGTATTACTTTTCCTTTGGTACCCAAACAAGTTTGGGTCCATGTGACTTAGAGACAGTTTTATCATAAACAACATGCTTGTTAACTTTCTTAGTGTCAGTCTTCTTGTCACTGTTGGAAGTCTTAGAACCTGAGGTTTCAGACTTAGGTGACAAAGGTACCTTCCTAGCTTTAGGAGGACTTGAAGACTTTGACCTTGTGTAGTGTGTGTGAGAATTGTGACTGATACAACCATCAATGAACTGTCTTCTTAAATTAAAACAACTAGTCATAACATTCATATTGCATGGCATACAGTCAAATTTATCACAGAAGGGTGCATCTCTATGTCTTAGAGGCACAGAACAATCATAGAAAGGTTTAGACACACTACCAACAGGTTTCTTGCATGCATGAGTTAGATGATTGGTACTGAAACAGTTCTGACAAGTTTTCCTAGGGGCATTAGGCATATAAGCATAGTTGTTATCCTTGTTAATCCCTAGCTTGCCATTTCTGTTCTGTTTCTTTTTAGTCACTTCCTTTCCTGATTCACTCTTCCCAGCTGATACAAACTTAACAAACTTCTTAGGTCTTGGCCTATCAACTACTGGCTTCTTGGTCTTTGACTTGACACTCTCACCCTTAGAGGATGCTTGCTGTTCACTAGATTGTGCCTCATCCTCATCATTCAACATTTGCTTGATGAGTAAGGCATCCTCATCAATTTCAAATGTTGATTCCTTAAAAATTGGATTTTCAGTTTTTCTCAAAATGTGAGGCACTTTCTCATGAACAGCTATGTCCTCTTCAATGACAGCATAGCCTTTCCTTTGTTTGAGAGAGTCATAGTCAAGTCCAATAGCTGCTTTGGGTTTAGCTTCAATTTTCTCACAGTAGGATTGCACTAAACCAGATGATTTCTTGAAAGTTTTAAGTTTGAATTCATTCTCAGCTAATTCATCCCTAAGAGCCTTCTCTACTTGACTAGCACATAGAACCTTGTTCTCCAAATATTCAACTTCTTTCTTAAGGTTTTCTACTTGCATAGCAGTTAGCTCAAGTTCCTCATTCTTTTTGGTTAATACTTCATTTCTAGTAGACAGTTTAGCAATCTCCTCATTAGCAGCAGTCATACTAGTATGAATATTAAACATTTCAACAGATAATTGTTCAATCATGGATTTGTATTCAGAAACAGACATGTCTATAGTAGTGAGAGATGGTACCTGAGAATCAGATGAAGATGAGTCATCCTTGGAGTTGGCCATCAAGGCATAATTGCAGAATTCTTGTTCCTCTTCATCACTCTCAGAATCATCCCAACACTTCCCTTCAGCTATGTAGGCCTTACCATGTGTCTGCTTTTTCAGAAGGGCCTCATACTTAGCTTCTAGCTCAAGATAATATCTATCCTTCTTTTTAGGCTTCTTGCATTCACTGGCAAAATGCCCTAGGTCATTGCATCTATAACACCTTACAGATGACCTATCCACATAACCGGTTTTGAACTTATTTCTGTTTGGTTTCACAGGTGCCTTGTTCTTGTTGGCTGAATGGTTTTGAGTTTTGGGTTTGAAGGGTTGATTTCTTTTAAATCTGATGTTTGGAAATTTTCTGGCCATGAAAGCATATGAAGTATTTTCCATCCCATCAAGTTCTTCCAGAGTGTAAAACTCCTCTTCTTCTTCCTCCTTTTCCTCAACAGGTTCACTCACCCCAGCTTCAGTTTCTTCATCATCTGCCACCTCCTCTATCCTTAGTTGGCTTGTAGATGCTTCTAAGTCCAGAATGGATTTGTTGACAATCAAGGCACATGATGTGTTTATCATCCTACCTTGGTTGGCTTGGATAGCCCTCTTCTGAAGCAACTCAAGTTCATGAGTCTTTAGGACTACATAGAGTACATCATAGGTGACTTTGTTCAAATCTCTCTCTCTAAGAGAAATGACTCTTTGCTCCAGATGATTTGGTGAAGACAACAGAAATTTCATATTTAACTCCTTGGTGCTGTAAACCTTTCCATTCATCTGCAACTCAGTAACTAACTTGTGAAACCTTTCAAACATCTCAGTGATGCTTTCCTTGGGCTGTGCCATGAAAGCTTCATACTGTGTGACCAATATCTGTTTCCTGTTTTCTTTAACCTCATCAGTCCCTTCACACAACACCTCAATGTGATCCCACATCTCTTTAGCAGACGTGCATGATGCAATGTTTGCAAACATTGACATATCCATGGAATCAATGATGAGCAACATGAGGTGGCTGTCAAGAGCAACCTTCTCCCTTTCTGACTCTGTCCACTTTGATGGATCCTTGGCCTCATAAGCTCTAGGGATTGTTATGGTTCCAACAGTCTTCTCTGGTATCTCTTGTTGTGGAACAAAAGGACCATTCTTGAGAATCTCAGGATACAAGGGATGAGAGGCTTTGATGAACAACATCATCTTTATCTTCCAGAGGTTGAAGTTTTCTTTATCAAACTTAGGGACCTTCACCGTTCCTGTAGTCTTTGGTGTATTCGAACTCATGATCGTTTCTCTGTTTTTGAATAAACAGCCCGCTCTGATACCACTTGTTGAGTATTGAACACGGTAAAAGAATACAGAGGGGGGGGTGAATGGATTCTTGAACTTTTCTTGGATTGAGTCTGTGTAGCAGATAAGTGCCTGTGTGTGCAGAAATTAAGGTGCGGATAAGTAAATAACACAAGACACAATATCACTTTAATCTAATGTGTATTAGATAAAGGTTGCTACAATCTGTGAATACAAATGGTAGTATTCTCAGCTTCGTTTTTCTCAGAGAGATATAGCTTACAGTGTATGAAAAACTAGACTCACAAAAGTTACTAAGTTATGAAGTGAGGCTGTGTCCTTATAGAACATGGATACAGCCCACTTACTGCAAATAAGGTAGCTAAACAAATTACTTTCTAGTCTGTCTATCCTTTTTGAGTAAGTGTCCAAACGGTTACAGATTTGACTTTGCAAAGCCTGTTTAGATCCACTTCTTTAGCTCCTTGTCTCTTCTATATCTCTCCAAGCTTCCTTGTAGGCTTTCCAGAGCACGTTACAGGTTGTGGTCCATAAAGTGCATTGGCTTGTTGCAGGTTTCTGACTTGTACAATTTCTTCAGTATTTTGTCTCCAAGAATGTATTCGAGAAGTGACTAAGTAAGTGATTCGAGAACTAGAATTGACTTGATCGATAACTCTGAGTTCTCGAATACTGTTATAGTGACATATCGAACCACTTCTCGAATAGCTCTTTTCCATCAGGATTCCTTGAGTTGTCGAATAGAGCATTTGACTTATCGAATCCTCGAGTTGTCGAATAGCTTTCTGAGTCTTTGAGATATCGAATGGAACTTTGACTTGTTGACTCTTTGAGAACTCGAATACCATCTTGACTTGTTGACTTCTTGAGATCTCGAATAGAGTAGTAGACATATCGAATCCCTGAGATATCGAATGAGATATCGAACAGTGTATTCAGAGATATCGAATAGTGTCTTGAGATATCGAATCTCTGACTTCTCGAATGCTGGACTTCTCGAATAGACAAATATACTTCTCGAATTGGTACTTAGGCAAATTCTTCATTTCTTCAAATCCCAACTGTGATTATTTGGCAGTCTTTAACTCCTTGCTTGAGGCATGAACCATGGAACTTCTTTCAAGCATTATTCTAGACTCTATTTGTACAGTTACACAACTAGGATTTGATGCCTATTACAAGTACAATACAAACAGAAACTCTACAACTAGAGGTTCCCTCAGTTAAGAGGTCATGTAAGTAATGCAAAGCATTACAAACAATTAGGCTTGTTATTAGATGTGTACAGGCCGGCATGCCTCTGTAACTAACAAAGGGTATCCATCGTGAACGAATATCATTCATTGTAACCTAAGCAGCTCTCTGTGATTTTTTACATCACTGAGAGAGGAATTATTAATTCCAAACACTTTTAAGTGCTAAAAAGTGTGTTCTTGTTATTTACTCATACAGTACTTGATTATATATATTGTGTATTCGACCTAACAAGTGGTATCAGAGCTAATCTGTTACTTTATTACAGTTAAAGATCCAAAACACAATAGTAATCAATGGCAGAGATTCCTCCTCCATCAGGTTCTGAGAAAGCATCTACTACTGTTAGTAGGTATGAAACAATTAGGGTTCCAATACCCAAGCCATCAGAATATGCAATCTGGAAGGTAAAGATGACCATGTTTCTGGAAGCCACAGATCCAGAATATCTTGATAGAATTTATGAAGGTCCTCATAAACCTACAAAGTTAACTGCTGCTGCTGCTGGTGAGGAATCAAAGGTGGTTCCTAAGGAAAAGAAAGATCTAACTGCTGAGGATCTTTCATCTATTGCTAAGGATGCCAAAGTAAGGCATTTACTTCACAGTGCTCTTGACAATGTTATGTCTAACAAAGTGATTAACTGCACAACTGCAAAGGATATATGGGATGCACTTGAGGTTAGATGTCAAGGAACTGCTGCAATTAAGAAGAATAGAAGGAACATACTCACACAGGAGTATGAGCACTTTGAGGCAAAGTCTGAAGAAACCATGACAGAAATATTTGATAGATTCTGTAAACTGCTCAATGATCTATCATTGGTTAACAAAGAATATGATCTGGAAGATTCAAATCTTAAGTTTCTTCTTTCTCTTCCTGAAAAGTGGGATGTGAAAACAACCACCATAAGAGACAACTATGATCTTGCTGACACTGAGATTGATGAAATCTATGGACTGCTCAAGACTCATGAATTGGAAATGGAGCAGAGAAACAGAAGATCAAGCAGAAAGTCAAAGACTGTTGCACTGAAAGTTGAAGAAAAATCTTCAAAGAAAGAAGCATCAAGGAAGAAGGCAAAAGGAAAAGCCTTGGTCATTCATTCAGAAAGTGAGTCATCAAACACTGATGTTGACTCAAACACAGATGGAACATCTGATTCTGAAGATGATGAGGAGATGATGCAAATGGCTGCATTGATGGTAAAGACCTTCAAGAAGATGGGATTCAAGAACTTCAAGAAGGGAAAGAGATTCTCCAAGGATTACTCAAAGTCTGACAAGAAAAATTTCCAGAAATCTGAGGGAAAGGACTTCAAATCTGGTAAGAAAGATAAGTCTGAGATTCAATGCTACAAGTGTAAGGAGATGGGTCACTATGCTCCTGAGTGCAAAAAGGGTAAAACTGAAAAGGCACTCTACACCAAAGGCAGAGATTGGGCAGACACCTCAGATTCAGATGAGGAGGTGAACTATGCACTCATGGCCTCTACTCAGAGTGAAGATTCTGAACTAAAGGTACCTCCAACTACCTATGCTTATAATACAGATAATATAACTGAATTGAGAATTTATCTTAAGGCATTACATATCAGTTATAGGGATCAGACTTTAGAAAATGAGAGAATCAAAAGTGAGTGTTCTCAACTCAAAGAAAGAAATAAACTTGTTGAGGAACAACTTGAAAACATGAATAAAATTCAGAAAGAAAGAGATGATGCTGTGCTTATAGAACAGGAGTTGCTAGGTAAGTATAAGCAACTAGAATCTGAATTGGGGGATGCAAAGCACATTATTAAAACTTGGACACATTCTGGAAAAGACACTCAAGAGGTCTTTCAATCAGACACAGTAGGTCTAGGTTATTCTGAGGATGATGTGCTTTTTCAGAATACAGTAAAGATTAGACCACCTCTTTCTTCTAAGAAATTTGGAACATTTGTTCATGGTACTGTTAAAACTGAACATGGAGCTGTTAACCATGAGCCAGTAAAAACCTGTGTAAAACAGGTTAATATTGGTTCAATGACAGATAAACAACTTAAGCATAAGCTTAAAGAAATAAAATCTGTCAACAAACAGAAAATGCCTAGGAAAAACAGAAATGGTAAGGTAGGCATAACATCAGGAATTAAGACAATGCTTGCTACATTTGCACCTAGAAAAACTTGTTATAATTGTGGTAGCACTAATCATCTTGCTAGTTTTTGCAGGAAGAACAAAGACATTAATTCTTTACCCTCCAAATCTGGAGTGAAAAAGGATAATGTCAAACCAAGACCACAAACACTGTGCAAACATTGTGGAAGTAGTTGGTACTCAATTTATACTTGCAAGAATTATCATGCTATTTATCATAATTATTATAAACTGAAACCTAATTTGAAATGGGTGAAAGTTGATTTTTCAAGTACTAAGAATGAAAATGTTAGTTTAAACTCTGATAATGCTAAATCCGCTGCAAAAACTAACAGATTCAATAAAGCAAAAGGATCCAAGCAAGTCTGGATCCTTAAAACTAACAATCAGTGATTGTTTGTGATTGCAGGGCACCAGGGTAAGTACCCTAGTCGTGGACAGTGGATGTTCAGGACACATGACTGGAAATAAAGCCCTGCTATCAGAGTATGAGGAGAAGGCTGGCCCAAAAGTTTCCTATGGAGATGGCAACATTGGACATACTCTGGGATATGGCAATATTAATCTTGGAAGTGTCATCATCACAAATGTAGCTCTGGTTCCAGGACTCAAGCATGATCTGCTTTCTGTGAGTCAAATCTGTGACAGAGGATATCATGTAGATTTTCAGCCTGAATATTGTCAAGTCATCAGTAAATCTACATGGAAAGTTGCACTAGTTGGAAACAGACACAATAATATCTATGAAATAAAATTGTCAACAAACTCGGATGGCAAAGCAGTGTGTCTGTCAACAGGAATGTCCAGTGAAAAGAGTTGGAAGTGGCACAAGAAACTTTCTCATTTGAATCTGAACAACATCAATGAGCTAATAAAGAATGATCTTGTAAGAGGTCTACCAAAGTCATTGTTGAATGTAGAAGGCCTGTGTGATTCTTGTCAAAAGGCCAAACAGAGAAAAGCATCTTTCAAAAGCAAATATGAGTCTTCAATTGTTGATCCTTATCATCTTCTTCATGTTGATCTTTTTGGACCAGTGAATGTCACGTCACTTGGAAAGAAGAAATATGCTCTAGTCATTGTTGATGAATACACCAGATACACATGGGTGTATTTTCTAGCAAAGAAAGATGAAACTGTATTAACACTGGCAGAACATATAATACAACTAGACAAAGGGTCAGAGAATCAAGTGAAGATTATCAGAAGTGACAATGGAACTGAATTCAGGAACTCAACAATGGAAGAATTTTGCAAGAGTAAAGGAATCAAACAAGAGTTTTCTGCACCTGGCACTCCACAACAGAATGGTGTAGTGGAGAGGAAGAACAGAACCTTGATAGAAGCTGCCAGAACCATGCTAGATGAAGCAAAGTTGCCTACATATTTCTGGGCAGAAGCAGTTCAAACTGCTTGTTTTACTCAAAATGCAACACTGATCAACAAGCATGGTAAAACACCATATGAAATGGTGAAAAAGAAGAAGCCAAATCTAAAATATTTTCATATTTTTGGATGCAAGTGCTTTGTGTTGAAAACTCATCCTGAATAGTTGACTAAATTTGACCTAAAGGCAGATGAAGGAATTTTTGTTGGCTATCCACTGTCAACTAAGGCATTCAGAGTTTATAATCTGAGAACCAAAGTGATCATGGAATCAATTCATGTGTCATTTGATGACAAGAAAGTAACTGGACTTGAAGATGTTAATGAACATGATCAACTGCACTTTGAAAATGAAGATTTATTCTCTGATAAAGTAAACTCTGATGAGACTGATCTGACAAACTCTGTTGAGCCAAACTCTGAACCTCTACTGGTAAATACTGAAGAGACTCTTCAATCAGAAACAAGGGAAGAACCAGTTGTGGGGGAGCATAAAGAATCACATCAATGTGGTAATTCAAATACTGATAGTGACTCAGTTGATAACTCGGAATCAAACTCTGTTGATTCAAAATCTGAAAGCTCAAATTCTGAGCAGTCACATTCAGGGGGAGCATCAGAAAATGAAGAAAGGCACCAAGAAAATCAGGCGAGCATGGATCAAGGGGGAGGATCACATGATGACAGAAGCAATCTGCCTTCTGCAAGAAAATGGACTAAGTCACACACACCTGATTTGATTATTGGTGATCCAGATGCAAGAGTAAGGACAAGAAGTGCAACAACAAATGAATGTCTGTTTCATGCATTCTTGTCACAAACTGAGCCAAAGAAAGTAGATGAAGCTCTTAAAGATGCTGACTGGATAACAGCAATGCAAGAAGAGCTAAATGAATTTGAGAGAAATGAAGTGTGGACCCTTGTACCAAGGCCAAAGAACAGATCCATTGTTGGTACTAAATGGGTTTTCAGAAATAAAACTGACAGTGATGGTGTTATCACAAGAAACAAAGCAAGACTGGTGGCAAAAGGCTATTCACAGCAAGAGGGGATAGATTATGATGAGGCTTTTGCACCAGTTGCCAGATTGGAGGCAATAAGGATGTTTCTTGCCTATGCTTTTCACAAGAAATTCAAGGTTTTTCAAATGGATGTGAAAAGTGCTTTTCTGAATGGAAAACTTGAAGAAGAAGTATTTGTTGAACAACCACCTGGTTTTGTAGATCCAAAATATCCAGACCATGTCTACAGGTTAGACAAGGCACTCTATGGACTTAAGCAGGCACCAAGGGCATGGTATGAAACTCTTGCTAAATTTCTACTAGAAAGTGGGTTTCACAGAGGTACTATTGACAAAACTCTGTTTTACTTTCAATCTGGTAGTGACTTGCTCTTAGTTCAAATATATGTTGATGACATCATTTTTGGATCTACTAATGATAAACTCTGTAAGAAGTTTGCCAAGCTCAAGCAGTCAAGATATCAAATGAGTATGATGGGAGAGCTAAGCTATTTTCTAGGCTTACAGGTGAAGTAAACAGATGATGGAATTTTTATCAATCAAGCAAAATATACCAGAAATCTTCTCAAGAAATTTGGCATGCTTGACTGTTCATCTGCAACAACTCCCATGGCAACTGCAACAAAATTGGACAAAGATACAGGGTCATCAGTAGATTTGACAAGCTACAGAGGAATGATTGGCTCTCTTCTCTATCTAACAGCAAGTAGACCTGATATCATGTATGCAACATGTCTGTGTGCAAGGTTTCAGGCAGATCCAAGGGAACCACATTTAACAGCTGTGAAGAGGATTTTTAAGTATCTTAAGGGCACTGTAACTTTAGGGCTGTGGTACCCAAGAGAATCAGATTTTAAGCTACTCGGTTACTCTGATGCAGATTTTGCAGGCTGTAAGATTGACAGAAAAAGCACAAGTGGAAGTTGTCAATTTCTTGGTGACAGACTTGTGTCTTGGTACAGCAAGAAACAAAAATCAATATCAACATCTACAGCTGAAGCAGAGTATATTGCTGCTGGTAGTTGCTGTGCACAGATTCCATGGATGAAGAATCAATTGCTGGATTATGGGTTAAGGTATAGCAAAATACCTATTTTCTGTGATAATCAAAGTGCTATTGCAATGACAGGTAATCCAGTACAACACTCAATGACCAAGCACATCAGTATAAGGTATCACTTTATCAGAGAGCATGTAGAGGAAGGCAATATTGAGCTTCACTTTGTGACTACAGATCAACAACTTGCAGATGTCTTTACCAAGCCTCTAAGTGAAGCAGCATTTACAAGACTGGTCAATGAACTAGGGATGGTATCTGGTTTTGACTAAACATGTTGGTTAGACTCAAAATTTTCTTATAAAATGTGCTGCTCATATTTTTGTGAATTGCTAAAGTGTTATGTGAACCTTGTTAATTAAACTCTGTTATGCATACTCTGTTCACATGTTTCTATTCTCACACTGGTAAACTCTGTCAGCATGATTGTTGGTCATACACTGTTAATATGTTTGATAAACTCTGTGAATTCTGAGTTGATTTTTGTCTGAATGAAAATACCAATGAAGAAAAATGTATGAAGCATGATTCTCAGTGAATAAATCAAGATTCTTTCTGAGTCACTGTGATCTAATCAGAAATTGTGCAGTAAGTTAACACAACATGATACTGTTTCATATTTAGAGCATCTCTTAGTTTATTTGATCCTAAACTCTGAATCTATGAATACTGTGTGCATTGCCTCTCATGAATAACTTCTGATATTGATGAACTCTAAACTCTGATTAGTAACACTCTGTTTCCAAGACATACATAGTTCTTGATGATTCCTTGTTTGTACTTGTGAAAATTTTAAAACTTGAGATGTGTCATTGTTTAGTTTGGTGAGAAACAGTTCATGTCTGCACCCTGTGAGATTTTGAACCAAATAAGTGATTGATACATTTTATATCAATCAGATTTTATTGCTGTGTGATGTTCATCAGTAAGTATGTTGCTCTAGAACTTGAATTAAACCATTTTGAGACTACATGATATGTGTGTGCATGAAAATGATAAAGGCACTAGGATTTACCATCTTTCTTCAAACACTGTTCAAAACTTCTTTGAATACTGTTCATAAACACTGTTCATAAACACTACCCTTAGTAAACCCCTTTGAGCCTAATTAACTGCTCATTTTTTTTAAACTCTGAAGTATTAAGAGCAGTTATATTCTTTTGATAAATCAAATGCAAGCAGGTGAGTGTTTCTCAAGAAAAGAAAAGCTTACTCGGTATATATAATTAAAAAAAAAAGGTATATATACCGATCATCTTGTACAAATATGTACTAACAGTGTGACTGAACACTTTGGTCTGTTAACTTGTTCAGTTTGAAATTCACTCATGTTAAAAACATCTCTTCTCACCTGTTTGATCTTACTACATTACAACCCTGAATAAAGTCCTTTTGATTTGTGCATACATGTAATCGAAGTAGTGTAGATCTGGTGGAAATTCAAGCCTATGGTAGTATCTGCTTTTACTGATTGAATTTGAGCGAAAACATTTCACCTAAACACTTGTGTGCTGTGAGAGTTTGTGAGGAAATCCTTGACATGTAACTCACTGAATGATGCTTTGATGTCTATCTCCTGATCTTTTTGTCTATAATGACTGTGTGCTTACTTGGATAATCATGAACATCAATGGGAACAGGGATATTCAGATTTCTGTAATTAAGGAACTACAGAGTTTAGCATTCATCATATACTCCGTGTTTCATATGAGAGTTTGTGCATTCATTGTTTATTGATTTGATTTATGGATTTTATGAAATATTAGATGCTATAAAAATTGATTTGGTAAACTCTGCTACTCACACACAAAAATAATCACGACTGTGCATTTTTGAAAGGGTTTTAGTGATAAAGTATGAAAATTTGACAAACACTGATGGATTGTGTTACGTACTCTAAGGTAAATTTTCACTAAGATAATTTGAAAATTTTGGAGTAAATGGAGTGGTTGACAACTGTTAATTAGTGTATTTAGTGGTAAAGTGTCTTGATAATCGGAAAGACAGCAGTAATAATGGCTTTTACTGCGCGTGAATTAAGTGAATCGCTGCATGTTTGACACGTGTCCCACTTTCACCCACTCACTCATCATTATGTACCGCTTTCACACTTCTCAAGGGAACAGTTGCGTGTTTTCAAGTAAAAACGTTTGAGTTTAATTTTTAATTACTACTCAAATTACTTTTTGTTACAATCACTACTCACCCACTCATATTCACTTTACCAAAATATAGAACTCCCTTGTTTTTCACTTTGGCATTTTCACAAACACCTTTCTTGCATATCATTTCACAGTCGATTTTTGCTTATTTCTTGATCTAATGGCAACAAAACCTTTCACCTCGTTTGGTCTTCGTTTTGTGCCTAACAATTATGCAGCTTTACTTGAGAACGATCGTGCTCCTGAAGCGTTTCACCTAATGCAAAACTTTCTTCGCGACTCTGAGATTGGGCAAGCGTTGGATGAACTTGCTACTCTATCTTCTTCTCAGGTTGTCACCTTCTGGCAAAACTCAAGGTATATAGAAGGAGGGGAAAATGGAACTCCATCTATCATCTTCTCTCATGAAGAACAAGAGTTTGTGATTACTCCACAAACTGTTCGCGAAACCATGGATTTTGACACACATACTTCGTATGCTGTTGTCTCTGAGCAAAATCTGAGAGAGATGTTAACAGAGATTGGGTATATGGAATCTCTTGCAAAGCTAGGCAGTGTGAGGAGGCCGAATCTTAGAAAAGAGTGGAATTTTTTCTTTGATTGTATCACCAGGACATTCCAGAAGAAGGTCACCAACTGGGATGCTATTCCAATGGACAGTCTGCAAATTGGGTATTCTCTACTCTATGGCAGTAATTTTGATTATGGTCGTTATGTGTTAATGAATTTAGGTGATAAGTTGTCAGAGTCTACTACAGTTTATTTTGCTAGATTTTGTCAACTTTTGTTCAATGCATGTGTACCTGGGTTAGAAGTTGATGAAGCTGATGAGATTCAACCCTTTAGAGTCAATAAGAGAATATTCTCTGATATGACTAATAAAGATGTTGGTAAAGACATACCTGCTTTTGTCTTGCCACTTGCCTTGCAAAACTTCCTCAACCAACCACAAGATCCCCAATCACCACAAAATGACCCACACCAAACACAACAAACAGAAACACAAAATATGCCTGAACCTTTAGACACTGATCGTACTGAAACCATACCATCTCAACCTATACAATCATCTGAGCCAACACCAACAACCACTGTTAATCCTACATCACCACAAACACAACCTGAATCAATGAATCCTGAACCAAAAACCCTGTCACTACTACTCACCCACAACCAACATCTAAATCAAAAAGGAAGAAGCATACTGCCATCAACACAAAACATTCTAAGGCTAAACAGACATATCCAAAGGCTGTTTATTCCAGAAGATTCATCAAAAGGGCAAATAGACCTTCAACACCAACAGCTGAGGAAAGTTCTATTGAAGATGCAGAACTGATTGCAGTGCCTCAAGCAAAGAGGAGAAGGCTCATTCTTACTGATTCTGATGATGAGCATGTTGATGAGGCTCAAGAGAAAATTTCTATTGATATTCCTACTGGTGAGAAAGAGGTTATCATAGAAACTACTATAACAAAATCAGGAGCCAAGATTGCTGAACCAGAACCTGCTAAGGTTCAAGAAAATGAAGCTGTTAGAGATGAATTGCCTATAATGGAAGAGTTTGATGAAACTCCATTTTCTTTTAATAATGAAGCATCTACTCCAACACTCATGGAGGTTACACACTCTGTGGATACTGGTGTTGCTGATGAGCCTACTGTTGTTCTTGAAGACACTGAGGTTGCATCACACACTGAATTAAACTCTGATGCCCATCATGTTTCTGATCATGGTGAGGAGATTGATAAACCAGAGAAGGTTATTTTTTCAGAGCATGTTCAAGTTGATAAAGGAAAACAGGTTGCTCAAGAACCTGTTGCTGCTCAAGATGAAGACATTGCTTTAGTTGCACCTACTAATGTGTCAATGAGTGATTCAATTGAAGACAAGTGTACAGGAGCTGAAAAAGCACAAGCTCAAGCTGATGGTCAGAAAACAGGAGAAAAACCAGATTTTGCTGGGCCTTCTGTTAATGAGATTGATGATAATTATTTGACCCAACAAACTGCTGATTGGTACAAGTCAGAGTGTATTTTTCCTCCTGAAAGGGCAGCTATGTTTCTCCAGGCAAATTCTTCGAAGATTACAAATCCAGATATTTTCACTTGTTTGCAAGGAACAGTGATTCAGATCAAGACCTTGAATCATAGATTTGATGATAATCAGAAAGCTATTGTTGATCTTCGAATAGAGGTTGCTACTCATGAGGAGAAATCTCAACTAGCTAATTTTAAGCTTTTTCAACAATTCTCCAAAGCTCAAGAAAATCTTAATGACAGACTGAGCAAAGTTGAAAAGAATCAGCTTTTACTGAATGAGAAGGTTGATTCCATTGCAAACTCTCTTGAGTTAATCACCTCAATTCTGATTCAAGATGGTGATGATGTCAAAAAGGGGGAGAGAATTGCTAAAACCAAGTGTAAGCAAACTCAAACTCTGTTAAAGAAAGATCATCTGGATGAAGAAGGTGCCAACGCTGATAAGGGTTTAAGAAATGCAAATCCTAGACAAGGACATGGAAGGTCTACGAGGTCAAAGCCAAATTTGGTGATAGATACAAATATTCAGAGTACTTCTGGTTCAAAGCCAAAGGATTTGTCATTCACTGATAATCCACAAATAGATGAAGAATTGGCTGCAAAACTATTTCGTGAAGAAAATGCTGAAGCTACACTTGAGGACATACAAGCTGAAGAAAAGCTATTGCAGAAAGAGCATTTAAAAGCACAAAAGTCCAAGAAAGGGAAGAAAACTGTCAGAGTTTTAAAGCCTTCAAGGCCTGTAATGAAAGGAATTGAGATCAAAGAAAAATTATCTGGTATTCAAGAAGAAGAAGAAGAAGAAGAAGAAGATAAAGGAAAGTTGATTAGAAAGTCTTCTCTTGATGCCAAGCTGAAGTTAAAAGGGGTGATGGGTGAAGAGAGCAAGAGTAAGATGATAGTTACAACCTCTGTTGATACACATGTTGTACAGAAGAATGAAGACACAACCTCTGTTGCTGCACAAGTTGTGACCACACCACTATTGTCTTCTCAGTTGAAATCAAAGTTTGGAAAAGGAGTTCTTCATGATTCAAGTCTAGCAGCTACAGCTCCAATGGATTTCACTGATGGTAGAGTCTTATCTGGTAAAATCGGATACAACAAAGGAGTCATATGCTCACATAGGGATAAAAGACAACATGTTGTTCCCAGAGATCCTTCTTCATTGGCTGTCCCAGGTCGTGGTGTCACTCAAGAGAGTTTAGACAGACTGGAGTCAGTACAGCTTGTCTACCAGAAGAGTTTAGGGAAGGATTTTCTGCTATATTTCATGGCTGATGGAACAGTGTTCAAGATTGCTGAGAATGATATTGATTTAAAATACTGGGAAGAACTAGAGTATGTTCTGTATCTTTTCAGAGTAAGAAATCAAAGAGCTCAGTCAGTTGCAAATGTGCTCAGACAGAAGATGATTCAGAATCTTGCAAGAAGAAATATGAAATACAACATCAAGTATGTTCCGAAGTACAGAGATTGGAATGGGAATCTGATAGAAATGGAGAAGGGGACTACAAAGCTGAAGACTGATCTTGGAATTACTGTTCTGGATTTTAATGTGAAGTCTGAAGAAGTGAAATATATCAGGTTGGGAAATGAAATGAGAAGAAACAAGATCTACGATCTCAGAGCTGCTATCTTTCAAACTGATGAGAATGATCCAGATTTAAGAGAGATCAAGGAAGCTATGCAGATTGAACTTGAAAATGCCGAGAGGAGATTGTTGATTGATTATCTCAGAACAACTCCAGATCTTGAGGAGGTTAGGTAGATAGAATTTGTAAGTAATTCGAATTTTCTGTAAATTTTGCTAAGTCAAGTTTTAAACTCTGATTATATGTTAAACACTGTGTTTTTATTTGTTCGTTTTGACATCATCAATTACTGTGAACTTGTACATTTTTCTAATGAACATGTAACAATCCAGATTTTTCAGAATTTATTATTATTCTTATTTAAATATTTTATTTATTTTTCCATTAAGGAGGAATAATATTATGAATATTTTATTCTTATTGATTGCTTGTACGTGTTTAATTGCCAATATGTTATTCGGGTATACTTTATTTGGTACCGTTTGTGTTATGAATTTTTTTTTATTTTATTAAAAATCGATATTTTTATCGATATTGATAAATTGAGTTTGTTTTAAAATTTTATGGATCGAGTCGGTATTTTATTTGTACCTAAATTATACCCGGTATTCTACCCGTGTGCAAAAGTTTATTTGTGTAAATTATCAAAATATTTGAAAATTTAGTATTTTTACATTTTTGGTGAATTGAGGTTATTTTAGAATTTTTGGGATCAAAACTTTATTTTTCTCGCGCAAAGATTTCACCCGGTATCTTATCCGTGATCCCATTGATATTTGGGTGCGTTATGAAAATATTCTAAAATTGTGTATTTTCATATTTCTAAACAATTCGGGATTTATAAAAATTTTGTGCATAGTTATTTTAATTTTCGGAAAGAATAAAATTTCCAATTTTATCCAAGTAAATCATTTCGGGATTAAAGAAATGATTTTGAAAAATATTTATTCATTCTATTTGTAAAATAGAAATTTATTATTTTCACCCGCTAATTATTTAGTTGACAATTTTTGAGCTCAACTAATTTAATTAGGGGCCAAATATTATTTATGGGGTATTATTTTTAGAATATATAATATATAATATTCTAAAGTTTATCCTATTTTAAATTCTATCCTAATCTATCCTAACCACTACCCGTGTACCCCTCCCCTTTTTTCTTCTGTCACGCGCAAACACCCCCCCCCCTGTCTCCCGTGGCCCCATCCTCTCTCCTCACATCTCCCTCCCGTAGCTCTCATCTCTCTCATATTCCTACCTTTTTTTATTCCCTGCAAAGAAATTAAAACCTAAGTTTCTATACGATTCTGTGGTCCAAATTGAGAGTTCAAGTAACCAATATTCTCCTCTCTCAACCCTCTATCCGATTTCATCATCAAATCGCCTTTTTGGTAAATTTAATTTTCGGCTTAAATTCATTATTGAATTTCGGTTGATTATTAATTGTTGTTGATAGCATATATGTGTAGATCGTTGTATTTAGAGGCTTATATAATTTTTTCGTAATTTTCTGTGTGATTTTTGATTTGGCCGGAAAAATTCTTGTTCACCGGAATTTGAGTTTTATTTGTGGGTTTCTAGTTTTGTTCTGGTGTATATATAGATCGGTGTATGTAGTATGTTATATATTTTAGTTCGAATTTTCTGGGCATGTTTTTAGTTGCCGGAATTTTGGTTGATTCGCCGGAATTGTTCGGTTTTGAGGTGTTTTGGTTGATATCCGGTTGTTAAATTGTTGTGGGTTGGTATGGTTTAAAACAAGGAATTATACATGTTATTAAGGTGTGATTTTGAGACTGTTTTGATGGTTGCCGGAGTTGAGTGGTGTCGCCGGAATCTGGGGAGTTCACCGGATTCTGGAAGAATTCGGTGATGTTCTTCATTTTCCGGTAGATGTTCTTGATTTTCCGGCGAGTGTTCTTGAGAAAGGGTGTTTGATCTTCAAAATCATATTTCACTTCTAAAAACTGATTTTGGATTAAAATTTTAAAATAAAATCCAAAATTCATAAATTAATTAAAATAATTAATTGATTAATTATTTTAAATAATTAGTTGATTAATTATTTAATTTATTTAATTGATTTATTTATTTTGATTAATTTTGTTAAAATCCGATTAACTTTAATTGATCTTAATTAATTTTAGTTAATGATTTAATTAATTCAATTAATCGATTAATTCGATAATTAATTGATTAATTCTATTAATTAATTATTAATTAATTTTGATTAATTTTAATTAATCTTAATTATTTTTTTATTCACGTTTTTAAAAAGAAAAACGAGATGATTCGTTCTAAACGAACAAAAATATTTTTTTTAATGGAAATGATTTGATTTCTAAAAATTCGAAAAATGTTTTAAAATTAGAAAATCAAATGGATGATTCGTATTGAGTTATGATGATATTTAATATATTTTATTTTATTTATTTGTTTAACTTTGTAAATTTTAGAAAATTGATTGACTTTGATCTAAAAATGTTTTACTTTCGAAATGTTTTAAAACAGAGATCAAATATTTTGTAAAATTATGTTCGAGTCATAATACGTGCAATGTGAATTATCAAGGTATTAATGTCAAATATTGTCAAAATTGTCAGCTTAAGTTAGGCACCGTCCTTGAATATATACACTCTAGTATAGACTTATAACACCCTAGTATAGACTTTGGTGTCTTAGTTCTTCTATATATTGAGGCTCTTGCCTCCTTGTAATATTGCAGTTGAAGTATTAATAATATACACTTTTTCACTTCTCTGCCTTCTCTTCCTCTCCTTGTTAACTCAGATCCCTGGTTATATTCTAGATTTTGTCATGGTATCAGAGCAGGAGAGTGTAACAAGGCAGGAGAGAGTTTTTATTAATCTGTAACAGCAAGTTTTTCAAGGAAAACTTCTGCCCAATTTTTGTTTTTCACCCACAAAATAGTCCCAAAAGCTCTCAAATTGCAGGAAATGGTCATACAGTTGATGAGGTAGTTGACACTTCAATAGAGCATCTTTATGATAATGTTTGTGAGATGCAGAGTTCTGACCAGTCACCATCAAGGCGTAGCTTTGGATCTGATGGTGAAGAGTCTAGAATTGATTCTGAGCTCGGACACCTTGTTGGAGGAGAGAGTTGGTGAGACTTGCAGGTACTTGGCTGAAGCTAAGTTCAAGCATTGCAATTTGATGAGGCCGAGAAGCTCTGTCAGATGGCAATAGTTATACACAAAGATAATAGTTCACCTGCTTCTATTGAAGAGGCAGCTGATAGAAGGCTTATGGGTCTTATATGTGAAACTGAAGGAGACCTTTGACTTCAGACCCGGAATGATCTCTATCAACCTCGACCTCAAGAGAGGTTGCAACGGCAGGTTCTTGAAGACTGCTGCCTATGGCCACTTCGGACGTGATGACCCCGACTTCACATGGGAAGTTGTGAAGCCTCTTAAATGGGAGAAAGCTTAATGTCTAATCCAGATTGTGTTCTTTCTTCCGATGAAGAATGAGAGATTGTAATTGCACAAGTTAGAAACTAAGATGGAGGAGTTAAAGAAAGAAGCAAAAGCAAAACAAAAGAGGATAATTGCACATGGGCAGACAAAAAAAAAAGGGCAAAAGCATCCACTAAAAAAGCAAGATGCCAAAAAGAAAAAAAAATGTTGTTGACATGAGACTGATAGCAATATAAAAATAAAAAAATAAAGAAAGCAAAGAAAAACAAAAGAAGAAAAAAAAAGGATTAAAAAAAAGGTCCTTAAAAGCAGTGATTTTATGATTTTAGATCCGATAAAAAAAAATACATTTATTTTCTTAAGGGAAAGTAGTGTTAATATTAAAAAAAAATGGGGATCTTTTGAAAATGTTTCACTCTGATTTAAGAGTTTACCCCGGTTATAGATTTAATTGTGTAGTATTAAGTGGTTGTTGATATTACGGTATCTCTCCAATTTTTTACGATGCTGCAAATTAAATAGTTCAGGGGGCGTTATTCCGACGAAGCAGCAGAAGTAGTGTATATAAAGATGTACACACAGTTCACTGCCACAAATGGAAAAGCAAGCAGCAGAAGTAGTGTATATACAGATGTACACACAGTTCACTGCCACGACGACAAAGCAGCAGAAATAGTAGTATGTATACAGACATACACACAGTTCACTGCTATATCTTGTTAATACTGAGTGATCACAAAGTTGAGTCTCAGTTCCTTCAAAATAATCAGTTCAAGGACTGATTGGTGGTCATCCACCGTTGTGCTGAAAAGCAACACTTTTATTTTTTTGACATGGCCTAAAATATACCGTGTGGTCGCAAGTTCGAATCCCGGTATCCCAAAAGACTCAATAAACTCAAGATCGGTCGATACTAAAAATGGGTATAGTTGGATGCTTAGATTAAGCTCAAGGGCTACTAGTGTCCACTCTTCAATCCCTAGATAGGTATTTCATCCGAAGATGGGATTTCGAGTGAGGGGGCGTGTCAAATATTGTCAAAATTGTCAGCTTAAGTTAGGCACCGTCCTTGAATATATACACTCTAGTATAGACTTATAACACCCTAGTATAGACTTTGGTGTCTTAGTTCTTCTATATATTGAGGCTCTTGCCTCCTTGTAATATTGCAGTTGAAGTATTAATAATATACATTTTTTCACTTCTCTGCCTTCTCTTCCTCTCCTTGTTAACTCAGATCCCTGGTTATATTCTAGATTTTGTCAATTAATTATCGAGGGTTATGATATAAATCGAGTTTTGCCCGATATATATTTAATTGGTGTTTAATTGTTTATATGATTTTATAAGATGTCGCTAAGAGTAGACGACGTTTTCTTTGAGTTACTGACTAGGATTGTCAGATTTATATTTCTTTTTGAGGATGAAGTGTTTGTTTCGAGGATTAATTGGTGAGTATTGACATAGGAATGCCAGCAGAGATAAGAGGTTAAATGAAGAAGGTTGGAGACGGTTGCAATATTGTTTGTGGATTGTTGGATTTATTGTGAGGTGTCTTAACACCGGGAAAATGCCTATGTTCAAAGGGGACATTTCCAATTATTTTCTTCTGGCAGAGATATTGGTAAGCATGGTTACTACGTTTGAATTGAGTTTATAAGCGTTTACAAAATGTCAGAGTTGTCGTCTGAAGACTGAATTACCGTATTACGTTTGACTATAGAAGGGTCGCGCGGGCTCAATCCTAAAGGATCAAACTCGTGGCAACCGCAAGAGCGTAAACCAAAGAATGATCGAAAATGAAGACGATGATGCCGTAAGATAGAAAGAAGAAAGTAGTATTACTTCGGCTTTACGCAATAGCTAAGGACCAGAGGCAAGTGCTACTATCACTCACTTATTGTTCAAGTGATATTTTCTTGATATCTCTCAACTCGTAAATTCACGAGTAATTATTTTGATTAATATTTGTTGCCAAAATCAATACTGTTGATTATTATCTTGACATCCATTTGTATTGTTCAATATCTTTGCTTACATTCATATAAATGCCTGTTTGACAGCGAAATCTTTTATGATACACTTGATATCCCTCAAACCCTGAAAAGGAGTTTTATTGCTAAATAAAGTTGTGTTGGGGATTTCCACAACAAAATGTTTTGACCTAGACGCAGGTCCCCTTATTATTATTAGGCCAAAGTGTGCCTTGGATCCATAAAATTTGTAGGACTCTGCTTTGTGCTTTGTCCGGGACTATTTCGCGACTGATCATCGGCTATAGTCCGTAGCGTCATTTGAAATCCCATATGAAATTATGAAAAGTTTATTGAATTGATGAAAATCAATATTCTATTTGAGTTGGCAAGTTTGATTTTATTTCCCAGTGATTTATTAAATTTCCTGTGTTATTATACACTTGTTGAACATTTTTAGCTCACTCTTGTTTGGTTGGGAAATATCAAAAATTGTTTTGACGTGGTTGAGATAAAATAAATATGAAATTCTTTGACCTCCTATCCTATTTTAGTAATGCACTTGCTGAGCATTTCTTCCGCTCATACTTTCTTGTTTTAAATTTTAAACCTTCAGTAAAAGGTAGTTTGGCGAGACGTATCCGCACAGTTCAAAAAGAGAAGAAGTGTGATGCTATTTCGAAGATGACTTGGCTCAGGATCTCTGGATTTAGTGTAAGATCTATTTTATATATTTGAGTTATAATATTTATTATTATTATGTAATGGTCTGGTTAGCCTGGCGTACTTCTTATCGAAGTTACATCAGTGGTTTAAGATTTGATGAAAGAGAATGTTGGGAATGAATGTTTTTTTTATCTAGTGGAATTTGGATTCTTGTTTCTAGCCCTATAACCTTAAAAGGATCTTGGTGTAATTGGGGTCACAGATGTTATTTTCCAATTGTTGGACAATCACAAGTGATTATTTATTATTAAACAGGTGTTTTATTTTGAGGATTTTCGCGTGACGACCAAATCTCCTGACCCCGGATTTGGGGGCGTTACAGAACAAGTTGGGGGAGATTGTTAAATATAATTGATGTGATTTAATGTCAGTGTTTAAGTGTTACAGGTAAAAAGAGTTTAACTTGTTGGTTGAAAGCAGTTGTAACAGAGTTTGAGTATACGCTGATAGCTGGAAGCGCAAACGCTGACAGAAGAAAGCGTAAACACTGCTAGCTGAACACATGGAAGCGCAAACACTGTTAGCTAGGAGAGCAACAGAGTTTGCTAAAGTCTGTCTACAGGAAACGTCTACAAGTCAACAGAGTTTGAAGATTAATTTAATATTAATATGGAAGCGATATCTTTGAAGATTGGATAGCTGTCAAAGAGATTGAGTTGACTTAGAAGACGTGTAGCAATCGTAATTGATATCAATTGTATAGCTTAATTTTAGGAGAATCAATTAACGATTGTATGTAGCTGTATATCTTATAAATACAGTTAGGTTAACCTTAGAAGGGTATCCATCGTGAACGAATATCATTCATTGTAACCTAAGCAGCTCTCTGTGATTTTTTACATCACTGAGAGAGGAATTATTAATTCCAAACACTTTTAAGTGCTAAAAAGTGTGTTCTTGTTATTTACTCATACAGTACTTGATTTTATATATTGTGTATTCGACCTAACAGAAAAATCTAGACAATCAAATCAGGCCTACTACTAACAACTTTAGAAAACCATGTGGAGCTAGCAAGTCTTGCTCGAGTGTCAACAATGATACCATCCAAGAGCCTTCTCGGGCCAAAATTTCCTTTGTTGTGCTTCCTAGCATTTATTTCCCGCCATATAAAGTAAGTATAGATTTGAACCATAAGCAAAGCCACCATTTTCTTCGAACCATCCTGTATGCTAAGGACATTTTGCTGAAAGTCTGACCAAGTGTGTCCAACAATGCGTAAGTTGAGCAAAGAGAGCATCTGAGAGAGCACAAACCAACTATACGGGCAGTGAAGGAAGAGATGCGTATCAGTCTCGCGACCCATGACACACAGGAAGCATTGTTGATCCAAAGCAATGCCGAATCTAGCAAGCCTGGCTAAGGTGTACAGTCGTCTGTGACTTAATAACCAGTGATGATGATCATATCTTTCCACTTTAAGTTGATGCCAAACTGCAAGAAACCATTGAACTTGTTGACTCCGATGTCTAAGACTTTCCCAAATATGCCATGTTTTAACCTTTTTAATATTCAAACCATCCCATAAGATCACGTCGCGAGAGTCCAGATTGAATGTTGGATAGTCAAACGAGTTGATCCAGTGCAGCACGGCAGGTTCTAAGTGATGATGTCTATCGTTTTGCTGAGGTAACGGCCAACAACCTGTACTGATAATGTCATTAACCGAAGAGTTTCGATGCATACCACATTGATAGATAATAGGAGCAGAAATATGGTTTGCAAGACAAGTATTATTCCACCAAGGGAATAGAGAGCAACACAATATATATTAATTTAGCAAAAAAAAAAAGAGAGCAACACATTATTCATTACAAACTGACCAATTTCACCATCTGTGATCATACCATTCCATCCCTACCAAAATAGAAAATATAAATGGTACTGGAAGGAATTGTTCAATGGTTTTCCACCTCAAAATTTCGGAAACACGAAATTGCAAGAAACGGAAAGTAAGGAATTTAATAATTTACTCAGACGACTATAGTTCATTAGACACAGTTCACTCTGTATTTATATAAGAAACAATACAGCAAAGAAGCTCTATAATTCTAAAGTGTTTATCAAAAATATATGTTGTGGTCTACTGTCAAATGTGTTTTCTTGTGCTAATTTACAATGTTGGTAACTTTCAGTTAAAAAAAACATTTTAGTATTTTACAAATTATGAAGTATGAACCTTGATACAGTAAAGATACAATACATAGTAACTGCATAACAGTAATGAATAATGTGAAGCAGCTACTAAAGAAGACTATGCAGTTGCAAAAAAGTAAAAAAGAGTAAGCTCACATGAATTTTGTTCCCATTGTAGCATGGATTTTCACCAGTGTATCCATAGAGAGTTCTCTAGAAACTACAACATCCTCATATCTTTCCAAAGGCCGTGGATACGGATGATAACCCACTTCAGGCAAAGAGCTTTGTTTTGCAGCAATAGAAGATGATGAAGCCATCTTACCCTACTCAGTCATGATCCGCCACTCTACTCTCCCCTAAAACCATCATTGTAGAAACAAAACGAAATCTATAAGCTGACAAAAAAAACAAATTACAATTAAAAAACTCCAATTAATCAAAAACCCCCAATTAGATACAAACACAAAACCCCAGTTCAATAGGAGTACCAATTAATCAAAAACCCACCAATTAGATACAAATAGAAAACCCCCAATTTCCAATCGGACAGAGACGGAGAGATGGTCGAGAGTGTGCTGAGAGAGAGAGAGAACAACTTTTCTAATCGAAGCCCTGATCGCCCTTCATTCGTTCTTTTTCTCGTTTTTCAATTCGTTAAAGTTTTGAGAGAGAGAGCCAAAATTTTGAGTGAGTTTAGGTTAGGGGAGTTTAGGGGTGAAATGGCATTTTCGTCCCTCAACTGGAGCTCAACTTGCAATCAGGTCATCGAACTCAAAAAGCTTTCAAACGGGTCACCAAACCATTAAAAACTTTCAAATGGGTCACTAAAAACTTTCAAACGGGTCACTAAACCATTAAAAACTTTCAAACGGGTCACTAAACCATTTTAATACAGGTCATCACTGCAGGTCTTGGTTACTCTCTCTCTCTCTCTGTCTCTCCATGTACTCCCTCATCTCCACACTATAACCCTCCTATCATTCATATTATCACGTAATTTTCAATTCTTTATTCTTCTTTCATTCTCAAGTTGTCTTTTCTAACTAGAATTATAATTGTAGAGGAGAATTTCTAGTTCCGGAATCAAGGAGTTAATGGGTTATTGAAATCTTGATAAGAATTTGATGTCTGTAACCTGTTGCCAATTGCTTTGTGGCATTCAAAAACTAAAACCCATCTAGTTAATTTGTAATAGAAAAAACAATAACCTTCAGATAAATTAAAATTTATCAGTAATATGAAGAAATGGACAGCATACACTTGTTTTTAGCAAAATAACCAAGGACCAGTTGTTATTCTCTCATTCTGCATATTATAGTCGGACATCTTAGGTAAAGGAACATAAACTATTGTCACAGTTGAGCTTATCATAATAGGTTTCAGTGCTTTCTGAAGATAACCTAATTCATTGTCTTTTGCATGCTATGATAGTTTGGTCATTTGTATCCAAATTCCGGTAGTTATATTACTGAGGCATAATTCTTGATTTTTCCATATACAGTGAAATCTTTAGTCATTGACTGACCCATGCATTGGGTTTTATATGTAATGAGAAAGCCTGAGGATAGGGAGGTAACTGAATATCCATTCTTTGAAGAGAATCATGGTTAAAATGCACATTATATAGATCCTCTATTTCGATTTGGTTATCTTTGTCTACAATGTAATTATGTTGTAGTTGACTATCTATTCTGTAATTGAATTTGATTAATATGAATAACTGTTAATTTGGTAAATACTACTACTCAGGTAGCAGCAGTAGCTAACAATATTTGTTTCGGTTGTAGCAGCAACCTCGTGCTTGAGGGGCTGTTGAATCTTGATCGTGCTTGTTTAATTGTTATAAGTTGATTAGTTTGATTGTGTTATGATTTAAATTAAGTGTTGTTAATGATTAATGGTTGATTCATGAGTATAGTTGGGGCAGAGATTGATCAAGAATGGGGAGGAACTGTTGCAGGGGGGAATAAGTGTATATTATTGAGTTCGATGACCTGATTGCAAGTTGAGCTCCAGTTCAGTGACGAATATGCCATTTCACCCTAAAGCAATAGGTCACTCAACTGGATATGAAAGTTTTTAATGGTTTAGTGACCCGTTTGAAAGCTTTTTGAGTTCGATGACCTGATTGCAAGTTGAGCTCTAGTTGAGGGACGAAAATGCCATTTCACCCGGGAGTTTAGATCTGAGAAAGTTTTGTTCGGGGGGAGGGGGGAAAGTTTGGTGCTAAGTTTTCATTTTGGGGGGAAGTTTTTTCGGTGGTAAAAAAGGCCGGTTGCTTTAAATTTTTCAATTTTTGATTTAATATTTTATTCTAAATTTTCAATGTAATTATTATAATTATATTATAAAATGATTTTCAAAAGATTTTTTTTCCCATTTTCAAAAAAAAATATTTTTTCCCAACAATAAAATGAGTATTTATTAACATACGTACGGTTGAATCGTTGAAAAATCATTTTATAAATTTATTCGGTGAATCTGGCACGCGTCACATTAATGGAAACAACACTTTTACTACGTTTTTGTTAAAAAAATTCAATTTTTTTTTCATGCATGATATGTTAATGGTCAACTATCTAAAGTACTGTTTGGTCTAGTCTAATTTTGGAATAACTCCATATTAAAATCTTATATGAGTTTATAATAAAAACTCATTAAAAGTACGACTTCTAACTAGTCTCATCCCGATTGAACGTAATCTATTTTTTTAAAAACTTTTTGGATGATCCAACCATACAGATGATGTAATATATTGATTTTAGTGATGCACAAAAAAAATTAAAATATTTAATGGTCAAACTATCAAAACTACTATTTGGTCAAACTAGTCTAACTTTGGAATAACTCCGTATTAAATTCTTTTTTCGAAGATCCAACCATACAGATGATAATCTATATTGAATATATTGATGTGCAAAAAAAAAAAAAATATTTAAAATTATTCTTGTATGAGTTTATAATATAAACTCACCAAAAAAGTGTTTATTAATCTATATTGAAGCACTTTTATTACATTTTTGTTAAAATCTCGTAGAACCAGACCTTTTTATTTTTCGATTATTTTTTTCCAACACTGAAATGAGTGTTTATTGACATTCGTACGGTTCGATCGTCGAAAAAATCATTCAAAAAAAAATATTCAATGAATCTGGATCGTGCCCCGTTATAGGAAGAAACACTTTTACTACATTTTTGTTAAAATCTCGTAGAAACAAACCTTTTTATTTTTTGATTATTGTTTTCAACACTAAAATGAGTCTTTATTAACATTCGTACGGTTCGATCATTGAAATAATCATTCAAAAAAATTATTCAGTGAATCGGGATCGTGTACTTTTACTGTATTTTTGTTAAAATCTCATATAACCCAACTTTTTTATTTTTTGATTATTTTTTACCAACACTGAAATGAGTGTTTATTAACATTCGTACGGTTCGATCGTCGAAAAAATCATTCAAAAAAAATATTCAATGAATTTGGATCGTGCCCCGTTATAGGAAGAAGCATTTTTACTACATTTTTGTTAAAATCTCGTATAACCAGACCTTTTTATTTTTTGATTATTTTTTTTCAACACTAAAATGAGTCTTTATTAACATTCGTACGGTTCGATCATTGAAAAAAACATTCAAAAAAATTATTCAGTGAATCTGGATCGCGTCCCGTTACAGGAAGCAACATTTTTACTTCATTTTTGTTTAAATCTCGTACAACCCAACTTTTTATTTATTTATTTTTTCTCAACACTAAAATGAGTATATACATTAATGTAAAATTTAAATTTTAAATTTGAAATCAAATAAATTCTTATTAAAAATAAAATAAAATCAGAATTTTTGCCAATCTATACTATACTATAATAAGTAAACTAGGAGATAATTGGTAGTTTGGTTCAACCCTATTTTTTAGCCATAATTTTAGTTCAATTAAAAATAAATTTAAAACAATAACGTGGCCTAGACCAAGGGATTGTGCTACTCTTACTGCTCCAACACAGTTCATAGCTGAAGAGCTACCGACAAGGAGCCCATCGTTTTTCAACAGAAACCTAAATGTCAAGAGGTCAGCTACCGACAAGGAGCCCATCGTTTTTCAACAGAAACCTAAATGTCAAGAGGAGCAGCATTAGTCCGGAAGATCCAAAAATAAAAACAAACACTCCGCATATAACTGCTTTTACCTGGTAGAAAATAACAATTGGTCTCATATCTATACTAATATATAATAAGCAAACTAGGGGATAATTGGTAGTTTGATTGTATGGTTCAATCAACTATTAAAAAGAATAGTGATTTTTAGATATTTAGCAAATAGATCACAATCAGTAAATCTAATAATAAGCAATATTCTATATTTAAATCTTTTTTCTAAAGATCCAAGGTTCGAATCCCGTCAACAACAAATTTACATTAAAATTTTATATTATTAGTTTTAAACAATACATGTCATTTATTAAATAACTATTATTATTACAAATAATTTTATTAATTAATATTACAAAGTTAAATTCTATCCATAATAAATTATTTGATTCTATTTAATTTGTTTAATCATATAATTTTAAAAATATTTAAAAGTAACCCGTGCAAAGTACGGGTTATAAGCTAGTTATTTTAAAAATGAAACAGTACATTGAAAAACCGAAAATGTTAAAGGCGGATAAATTCCCCCATCCCAAAATTTTGAGCATTTCATTTCCCACCTCTCCCCCTTTATCTCCCCCAAACTTTCTCTTGTCCACATATTCTAAACTTGTTATAGCGACTGAATATTGTCAATCTCTATCTCCTTCAATCTCTCTCTCTGTCTCTCCCTCTCTCTCTCATTCTCCCTCTTTCCCCCCTTTTTTTCACCAAACAATCTCCACCTTCCCCTTTCTAAACCCACTCGATTACCCACTGCTGCTCTAAACCCACTTGATTTCACTCAATTACATCCAATTAAAAGCTCGATTACACTTGATTTCTTGGTAATCCATTACACATTTTCTTGGCTTCGATTAATTACTCTTGAATTATATGTAATTATTTTGATTTTACAGGTGATTTTAGGGCTTTACATTTGGAGATTTCAATCTAGGGTTTCTGATTTCGAAATTTTGTTAAGGTACTTCATCTCTAACTGTTAGAGTTTCAGTATATGGATTTGGGTGTTCTCTTCATATCTTCATCTCTCTATCGCTTTGACCTCTCTCTCTGTCTCTCTCTCTCTCTCTATCTATTTGGAAGTGTACAATTGATGACTAGATAATAGCCAGTGAAGTGGATTCTGGACAATGAAGGTTGTTGGTGTTTGTGGATGTGTCTGACAAGGGCTAGTTATCAAACGTTTTAATGTGGTACTTTTTTTTTCCAAAGGGCACAAAGGGCTAGTGATGATATATGATTTTATCATGGGTTACATAAAAAGTTTGTTTTGGTGCAGAAAGTTTTATATGGTAAGATTGTTGCCTGATGAATACTTGGGAGCATTCCCTTGTAACTGGTGTTTCTCTACCAATACAATACAGGTATACAACAGTTGTATATAGCAAAGACCCTTAAGCCCTATGAGTATAATTCAGGTCTACTTAACTATTATTATAGTACCTTATTTCTGGTGATAATTGAATTCAATTTTCTTGATCTCCTCTAAATTGACTAACTTTGTGTTGTAATGGTTCTGGATACAGGGACACTTAACTTTGTGTTGGGTTTTTTAAGAATTGTTTGATTTGAGTTGGGTTTTTTGGAATGGTAAAAACAATTGAGCTGGCCATGCTGGGAGTCGGATAGGGTAAGCTGTTCATCCTAATCTTACGATTAAGATACATATTTATGAATCTGTTCAGAGCTAATACATCGGCCATCATTACATTGTAGGTGGGCACTTGTTAAAGATCCCGAAATTGCCAAGAAGATGACTAAATATATGGAAATCAGCACCATTGGTGTGTCGAAAGATTCACAGATCAGAGCAGCGAGGATTTTGCAAGAATGTTAACGAGAATGAAAGATTCTTCGATTTCAGTTACAGCTTCCTGGTAAAGGTTATATTTTATTGTATTTTATTTATGATTTTAAAGTTTTTAGCAGTAATTTGCTTTTTTTGCTCAGACCCTTTATTTTGTGTTTAAAATGTCATGTTTTATTAGAGACTCCCCATCCTTAAGTGGTCTGTTTGTTTTAATTTAATTTTATATCATGCATTTTCTTGTATTCACATTGTGTATTTGTGCTAAAACTGGATACTAAGTCTTTATTTTGTTATGGAATTTTGAACCTGTAGTTAGTGTCATTATTCACTGACCTAGAGAATGTGTAAACAATTATGTTTACTTAAGGCGACAAAAGTGTAGACTATTTGATTAACAGTTTACTTCCCGTGTTTGGTCGATAAAGTGGAATAGTAATGCTGCTTCTTGAGTTTTGACATCATTGAGTTTAATTTATTCTGGAGGACTCATGCGTTCTATATGGAAGCAATAGGCAAAGTGCAGGTTATAACCTCTAAATTGTATCAGGAAGAATTTTTATGTAAAAATTTCATGTTGTTATGTGTATATCGGACAATTTTTGACTTGTCGAGCCTACATTGCATATCTTATATTTTTCAGGTGGGTGATCATTACATCGAAGAAGGAAATGTCCAATTAGTTACAAAACATGAATGCAAGGACTCAATAATCATTCAGGTAAATCTCCATAGAACCATACCTCTTAGCTTTTCTTGTTTTGTGGTTACGATAGTCTAGCTATTGTTTTGTGCCCTGTTTATGTTCACCTTGTTCTCTCTTATTATGTAGACAATCATATCGATGAACCTGCATCTGTGCCATCTTCTTCAATTATGGCCATCTAATTCATATTTAATTCTGTAATTCTCTTGCTTCCTTTGCCCCAATTATGGAAATAGCCTCGGTTAATTTCTCAGTTATCATAGCAAGCTGCAGGAGTTGATCAGATATCGTTAAAGTATATAGAGAATTTGCAGCCAAAATTGTAGAAAATTGATTATCTTCCCCAGAGACAAATATTGATGTTCTCTGCTACATTTCTAGTTAATGTCAAAGGTTTCAAGGACAACAAGTTTCTTGAAAGAGTACGAGTTGCTGTTGAAGAAGAGGAGTTCTAAGCAAAACGCAATTTTAGTTGTGTGTTGCTAATCTTAGATGAAGATTGTGATTTGTATATAAATTGGTCTAGTAGATATTAGACATTTTCTGATGGGTTATGTAATGTTTGTATATACTAAATCTATAATGTTGACATTTTTTTTAAGTAATGTATAATTTATATTAATTTTGTATAATTTATAGTAATTTTGGAGTTTTGATCGTATTGTCTAGCATAGTTTTTTTTCATAAATAAATCATTGTCTAGTCTATTTTTAGCCAATGAAGGCATCTTTAATAACAGTTGTTAAAAATCATATGGGACAATAGCCATGCTTCAGAAGAAACCATTGTAGGACTTCTTTCACATAACTCTTTCTTATATAAAAACATTGTATGTAGAGATTCTTCACAACGGGAAACATATCTAATAGCATAGCTGTTATAGTGTTAGAGTTCTAACAACTCTTTCTATTTAAGGGACCATTGTCTTAACCCTTGAACAACAACAATTGTTATTTTTAAAACACTTGACTAATTTCAGACAAGGGTTTTTAAACATAGCGTTGTTGTTTCTAGGTGTTATACAACGTCGTCCAAAAAATGGTGCGTTGTCTTGCAAGTGTTGGACAACGGCTCTTGGACTACATGTGTGTTTGTCTACACCGTTGTCTAACACCAACTAAGATGACAGGGTTTCTATATAACTGTTATGGTTAGGTTTTCAGACAACAGAGGATTACAATAACTATTGTTTGAAAAAGAGCTTGGCAAAATTGAGAAGTCTTGCATGACATCTATTCCATGTTGTCTATTAGTCAGAAAACCATTGCATTATGTTGTTTCCAGTAACGGTTCTTATTATACAACTGTTGTGTTACGTAATTTTTAACAACAATTTAAAACTGTAGTGTTACCTTCTTCTACGCATCGGGTAAATAACCGTTGTCTGCTTTCTATCAGACAACTGCCGGATAGACAACGAAAAAAATGGAGGTCAGACAACGGTGGTGAAAATCTGTTGCAGGATCGTGTTTTTCTTGTAGTGTTTATAAAATAGAATTGCTTATAGTTTTTTTAGAAAAGAAAAAATTTTAGTTAGATAAAATATAAAAGATAATTTATTCTACGTGTGAAAAAGGAAATTGATTAGTTATTGAAAAATAGAAAAGGTAACATGTTTTATCTAAAAAAAGAAATTTATTAGTGGAAAAATTTTAGTTAGAGAAAATATATAAGATAATGTATTCTACGTGAAAAATAAAATTAATTGGTTATTAAACAATAGAAAAGGTTACATATTTTACCCGAAAAAGAAATTTATTAGTTATTATTAACTATAAATAATTATATAAGGATAATTAGTTAAAAATAATATATTCCGTTAAGTAAGGATAAATAAATAAAATATTGTACCGACCAACCAAAATTTTAATTTTTTATATAATAATATAGATTTATTAACCACAATGCTCATACAAATCTATACTATTATATAAAATCCGAAACATTGAAAGTTTTGGTACCAATTTTTTGGTACCTGTTTTTTGGTACTTCGTGAATTTACTTATGTACCCTTCATTATAAAGAAAAATATATATTAAAACACCTAAAATAAATTTTAACATAATATAATTAATGGTAATTAGTCGATTGCCTTTTTCATATTTACTTTTAGTTGAAGATGTTACCTTTTATCATATCTTTCAATCATTAATATTACATTTCGAATTAAAATACGTTTCCCTTTTGATTTAAAACTAATCTTACAATCATTAATATACACCCGAAAATCTATACTATTATATAAATTCCGAAACATTGAAAGTTTTGGTATCAGTTTTTTGGTACCAATTTTTTGGTACCTGTTTTTTGGTACTTCGTGAATTTACTTATGTACCCTTCATTATCAAGAAAAATATATATTAAAACACCTAAAATAAATTTTAACATAATATAATTAATGGTAATTATTCGATTACCTTTTTCATATTTACTTTTAGTTGAAGATGTTACCTTTTATCATATCTTTCAATCATTAATATTACATTTCGAATTAAAATACGTTTCCTTTTTGATTTAAAACTAATCTTACAATCATTAATATACACCCGAAAATATCATACAATATTTTTCAATTATTAATAAAATATATTAAAAATATACTTTGTTTATAATAAGGAAACATTAGTATAATCCGTAAACATGCGTATATTAAAGTATATTAATTAAAATTAAAAATTATGTAAAAAATAATGATTATATAAATTGGTACCAGTTTTTTTGTACCTATTTTTTGGTACTTCGTGAATTTACTTATTTACCCTTCATTGTAAAGAAAAATATATATTAAAACACCTAAAATAAATATTAACATAATATAATTAATGGTAAGTAGTCGATTGCCTTTTTCATATTTACTTTTAGTTGAAGATGTTACCTTTTATCATATCTTTCAATCATTAATATTTCCTTTCAAATTAAAATACGTTTCCTTTTTGATTTAAAACTAATCTTACAATCATTAATATATATATCCGAAAATATCGTACCATATTTTTCAATTATTAATAAAATCTATACTATTATATAAAAACCGAAACATTAAAAGTTTTGGTACCTGTTTTTTGGTACCTATTTTTTGGTAATTCGTGAATTTACTTACTTACCCTTCATTATAAAAAAAAATATACCTAAAATAAGTAATAACATAATATAATTAATGGTAATTAGTCAAGATACTACCTTTTATAAACAACTAAAAACATCAATCGTATCACATCTTTCCATCATTAATAGTTCCTTTCGAACTAAAAGTCTAAAACACGTTACCTTTTTATTTTAAAACAAATCTTACAATCTAAAATAAGTAATAACATAATATAATTAATGGTAATTAGTCAAGATATTACCTTTTATAAACACCTAAAAACATACTCCTCTATAACTTATTTTTTATATTTTATTTTTTTGTATAAAAATAGGACCTTTTTAATTTAAAACAAATATTACAATCTAAAATATGTAATAACATAATATAATTAATGGTAATTAGTTAAGATATTAGCTTTTATAAACATCTAAAAACATACCCCTCTATAACTTATTTTTGATATTTTATTTTTTTGTATAAAACCTTAAAATCCGTGCCAGAAACTGGTCCGCAAACGTAAAGAATTCAAAGGAACGGAGGGAGTAAATCGTATTATTTCTTTCCATCATTAATATTTTCTTTCGAACTAAAACACGTTACCTTTTAATTTAAAACAAATCTATACTATTATATAAAAGCTGAGACATTAAAATTTTGTTATCTATTTTTTGGTACCTATTTTTTGGTACTTATTTTTGGTACTTCGTGAATTTAATTATTTACCCTTCATTATAAAAAAATACACCTAAAATATGTAATAACATAATATAATTAATGATAATTAGTCAAGATACTACCTTTTATAAACAACTTAAAACATCAATTGTATCATATATTTTCATCATTAATATTTCCTTTCGAACTAAAAGTATAAAAGACATTACCTTTTTAATTTAAAACAAATCTTACAATCTAAAATAAGTAATAACATAATATAATTAATGGTAAGTAGTCAAGATCTTACCTTTTATAAACACCTAAAAACATCAATCGTATCATATCTTTCCATCATTAATATGTCCTTTCGAACTAAAACACGTTATCTTTTTAATTTAAAACAAATCTTACAATCATTAATATATACCCAAAAATATCACATTAATATAATAAAATTAACGGTAATTAGACGATTGTCTTTTTCATATTTACTTTTAGTTGAAGATATTACATTTTATAAACACGTAAAAACATGAATCATATCATATCTTTCGATCGTTAATATTTCCTTTCGAACTAAAACACATTACCTTTTTAATTTAAAATAAATCTTTCAATCATTAATATATAACCGAAAATTTCACACCATAATTTTTCAAGTAAAATGTAACACCTAAAATAAATAACAATATAATATAATAAATGGTAATTAGTCGATTGCATTTTTCATATTTACTTTCAGTTGAAGATATTACCTTTTATAAACACCTAAAAAGATCAATTGTATCATATTTTTCAATCATTAATATTTCTAATTAAAACATGTTACCTTTTTAATTTACAACAAATCTTACAATCATTAATATATACTCGAAAATATCACACCATTATTAATAAAATATATTAAAAATCATATACGTTGTTTATAATAAGGAAACATTATTATAATCTGTAAACATGAGTATATTAAATTATAACAAATTAAAATTAAAAAAATATTAAAATAATGATTATATAAAAACATAATTTTAATATTAAATAAAATTTATAACATAATACAAGAAATCCGTGCACTGCAATACTAATAATTAATCGATTATCTTTTCAACTAAAACATATCATCTTTCTATTTTTTTCTAATTAGTTTCCTTTTTTTTCCTAGAAATATAATGGACAACGTTAATTTCTCATTTTCTAAAAAACACTAGGAGCAATTTTAATTAGTAATTGAACATAATTAAATTATAATTAGTATAAACTAATCAATTACCTTTTTCATCTAAAACATGTCACCTTTTTAATTTTCCCGTTTTCTTTTCTATTTTCTCTAACTAAAATATCTCATTTTTCAAGTATATTAAGGGCATTTCTATTATATGAAATAAAATAGTAATATGATAATACTAATAATTAATCGATTAACTTTTTTAGTTAAAACATATCATTTTTTCTATATTTTATAATTAAAATCCCTCTTCTTCTAGAAATATCAATAATTTCTCTTTTTCTAAAAACATTACAAGCAATTTATTTAGTAAAATAACATAATTAACTTATAATTACTATAAACTAATCAATTACCTTTTTCACCTAAAACATGTTACCTTTTTAATTTTCTCTAACCAAATCCTCTATTTTTTCAATTATATCATTGGCATTCTATCTAATAAAAAAATAATTTTATAATTACTTATAATTAACCGATTATCTTTTTCAACTAAAATCCATCATCTTTTCTAAATTTTTAACTAAAATTCCCCATTTTCTAGAATTATCACGAATAACATTTATATAATTATCATCATATAATCTCATTTAAAAATTTAAGTCTCCAAAAATCATGTTTTAAAAAAAATAATTCAAATAATTAAAAAATTTAATATAATATTAAAAAAATCCGTGCATCGCACTGGTTTTAAGCTAGTTGTATTAAGCTTTATTACCCTTCATTTTCACTAAATTCTAGCTAGCGGGTTTGTAATTTTACAAATTATGATCTAAGCTTTATTACCCTTCATTTTCACTAAATTCTAGCTAGCGGGTTTGTAATTTTGTAATTTTACAAATTATGATCTAATTTATCAATATTCTTTTATTGTATTTCTAAACCAAAAAATGTAGTAATAAGAAAATATATTCAGTGCTGCTGCTAGATTCAAACTTGGGACTGCATTTCTACACAATTATTATCTCTCAACACACACAATAATTGATCAAGAAAAAACTCATGTTGCGTACGTTAAACTAAAGAATTATAATTAAGATTAGTACAAAACTTTTGTTTATTACTATTGTCATTTTTTTTATTACTATTATCTTTTATCTTTTGTTTGATCCTTAAAATTATTTATATTAGTACAATTAACCAACAAATATATTTGTAATTATGTAAATATTATCTATATATATTATAATAGCAGGAAATCGAATAGGCTTTCACTCTGAAGCTTCAAAATATTTTTCATCATTTTTCACATTTTTGATTTTTTTATTAAAAAAATTCCTTACATTTATTAGGATTTTAATTAGTCATTAATTGTACCTATTAAACTTATATTTAATATATTTTATTTTACACTTAAATAAAATTTTAGTCAATAATTATTATAATTATCTATATAAAATATTTCAATTATGATTATTACTTTGTTAGAACATTATAATTATATATATATATATATATTGAAAATTTTATATACTTCCGTATCTTATCATGATCTTCACGGTAATTGATTACGAATTTATCGAAAAGTTAAAATCGTTTATTTATTATTGCCGAAAAAATTGAAGTGATTTTGAATAAGGATTAGAAATGGACTATATAAATAATTTTATTTTATCATAGTAGGAGATCGGAGAGGCTTTCACTCAGAAGCTTCAAAATATTTTTCTTGATTTTTCACATTTTTTATTTTTTTATTAAAATTATTTCCTTCCATTTATTAGGATTTTAATTATTCATTAATTATACCTATTAAACTTATATTAAATACACTTTATTTTATACTTAATATAAAATTTTAGCAATCTTTATTAGAACCTTATAATTATTATATTAATGTAAAATATTAATTATCTATCTAAAAGTACAATTATTTCAAGGTAAAACGATGAAATTAAATAATTAATATTTTCAATTTCTAATCTTAATTCAAATTTGATGCAACTTTTATCGGCAATAATAAATAGACGATTTTAACATTTCGATTAATTCGTAATCATTGATCATGAGAATCATGACAAGATACAAAAGTATTTAAATTTTTCAATTAACATCCACAATTTAAATACAAGCAAAATTGTATAATTTACTTTTACACATGAACAATTTACACAGGGTATGACCAACTCGATTAAATTAAACCAATCCAACCTTTTTCTTTACTGATTAAATCAATGAAAAAAGTTATATATTCGTTGTTTCATTATATTGTGTTGGATTAAATTAATATATTCTAACCACACAAATTCTTATATTATTACTAATCAATGTATAGGGTTGGTCCTAAGGTAAGGCGGCCAAGGCGAACGCCTAGGGCACCATCCCGTCAAGGGTACCAAAAAAATAATATATATGTAGTAGATAACATAAATTTAGATATATAAATTGATATGCTTGCATTTAAATTTGCTTTTGAATACTAAAAATTCTTTTTACAATTTTATTCTATTCAACTATAGTACTTATTCAACTATAGTACTGTTTTGAATATGAATAAATTTTTTCTTTATGATCTTGCAAAACAGGGGTACCATTTCAAAAATTTATTTAGGGCACCCTAATCTTGGAACCGGTGCATGTATGTTATGAGACGTCCGACGGACGTCGGCGTTTTAAGAAGTTAATTAGTTATATTTAATATTTTATATATTTTTATAGTAAAAATTATGTTGAGAATGTAATTTGGGTATGAAAAAAGTAAGAGAACTTTATGAAATTGATAATATGTTAGACGATATTCATTTTGTTTGTATAATTAATTTTAAACGACTTAGTGTTTGTTGAGATTCCAATGATTTTTAAATTCATTTTTATTGAAGATAGAAAATAATTATATGTACATATTTATTATAAGATTTAATATTAAATTATTACAATATATGAGTACCATTTTGAACATGTGTCCATGAATTTAAATCTAATATTACATATAAAAAAGTTTTTATAAATGCTCAAAAAATTAATCAAATGAATAAATATAGGTCTAGGATCACTCCAGGAAATATGAAGTAAAACTTACAAAACATATTTGAATTCTGTTTTGTTTGTCATGCAACCAAATTTATCGAAAAGTTAAGTCAATCACACATCTTAACACATTTACATTTTGCTTCTTTTTTTCATCATACAAACAAATTTATCAACAAACTAAGCAATCACGTCTTTCATAATACCATTAATTACAAAAATGTTACTTTTACTTATCCATTGTTGAACTTTTTACAAATATTTATTAATATTGGATTTCAGAAGCATTTTTTTAAGCAACAAAATAGGTGTCGTCAATATATTCAAAAATATTATTATTAACACTTAAAAGTTTAACTCAAACATGTTTACTTTTTGCTAATTCTTTTTTCTAGAATTCTTTAACATTCAAATTTACTAACGTTTTACACAAGTTTCAATTCATCGTATCAACTTTCAAATAATAAAATTCAACGAATTATGATTTATATATATAATTTTTAAAAATATTTTACTGCCATACCTAGCGCACCATTGTTACCTAGACTTGCTTAATGTTTTGTAAAACCGTAATTTTGGTTGTTGCTTCTGTTTGAATGTATTTTAAGATTTTAGTTCTCTCCGATCTTTCATCGTATATTTACATCCAGTTTGAATGTTTTTCAACTGATTTATTTTCTTGTTAGCAGTAGATTATTTTCATTCTTATAATTTTTACTTTTCACATTAATTCTTATGACTCACGAGAATATGATTAGAGTATTTCACAAAAAATGTGTGTATTTTATAAACATTAATTCTTAACCAATAATATTCACACAAACTGTATTCAGCCTTATTCATCCTTCACTTTTGGTGAATTTTATCAGATTATAATTATCAGAGTATAATTAGTTTCGCATACTATGATCTAATTTATCAAGATTCCTTTCTATATTTTAATAAGTTTTGCTAGGGATCTCGAAAGAATTCCCTATTGATAAGTTGATAATCATTGATTGAATATTTAATTTAAAAATAAAAAGGTCCATGTATACCTCTGTTCTAAAAGTCGGCGATTAATCGGGATTAATCGCCGATTAATCGCTGTTCGGTAAGGAACCGAACTGATTTTACAAAAATCGGCAAAAAAATCGTTTTTTCAAAAAATCGGGATTAATCGGGATTAATCGGGATTAATCGGTCAAAAATCGGATTAATCGGTCAAAAATCGGCATTATTGATAAAAAATTGAAAAATATGTAGAAAAATTAAAAAAATTCAAAAAGTATAAAATTAAATAAATTTAAAGAAAAATATTATTCTCATATACGAAACTAATATTTTAAACGGTTAAATCATGAATTTTATCCATTTTTTCTCTCATATTGACCCCAATTCAAAAATTAGATCTTAAAATTTATATTTACTTTAATAATGCTATATATTTTCAATATATTTGTATAAATATATGATAATTATTCATGCATAATCAAAATAATAAAATAATTATGTATATTAATAATAATTATATTTAAAAATAATATTAAATTAGTTCCGATTAATGATCCGATTAATCATTCCGATTAATCCCCGATTACCCGATTAATCCCTGGATCGTGCCTCCACCGATTAAGTCCGATTCCCGCTTTTTACAACACTGATGTATACACATCAATAACACAAATCAAGTCATGCTACTTGACATTCAGGAACAAAAACCCTTTAGGGGTCCTAGCATTGCTCAAAAAGATTATAAGCCATGTGATTATTTTAAGCGAATATATAGTTCAATACAATGATGGGAAATATAGCAGTCAAGATTTTTATTAATGAATTTGGTTTAATAATTTCGGTTAAATATGTATCGTCCAAATAAGCTAAGATAAACAATTTTTTTTTTGACAATGAAATGCTTATAATCTTATAAATGAGTATTTAATCTAACAATTCTCGAGTATCGAACCCATGATCTAGTTCGATATTCTATTAAGAGTATTTATGTTTAGACTTACAGAAATTGTGCTATCAAAAGAAACAGTAAAACCAAACCTTCCAGTCAAACAGTAAAAACAATAGAGCTTAGAACCATATAGTCATATAGATCAATCCAAACCAAGAAAATACTAAGAGGGGTGTATTCATTTGAGATTTTGATGGATTTAATGGATTATCAAAATCAGTGGGTATTCGTTTGGGATTTTAAACAATCTTTTAAAATATGCAGGTATTCAATTCAGATTTCAAATAATCTTTCTAAATCTGTGGATATTCAATTGAGATTTTAAAAAATCTTCTAAAATCCGTAGGTATTCAATCAAGATTTAAAACAATCCTTTAAAATCTCAAGGTATTCAAAAAGTCATGGATTTTTTTGGATTATATAAAATGATAGATTTTGATAGATTTGCTAGTGCATTTTTTGTTTTTTGAAATCCAGCCAAATTCTGCAAGATTTTGAAGGATTCTACTAAAATCAACGAGACTCTACATAGACTCTACAGGATTTCACATAAAATCAGTCAAACTCTACGTAAAATTAAAATCAACAACAATCTTTCAAAATCCATCGATTATTATCAGTCCGTTAAAATCCTTTAAAATCCCAATTGAATACACCCCCCTAATTGTGTTTGGTTGGGGGAATTGGAATAAAATGAAATGAGATTTGAAATATAAAATAATTAAATATTCAAAATTTCATTTTTTGGCCTAATTTCAAAAGTAACATCTACATTATAATTTAAGCACTATCCCCTCTGTTATAGAAATCGCCCGATTTCTGAAAAATCGTCGATAAATCGGCCAAAAATCGGTTAAAATTTTGGAACCGATTCGGCCGATTTTGTAAAAATCGCCGATAAATCACCGATTTTTCAATCAAATCACCCGATAAATCGTAAATCGGTACCTCAACCGAATAGTTCCGATTTCCGAAATCTGCAACACTGACTATCCCATCTATTTTCTTCATAAATCTTAGCACAATATTACACAACATAACTAATATAAGGTTGTCAAACCAAACAAACAATCTTTCCATCCTCCTACTCTGTTCATTCCGACTCTAATAGTTTCTTCAACTTAGAGCACTTGGTTGCCCTGCTGTTGTACTTTCTTTGGCTATTCAAGGCATCTTTCGTGGTTTCAAAGACTCCTGTAAAATGTCTTGGCAAGTATTTGTTGGATATTGTTTTCCCAATATATGATTTACACCTCATTTTTTTTACAACACAATTTAACCTATCATCCCATATATTTATCTTAACATGAGTTGTTTCCAGTTCTTTTGTGTAATTTATCTTTATACAACCACACATTTGTAAACAAATGGTACGTATCATACTTCAGCAAGGTACGTTCGCATAATAGTTGAATTGCATATTTTTGAGTTCTATCAATCCAATGGTAAGTATCTTAATAAATGAATTTATTAGCTGTTAAGATGATGCAGACCATTACCTTAGCACTGCAATTTCATCACTGTATCATACTTGGGACTAAAGTTTGTTATTCTTTTTAATAGCTTATTCTCTCTTTTGCTAGACACATAAGTGTCATATACAAACAGTACAACTTCTGCCGCTTGTCTCAGTGATTTTATTGATGATTTCTCTCTTTCCAAATTAGATATATATAGATATGCCGAATCCTGCTCTAATTAGAACTGAGAACCAGTGATTTGTATAGGTGAATTTGGGGATTTGGATGCAAATCACTACTGATTTATGTGATTATAAGTAGTGAATAGTATAAATCGCGACCATAAGTTTGCATCCAGTTCATCATTTTAAGTTACACAAATCAGCCGTTCTCATAGTATATTTTTGAAATTGTCAGAATCATGTACTTTGGGATTTAAATTGCATTATATAGTTAAATACACTACTTCCTTCAAGACATGAAACGAGCATTTGATGATAGAATCGAGACCAGCACGTGACCATAAGTGAGTTTTGGCTAGTACAACCACTCTACTGTCCACTGGTTGCATAGACTGCAAGCGGAACGTAGGCGCTTATGATTCTTGATCAAGCCTTTAGTTCACTTTAGCTATCTTTTGCTTTGTAGTTCTCAGGTGTGAACTACAATGCTGGTGACTTTGGTCGCGCTGACAAAATGGTTTTGGACTTTTTGCAGCAGCCTTCGTGTGTGTAAGTACATGCTTACCGAATTAGACCAGTTTGTGAAGATCTGTGCTAACTATCATCTACTGCTATTTACTAGTATTCACCTCCTACTCCTGACAACAGGGCCAGAGAAGCTATTTTAGAGCCCGGTTCAGGGTGTGGTCTCGGTTAGAGTCCTCCCGCCCCAAATTGTTTGAATTTAATTGTTTAATTTTATGTTCTCTTTTGTTCAGTTTGTCTATCTAATTGTACCTCATACGAGTGCAGAGTGTACTTTTAGAAATTTAGTTTCTTTACGTGATTATTTCCAATAATGTACTGATTGGTTTTCTGTAGTTTGCTTGATTGTAATGGTGTTTGATTCTTTTTGGCAGGCTGAAACCCTTTTGGGGTATCTGAGGGAACCAAGAAGCATCATCTTCAAGTCCATAGAGGTATCTAGATACGTAGTATACTATAATAGACGGTGTATGTTGTTAATAGAAATAATTCCTCAGCTCTTTTATTAACATTACGGAAATATATACAATAAACAACACTCATCCTAATTAGGCTATAATCAAGGGATCTAAATATATCTCTAACTAATTATAGAAACAGCCTAACTAATCATATCCACAAATATTGCACAGTACTAACTAATCATATCTCACAGATATGTTTAACACACCCCCTCAGTCGAAGCGGGAGGTAGACGAACACTGAGACTGTCCCTGAAATCGTCAAAGAGAACCCGTGGAAGACCCTTCGTGAAAATATCCGCGACTTGATATCTGGAAGGTACATGAAGAACCCGTACCTCACCTCGTGCAACTTTTTCCCGTACAAAATGAATGTCCATTTCAATGTGCTTAGTACGTTGATGTTGCACTGGATTGCCCGACAAATAGATGGCACTAACATTGTCACAATACACAATAGTAGCCTTTCTAACAGGACAATGTAATTCCAGTAACAAGTTACGGAGCCAGCATGATTCAGACACCACATTAGCCACCCCCCTATACTCAGCCTCCGCACTAGATTTTGAAAGAGTCGGTTGGCGCTTGGAGGACCAAGAAATCAAGTTATCACCCAAAAACACACAATACCCGGATGTAGAACGGCGCGTGTCAGGACACCCACCCCAATCAGCGTCAGTGTATGAGACAAGAGAGGTCGGTGAAGAGGAAAACAGGTGTAAGCCATGGTCCTGTGTTCCTTGAATGTACCGAATGATTCGTTTAAGAGCTTGCATATGATCAGTCCTTGGATCGTGCATGTGCAGACAAACTTGTTGAACCGCATACGAAATCTCCGGTCGAGTAAATGTCAGATACTGTAGTGCCCCAGCAAGACTACGGTATAACGATGGATTTTCATAAGCTGGGCTAGCAGTTGCACCGACCTTGGCCTTCTTATCAACCGGAGTAGGTGATGATTTGCAAGACGACATACCAGCCCTGTCAATGATTTGCTGTGCATAATGTTTCTGGGACAAAAACATACCTGCCTTATGCCGAGTAACTGAGATACCAAGGAAAGAATGCAATGGTCCAAGATCCTTCATAGCAAATTGTGAGCTAAGAAGATCCATAATCGATATACGAAGAGCATCAGAAGAGGCAGTGAGGATTATATCATCGACATAAATCAAAATATAGGCCATATGAGAACCACTGCGATAAACAAACAATGAATTGTCACACCTGTTGTACTCTCTATTAGTTGCTTTTAGGGTGGTGGAGGATTTGGGTTGCTGATCCTTGTGTTTTGTTATAGGACTGATCCAGATTTTCTAGATTTATCGTAGTTTTCTTTTGCTTAAGAATAAAGATATACCAATACTACTATAATTAGTATTGTAAGCTTCAGCTCATGTTAATATTTCAAAGGTGGTAACTTTTTATATGGCTACATTTTGTGATTGTAATATAAAAAAAAATGATAATTTAAAATCTAGATACGCAACCAATTACTTAGGTTCGAACAACCATTTCACCCTTAAAACTGACTCTAGGTGTAATAAAATCCTGCATATACATAACAAATATCTAAGATAGATGCCTTAATTAATTACATAATTGAAAGTATAACTGTACTTAAATTGAACTTAAATAATCCAGAGACCTTCAATATATCTTGATATCTTGATAAAATGGCAAATTAACAGATTCAGATTACTCCATGGTGATTTGCATGTCGATCTTTTCATAGAATGTATTTCATGAGGTGTGAAAATGAATGTTAAATTCATTTTCCTTCTTCTAGCTTCTGGTGAACAGAACACTCTACGAGAAGACAGTTGCCAGTGGCTTTGGTTCAATCCACTTTCTTCTAGATGCTTCTGAACAGCAGCAAGTAAGAGCATCTTTCTTGCACGTTTTAATTTTACTGCATAAATAATGAGACGAGATATACAGTAGCCCGATGTATACACTATATATAGTCCTTTAAGTTTTCAATTCCTCAAGTGTTGATTGCCAACTCTGCAGTTCTGCTTGATATTAACTAAAGGCTAATTTGTTTATGTTTTAGAAAGTGGCTTGAAAAACTGGAACACCAACTTCAGAAATCCAAAATAGTATGAAAATGATTTTAAGTAGATCTGATTTTTGTTCCTTTAAACACCATATGCAGTACAAGGAAGTCATTTTGTCATACGCGATCCTATTCAGAGAAGAAAATGGCGAGGTGTACCCAACTTGTTTCTTCAAGCTATTTACTTATTTATTGTTACTAGATGATAGCCCGTGCCAAGCACGGGTCGAAATAATTTATTAAAATTGATCATTTTTTATTAAATTTTATAGGTAATATTTTATATATCATTAAAAAATACTATAAAAATGATAAAAGTACAAAAGAAAATTACGATATTTATGGAACTCAGTAGTTTATAAAAAAAAGAATTGTAATTACATCAAAATTTCAATATTTCTAGGAGACACAAATTTAGAAGTAAGTATCATTAAAACGTGTTTCACTTACAAATAAGATATTAGATGATAAGGGCCCAAGAAATTTAATTAAATTGATCATTAATTTATTATAAAAAATTACGTTATATACAAAGAATTTGCTTATTAATAAAGGTAATTTTATATATTATTTATTTAAGAAAATCGAGAAAAAAAAACTAAATGATTCCGATATATACGTTAAAATGTACATGATTATGATAAATACGTTATTTGTGAATTGAATAGAGTTATAATAAAAATTACAATTATAATAGTATTAACATTTTATTATTTTTATAAAAAATAATATAGAATCCTTGGAGAAATAGGAATCTTATGGGTGGAACCAATATTTGGTACCGAAGTACCATTAAAAATGTATTTCGTTTGTCACCGTAGATTAACATTTGTATTCGTAGTCTTTTTTTTTATTAAGTTGTAATAAAAAAATTATAATTGTAATATAATTTATTTATTTATTTTATAAAATAACATAGAATTCTAGAGAAAATAGGAGTCTTGGGGTGAAACCAAAATATGGTACGAACCAAATTTGGTATAAAATAGTACATTAAAAAGGGGTTTTGTTATTAATACACGTTATAGATATAGATTTATTTATTATTTATTTAAGATTATATTTTAAACAATCAAGAAAACATAACATACATGGTTCTGGTTCTAATATATACGTTATTTGTACAATTCAGTAATATTATAGTAAAAGAATTATAATTATAACAAAGTTCCAAACAATTGTTTTAGAAAATAATATGAATTTTAGGGGAGTAGGAATCTGTGATGAAATAAGGGTGAAACCAAATTTGTTACGAAAATATCATTAAAAAGGTTATAGATTCGTTAGTGTTTTATCAAATGTTGTACGATCTGGCTACGTATTCGTTGGTGTTTTACCCTCTATTTGTTGGTGATTTTTGATCGTTGGTTTTTTCAAGTTAAAAAAATTATAAGCAAAAGAATTATAATCATCATAAGAACTGTATTTTAAACTCTTTTTAAAGGCACATAATATTCTAGGAGAAATTTGATTTTTTTTTTAAAATTACAAATAAAAGAATTATAATTATAATAAGATAAAAATTACAAAAAGAATTATAATTATAATAGGATTTCTATTTTTATTCTATTTTTTTTTTAAAAAAACAACATAGTATTCTAAGGAAAATAGAATTTTAGGGGTGAAACCAAAATATAGTGCGAACCAAAAATGGGTGAAACCAAAATATAGTGCGAACCAAATTTTAGGTAACTTTAAAAGAATATTTCGCTTATTAATAAAGGTTATAGATGAGGGAGAAACATTGGTTGCTTCATGATTAAATTTTAATATTGGTTTTTTTTTTTGCCAGAAAAGTTAAACGGTTTCATTAAAATGAACAAACACAAAGCAGGGACAAACCCCCAACTTGTGGTATGATCAGGTTGAAAAACAAAGACAAGCTAAAACACTTAGCTGATTTGTTTCCTGAACATTTGACAATACAGAACTGAAAAATTCTGTTAACTGAAAATGAAAACAAAGACAACCCAATTAATCCAAAATGCACCAACATCCCTGAAAACAGTAATATCACAATTGACCATATCACGTAAAAACCATTGTTGGGCCATTGTTCAGGCGGAGCACCCCAGCTATCTACTTGCCGGGAACCAGCTATAGACTTGCCGTAAGTGAAGAAGACTCCCCATGGGTGAACACTCTCTTGTTGTGAAAGGTGAGCTTTTGCAATAATCGTCACTGCCCTAGCTTCGATGAGGTATTTCCAGATCTCTCTAGACATCAATTGAAACATTTTCGGAGGACGGAAATAACAAAACGACTCAAAACAAAACATACTAACATACAAACGCATAAAGCGTTACTTCGCCCAAGGCGATACAATTCGAAAAGTCAAAGATCTCGGATTGACACCAAATTATGATATGATGTTAAGCAGGAGATTTTGAGTTCAAGAAATTTGTTTATTTGATATTTCGAGTTCTAAATCAAAATAGATCTGAAAAGAACTCGAATGGGGTTTCAAAATTTTTGGAAAAATTTCGATATATGGGAGGAAAGAAATGGAATTGTGAAGGTGGAGGAAAGCTTGGTTGGAGAAGAAGGATAGAAGAGGAAGAAGGGGACCTCCGGTCGGTGGGTAAACCACCGCCGGAGGGGAAAACTATCTGACTAAGGAGTAAGGACTAAGTAGTGGAGAGGTTTTCGGTGGACAGAGAATTCTTAGATGTTAAACAATACTTTTAATATTGGTTTTAGATGACAGTAATTACTATAGAAGTATTCAAGTGAACATCGGTTGTTTCAAGTCCGTAAACATTAGGTTTTTCATCTCTGGCATGGACTTTAAGTGGGTTTCCTCTGAATAATTTTATCAGTACTCTGTGATGCAATTGAATTGTAACTCGGAGTTGGTCTATTGCTTTATTTCTGTTAAAATAAGTCAAATTAAGTTAGCTATGGTTGCTAGTCTAAATTAGTTGTTAGTCTAAGTTATATTGTCAAGCATTCACCAACCAATCTTAGACTTTATGTACTAGTTTTCCTCTATATATAGACTTATCTACACATGTAATCAATCAAGCAACTCAATTCAATGTAGTCTTCAATATCAATACACTTTAGTTTAGATTCTTGTTTATCAATACACTCATAATTTCTACATGGTATCAAAGCTTTAAGCTCCTCACCTCCGTTATCAGCAGCCATAGTTGATAGTTTCCGCTGTCTCCTCCCTTCTTGTAGCAAAGTCATCATCTTTGAGTCATTACACCAAACACTTGGTGGGTTACTCATCTCGAGCAAGGTTACAACCTACAATCAGTTACAACCTTCTTTCATTGTAGGACCAAATCCTCTTATTGCAGTATTGTTCAACATTTGTTGTGCAAGGGCCACAAGTTTTGCAGCTTCTAACAATTGTGACAACGCCAACACATTCTCTTACCTTGAATTTGCTCACATCTAATCCCACCTCCAAAATAACCAAGAACCTGATCGTATTCACTGATTTCTCCACCAACCCAGTTTCTGTTTTTCAACCACATCCACCTGCACCGACTGCATTCGAGAGAGGAGGCGGAGAGAGAGTGTGGGGAGAGAGATACGATGTGGGTGGAGAGAAATGGTGGGGAGAAATTTAGAGAGAGATTTGGAGAAAAATTGGGAGAGAGTCAACGAGGAGGGAGATGGAGCTGTTTGATGTTGCCATGGAGAAGTCGTAGATCACGCTATTATGTTTGTGTGTATATATAGTTGCTTACAATTCAGCACGGCTTGAAGGTTCTGTGTTTTTAAGCCCGGTTACATATCTCTATTTTCTACCAGTACGCCCAGTTAATCAGCATACTTATTTCCTCTACTGGGCCAACTTATGAGCCCATTGGTTTCATTTAGTTGGGTTCAGTAACAATATTTGGGTCACGTCAAAATTAGCCCACCTGAGCCACATAATAAATCCACGATTAATTGGCACAAATTACATTCCATACATCTGGACTATTACCCTCTACATTGTAGTCCATAAAAATTTCAAAGTTACTTTTGAGCGTTTTCTTTACAAGAATGAAGGGAGGTTGCATTTTGGATGAACACATCATTTTTCTTGATCTCAAGCTATGCGTAGCTTTTTCAACGAAATACATATTTGGCGGTCCACTAATGCAACCTCAGATTCTACACCAGAAATTGCATCAATTAGTGAGCTTGAATCCATTCACAGTCACTACGGGTACAGCATTTGGGACAGAACGTAGCCGCGAAAGTTTCCCTTGTAGCCTCATATTGCTTATACGATATTTTAACTCTGCTACGTTACACATATGCACACACAAGCAATGGCACAAGGTCACCATCATCACCAAGCTCACATTGCTTATACAATATTTATAACTCTTCTACGTTATTATATACACACAAGCAGAGCTACCCTCACAATTTCTACATTCATCGATCAATAAGTTCAAGATGGCATGATTCTGCTACATTATGTCTCCTCAACGAAGCGCGCTCATCCTTCTACCTTCTCCGGTGATTTTATTTACAAACTCAAGCTGGTTTTTCAACCATATTTAGTTTGAGGGGGTCAATATCAATACACTTTAGTTTAGATTCTTGTTTATCAATACACTCATAATTTCTACATGGTATCAAAGCTTTAAGCTCCTTAGCTCCGTTATCAGCAGCTATAGTTGATAGTTTCCGCTGTCTCCTCCCTTCTCGTAGCAAAGTCATCATCTTTGAGTCATTACACCAAACACGTGGTGGGCTACTCATCTCGAACAAGGTTACAAACTACAATCAGTTACAACCTTCTTTCATTGTAGGACCAAATCCTCTTATTGCAATATTGTTCAACATTTGCTGTGCAAGGGCCACAAGTTTTGCAGCTTCCAACAATTGTGCCAACGCCAACACATTCTCTTACCTTGAATTTGCTCACATCTGATCCCACCTCCAAAATAGCCAAGAACCTGATCGTATTCACTGATTTCTCTACCAACCCAGTTTCTGTTTTGTCAACCACATTCACCGGCACCGACTACAATCGAGAGAGGAGGCGGAGAGAGAGTGTGGGGAGAGAGATACGATGTGGGTGGAGAGAAATGGTGGGGAGAAATTTAGAGAGAGATTTGGAGAGAAATTGGGAGAGAGTCAACGAGGAGGGAGATGGAGCTGTTTGATGTTGCCATGGAGAAGTCGAAGATCACGCTGTTCTATTTGTGTGTATATATAGTTGCATACAATTCAGCACGGCTTAAGGTTCTGTGTTTTTAAGCCCGGTTACATATCTCTGTTTTCTACCAATACGCCCAGTTAATCAGCGTACTTATTTCCTCTACTGGGCCAACTTATGAGCCCATTGGTTTCATTTAGTTGGGTTCAGTAAAAATATTTGGGTCACGTCAAAATTAGCCCACCTGAGCCACATAATAAATCCATGATTTATTGGCACAAATTACATTCCATACATCTGGACTATTACCCTCTACATTGTAGTCCATAAAAATTTCAAAGTTACTTTTGAGCGTTTTCTTTACAAGAATGAAGGGAGGTTGCATTTTGGATGAACACATCATTTTTCTTGATCTTAAGCTATGCGTAGCTTTTTCAACGAAATACATATTTGGCGATCCACTAATGCAACATCAGATTCTACACCAGAAATTGCATCAATTAGTGAGCTTGAATCCATTCACAGTCACTACGGGTACAACCTTTGGGACAGAACGTAGCCGCGAAAGTTTCCCTTATAGCCTCATATTACTTATACGATATTGTAACTCTGCTACGTTACATATATGCACACACAAACAATGGCACAAGGTCACCATCATCACCAAGCTCACATTGCTTATACAATATTTATAACTCTGCGACGTTATTATATACACACAAGCAGAGCTACCCTCACAATTTCTACATTCATCGATCAACAAGTTCAAGATGGCATGATTCTGCTACATTATGTCTCCTCAACGAAGCTCATCCTCCTACCTTTTTCGGTGATTTTATTTACAAACTCAAGCTGGTTTTTCAACCATCTTTAGTTTGAGGGGGGTGTTAAAATAAGTCAAATTAAGCTAGCTAAGGTTGCTAGTCTAAGTTATATCATCAAGCATTCACCAACCAATCTTAGACTTTATGTACTAGTTTTCCTCTATATATAGACTTATCTACACATGTAATCAATCAAGCTACTCAATTCAATGTAGTCTTCAATATCAATACACTTTAGTTTAGATTCTTGTTTATCAATACACTCATAATTTCTACAATTTCTATGCCTATTCCAGGTTGTAGAAGTCCGACTATGTTTTTTTCTGCTGCAGATTATGAGACACTGAGATCTTAGGATTCTAATATAATCCCCCTAAGTTAGAAGATTAAAATTTTGATCGTCGCTTGCAAAGCTCAAAAGGGAAAACGCGATATCTGTTTGAGTGGCATACATGCAGTAGTTCTACCTACTGTAGGAATAGTTGTCTCAATTTTGTAATATTGTAATATGCTATTTATGTTGTATCCCATACATCTGTAAAATGAATTTCATTTTTTAAAAATTGATAATAGTATATTGTTTTGTGATTGAATTTGAAAGTTGAGAAATTATATTATTACAAGATTTTGGTTGTACAAATTTTGGTTTTTGATTGTTCAATCGTGTACAGAAATAAGAAGAATTTTTTTTTTATTTTTTTCGATAATATACGTTGGTTATCTACATATTACGTCGCCTTTTTATCCTACGTCACCTTTTACCCAACGTATATTATACCTATTACGTCGCCTTTTTACCCGACGTACTTTATACGTCGCCTTTAATTTAACCAACGTAAAATACTCGTGATTCTATACGTCGTCCCTCTATACGTCGCCATTTGACCGACGTATAAGACCAAAAAAGGCAACGTAAAAGCCATGTTTTGTACTAGTGAATTTTAAATAATTATTCAACCTAGCTAGTACATTACCTAATTAGGTTATATGTAATAAACTCTCTTTAATTCAAGATGTACTGCATTTCACCACAAATTGTACATTGATAGATTAAATACCACTACAAGAATATCCTATTCTGCCAACGGAAATATCCGTTGGCATGGGAAGGAAATCCGTTGCTAAAACAGCATACCAACGGAATGCCAACGGAAACAATCTGTTGGTATAAACCTTCTCTAACAACGGATTTATTTCCGTTACTAAACTTAACAACGGAATGCCAACAGAATTCTTGTTTTTACAAATCGTACCGGATATTTTAATTACCAACCAAATGCTAACGAAATTTCCGTTGTTATATTTACCAACAGATTACCAACAATTAATCTATTGGTATTATTAGTAACAAATTTATAACGAAATTTTTTATGTCAGAGACAACATCTTTTTTTGGTAAGCCAAATATATTATAAAAAGCAGCTAGCTGCTAGAATTACATCAATGAAAGAGAGAACAACACTGGACTCAAAAAGCTCAAACTTAACGAACCAGAGAACCACCCATGAATTATCAACCTCAGAGACCTAGCCAACCTCAACGAAACTTAAACAAATAACTTAGAAAAATACTACTAATTCTCAACCATACTTAAACAAAATGAAATAAGGTAAGGCATCACCACTTTTGACAAAATGAAAACCACCACTGCCTCTACCAGATTTGTACCAGTCCTTAGTTTTGATTATCAGGTGCATCTTCAAACAACGCCATCTGCAAATAAACCTCATCCACCTCCATGAAACCTGGATCAGTCACTAAGTCCTCCACCTTTGCTACCTCTGCAGATTTCTCCACCACTCCTGTTTCATCTAACTTTATACCTTTCATCCCAGAAGAGATCACAGACATCCTTTTCATAAGAGCATCCAAATCACTCTTAACAGCATGGTGCAGAACAACTTTGACGTAGATCCCTTTTGAGATTTCTTCCTCCAAATCAATCGCATTCTTTTTTTTAAAAGCCTTGGATATTGGCACAAGACAGCCACTTTCCAGAATTTTCACCGCTTCTAAACTCAGCCACTTTCAACTTTACATCAACGAGAAGACTAATGAGTTAGTCCACCAGTGATGCTTTTGTTTCTCCCAAGCTTCGGAGATTTAGCACGAGCAGTTGGCATCTAAGAAATTAGAGTAAAAGCAAACAATGTAAGTCTAAAGTAGAAATAGAATAAGTTGGTTACAACACGAAGAAAGCTAAAAGTGGGTAATAACATACTCTATTCGTTTTTTTACTAATTAATTATTTACGAACATAACTAAAGTCATTCATCTACAATGCAGGAATGTGTATTGACTAGTCTTGTTCCATTTTAGAGGTTCAAGTATACAGTCTGTTCTGTAAGTTATAAGCATTCGCCTGTACTAGTCTTGTTTATTATGGTAGATTTGCAAGCTATTGGCTTTGTAGTGGACATCTTGTTTGTTATACCGGGTCAGTATCATTTTGCAGAAGTCAATACACATTCTTGCTATATAGCAAAACAAAGAAATGATGATACTCATTATGTTTAACTTGGAGCATTTTGTAATATATAATTTACTTTTTGTGTATAACAGTTTCTTTTCATTTGATATTTTAGAACAATATCAAATTTAAATAATGATAGTTTAAAAAAAAAAAACAAGATATGAGCAACATAGACCCAACTAATGCATTTCCCGCACTTATCATATTTATGTGAATAAAAAGTTTGGTACAAAGTTATGTAATATAATATGTGAGTAATAATTTGACTAAAGAGCCTGTGTAAGGATAGTGTTGGATTTGCTCTAAGTTAATTCTTTTCAAGTGTGATTTACCAATAGCCGGACTAAGGGCAGTGTGGTTGAGAGTCTCACTAGCAACACACAGACATAAACAAGGTAATTAGACGGAGTAATAGTTAGCAATTACAAACAGAGAGATGAATCACCTTCTTCAGTTCAACTTTTGGAGGAGGTTCTTCGTAGAAAGTTGGCATTGGAATGGCTTTAAACGTAAAGCTCTTCCTCAATCTTTTAATTTCTACCTCTTGGCTTTCCTGTGCCAAACCCCACAAAACAAATGAATAGCACGAAAACTAAAGTCTATATAACAGAGCATAAATTATGCATTGGTTTCCAATTATGAATTCCTCGACACTTGATTTAAAATTAGAGTAAATAAGAAAAACTAGAAGTCAAAAATATCTGAACATTCATGGAAGTAGTAAAAAGAAAAAAAAACGCTATTGTCCCTTTTATTCAGAAGACATTGTAATACCTATTCGCATCATCCGTCGACCAATCACATACAGGAACATTAAATCATCCACAAACGGTAATAACACTCAAGTGTGTGCAATGTGTCATAATTAGGCGAAATAATCTACACATGAGAGAAAATAATTAGGCGAAATAATCTAAGAAACAGATTTAGGAACAAATAGAGCCTTACTATGTCATAATCAGAGAGAGAGAGAGAGAGAGAGAGAGAGAGAGAGAGAGAGAAATCTTTCCATTCATTCAACACCAGTTTTTGGATAGTCCGAAAGCACCAAACCCGATAAACTGTCAAGAACATGGAGGAATTGAAGTAAAAAATTTGATACAACAAACAAAGCCCCTTCATTTACCTCGTTCATGGTGGTCTCACCTAATTCATTTACCTCATTCATACCTCCGAATCGAAGCCCGAAAGCCACTAAACAAGCCCGATTAGTGAAGAAATCGAATTGATTGAACTCAAAATGAAGAATCCCTAATTTGAAAAAGCCCTAATTTGATGAATCCCAATTTGAGAGAGTGATGTTGATGTGAGGGACTGTAGATTTGGAGAGAGCGTATATATCTATGAGAAATGAACTAAATCTATTGAAGGTAGAATGGTGGGAAATTTTGAGAAAGGGGATTTAACAAAGGAGGCAAAATGATATGTTTTGAGCGCCTGTAAGGGGGAAATGAAAATTTGGGTTTGGAATAACGTGGGAAATGAAAAGAGGGCAATGAATAAATTTATTTTGTTTGGTAATTTAACGGTCAACTAGTACTTTGACTAGTTTCGTCAGGGTTTAGTGTTTTGATTTTTTTAAAAATATTTCTCGACGATCAAACAGTACGGAGGTCAATATCCATCTTTTTTAATGTTATTGTCAAAATTTAAGAAAAAAATAAATTTATTTGGTTTGGTAATTTAACGGTCAACTAGTACTTTGACTAGAACCCCCAAACAGGGTTTCGTCAAGGTTCAGTGTAAATATTTTTTTAAAAATATTTCTCGACAACCCAACTGTACGGAGGTCAATATCCATCATTTTTAATGTTATTGCCAAAATTTCAAAAAAAAATTCTAGTGCTTTGTCACGGATTGTTGTTTCTATTTTTTAAAACATATTTATCGACGATCCAACCGTACGGATGTCAAGATATATCTAATTTAGTGATATTTCCAAATTTTCAAAAAATAAAAATTTAATTTGGTTCGAGATCTTAGTAAATCACTACTATTCTAACTAGTACTAGTAACTAGTGCTTTGTCACGGGTTGTTGTTTCTATTTTTTAAAACATATTTATCGACGATCCAACCATACGGATGTCAAGATATATCTAATTTAGTGATATTCCCAATTTATCAAAAAATAAAAAAATTAATTTGGTTCGAGATCTTAGTAGATCACTACTATTCTAACTAGTACTAGTAACTAGTGCTTTGTCACGAATTGTTGTTTCTGTTTTTTAAAAAATATTTCTCGACGATCCAACCGTACGGATGTCAAGATATATCTTTTTTTTTTTTGCCCGAAAAGAAAACATTAACCATTCAAATCCTCAGTAAGTACATGATGGAAATTCAGGTAGGCATCCCCCCTTTTCCACTTACGCTCAGCTAATGAACTAGTAGTTCTCGCTATATAGTGAGCTACTCTGTTCGCGGAACGTTTGACAAAATTCAACGTAATATTACGTTCTTTCAAAGAAACTAACAGTGACTTGCAATCTTGAACTATTCTGCCTAGATACGAGAGGTTAACAGTTGCGCTGCGAATGGCTTGGATTAAGGCAAGACAGTCCGACTCTATTATCACCCCATTATACTCTCCTTTTTTGACCCAACTTAGAGCTTCTTTTATTCCGAGAGCTTCTGCCATTATTGGATCTATGGTTCCTTGCTTACAGTATGCTGCTGCTTCCACTAAAGCTCCATAGTGATCCCGTGCAATCATGGAATAACAATATCTGTTAGACTCTTCAAACAACGCTGCATCAGTGTTTATCTTAATCCTACCAATCTGTGGTCGCTCCCAGTGCGTCTTGCCATCTGCTTGAGTCATAGACCCAAGGTAATTGTCAAATGACTTGTCTTGCGCACATCTCCATTGATTAAGAGAGATTTCTGCTGCTCTAACGATGTCCAAAGGTTCCAGACTTCTTTGATTCCATACAATGTCGTTTCTATTTTTCCAGAGGTACCAGCATAGCATACAAATCTTTGCTACTTCGTCTCTGTTACACGCTTTAACCACCTCCTCCATCCATTTAATATAATCCGTAGCAGTGTGTGATACCTTATTAAAGCTTGATACACCCCAGCATTGTACTGCAACTGGGCACATAACAAGACAGTGAAAGGTTGACTCCTGTTCTAAGTTGCAGACTGGACAGAATGGGTTCACCTCTACCCTCCTCACACGAAGCTGATCTTTCGATGGCAACAAATTAGTTAAAGCTCTCCACATGAAAATTTTTGTTTTTTGTGGGATCTTTAAGTTCCATATAGTTCTCCAGAATCCTGAATTATTGCTCAGACCATTGATGAATCTTTCTTCATGAAGCATATTATAGGCACTCTTTACTGTGTACTTGCCCAGTTTTTCCCCTTTCCAGTACCATGAATCATTCTCTGCTTGACGAATAGGGATTGTTCTAATTAAATTGACGTCTCTCTCAGTAAAGAACTCGTTTAACAGGCCCATATTCCATTCATTTCGCCCTGGACACATTAAGAATGAGACTACTTTGCCTGTTATTGCTTCATGGGTAGACTGAACATAGGAATTCTCAGCACTTGGTAACCAAGGATCGTCCGTAATACTCACTGAATCTCCACCACCAATTCTACGAACAACACCTTTTTTAAGCAACACCTGTGCTTCCATTATACTCCTCCAAATGTAGCTGGGGTTATTACCCAACGAAGCTGACAGGAAAGAATTGTTGGGGTAATAACGTGCCTTGAAAATCTGTGCAACCAGACTGTTTTCATTAGTCATAAGACGCCATCCTTGTTTCCCCAGTAGAGCTACATTAAAGTCAAACAAGCTTTTGAAACCCATCCCACCCTGTGATTTTTTCCTGCACATACGTTCCCAGCTCATCCACCTTATACCAGTAGCCTTGTTTGTCGACGTTTTCCACCAGAAACTCGACATCATATTTTCAATGTCAGTGCACAATTTCTTTGGAAGTAAAAAAGTACTCATAGCGTAATTTGGCATCGTCTGAGCAACGATCTTCAAAAGAATTTCCTTACCGCCCTTAGAAAGAGTCTTTTTATCCCACCCCTGAATTTTATCTCTTACTCGGTCTTTAAGATAACCTAGCACTGCAGACTTGTTCCTGCTCATTGTGTTTGGCAGACCCAAGTACGTTGTTCCTTCTGTGGCCTCCTGAAAATTTAGAATGTTACAAACTCCCTGCTTCACATTTTGCCCAGTATTGCGACTAAAGAACACTGAAGACTTCTCAGCATTAATCTTCTGTCCTGAAGCTTTCTCAAAAACTTGAAGGATATTTATAATTTGCTCAGCATCTTTCACACTTGCCTTGCTATAGATGTAACTATCGTCTGCGAAAAACATATGGGACAAGACAGGGGCTCCTCTGGCTACTTTAATACCAGACAACAAGCGGCGATTTTCATAATTTTTGATCAATGCAGTAAGACCTTCCATACAAATATGAAAAAGATAAGAGGAAAGGGGATCACCCTGACGAATACCTCTTTCCGGAATGATTGCTCCAAACTCCTTTCCTGCATGAGATATTTGATATTTAGCCGATGTGATGCACTCCATGAACATATTGACTATCCTTCTTTGAAAACCCATTTTAATCAGCATTGCTTCTAAAAAACCCCACTCCACCCTATCGTAAGCTTTGCTCATATCTAATTTTAAGGCCATCCACCCTACTTTTCCTTCTGTCTTTCTTTTCATGTAATGCATAACCTCGTATGAGATCATAATGTTGTCCGTGATTAATCTCCCCGGCACAAAGGCGCTTTGAGTTTCCGAGATGACTCCATTAATTACAGACTTAAGACGATTAGCAAGCACTTTTGACACTATTTTATAAGCAACGTTACAGAGAGAGATGGGACGCAACTCTGCCATTGTGGTAGGGTCTTGTTTTTTCGGAATAAGCACAATATTTGTCTCTGTAACATAGCTATCAAACTTGTTGGTAACGAAAAATTGTTTTACCAGATTAACAATATCCGCTCCGACAATGTGCCAATATTTTTGATAAAACCCGGGGGACATTCCATCCGGGCCCGGTGACTTATCCGGGTGCATACTGAACAAAGCATTTTTTACCTCGATCTCCTCCACCTGAGCTAGCATTTGCTCATTCTGACTTTCTGTGACTTTTGTTTCTATACAATCGACTACTGCATTCCAGTTTGTATCTGAGGCTTTAAACAACTGGCCAAAATAATCAATCATTGTTTCTTGAAGCCCTGAATTCCATCCTACTAGCTGACCATTTTTATCCTTCAAGGAATTTATTTGATTGATTTTTCTCCGAACTTTTGCTGATGCATGAAAAAATCTGCTATTTTGGTCCCCTTCCCTCAACCATAATTGTTTTGATCTCTGCCTCCAGAAGACTTCTTGCTGACAGTAAATCTCAGTTAGATTCTTCGATTCTCTTTGATAAATCTGAACTGAATTTTGATCTCTTCTCCCTTTCGTCAGCTGCATAATCTTTTTGCAGTGATTGATACGATTTTTAAACGAACCAGTTACTTCTTTCCCCCATTGCGATAAAACTTCCGAGCACGCCAGTAATTTTCCTTGAAGAGATTCCCCTTGATGCTTCTGCCAAATATCTTTTACTATCTGCTGGCAGACAGGCTCTCTGAGCCAAGCATTCTCAAACTTGAAACGCTTAGCTTGATACTCCCTATACTTCTTTACTGGCTCCAAAAAAATTGGACTGTGGTCACTCGTTGAAATTTCCAGATTATAGAGTCTCACCTCCGTAAATGTGTTAAGGAAACTACTTGAAGCAACAGCTCTATCCAGCTTTATTTCTATGAAATCTGCAGTGCCTTTCCCCCTCTCCCATGTATATCTATGGCCTTCCAAGATAATATCATGTAAGTCGCAATCATCCAGTAGAGACTGAAAGCCATTAATAAGCCAGGTTGGATATCTTCTACCCCCTTTTTTGTCTTCCTGGCAAAGAACATTATTCATATCCCCGATTAGACACCAAGGAATATTATTTTGAGTGGACAACTGTCTGATAAGGTTCCACGTTTCCATCCGTTTAGCACGATCGGGCTCTCCATAGACTCCTGTTAATCTAAAATTGCTCCACTCTTGGATTTGAACTTCCATATCAATGTGATTTTTACTGTAAGACAATATCTTGACTTCATTCATTTTACGCCACAGCACTGCAATACCTCCACTATGCCCCCGGGAATCGACTGAGAAAGCTCCATCATACTTCAAAATCAACCGCACCTTCTCTACTGTATCATGCTTACATAATGTCTCACATAAAAAGACAACATTGGGTTTCTTTTGGAGTACTGATTCCTTTAGGAATTGAATAGCCCATGGGGTCCCAAGCCCACGACAATTCCAGCTAAACGTACTCATAGTGATAAAGCTCCTTTCACGGAATGACTGATTGAAACAAGAAGACGAAAACTCACAATAACTACCAGACCATGTCAAAAGACAAGACTTTAGAACAAGACAAACATAACTAGTCACAAGAACTAGACGAAACGAACAACTATTCAGTGAGGCTTTTAATCAAACAGATTCGGTGTGAAGAACAAGTACTGGTACGAGAGAGAGAGGGAGAGAGGGAGGGAGGGAGCGCTTAATCACACAGCTCTTAAGAAGAAGAAGTGGATTCTAAGTGAAATCCATGTCTACACATTTCCTGCTTAACTACTGGTTTTAGTCTTCGAGATATCTAATTTAGTGATATTCCCAAATTTTCAAAAAATAAAAAATTAATTTGGTTCGAGATCTTATTAGATCACTACTATTCTAACTAGTACTAGTAACTAGTGCTTTGTCACGGATTGTTGTTTCTATTTTTTAAAACATATTTATCGACGATCCAACCGTACGGATGTCAAGATATATCTAATTTAGTGATATTTCCAAATTTTCAAAAAATAAAATTTTAATTTGGTTCGAGATCTTAGTAGATCACTACTATTCTAACTAGTACTAGTAACTAGTGCTTTGTCACGAATTGTTGTTTCTATTTTTTTTTAAAATATTTCTCGACGATCCAACCGTACGGATGTCAAGATATATCTAATTTAGTGATATTCCCAAATTTTCAAAAAATAAAAAATTAATTTGGTTCGAGATCTTAGTAGATCACTACTATTCTAACTAGTACTAGTAACTAGTGCTTTGTCACGAATTGTTGTTTCTACTTTTTAAAAAACATTTCTCGACGATCCAACCGTACGGAAGTCAAGATATATCTAATTTAGTGATATTCCCAAATTTTTAAAAAATAAAAAATTAATTTGGTTCGAGATCTTAGTAGATCACTACTATTCTAACTAGTACTAGTAACTAGTGCTTTGTCACGGATTGTTGTTTCTATTTTTTAAAACATATTTATCGATGATCCAACCGTACGGATGTCAAGATATATATAATTTAGTGATATTTCCAAATTTTCAAAAAATAAAAAATTAATTTGGTTCGAGATCTTAGTAGATCACTACTATTCTAACTAGTACTAGTAACTAGTGCTTTGTCACGGATTGTTGTTTCTATTTTTTAAAACATATTTATCGACGATCCAACCGTACGGATGTCAAGATATATCTAATTTAGTGATATTTCCAAATTTTCAAAAAATAAAATTTTAATTTGGTTCGAGATCTTAATAGATCACTACTATTCTAACTAGTACTAGTAACTAGTGCTTTGTCACGGATTGTTGTTTCTATTTTTTAAAACATATTTATCGACGATCCAACCGTACGGATGTCAAGATATATCTAATTTAGTGATATTTCCAAATTTTCAAAAAATTAAAATTTAATTTGGTTCGAGATCTTAGTAGATCACTACTATTCTAACTAGTACTAGTAACTAGTGCTTTGTCACGAATTGTTGTTTCTATTTTTTTAAAAATATTTCTCGACGATCCAACCGTACGGATGTCAAGATATATCTAATTTAGTGATATTCCCAAATTTTCAAAAAATAAAAATTAATTTGGTTGGAGATAAAAAAATATAAAGTAAATTTTTTGATTTTTTTCGAGCTTAACGAGCCGAGCTCGAGTCGATTCGAGTACGAGCCCATATCGAGTCGAGTCGAGTCGAACACTCGGCTCGACTCGATAACCTTAACGATCACATTTTCTTGTTCGAGCTTGTTATCTTATCGAGTCGAGCCAAACGATCAGCTCGGTTCGTTTGCAGTCCTATTTTGAACATAAATTCATACACACCAAAGTAGTCATACTCACTATTTGTGTGATGAATTTTACCCAACTTTCACTAATTTTCTAAATTTTTTTTTTGATTTTTTCCCCTTTTTTAACTAGTTTGTAAAATAAATAACTTAAATTTTATGAGTAATATTACCAACGGAATGGTAACGGATTTATCTACTCTTACAACGGATTAGTAACGGAATACACCTGACCGGGACAGAAATTGCAAATTCCGTTGCTATAGGGTTAGTAGTCCGTTACTAAACTGTTATTATGTCATTAGTATTCCGTTGGCAAAAATCCGTTGGTAAACCATTAGCATTTCCGTTAGCAATATTTTTTGGCCTCCATTTTACCAACGAAAATTTACGTTGGTAAATATCCGTTAGTGTTCCGTTAGGGACCTGTTGGCATATTTTTGATTTTTCAAACTGTTAGCAATCCGTTGGTAATTAACAACAGATTAAATTCCGTTGGTAAATTCCATTGGTATAACGGAGAATTCTTGTAGTGTACATTTCATTTATTTTATTAGAAAAGAAAAAAAAAATCTATTCGCTCTATATAAGTGCTGCCATGTTCTTAATTTCTCAAACAAGATAAACAAAACACATTCTAAAATGGCCGTCGAAATAGGTATTGAGCTTGTGCTTCTTCCTCTATCCTTGTTAATTATTCTCTACTTTTTAATGCGCAAACACAGAACTTCCGTGTTAACCAATTGGCCTCTGGTGGGCATGACACCTTCCATGCTTATGAATGCTCATAGAATACACGACTTTGCTACATGCATTCTCCGCAAAAGCCACCTAACTTTCCAGTTCATCGGGCCTAGTCTAGCCAACTCGAATTTGCTCTGTACTTGTGATCCTGCTAACATCAACTATATTTTGAGCAAGAACTTCACAAATTATCCCAAAGGACCCGAGTTTGCCAAGATATTTGATGTACTTGGAGATGGGATCTTTAGTGTCGATGGTCATCTTTGGGAAGCTCATCGCAGTACTACCATGTCACTCTTCAATCATGCACAGTTTTATAACACGACACAAAAGAACGTGAGGAGAAAAATGGAGAAAGGGCTAGTCCCACTGCTTGATCATGCATCTGAACATGGGATTGAGCTGGATCTCAATGACATATTTCAGAGACTTAATTTTGATAATATTTGTTCCTTGCTTTTAGACCATGACCCTGAAAGCCTCTCTCTCGAATTACCTTATGTTCCTTTCCATCAGGCCCTCGTGGATTTTCAAGAGGCGGTGTTGTATAGATATGTACTTCCTGAAAGCATTTTGAAGCTGCAAAGGTGGATTGGATTTGGTAAAGAAAAGAAGCTAAGGAAAGCTTCGGAAGTTATTGATGAATTTATGTATAAATGCATATCTATGAAGCGCCAAGAAGGGGTATTGAAAAATTTTGAGCACACGTCTGCAGCAGACGAGGATGATTCACTAGACCTTTCAACAGCTTTCATGGAATTTGCTGACAAGGAAATGCCAGGAAACCCTGATAAATTTTTGAGGGACACTTTGCTTAATTTAATAGTTGGTGGGAAAGATTCAACAAGTGTAGCCCTTTCTTGGTTTTTTTGGCTTCTTTCAAAGAATCCTTTAGTGGAATCCAAGATTTTTGAAGAGATAAACACAAACTTGCAATCAAAAGATGTTAAAAGTTGGATGCTGTTTAACAAAAAAGAAGAGTTGCAGAAACTGGTTTATTTGCATGGAGCTTTTTGTGAGGCTTTAAGACTCTACCCATCGGTTCCTTTTAATCACAAATCTCCAACACAAGCAGACAATCTTCCAAGTGGCCATCAGGTAGAGAAAGACTCTAAAATTGTGTTGTCTTATTATGCCATGGGAAGAATGGAGAGCATATGGGGAAAAGATTGTTTGGAGTTCAAACCGGAGAGATGGATAACTAAACAGGGAGGCATTAACCATGAACCTTCATACAAGTTTATTGCATTTAATGCCGGACCAAGACTTTGTATAGGTAAGGATATGACGCTCACACAGATAAAGATTATTGCAGCAACCATCATACATGCCTACTCCATTCAGGTGGTCGAAAATCATCCGGTAGTCCCTAGTGCTTCTATCATTCTCGAAATGAAATATGGTATGAAGATTAGGGTAGCTAAAAGAAGTGCATGATCCTGCTTCTGTTAAATAAACGATTCATGTGTTCTAAGCCAAGAATCTCAACCTTGTTTTACGTTTTAATAAATTGGTACGTAGCACACGGCTATAGTACGTGCCTCACGTTTGTAATCCAGTACTTCAGCTACTTTCAATTCTGATGTATTTTTCTTATCTTAATTGCCTTCAAGATGTTTATTGTTTGCTAGTTGCTGGCTCATCTGTAATGCTTTTCGATTGGAATTTGTGGAATAAACCTTCATAATCATTAAATATCGATTCACATTTGCAGCTAGTTTACGACAATGTAGGAAAAGTTATTTGATAAACCAATAAACCATTGATGATGAACTATAGCAAACACGAAAAACTCATAAACAGAAACTCATTACATCTTTGCAGCTGTTGCTCGAATTTAAACAAGCTCTATATTTTCCTTGTAGCTTTCATTTAAACAAAAAACAAATTCTATCTCGACATAATCAATCAACATTTGCATTTTCATTTCTCGTCTCTCCTGCTTTTGCTTTCTATTCCCATTTACATGCATGTTCACTAGGGATGGACATTTTACCCGCCCCGCCCCGCCCCGATTCGATCCCCGCCCCGTTCGGGTCCGGGATTCGGGGAATTTTTCGGGTTCGGGGCGGGGAGCGTGGAATATTTTAAAAATAATTCGGGGATCGAGGCGGGGTCGGGGATTTGGGGATCCCCGCCCCGATCCCCGATCCCCGATTTTATTTTTTTAAAAGATATATATTTATAGATGTATATAATTAAATTATTATAAGAATATATATTTATATATATTATTAGTGCTTAAATTTTTTAATTCGTTTCACATATTCAAAATTTTAATAGTAAAATGTAATTTAATTATAATAATTTAATTAAATATTTTATTATAAATAAATTTTAATTCAAAATATTTTTTAGAATAGATTATTGAATTTAAAATGTATATTAGATATCATAATTTAGCAAATTAATTTTATAAAATTTATTACAAAGTGCATAAAATTTATTTTTATAATAAAAATAAAAATCCCCAATTATTCGCGGGGATCCTCGTTCCCCGTTCGGGGCGGGGATCGGGGAGCAAAATATTCCCCGTTCGGGGATCGGGACGGGTTCGGGGAGCGGGTAGGGGTTCGGGGATTGGGGGCGGGGATCGCACTCCCCGACCCCGAAGTGACCCGACGCCCATCCCTAATGTTCACAGATTCACAGTGTCATATCTCAACAGGAAGTATTGATTCCACATCCAGAAGAGTATTAAAATCTTACTCTGCTATTCATGCATACGAGTTTATTCACTATTTACAAATTATGAGACCAATTAATACAGTAGCACTCTTTGGTAGCTGCAGCCACCGAATTAATTTGTAGTTAACTTAACTTGTCCCGCTAAATAAGCCAGCATGTTTAATTGCAAGACTGCACAACACCTGCCAGCCACAGATTAACTGTCTCCATGAGAACGTGTCGAATTTATTTGGTTAAAACATGCATGCAAAAAATCACTATGGTTATTTAACAACACAGAGGATATACTATAGGAATACTATAGGAAGTCAGTACGAAGGACATGCCGAAAGTAGTTATTTTCAATACTGAGTTTAAGTATGTTAAATTTTTAACCAACTGAAATCTGAAAACAAAGAAAAGTACGTACAATAGGTAGGTAACATGTAGAACGATATATGAATAAATAAATTTTTAAAAAATTGTTCCAAATAATGTCGAACGATACATGACATGTTTTAATATGTAGATGCATCAATCAATCGTATTAGTGTATTACTAGAAATATTATCAATTACACATGTGATCAATCAATATTTTATAAAATGTTTAGGTACAATTTTGGGATCACTTGCATTTTTATGTAAAAATGTGTTTTTGCATTAATATCCTATTTGGTTGACATGAGTAAATTGATGAAATGAAATTAAATTTGAACTATAAAATGAATAAATGATTAAAAATTCATTTTTTTCATCCATATTATGAACAAAGAAAATGTATAAGGTATCCTAGAATGTCATATCTCAAATTATGAGACTAATTAATAGCACTACTAGATAGCTGCAGCTAGCTGCCAACGAATTTATTTGTAATTTAAATTTCCCGCTAAATAAGCCAGCATGCCTGACTGCAAAATTGCACAAACACGGCCAGCCACAAATTAACTGTGTCCATGTTCCGACTAGAACAACGATCACCACCTCACCGGCAAACCTAACTTCTCACTCTTATTAGAACGGAGTATTAGTTAGTAACATAAAATAATTAATCAATTCTCATAAGATTTAATAAATTAAACTTTGAACTCAATTTTTTTAGTGCCACATTTCATTTTGTTTTGATGGTCTTTGATGTAATATCGAAATTGGTGTGCCTCCAATTTGTCTTTATAATTAGTCTTTTTTATGTTTCTTTTTTATGTTTATAGTTTTCATATATTTGTATTTTATAAGTATGAAAGATGATGTTTTTTCGAAAAATGTTCGTTGAATATCTATATAATCTTAATTCCTGAATACAAAGGTTTTGGAAAAAGACCATATCTACCCTATCCAACTTTTAAAAAATATGTATCGACATGTCCTTTTTTTGTACTTTCACGATTACCCATTTACCCAATGGTCCGATCCATCCATTTTTCATACAATTTTTTCAAACCCGTTTTCATTTGGGTAATATCTATCCATCTACAATCTACAATTCAAAATGCAGGTATCGTGGCCTTGATTTTAGGCTTTACTTCTCTGCCATTTTCCATGGAAGCAGATGATTTTTCTTGATTTCTCATATCATATTAACAACCTTTCTTTCTCATATCATCCATTGTCATATCATGAATAATTCAGGTTTTTAAGTTATGTTTGTATTTGTATATGAACTTTGGGATGTCTTTGTATTGTAATATTTGTTTTTTGTGATTAAAAAGGTCGTAAGTGCCTTCTGGTTTCTCCTTCTTCAATACCAACTAGAATGTTTCTCCTTCCTTTGCTATCTTTGTATTGTAATGTAATGTTTATCGATGTTTACATAAATATATTATCATAGGCCAGAGAAGATGCCCTGCATCTGGACGCTTTCGTGGCACGCGTGAAGATGTTTCTCGAATTGATATTGGATGTAATCTATACTCTTTATTAAAATTAGAAACCTCCTTTAAATGGTATGTCATGTATATCGCGGTATGCACGATATGCCACTAAATATTAATTAATTTAATTAATTAAAATTGTAATAGCATATAATAATTTAATTTAATAATGAAATTATATACTATGAATTTATTAACTAAAAATTGAAATAAAAGTCATGAATATAGTATCAAATAGAACTTAGGACTTCTTTAATTAATAAAAAATCAGGAATATAGTATTAAATAGAACTTAAGACTCCTTTAATTAATATTTAAGAGTATCTATAATAGATTAATAATAAATACAATTAATAATATAGCTACTCGTATATTATATTACCAAAATGAAGTTATGTAAATTTAATTAATTAAAATAACAATATTAAATATTAATTTAATATTATATATTATATTACAACTTGGTGCTTCAAGATTTTATTTTATAAAAAAAGTTAAATATTAAAAATTTAAAATAATTTATTACGATCCGTGCTTTGCACGAGTTATCAGCTAGTAATGAAAACAATGATCCCAATACTCAAAATTCTTTTACTAGGCATAATGGTACGTATATTAGTTCCTGTTTTTTTTTATCTCATTTTATTTATTTTTTATCGTGATATGGAGTTTATATTGTTTACGCCTAATGTAGGTTATTCAAAATCTCAGTACCAATCAGATATCAGAACAGTTTTTCAGCATCAATCCACACGAGAGATTCGGCAAAAGAGCAATGTTACACCGTTGCAGGGAATGTGTTCAGGCTGTATCTCAAATTTTCAAGTTCCACGCGAGAGAAATCTTTTAAATGTTTTACCAATTTTATGGTAACTAATACAACTTAATAATGTATATTTTTCAGGATCTTCAAACATAAGCAATAATAGTCACGGTTATCTTACTTCATCACAGTGAAGATTACATGGTGTCAATTTGTCTGGTTATTTTTTCTATAACCCTTTAAATTATTATCAAACTATTTTTTCATTAAGATGTGTCAAAAATTATTTTGTGGGCAACCATTTGCAAGGATTGGACAAAAGAACAATGTTACGCCGTTGCAAGGGATGTCTTCAGGTTGTAGCTCAAATTTTCAAGTTCCACACGAGGGAAACATTTCAGGTTATTCCTGTTGTGTTCTACATACAATCCATTTTAACAATTTTATGGTATCTAATATAATTATACTGGTACAATTATGCAAAATCAAAAACATAGTAAAATCTAAATTTTGTAACAAATACGAATGTGACTCTATAGTGATTTACAAGCTAGTCACACACCTGTACTTCCTATAAGGTAAAAAAAACAATGAAATCTACTTGTTACTTCAATACATGCAATAATAACTCTCAGATAACAAAGATAAATTATAATAGTAAAGTCATACTAAAAAATCGATAATAATCAATTATCCTAGGAGAGGAATGTTATAAAGGTCCCATCTGGGAAATCTTATTTCTCAGAAATAAGTTACTTATTCTGAAAAAAAGAACATAAATATGTATTTTTTCTGAAATAAGTAACTTATTTTTGCAAGATAACGAATGTTAAAATACACATACACATTTTTTTCTAAAAAAAAGTATGTAAATATGAAATTTTTTTCGGAAAAAATAACTTATAAGTTATTTATAGGGGGCAAAACTTTATTCATTGAGCCTCAACCGACCACGTCCAAGGTTATTGCACCAATTGTAGAGATGTTGGCCTTAACTTAGGATCTCATTTCAAGCAATCATCTAGAAAATTCTTGAAATCTTCATTCGCAAAAACACCATCCTCCCACACTATGGATGATGTTGGCCTAAACTCAGGATCTCATTTCAAGCAATCATCTAGAAAATTCTTGAAATCTTCATTCGCAAAAACACCATCCTCCCACACTATGGATGCACCATTGATGATCTCGAAAACGTCCATTTGATTTTTGGCACAAAAAATCCCAATAGCCAACTCTAGTCCAGTAATTCCAACCTTCCGAACATCAGATGAGCTAGTACGCACAACATTATCATCATACACATCAATAAGATATATCATCCAATGGCTAAAACTTTGAAGGGTTTTCCTGCATTTCTATAGACTCATATGCAGTTGGAATATATCCCAACTTACACACACATTTTCATCTGACAAGTAAATGTGCCCAGCATTAACATCATCGTGAACCAAATTGGTTTGATGAATCGAAACCAAAGCCATAACGGTGACAAACAGCGAACGTGCAATCACAGATAATGGAGCAAATTATTTTGAATTATCCTCTCAAAGATCTTAACTCGAAGACTAATTATGTTGATCTCTAATCTCTTAAAATCTAAATCTATTTAAAATTTCTATGAAATTGTGGTCATATCGATCTCCAAATATGATATTAACCAATTATTTTAACAAATCTCATAAAAAAAATTACATGTCCTCCTAATTTTTTTTGTTCATAATTTAACCTTATTCATAATTTCTCAGTATATTACATTTTTCTCGATCAAACGTAGCATTAAAAGTTCAAAAAATTCAAAGTTGAATTATGTAATATATGATACGGTAAAAATAGTTTAGTTAATAATTCAATGAAAATAAACCACTCTAGACAAAATTTGTTGCAAATGTGTAATGTTTTAGACACATTCATGCTCAATTTTAAGGTATATGTGTACTTTTACTAAATCTTTATAATGTATCTATTGGAAATATGATTTCAACTAATATAATAGCTAGCTAGAGAGTAATAGTTATATTAGTGAAAAAACTAAAATGTAAAATGTGTGACAGAATTTGTTATGAGAACATGTTTTTAACCTTGTATATATATATATCAAAGATAATCATTTTTAAAAAAAATTATGATGTAACAACTCTTTAGATGTTGACCTCATCCTAGGATTGTCATTCAAATAATCAACCAATAATTTATTGAAATCGTTATCGTCATTTTCCAACACATAAAAATAAATACCTCATTGAAGAAGTTAACAACAAAAGATCTGGATGTGATAGATAACAGTGTTGGTGATAATCTTGAGGGGAGTAGGACTTTAACATCAGAAAGTTTGGTTGCGATAAAGAGTGATGTTAGTGACTCATTTGTTGCAACTCAATATAACAATTGTCTTCAAGAGTTGAATAATTTTGGTAAGGGTTTCGGTTTTGGTGACCTAGGTGGTCTGGATTTCTGTTTGGATGGCCTAGATGATTGTGAAAAAAAATGGTTCATGGCATGTGTGGATCCTAACATACAAGAAGAGCCATCTCGAGACAGTAATAGCAGGTCTTAAAAGAGAATTTGAATATATGAGGAGAACCTGTACCAGTCTAAAAAGATGTGTCTTGTTAATGCTAACTAGCAGCCAGGGATGGATGAATATAGGATAATTAGGAAGTAAGGATTTTCATGATTTGTTGTATATTATGATAATTGATTTGTTTGCATAATTCTTAATTTCGCAGATTTTGACATATTAATGTAGTGCACGAGATAAAGTAAAACAAATTTTGGCGCTTTGGTTGAATTTGCTTTTCATATTCTTCTGTTGTTGCTTAAAATTGGAGTTCCAGATTGATAACAGTCTGGTGATGGAAAAAAAAAAGTTCCATTTAGTACATTAATGCTAGCGGATTAATGGGAATTTCACTATAGTGAAATACGAATATTTGACAAGGATTTTTCTGATAAAGGAGTATTGTTCTTCCGACAAAAAATAGGCCAAAAAGTTTGTCAGAAATATCTATATTATGTATAGTGCTAGTTTTGTGTAGAAACATAATTCTCGCTAGTCTAAATTATATTTCAATTCATATTATGAAAAGTAAATTTTATACATTCAAATACAATTCTGATTTATCTGTACCATCGATTCAATATTTACTTGGTTCTTTTTTACAAAAAAAATTGTAACGTTGAGACTATATTTTTTTTACAACGTTGATACTATTTGAAATACAATTGTAGGTGAAACATTTCTGATTTACTCTATCATTCTGTAGCTAGATGACACTGCTTGCTGGACAACGGAAAGGGTATTTTAATTAATACAATTTGGAAATCCTTAAAGAAAAGGTCACTTGACTCTGAACTAAATTCATTTTTCTATGAGATTAATGAATATTTAGTGTTGACCAGGGCTGGAGGAAGTATATTTCTGGAATGATAATTGTCAGTCTTGTAGAACTAGCTACTATTGTTCAGATTCTCGCACTTTTTTTTTTACAAGCGAGCATTTTATCAATATTCTTTTATTTTTGCTATGAAGTTATGTGTGATTTGCGAATCTGGTTTTTGTATGGTTTATCATCATGGTAAACTTGCAGCAACCTAAAACTTTTTACCTGCACAAATGAGACATTTCTATTTATGAGTACTATGTCAGTGATGTGATCTTTCAGTGATATGTACTCAGCAGGGGAAGAGTTTCAGCAATTTAAGAAACTTCTTTTGGTTTGGTTCCCGCATGTCAGGCTCCACATTGCCCTGTTCTTCTCCGACTCTAATCCTGATTATACAACCTGTACTCATTCATTCATCTATAACTTAACTTTAAATGTAGAAATCTAGATTGTTGTATCATAATGATTTTTTGAGGTAATTATGTGGAATGCGGAGTTAGGGTGTTCAATGTTCCTATATTTTACTAGTGACAATGAGAAAGTATTGTGTACCAAACTAATTTATATATAGCACTATATAGTAAGATTCAGGGAAGGGAGGGTAAGTTATTCCATATAAAGATTTCTCAGCACTGAATAGAAATTATATATGTCTTGTTGAACCAAAGGCGGGAACAAATTCGTACACACAGAAGAAGTTCAGAGCAGAGTAGGAGAGAGAGAGAGAGACAAAGAACGACTGATAAGCTCATAAAGCTCCCAACTTCAAATAAGTATGAAGCATGCAACTTCAGACCCTGAATTTATCCAGCAAACGTAAACCTCTCTCAACTTTAAACTCTCGTATTAGGGAATCATGAGCAAGTATTGAATTTCTGCTGGTATTCAAAATTGTATTTATCCAGCATCCAGGCCATTCACTTGAGTCCAAAACCCATAGTGGATAACGAATCCCCAAACCGCTGTGTCATAAGCCGCCTAAATCCAACTTCAGGATCATACTCTGTACTTATCCTTCTTATTCCTGTATGTTACCTCCTTGGGCAATAAAATTCCTCTATCTATGATCTACGACAACATTTGTTAGCTGCTCTAAAACTATATGATTAAAACTCCATTCAGAATGTTTGTAAAAAAATCATCGAGCAACTTAATAACAGATTTTATGTGACCAGTTGGTACAATAGTAACTAAACAAACATCAAAATCAATGGCTTGATTGTAGATTTGTCTGAGAATTTAAAAAGGGATTGAATCATAAAAATGCAAAATTTTATTCTAGGAAATGAAGTAAAATTCAAAAGTAGATGTAAAACAATTCCACCATTTTATAAAATAGGATTCACGACTATATAGATAAATCAAAATTCACGTTGAACAAGAAACAACGGTATAAATACCAAAATATGTAATCCACCATAGAAGCAATTGATAGATTGAAGGAATCTGAAAAATCTTTTATAGCCTCTACTGCTGACCAAGTTTATTTCCAAAAGATGAATTGATGTGTTTTACAAGGAACTCATAACGCATTAATTGCTCAGATGTTGGCCTCATGTCTGGTTCTTCATGTAGGCCATCTTCTAAGAACTTTTGAAAATCTGCATCCCCAAATACACCAAGTTCCCACACCACTGTTGCATCTACAACCATTGTCTTCAAGTCCTTTCGACTTTTTGCACAGATCCCCCCCCCCCCAAGGCCAACTCCAATGCTGTTATGCCCACCTGCTAGATATCAGCACTACTTTTATGTACACCAAAATAGTGTTGGGTATAATTAACTACAACAACAATGAGGCAGTGATATATATATATATATATATATATATATATATATATATATTAAAACAAGAACATGCAATTAACCAATTAACAAAACAAATCACGAAGGCATAAACAAACTATAATCAGAGACTGTATTTAACAAGAGAAACAAGAAAGACTTATCTATGGCTTTGAGACGTTAATGGTCATGTCTCGATCCTGTTCGTCGAATGCTTCAAGGAATAACCCTTTCCTCTAATTGCGACCACACAATTACATTCGCTTAGCTGGGCATCTCCAGAGATGTACTGCTAGCATCGATCTCGTCATATGACTTGACCCCATTCAGAGTTCAAATAACTCTTGCTATTCTGGCAGTTACAGTACCTTATAGGTTTACAGGGGATAGACTCCAGATACGTGAGTATCAATCTATGTAGTTAAAGGTACAACCAATTCACCCTTACAACTTGTTATTACCACATTGAATACACTTTTGAGGGATCTCCTCTCATGTACGTGTATTGGGTTCCCGTTGTATATGAATCATTATGGGCTATCAGTCCCATCCCCAACCTAGACAGCATGCTCAAGTCCCTTAGTCAAAGGATCAGCTAAGTTTTCTTGAGTTCCAATAAACTCAACAGCCATGATCCTGTCAGACATTAGACCCCTTATAGACTTTAGTCTAACTTGGATATGTCTCTTTGTTTTCACATTGTACTTCTTGCTGTTTATCTTGTCGATAGTTGTACGGTTATCACAATGAACAGCAAAAGAAGGAAGTGGACGACTTACTACAGGTAACATTGACATAAGTCCATGTAACCATTCAGCCTCAGTCCCCGTGGCATCTAATGCACACAACTCAGCCTCAAAGGTAGACCGAGTTATAATAGTCTGTCTAGAAGACTTCCAAGATACTGCTCCACCCGCTAGAGTAAACAGGTATCCAGTCACTCCATTGGAACCAGACTTCTTAGCTATCCAACTTGCATCACTATATCCCTTTAGCACTCCAGGAAACCTCCTGTAATGCAAACCAAGATATATGGTGCCTTTCAGATATCTAAGTACTCTATCAAGAGCATCCCAATGAGTATTGTTTGGACAGCTTGTATATCTTGCTAACTTAGACACTGAATATGAAATATCCGGCCTGGTACCATTAGCAAGATATTGCAAACTCCCAATAATCTGAGAATACCTTAACTGAGACACGGGTACTCTTGAACTATTCTTGACAAGGGCAATTTTAGGATCATACGGAGTACTTGCGATTCTACAATTTGAATAACCATGCTTCTCAAGTATAGATTTCTATATATAATGAGATTGTGACAAGGTTATTCCATCAGTTGACTGAGTCAACTTGATACCAAGAATCACACTAGCCTCTCCCATATCCTTCATTTCAAAATGCCTTTTCAAGAACCTTTTAGTCTCATTAATAATCTCAATATTGGTTCCAAACAACAAAATATCATCCACATACAGGCACACAATAATACATTCATTTCCTTTAACCATGTAATAGACATACTTGTCACTTTCATTAACTACAAATTCTGATTCTAAAACAGTTTCATCAAACTTTTTATGCCAGTCTCTTGGAGCTTGTTTTAAGCCATATATAGACTTGATTAACTTACATACTTTTCTCTCATTACCAGAGGCAATAAATCCCTCAGGCTGATCCATATAAATCTCTTCTTCAAGTTCACCATGAAGAAAAGCTGTCTTTACATCCATTTGATGGATGATAAGACCATGTACAGAAGCCAATGCTATAAGCATCCGGATTGTTGTCATTCTAGCAACCGGAGAGTATTATCAAAGTAATCAATGCCTTCTTTTTGCTTACAACCCTTAGCTACCAGCCTAGCCTTATACTTATCTATTGAGCCATCCGGGTTCATCTTCCTTTTGAATACCAATTTACATCCTATAGTAGAACACCCAGGAGGTAGATCAACCAACTCCCATGTTCCATTAGAAACAATAGAGTCAATTTCACTTTTTATAGCACCTTTCCGGTACCTAGATTCTGAAGAATCCATGGCCTGTCGAAAAGTTAAAGGTTCATCCTCGATATTGTAAGTGATAAAATCACTTCCAAAATCCTTGACTACCTTAGCACGCTTACTCCTTCTAGGTTCCTCTACTTCATCAGGAGTAGAGCTACTACCAGGATCTGCCCCCACATTTGTCATCCTTTCCACATGATCAGGAATGGACCTTGATGTGTGAGTGGGTTCATCATCAAGAATACCTTGAGGTATACCAGTCTTCATAGGGAACACATCCTCAAAGAATGTTGCATCACGAAATTCAACTATAGTGTTAGCCACTATTCCGTCTATGTCAGATTTTAACACTAAAAATCTCATAGCCGTAGTGGTTTCAATATAGCCCAGAAAGATGCAATCAACAATTTTCGGTCCTAGTTTCTTTCTCTTTTGTTCAGGGACAAGTACCTTTGCAAGGCACCCCCACACACGAAGATATTTTAAACTAGTCCTTTTCTCTGTCCATAATTCATAAGGTGTCTTGTCCATATGTTTCAGAGGAACTCTATTCAGAATATGGCAAGCCGTATTCAGAGCTTCTCCCCACATGTACTTAGGCAACCCTGAATTAATCAACATACTATTGATCATATCTTTAAATGTTTTGTTCTTTCGTTCTGCCACCCCATTAGACTCAGGTGTGTATGGTGGAGTTACCTCATGAACTATACTATTGCTCTTGCAAAATTCATTAAACGAGTTACTCGTATACTCACCACCTCTATCTGATCTCAAACGTTTAAGTACTTTACCAGTTTGTGTTTCAGCTTCAGTTTTGAACATAATGAATTTATCTAGTGTTTCATCTTTATGTTTAAGCAAATAAACATAACAATATCTACTACAATCATCAATAAAAGTAATGAAATATCTATTATGTTCGTTGGTCAAAACACCACCAAATTCACATATGTCTGTGTGCACTAAATCTAACACATTTGAATCCCTAACCACATTATGAAAGGGTTTCCTAGTTTGTTTAGCAGTCACACATACTTGACATTTAGATTTCTTATCAATGGCATATTTTGGAATCAACTCTAAGTTCATCATATACTTTAGAGCACCAAAATTCAAGTGACCAAGACGTGCGTGCCACAAATCAGACGATTCAACACAATTAACAGAAAGAACAACATTATTATTAATAAAACTACCCAAAACAGGCTCAACATTTATTAAAAATAATCCATCAGACAAATAACCTTTGCCAAAGAATACACCAGTATGTGTAATAACTACTTTATTACATTTCAAAGAAACTTCAAAACCATTCTTAACTAAACAACTTCCACTTATTATATTTCTACGAATATTAGGAACATGATGCACTCTAGTGAGGGATAGAACACGCCCAGAAGCAAACTTCAGGTCCACGTTTCCTATTCCAAGTACTTGAGCTGCACTAGCATTCCCCATCATCACAGTCATTCCATGAGTCTGTTGATAAGATACAAATAGAGTAATATCAGTACAGATATGTACATTAGCTCCAGTATCAATCAACCATTCATGAGACGAATAAGTGGAAAGAAGTACAGGGTTGTAGGTCACATACCCGTTGTCAGTTTCAGAAGCAACAACTTCACCAACAACCATGTTAACCATAGACCCACCAGTGGTTGCAAGCACAGTGTTAGCTTGTGCTTCCACAATAGGTTTCTTAGATTTCTTTACAGGACAGTCCTTGCTCCAATGACCAACCTGTCCACAAGACCAACATGGTTTGTTTGCCTTTGGTTTCTTAGCCTTGTTCTTGTCCTTAGACTTAGTGTTTTCCTTCTTAGTGACAGACTTTCTTTTCTGTCCTACAGTCACTACATTCACCTTCAAACTCCCAGCATGTTCAGTAGGCATCACATGTCCTTGCTTGGACTTGTGTTGCTCCTGCACAGAGATGTCCAACATCAGGTTTGTCCAAGTGATCTCTCCTTTCTGTCTTTTCAGGGAGAGTGCAAACTCTTCCCAAGACTTAGGGAGCTTTTCAATCACAGACATAACCTGAAACTTTTCAGGAAGGTCCATATCAGACTCCTTCAAAGCATGTACCAACATCTCAAACTCATGCACCTGCTCAGTCATGGATTTAGTATCCACCAGTTTAAAGTCAAGGAACCTAGCCACAGAATACTTTTCCAACCCTTGCGAGTCAGTATTATGTGTCTGGTCAAGCTTCTCCCATAAGAGCTTAGCAGTGTAAGAGTCAGATGAATAAACATCGAATAGAGTGTTCGCTAAAACTGCCAGAATTGCAGCCCTAGCCACCCCATCCTTTTCCTCCCACATGGTATAAGCCTTAATAGTTTCAGCTTTCTCCTTAACCACAACTGGTTTCTCATACTGCACCACCGGCCATAGACCCTTTACCGTTAACCACAGTTTCATCTTTTTCTGCCAGCGAGAAAAACCAACACCCCCACCGAATTTATCAGGCATACATGATAAATCGATAGGCTTTGGGAAACGGTACGTAGTCCAATCAATGGTGGGTACAGTAACAGTAGACCCAGAGCCAGTCTCAAGAACAGGAGTTTCAGTTTCGTTAACCATCTTGTTAATTAACAATATATAACACAAATAATCTCTTCAAGATTGTTGGGTATAATTCACTATAACAACGCAACAATGAGGCAGTGATATATATATATATAGGCAAGTGCTCAAATACAAACCATTCTTAAAATACAAACCTACAAACCAACACTAGATTAATTATATTTCATCTATTCTAAGGTTTCCGCCAAGGGTACCTTCACAAAAAATGCTTAAAATAATTGGCTCTATCCAACAAAAAAAATAAAAAAATTTCAAAAAAAAAAAAAATCTTGCCGTGGAAATGCGAAGCATTTAAGACAGTAAACGGATGAGTTAGGTAGTCATGAGGGCCGAAGGCTCTCGACACACCCGTCAATCGTCTATTGCCTTTACCATTGATTGCCATTCCTTACAACTTTAGAATGATAAAGGCGCGAAGCGCCGTACAAGAAGGTGCGAAGCACCGTTAACCAGTGAAATCCACTGCCACGTCATCACGTGAACAGTGATTTTTTTTTTTTTTTATTTTTTTTTATTTTTTTTTGTTGGATAGAGCCAATTATTTTAAGCATTTTTTGTATTGGGGTACCCCTAGTTTGGTCATTAGATTAGCTTGAAATATTAGATTATGCTTGGTTTGTAGGTTTGTATTTTAAGGAGGTTTGTATTGGAGTAGCCCCCTATATATATATATTAAAACAAGAACATGCAATAATCAATTAACAAAACAAATCACAAAGGCATAAACAAGAACGTAATCAGTAACTGTAATTAACAAGAAAAGTAAGAACACTTATCTCCCACAGAAGCTTTTGCAACTACTGATTAGAGATAGAAGAACAGCTGAGTCACCAAGCCCTTCTAGAAGACTTGGCTGTTCTTGAAGAGATTATTGCCCCACTTACGTTGTGATTGGGTTGCAGCAATATCACTTCTAGGATAAAACAGCACAGATCAATGGGCTCACAAATACTCTAGTGATCAACAGCGACCAGCACCTCAGTTCGCCTGAGAATTATGTATTTCTTCTATATGTATCGTGAGAGAACAGAGAAAGAAGAAGATAGATTGGTTTTCTATCCTTAGGACGTATCTCAACCCTTTACATTTATTTTCTTCTGTATTGTATATATGTAATACCAAAAAATAAACGTAACTGATACTCCATAAAAGTAAAGTAAATATTCTGATTTAATTGCATTAATTGCATCAGGATTTATTTCAGTTATAGTAGCATCAGGATTTGGCCATCAGTATCATCAGGATTTGGTGTCCATCAGGATCAGGATTCAGTCCTCGTCAGGAACTGATATCCATCAGGATTTAGCGCATCAGTATCTGATGTCTGACCAAGTCCATCAGGATTACTACAAGTACTGATCCAAATTTCCATCAGGATTTAATCCAAATACTGATCCAATTTCCAGTACTGTTGTAACAAATAAATCTGAAACCTGTTAAAATAAATCAATAATCAATTCTTCTTTCAGCTCAATTTATTTATGGATTCCACTAAGAAAATGTCTTAGATCCAAACATGAAAGTTTAAGTCCTCATTACAAGGAACAACTTCCACTTGTTAGTTTCCGGAAATTACATCAAGAACATATTATTAATATGCCTCAAACTTTCCATTTTCTAACAAATAGTCCACTAATGAAGAAGATCAAACCTCACAAGAATCTAAATACATCATGGGAAATGACTTGATTAAACATTATAGTCCACTAATGAAGAAGATCAAACCTCATAAGAATCTAAATACATCATGGGAAATGACTTGATTTAACATTTTGACGTAATGCATACAAACTATGTTATGAAAACATTTAAAATACTGCATCACACCCATATGAGCCCATTTGAAAAACTCCAAGTTAGGCAAATTTTGAAGCAATAAAGAGACTCACATAATAGCCTAAAATGGTGAAGTTCAAACATATGTAAATCATGATTGTACAAAAATTGAATCTGAAATTGTATATGATAGCTAAATCTAAGCCACAAAATTTAAGAAGATATTCAAATGAAATCATCAAATTCACAAAATTTTATATTCGATTTATCACAATAAAACGAAATCAAAGCACCCTATCAACACAAAATCAAGTAGATTGTATAATTAACTCAGTATAATTTCAAAATCACCTAAATCTACACAACCCAATGTCAACTATACTCACAAAACACACATAATTACAAAATAATACTCCCTCCGTCCCAATGGATTCTTTACACTTACTATTTTGGGCCGTCCCATTCATTTCTTTACATTCCCAAAATAGTACTCCCTCTGTTTTTTTCATTTCCTTACGTTTGCTTTTTGCACGGAAACCAAGATAGTGGATGTAATATTGTTAAAATAAATGAAGTAGTGGGTGTAATAGTAATTTTATTGTTAAAATAAGTGAAGTAGTGGGTGTAATAGTGTAAAGGGTTGAAAAGGTGGAGTGAAGTAGTGGATGTAATAATGTATTTTATTGTTAAAAGTTACTATTTTTAGTAATGTAAAGAAATGGAATGGACGGCCCAAAATAGAAAGTGTAAAGAAATGAAATGGACGGAGGGAGTAAGTTTTAACACTATTACACCCACTACTTCACTTATTTTAACAATACTTTACACTATTACACCCACTACTTCACTTATTTTAACAATAAAATCACTATTATATCCACTACTTCATTTATTTTAACAATATTACACCCACTTTATACCCACTTGTCTTGTCCTCCGTGCCCACCAGAAACGTAAAGATCCCAGTGGGACGGAGGGAGTAATGAATTTTTATTTCGGCTCGTTTTTAGTTTCTATAATATTTTCTGGTTTTGGTTTTTTTCGATGTCAAGTTTTAATTTTTCAGTTTGGTATCGACCTATCAATTTATTTTGCTCACCCATAACAGATATGATGTTAAAATTAAGATTAGTACTAAAAAAAGTAAATGTTACTACATTAAAGAATAGTCATATCAAAATTATAATATATTCTGTTTTAAAATATTATGAAAAACATAATGCATACTGTAGTAACATATTACATATACATGATGGGTCCTGGTCCCTGACAATCGATTGTCAGGGACCAATTATCCAACAATCACTTTCCTGGCCGTTGGATCAATGATCCAACGGCTAGGATTTAAAAAAAAAAATTGTCCATTCCGCGTAAATTTTTCGCGGAACACTATTCATCCGCGCAAATTTTCCGCGGAAGACTTTACCATTCCGCTGAAATTTTGCGCGGAACGTTATACTCAACTCTAGCACTCCGCTAAAAATTTCCGCGGAATAGTATAGATAATAATTGCAACTGTGCAAGTCTAGATATTTGTCATGTACTTTGCTTTTCTGTCCATCCTCAAATTTCAAAGGTACAGTATTGAATTCTCTCTTAAGTGGCCACGTGGAAAGTACTACGGAGTACTACTATTCTCTGCCTCATTTTAATATTTACTATTGTAATTTTCTTACATTTAAACTACCCAACCCAAGCAGACCTCATCACTTGTTTACGTATTTATACTCTATTTTTATTAAAAGTACTTTTAACAGTTAAATATCTATAACTAGGCTTTCAACATTTACAAAATATGTTTATTTTTATTTATACAAAATTCACTCATTATATTTAATAATAAAAAAATTAGATATTTTTATTTTTACTTATATAAAATATGTTTTTAAATATTAAAATTAAATTATATAAAAAATAATTACATCCGATTAATCATTTCAATTAATGATCACCTAACCGATTAATCGCTAGAAGGTAGTCTCACCGCCTAACTCGCTAGTGATTTTTACAACATTATATTTAGGTTGTACAAACATCAAAATGTTAACAATAATCTCCTTTACAAATTTTTTGACCCGGCTTATGATTTATTTTCGGATAAAAATTTTATATTTTGATAAATTTTTTTATATAAGTATTTAATATATGTTTGATATTCAATAAATTGCAAAAGTAAGTTAGAAAATAAATTAGAAAATTAGGAATCTTAACTTTCAACTTAAAATAAGTTAACTTATTCTATAAAATAAATTCTCCAAAACACCCCAAAATTAAATGGACAGGAAAGAAAATAATCAAAAGTAGAACTATTATCCTGTTTAGGTCAAGGTTCACCAAGTACTCCAAATGCTAGATGGAGATTCAAATTACATAAACATTACATAACGTACGAATTAATAAGCAATTATAGAGCACAACTATAATTAATGATAATCACCCACACATTTCAAACACCAAACAAATAAATTAATGATAAAATCTTTAGTCAATCAATTCTCTCTCCTCTCACTCAATCTCTCTCAACCACGGCCACGGGCCACCAAATAAATAAACAAATCTTGAATTTCTTCTTAATCCTGCCCACTTGCCCCCTCTGAAATGAAATATTGGGTATAACGTTCCGCGCAAAATTTCAGCGGAATGGTAAAGTCTTCCGCGGAAAATTTGCGCGGATGAATAGTGTTCCGCGGAAAATTATCGCGGAATGAACAATTTTTTTTTTAAAATCCTGGTCGTTGGATCAATGATCCAACGGCCAGGAAAGTGATTGTTGAATAAATGGTCCCTGACAATCGATTGTCAGGGACCAGGACCCATACAATGATATAACACTCCTATTAGTATTTCATTTAACACTGCTATATAGATGATAAGCAGTTAAGCACCTACGATGTTCACATCATTTCATTCACCAAGTAGATGCACGCTAGTGAAGTTCTGAAACAAGAAGAGAAATTACAAATTGCTTAGAACTAATAAACTAGACTTCAAGAGTTTTCCATCCATAGGTCACATAGCATAAATCATTGACATTTTCCATTCACATTAGGTCCTATACTTATATCTAATGCGTTTTGTTTTAACTTTTTTCAACAGAAATAACTGTTCACATTCTTTGAGGACACACTGAAGGACATTGTACCCTCCCCTGCTGAGATCGCAGCAGCTGTGGAATATAATGCAGTGTTGGAAAGTCCGTAGATTCAGGTTTTGGTGGATACGGCTTACCCCACATCACCTTCACCTTCAGACTTTTTATAACCAGGTTGTTAAAGAGTTCTTCAGCTGCCTTTTCTGCACCTTCTCTAGTCGTGTACGTAACAAAAGCACAATATCTTGAGGGCACCATTTTGATCGTCTCAATTTCACCATGTGCACAGAAATTATCCCTTAGGTCCTGCTCGCTGATTCTTTCATCAAGCCCACCCGCATAGAGTGCTCTGATGCTCTTGTCATCAGGGGATCTTAATGAGGCTTCCTGATTAATGACCCTAATTTCACAACAAAAACAAAGGGTTCAAATTGTTAATATGTCCTATTACATGCATACTTCACAATACATGAAAGAGAAATGATTTTTTGTAATCATCTTACAAACTAGTAAAACAGAGGATGTAAAAGATTTTTTAAAAAAAATAGGTTTAGATGCAGGAGATATAAAATTAGAATCAAGTTGTCAATTGCAAAATCTTCTTGTGAAATATAGCAACAGTGCAACACACAGATACACACATAAACATGAAAAACAATGTGTTAGAAGTCGTGTATCCCAGATACTGATATGTCAGGTATAAAAGGCTAGACAAAAAGATTGTGCAGCAAAGCAGAAAACAGCTATAATAAGCTAGTAATGAATAACTCCAAACTCCCAGTAGTTATGACTTATGAGCATGTAACTAAATATTACTTCAGCACTCCAAATTCTACCATTGTGCAAAAGTATGTATTACTGTATATGAGATGTGTGTGGGTGTGTGCGCATGTGTGTGTATGCGAGAGAGAGGGAGGGAGAGAGAGATTCATACTTATAATAAGGTTTTTTCATCTTTTGCTTCCACAATTCCCTGGTAATGCAATCACCCCAGCCGTCGAAACTATAAGCATGAGTATCCATAATCCAGACCGGCTCTTGTCTGAGGTAAGAGCTGTTAATACCTTAACACAACATTAGGGGTGAATGAAATTGGAGGGAATGGAATGGAATTTGAATAATAATATTCTCAAATTTTAACACTCTTAACCATCAAATACAAGTCAATTCACTACAAGATAATATTCTCAAATTTTTCATCAAGAGAGTTGCATGGTACTGCATTCCAAGTTTCCTTACACTCCTCAATCCCTGTTCAGTAGTAACAATATATATACATCTTTCTTCGAGGACGGATCTAGTAAGGGGTACAACAAAAAGATGTGAATTTTTATTTCTCAATTCATCTCTTACACTGATATTATTGTTTTAGCTCGAAACATCATCACATATGTACCACTAGCTAGTCAGTGGCGATCCAGACCAAATATTTGAGAAAATTATGTCACGGTTTATAGGATAAATTGATTGTCTCCAAAATTGATTTTTTTTTTGTCTATTTTAATTTTTCTTTTTGATATTTTTAGTTATACTCTAAGACTAAGAACTAAATTTTTTGTTCTTCAACCATTCTATGGATCATATAAAGACACTTAACTTTTTGTATTACTTACATATATGGTTGTAAAAATTCGTAATCCGTATAAATTGGTTGAGTACCGATTTAAGATTAATCGGGTAATTGGGGATTAATCGAAGTATTAATCGAATATTATAATAATATTTAATATATTAATCTAATTTTCAATTAAACATATTGTGTTACAGGATTAATCGAATTTCAAAAATCGAATCGACTAAGATGATTTTTAGAACAACGAGTACTTAATAAAATATACACATTTATTTGGTAAATCTCAGACAGAATACAAATTGCTACCGCACAGCCCTAAGTCCCTAACTAAAGAAGATCGAAGTACAATTAATAGCCATGAATCCTATACAAACTTCATGTACATAAATTCGATAAATGAATCCTATAATTATATATCATGCGATCAAAATATGCATACAACCTTAATACTCGAAAACCGTGTATAATGATCTAACCTGATTTTGATCTCAGATGCACGCCACCCGCTGGAACAAGTAATAGGATATTTTATCGTCGTTTCGTCATGTGAAAAACAGACCCCCGATATCTATATAAGGATATTAGTCGAAATTATCCTTTATCTTTATTGACAAGAATTGGAATATTATTTTTAGAAAGTATGTATAATATATTCCAAATTAATAAGTTAATTTATGAGAATTTATCAAATATGTCCCAAATTAAGGGGTGTTTTTATGTTCATATCCCATTTTATTCATAATTTATAAATATGGCCTACGACTAAAATCTAACTCACAGATAACTCATATACATATAATTATATATATATTTATACTTATTAAGACTATAATAACCTTCTCCCACCCACTTTCTATCCTCATTCTGGCCTCGCAGGGGCACAAGATTTGCGGGGCACAAGATTGACAAGGGAAGGCGCAGTCGTCGAAGTTAAAGTGTAGACCTTGTAGTGTAAAATAGACCACAACAGGTAGAAAAAAAAGGAAGAGAAATGATCAGACCTTAGTTTCTGCAAATCCTAATTTATTTCTTTTATTAACAAATCTAAACACTCACCTTGTATTTGGTCTTCTATTCTCCTTAGTCTCCACCTTCTTAGCCGAGTCCATTATTGTGAATTTTAACATATGTACCAAAAATGTGGGTGAGGAATTAGGATAATTAGAAGGACAAAAATGTCTTTTAATGATATGAAGTTAGTAAGTTAATCATGATTATATTTGAAAATGGGACATATTAGTAAAATGGGACATATTTATAATTAAAACTAAAAATATGACATCTATACTATTATATAAAAGCCGAAACATTAAAAGTTTGGTTGGTCGGTCGGTCGGTCGGTACGGTACCTGTTGATTTTACTTATTTACCCTTACTCAATTACTACAAACTAATCAATTTCCTTTTTCAGATTAAACATATTATCTTTTCTACTTTTCTAGAATTAAATAATTTTCTTTTCAAGTAAAATACAATATCTTTTATATTTTATATAACTAAAATTTCTTCTTTATGAATCAATTTCCTTTTTCAGGTTAAACATATTTCCTTTTCTATTTTTCAATAATTAAATAATTTCCTTTTTCTGGTAAATTAGAATATCTTTTACATTTTATCTAACTAAAATTTCTCTTTTTTAAAAAGATTAAACATATTATCTTTTCTACTTTTCAAGAATTAAATAATTTCCTTTTCAAGTAAAATACAATATCTTATATATTTTATCTAACTAAAATTTCTCCTTTATGAATCAATTTCCTTTTTCAGTTAAACATATTTCCTTTTCTATTTTTCAATAATTAAATAATTTTCTTTTTCAGGTAAATTAGAATATCTTTTACATTTTATCTAACTAAAATTTCTCTTTTTTAAAAACACTACGAGTAATTTTGTTTAATAAAATAACATAATTATATTATAATTACTATTAACTAATCAATTATCTTTTTCAGTCAAAACAAGTTAGCTTTTCTCTTTTCTCTAACTAAAATCTTTTTTTTCCAATTATATCATGGACGGTTACCTTTTTCAACCAAAACACGTTACCTTTTTCTTTTATATTACTAAAACCTCTTTTTTTCCAATTATATCACGGGCATTTTATTTAATAAAAATAAAATAATAATAATATTATAATACTAATAATTAACCGATACCTTTTCAACTAAAATATATCATCTTTTCTATTTTTTCTAATTAAATTTCCTTTTTTCTAGAAATATAACGGGCAACATTAATTTCTCATTTTCTAAAAACTATGAGCAATTTTATTTAGTAAAATAACATAATTAAATTATAATTACTATAAACTAATTAATTGCCATTTTCGTATAAATCACGTCATCTCCATGTTACCTTCCTATTTTCTCTGACTAAAATCTCTCTTTTTCCAATTATATTACGGGTTCTATTTAACATTATTAGCAATTTTATTTAATAAAATAAAATATTAAAAAAATGAAGTACTTTAAAATGACTTGAATTTAAAAGCAATCTTTGGAAAAGCTGTCACCATAGATTTTTCTTTTTCTATTAACAAAGCATCAACAATTTTGGTGCCAAATAACGCGGACGCGTGGACTGTATAATGTATTGTCGGATTAGAACGAGCGATGCTTGAAATAAATCATTGACATCATGGTCAATTGGTCATAATATTTTTAAAATTATATTCTATTATTCCCTCCGTCACTCTCATTTCTTTACAGTTTCTATTTTGGGTCCTCCCTCTCATTTCTTTACATATCATAAATAGTGACCTTTAACAATAAAATACATTATTACATCCACTACTTCACTCCACTTTTTCAACACTTTACACTATTACACTCACTACTTAACTTATTTAACAATAAAATCACTATTACACCCACTACTTCACTTATATTAACAATAAAATCACTATTACACCCACTACATCACTTATTTTAATTATAATACTTGGTCTCCGTGAAAAAACCCAATATAAATTATCATGAGGGACGGAGGGAGTATATCTTAAAAGTAAAAGGGATAATAAACTAATAATACCATAGGTCAAGGGTTCGATTCCTAACAATAACATATATTTTATAAATTAAATTTAAAGTCACTAATTCAAAGGTTAATTAATAAGCGCACTAAGTTTAATTTTTTGATTTGTATATATATATATATATATATATATATATATATATATATATATATATATATATATATATATATATATATTTATACTATTATATAAAAACTGAAACATTAAAAAATTTGGTACCTATTTTTTGGTACTTCGTGAATTTACTTATTTACCCTTCATTATAAAGAAAAATAAATACACCTAAAATAAGTAATAACATAATATAATTAATGATAATTAGTCGAGATATTACTTTTTATAAAAACCTAATAACATCAATCGTATCATATCTTTCCATCATTAATATTTCCTTTCGAACTAAACCACGTTACCTTTTTAATTTTAAAAAAATCTTACAATCATTAATATATACCCGAAAATATCACACCATAATTTTCAATAAAAATATAACACTTAAAATAAATAATAACATAATATAATTAATGATAATTAGTCGATAGCATAATAAAATTAAAGGTAATTAGTCAATTGCCATTTTCACATTAATATAATAAAATTAATAAAATTAATGATAATCAGTCGATTGTGTTTTTCATATTTATTTTTAGTTGAAGATATTATCTCTTATAAACACCTAAAAACATCAATCATATCATATCTTTCGATCATTAATATTTCCTTTCGAACTAAAAGACGTTACCTTTTTAATTTAAAACAAATATTTCAATCATTAATATATACCCGAAAATATCGCACCATAATTTTCAAGTAAAATATAACACCTAAAATAAATAACAATATAATATAATTAATGGTAATTAGTCGATTGCATTTTTCATATTTACTTTCAGTTGAAGATATTACCTTTTATAAACACCTAAAAGATCAATCGTATTATATCTTTCAATCATTAATATTTCTTTTCTAATTAAAACACGTTACCTTTTTAATTTACAACAAATCTTACAATCATTAATATATACCCGAAAATATCACACCAAAATTCTTAATTATTAATAAAATATATTAAAAATCATATACGTTGTTTATAATAAGGAAGCATTATTATAATCCGTAAAAATGAGTATATTAAATTATATCAAATTAAAATTAAAAAAATTATGGAAAAATAATGATTTTATAAAAACATAATTATAATATTAAATAAATTTATAACATAATACAAGAAACCCATGCATCGCAATACTAATAATTAACTGATTATCTTTTCAGCTAAAACATATCATCTTTCTATTTTTTCTAATTAAATTCCTTTTTTCTAGAAATATCACGGGCAACGTTAATTTCTCATTTTCTAAAAAACACTGGGAGCAATTTTAATTAGTAAACTAACATAATTAAATTATAATTAGTATAAACTAATCAATTACCTTTTTCACCTAAAGCATGTCACCTTTTTAATTTTCACGTTATCTTTTCTATTTTCTATAACTAAAATATCTCATTTTCAATTATATTAAGGGCAGTTCTATTTAATAAAATGAAATAGTAATATGATAATACTAATAATTAATCGATTAATTTTTTCATCTAAAACATACCATTTTTTCTATATTTTCTAATTTCTCTTTTCTAAAAACATTATGAGCAATTTATTTCGTAAAATAACATAATTAACTTATAATTACTACAAACTAATCAATTACCTTTTTTATTTAAAACAAGTTACCTTTTTAATTTTCTTTAACCAAATCCTCTATTTTTCCAATTATATCGTGGGCATTCTATTTAATAAAATTAAAAAATACTTTTATAAATACTAATAATTAACCGATTACATTTTTCAACTAAAATACATCATCTTTACTAAATTTCTAACTAAAATCTCTCATTTTCTAGAATTATCACGAATAACATTTATATAATTATCATCAAATAATTTCATTTAAAAATTTAAGCCTGTAAAAATCATGTTTTAAAAAAAATTAATTCAAATAATGAAAATTTTCATATGATATTAAAAAAATCCGTGCATCGTTTTAAGCTAGTATTCATAAATCATAAACAACCTTTTCAAATAGGATATATTAGAAAAAAACCCTTAATTTATCAATATAACATTTTTTATTCGATAATTTATAAATGTGTAATGCTACGAATCAAATAAATTTTTCAAAAATTTTCCCAAAATGATGTGGCAGATAGATGTATTAAAATTGGAAAATTTAATTGGTGGAATTGATGTGAATGCAGGGGGTCATCTCATTTATTACTCTTGCTACATCATTTTTGAAAAAAATTTGAAAAATTTGTTTGATTTCTTAGCATTTTTCATTATAAATATGTCATATCTCCAACGTTAAATTTTTTTTTTTCTGATTATTTTGGCTTATAATATTTTACCATGAGTATTGTTTAAAATAAATCAAAACAAACCAGACGTACATAAAGGGCACGCGTGAACAATGTTAAGGTGATAAATTAAACAATGTTAAGGTGATAAATTATTATTTGGTATACCCGTAATGGGCCAACTTATAAATATACACAACTTATATACATCAATGAAATTGTAATAGTTATTGTTTTACATTATTTTTTGTGCTATAGATTTTTCAAAAAAAAAAAGTCCCGATTTCAATTTTCAATAAGAAAAAGTAATATAATTTAGTTATTCAATGGGAAATTTAAATATTTTCTACCATTATATTGGACATTCTTACATTTTACCGCTACATCTTTTTTCGTATTTTATAAAATCTTGTGTTACAATATAAAATTGCCACAGATACTAAATAAAATTTAAAAAATTATACAAAATCTCTTAAATCTATACTATATTATAATAAGCGAAAGGGGCATAATTTGTAGTTTGGTTACCCCCTATTTTTGGTTATCCCCATTCACAACTGTTAGATCTTTAATTCAAATAGATCATGACCGTTAGATACAACAATACTAAAACTTGGAGGTCTAAGGTTCGAATCCAGGCCAATAACATTTTAATATAAATTAATACTATATTATGTTATATAGAAAGGTTGAAGGTTCGATTCCCACTAACAGCATACTAATTTAGAGATAATACTAAACTAAAAATAATCTTTACTATAGTATAATAAGCAAAAGGGGGTATAATTTGTAGTTGGTTACCCCTTTTTTGGTTATCCCCATATTTTGTTATCCCAACTACCCTTTTTTGGTTATCCCTCATTTATCACCGTTAGATCAGCAACTCAAATAGATCATGACCGTTAGATATAACAATACTAAAAGTTGTTATATGCAGAGGTTCAAGGTTCGATTCCCACCAATAACATATTAATTTATATTTAATACTAAAAATTATTATATATAAAGATGTAAGGTTCGAATCAATTACATATTTAAACTAATATTTATAATATTGTATTATATTATAAATAAATTATAAAAAATTTAAAGTAACCCGTATTTTGCACGGGCTATAAGCTAGTATTTATAATATTATATATACTAAACTATAAGTTAATTTAAAAAAACTAAAAGTAACCCGTGCTTTGCACAGCGTCTAAGCTAGTAATAAATAATGTTTGGGATACGAAATCATTTCAATCGAAGATCTATAAATTTACTAGTTGACACATAAACCAACAATCAAAAAGAAGTTTAGCAAAACAAAAAACTAAATTTATCGAAAATTTATTTAATAGTAAAAGGACTAAAATAAAACCTAGGTATTTGATCTAGCTCATTATTAATTCTTTAATAGAGGGTTCTGATTCTCTATCATCAGGAGGTTCTAATGAGGGCATTTCACATTTTCACCAATCACCAGCCTCGTTCACTAGATTCGTTGCTGCCGGATCATTGACCCTGATTAGTACTGTATTCGTAGCAAAATTTAGATATCGTGTACTGTATTAGTACTGTATCAGAACGACCAAATCTTACCCATTGATTATACAAATCTAAGGTATAAATCAGTTCTATCATCTATGTTCTAATTTTATATAAGGTTCTAATTTGAACCTAACACTATTGGATAATATAGATAAATTAAAATTTCACGTTGAACAAAAACCGCAGTAATAATATCAAAAAATGTATTCCAACGTAGAATAATGTTGTAATGAGCAATACAAGGAATTAGAATCACCACAATGAAAATCTGCAAAATCTCAAACTAAATATGAAAAGGAAACAATTAAGAGACTGAAGGAATCTGCAAAATCTTTTCGAGCCTATACTGCTGACCAGGTTTTGTTTCCAGAAGATTAAGTACTATTTTTAAAGAACTTATGATGCATCAATTGCTCAGATGTTGGCCTCATGTCTGGGTCTTGATATAGGCAATCCATTAAGAAAATTTTAAAATCTGCATTCCCAAATAAACCATGCTTCCACTCAACTGTTGCTTCATTGATCAATTTATTCAATCCCTCTCGATTTTCTGCCCAGAGACTTCCCAAGGCCAACTCCAATGCTGTGATGCCCACCTGCCAAATATCAGAAGCACTGGTATGCGGATAATTGTCATAGTACACCTCAGGAGCTGCAGCCCATGTACAAGTATCATGTACAGGTAAAACATTTGGTTCAGCTTTCGGTGCCTCTATATCCTCGTATACGGTTGCACCAAATCCCAGCTTAGTATCAAAAGGAAGTTTTATTTGCATGTATATGTGACCTACATCCACTTGGCCATGAACCAAGTTCCTCTGATGAATCGAAACCAAAGCGTTTACTGTGATATATAGAGCATAAGCCAACACTGGTAGACTAGCTCCATTTGGGTACTGTTATGCCATATTTTGGCATGTCTAATAATCTCCCAAATCTATACTATTATATAAATTCCGAAACATTAAAAGTTTGGTTGGTCGGTTGGTTGGTACCTGTTGAATTTACCTAATTACCCTTACTTAATTACAGATAAAATCTTTTTTTATATTTTATCTAACTAAAATTTTTGTTTTACTAATCAATTTCCTTTTTCAGATTAAACATGTTACCTTTAAAATTTTTGTTTTACTAATCAATTTCCTTTTTCAGGTTAAACATGTTACCTTTTCTTTTCTTTTTAATAACTAAACATTTCTTTTTTCAGTTAAAATATAATATCTTTTATACTTTATATAACTAAAAAGCATATTATAATTACTATTAACTAATTAATTAATTTTTTCATTCAAATTATCTTTTCTCTTTTCTCTAACTAAAATATCTCTTTTTCCAATTATATCACGAGTTACCTTTTAAAAATCTTCTTTTATATTTTATTTATTTTTGTTTTACTAATCAATTTCCTTTTTCAGGTTAAACATGTTACCTTTAAAATTTTTGTTTTACTAATCAATTTCCTTTTTCAGGTTAAACATGTTACCTTTTCTTTTCTTTTTAATAACTAAACAGTTTCCTTTTTCAGTTAAAATATAATATATTTTATACTTTATATAACTAAAAAGCATATTATAATTACTATTAACTAATTAATTAATTTTTTCATTCAAATTATCTTTTCTCTTTTCTCTAACTAAAATATCTCTTTTTCCAATTATATCACGAGTTACCTTTTAAAAATCTTCTTTTATATTTTATTTAACTAAAATTTCTACATTACAAATCAACCTACTTTTTTAGGTTAAACGTGTTACATTTTTTTTAATAACTAAGCAGTTTCCTTTTTCTGGTGGTACCTATTGAATTTACCTAATTACCCTTACTTAATTACAGATAAAATCTTTTTTTATATTTTATCTAACTAAAATTTTTGTTTTACTAATCAATTTCCTTTTTCAGGTTAAACATGTTACCTTTAAAATTTTTGCTTTACTAATCAATTTCCTTTTTCAGGTTAAGCATGTTACCTTTTCTTTTCTTTTTAATAACTAAGCAGTTTCCTTTTTCAGTTAAAATATAATATTTTTTATATTTTATCTAACTAAAAAGCATATAATAATTACTATTAACTAATTAATTAATTTATTCGTTCAAATTATCTTTTCTCTTTTCTCTAACTAAAATATCTCTTTTTCCAATTATATCACGAGTTACCTTTTAAAAATCTTCTTTTATATTTTATTTAACTAAAATTTTTACTTTACAAATCAACCTACTTTTAAGGTTAAACGTGTTACCTTTTTTTCTAATAACTAAGCAGTTTCCTTTTTCAGGTAAAATATAATATCTTTTATATTTTATCTAATTAAAAAAATTATAAATACTGTTAACTAATAAATTTTTTTATCTTTTCTCTTTTTTCTCTAACTAAAATATTTTTTTCCAATTATATAACGGGTTACCTTTTTCAGCCAAAACAAGTTACCTTTTTTATTTTCTCTAACTAAAACCTCTCTTTTTCAAATTATATCACGGGCGATTCTATTTAATAAAAATAAAATCGTAATATTATAATGCTATTAATTAACCGATTACCTTTTCAGCTAAAAACGTATCATCTTTTTTATTTTTTCTAATTAAATTCCTTTTTTTAGAAATATCACGGTAACATTAATTTCCCATTTTCTAAAAATATTACCTGCAATTTTATTTAGTAAAATAACAATTAAATTATAATTAATATAAACTAATCAATAACTATTTTCACCCTAAAATATGTCACCTTTTAATTTTCACGTTATCTTTTTCTATTTTTTCAAACTAAAATCTCTTTTTTTCCAATTATATCACGAACGGTTCTACTTAATAAAATTAAATAATATACACTCAAAAATATCTCACCATATATTCAAATCATTATTTTTAGTAATAACTAAGAATCGTTAGATCTAATAATAAGATATATTACATGATTAAATTAATTTACTAAAAATTCAAAGTTCATAATTATAATATTAAATAAATTTTATAACCTATCAAAAGAAACCCGTGCTTCGCACGGGTTATAAGCTAGTTTCTAATAATTATTAATTCAGATTAATAATTATTACTTAACCGCTAAATTTTATCCTCTCCCTGAAATGAGGAAAGAATCAATCTTAATCAATTAATAACGGAAAATATCTCCAAACGATATTCTTCAAATCAGGAAGATATCACAACGATAAGATTAAATCAGATAAAATCAATTATTACCCACATTAACGTAACTTATCCCTTAAGTCTCTCGGGATAAGCCCAATTAATTCACAGAACTGCGTGGGGCTTGATCCTATATAAACATAGGTACGCAGGCATCTTGGTACATTATGGGATCCGATACACGAGACAAATCGAGACACCTGCCAAGTCCAGCCCCCTCTTTTTTCATAAACCCTAATCCCTAAAAACAGTCACATAATCATAATTTAGCTCTACTATTTCAGCACACCTCCGATTTCGTGTTGTTACGAAATTCCTCCAACAACATTTGGCGCTAGAAGGAGGGGAATTTCGTTTGTGGAAGACAAATGAATATCAAATACACACAGGTTTTTGGGGATTTTGGGTTTTTAATTTTATTGACACAAGGAACCGATGGGGCAAAAAATGGTTATGACTGTGGTACACGGAGTCGATTACAACAAAATGGCGACACTTAGCGAATCGAATGCAAAAAAAAAAAAAAAAAAAACATGGCATGGTGAAGCAACGAAAACAAGGCGGCAAAGGAAAAAAAAAAAGAGAAAAGGTTAAAGTTTTTATTAACAAAACTCGGAGCAAGATGAACTAGAAGAGAGTCAAGAGACAAAGTACTTAAAATTAAACAAGATGGAGTCCACGAAACCAGCGGCACAAGAAAAAAAAAATATGGAAGCAAAACTTAGGCTAGTAAAACAGTTGGAAGCGGAGCCCGCATGACAAAAAATAGAAGAAAAAAAGAATTAAGAAAAATATTGGCTAAATCAAAAAGGAAAAGCAGGAACGCAAACAGAAGCAAATGCGGCCACACGAATTCGCAGACGCTTGGAAATTCAGAATGGACAGGAACCGAAAAATAAAGATAAGTTTTATTTTCTCTCCTCCATTTAATTTTCAGCAATTATTTATTATATTACGCATGCATATAATCATGTTTTTTAATATTTTTTTAAAAAAATATTTATTATTTTAAAAAAAATCGTGCAAGCTATCTATTTTTATGCTTGTAAAATTATTGCGATTTAGAAGATATCGTACGAGATATTTATGTTGATGAATTTCGAATATTTATGCTGATTGATTGTGGATTTATTTTACAATCCCGTATGAGCTGCATTATTCTCAGGAAAAAATACATATACGAGACGCATAATTTTGTAAAAGATTTTCTACAAAAAGGAGCATTATTTTCGAAGAAAATAAATATCGCGACATTCTTAAAAGAGCATATTTATTATTGCGTTTGGATTTGCAAAAGATTTTTCATATATCGTTGCGATAGATTATATATGTCAAAAATATTTTCAAACTTGCGAACTAAATTGCCAAGTAGGGTATAGACCCGGCAATTTTCGACACGACACGAAAAAACGACACGAAACGACACGAAAATTTAGTGTCATGGATTTGCATTTTTAGTACACGACACCAAAGTACACGAACACGAAAGTACACGACCGAGATTTAGTGTCGGGTTTGGGTTTACTCTTCAAGTACACGACACGACACGAAGTACACGAAATAAATAAATAAATAATTAAATATATATAAATAAATAATTAACTGTTTTGTTTTGTTGGTATTAGATATTAGATATTTTAATATTTTTACTAGACATTTAACATTTATATTTGTGATTATACATAAATTTATAATAATATTTATAAATACTATGTAAAAATACATTTTTGATATATATTTGTAAAAATATAATCGAAAATTGTAATATTTTAATATATTTATATATTTTTTTATTCTTATTATTAATTAAAATAACACGAAACACGACACGAAACGTACACGAACACGAAAGTACACGAACACGAAATGACACGAATCCTAAACGGGTGGGTTTGGGTTTAGCATTCAGGTACACGAAACACGAAAGTACACGACACGAAACGACACGACCCACCTGTTTTGACAGGTCTAGTAGGGTAGCCTGGACAAGCTATAAATCTCGCAATGCAACATACTTAGTAAAGTGCAGCACCCTCTGGATTATTATTGAAGGCCCATGACCAGATCTTGAGCTCAAGGTCGCATGGGTGGGAAGGCATCCCTATGCAAAATATCTTTCAGACATGCACAGGCAGCGCGCGTGCAAAGTTCACCAGAAAGTTCGCCAGAATTACATCTACAGCTCTTAGTGAAGACCTCGCCAGACACATCCTTATGTGGTTGCATCATACACTTGAAAAGCGTGTAAGCCAATTCGGGATATATACAAGCGCCAAGGTCCTAACTAGACAATATGGATCGCAAAGGATTTCAAAAATATTATTTATACTCGCACTTTGAAACCTTGGCAAAAGTATATCTATCCTATAATGGTCATCGCATGCTATCATTCTTGCATTCGCATACGCCTAACGAGCACAGTGGTGCTCTAAGTGTTTATCTAATCATCTAGTTTCAGTTTTTTCAGCGACTCAAGAAATTTGGAAGCTTGAAGAATGTTTAGTTCTCCACTGCAGCAAGCTACACTGAAGAACTGGGGGCTAGTTGTTATGCCATATTTTGGCATGTCTAATAATCTCCCAAATTTCTAATAATTATTAATTCAGATTAATAATTATTACTTAACCGCTAAATTTTATCCTCTCCCTGAAATGAGGAAAGAATCAATCTTAATCAATTAATAACGGAAAATATCTCCAAACGATATTCTTCAAATCAGGAAGATATCACAACGATAAGATTAAATCAGATAAAATCAATTATTACCCACATTAACGTAACTTATCCCTTAAGTCTCTCGGGATAAGCCCAATTAATTCACAGAACTGCGTGGGGCTTGATCCTATATAAACATAGGTACGCAGGCATCTTGGTACATTATGGGATCCGATACACGAGACAAATCGAGACACCTGCCAAGTCCAGCCCCTCTTTTTTCATAAACCCTAATCCCTAAAAACAGTCAAATAATCATAATTTAGCTCTACTATTTCAGCACACCTCCTATTTCGTGTTGTTACGAAATTCCTCCAACAACAGGTACTTTCCGCGTAAAGAAGGGCCTACGTATTCAAACACAAGCCACATTCGGCCCTTATCATTAACCTCTTCCTTTTAAAGCTACTAGGTTGGGATTATTAACCCGACGTTGTTCCTTAACTTGTATCACAAAATTGTAGTAGTGTTCTGATTCAAAATTGAGATGCCTATAAGCCACAGTAAGAACCTCAGAGTCAGAGCACCCGACTTGATGAAACATTCCCCTGTATATGTTGGTTCCTCCTGCTGGTTTCATACATATCAAGCTGGTTTGCTGCATAAAAATACAGGGGATCTTCGTCTCCTCGAACGTAAATCCGGGACGAAACACTAGCAGGGGCTGAACAAGAGGCTATAGAAGTGTTTATGGAATCATAAGATTCGCTTATGGAATCATCGGATTCGTAGGAGCTCATCTTTCTGGCTTTCAAGAGTTGTTCAAGGTGGTCTTGTGGGAAATTTTATGAGATTATGTCCTAACCAACCTGTAGCGGGTATATATAGATTTAGATTTACTCTGGCTTCGGTTTTAAAATTAATTTGGTTTGGGATTTTATTTATTTACACCTTAGCGCTTACACTTAATTTCGAATTCAATTCCCATAATAATATACGCATTTTTCATTAATTATCCATTCCAATTCAAATTTGTTAAAACTTCCAATTATTCGTACAAGTTCGAATAAATATAAAAATATCTATAATATTACATCGATAATGTAGTGTAATACTAATAGAGTCCCCTCTTATAGAGAATTTTTTATATGGAGAATTAGAGAGAATCATTCTAGACCACATATTTAATGCATTCTCACACAATTAAAATGTACCCGCACACACTACATTCTTTTTAAAAAAAAATAATAAAAAATAAAAAATTATGATGAACAGTACCCTGTTGACTGGGCTGCCACGTCAGCAGGTGGACCCCCATTTGATGACGTGGTAGTGCCACGTGGCATGCCACGTCAGCAAACTGTAGCGTGTCATGCCACGTGTCATGCCACATCAGCAATGGGGGTCCACATGTTGACGTGTCAGCCTACCACGTGACAGCCTAGCCAGCAGGGTACTGTTCATCAGAAATTTTTTTATAAATTTTTTTTTTTTTTTGAGATGTAGTGTGTGAGGGTGCATTTTATTTGTATGTGCTCCTGGCGGGATCCTAAAAAATAAATGGTTTAGATTAATTCTCTCATATTCTCTATATAAGGAGGTCCTCTCTAGAATAATAACCTAATATTAAAATCAAATTTGTTTACAATTATGATTTTATGACAACAATTTGTGCACTAGAAGTCGTTTATCATGGAGACTGCACCAGGTAAAGGCTAGACAGAAAAATAGTACATCGAAGCAGAGAATAGCTGATAAGCTTATGAAGCTCCCAACTTCCAAAAGTTATGAGCATGTAACTAACTTCACCCTGTTTTCCCCGACATAATCTTGCCCTACTTGTTTAACATAATTCCTTCATCCTACACCGAATATTAAATCCTAGCAGACTGGTATATTTCTTGTGTCTTCTCTCTTCTAGATGTCACAATAAGAAATTAAAATATATAAAAACACTCCAATCAATTTAACAATATTGCCTATTTGCCTGTAAACTAAAATGACATTACTTCAGCACTCCAAACTCGACCACTGTGCAAAAGTATGTATTATGTATCTGCAAGCATGGGAGGGGAGGGGAGGGGAGGGGAGGGGGGGTGGAATTTTCATACCCTTGATAACGTTTTTCATATTTTGCTTCGAATATTCCCTGGCAACAGACACCTTATGCCTATAAGGACACTCAGCAGCACCTCCGGTGCAGTCACCCCACACGTCGAAACTACAAGCATGAGTATCCATACTCCAGATGCTGCCTGAGCCCTGAGGTAAGAGTTGTTAGTACCTTATAGACAAAATTACTTTCTACTAAATTAAATTAGAAATATTAAAGCATTATTTAATTTGCAAAATTTTGACACCGAAGTAGCTAAGTGCATGTTGTCCTAAAAAAGTATCACATCATATACATGATATACTTGATTCTGCATATAGATGTGTGCTGCCTTTAGTATTCTTTCCCTGGATCATATTTACATGGAAAATTGCCAAAAAAATTCTACACCGCGGAAAATTGTCGCATCAAAATACACTGTGAATGTGATAACCCGGGTCAAATCCCGAGTCTTTTTTCGAAAATCGGGTCAAGTCCCGATCACGAATCCGAAATAAGCCAAAGCAAACTGGTCAAATGCCGCCAACTTGGGTAATCCACAAGCCCACCACAGGCCCCCAAAAGATCATGATTTGTTGGTGCACTTAGTAGTAGTACTTTACCTTATAAACTAAACTAAAGTCCCAAATCTCCTCGATGTGGGACTGGGGTGTTACAAATATGTGACAACCCGGATCAAATCCCGAGTCTTTTTTCGAAAATCGGGTCGAGTCCCGATTACGAATCCGAAATAAGCCAAAGTAAACTGACCTAAATGCCGCCAACTTGGGTAATCCACAAGCCCACCACAGGCCCCCAAAAGATCATGATTTGTTGGTGCAATTAGTAGTAGTACTTTGCCTTATAAACTGAACTAAAGTCCCAAATCTCCTCGATGTGGGATTGGGGTGTTACAAACTCCCCCACTTAAACTCCTGACGTCCTCGTCAGGCCTGAACGGATATCCCATAGGTTCCGGATCGTTCCTCCCTAGCCATTGTGGGTTAATACCGGCTAGCTTCGTGTCCCCACCTCCGGACCTCTGTCCATTGTGGGATACTACCACCAGCCTTCGTGTCCTCACCTCCGGCAACTTGACGAATCAAGCTTTTTGAGAGTCGGCTCTGATACCATATGTGATAACCCGGGTCAAATCCCGAGTCTTTTTTCGAAAATCGGGTCAAGTCCCGATCACGAATCCGAAATAAGCCAAAGCAAACTGGTCAAATGCCGCCAACTTGGGTAATCCACAAGCCCACCACAGGCCCCCAAAAGATCATGATTTGTTGGTGCACTTAGTAGTAGTACTTTACCTTATAAACTGAACTAAAGTCCCAAATCTCCTCGATGTGGGACTGGGGTGTTACAAATATGTGACAACCCGGATCAAATCCCGAGTCTTTTTTCGAAAATCGGGTCGAGTCCCGATTACGAATCCGAAATAAGCCAAAGTAAACTGACCTAAATGCCGCCAACTTGGGTAATCCACAAGCCCACCACAGGCCCCCAAAAGATCATGATTTGTTGGTGCAATTAGTAGTAGTACTTTGCCTTATAAACTGAACTAAAGTCCCAAATCTCCTCGATGTGGGATTGGGGTGTTACAAACTTCCCCACTCAAACTCCTGACGTCCTCGTCAGGCCTGAACGGATATCCCATAGGTCCAAGATCGTTCCTCTCTAGCCATTGTGGATAATCCCGGCTGGCTTTGTGTCCCCACCTCCCATTGTGGGATAATACAGGCTGGCTTTGTGTCCCCACCTCCGGACCTCTGTCCGGATATCCCATAGGTCCAAGATCGTTCCTCTCGCCATTGTGGGATAATACCGGCTGGCTTTGTGTCCCCACCTCCGGACCTCTGTCCATTGTGGGATAATACCACCAGCCTTCGTGTCCCCACCTCCGGCAACTTGACGAATCAAGCTTTCGAGAGTCGGCTCTGATACCATATGTGACAACCCGGATCAAATCCCGAGTCTTTTTTCGAAAATCGTGTCGAGTCCCGATTACGAATCCGAAATAAGCCAAAGTAAACTGACCTAAATGCCGCCAACTTGGGTAATCCACAAGCCCACCACAGGCCCCAAAAGATCATGATTTGTTGGTGCAATTAGTAGTTTGTTACCTTATAAACTGAACTAAAGTCCCAAATCTCCTCGATGTGGGACTGGGGTGTTACAGTGAAGTCATAATGTTCATTACTTTCTTGAATTTGATATATTAATGAGCTCATTAGTCGTTTCGTTTCTCCTACTTTGCTCCAAGCTATTGCGTTAAACTAGAACCCGACACTCGAGAGTCCATTCTAATTTTACTTTTCCCCACTAAGCTTATTGAATCATTTCTTGTTTTTACATCCTCTCGGCTCTGTTTTACTAGTTCTTAACGAATTTACCAAAACTCTTTTTCTTACATGCATTTCTGTAAAAATAATGTCTTTATGGGGCTTTTGGGTTGTGAATCATTGACCTCGACCTTGACAGCTATGAAGCTAATGAGCAAGACAGGTGAAATACAGTCATTAGAATGTCCAGATGATAAGAGCATTAAAACCATCTATGTGGGTGGTGTTGATGAAAGATTCAGTGAGCAGGACCTAGGAGTTACTTCTTTGCACATGGTGGTGACATTGAGACTATAAAAATGGTACCCGCGCTAAAGTTTGCTGACATAACGTACAAGACCAGAGAAGGTGCAGCAAAGGCAGGTGAAAAACTTCAAACAAAGCTGTTTAAAACAGGTCTGCAGCTAAGGCTGACGTGGCATAGGCCTCCAGCACGGAAACCTAAGTACGAGGCCTCTGATGAAGCAATGCAGCAATCAGCAGGACGGAGTGGATTGCTGCCAAGACCTGTCATTTCACAACAGCAAAATCATGTTCTTCAGCCACCAGGCTTTGAAGACCAATCCCCAGAACTGCCGCATCTGCAGCAGAGAAGATATTATCCTTCACCGGATCCTCAAATAATGGGAGCACTCGTTTCATCCCAAGTAGAATCTTCTAGTGAATCAAATGACAACAAAAGTGGTTAACTGCCGGGGGTTGATTAGTCACCCACCTGGGTCGCAACAGCAGAATTACATGGTAGTGCAGTTAAATTTTTGTCCAACACTAAGGCATTATTTGTTTTATTTTATCTTGATGTTGAACTGAAATTTTCTTCGATTAGAACAGTGCATATGACTATCTGAATTCAATCTGTTGTTCTCTAGCATGCTTGGCTCCATTCAGTACATGTCTATATGATATTCCATTTCTTTGCCGGTTATAAAATGCAACAATTATATATTGTAATATGTAATTTTATTTATTTAATCTTATAGTTCACTAACTATTATTAGAAAAATGATTTCTAGTGCAGCACAGATATCTGGAGTAGCAGTAGTACCTAGTCCAGCTGATTTATTTAAGATAACCAACAGTTTCCGAATACCGGAAAGGTTTCGAAAAGAAATGAGCAATAATATCTTGAATGTATCCCTCTACTTTTCATGTACACTGAACAAGAGAACGCTGAGTAAAAGTTACCATATAGGAGTATAAATTACAGGCAATCATCATAAAGACTGCTAATAAAATTAAAAAAAATCTTCATAAACACTGGACTAAAAATCTGGCAAAAGGAAATATCAGTTTCCTGATTGAGACTAGAAAAGCAAATCTTTACTAATAAGTGTGACAATTTCTACATTACAGTGACCACACCTGACACCACATATGTTGGTATGCTAGTATGCTACTGCTTTCCTGCCCTGGTCTCGCTTGGTCAACCTCCGCTATCTTTGAGGATGCATTGGGGAGCTATGGGGTTCCTGCCTGGTGACCACTTGGGGCTTGAGGGGGGTCATTGGGATAATAAGGGGGTGGCATACCTATGTAAGCGGGATTAATTGGCCCTTGCTGCTTCTGTGAACCATTTTTGTTCTCATTTGAGCCACTAGAAGTTCCTTCATGAGATGGAATACCAGCTCCCGTTCTTTGAGAATCCAGCAAAGGACAATATGCCCTCCCCTGGTGAGGCGCCGCTGGGTGTTGGTCTTGAATGCCCGGTGACTGAAGAACATGGTTTTTCAGTAATTTACTGAGATTCGCCGCCTGCTGTTTTGCTTCATCAGAGACTATGGATTCAAGTTTTGGTGCTTGAGACCTGCCCCACATCAGCTTCAGCCTCAAACCTTTTATAACCAGTTTGTTTGAGAGTTCTTCAGCTGCCTTTTCTGCACTTTCTCTAGTCATATACATAACAAAAGCACAAGCTCGCGAGGGCACCATTTTTATGGTCTCAATTTCACCATGGACATTGAAGCTATCTCTTAGTTCCGACTCATTGATTCTTTTATCAAACCCACCCACATAGAGGGTTCTGATGCTCTCATCTTCTGGAGGTTCTGGTGAGGGCATTTCACCTGCCTTGTTCAGTAGCTTCATTGCTGCCGATTCGTTGACCCTGATTTCACAACAAAAAATCCATAAAGATATTTTTTTTCAAAGAAATGCAGATTGCACGATGCATGAAACAATATGAAATTACAGCAAATTTATAAAGGAATATAGAAAAGAGGATAAAAGCTATAATTGATTAAAGTAAGCTTTATACGCAGGAAAGCTAAAATTAGTTTATATACTCTCGAGAGTCGGGTTCTTGTTAGCAATCTCTTCTTGGTAAGTATTAAACAATCCACGCCTACATAAACATGACAACTCACTGTATAATCCCCTTAAGGCTTGAACATATAGATACTGATAGATCAGGTAAGAAGCAAAAAGAGTTCGGAGCAAAGTAGGAGAGACAAAGAACGACTGATAAGTTCATCATGCTCCCTACTTCGGAAAAGTTTAAAGCATGTAAATTCAGACCCTGCATTTCACAAAGATAACTTGGCACTACCGATTGTGAACAAAATTCTAGACCAAACTTAAACAATTTCAGATTTTTCGCGTCTTTTAGAGTTATCATAAAGAATATCAAGGAATCAAGGGAAAAAAATAAAATCATTTTAAAATTGGACTCAGTCTGTTGTGGTGTGTTTCCGATGAGAATATTCAACACTGAGACAAGAACATACATTAATCTAGTCAGTGCATACACCGAGAGAGAAGGTTTCACATACCCGTAATAACGATCTTTAAAATGTGATAATTCTGTGGTGACAGGCTTCTCTTCCATGCTGCAGAAACTAGAAACATGAGCTGGGAAGCCTGGGATTGTAGTATAGTATGCTGCTGTTCTCTGAAGCTTCAGATTAGAATCATTCGACCACACCTTTCCAAAAGCTTGCTCCCTTGCTTCATCGAAGACTACAGGTTCAGGTTTTAGTGCTTGAGGTCTGCCCCACATCAGCTTCAGCTTCTGACCTTTTATAACAAGCATGTTTGAGAGCTCTTCAGCTGCCTTTTCTGCACCTTCTCTAGTCGTGTACTTAACAAAAGCACAAGCTCGTGACGGTATCATTTTTACATTCTCGATTTCACCATGTGCATTAAACTTATCCCTTATGTCCTGCTCATTAATACTTTCATCCAACCCGCCCACATAAAGGGTTCTGATCCTCTCATCGTCTGGAGGTTCTGATGAGGCCATTTTAGCTGCTTGTTCAAAAGTTTTGTTGCTCCTGGATTACTGACCCTGATTTTTGCAACAACAAATGGTCCACAAGATACTCAAGAAAAACATATTGCACTACACTAAACAAAACTAGGTTTTGCTAAATCAGTTAGAACCAGCAGAATACGGATGTAAAAGCAAAAATAAATTCAACAAAATATTAGGGAAAGCTACATAAGGAAATTTAAATATTTCACATGACATAGAGCTTTATATTATTGTTACATAAGGAAAATTAACTAATTCACATTACATTAATCAAATTAACGTAAACAAATGAGTGTGAGAGTACTCGAATTCAAAACTCCTCCCTAAATCAAATTTTGATATTACTTCGTAATCAATTCATCTAAAATTTTTAGGGAGTTAAAGAAATGGCCAACAAAATCTTATGCCCTTCAACAAACAGTTGCACATTTGATCAATACGTGGATTTAATTATATTTACACCTGTGTAAAATCTCTGTTTTCAAGGCAGAAATAGTCGAAGACAGCACAGGAAAAGAGGACAACCCAACGTAAACACTTCTAAAACGACTAATAAAAAGGAACGGAGGGAATATTCATCCTTATGATTCACTGGTGGAAAAGTGCACAAATTTTTATGACAACTAAAATAAGAAATTCGGTCAAAATTAATGAAGGGGACGAGGGAGTAAATTAATAACCAAAAATCACAAAATCTAAGCTATAATAATAAAAAGTTGAATCAGCTTCATATACAGAGCCAATTCCAATTCGCAGTGTGTATATCAGGGTGAATTACACATCAGTAAGTTCAGTTATCGTACCTTTGGTTTGGACTTTGATGACAAGGAGTAAATGTGGGCTTCTTTCTGAGGAGGTCCCCGTTTAAATATAATACGAGTAATCACCAATTTGATTTATAATCATCCAAGAAAGAAATTCAATTATAATAGGAATGTGTTGTTTCTTTAAATAGAGTTCGTTCTTGATTAAAATTTATTTGTCGTTAATTAGAATAGGAATGTGTTGCTTTTTTAAAAAAGGATTATGGGCTCAAAGTACTGAGAGCTGCTTTTCACTTATGGGCTCTAAACAACTTTAAGTCCAATATAGAAGTTGGTACCCAAACATGTTAAAAATAGAAGATTCATTTGCATGTAATTAAAAGATGGGTTCTTTAGTGATGTGTTTTTGTCGAATACCCTTATTAAGTTGTACATTAAAGTTGGTGATTTGGGTCGTGCACGGTTAGTGTTTGATGAAATGTCTGAGAGAAATCTGGTGTCCTGGGCTTGTTTGGTTTCTGGGTATGTTCAGAATGAGTTGGGTGAGGAGGCTTCTGATGTTTTTAGAGGTATGGTTCGTGAAGGTTTTGTTCCGAATAGTAATGCCATTGGGAGTGTTTTGAGAGGGTGTTATAAGCTTGGAAGTAGGGGTGTTGGACTTGGATTGCAAGTTCATGGGTTGGTTTCGAAGACGGTGTATGCATTTTATGTTGTTGTTTGCAATGTGTATGGAGTGTCCGGATTATGTGTTTCGTGTTTTTGGGGAGGTTTGTGTGAAAATTCAGTGTCGTGGAATTCTATTATTTCGGTTTATTCTAAAAGGGGCGATGTAGGTTTTGTTTTTGAGTTGTTTTCTGACATGCAGGAGGGATTTGGATAGAGTTTGAGACCGAGTGAGTATACGTTTGGCAGCTTGATTACTGCAGCATGTACTTCTGTTGAGTGTGGTTTGTCTTTGCTTATGCAGATTTTGGCCAAAGTTGAAAGATTTGGATGTCTGGAAGACCTCTATGTGGGTAGTGCTTTGGTAAGCGGTTTTGCAAGATTTGGTTTGCTGGATGTAGCTACAGAGATTTTTAAACAGATGGGTGCAAGTAATGCTGTAACTTTAAACGGACTCATGGTTGGACTGGTGAGGCAAAAGAGAGGAGAAGAAGTAGTTGATATTTTTAAACGGACTCATGGTTGGTGATTTTTAATGTTTGGTTAACATTAATTCTGATTCCTATGTAGTTCTCTTGAGTGCTTTGGCCAAATTTATATTGCCAGATGAAGGGAGAAGAAACGGTAAGGTGGTTCATGGCTATGTTATTCGAACTGGCTTATGTGATTTTAAGGCAGAAATTGGGAATGGTCTGATCAATATGTATGCAAGATGTGATGCAATTGATGTTGCTTGCTCTACATTCAATCTTACGAGAAACAAAAATTCAGTTTCATGGAATTCGTTGATTTCTGCTCTAGACCAGAATGAACGTTTTGAAGATGCAGTAGTAACCTTTCATGATATGAAGAGAAGTGCATTGATGCCCCCGAATTTTACCTTGATCAGTGCTCTGAGTAACTGAGTCATGTGCCAGTTTGGGTTGGATGAGCATGGGAGAACAAGTACATTGCGAAGGGCTTAAGTTAGGACCTGATTTGGATGTTTCTGTTTCAAATGCTCTTCTTTCTGTATATGCAGAGTATGGATGTATTACAGAATGCAAGAAAGTTTCTCCTCTATGTCGGACCATGATCAAATCTCCTGGAATTCAATTATTGGGGCATATTCTAGTTCTGATGGACCAATTGCTGAAATCATAAACTATTTTAAAGAAATGATGCAAGATGGATGGAGGCCTAATGATATTACCTTTATAAACACACTTGCATCAGTATCATCGCTTACTTCTTCTGAACTGGGAAAACAAATCCATGCGTTAGTAATTAAGCGCGCTTGTATGAATGGTGCTGCCATTGAGAATGCTTTTCTTTCTTTTATGGGAAATGTGGTGCAATGGTGGAGTGTGAAAATATTTTTTCTAGAATGTCGGACAGGAGGGATGATTCGAGTTGGAATTCTATGATTTCTGGATACATACATAATGAGAAGTTACCCAAGGCCATGGATTTGGTTTGACTTAAGTTGCAGAGTGGTCAGAAATTAGATTGCTTCACGTTTGCATCTGTTCATAGTGTGTGTGCCTCGGTTGCAACCTTAGAGCATGGCATGGAAGTTCATGCTTGTGGAATTAGAACAGAATGCCAATGAGTCCAAATGATTTAAATGGAGAACAGTTCTTGGGGCTTGATGCAGAGCAAATGGTCATAAGAATGAGTTAGGAAGGAGGGCTACTGATATGCTGTTGCAATTAGAACCCCACAATTCTGCCAACTATGTGTTGCTTGCTAATATGTATGCATTTGGAGGAAAGTGGGAAGATATGGAAAGGACTCGAAGTGCCATGAGTAAAGCAGCAATAAAGAAAGAAGCTGGATGCAGTTGGGTCACTATTAAGGACGGGGTTCATGTTTTTGTTGCTGGAGACAAATTACATCCGGATACAGATGCAATATATGATAAACTTAAGGAACTTCAGACAAAAATGAGAGATGCAGGATATGTGCCTCGAACAAAATTTGCTCTTTATGATCTCGATCCAGAGAACATAGAAGACCTTCTGAGCTATGACAGTGAGAGGCCATAAGGATTATATGTTCTCGATACAGAGAACATAGTATTGCATTTGCTTTTGTTCTTACTCGCAAATCACAATTGCCTACAAGGATTATATTGTCACTCTGCCTTCAATTATATATCGAAGATTGTTGGTCGGCAAATAGTCTTAAGAGACTCAAGTAGATTTCATCGTTTTGTTGGTGGAAAGTGTTTATGTGGAGATTACTGGTGATGGAAATCATGTGAGTTGCAGCACATGGGAATTGGGAAGTGTTCATTTGGTAGGTGCCTATAACGTGTTTGTTTACTATCTATGTTCACAAATCACTTTCTAGTTGGTCTATATTGAGAAAGGACAGGGAAGTGACTAAATGACTGCTGCCTCTCCGCAAACCTGCATATAATGGATCTTATAATTAACAATAATCTGGACAGTGGGCACTATGTATAATTCTGTTACATATGTATTATCACTTATCAGTAGTTCTGTAGGGTCTCTTTTCTTTTCTTTTTCTTATTTTTTGTGAAGTAATAACTGTACTAACCTAACAAAGAAAGATATAGCATACTAGGGCATACCCTAAGGAGATGACAAAGAGTGTAAACAAGCACCAATACAAGTTTTTTTTTAATTCATTTTAATATGGCATCATCATGAGTAATACTAGTAGTAGACATAAATCATGCTTTCATAATATTGTGTGTTGCCCTTGTTGTCATCCTATCTTTTTTGGGTTTCCTTTGCAGATTACTAACACCTAGTTACTGGTAACAGGTATAGACTGGTTGATTTCTTTAGGACAAAGGGCAAGTCCAAGAGTATTCTCTAGCACTGCAATACGATGCACTTAAATATGTGCATGATCTGTTTCCTTGCGGTTCTTGCAGAAAATTCACTCTAGCTGGACACACAAGGCAAAGCATTGTAAACAATTGACCTGCTAATTACTGTGCCACTCAAGTGATGCTTTTTTCCGACGATGAAGGATTAGAACACAGATGTGGTAAACCTGCCTTGTTTCTTTTGCTTGAAAGTTGCAATTACTGTTATTGTACTTTGCTGCATGAAAGGTTTTGCTAATTGCAAAATTGTATATGTATTTACCTTTTAATATTGATAGTGAACTGTTTTATATTCAGGTGCAAAAGCAGGGGTGACAAGCATCTTAGTTGACGTGGGGTAGATCTTAGAGCATTTGGCAAGGGCTTGCAAGATAGAATTCTATCGAGATTAAGGTTGGTTCACTAATCACTGGAGAGGAACCAGCAGAACTGGATGTCATATTAGCTGCCTAATACTTCAACCGATCATATATTGTGATTGTACTAGTTCATATACATTGTTTGTAGTTCATCCGCCATGCCGATAGTGTTTTTCTAGGGCCAATATCTGGACTAGGAAAAAAATCCATGGATTTACTCTTGCCGGACACATAATCCATGTTTATAAGATGATTAAAGGCAACATTGGATGGTTTACTTCTTTTATCATATTTGTCACTGTTTTAATTCAGCATGATTGCAGCAGTGGTTAGAACCCACTGTTTGGCACTTACGTTTTTTTCATGGATTGAGGGTGAGAAAAGAAGTTCATGCATCTGTCGGCCTTCTACCTTCACAATTCACATGATATTGCTCGGACTGGCTTTTGCCCAATGCCTGAAATTCTCCACTGTCTACTCCTATAGGAGTTTGAACCGTGTCTCAGTCCCAGTGTGGGCGTGGCTGATCATTCTCTTAAACCAGCCACTGATCATCGCCTAGGTAATCTATTGCATCACCAACGGGCTATTTAGATGCAAGTCCGTCCTTAGAGTTGGAGCAGTTCATGTCTATGACCCTACCCCACATTGAGTGAAGCAGCAAATCATTAGGCTATTGTGTATTGTTATGTCGTTGTATTGCCAGTAGTGCAGAAGAATGGTGTCGCGGAGAAAGGTCAATTTGCTGTTGGGGGGTTGGGGGGCGGGGTTCACTCACTACAACAGCTACTGTGCTTATTTGGTCTATCAACTACTCAGCCAGCTACTGACCCAATTGGGAGCTTTTCAGTCAAGGTCGTCGGATTTAGAGGTCCTTCTTTCGCAAGGGTCCAGATCATTCCATTGGGGAGAAACCCTTCCATAACTATATATCCACCGCAAATATATTGCATACACTGGTCCAGGAAGTTGAAGTCAGTAATGATATAGTTTTGTTTCTACTCTAAAATTATAGAACTACATAGTATAGCCCAGACAACAGAGTTTGCTGAACCTATGAGAGTGAAGTAGGCTCTCGTATGGAGGGGGTGCATGCACGAAGAAGTCTAGTTATTTGTTTCTGCTAGTTAATTTTTGATTATTTAGTCAAGAGATGTCTATTTGGTGTTTGTTAAACAAACCATCTAATCCAATCGCTCACTTTTTCTCCACTCGTATGTATATTTCATGAGTTATCAGTTCCTAATTGTAATGCATCTGAGTACATACTCATCGAATTTAGTTAATAAATAAATTGATTTCAAATGTGAATACATGGAGCTACTTGTCCAAAAAAGTGACACAATACATGTGACAAATTAACACTTGGTACAAAATTTTGAGTTCCGTAACATTTTTCTTCACTACTATGCTCCATATACACAATAATATTTGTTGATTTTAGACATGATGAAAACTGTAAGCATATGAGTGTATAGTGTCGATCTAAAAACTGATCCCAATAATATTTTCAAATTATACGTAACATATTTTTGTACAAATAATAAAATATTAAAGGTGTGCGATGGTGATTAAGGGATGATCCTTTGTCCTTTGATTATCGCTCACCTTCAAAATTTGTCAAGACAGATATTCATTGATAAGGATAAGTCATATAAATCTCTTTATTCAGAAAACATAATAATGAATGATAACTTATTAAAGGTAATAGTAGTGCTAGTTACACTTTCTAATCGAGTTAGACGAACTCCAACAACACTTATCGTATAGCTCTCCATGCAAAATAATACTCCCTCTGTTTTTAAACAATTGACATTTGATTTATTTGCACACACTTTTAGGAGGATTGACCATATGGTTAGAAAAATTATTTTTAAAATTTTCATTTTATGAATAAAAATTTTAATCCTATATTTTTATTCACAAAAAGAAAATTTTTAAAATATTAATTCTAATTATGTGGTCAATGCTTCTAAAAGTACGTGTCAAAAGTCAAACGTCAATTATTTTTTTTTTAATATTTTGGCTTATAGCTTTTTACAATGAGTATCTGTTTCAATTATTTAAATATAGAGGGAGTATAAAATATTGACTATCCAAATTTTTCTTTTTTGAAATAAGAGCGCGCTCCAATAATACTAACATTATTCGTTTTTATTGACAAAAAAAATGAAAGAACTTGTTTATTTAAAAAATTACGTACTTGAGATAGCTCAAGTGGTCAAGTGATAAAGGATTATTTTTTGTCATCTCAGGTCCTGAATTCGATTCTTGCTCACCTCGAGATTTGTTAGAACGGTTACTCACTTTGTAAGGCATATAAGCCTAATTATTCAAAAAAAAAAAGAAATTACATACTTTTATGAACATCTCTCTTTGTTTAAAATTTAAATTTTATGACCTTTCGGTATGGCAATAAATCATATTTTCCTACATATATTTTTTACTAGATAAATCATAAATAAATAATTTTAACTAGAAACAATCAAACTAAAATAATTTTGTGTAAACAAATCAAGTTTGCTTCCAAACATAATTTTATTAGAGTTCATATCATAGTATAGTGGTCCATATGTGCAATTTATAGAAAAAGAAAGAGCAAAATGAAATAGAGGAAAAGAAAGAGCAAAAGGAAAAAGAAGAAGAAATAATGTGCCCGTTTGGCAAATCTGACCATCAACTTATAAATTACTTATTTCGGAAAAAATTTCGTATTTACATACTTTTTTTAGAGAAAAATGTATATCGGAAGTTTAATATTCGTTATCTTGCAAAAATAAGTTACTTATTTCAGGAAAAAGTACATATTTCCTAACTTTTTTCCAGAATAAGTAACTTATTTAGGATTGAGGAAATGAACCGGTAATTGTGTTACGACATCTAAATTCGTCCTTGGAGATTTCGGTATGCCTCATTTCCTTATAAAGTTAATAACATCTGAATTGTGTTACCGCATCTGAATTGTGTTAGATTTAATTCTATGCCTCTTTCCTTATAATTCGTTTTGTTCTCGTTTTTGAGTCCAATAATGAACTGATCTATCAATATTGTTTCTAATACGTTCTCTAACGGAGAAGTGAGTTAAATTATTATTTGATGAGAAATCCCCTTGATTGTCTCTTGATAAACAAAAAACTTAACACATTATTTTGTTTGTTATTCAATTGAACTAGCGTAAAAGCCCGTGCAAGGCACGGGCATTGAACTAATTATTTTTCCAAAACAGTATATATAATCAAATAATTTGTAATTAAAAATATGATAATCGATGACGATGAGTATTTTCAGATTTTAAACCTAATGAGAGTCGACCCCCTCTCTCTCCCATCTCTTTCCTCACCCGCCGTCTCCTCTCCCCTCTACTTCTTACGTATATACACTCATTCTAAATAACCATAACCATCGCAGAAGGCCCATTTTCTCCTTTCTATTATTTTCTTTTTGTTTTTTCCTTCAATAATTTTCAATAATCTTCATCTTTGGGTGAGATTTTTGATTCTTGCATCCATTTTTTGGATGTTTTATGTCTCTCCTTTGGCAGTGGTTTATGTTTCGTATGGTTTAGTACATCTTGAGAGTTTTGTTTTGTTATTTTGGTAATTTGATAATGATTCAATTGGTGTATTGGGAGATCTGGAAAGGCCGATTCGAGGCTGGGGCGATGGTAATTATTGCAAGACCTCACCTTTTCACAATAGAAGATTGTTCATACTTTGGGGATTTCACTTACGTCTATAGCTGGTACCCGACAAGTAGATAACTGGGATGTAGTTTCTCCAATCTCAGTTTATGCAATTGGGTTTCTGAACACAAGGCTACCAATGGTTCTTATGTGTTAAGGTCAATTGTGATACTACCGTATTCAGGGATGTCGGTGCAATTTGGATTGATTGGGATGTCTTTAATTTCATTTTTAGCTTTAATAATGTGTAATTTTTTTTTTTGTTAAACGACCAGGAAACAAATCATCTAATTGTGTTAGCTTGTCTATTTGTTTTTCAACTTGGTTGTATTGCGAGTTGGGGTTCTGTCCCGGATGTGTTTTGTTCTAATTAATGATAACTGTTATATTTTCTTAGCAAAAAAAAATATGATAATCGATAATATTTCAATTTATTTAATGTTTTCATATTTATTTTTTAATTTTGCATACCAATTTTTTATATTATATATTTGAGTTATTTTTTAATTCAAATTTAAAATTTTCTAAACATTCCAGTCGATGTTAAATATGATTAAACGACCTTAATGACATGTGCATGTATATGAAATCTAAAATGAATTTTTTTGATTTTATCGTATACGATCTAAGTATGTGTTATAACTCAACCATTATATATTATATTGATCAATTTGTCATATTATATAAAAATTCATATGTACCATAATTTATAGTCGAGTTATAGTCTAATTGATCATTGTAAATAATTATTGTAGTTTTGTAATATTTATGATTTAAAAATTCATATCTTTTTTTATTTAATTTGAATGTTAATTATATATATATACGATAGATCATATTTTTAGAGTTTTCATTTTTTTAACATAATTTTAATTATTTTTTGTGTATATTTAAATATTTATGTTTTTAGACCAATCATATATTTTAATCATATATTTAAATCGTTGAAAATCTAAATAGTTGGTCGACCGAAGCCCCCTAATATAACTCATGTATTTAAATTTTTATATACCTAAAACTAATGTGATGCAATTATTAATTATGTATGATTTGATAACTAAAATTTACATATTTTTTAAAACCAAATCTTATGTTTTATTTCAAGAATTTAAAATTTACACAGAGACGCTTGAAAATAAATCTTTTTTTTGTACTCGGTTACATTATGCATAATCTAAATTTTTATTTTATATCAATTATCTAAAATGACAAAAGATAATTGTAGAGTATGCTCAATTGATTAGAATATTTTTTATAATTTTATCTATCCAATATTGTTGAAATAATACAAATCAATAATTTATTTAGTCAAAAATAAAAATAAAAGAGGAAGAGACAAGAAGAGAATATGTGGTTTATCTTATAGGAGTTTTAAACAAATCTCAAAATTAAGTGTAGCGCAGATGGTTATGACATGAGTTTGAGAGAAGAAGGTTAGGGGCTCGAATCCAAACATCAACATAATTTCAATACTTTTCATATAATTGTTAAATAATGGTATTTTTGTACTTTTTGAAATTATAGGGATAAAATCGTAACTTCACAAGCATTGAAATGGCAAACCTATATTTTCTTAGCAAAAAAATAATATGATAATCGATAATATTTCAATTTATTTAATGTTTTCATAGTTATTTTTTTTAATTTTGCATACCATTTTTTTATATTATATTTTGAATTATTTTTTTCAAATTTAAAATTTTCTAAATATTCCAGTTGATGTTAAATATGATTAAACGACCTTAATGACATGTGCATGTATATGAAATCTAAAATCAAATTTTTTGATTTTATCGTATACGATCTAAGTATGTGTTATAACTCAACCATTATATATTATATTGATCAATTTGTCATATTATATAAAAATTCATATGTACCATAATTTATAGTCGAGTAATTATAGTCTAATTGATCAATGTAAACAATTATTGTAGTTTTGTAATATTTATGATTTAAAAATTCACATCTTTTTTTTATTTAATTTGAATGTTAATTATATTTTTTAATATATATATACGATAGATCATATTTTTATAGTTCTCATTTTTTAACATAATTTTAATTTTTTTTTGTGTATATTTAAATATTTATGTTTTTAAACCAATCATATATTTAAATCGTTGAAAATCTAAATAGTTAGTCGACCAAAGCCCCTAATATAACTCATGTATTTAAATTTTTATATACCTAAAACTAATGTAATGCAATTATTAATTATGTATGATTTGATAACTAAAATTTACGTAATTCTTAAAACCAAATCTTATGTTTTATTTCAAAAAATTAAAATTTACACTGAGACGAATGTAAATAAATCTTTTTTTTTGTACTCGGTTACATTATGCATAATTTAAATTTTTATATTTATATCAATTATCTAAAATGGCAAAAGAGAATAGTAGAGTATACTCAATTGATTAGAATATTTTTTGTAATTTTATCTATCCAATATTGTTGAAATAATATAAATCAATATTTTATTTAGTCAAAGATAAAAATAAAAGAGGAAGAGACAAGAAGAGAATATGTGGTTTATCTTATAGGATTTTTAAACAAATCTCAAAATTAAGTGTAGCACAGTTGGTTATGACATGAGTTTGAGAGAAGAAGTTCAGGGGTTCGAATCCAAACATCACCATAATTTCAAAACTTTTCATATAATTATTAAATAATGGTATTTTTGAAATTTTGGAAATTATAGGGGTAAAATCGTAACTTTACAGGCATTAAAATGGCAAACTTTGCCCTTGTGTTGAAGTTTAATATATAGTAATAGATTTGATGTATTAATCCTTATATGGGGGTTGCACACATTGATGCTCATATACTAAACGACATTAGAGCTGCCAAGGACATGGTCTATAATGCTTTTGTCAAGACTAAGAATGGTGTTTCTGGAATTGAGGATGTTGATGCTATGTCTTTTATCACTCTATGCGATTTAGCTCCAAAATATTCAAAGCAAAATTTAATGTCGGTAAAAAAGCAATCATCGTTTTGAATAATGCTGTGACTTTAGCATTCAAATTTTGACTTTTTTTTTTGTTTACACGGGGATTTTCATATCTGATTTTCCATTCTCCCCTTATGTGGAAAATTGATAACCATGACATGTACCATTTCATCATGGCGATGCATATGTACTGCGAAACTAATTATTTAGTTTTTAAATCCATTGTTGCTGATGTGGGTGGTCAGAGGTGCATCGATTTGGATTAACAGGCTAGTTTCGATAAGCCATATGCCTCTTTGAGTCCTGAGGCTAAAGTTCTTATGGGTAATGGTCAATATGCGTGCCTATCGCATGGTTAGGTCTAATGGTCGTTATAATGACTTTGCTTTACTTATATATGCTTTTCATTGTGTTCTACAGCATGCTAAGGTAAGATAAATTATTCTAAGAGACCACTCCATGACACCATTAATTTTTCTTTAACTTTCTATTTGATTGGAAATTATAATTGTTTTGTTGCAGGGTTCACATGTCATCTCAAATTTAGTTCGCGAGATCTATGTTGAGTTCCCGAGTGTAGCTCGGCTAATGTACAAGATGTTGACTTATCGCCTTTTTGAACATGATGTAAATGCAATTGGAAACGGGTAAATTTTAACTTTAAAATATGGTGTATAGCAGTAGGTGCTTAAAATTGATTACATCAAATTGCTCGCAATGTAGGCCAATCTAGGATGACTTGGGATTTTATTTTGATCTTTCTCAATTCTTTATTCCTTTCATCATCATCAAACTCGATGTTATCCACCCCAAAAATACATTTCTTCAAGTTCAAACACAACTTCTCAATCTCTGGAACACCTCTTTAAGGTCTTATTCTTGAGCTTTGAGGAAGGGACTATTAGCTATACTAGCTTATAGCCCGTGCAAAACATGGTTTACTTTTAAATATTTTTAAAATTGTATAATTAAATGAAATAGAGTATGATAATTTATTATGGATATAATTTAAGTTTATGAATATAATTTAACTTTGTAATATTAATTAATACATTATTAGTAATAATAATAGCTATTTAATAAATGACATGTATTATTTAGAATTAATAATATGAAATCTTAATATAAATTTGTTATTGACAGATTCGAACCTTGGATCTTTAAAATAGGGGTTTGAATTTAGAATATTCCTTATTATTAGATCTAACGGTTATCATCTATTTACTAAATATCTAACGGTCACTATTCTTTTAACGGTTCAACTATTGAACCAATTATAGTTTAATATAGATTATTATTAGTAGGGGTACCCCCAATTTCAAATGAAGTCGATGCCTAAACAGGTGATAGACGACCGTCTGTATTTTTGTTTTGATAGAAAAGCTGTGTTTGCATTAGATTAGAATACTATTGTGTATGTATGTAGATCGTAGTAAGTAACTATCATCGATTATAGTATTTTTTTTATTTTTTTATAAATGGTTGAACCAAACTACCAACAATTATAGGCTAGTTTGCTTATTATATATTAGTATAGATACATAGATATCATTGACATAAACAACACACCTTCTGAGAAATGGTTTTCAAGACATGTTACATGACAAGCAGGTGTGTTAGATAGCCCAAATGGCAAAACTGACCATACGTATAAGCCATCTCATGTCCTAGATGAAGTTTTCCGCTCATTTCCAGGCCAAATTCGAATCTAATGAAAACCACTGCATAGTTTAATCTTCGAAAATATCTTTGCCCTGGCAAGTTGATCCAACAAATCTTCAAATCAGGGTATTGGACAGCAATACTTAGCTTGCACATAGTTGTTATGCAAAACATTTTCTTTTAACTTCTTTTACATCTTCTCCTAATCTTTATGTAATATCCCACATCGATAGAATAAGAGTATTAGGATCCTTTATATAGACAAGTCAATAACTAATGTATACCAATTTGCTAGCATTTTTGGACTGACCTATGGTGGGTTGTTGGATCCGATATGTATTTGATTGTGGGCTTGGATGTTATACTTTAGTTTTGATTTGTCCTCTTCTTTCCGCTTCAATTTGAGCCATTCGCACCAAGTAGAAGCTCTTCCTTTCAACTTGATAGCTACTAAATTTCTCCTTCATGTTTTTATACACTTTTTTGAACTCGAAGATTCTAAACACCATATTCAGCCAGTCAACAAACTCTTCAGCTTATAGACTGCCATTAAATTCAGGAATTTCGATCTTAAAATGTCTATCCCATCTTTGATTTCCTCCAACTAGTGTTTCACGTCGAGAATTTCAAATGTGTTTGTACTTCCTCACTCAAACTCTTCATCATCATTGTGGTTGGTTCGAGCCAAGCGTTCAGTTAGAACCTCAACGTACCTCCTTTGCTTGTTCAGTTCTTCCCTGAGATCCGTCGTATTAGTTTGTGTAGCATTTTTGGCACCTTTCATGTGCGGTGTGTGCCATGCTTAAGCAGAAACTAATGGATTAATGGCAACTCTAATACCACCTATTGCAGCCAAGTAATAAAGTAAATAGTAAGAGTTGAATCTGACTTCAAATTTAGTAATTAACTCAGCAAACTTTGATATTTATTGGAGAAACTTTATGAAAATTCTCTTAATTAAACCTTAACAGCTTACAAATGTAGTATATGTATAGCTCCCAACATAACTATAGAAATAGAAACTTATAGTACTACTAGAATTAATTAAGACTCACTTAATTAAGATTCTAACACTTCCTGGTACACTTCATTAGTTATATACTCTAGATGATTTTAATTTTAGATTGAAGATTTGTATCCAGAATATTTCAAAAGGTTTGAGATTGTTCTAGAATCTGCATCAAATTATTATTAATTTTTTGAATTTGTTGATATGAACCTCAGAATAAGAAAAAGAGAAACTTACAATGGAAAGGCAGCAAGTGATCCAAGCCGAAGTAGAGAAGTTGTTGGAGACAAAATTTATAGAAGAAATCGAATACCCAAATTAGTTGGCTAAAGTGGTAGTGGTCAAAAAGTCCAATAACAAGTAGAGAATGTGCGTGGACTATACCTTGCCGAACATAGATCAGCAGATAGATGCCACTTCGGGACATCAAATATTCAACTTTTTGGATGCTTTTTCAGGGTACCATTAAATTGCCATGAATGCTGAGAATATTCCAAAGACAGCATTCATCATCCTGAAGGGTACCTATGCCTATATCAAAATGCCTTTCGGCCTAAAAAATGCAGAGGCAACCTTCCAGAAGATGGTGATCAACAAGGTATTCAAGACACAAATCGATCGGAATATGGAGTTCTAAGGGATGATATGATTGTGAAGTCCTTATTCAGAGAGATCATGTAGAGGATCTAAGGAAATGTTTTCATATCAACAAATTGTGAAGTACTATTCTCTCTACCCTTGCAAGCTTTGTATAAATTCTCAAAATAAGATTTAGCAACCACGCAAATACCGTCTTTAGTCTCATGGAGAGTACCATCATCATGAAAAAGTTTCTGAAATCTTTCATTATTGAGAATAGTAAAGATACATAGCAGTTAGTCGATACAGGCTAAAACAGTATAGTATTTAAACTAGTAGATTAGTGATTGTCACGTCAGTAATTAGTTAGAATTAGAAAGATAGTTATTTCCCGCCAACATTATTTTCCCTGCACTATACTCTCTTTTATATATACTTGTAACAGAGATAGTCATTGTAATCAACACATTATACTGTAAATACATTTCTCTTTTCAACTTCATATAAGTTTTCATGGTATCAGAGCGAGCTATACATACATCTATACTTACAGATAGTTAACTATGGTGATGATATTGAATTCTACGCGAAAACGAGCGATTCTTAGTACGATTTATAATATGAATACCTTTATGCTTTGCAGAAATATAAGGGGCCATTTTAGGATTCCATTTTCTAGTACCATGTCCAAAATAAAGTCCAGCCTCATCATCTCTTCCAAATCGATTTTCCAATATCTTTTTGTCATTTCTCCCCACACCCCCTCCTTAAAAAAAAGAGATGAGGGTATCCTAAAATAAATAATTGTTCCGATGGAACCTTCTCTTCTACCGCAAATTGGCCGTAGATTTACGACTTACTCCCAACCGAACTAGAACCGCGGATTATTGTTGGCATTTTATTTATCTAAGTTGCTATCATGTGTCATGTTTTATTTACATTTTGTAATGTTGCTTAGCATGTGACTGAGACTAAGCAACTAGGAAACTTTTCCAAGAGAATATCATGGGAGAACACAACATATTTTGCCCCCCCCCTTTAGCATATGCTGTCGTTTTGGTGCAGTGTGCATCCTCAGTTTTCAATGTATTAGGCATGCTCATTTCCTTGTATAAGTAAGTTGTAATCTTTGTGTTAGTTAATGAGAAGAGCCATCTGTTCTCTCTTCCAGTTAAAACCTCTCTGCAGCATTACAAACACATATACTATCTACACTCATAGTCTCTATATTTGGTATCAGAGACACCAGATCGTTGTATGCCAAAATACATGCCTAGGAATACAGTAAACACACCAGTAAACACACCTGCAAGTGCAACAATGGAAGCACCAAAACCAAAAGAAGGTTCAGTTGGTCTCAGTTATCCCATGCTGTCAAAGAGCAACTACACAGTGTGGTCTCTATAAATGAAAGTCTTTATGAAGGCACAAGGGGTGTGGCAGGCTGTGGAACAAAGCAATCCCAAAGCCACGGTCGAGGAGAAGACAGACTTGGTAGCTTTAGCTGCGATATACCAGGGTATTCCAAAAGATATGGTACTGTCTATCGCTGAGAAGAAAACCGGCCAAAGAAGCCTGGGATGCAATCAAAGTGATGTGTATGGGCGCAGAAAGAGTAAAGACAGCAAAGGTACAAACGTTGAGATCGGAGTTTGAGTCCATATCTATGAAAGAAATGGACAAACTCGACAAATTTTGTATGAAGCTCACTGGTATAGTAACAAATATCAGGATTATGGGAGAGACTATTGATGAAGCAAGTGTGGTAAAGAAGATCCTACGGGCAGTCCCTGCTAAGTTCCTTCAGATTGCGTCAACGATAGAGCAATTCGGAGACTTGGAAGAGATGTCCGTAGAGGAAGTGATTGGAAGACTCAAAGCCCACGAAGAACGAATGAAAGGACAGTCCACAGAAGACACAGGTGGTCAGTTGTTAATGACACAGGAAGAGTGGACAAAGAAAAATAAACCTGGTCAGTCACAAAATAGATTTCAGAGAAACAGAGGAGGTGGTTCATTTCGAGGTAGAGGAAGAAACAACCAACGAAACAATGGAGCTGGAAGGGGATAGCAACAAGGACAAACTGAAGATAACAACCGAGCGCATAGTGGCACAAGTGGCTATGACAGGAGTAATGTAAAGTGTTTCAACTGCAACAACTATGGGCATTACGCAACGGAGTGTAGAAGGCCCAAACATGAAAGGAATCGTGACAAAGAAAATATCAAGGAGTCCAATATGACACAAGTACAAGACGAGGAACCCACGTTGTTATTGTCACAGTGTGGAGAAAAGGAGTGTGTTACTGTGTTATTGAATGAAGAGAACGTCATCCCAGAACTTGACACAAGAAGCAACGAATGTGAGAACTCAAAGTTGTGGTACCTAGATAATGGTGCTAGCAACCATATGACAGGCATAAGGTCGAAGTTCAAGGAATTGGATACGAGAGTGATAGGCAAAGTCAAATTCGGAGATGGATCTACTGTGGATATAAAAGGAAAGGGTTCTATTACCCTTCTATGCAAAAATGGTGAGGAAAGGCAGTTGCACGAGGTATATTTCATTCCCACTTTACGTAACAATATTATTAGCCTCGGACAATTATCAGAAAGTGGGAATAAGGTGATAATGCAAGGGGAATACTTGTGGGTATATGAGAGGAGTGGAAACTTACTGTTAAAAGTAAGAAAATCGTCGAATAGGCTGTACAAACTAACTCTTGAGGAGAGTACCTCTGTTTGCCTACTGTCCAAGGTTGAAGAAGAGGCGTGGTTGTGGCACACGAGGCTGGGACATGTAAACTTCCAGGCCCTGAAACTCTTGACGAACAAAGAGATGGTTTATGGTGTTCCAGAGATAGAACAACCAAAAGAAAGGTGCAGCGGATGTTTGCTGTCAAAGCAAACACAAACCCCAGTCCCTACAAAGTCAAAGTTTTCAGCAAAAGAAAGGTTGGAACTCATCCATGGTGACTTGTGCGGACCTCTGTCACCACCTACACCAGCCGGGAACAGGTATATATTCCTATTAGTCGATGATTTCAGTAGAGCTATGTGGGCATATTTGTTAAAATCTAAAGATGAAGCCTTAAGTGCATTTAAGAAATTCAAAGTGTTGATTGAAAAAGAGTCCAAGTGCATTATACGGGTTTTTAGAACTGACAGGGGTGGCGAGTTTACGTCAAAAGAATTTGAGAATTATTGTGCAAGTGAAGGGATTCAAAGGCACCTTACTGCTCCTTACTGCCCCCAACAAAATGGGGTAGTAGAGCATAGGAGCCGAACTATCATTGCAATGACAAGAAGCTTGTTAAAAGAGAAAGAGATGCCTCAAAAATTCTTGGGAGAAGCTGTTAGACATGCAGTGTATATTCTGAATCGAATGCCCACTCGAGCACTGGTTGGTGAGACTCCATATGAGGCCTGGACGGGGAAGAAGCCAAATCTGGAACACATTCGTGTATTTGGGTGTATAGCCCATATGAAAATTCCAAAGGTGCACACTCGTAAGTTGGATGATCGTAGTAAACAAGTGGTCTATCTTGGCAAAGAACCCGGGACAAAGGCACATCGTCTCTTCGATCCCAATACTGGTTGTCTACATGTCAGCATAGATGTGTGTTTCAACGGGAAGAAAGGTTGGGATTGGAAACTACAGCATGTTGAAGATAAGGCAGTCACAGAACCATTTGTGATCATTGGAGCACAACCTGGCGAACAAGAAGAAATGGAGGACTTCACAATATCAACACCGATGCATACACACGCATCAGGTGCCAACAGCACCAATGAAAATAGCAGTAGTCAGGGGTCGAATTCATCAAGTCCTTACAGTCAGGGGTCGAATGCATCAACTGAAAGCAGTCAACCACGGAGGTATCGAACGCTAGAAGACATTTACAATGACACTGAGGAATTAGAATTGGATGATGAACTCTTGCTTGCTGGGGTCGATGAACCAGTGACATATAGACAAGCTAAAGAAGAAAAGGAGTGGAGGCTTGCGATGCAGGATGAAATGGATGCAATCGAGAAAAACAAAACCTGGATTTTAACTAATTTACCAGTAGGGAGGAAAGCAATCCAACTAAAATGGGTTTACAAACTGAAAAGGGACACGAATGGAAATGTTGTAAAGTACAATGCGCATCTCGTTGCAAAAGGATTTGTACAGAAAAAAGGGACGGATTTCGATGAGGTCTTCGCGCCATTTACCATGTTGGAGACGGTGAGACTGCTGTTAGCATTGGCAGCTAAACATGGATGAGAGGTACACCATTTGGACGTAAAGTCCGCATTTTTAAATGGTGAATTGATTGAGGAAGTGCACGTAGTACAACCTGAGGGTTTTGTGAAAGAAAATGAAGAAGCAAAGGTGTAAAAGCTTTTGAAAGCACTCTACGGATTACGCCAGGCACCTCGAGCTTGGTATACACGTTTAAACAAATATCTGAAAGAGCTTGGTTTCATAAAGTGTCCATACGAACACGTCGTTTATACAAAGCGTGAGGGCAGTCAGTTTCTTATCATTGGAGTATATGTAGACGACCTAATTGTGACTGGGTCGAGTGTTGAAGTTGTGATGAGCTTCAAGAAGCAGATGCACAGTGAGTTTGAGATGACGGACCTGGGAAGGTTATCTTACTATATGGGTTTAGAAGTGCATCAAGGGAAAGATTTTACGGAACTAAAACAAACGGCCTACGCAAAGAAAGTATTGGAGAAGGCAGGCATGAGGGATTGTGGATTAGTCAAGTACCCCATGGAGACAAAGCCACAATTGACAAAAGATGAGTCTAGTGAGTTGGTTGATAAAACTCAGTACAGAAGCGTAATAGGCGGACTGAGATACCTTGTACACACACGACCGGACATAGCATATTCGGTTGGAGTGGTTAGTAGATATATGGAGAAGCCTACGGTTTTGCACTACAATGCTGTGAAAAGGATCCTTCGTTACATCAAAGGGACTCTCGAATATGGTCTAAGATATTCACGAGGAGTGGGGAATTACATTCTTTCCGGTTATGCTGATAGTGACATGGCTGGGAGCTTAGATGACAGGAGAAGTACAGGAGGTATGTCATTCTATTTAAACAAAAATCTCATAACATGGGTCTCACAGAAACAGAGATGTGTTGCGCTCTCCTCGTGCGAAGCTGAATTTATGGCAGCTATAGCCGCAGCTTGCCAGACCATATGGTTGCAAAACGTGTTAATGCAGATTACTGATTTAAGTCCAGGACCAGTCATCATTTATGTAGACAATAAGTCGGCTATTGACTTAACGAAGAATGCAGTGTTTCACGGCAGGAGTAAACACATTGACATCTGTTACCACTTCATACGTGACTGTGTGGAACGTGGCGAAATCGTTGTGAAGTATGTGCATACAAACGAACAGAGAGCTGATCTCTTGACAAAGCCAATATCAACTGCAAAGTTTGAGCAAATGCGTATGTTGCTTGGAGTGAAAGAACTGATGAAACCAACTTAGATAAAGGGAGAGATTATTGGCATTTTATTTATCTAAGTTGCTATCATGTGTCATGTTTTATTTACATTTTGTAATGTTGCTTAGCATGTGACTGAGACTAAGCAACTAGGAAACTTTTCCAAGAGAATATCATGGGAGAATACAACATATTTTGCCCCCCCCCCTTTAGCATATGCTGTCGTTTTGGTGCAGTGTGCATCCTCAGTTTTCAATGTATTAGGCATGCTCATTTCCTTGTATAAGTAAGTTGTAATCTTTGTGTTAGTTAATGAGAAGAGCCATCTGTTCTCTCTTCCAGTTAAAACCTCTCTGCAGCATTACAAACACATATACTATCTACACTCATAGTCTCTATAATTATTAGTCATCTATCCAATACAGATTTACCAAAGCATGCATGTATGAGTTCTGAATGGCGGAAATTTATACCGAGTGCTTCTGACGATGAAGAATTTTGGAAAAATATGTGTTTTGCCAGTAACTCTTGGAGGAATAAGTGGAAGAAGATGTGGAGGAACACGGTCTTACGCATCCATCACACTAAGTTTAGTAACCATTAATACGAAGAGTTCCATTGGAGTTGGAAGTATTTGTATGCACTGTGGATTGCCTGTGGAGATGGATGCCTGTATCACCACCTTCTGTTTAAGCATGCGAAAGAAGGCTTGCATAAGATCAAGGCCTCCTTTCATCTATTCGGGTAGGTTGCTCAATTCCAATCCTTACATGTAGGGATGAGCATGGTCAAAATTGCGATGATATTCTTTTAGATCAGATATCTAAGACTTCTTTATGTATTTGATAAAAATTCTTGATCCTGAGTATAAACGCTGAGATATGTTTATTCATCAATGGAGATTTACATCTGTTCTTTACTATTTTGCTATCTAGTTTACTAATTTGTCATGGTATCAGAGCGTCATGTAACGATATGTTATCTTCTTCGTCTTCCGTTTCCGCCATTATTGCCGATTCAAGCTTTCTTTCTTCGAGTTCTTCGTCTCTGTTAGCCGATTACGAGCTTCATTTTACAAGTTCTTCATCTACAGATGTAAGAACCCAGATTTTTGGGTAGAATTAAAACTTTTTATTATGCATTGATGTAAGAGTGAACAGTGGTTACAACTACAATATAACACTGGTTCTAATGAATGAATAGTGAAAGGATAAAAGATTCCAAGGTTTTATGTCCTGAAGGATGCTATTGGGTGATAACTTAGATTAGAATAATCTATCTCCTAGAAAGTTTAGATAAGATTCCCTAGAGAGAAATAGATACCCTCATGTCATCCAGATCAATATCGGTTACAAGTACGGAGGTTCCATGAAAGAGTTAAGGAACGCTCGAGAAAGCACAAAGATATTTTCTAAGTTCCTGGACTAAAAAGAGAATAAGTGATGAATAGTGTTTTTGATGGAAATAAGAATATTATGAGACGACAGTATATAGAAGTACCCAGAATGAATTTCTGAGTTCGTATTAGTGATCCGAGGGGAAAATAAGTGTATGTAAAGACTGTCGGATTCTGAAAAACAGCACTTTCATTTTCTCCGAGATTTTCCCTAGACACTGATAGATTAAGGATTTAATATTTAATATTTAAGGAATTTAAATTCGAGAGGTATTAAGAAAGATGGAGATTGGTATAACAAATATTAAGAAGGTTTTCGGTAAAACCCTAACTAGAAACGAATGAGTTATTCTCTCGAACAATCAGTCAAATTAAGCAATAACCGGACAAAAGAGAAAGCAGGAAGGTAAGGTGCATGCATGTGCAAGTAAGGAAAATATCTAGGAACCAAACTAGTTAGCAAGGGACTAGATCAATTAGAGTCAAACTAGTACTTAGCAAGATTGTAACATCAAACCACAAAAATGCAACACATGTCTCTTGATTGCATCATCCATGACCTAGCACTTTAATAAAGTAGCTTTATGGTAGATATTATCCAAATAATTCATTTAGCACAAGAATCAACCAAGCAAACAAACCAAGAACACCAAACACTCTCTTCCTCATCCATTCGACTTCCTCCTAAATTCCAAGAACAAAATCAAGCTTCCACTCCTTGTTTGGTCTCCAAAATTTTATGGTAGATCTTATATTTCATAAAAATGATACCCCAGAAATCTTAGCCTCAAAAACCACTTCTTCCATTTTCAATAAAATCCTCAAAGTCTAGGGTGAATAGTAACTTTCAAGAACAAATCTTGGTTTTCTTGATTTCTTGGATGATCTAAGCTTGGTTAAGGAGATACAAGGACTATACAAGGCTTAGCAAGGTCTTTAACACTCTCCAAGGAAGGTATAAACCTCATGAACCCTTAGTTGACTTTGAGTTTTAAGCATGTTCTTGAGTGATCTATGTTTAGTGTTGTTGTTAGTAAGTTATAAGCATGATTATAAGCATGATTATGATTGGGTTTTGATAAATATTAAAAATAGCTTAGATGAATGGAAAGGCATTGCTTGGCCTCAGTTCATGGTTATAAATCATGTATATGTTGTTTGGAGTAGATATCATGATTATTGGGAGGTTTGGAATTTGGTAAATATTCGATTTATAGCCGTCGCAATGCCGAAATTTCGTTAACCTTAAGAACACGAACTTGACAGTAGATGTAACTCACTGATTAGCTTCTCTTTTTGCCATGATAAGCTAGACTGTATTATAAGCTTCGTTTTGATATAAAGATCGCATGAAACGGACTTACGGTTTAGGAGTTATGATTAAATTCGTAAAAGTGGTTCGAAACCGTAATCAAAAGTTCGTAACTGAAATTGGAATCCCTTAACATGACTAAGTCAGTGACGAATCATGGTAATTAAATATTAGAGGTCATAAGGAAGACGTGAGAGAAAACCACAAGTAAAATGGATAGTTTTCCGATTTTATAAAAATGTTCGAATTGAGGTTAAGTGCGAAGAAACCACTTTTCAGAGATAACACTATTCATTCGAATGCTCCTGCCTGTTTTAGTAAAATCTGGAAAAATTTATCTTCTGAACAAAGTCAGATTTTGAGCTAGCCACCTTATAGACATTCTCTAGAGTATGTACGTGAAAATGGTGCGTCATTTGAGTTAACGGTTACCGAGTTATGAACGTTTTAGTAAAAGAGGTGTGAATAGTGAAAATCCGCCGTTGACTGAACTTCGAAAATACATTTCACCTATCTAGACCCGTGTTTTCGGATTGTAAATTTTATGATAAATATTACAAATACCAAAGATGATTTTGGAAGTGGTTTCTTAATTAAATACATTTCCGGTGATTTATTAAAAGTGTTGGAGTGTGAGTCACGTAATAGTAATTCTCGGGGAAGTCAACTCTAGAGGTACTATTTTGACCACCCATTTTGGCTAGATTAAAAGAGGAATTTTGAGTCGACTAAAACACGAAACTTGTTAAGAATTATCAAGACCACATATTGGTGCAAAGAACGAGGTTATAAATGATTAAGTAAGATATACGAAAGATCCGACATTAAGGATGGGTTCGAGGTGTGTTTTGGACTAAACTTACATGACTTAAGTTAAGTTATACTTAACCTTCGAAATGTTAAGTGATTGACCTCGGTTATTGTGACTATTTATAGATCACTGGATTGACACGAGGCACACTACCCCTACAGGATTACCAGGCAAGTTTCCAATACCTTGGAACTGTTGTTGTGATAATATATATAATTGTTGTTATACATATGCCATAGCATGCATGTTTGTTTTCAAAGTATATTGGAATACTTGTTCCCTGAATTGATATAGGCTTATAGACTAGATATGGATTATCAGTTATAAGCAGGATTGTTTTGCTAGGACCCTTAGTAAAGGGCGTATGTTATTTATTCTTTAAATATGAGACCGGGAGTCGGTATTTTGTGTTATATAGATAGTCGTGGAAACCAGGAGGGATTCCAGCGACAGAGTAGTATTCATTTTGAGGAATGTTATTATTAAACATTATTTATATTTCCATAAAAGTATCAAATACTTGGAAATCTTTCGAGAAATGTTATTTGAGTATCATTTCAGTCGAGAAATATTAAATGGATATTACTTTTGAATATTCATTAGAGTTTGATTATTAATGAATAATTACTTTGATATTCATTGGAATTTTATTCATTAAATGAATATCACTTTCGGATATTCATTTAAGTTTTATGTAATTGATAAATATTATTTTATAAGTATTCTTTGGAAGTTCTAATTACTCAAGGAATATTGTTTCGAATATTAAGGTTTTGATTACTAAATGAATATCATTTGGATATTTATTTAGAATATTATTTGTTAAATGAATATTATTTGGATATTCATTTAGAATATTATTTTGTTTAATGAATATCAGTTAAATATTCATTTGGAATTTATTTATTAAATGAATATTATTTTGAATATTCATTTAAGATTTTATGTACTTGATGAATATTATTTTAAAATATTCATTTGAAGTTCTATTTACTTAAGGGATATTGCTTCGAATATTCCTTTAAAGTTTTGATTACGAAAAGAATATTATTTGGCTATTCATTTAGAATATTATTTATTAAATGAATATTATTTTCAAATATTCATTTATGGTTTGATTTATTTAGTGAATATTATTTTAAATATTTATTTGAGTTTATTTAATTAATGAATATTATATTGAATATTCATTTAAAGAAGAGAGTTATTTAGTAAATGATTCTATATATTTATTCGAGGATTACTTACGAGCAATATTATGATTTAATCATATTCCTTAATTATTATTGATGTAATAAATATTCTTGGAATATTTATTTAAACTCTTTTAAGTTCTTTTTATAATACTTCATATTATTCAAAGATTTTCTTTCACCTTCAGATATGATGTAAAATATTTCGGAGTATTTTATGACTATGTTTATCAAGGGGAGGTTCCCAAACTTTATTTCCCTTTAAATCTATCTTAAAGAAGATTTAAATACTCGCTCAACTTCCAAACATATATAAAGGGACCTCACTTGAAAGATGTTATTTATTGGACTGCCCGGTCCTATACTTGATAAAACTATCTTGTCACTCACATCTTGATTCTTTCAAGCATCGATATGAGTCTGTTTGGTTACCTCCTCAACGCTCGAGAGGTAAGAATTGATGGAACAAGTTTATATCCATTAACAAGCATCAGCTTGGGAAATATTGGTGATTTTTCCTTTCCAACTAGATACGACTACTTTGTGGAGTCCTATCAACAAGTAATATACTTGGGGAAAGGGGGAGGAACTTCACGTTTCAAAGTTATGGATGTGAAATGAACTAGGAGATGCGTAAGTGACCCAGTGGCGCCGGTCCAGCAAATGGCCCAACCGTTGGCCGGGGGGTTCCAGAGGGCGGTAGACAAGTAAATCCGTCGGTGCTTCCTTCTACATGTAGTAAACAAGAGGTGGGGAGCATAACATGCGACTGATCATCGTGTAAATGCTATGTCTCCTGGCGCGTCAAACTCCAGTATTAGTTCATCTCTCAATGTTGGAAATTTCCTGCAACCTTATCATTATTGGCAGGTTTGAAAAGTGTTTGAATTGGAATTGCAATATTCTTCCTGCAAGTTCCTCTATTATGAAAAGTTGATAATATCTGGCTCATCTTTGACATAGCAGATATTTATTCAAAACAAATATATTTTGAGTTACCTTGTAACTTCATCTCATACCTTATATTGGTACTACATCATTAATGCATGGCATATGGTTTCAAAGATATTTTGGACTGTTATATATTATCACTGTTCAATTATATTTTTGGTGGGCTATTGCTCACCCTTGCTTTATTTATTTATATCACAACAACAGCTAGATCAGATGGCCGCGCAAGGCGTGCTCAGCATAGGCAGGTGTCAGCCATCAGAGGATTAACCGCTGAGGTCATAGCTACCATTGCTAAGGATGCAGCCTCTGGTAGGCTAGTTGTTAGTATTTGTGCATCAAATGTATTTATATATATGGCATATACCAATGGATGGCAAAGAGCATGTAATTGTAAAATTGTAATTCTTTAGGTTGTAAGAACTCAAACTTGTGATTAATAACATTGACGATTACTCTGATTTCATCTCTGGGACTATAACGGGTGTGTTTTATGTTGTTGTTTTGGGTCACAAGGTTGTAATTTAAATTATGTTGAATTTGTGGTTGGATATTGAGACCGTAACGACCAGATCCCTGACCCTGGATCTGGGGGTGTTACAGAAATGGTATCAGAGAGAGCGTTATATATCCCAGAGATGACGCGATGTTAAAACAATAAATTTATTAAGATAATAAGAACTCTTGCCAAGTTCATAGTCGGACTACTTAATGTAGTATTGACATATAAAACCCTTATGGGAAATATTAAGTATTATGATAATAACTTAGCTCGTTCTTGTACCGACTAGTAAGGCGACAGACCTTGAGGCATACTAGCAGCAGCACGATGATGCCTGATTATATGCTGACGATCGGATGGTGGATTCGATAGAGTACCCTACTGAGGACCCGGAAGAGGTTCCAGCTGAGGGGGAGAATCCTGTTAGAGACAGAGAAGTTTACCTTGAGGAGATGAGGGCTGCAGCCAGAGAGACTGTAAGAATATAGATATAGTGTTCTGAGAAGTGGGCGTAGAGAACTGAATTATGAAGAGAATTAAATAGGCATATTGAATTCATAGCTGGACTGCCGGATGAAGTACCGCAAGTAAGATGGATTTGAGGAATTACTTGAGATCTTATATGAGGTTAGATAAGAATCCTTAGAGACTTCTAGAGTGAGGGGAAAGGAGTAAGAATGATGCATGATTATCAAAGACATCGATATATGTTGGGAAGTAGAGTCCCAGGAACAATGGAGATAGAGGCAAGAAGTGTCATATCATTTGATAAATGGGTTAAGTTTGAATATTGTCAACAATAATTTGCCATGAGAAGGAAGATTTCATAGGTTATAATTTATAAAACCAAGTTGAGATTAATAAGGTGGTTTTATTCAGTAAGGTGTCCATTTTATGAAGAGATCAACTTAGAAAGTAAAGATAATGGAAAGTGATAGCCTGAATGGATAAAGAATATAAGGAAGTAGTAAGTGAGACAATGATCTCAGAACCTATAAGAGGAGAAGACCAGTGAGTCTGTGATAAACTAGTAATAAGGCTATTGTCAGGAACCAAGTATAAGTCTAGTTCAATTTAGTGGAATGATGAACCAGAAACATTAGATGCATGTGATTCGAAGGAATATTAAATTCCTTCTTTTCCTCGAATGGATTATGGTAGTTATCTTAAGTTATTCCGACACTGAATCGTAAATGGATTAGGTAAGGTGAGCAGTGGTTAAGATGTAATTGAGAATGCTTTTATATGCAACTTGAAAGAACAGGTGTAGGACATGTTCTCGAAATAAGAGTTTTGGCAAAATGAAGTCCAGTAATAGGACACATGATCAATAAGAGTAGTGTTGGTCGGCCCTACCAAGTTAAAGATAGTTTCTAATGGAGATTGGCCAACCACACTGGCAAAGGTGAGAAATTTCATAAGATTCACAAGGTATTACCAAAGATTTGCTCAGGACTTTACAGAGAGTGCAGTCCCGTAACCCGACTTATTGTAAGAATAAAAGTTTGAATGGACAAATAAATGTGAGAAAATTTTCCTGGAGCTAAAGATGAAATTGGTGACGACCCAGCGCTGGCGTCGCCTAAATGGAAGAAGGAGAATTTTGCAATATTTTATGGTGCATCTCATGCAGGGTTAGGCACTGTGCTTATGCAGCACGGCAGGGTAATTTCGAATATATTTGGACAATACGGTTAACTAGATTCGGATGGCCTTGGTAGTGCCAATTTTGTGGAATGACTAACTCCGACGGTAGTGTTCCTTCTGAAACTAGCTGTTAGGCAGACCGGTATTCGGTAGTATCGACTATTAGGACAAATATGTATCGGGGAGGTGTGGCATGTTTCATTTTGAAACTATGATTTCCCTTCTAGGGGATGTATATATATTGGGTCCCTTCCCAGTAGTTAAACTTCTGACTTTATGTCGATCATTCTATAATTATAACTGCTTACGTTTCGACCTGCTTGGATGTCCCTAGAACTATTCTTCGGGTATCGACATAGACCTTCCCAGTGTCACCAGTGGGTGGATAGATTGACTAAAATTTTCCCAAATTCTGGAAAGGAAATAAAGAATTTTGGCAAACCTTGTCTTTCTGATTATCAAAGAATGTCACTAAAAAGGGTGGAAACCAAAGCAAACCCGATGGATTGAGTAAGGTAGCCGCTATATGGACTGATATGTCAAACCCCGATTACTACGATTGATTCTAGAGATAAACTGATGAAGTTGAGATTGGATGATAAAAATGGAAATGTAATTAAGAAACGAGCCGGACTGAGAAATTCCGGGATTGACTTAAATAAAAAGGTTGTTATGCCAGAAGTGTTAAGCTTTTGTGGCACGTGAAATTGATAAGAATAGTTGAAAAGATAAAAGTAAAGGAAAGGTGACCGGAGGCGGTACCGAGAAGTCGATTGAGACTTATATGGGGTAAAATTTTGAAAAGATCAAAAGGTATCGAAGTAGAAGGCACTATGCCAGCAATTTCTAGAAAAGTAATACTATTAGCCGACCCCTAAACTCACATAATTTAGTATGGCCAGTTGAGGCCAAGTCACTAAGGATTATCAAGTGACTAAACAAGCAATGTAAGGACAAAGCGGGGTAGCTTCTAACCAAGCGCCAACCGCGAGGACTTGTATAAAATAAATTGAGATACATGATGATGGACTTTATAAATGCCATGGGTGTATTCGGATTAAGGATAATGACCAAGGAAGGTTATGAAGATTATCAGAGATAATGCAGTGTGATGCATAAATGTTATCTAAAACTTAGTGTCCTCAAGAAAAGCAAAATATGCTAAGGGATTCACGTTGAACACGACCAATATCTTCCAGAACATCCTTGCTACCATTACCAAGTTCTGTAAGAAAGACAGATAGACATATGTTGACTTTTGGAAGGTTATATAGACTGACATTCGTTTGAGAAGAGGTTAGCATTAGGCTACCTATAGACTATCAAGATGAGAATGATTAAAAGAGACCCTTATTAAGGATATATGATTGAATTGCCAAGTACAGGATATAAGTATTCCTTGAAACTAGAATTGAGGATAGAATGTCCATATATTAAGACGAACCCTGGGGGATGCACAAAGGATAGCATCACCCCTAACAATAGGCATTGTGAATTCAGGCGATATAAGTTGAATCGACCAAGGTATCAATAACCTGTAAGGATTTGTGGAAAGGAGTCTCCAAAAGTACATAGACAGAGATGTTATAGAATTGACTAATGATGTTTGATATACCCTGTAACCATGAGATGCAGGAGGAATGATGAGGATGGCCTAAGAAACCTTATAAGGGAAGTGCTAATATTATAAACTTCAAACGGGAAGTTTGGTAAGGAATGTATGACATAGTAACAATAAGGCCAGGTGAAGCATGCGTGAAACCATGTAAAAGTATGGATTGAACCAATAAGGTTGAGATTATCCTAAAAACAAGAAGGGAGTTAAGTAAGGAAATATCCTAGGTATGATTTGGAGTACCTGTAGTCAAGATCGCACTAGAAAGGTGGAAGCAATGACTTTTGGAAAAGACTGATAGATGCTTTCTCTCATTCAGCAGAATTTAAGGGAGAATGCTTCCACCCTGAGTTGGAATAGATCCAGAAAATATTGATTTCAAGAAAATATTATATTCAGGAAAGGCCAATGAGGTGGCCGACACTTTAAGTATAAGGGAGTAAGTATATATGCTCATACTAAAGAGATAGAATGATAGTGTAAAGGACCTTGATGGTCATAATGTGGTAGAGGAAGTTACATTCCGTCTGATGATTGTGCCAGGATCAACTATAAGAATAGTTTGAGTAAAGATTCGATTCCTGATGTTGCCGGTAGCACATTACCGACACTAGAAGGCTCTACGACAGGCCAGACCAAATTCCCCAAGAGACTCGCCTTTCCTTTGGAAAGAGAGGGGGGAGGTTAAGTAACAAGGAATTGGTAGTAGATAACCAGAAACAGAGATGGTACAAATACTGATAAGCTAAATGGCATGATGATGAATGACAAGCAAGTTTATGTTGGTGTATTTCTGCGCAAACAAGATAGAGTACAGGAAGTTAAAGATTCGTGATGCTTGAAGGTATCATGTATTAAGGATTAACGAGATTTGGAAAGTGAATAAGTAAAACGCTGAGCTTCTAGTCTTCAACTAGAGATATACGATTAATAATCTCCTCAACCTATCCTAGCTGCAACACTTGAAGCTCTTCTGTAATTCTATCTTCTTCATGTGATATCTGTATCAAGTTCAGGAATTATTCTTTTTGGGTAAGGAATAGTGATTATTTTGTCTTCCTAAGAGAGTGGTGATTTGACAAATCATGAAACCCTTATGTCTAGCTATTAAAGCCCTACGTAAATGATAAACGATGACGATTTATCCATGGACCACATTAATGTAGTGGTGATTTTCTACGGAATTAGATGTTAACAACTGTGGAAGGGTCGGAATGGAATCTAAGTTAGAGAAAATCATCCAGGTTTGTTTCGGATGGTTTAAATTTTGGAATGACATGATATTTGAAATACTGATTAGGATATGATGGTCCATAGAAAGATGGACAGAACATCGAGAATGCGTTGACACACGAGATTACGATAAAATTGTATTTATTACGATTACGACTATTTTCTACTTTGACAAACCTCTATAGTTCAGGGGTAAATTCCAAGTAAGGTATTTTGCAATCAAGAAAAATTTTCTACAAATCCTTGAAATTCTTTTCTTTTCTTCTCACTTATTCATATTCTTCTGAATTGAGGAGAACAACCCTTTTAGGAGGGGAGGTACTGCTACGTGACGATCTGTCTGTGTGATAGAAGTCTAAGTGGAATGCCATTAATTGTTTAATTGCTTGTCAAGTACTAAAGGCTGGCCCCCTTCTGTACTAACTATGCACTATAACAAATGTTCATTGATCATAGTGATCTCTCAATAAATTTTCCACTTCAATATATACAGATCCAGATTGCGAAGGTAAAAGCGATCAAGAACGTAGTACGAGTAAGGTTATCTCCGAATTCGTAGCGCGATGGTGATACCGATGTCACTGCACGTACCAATAAGGTTAATAGTAAAAGACCGGAAAAGAGCGTATACCGGATAATGTGTTGTACGAAGTATCAAAGAATTGGCAGAACGGATAAAGGGTGTATTGTAACACCAGTACGATGTGCTTTAGAAAGATTGGAATGTGTAAGGATCGACCAGAGAATTGGAAAGCAAAATAAACAACAAGTACCCAATTGTCTTCTACATGATTCCGGGACGGAATCCTTTTAAGGAGGGGAGACTGTAAGAACCCAGATTTTTGGGTAGAATTAAAACTTTTTATTATGCATTGATGTAAGAGTGAACAGTGGTTACAACTACAATATAACACTGGTTCTAATGAATGAATAGTGAAAGGATAAAAGATTCCAAGGTTTTATGTCCTGAAGGATGCTATTGGGTGATAACTTAGATTAGAATAATCTATCTCCTAGAAAGTTTAGATAAGATTCCCTAGAGAGAAATAGATACCCTCATGTCATCCAGATCAATATCGGTTACAAGTACGGAGGTTCCATGAAAGAGTTAAGGAACGCTCGAGAAAGCACAAAGATATTTTCTAAGTTCCTGGACTAAAAAGAGAATAAGTGATGAATAGTGTTTTTGATGGAAATAAGAATATTATGAGACGACAGTATATAGAAGTACCCAGAATGAATTTCTGAGTTCGTATTAGTGATCCGAGGGGAAAATAAGTGTATGTAAAGACTGTCGGATTCTGAAAAACAGCACTTTCATTTTCTCCGAGATTTTCCCTAGACACTAATAGATTAAGGATTTAATATTTAATATTTAAGGAATTTAAATTCGAGAGGTATTAAGAAAGATGGAGATTGGTATAACAAATATTAAGAAGGTTTTCGGTAAAACCCTGACTAGAAACGAATGAGTTATTCTCACGAACAATCAGTCAAATTAAGCAATAACCGGACAAAAGAGCAAGCAGGAAGGTAAGGTGCATGCATGTGCAAGTAAGGAAAATATCTAGGAACCAAACTAGTTAGCAAGGGACTAGATCAATTAGAGTCAAACTAGTACTTAGCAAGATTGTAACATCAAACCACAAAAATGCAACACATGTCTCTTGATTGCATCATCCATGACCTAGCACTTTAATAAAGTAGCTTTATGGTAGATATTATCCAAATAATTCATTTAGCACAAGAATCAACCAAGCAAACAAACCAAGAACACCAAACACTCTCTTCCTCATCCATTCGACTTCCTCCTAAATTCCAAGAACAAAATCAAGCTTCCACTCCTTGTTTGGTCTCCAAAATTTTATGGTAGATCTTATATTTCATAAAAATGATACCCCAGAAATCTTAGCCTCAAAAACCACTTCTTCCATTTTCAATAAAATCCTCAAAGTCTAGGGTGAATAGTAACTTTCAAGAACAAATCTTGGTTTTCTTGATTTCTTGGATGATCTAAGCTTGGTTAAGGAGATACAAGGACTATACAAGGCTTAGCAAGGTCTTTAACACTTTCCAAGGAAGGTATAAACCTCATGAACCCTTAGTTGACTTTGAGTTTTAAGCATGTTCTTGAGTGATCTATGTTTAGTGTTGTTGTTAGTAAGTTATAAGCATGATTATAAGCATGATTATGATTGGGTTTTGATAAATATTAAAAATAGCTTAGATGAACGGAAAGGCATTGCTTGGCCTCAGTTCATGGTTATAAATCATGTATATGTTGTTTGGAGTAGATATCATGATTATTGGGAGGTTTGGAATTTGGTAAATATTCGATTTATAGCCGTCGTAATGCCGAAATTTCGTTAACCTTAAGAACACGAACTTGACAGTAGATGTAACTCACTGATTAGCTTCTCTTTTTGCCATGATAAGCTAGACTGTGTTATAAGCTTCGTTTTAATATAAAGATCGCATGAAACGGACTTACGGTTTAGGAGTTATGATTAAATTCGTAAAAGTGGTTCGAAACCGTAATCAAAAGTTCGTAACTGAAATTGGAATCCCTTAACATGACTAAGTCAGTGACGAATCATGGTAATTAAATATTAGAGGTCATAAGTAAGGCGTGAGAGAAAACCACAAGTAAAATGGATCGTTTTCCGATTTTATAAAAATGTTCGAATCGAGGTTAAGTGCGAAGAAACCACTTTTCAGAGATAACACTATTCATTCGAATGCTCCTGCCTGTTTTAGTAAAATCTGGAAAAATTTATCTTCTGAACAAAGTCAGATTTTGAGCTATCCACCTTATAGACATTCTCTAGAGTATGTACGCGAAAACGGTGCGTCATTTGAGTTAACGGTTACCGAGTTATGAACGTTTTAGTAAAAGAGGTGTGAATAGTGAAAATCCGCCGTTGACTGAACTTCGAAAATACATTTCACCTATCTAGACCCGTGTTTTCGGATTGGAAATTTTATGATAAATATTACAAATACCAAAGATGATTTTGGAAGTGGTTTCTTAATTAAATACATTTCCGGTGATTTATTAAAAGTGTTGGAGTGTGAGTCACGTAATAGTAATTCTCGGGGAAGTCAACTCTAGAGGTACTATTTTGACCACCCATTTTGGCTAGATTAAAAGAGGAATTTTGAGTCGACTAAAACACGAAACTTGTTAAGAATTATCAAGACCACATATTGGTGCAAAGAACGAGGTTATAAATGATTAAGTAAGATATACGAAAGATCCGACATTAAGGATGGGTTCGAGGTGTGTTTTGGACTAAACTTACATGACTTAAGTTAAGTTATACTTAACCTTCGAAATGTTAAGTGATTGACCTCGGTTATTGTGACTATTTATAGATCACTGGATTGACACGAGGCACACTACCCCTACAGGATTACCAGGCAAGTTTCCAATACCTTGGAACTGTTGTTGTGATAATATATATAATTGTTGTTATACATATGCCATAGCATGCATGTTTGTTTTCAAAGTATATTGGAATACTTGTTCCCTAAATTGATATAGGCTTATAGACAAGATATGGATTATCAGTTATAAGCAGGATTGTTTTGCTAGGACCCTTAGTAAAGGGCGTATGTTATTTATTCTTTAAATATGAGACCGGGAGTCGGTATTTTGTGTTATATAGATAGTCGTGGAAACCCGGAGGGATTCCAGCGACAGAGTAGTATTCATTTTGAGGAATGTTATTATTAAACATTATTTATATTTCCATAAAAGTATCAAATACTTGGAAATCTTTCGAGAAATGTTATTTGAGTATCATTTCAGTCGAGAAATATTAAATGGATATTACTTTTGAATATTCATTAGAGTTTGATTATTAATGAATAATTACTTTGATATTCATTGGAATTTTATTCATTAAATGAATATCACTTTCGGATATTCATTTAAGTTTTATGTAATTGATAAATATTATTTTATAAGTATTCTTTGGAAGTTCTAATTACTCAAGGAATATTGTTTCGAATATTAAGGTTTTGATTACTAAATGAATATCATTTGGATATTTATTTAGAATATTATTTGTTAAATGAATATTATTTGGATATTCATTTAGAATATTATTTTGTTTAATGAATATCAGTTAAATATTCATTTAGAATTTATTTATTAAATGAATATTATTTTGAATATTCATTTAAGATTTTATGTACTTGATGAATATTATTTTAAAATATTCATTTGAAGTTCTATTTACTTAAGGGATATTGCTTCGAATATTCCTTTAAAGTTTTGATTACGAAAAGAATATTATTTGGCTATTCATTTATAATATTATTTATTAAATGAATATTATTTTCAAATATTCATTTAAGGTTTGATTTATTTAGTGAATATTATTTTAAATATTTATTTGAGTTTATTTAATTAATGAATATTATATTGAATATTCATTTAAAGAAGAGAGTTATTTAGTAAATGATTCTATATATTTATTCGAGGATTACTTACGAGCAATATTATGATTTAATCATATTCCTTAATTATTATTGATGTAATAAATATTCTTGGAATATTTATTTAAACTCTTTTAAGTTCTTTTTATAATACTTCATATTATTCAAAGATTATCTTTCACCTTCAGATATGATGTAAAATATTTCGGAGTATTTTATGACTATGTTTATCAAGGGGAGGTTCCCAAACTTTATTTCCCTTTAAATCTATCTTAAAGAAGATTTAAATACTCGCTCAACTTCCAAATATATATAAAGGGACCTCACTTGAAAGATGTTATTTATTGGACTGCCCGGTCCTATACTTGCTAAAACTATCTTGTCACTCACATCTTGATTCTTTCAAGCATCGATATGAGTCTGTTTGGTTACCTCCTCAACGCTCGAGGGGTAAGAATTGATGGAACAAGTTTATATCCATTAACAAGCATCAGCTTGGGAAATATTGGTGATTTTTCCTTTCCAACTAGATACGACTACTTTGTGGAGTCCTATCAACAAGTAATATACTTGGGGAAAGGGGGAGGAACTTCACGTTTCAAAGTTATGGATGTGAAATGAACTAGGAGATGCGTAAGTGACCCAGTGGCGCCGGTCCAGCAAATGGCCCAACCGTTGGCCGGGGGGTTCCAGAGGGCGGTAGACAAGTAAATCCGTCGGTGCTTCCTTCTACATGTAGTAAACAAGAGGTGGGGAGCATAACATGCGACTGATCATCGTGTAAATGCTATGTCTCCTGGCGCGTCAAACTCCAGTATTAGTTCATCTCTCAATGTTGGAAATTTCCTGCAACCTTATCATTATTGGCAGGTTTGAAAAGTGTTTGAATTGGAATTGCAATATTCTTCCTGCAAGTTCCTCTATTATGAAAAGTTGATAATATCTGGCTCATCTTTGACATAGCATATATTTATTCAAAACAAATATATTTTGAGTTACCTTGTAACTTCATCTCATACCTTATATTGGTACTACATCATTAATGCATGGCATATGGTTTCAAAGATATTTTGGACTGTTATATATTATCACTGTTCAATTATATTTTTGGTGGGCTATTGCTCACCCTTGCTTTATTTATTTATATCACAACAACAGCTAGATCAGATGGCCACGCAAGGCGTGCTCAGCATAGGCAGGTGTCAGCCGTCAGAGGATTAACCGCTGAGGTCATAGCTACCATTGCTAAGGATGCAGCCTCTGGTAGGCTAGTTGTTAGTATTTGTGCATCAAATGTATTTATATATATGGCATATACCAATGGATGGCAAAGAGCATGTAATTGTAAAATTGTAATTCTTTGGGTTGTAAGAACTCAAACTTGTAATTAATAACATTGACGATTACTCTGATTTCATCTCTGGGACTATAACGGGTGTGTTTTATGTTGTTGTTTTGGGTCACAAGGTTGTAATTTAAATTATGTTGAATTGGTGGTTGGATATTGAGACCGTAACGACCAGATCCCTGACCCTGGATCTGGGGGTGTTACAACAGATCTCAATACTGTATGTTTTACATCTTCAATTCAGTTGATTTTTCATTGATTTGTGCTTGATTTGCATCTGTTTGTGAATTTTTATGTCTACACGACTGTCATATTCATCTGCAATGACTGGATCTACAACTACTACTGTTAATACCTCTGTTATTGATCATAATCATCCGTACTACATTCATCCGTCTGATAATCCTGGTATGACATTGATTAATTTGGTGTTAAATGAGTCAAATTATTCACAATGGAGTCGTTCTATGGAAATTGCTTTGTCTTCAAAGAAGAAGTTAGGATTCGTTGACGGAACATGTGCTAAACCTACTGGTACTAGTACTAATTCTCTTGTTCAGTACTGGATTCGATGTAATCATATGGTTACATCCTGGTTGCTTAACTCAATTTCTGTGGAGATTCGTAATAGTGTGGTTTATTTGAGTACTGCAAAGCTAATTTGGGACGATTTAGCTGCTCGTTATGCACAGAGTAATATGCCTCGTGTGTTTCAGCTTCGTAAGGAATTATCTCAATTGACACAAGGCAATATGTCAATTGCTTCTTATTTTACTAAGCACAGGACTCTGGTTGATGAGTTAGATTGTCTTGTTTCTAAGCCTCGATGCACCTGTAATAAGTGTGAATGTGTTATCAACACTAATCTTACTTCATATGAACAAAATACACATCTCACACAATTTCTTATGGGTCTGGGTGATCACTACACTACTGTTAGAGGTCAGATATTGTTGATGACTCCGTTACCAACTATAAATCAATGTTATTCAATGCTTCTGCAAGAAGAAAATCAGAGGGAAATTCAGAATGTAGTTGGAATGAATTCTAGCAATATTGCTATGTCAGTGAAAAGTTCAGACAGATATGTGCCTCTCTCTCGAGGTGTTTCTACATATTCTTCTTCAGGACAAACTGTTAAAAAGGATCCTACTGTCACTTGTGACTATTGTCATCTAACACGGCATTCTAAAGACAAATGTTTTTGTCTAGTTGGCTATCCTCCATGGCATAAACTTTATGGAAAGCCTAAGCCTAAGTCTAGGTTTGCTACTGCTCAAGTCAGCTCAGCAGCACAAGTCACTACTATTGCTAATTCTCACTCTGTTGCTAGTCCATCTTCTGCATCTACAGTTACCAATTCATTCTGTGGTTTATCTGAGGAACAGTATAATCAACTTATGCAAAGGATTCAGGGTTCTATGCAGCTGAATTCTGTTACTGATGGTGTTCCTTCAGATCCTCAAGTCTTTTGGACTGGTGAACCTAGTGCTAATTCAGTGAAATTTGCAGGTACATTTCTGCATTCTGTTCAAACTATTTCTTCTGTTGATTCTTCCTTGAAAGATCAGTGGATTCTTGACTCAGGGGCCACTGATCATATTACTCATTCTATTCATCATCTTGAGAATCTTGTTCCTATTAATTCTGTGTTATGTCTTCCTAATGGTCAACAAGCTGTAGTTACTCACATTGGTAATGTTAAGTTGAGTCCTAGCATTACTTTATGTCATGTTCTTTGTGTTCCTGACTTTGCTTACAACTTGTTGTCCATTCCTAAGCTTCTTTGTTAGGTCCGGAATAACGTAGAAGGAGGGTTGAATACGTTATTTAAAAAATATTTCGATTTTCGAGATGTGAAAAATGAGGTCAACAACTGAATCGAAATAAAACAATTGGTTCGGGAAAATATCTTTGAACTGATAAAAACCCAAGGGGTGTTACAACTTCTAATCCAACGGATTAGCTTCAAAAACTCGAACACTCCTAAGGATAGTTTAGGCACGAGGACCTTCTATCCGACACTTCCTGAAAGCGGGCTCAGTCGGCTTTCCTACTAGATGGACTGTCTAGCAGCTTACACAGAGAAGATATTTAAGAGAGAGAGAAAGTTGTGTGTTGAGGTGTGTTTTGAAATGAAATACAAGCAGCCTATTTATAGATTTCTTAAAGTTACTATGCTGCATAGTAACCAAATTTTTACGTAAGGGATGATGTATTTTTTTTTTGTCTGCTCCCTGCTGCTGCAATTCTCTTCACTAGTACAAAATTGATCTTTTACGTCGCCTCTTATACGTCGGTTCGGGCCAAAGGCGACGTATAAAGTAGTCATATACGTCGGTTCCTCCTAAAGGCGACGTATATTTACAATTTTAAACATTTTTTACGTCGGTTCAAGAAATAGCCGACGTATAAGGTCATATTATACGTCGGTTGAGGAAAAGGCGACGTATATGATGTACTTTATACATCGGTTGAGTAAAAGGCGACGTATATAATGCTACTTTATACGTCGGTTGAGAAAAGGCGACGTATATAATGCTACTTTATACGTCGGTTGAGAAAAGGCGACGTATATAATGCTACTTTATACATCGGTTAAGAAAAGGCGACGTATATAATGCTACTTTATACGTCGGTTAAGAAAAGGCGACGAATATTTGATGATTTTATGCGTCGGTTGAGGGAAAGGCGACCTACATCATATTCTCTTTTACGTCGCTTTTAATATATAACCGACGTATAAAGGCGACGTATACTTAATGATTTTATGCTACTTAATATATGTTTACTTGTATACTACTCTCAGAGTCTCAGGTAACATAAAACGTGAAGATAAGTCTCCTCTCTTCCCTTCTTCACCTACAGCCGCCGACCTTCTTCTCCTTCACACCCTTCTCCGCCCCACGCTTACATCCTCCACCCACAACCCTCTTACCGTTCACCTTTAATCCTCCACCTACGTCCTATATAAATATCAATATTAGATCGATTGATGTTTGAATTCGTTGGGTGGTTAAATCGCAGGGTCGATCAAATTCATATCAATAATCTCTCTATAGATTATCGATACAGATCGAAACCAACAGTTTACATATATATCTGTTTAAATCTTCCATTTTATTCTATGTTTTATTGATAACCCTAATTTTTCGGTTTAGGGCTTTTGTTTCAGGTGACCAAATCGATAATTTCATGGACGTTTAAGGCATTACATATGATCTTCTACATTCTTTCATCACTCGCAAGGACTGCATATGTTCACTGGTGAAGAATCAAGTCAACACGGTTGTACCGAGTTGACCAGGTGAGTCCTACGTGTCGCTATGCCGTAGGCTCAGGCATTTTGGCTACTTAAACCTTAAATATGTGCTAAGTGGCTTAAATTGATAATAAGTTGGTTAAATATGCATGTTTACTTGTAATTTGATGAAGTTCTGATATGATTATGGTCGAATATGTGTATTCATTGATGGGTGAATACCAAGTTGATTAAAATTTGTCACTTGTAAATTGTAGTCCTTAAGTCTCCTGAATCAAGTTTTATATTAGAATATGAAAGGAATTCAGAAAATTATTTAACAATACATTAAAAAAAATTCTACAACTAAATAGAAACATTTTTAGTATATATGGAGAAAAACAGAGAAACTGTACATGTCATCATAAGATTAATGATCCAGATTTAATTGTCCCTTTTACTTATTGCATTTTAATTGTCCCTTTTACTTATTGCATTTTCTTTCATGTTGATTTTCTGTTGTTAGGACAATCTTTCTACAATTCACATCCTTTTTGCCTTGCAATCTTGTAAACTACTTTGGAAAAATGGCTCTAGGAGGTTATGGTGTGGGCAAATAACACTCTATCCCATCCTTGTCAGGAAGGTCAGTTGATAAAACCTTTTCACCTTTTGGCTAATCTATTTGAATTTAACTTAAAATTGTCCTTAACATATAATTTAACATATGTAGATGTTAACATATAATTTAAAATTGTCCTTCAATTATTCTAATTCCATTTATACGCTTATGATGCAAACTGAATTTGTAAGATGTATTTGATGATAAAACCTTTTCACCTTTTTGCTAATCTATTTGAATTTATTTCTAATGTATTTGATGTGTATGGGCTGCTTATACTACTTAGTTGGTTTGTTCTGTTGTGGGAGAGGTTTAGGATTAGTAGTTGTGGCATCTAAAATTCGAAGTCTAAAAAAATTTACTTTACTATCATTGTGTAAGTGTTTAAAATTGAAGGGCACTCAGAACTGCTGGGTATATCAAGGATGTTACCCTCTTTTTTTGTACTTTGTGCTACATCATGTAGTAATATAATTTTAGAAATATCATAAAGGTAACGAGATGAGGTCAAGAAGAGTGCGCACACCATCTATATTTCCAAGTAACCAAAAGTTCTATCTGCCTCTGAGCCTAAATGGTTATTTCAATTTTTTTGGTAATGTTGAGGAACTGGAAGTGTCCTGGAGATATTGCTGTAACTTGTATTCCAGTATTGTTCTAGACTTCTAGGTTCGAAATTAAAATTCTCCTATGGTGCCGAAAATAGTAAACATCTTTGACACAATTAAAATGTTCTGGATGAAAATATGTTATGAGCCACTATTTAGTTTGTAAGTTATTTATGAGATATATCATAAGTGTATATGGAAGAAGGTGAAGCAATTTTATTCAGAACTGAATGCATTTACTTATACTGCTAAAAACTCCTACTTGATAAGTAAATCTACCTACAAAATAGCAAAGATATCTTCCCTGAAATATAGCTAGATATCTTATCTGAAACGAAAAACTATTCAACTAAACACTACAGCTTTAATCTTCAACTAAAACACGGCTGCATTAAGTCATAAAATTCAAAATAGTTAATCTCTATTGGGAGGAGTAAGGGAATGTTCCTTTTGAACAGACCAAATAGTTGGTCTGTCTTGGTATCTAAGGGTGAGGAAGCAAAGGTTAACCAGTCTTGATATATAAGAAGTTAACTTGATCAATTTGAATTTAGATCGAGTTACTTAAATTCACATGCCAACCCCTTCTCAGTTGGTCCTCTTTCCCACTAAATTGCTAGTTTGTTTGTTTTTCGGGTTGAAAAAGATTTAAAGTATATGAGTGTGTTATACTGCTTTCTGATAGATCCATAATAATATGTTCTTAAATTTTATAGGTAAGAAATGCAGTAAAGCTCCTAAAATTCAGAGTTGGTAACTCCCCTGACTTTGCAAAGGAAGCGTGCCAGAGTTGCTAAGAAGCAGCAAAGAATTGCCAAGGCCAAGTCAGAGGCAGCTGATTATCAAAAGCTTCTTGCTAGTAGGTTGAAGGAGCAGCAGGAAGCGTAGTGAGAGTTTCGCCAAGAAGAGGTCTAGACTCTCTGCAGCTTCAAAACCATCTATTGCTGCTTAGGCTCGGAGTGTTACTGGGGTTTTTCTTTTGTTAGTTACGAATTTGAATAAAATAGTACGTCAAAGTGATTTTTAGACTATGGAAGCATCATTTCGGCCTGTGTTTATAGCTCTACATGCAATCTAATGAGATTATGGTTATTATTATAAAGTTCAGATATATATGCTTGGGTGTGAGAACTTATTGTTACTTTTGTGTAGTTGAGTTGTTTTTTTTTTTTGTAGTAAATTTGATTGGGTGGCTGTTGTTTCTTTTGTTATTAAGGCGCTTAAAATTTGAAATAGACTCCTTTCTTACAGCTCAAGATGAAATATTAAATCCAATGACAAACACGAATATAAATATTTAATACAGAGAAACAAAACAATTTTTTTTTAATTTTTTGGATAATATACGTCGGTTTTGACATGGGCGACGTATAAAATATATCTTATATACGTCGGTTGTTTAGAAGAACCGACGTAAAAGGATAACAATATACGTCGCCTTTTTATTTTATACATCGGTTAATCAGACTTTTATACGTCGGTTATTTTGGTCTTTTACGTCGGTTATTAAGTCGACGTATATCCTACCTATTACGTCGCCTTTTTACCCGACGTAAAAGACTCATGACTTTATACGTCGCCCCTCCATACGTCGCCATTTAACCGACGTAAAAGGTCGATTTAACCGACGTAAAAGGCTTGTTTTCTACTAGTGCTTTTTCAAACATCTGCCGAACTTTGATTTTTCAAAGTTTCCAAAATCAAACATGTGGGCCCCACATGTTTCTTACTTTATGAATAGTACTTTTGGGTACTATATGTGAATAGTGATTTCGATTACTATTAATATGAATAGTGATTTTGGTTACTATTCATGTGAATAGTGATTTCGGTTACTATTCATATGAATAGTGATTTTGGATACTATTCATTTTCTCTCTTCTGTTTATTCTGCTGTTTTAATTCACCTCAGAAAATAATTCAAGTACCAGATTAATTTAATTATTTTGTTATAAATAATTAATTAATCTGTTACTTATTTAATTTTCAGAGTAAATTAACTTTTGACAATACCTTGAGATATTATGTCTGTCCTTGATCGTCAATAGTCTTTGGCAATTCTTTCTATGAATTAATGTGTTGATCCTTCCCGTATGTGTTGACACTTGGTGCACTGGTCTGGTTCACAAGTGACTATCACTGATCTTGATCTTCATACCTTCGTTACATTCCAATTTATTAGCCTGCAGCAATATCTTCAAATACATGAAATCTTTTGGCCCTTCAACTGAATCATCTGTACATCTTATTATGTCACTGAGGCTTGATCATGTTAATGAACTTCTTTCAGCGACTTGATCCTTGTTGGTGCCTGTTCTTCAAATTTCACGATCCCTGTATAGAGTTAATATTATTTATCTTTTATCCTAGTTGAGTTATATATGTCCTCCATTACATATTACATTTCATTATACTTTACAATCTCCCCCTATTTGATTGTTAGGGTTTGACAAGCAAATACCTAGAGGATAACTCAACTGATACAAAATAAAATACAATGATAAATAATATTAAAGTGCATTCTGGATCATATATATACATTTTCCAGATTTCTAAAAATTAACCAAGTGCAAGACAATTGTTCCTGTAGACTGAACATATCTTCAAGTTTGCCTTTGCTTTCTTTCCACATTGCACTAATACTCCCATTAGTTTTTCCTTTCCCAAAATAAAGTTAATTCCGTGTCAACAACCTTTTCCTTGCCTTTACGCCTAGTAGATTTTTCTTGTTCATCCATCTTCTCCCCCTCAGTTGGGTTATCCTCCAGAGTAGTAGGATGTGGAGTTGGTAATTTAGACGAAAATCCTTTTACCAAGGAGTTGATTGCTTGACTAAACTGGGTTGCCATGGAACTTAATTGAACCTGGAATGCATCATTTTGAATGAGTTGTAAATTTTTTATTTCTGCAATGGACTTACAGATATTTGACAACTCTTTCTCCATTGTTTGGACCCGTGTAAGGAGTCTGGTGTATTCCTGTCTGGTTATAGGTGCATGTGGTTGAGTAGGTTGCTCACTCGTACGTTCTGCAGGTGTTTCACTCAACACTATATATTCACTCGGTTTAATGGTTTGGGTTACACTTACATGTTCTGTTGGTGTTTCCCTCAACTTTCCTCTAGAGCCTCCACCGATATGTGTACCTGCAAATGAAATCATCCTAGCCCCTTTTTCGGAGGTCACGGATAGTGCAATGAAAGTTCGTGAGCTTCCGTCCTCGCGTGAAGCGAGTTGCAGACCACTGGTAAAAAGTGGTAAATCTCGAAAGAGATCCAGAGATTTTCCCTCTGGGAGGTTAAACTTGAATCGATTAAATGGCACAAAACCCAAGTTTCCCTCGTATGTCTGTGAAGACACTTGGTTCATAAAAGAACCACCCACCAATGGATCATTCCGTAAAATGGAAGATTCACCAGCAGTTATTGAGGTAGGTAATTCCACCTCGGATGCCTGTGAAGGCATTTGATCTTTTGAAAGATCATCAACCACTCGTATGTTTCGTGAAATGGAACTCAAGATAGTTGCTCCCGTCAATTCAACCTCATTTACATTTGCACTCATTGGATAAGAAAGAATTGTTTCACTAACAGTTGCCGTTACCTCAGGTTCATTGGGTTTACTTCGTTTATGTTAGTTACAGAGGCATGCCTGTACACATCTAATAACAAGCCTAATTGTTTGTAATGCTTTGCATTACTTACATGACCTCTTAACTGAGGGAACCTCTAGTTGTAGAGTTTCTGTTTGTATTGTACTTGTAATAGGCATCAAATCCTAGTTGTGTAACTGTACAAATAGAGTCTAGAATAATGCTTGAAAGAAGTTCCATGGTTCATGCCTCAAGCAAGGAGTTAAAGACTACCAAATAATCACAGTTGGGATTTGAAGAAATGAAGAATTTGCCTAAGTACCAATTCGAGAAGTATATTTGTCTATTCGAGAAGTCCAGCATTCGAGAAGTCAGAGATTCGATATCTCAAGACACTATTCGATATCTCTGAATACACTGTTCGATATCTCATTCGATATCTCAGGGATTCGATATGTCTACTACTCTATTCGAGAACTCAAGAAGTCAACAAGTCAAGATGGTATTCGAGTTCTCAAAGAGTCAACAAGTCAAAGTTCCATTCGATATCTCAAAGACTCAGAAAGCTATTCGACAACTCGAGGATTCGATAAGTCAAATGCTCTATTCGACAACTCAAGGAATCCTGATGGAAAAGAGCTATTCGAGAAGTGGTTCGATATGTCACTATAACAGTATTCGAGAACTCAGAGTTATCGATCAAGTCAATTCTAGTTCTCGAATCACTTACTTAGTCACTTCTCGAATACATTCTTGGAGACAAAATACTGAAGAAATTGTACAAGTCAGAAACCTGCAACAAGCCAATGCACTTTATGGACCACAACCTGTAACGTGCTCTGGAAAGCCTACAAGGAAGCTTGGAGAGATATAGAAGAGACAAGGAGCTAAAGAAGTGGATCTAAACAGGCTTTGCAAAGTCAAATCTGTAACCGTTTGGACACTTACTCAAAAAGGATAGACAGACTAGAAAGTAATGTGTTTTAGCTACCTTATTTGTAGTAAGCAGGCTGTATCCATGTTCTATAAGGACACAGCCTCACTTCATAACTTAGTAACTTTTGTGAGTCAAGTTTTTCATACACTGTAAGCTATATCTCTCTGAGAAAAACGAAGCTGAGAATACTACCATTTGTATTCACAGATTGTAGCAACCTTTATCTAATATACATTAGATTAAAGTGATATTGTGTCTTGTGTTGTTTATTTATCCGCACCTTAATTTCTGCACACACAGGCACTTATCTGCTACACAGACTCAATCCAAGAAAAGTTCAAGAATCCATTCACCCCCCCCCCCCCTCTGTATTCTTTTACCGTGTTCAATACTCAACAAGTGGTATCAGAGCGGGCTGTTTATTCAAAAACAGAGAAACGATCATGAGTTCGAATACACCAAAGACTACAGGAACGGTGAAGGTCCCTAAGTTTGATAAAGAAAACTTCAACCTCTGGAAGATAAAGATGATGTTGTTCATCAAAGCCTCTCATCCCTTGTATCCTGAGATTCTCAAGAATGGTCCTTTTGTTCCACAACAAGAGATACCAGAGAAGACTGTTGGAACCATAACAATCCCTAGAGCTTATGAGGCCAAGGATCCATCAAAGTGGACAGAGTCAGAAAGGGAGAAGGTTGCTCTTGACAGCCACCTCATGTTGCTCATCATTGATTCCATGGATATGTCAATGTTTGCAAACATTGCATCATGCACGTCTGCTAAAGAGATGTGGGATCACATTGAGGTGTTGTGTGAAGGGACTGATGAGGTTAAAGAAAACAGGAAACAGATACTGGTCACACAGTATGAAGCTTTCATGGCACAGCCCAAGGAAAGCATCACTGAGATGTTTGAAAGGTTTCACAAGCTAGTTACTGAGTTGCAGATGAATGGAAAGGTTTACAGCACCAAGGAGTTAAATATGAAATTTCTGTTGTCTTCACCAAATCATCTGGAGCAAAGAGTCATTTCCCTAAGAGAGAGAGATTTGAACAAAGTCACCTATGATGTACTCTATGGAGTCCTAAAGACTCATGAACTTGAGTTGCTTCAGAAGAGGGCTATCCAAGCAAACCAAGGTAGGATGATAAACACATCATGTGCCTTGATTGTCAACAAATCTATCCTGGACCTAGAAGCATCTACAAGCCAACTAAGGATAGAGGAGGTGGCAGATGATGAAGAAACTGAAGCTGGGGTGAGTGAACCTGTTGAGGAAAAGGAGGAAGAAGAAGAGGAGTTTTACACTCTGGAAGAACTTGATGGGATGGAAAATACTTCATATGCTTTCATGGCCAGAAAATTTCCAAACATCAGATTTAAAAGAAATCAACCCTTCAAACCCAAAACTCAAAACCATTCAGCCAACAAGAACAAGGCACCTGTGAAACCAAACAGAAATAAGTTCAAAACCGGTTATGTGGATAGGTCATCTGTAAGGTGTTATAGATGCAATGACCTAGGGCATTTTGCCAGTGAATGCAAGAAGCCTAAAAAGAAGGATAGAGATTATCTTGAGCTAGAAGCTAAGTATGAGGCCCTTCTGAAAAAGCAGACACATGGTAAGGCCTACATAGCTGAAGGGAAGTGTTGGGATGATTCTGAGAGTGATGAAGAGGAACAAGAATTCTGCAATTATGCCTTGATGGCCAACTCCAAGGATGACTCATCTTCATCTGATTCTCAGGTACCATCTCTCACTACTATAGACATGTCTGTTTCTGAATACAAATCCATGATTGAACAATTATCTGTTGAAATGTTTAATATTCATACTAGTATGACTGCTGCTAATGAGGAGATTGCTAAACTGTCTACTAGAAATGAAGTATTAACCAAAAAGAATGAGGAACTTGAGCTAACTGCTATGCAAGTAGAAAACCTTAAGAAAGAAGTTGAATATTTGGAGAACAAGGTTCTATGTGCTAGTCAAGTAGAGAAGGCTCTTAGGGATGAATTAGCTGAGAATGAATTCAAACTTAAAACTTTCAAGAAATCATCTGGTTTAGTGCAATCCTACTGTGAGAAAATTGAAGCTAAACCTAAAGCAGCTATTGGACTTGACTATGACTCTCTCAAACAAAGGAAAGGCTATGCTGTCATCGAAGAGGACACAGCTGTTCATGAGAAAGTGCCTCACATTTTGAGAAAAACTGAAAATCCAATTTTTAAGGAACCAACATTTGAAATTGATGAGGATGCCTTACTCATCAAGCAAATGTTGAATGATGAGGATGAGGCACAATCTAGTGAACAGCAAGCATCCTCTAAGGGTGAGAGTGCCAAGTCAAAGACCAAGAAGCCAGTAGTTGATAGGCCAAGACCTAAGAAGTTTGTTAAGTTTGTATCAGCTGGGAAGAGTGAATCAGAAAAGGAAGTGACTAAAAAGAAACAGAACAGAAATGGCAAGTTAGGGATTAACAAGGATAACAACTATGCCTATGTGCCTAATGCCCCTAGGAAAACTTGTCAGAACTGTTTCAGTACCAACCATCTAACTCATGCATGCAAGAAACCTGTTGGTAGTGTGTCTAAACCTTTCTATGATTGCTCTGTGCCTCTAAGACATAGAGATGCACCCTTCTGTGATAAATTTGACTGTATGCCATGCAATATGAATGTTATGACTAGTTGTTTTAATTTAAGAAGACAGTTCATTGATGGTTGTATCAGTCACAATTCTCACACACACTACACAAGGTCAAAGTCTTCAAGTCCTCCTAAAGCTAGGAAGGTACCTTTGTCACCTAAGTCTGAAACCTCAGGTTCTAAGACTTCCAACAGTGACAAGAAGACTGACACTAAGAAAGTTAACAAGCATGTTGTTTATGATAAAACTGTCTCTAAGTCACATGGACCCAAACTTGTTTGGGTACCAAAGGAAAAGTAATACCTTTGTGTTTGCAGGGCAAAGAAAGTGAGAAGAAGGTCATGTGGATTTTGGACAGTGGATGCTCAAATCATATGACTGGTGATATGGCCCTGCTATCACAGTATGAGGAAAAGGCTGGCCCAATGGTTGCTTTTGGAGATGACAGCATGGGTAACACATTGGGATATGGCAAGCTGAAAGTTGGAAATGTCATCATTGAAGATGTAGCACTAGTCAAGGGGCTCAAGCATAATCTGTTAAGTGTTGGTCAGTTTACTGATAGAGGATTCAAAGTGAATTTTGACAAAGATGAATGTTTGATCACCCACAAGAAGACTGGTGATTTTGCTCTATCTGGAGTAAGGAAAGGAAGCCTGTTTGTAGCCAATATGGACTCTGCAAACAAGGACAAAATTTGTTGCTTTTACTCAAAAGCATCAAATGAAGATTGTTGGCTGTGGCACAAGAAACTATCACACCTGAACTTTAAGGCCATTAATTCTCTAGTCAAAAGAGAGTTAGTGAGAGGCATGCCCACACTTGAATTCTGCCAAGAAGGAGTGTGTGAGGCTTGTCAAAAAGGAAAAATGAAGAGATCAAGCCACAAGTCAAAGACAGTGACATCTGTAACCAAGCCACTACAACTTATCCATATGGATTTGTTTGGGCCTGTTAACATAATGTCACTTGGAAGAAAGAAGTATGCCCTGGTAATGGTTGATGATTTTTCAAGGTATACATGGGTAGAATTTCTGGCATCAAAAGATGAGGCTCCACAAGTAATCATTGAGCATATAAAGAAAGTTGACAAGGAAGCAAAGGCAAACGATGCAAGTGTGATTGCATTGAGGAGTGATAATGGAACAGAGTTCAGAAATGCCACACTTGAAGCATTCTGCAAAGAGAATGGCATTTCTCAGCAATTCTCAGCTCCAAGGACTCCACAACAAAATGGAGTTGTTGAGAGAAAGAATAGAACTCTAATTGAGGCTGCTAGAACAATGTTACTTGATGCAAAAATGCCCACATGTTTTTGGGCTGAGGCTGTGAGCACTGCATGCTATATTCAGAACAGAACCCTCATCAACAAAAACACTGGAAAGACTCCTTACAACTTGATGACTGGAAAGAAGCCTACACTGAAGTATATTCATACTTTTGGGAGCAAATGCTTTGTACTTAAGGACAATTCTGAATATGTTGGAAAGTTTGATGCAAAAGCATTTGAAGGAATTTTTCTTGGCTATTCTATGGAAAGAATTGCATACAAGGTTTATGTCATCAGTCAAAAGAAAGTTATGGAAAGCACAGATGTAACATTTGATGACAGCAAACTACCTGGACTAGAAGAAGCCAATGATGAAGACAAAGATCCATTGAAGTTTGATAATCTAGATGATTCTGATGAAGAGACTGAAACTGGAGTTGAAACTCAAGTTCAACAAACTCAAGTGAATAATGATACAAGAGAAGAATTTGTGCCAATCAATAGTGAAGAAACAAGCATCCAAGACACACCTGTGAGTAATGGCAACTTCACAGGGGGAGGAAATGAGGATGATCATGATGAGGATGATGAAGCAACATCAAGGATGAGAAATCAGGCTGAACACTCAAGGAAATGGGATAGATCACACACTGCAGAGCAAATCATTGGAGATCCTAATGCAGGAGTAAGGACTAGGAGAGCAACTCAAAATGAGTGCCTCTATGGATGTTTTCTATCACAAGTTGAGCCTAAGAAACTTGATGATGCATTGTTGGATCCAGATTGGATTATTGCCATGCAAGAGGAGCTGAATCAATTTGAAAGGAACAAAGTATGGGAACTTGTGCCTGCACCAAAGAATAGAACCATTGTTGGAACAAAATGGGTTCTGAAGAATAAGATGGATGAAGATGGTGTAATAATAAGAAACAAAGCAAGGCTGGTTGCAAAAGGATACTCTCAACAGGAAGGCATTGATTATGATGAGACATTTGCCCCTGTTGCTAGATTGGAAGCCATTAGAATATTCTTGGCATTTGCTGCTCATTCAAACTTTAAAGTTTATCAAATGGATGTCAAGAGTGCATTTCTAAATGGAGAGTTGGAAGAAGAGGTTTATGTGCAACAACCACCTGGCTTTGAGGATCCACATTTCCCAGAATTTGTCTACAGATTGCTTAAGGCACTGTATGGTCTTAAGCAAGCTCCAAGAGCATGGTATGATACTCTATCACAATTTCTTCTTGAAAATCAATTCACTCGAGGCACATTGGACAAGACACTGTTTTACAAGAAGCATGGTGATGACATGATCCTAGTTCAAATCTATGTGGATGATATCATTTTTGGTTCTACAAATGAGAAACTGTGTGAGAAATTCTCTAAACTCATGCAGAGCAGATATGAGATGAGTATGGTGGGAGAGTTGACATTCTTTCTAGGGTTGCAAGTCAGTCAAAGGAAGGATGGTATCTTTATCAGTCAAACCAAGTACATCAAGGATTTATTGAAGAAGTTTGACTTGGAAGATTGTTCACCTGCCAAGACACCCATGGCCACTGCCACTAAATTGGATGAAGATGCTAAAGGCAAGAGAGTAGATATCTCAGTCTACAGATGCATGGTTGGTTCTCTACTCTACCTCACTGCAAGTAGGCCAGACATCATGTTTGCTACATGCTTGTGTGCAAGGTTTCAATCAAATCCAAAGGAATCACATTTGATTGCAATAAAAAGGATCTTTAGATATCTGAAGGGCACTCCTAACTTGGGATTATGGTACCCTAAGGACACAGGGTTCAATCTGGTTGGCTACTCTGATGCTGATTATGCTGGATGCAGAGTGGATAGGAAAAGCACCTCAGGAAGCTGCCAGTTTCTTGGACAAAGGTTAGTTTCTTGGTATAGCAAGAAGCAACAATCTGTGTCAACTTCTACAGCTGAGGCTGAATACATAGCTGCTGGAAGTTGCTGTGCTCAAGTGCTTTGGATTAGAAATCAACTTAGAGATTATGGACTTGTGTTGGAAAGAATTCCAATCATGTGTGACAACACAAGTGCAATCTCTATAGTTGCCAATCCTGTCAATCATTCTAGAACAAAGCACATTGACATCAGATATCATTTCATAAGAGAACATGCAACTAATGGAACCATTGAGTTGCATTATGTCTCTACAGATAAACAACTAGCTGATATATTCACTAAGCCATTAGATGAAGCCACCTTCACAAGGTTGGTAAGTGAGATTGGAATGCTGAATTCTTCAGATTCTGGCTAAGTGAATACATCATCTAGATTGTTGCAGCAGTAAACACTTACTTTATCTAAATCCTCAATATTTTTGAAGTAAGTGTTGGCTGAAATATGATTTATAAATATTTCAAATCTGTTGCATATGTTGAAAATCATATTTTTATTAACTTAAAATTTCTATGAAATTTTGAGAAAATCACTATTTGATTTGCTAGGATATTTTTCAATGAATATGTCTGGTAAATTTTTACAAGATGGTGAAAATCAAATTTTTATGAGTGATGGGTATAGTTCGATAAGTCAGACTTCTCGAATGATTCACTATTCGACATCTCTAATAAGTCTCATTAGAGTACTCTTGAGTTCTCGAATAGAGTCTTTCTGAGATATCGAATAGAGGAATTCTAGTCTTCTCGAATATAGTAACTGAGTTCTCGAATGATTGAGTTCTCGAACACTATATTTGAGTTCTCGAATCATTTGAAAAGGCTGAATTCTCGCTGAATTTTAACCGATTTTGGATTTTTATCTAAAAATTTAATTCACTCATAAAAACAAATTTTATTTAATTTAGAATTATTTCTAAGTTAGATAACTGCCAGCTGTGAGTTTCTATCTGCTTGAGTTATCGATTAAGCCATTCTTGACTTTTCGAATAGTTGTTTTCTACTTCTCGAATGCCTGACTTGTCGATACAAAACAGTCTGCTAATCGACAATTCAAGTACTTCATACTTATACAATCTCACATCTATTCGATTCATTTCATTCGATTTCTCAAGCATCTACACTCTCTAAACCCCTGAAACCCTAGCTACGAAAAGCCAAATTTCTTCTTCAACCTTCAATTTCTTTTCTCTCTTCTACACAAATGGCAACAGTAAAGTTCAACACCAACTTCATCGCTCTCACTAGTGATGTTGAAGCACCCAATGCAAATTTCAAGTGCTTTGTGAAATGGATGGCTGAGTCATATATCAAGGATGCACTCTCTGCCAACCCAACTCTGTATCTCGATATTCTGGAACAATTCTGGAGTACTGCTATTGTGGAGGTTGTAGCCCTGGAAAACGCAATCACTTCCTATGTCATCTACTGCAAGGTTCAAGATAAGGAAATCACTATCACTACTGCAGACATGAACCAAGCACTAGGACTACAACAAGAGTCATTTGACAGAATGGCCACTAACGCAGAGTTGGAGGAATTCTTTGAGTTCATAAACTACTCAGATGGGATTAACCTTGGAAAGCTAAACAGAAAGAATCTGAGAAAGGAGTGGAGCTATGTGTTTGCAACTCTTCTCCAAGTCTTCACTGCCAGGAAATCAAGCTTTGATCAAATCAGTGCACCTGTGCAGCAAATTGGATATGCTTTGGCCTATGGAAAGAAGATAGATGTTGGCCAAATCATACTTCAAGAATTATATGGGAGACTTGGTAAGAACACAACCAAGAGAGGTACTGATATTTTCTTCCCTCGCTTTATTCAATCTGTACTTAATTATAAAAATGCTTCATTGATTGAATTGCCTTGGATTGATAAAAATAAAATAGGCTATCCTAAGTCCATGACCAAACTCATTTTTGGTAACTTGGAAACTAGGAATGATGTGGATGTAAGACTGAACATAACTCCCCATATGGAGAGTTTGTTTAGGACTTACCCCCACAACATGCCAACATTTGATGCAAAATCTAAGTTAGCACAGCCCAAGCAAGTAGAACAAAATGCTAACCCAGGGCCTGCTAACCAACCCTCTCAACCAAACACTCTACCTCTTACTGAGCCAACTGCATCATCCTCTCAAAAGGGTGATGTTAGTAAAAAGAAGAGAAAGGAAGTAATGTCTGCACCTTTAAATATCTTGTCTGAAGCAGCATTAGCTGTTGAATTAGGTCTAGGAAGTGAGGAACCTGAGTTTCCCTTACACAGAACAAAGAAGAAGAAAACTAAGACCACCTCTTCAGTCACACAAATGGCTGAAGTTGTAAAATCAGGGGCACACAGCTCACTAGGTGTATCCTCTCAACAGGGTGCACCTATAGAATCAAGCATTCTCCCCAATGCACCCTCTTGTATAGAGTCAGCACATGGGAGTGATAAGGCTGGCACAACACTGAGTGGAGAGCACATCACTTTTGAAACTCCCTCTATCTCTCAGGGGGAGTTGCCAAAATCTACTCTAAAACACACTTCTCTTCCAGAATCTAACTCTGAAATTTCTTTGGAACCTGCAACTCAGACAACTGAGATGCAAGGTATTGATCATCAAGAATCCTTTTCGCTTGATGAGCCAATAATTTCAAGTGACTTAGTGCATGACACTTTGTTCACCACTCAGAACCCACATTTAGATGGTGAGGGAATGCATGCTGAGGCATATCCTAATGACACCATCACAAACACAGAGGTTCCCCTAGTCTTTACTAGAGACTCTGTGCCTGTGTCAACTGCTGGTGTAATTCATCCCACTTCTGTGGTGACACCAGTAGTAGAGTCAATCCATCCGGTTACAGAAGTTGCATCTGTAACTGAGGAGACTAGCTTGCCTAGCTCTAGCTCTGACTTCATGTCAACATGGCTGAAGCCTGTGCAACATGACAGTGCTTCAGGATCAGGGTCTGTTCCACAACAATTGACGGTTGAAGCACTTCAAAGCTTAATTGTGGATCAGATTCCTGAGTTCACAAAGATTGCTCAGCACCTTCTCACTGCAGACATGCCCAATCCAGACTATGAGGCTATTCTGTTATGCCATAGGGATGATGTGGAAGTGCAGAAGTCAAAGATCATTGATGATGCTGAGAGAGATGGCAACATAGATGCCTGGTTGCAAGGAAAATATGATATTACTCTCGATGAAGCACTTCAGTATCTCAGGGAGGAATACATCACTTCACTGGGCTCCAATGCAAAATCCCTGTCACCTGGTGAAGTGTATGAAGCTGTAAATGAATCCTACAAGGGTTTCCTCAAGGCTGCACACTATCTTGGCAAGGGAGTCAAAACTGAAGTCAACAGGGTGTGTGATAAGACAGCCACTTCAGTAGCAGAAATCAAGAGGGCCTTTGATGCTAAATTTCCTCAATTGGACAGTGTGTTCAAGGACATCAAACACTGCAACTCTACCTGCACTCAGGTGGACAATGGGCTGGCTGTGCTAAAAGATGCTGTCACAGGTCTGGGGCATCAATTTCAGAATCTATCTGACCAGACTACAGATGCCAATGCCATGCTGAGGATAATGTTCAAAAATCTTTATGGAGATAGACTAGTGACTGATGTCCCTGTGCATGAATTGTCTAAATATGAAGTGAAGAGGCTGCAGGATCAATCTTTATCTGGCTTCAAGGCCAATGAGTTATTCACTAAGGTCAACACTCTTGAGCAGGAGGTAGCTACTCTCACCAAGACCAATGCTCATCTCACAGAAAAGGTTGCATTGCTAAATGATCAGTTGGACACTCAAGCATCCACCACAGCTGATGTCCTTCTGCATCAACAATCCATGTTAGCTGCAATGATGAAGCATATGGGTCTCCCTCTACCTAATGAATCTTCACTCCCAAAGGACATTTCTACAGCCTCTGTGCCTGACAACAAGCCTAAGGGGGAGAAGAAGGCTAGGAACTCAAATTCAAAGGGGGAGACAAAGGAAGAGAAAGGCATAATAATCAAAGAGGGTGGTCAACAAAGGGCTTCTAAGTCTCTAGCAAATGTGCCTGGCAAGGGAAAAGCCAAAGTAGATGAGCCTCCATCTATCTTGCCAGTTGTCACCTTACCAACTGTGCACATCACTACTCCTGGAGGACAAAAGCAATCCATAACTACCACAGTGGTTGCAGGGAGTATGCCATCTGACAAACCTCCAATCTCTATATCTGAGAGTGCCAAGCCTGTAGAAGTCAAAGTTGTTACTAAGGCCAAGCTACAAGAAGTTGCTAACTCCAATGACTATCATGATAAAGCCTTCTTGGAGTTTCTGAAAGCCATAAGGGAACAGGTTGGTGACACTCAGTTTTATCTGAGGGAGGTGAAGAAGCAGATAGACTACATCACTGTCATCCCCAAGAAAGTCAACAATATATGGGTCAAGGAGATAGTGATGGTTTCCAAACTAAAGATATGGCATCTAACATACCAGACTCTACAAGACCTAAAGCACTCAGAGATAGATGCCATACTTGAGATCATTGAGAAGAAAAATGAGAACAGCAAGAGTCTGTTTGATGATTTGAGGAATGGTCAACCTACAAGGCTACCAGAAGTGATCAAGAAGCCATGGACAATTATTTATCAGTCTGGTACCAGAATTGAAGATATCAAGCAATTGGTCATTCCTCATGATCTCACCTCCAGAAATCACAGACTGATCATTGCTATCATTGATCAATTACAGAAGAAGGTTGGAGCCAGAAATGCTGAAGAAATTGAGGCACTGCATATCCTCAGAACCTATATTGCAACTGGTGAAATTCCAGAGATGGCTCAACCTAGGAGAAATAAGGATGATGATTCTGAAGACAAAGGTGATGGGAGGAGAAGACATCACAAGAGAGATAAGGGTGATGAAGATAAGAAGAAAAAGGGGGACAAGGATGAAAAGGATGATGATGACCAGGGTAAAACATATGTGAGAAAGAGTGGAAGACAGCAAGCCTTAGGCACTGCTAGCAGTAATCTCACCACAACACAAGACTCTAAGTCTAGGGTGAATACTGTTAGTAGTGACCTAGCAAAATCTACATCTATGGCTTCTGCAACTGTCTTACCATCTCAAGAAAAGAAGAAGATTCAAGTCAAGAAACCATGTGTATGTTTCAGAAAGCAATCTGCTAATGGAATACTACTATGGTCTACCAACCAAGGTCAAAGATTTCTGCCAAGCAACCATGTCAAGAGGATAAAATTTAAACATGCTGCAAGGAGAGTGAAGCTATCCAAATCTAGAGCCCTAACAATCATTCCAGGATTAAAGCTCCAGCCACTTGATGAAGACTTTGATGAAGAGCAACTACTATTTCTAAGAGCTCAAAAGATATGCTATGCTGCAATTGTGGATGACCACCTTGTAATCAAGTACACTGATGGGAAAGAAATGAAATTCAAACAAGGGGGTTGTCAACATTGGGGTAAATTGTATGAGATAGAAAGAATCATTGCATTGCTGGATTCTAAGGACAAGGTGGAGAAAGTATGGAAGCTGGAATTGATTGACTTTGTGAAAATGAAGAAAGAATATGCTGAGAAGATAAGGAAGGGCTGCTATGAGAAATGGTTAGAAAGGGAGAAAGAAATTGATAGACTGGAGATTGAAGCAGAAAAGCTAAGGGCAAAGGGATTGTGTAGAGTTCAGTTTGATCCCTATGTGGTGAAGTATAGGAGGAGAAATGGAGACAATGTCAATATAAGAATGAACCTACTCAGTCACTATCCTGCCAACATTCTGAAGCCAGTGCTTGAAGATTTCAAAAACTCTATTATGATTGAAGAATTGGATGCTATGACAGAAATCATGAGAGCAGTAGATGAGATTGCAAGAAAGGAGAAAGAAAGGAAACAGAAAGCATATGATGATCTACAAGCCAAGGCAATGGAGATGCAATCAAAAGAAAACGGCTAGTACCTCATCATACTGTAAGAAGTATTTATCTTGTAATTTCATTTATGTGTTCAATCAAATCACATACCTGTACTTTTAAAAGTTTTATCTTTAATGTATGTTAGGCTTGTTATCAGACATGAAATTGTGACTAAGGGTCTCACTCACAATTTGGGGGAGATTGTTAGTTACAGAGGCATGCCTGTACACATCTAATAACAAGCCTAATTGTTTGTAATGCTTTGCATTACTTACATGACCTCTTAACTGAGGGAACCTCTAGTTGTAGAGTTTCTGTTTGTATTGTACTTGTAATAGGCATCAAATCCTAGTTGTGTAACTGTACAAATAGAGTCTAGAATAATGCTTGAAAGAAGTTCCATGGTTCATGCCTCAAGCAAGGAGTTAAAGACTACCAAATAATCACAGTTGGGATTTGAAGAAATGAAGAATTTGCCTAAGTACCAATTCGAGAAGTATATTTGTCTATTCGAGAAGTCCAGCATTCGAGAAGTCAGAGATTCGATATCTCAAGACACTATTCGATATCTCTGAATACACTGTTCGATATCTCATTCGATATCTCAGGGATTCGATATGTCTACTACTCTATTCGAGAACTCAAGAAGTCAACAAGTCAAGATGGTATTCGAGTTCTCAAAGAGTCAACAAGTCAAAGTTCCATTCGATATCTCAAAGACTCAGAAAGCTATTCGACAACTCGAGGATTCGATAAGTCAAATGCTCTATTCGACAACTCAAGGAATCCTGATGGAAAAGAGCTATTCGAGAAGTGGTTCGATATGTCACTATAACAGTATTCGAGAACTCAGAGTTATCGATCAAGTCAATTCTAGTTCTCGAATCACTTACTTAGTCACTTCTCGAATACATTCTTGGAGACAAAATACTGAAGAAATTGTACAAGTCAGAAACCTGCAACAAGCCAATGCACTTTATGGACCACAACCTGTAACGTGCTCTGGAAAGCCTACAAGGAAGCTTGGAGAGATATAGAAGAGACAAGGAGCTAAAGAAGTGGATCTAAACAGGCTTTGCAAAGTCAAATCTGTAACCGTTTGGACACTTACTCAAAAAGGATAGACAGACTAGAAAGTAATGTGTTTTAGCTACCTTATTTGTAGTAAGCAGGCTGTATCCATGTTCTATAAGGACACAGCCTCACTTCATAACTTAGTAACTTTTGTGAGTCAAGTTTTTCATACACTGTAAGCTATATCTCTCTGAGAAAAACGAAGCTGAGAATACTACCATTTGTATTCACAGATTGTAGCAACCTTTATCTAATATACATTAGATTAAAGTGATATTGTGTCTTGTGTTGTTTATTTATCCGCACCTTAATTTCTGCACACACAGGCACTTATCTGCTACACAGACTCAATCCAAGAAAAGTTCAAGAATCCATTCACCCCCCCCCCCTCTGTATTCTTTTACCGTGTTCAATACTCAACAGTTTAGAATGAGGTAGAGCGGCTGTTGTTACTAACTCCTTATGTGGTGCTGCTGAGGCACTATCTCCCTCAATAATGTGGATGACTGGTCGTTTAAGTGACAATTGAGGTGTAGGAGTTTGTTGTGTTTGTGTTTGCATTTGTAGAATGGGCTCTTCGACCTGTGTTAGAGTCGGTGGGATTTCCTGCTCTTGGTCGGGTAAGATGGCCACTGGGGGCTGTAGAAACTGTATTTCCTGTGACACAATAGGGAATACAGAGGTTGGAATAGTAGGGATTGAAATATTACCTTGTCGTATACCTGCTCTCACTGGTCGTGGTAACAACGGAAGTGGGACAGTCTTTAGATATTCAGTTAGGACTATAGGCACATCCGTATATTTCTTTTTGCTTATGTAATTAATTACATTCGTCTTTATGGAAGAACATTCCACCTTTTGACCATTTTCCAAGCGTACCCTGTCTTCATCAATCAAAAAATCATTTAATATTAACTGTAGAAACCTTGGATATAGACATTTGACATTTTGAGTCCGAACATCTCTTGTTCCCAAGCGTTTCATTTTTAAAATGATTTGACCAAGCACTATTTTTCCAAAATTAATCCTCAAATTATTGGCGACCGCATACCCTATTATTTGAATAAATTCAGGTATTCGATCTTGATTTGTTCTATCTGAGGAAAAAACATGGTTAAGAGTGTGAAAGAAGAAATTCCAGTACTGGGTTAGAAACGTTCTAGAAAGATTACCAGTATTGAAATTGCCATCTTGGTACCTTATAAAACGAAAGAACATTTCAATCTATTCAGGTGTAGGATCAGAAACGAGATTTTCCATAGGAAAATGAAGAATTCGATTAACATCTCGTTCAGTGACCCTAATCGACCTACCAAATAGTCGATATGTGATTGCACACCCGTCCTATCCAGAAGTGTTAACCGCACTGCAATATAGTTCACCCAATGCATCATGGTTAAGCTGCACATGTGTAACTAAAGCATAACGAATTAATGAATTTTCATTCAGAAATTGTGTCCAAGCCCGAAATTGCTCATCCTGAATGGTTTCGATTTGCTGAATGGAAACAGGATTAACCTTAGCAATTAAAAAGCTTCCCTGCAATGCCATTTTCAAAACTTTGAGGAAACTCAAAAACAAGGGTTAGTACGTATAACAAGAATATGAAATCCGCCCTAAAACCACCAGCTAGATTGTGAGATCTTTCCGATCAAAGCTCGAAATATTCAGCAATTGTGTGTATATACTCTGTATATCTGAAAAATGATGATGTTAAACACAAACAAAAACTCATCATTTATAATGTTTCAAGGATTAGAGGGTTAGGTGTAATAGTGACAGGTTATGTTTGAAAAATAACACCGCTCAATAATTTCTCACCTAACTACCTAATTAGCCGAAAAAACATCTTATCACCGAAACTGTCGGCCGAAAAAACATCTTATCGCTGAAACCTATCAGTCTATACACATACACATATAATACTTCTAATTATTATGGATTTAAAAATAATCACACAGTAAATCAAGAATTAATCCGCAATAATCAGATAAACTCACAATTAAATAGACATAAAATTAACAAAATATCATTAATTGATATATGTCAATAAAATATTTATTTAATTATGCTATAATTAACTCAATTATTTACTAACTAATTACCATAAAATATAGCATTTATAAGCATGGCAATTAATATAGAGATAACTGTAAGATGAGGACTGGATGCAAAGTAAATTCACAAGTCCTAAAAATATGGACATTTAAAATACCTGTGAATTTATAACAAATTGCAGTTATTGATTATCCAAAATTAATTAGACAGATTTAACATCCCAAGTTCACCAACTAACCTGGAGAAAGTGGATTCATCCAGTGGTTTAGTAAAGATGTCTGCAATTTGTTGATCTGTGGGAACAAAATATAATACCACAGTTCCATTCATGACATGCTCTCGTAAGAAATGATACCTGATATCAATGTGCTTAGTCCTGGTGTGTTGAACTGGATTGTTGGCAATGGCAATGGCACTCATGTTGTCGTATAGAATTGGAATTTTGTCCAACATGAGTCCATAGTCCTGAAGTTGATTCCTCATCCACAGGATCTGAGCACAACAACTACCTGCCGCAATGTATTCTGCTTCGGCTGTTGAGGTAGATACTGAGTGTTGCTTCTTGCTGTACCAAGATACCAACCTTCTTCCTAGAAACTGACAGCTTCCAGAAGTACTTTTCCGATCAATCTTACAACCTGCGAAGTCAGAATCTGTATAGCCAACTAGGTCAAAACCTGTTCCTTTAGGGTACCAAATCCCAAGATTGGGGGTTCCCTTAAGGTATCTGAAAATACGTTTAACAACTATAAGATGTGACTCTTTAGGGTTAGCCTGGAATCTAGCACATAGACAAGTTGCGAACATAATATCTGGTCTACTAGCAGTTAAGTACAAGAGAGAGCCGATCATACCTCGATACTTCGTGATGTCAACTGACTTACCAGATTTGTCTTCATCAAGCTTGACTGCAGTTGGCATTGGGGACTTGGCAGTAGCTGCTTCTTCCATCCCATACTTCTTCAGAAGATCCTTTATGTATTTTGATTGGCAGATGAAAATACCATCAGGCTTCTGAACAACTTGAAGTCCAAGGAAGAAGGACAACTCACCCATCATGCTCATCTCGTACCTACTCTGCATTAGCTTAGCAAATCTCTTGCATAACAAGTCATTAGTAGAACCAAAAATTATATCATCCACATATACTTGCACCAGAATTATATCATTTTTATGCTTTTTATGAAAGAGAGTTTTGTCGATGATACCTCTTGTAAAACCATTTTCAAGTAAGAACTTGGAGAGAGTATCATACCATGTTCGAGGGGCTTGCTTGAGACCATAGAGAGCTTTGAAGAGAAAGTACACAAAACCTTCAAATTCCTTGTCTTCGAACCCAGGGGTTGTTCAACATAGACTTCTTCCTCTAGATCTCCGTTAAAAAATGCACTCTTCACATCCATCTGAAAAACCTTAAAGTTTGAGTGTGCAGCAAATGCTAAGAACATCTTGATTGCTTCAAGCCTTGCAACTGGAGCATAGGTTTCATCATAATCAATTCCTTCTTCTTGAGAGTAACCCTTTGCTACCAATCGAGCCTTGTTCCTCGTAACAATACCATTTTCATCCAGTTTATTCCTAAACACCCATCTAGTGCCAATTACAAATTTATCTTTTGGTCTTGGCACCAGCTTCCATACTTTCTGCCTTTCGAACTGATTGAGTTCTTCCTGCATTGCAGTTACCCAATCTGGATCATCAAGAGCTTCATCAACCTTTTTAGGTTCAATTTGAGATAAAAATCCTGCGAAATTGCATTCATTCTGTGTTGCTCTTCTAGTCTGTACACCCGTGTCCGGTTCACCAATGATCTGTTCAAAGGGATGCGCTCTACTCCATACCCTTTGTCTCGGCAGATTTGATCTTGATGATTCCCCAAGTTCATAATTGTGTTGAGTGTGATGACTAGTAGATCCAAAATCATTGTTTGCTCCTCCTGAGCTGTTGCTTTTAGAGTTTGAAGAATCATTAGCAGTAGATGTTTCTTCACTTGATTGGGGGTCATCGTTCACTTGCTCCCCCTCAACATGTGCTGCTGTCTGATCTACTGGTATAGATTGAACAATAGAGTCTGAAAGAGTATCAGAATTTTGTAGATCAGCATTTATTTCTTCATTCTCAAATCTCAGCTGGTCATGTTCATCAAAGTCTTCAAGTCCTGTTATCTTCTTTTCATCAAAAGACACATGGATAGATTCCATGACCACTTTTGTTCTCAGATTGTAGACTCTGAATGCTTTTGTGGATAGTGGGTATCCAACAAAGATTCCTTCATCAGCTTTTAAATCAAATTTGGAAAGCTGTTCTGGATGAGTCTTAAGAACAAAACATTTACATCCAAACACATGAAAGTACTTCAGGTTCGGCTTCTTATTTTTGACCATCTCATATGGTGTTTTACCATGCTTGTTTATGAGTGTAGCATTCTGTGTGAAACAAGCAGCTTGCACAGCTTCAGCCCAGAAGTAAGTTGGCAGCTTTGCTTCATCAAGCATGGTCCTTGCAGCTTCTATGAGAGTCCTGTTCTTTCTCTCTACTACTCCATTTTGTTGTGGAGTTCCAGGTGCAGAGAATTCTTGCTTTATTCCATTTTCTTTACAAAACTCTTCCATGACTGCATTCTTGAACTCAGTGCCATTATCACTCCTTATGATTTTCATTGTATGCTTAGATCCTTTGTCCAGTTGTCTGACATGCTCTGTTAAGATTGATGCAGTTTCTTCTTTCTTGTGCATGAAATATACCCATGTATATCTGGTGTATTTATCAATAATAACCAAAGCATATCTTTTCTTTCCAATAGACATTATATTTACTGGACCAAATAAATCAAAATGCAATAAGTGATATGGCTCAAGAATTGAGGATTCAGTCTTACTTTAGAATGAAGTTTTCCTTTGTTTTGCCTTTTGACATGAGTCACATAGGCCATCTGGAGTAAAAACTGATTTGGGCAATCCTCTCACAAGATCTTTCTTCACTAGCTCATTAATGCTGTTGAAATTTAGATGAGAAAGTCTCTTGTGCCAATCCCAGCTTTCTTCAATTGATGCTCTACTCAGTAGACAGATTGCAGAGCCATCTGAGTTTGTTGAAAGCTTGGCTTCATAAATGTTACCATGCCTGTATCCCTTCAGAACAACTTTTCCTGTAGATTTGCTTACAACTTCACCGTGTTGTTCAAGGAAATCCACATGATAACCTCTGTCACAGATTTGACTCACACTTAGTAGATTATGTTTGAGTCCTGAAACTAGAGCTACAGATTCAATGATGACATTCCCAAGTTTGATATTGCCATATCCCAGAGTCCTTCCTATGTTGCCATCTCCATAAAAAACACTTGGGCCAGCCTTCTCCACAAATTCTGATAGCAGGGCTTTATTTCCAGTCATGTGTCCTGAGCATCCACTGTCCAGAACAAGGATATTTTTCCTGTTACCCTGCAATCACAAAAACCACTAATGATTAGTTTTAAGGACCCAGACTTGCTTGGATCCTTTGGTCTTATTAAGTTTGTTAGCTTTTGCAGCAGAAGTCTTATCAGAGTTTGTGCTAACATTCTTTTTATCAGAATTTATACATATAGAATCAATCTTGAATTTATTCAAGAGGGTTTAAGTTCATAATAATCATAATACAACTTATGATACTCTTTGCATGTATAAATAGAATGCCAAATACTGCCACAGTGAAAACAAGGATTCTGTGGCTTAAACCTAACTTAACCACTCTTAACTCCTGACTTAGGAGGTATAGAGTTTATATTTTTATTCTTCCTGCAAAAAGCAGCAAGATGGTTAGGACTTCCACAGTTATAACATTTCTTCCTAGGAGCATTGGGAATAGGCATATAGTTATTGCTTTTACTGATGCCTACCTTTCCATTTATATTTTTCCTAGGTTCTTTTACCTTATTTATTCTTTTTAACTCCTTCAGCTTGTGTTTAAGCTATTTCTGAGACATTGAACTAATATCTACTGATTTGGCTTTATCCTGTTTTGGTTTGTCAGATTTTGGTACAAACCTCACATGATTAATTTTGGGTTTTGCAGCTTTTTCAGTAAATACAGGTTTAGAGGTCTCAGTTTCTAGGTTGACAGTTTTTTTTTTTATCAGTGTAACCTAGACCTTCTTTCCAACAATCATTGTCTATGATATCCTGAGTTTTCTTACCAGAGTTAGTCCAAATTTTAAGAATGTTTCTTTCTTTAGCAAGTTCAGATTCAAGATAAGCATGCTTTTTCAATAATTCATTTTTAACAAAAATAGCATCATCTCTCTCTTTCTGAATTTCTAACATCTGGACTAATTCTGATTCTAGATAATCATTTCTCTTTCTAAGGTCTAGACTTTCAGATTTTATTCTTTCATTTTCTAAAGTCTGATCTCTATAGCTAACATGCAAGTTTTTAAGAAAGAGTCTTAACTCAGATATATCAGTAGTATCAAAAGCTAGAATAGAGTGAGGTACCTTGGTCTCAGTAGCTTCAGAGATACTATCAACATTTGCCATCAAGGCGTAGTTCACCTCATCTTCAGAGTCTGAAGTGTCAGCCCAGTCCTTCTTCTTTGTGATGTAAGCTTGACTTTTATCAGCTTTGGCTCTCTTGCACTCAGGTGCAAAATGTCCTTTCTCACCACAATTATAGCATGTGATCTTGGACTTGTCGACTTTCCCAGACCTGCTTTCCTTTCCCTCAGTTTTTCTGAAATTCTTCTTGTCAAAATTTGAATCTCTTCGTGTGAACTTCTTTCCCTTCCTGAAGTTCTTGTAAGCCATCTTCTTGAAGCCTTTCACCATTAGGGCTGCAAGTTGTATCATCTCAGCATCACTACCATCATCATCAGAGTCTGTGAGATTGTCAGAGTTTGAGTCATCATCAGAATTTGATGACTCAGTATTAGACTTTGTAATAAGAGCCTTTCCTTTGGATTGACTCTTTTTCACAGCAATTTCTTTAGGAGCTATCTCCTCAGCTTTAAGAGCAATTGACTTGGTCTTGCTTCCATGCCTCTTGCTTCTTTGTTCCATCTCAAGCTCATGAGTCTTAAGCATTCCATAGATTTCATCAAGGGACATGTCTTCTAGATCATGATTGTCTCTGATGGTAGTGGCCTTTAAGTCCCATTTCTCAGTAAGAGCCAACAAGAATTTCAGATTGGAGTCTTCAAGATTATACTCCTTATCTACCAGTGATAGATCATTCAACAATTTCAGGAATCTGTCATATATGTCTGTTAATGACTCATCAGCATTTGAGTCAAAGTGCTCGTACTCCTGTGTGAGTATTGTTTTCCTGTTCTTTTTTATGGCTTTGGTTCCTTGACATCTGACTTCCAAAGCATCCCAAATCTCCTTAGCAGTTTTGCATCCAATGACCCTGTTAGACATAACATTGTCAAGGGCGTTATGTAATAAATGCCTTACTTTAGCATCTTTGCTAATAGAGGAGATATCTTCAGGAGTGTAGTCTTTCTTCTCTTTTGGAATCATTTTCTGTTCTTCTCCAGCAACTGCAACAGACAATTTTGTAGGCTTATGTGGACCATCATGGATTCTGTCTAAGTACTCTGGATCTGTAGCCTCCAGAAACATTTCCATCTTCACCTTCCATATGGGATATTCTGATGCCCTGAGTATTGGAACTCTAATTGATTCATATCTGCTTGTTGTTGGAGTTTGTGTTTTCTCTGTCATGATTGTATGGCTTTTTGTATAGTAACAGAGTGGCTCAAAATGAACAGTACGGTATTTATGAACAGTACCGTATCTTTGAATAGTACCGTATATGTAAATAGTACCGTATCTGTGAACAATACCGTGTTTGTCAACAGTACGGTATCTGTGAATAGTACCGTATTTGTGAATAGTGTCGTATATATGAATAGTACCGTATCTGTGAACAGTGGCGTGCAACACCGGATCTGATCTGTATATCGATCAACTTGCTCTGATGCCAATTGTTAGGTCCGGAATAACGTAGAAGGGGGGTTGAATACGTTATTTAAAAAATATTTCGATTTTCGAGATGTGAAAAATGAGGTCAACAACTGAATCGAAATAAAACAATTGGTTCGGGAAAATATCTTTGAACTGATAAAAACCCAAGGGGTGTTACAACTTCTAATCCAACGGATTAGCTTCAAAAACTCGAACACTCCTAAGGATAGTTTAGGCACGAGGACCTTCTATCCGACACTTCCTGAAAGCGGGCTAAGCCGGCTTTCCTACTAGATGGACTGTCTAGCAGCTTACACAGAGAAGATATTTAAGAGAGAGAGAAAGTTGTGTGTTGAGGTGTGTTTTGAAATGAAATACAAGCAGCCTATTTATAGATTTCTTAAAGTTACTATGCTGCATAGTAACCAAATTTTTACGTAAGGGATGATGTATTTTTTTTTTGTCTGCTCCCTGCTACTGCAATTCTCTTTTTCAAACATCTGCTGAACTTTGATTTTTCAAAGTTTCCAAAATCAAACATGTGGGCCCCACATGTTTCTTACTTTATGAATAGTACTTTTGGGTACTATTCATGAATAGTAATTTCGGTTACTATTCATATGAATAGTACTATTCATATGAATAGTGATTTCGGTGACTATTCATGTGAATAGTGATTTCGGTTACTATTAATATGAATAGTGATTTTGGTTACTATTCATGTGAATAGTGATTTCGGTTACTATTCATATGAATAGTGATTTTGGATACTATTCATTTTCTCTCTTCTGTTTATTCTGCTGTTTTAATTCACCTCAGAAAATAATTCAAGTACCAGATTAATTTAATTATTTTGTTATAAATAATTAATTAATCTGTTACTTATTTAATTTTCAGAGTAAATTAACTTTTGACAATACCTTGAGATATTATGTTTGTCCTTGATCGTCAATAGGCTTTGGCAATTCTTTCTATGAATTAATGTGTTGATCCTTCCCGTATGTGTTGACACTTGGTGCACTGGTCTGGTTCACAAGTGACTATCACTGATCTTGATCTTCACACCTTCGTTACATTCCAATTTATTAGCCTGCAGCAATATCTTCAAATACATGAAATCTTTTGGCCCTTCAACTGAATCATCTGTACATCTTATTATGTCACTGAGGCTTGATCATGTTAATGAACTTCTTTCAGCGACTTGATCATTGTTGGTGCCTGTTCTTCAAATTTCACGATCCCTGTATAGAGTTAATATTATTTATCTTTTATCCTAGTTGAGTTATATATGTCCTCCATTACATATTACATTTCATTATACTTTACATTCTTACAAATACTTCTCACTCAGTTTGTTTCACTGCCACTAATTGCTTTCTCCAGGACCATACATGGAGGAAGGAGTTAGAGATTGGTAGGATTCATGATGGCTTATATCTTTTCTTCAATAAGCTTCAAGTTGTTGCTTCATCTCACTGTCATTTGTCTAGTTGTGCTTCTGTATCTACTGATGTCTGGCATGCCAGGCTTGGTCATGTTCCAGCTGATATTCTGAGAAATTTAAATCTCTCTTGTATTTCAACAAAAAGCTCTGTTTGTGATAGCTGTCATGTAGCTAAACAAACAAGACAATGTTTTTCTTCTAGTAATTCTGTCAGTTCTTCTTTGTTTGAATTGATTCATGTAGACCTTTGGGGTCCTTATCGTGTAAAAACTCATATTAATTGTTCATATTTTTTGACAATTGTTGAAGATTTCTCTCGTTCTACTTGGACTTTTCTTCTTTCAGCTAAGTCTCAAGTTTTTACTATTCTTCCACAGTTTCTTAAGTATGTACAAACTCAATTTTGTACTTCTGTTAAGATACTTAGGTCTGATAATGGATAAGAATTTTTAAATACCAATCTTGCTTCTATTTTGTCATCTTTGGGTGTTGTTCATCAAACCAGTTGTGTGTACACACCACAACAGAATGGTAAAGTTGAACGCAAGCATAAACACTTACTCAACTCTGCTCGAGCTCTTCGTTTTCATGCTCATTTACCTATCCATTTTTGGGGTGATTGTATCCTCACTGCAACATATCTAATTAATCGAACCCCTACTCCTGTTCTTAATAACAAAACTCCTTATGAGGTTTTGTTTAATAAGCCTCCATCTTTTGACCATTTGAGGGTATTTAGTTCTCTGTGCTTTGCTACTGTTCTTCCACAATCTTCTGATAAATTCTTTCCTCGAGCAGTGAAAGGAGTTTTCCTTGGTTATCCTTATGGTAAAAAGGGTTATAACATTTTGGATTTGGTTACTAGGAAAGTGTTTGTATCCAGGGATGTGAAATTTTATGAGGATGTGTTTCCCTTCTCTGAGATTAAATCTTCACAGTCCTTTTCTTTATTTCCTACCTGTTCATCCTGGATAGATGATCCTTTATCTGCTGATATTTCTCAGTCAACAATTGTTTCACCTCAGTCCACATCAGTTCCTCCAGTTCCTGAGTCTGTTGTGACTGATAATTTGATTAATGATACTGGTGGTACTACTTATTCTTCCTCTACTAATGTTACTGGTACTAATGATGTTTCTGGTGTGCGTTCAGAAGTAGTTGTTTCTCGTCCAGTTCGAACTAAGGTGTTACCTTCTAAATTCCAAGATTATACTGGTATACCTAGTTGTATAGCTAAACAGCCTTCTTCCTCTTATCATATCTCTAATTTTGTCAGTTATAATCATTTCACACCCACATATACCCGATTTTTGGCATCTGTTTCTAAGATACCTGAACCATATGCATTTCATCAAGCTGTTAAGAATCAAGATTGGTGTCATGCTATGGCTGTTGAATTGACTGCCTTAGAGGCTAATGGTACTTGGGAGGTAGTTCCTGTTCCTCCTGATAAGCATTTGATTGATTGCAAATGGGTGTATAAGGTCAAGTATCATCCTGATGGTTCTGTGGAACGCTACAAGGCACGATTAGTTGCCAAGGGCTTCACTCAAACACATGGTTTGGATTTTTTTGAGACGTTTGCTCCAGTCACTAAGATGACTTCTTTTCGTGTATTACTTGCACTTACAGCCAGTCAGGGATGGTCTATTGGTCAATTAGATGTGACCAATGCGTTTTTACATGGTGATCTTATGGAAGAGGTTTATATGACTCTTCCTCCAGGCTATTCTCCTTCTCTTGAGGTCTTGCAGAAATATCCTAATCAGCCTCTAGCATGTCGACTCAAAAAGTCTTTATATGGTCTTCGTCAAGCCCCTCGTCAATGGTTTGTCAAGCTTTCTACTGCTTTAATTCGCTATGGTTTTAAACAAACTCATAGTGACAACAGTATGTTTATCCTACATCACAACAATTCCATTTCTGTTCTTCTTGTCTACGTAGATGACATGATCTTGGCTGGTAATAATGTTGATCAACTACAAGCTGTTAAGGTGTTTTTAAGCTCTCAGTTCAAAATCAAGGACTTGGGTCCTCTTAAGTATTTTTTGGGTATTGAAATTGCAAGGTCAGATGCTGGTATTTACTTGAATCAACGCAAATATACCTTGGATTTGTTAAAAGATACTGGTTGCTTAGATTGTAAACCTTCTGCCTTACCTTTAGAGCAAAATCATGCTCTTCTTACTGCACAGGATGTGGATGATATTTCTTATGTGAGTTTGTATCGAAGAATTATGGGAAGATTGATTTATCTTACTCTGTCTCGGCCTGATATTGCATATACTGTGCATACTCTTTCACAGTTTTTGGCTCATCCTAAGCCTATTCATTTACAAGCCACTTACAGGCTGTTACGATATTTGAAAGGTACCTGTGGTCAAGGCATCTTTTTCCCTGCAAAAAGTTCTTTAACTTTGACTGCATTCTGTGATGCTGACTGGGCTTGCTGTCAACTAACACGAAGATCAGTTACTGGTTATGGTGTTTTGCTTGGCTCTTCTTTGGTTAGTTGGCGTAGTAAGAAACAGCCTATTGTGTCTCGTTCTTCAGCCGAAGCTGAGTATCGGGCAATGGCAGATGTCACTTGTGAGGTTTCTTGGCTCCTTTCTTTATTTTCTGAGCTCAAACTGCCAAAGTTTGCACCTGCCACTCTTTTCTGTGACAATCAGTCTGCCATTTATATCGCTTCCAATCCTGTTTTCCACGAGCGTACAAAGCATTTTGCTATCGATTGTCATCTCGTTCGTGAGAAACTTCAACAAGGGGTTATTAAACCTGTTCATATTGCCTCTAAACTTCAACCTGCAGACATTTTTACCAAGTCTTTGTCTGCAGCTCAACTTCAGTTTCTCAGCTCCAAGTTAGGAGTCTGCAACTACTTTGCCCCTCCTAACTTGAGGGGGGATGTTAGTAAGGAGAATGCTGAGAATGATGACTGTGATGAGTTGACAGAGTCAACACACAAGAAAATACAACTGGCAACACAGCTGCAATATGATGTCTATAAATAGTTTTAGAATGCTTCTCTTTTCAGTTAGTTACATCATATAGAAAGTTTGTTATGTTCTCTGTAAATATAAACGCTGAGATATGTTTGTTCATCAATGGAGATTTACATCTGTTCTTTACTATTTTGCTATCTAGTTTATTAATTTGTTACCGAGTTTTCTTACAAATTAAGCCTGATCGAAAAATTGATTCCCTTTGTTTATTCTTTTCAACTAAAAGAAAGCACCAGAAAGAAAGTTGGCTCGGACACCCTCCTACTCGATTTATTCTACATACTTCGTTATTCTAAACAACTCAGTCCAAATCTAAAGCCTCGAGGCTTGTACTTCACTAATCTTTGTGTTTCTTTTAAAGTTGAAATTGTCCTTATGCTGAAGAATGCTGTTGGGCTATATTTAATTTATAATTGGACTGATTACTTGTATAAGCACAAAATCGGTATTTGTCAGTCTTGAAGGACTAGCTTACTTTGTAAAATATTTTTCACTTCGTTTCTTATGCGCGGTTTGAGAATCTGGTGTTAGGTTGCAGCTGTAGCAACCTAAAACTTTAACCTGCACAGGTAAGAGAATACGAGTACCATATCAGTTGCGTAATCTTAATTGAAATTTATGTAGCAGAGGAAGAGCTTCAGCAACCTAAAAACACCTCGTCATGTAGTAATGAAGTTTTGTTTTTGAACTTCTCCTACAAATTCTCGCATAACGAAATTGTTTGATCACTTGTATAAAATAAATCTTTTATTATCTTCTCAATGTGAAAATTGAGTTTAACAACATACAAGAAGTGTTATAAAAAGCGGTAATCGGACTTAATCGGTGGAGGCACTGTCCAGGGATTAATCAGATAATCGGGGATTAATCGAAATGATTAATCGGATCATTAATCAGAGCTAATTTAATATAATTTTTAAATATAATTATTATTAATATATGTAATTATTTTATTATTTTGATTATACATGAATAATTATCATATATTTATACAAATAAATTTAAAATATATAGCATTATTGAAATAAATATAAATTTTAAGATCTAATTTTTGAATTTGGGTCAATATGAGAGAAAAAATTGATAAAATTCATGATTTAACCGTTTAAAATATTAATTTCGTATATGAGGATAAGATTTTTATTAAAATTTATTCAATTTCATACTTTTTGAATTTTGAATTTTTTTTAATTTTTCTACAAATTTTTTAATTTTTTACCAACACTACTAGAAAAACTGGATTAGACATCGCCCCTTTAACATCGGTTTGAAAAACCACCGATGTTAAAAAGGTTTTTGACATCGGTTTTTTTAAAAGCGATGTTAAGCTATTTCTCAGACATCGGTAGGTAAAATAACCGATGTCTTTTATGTTTTTTGAAAAAATAAAAAACACGCGGCTGATACATTTCCCCCCATTTGTAATAAACATTTCCCCCTTAGATTATTTCCCCCCATTTCTAATAAAACAATTCCCCCCCTTAAAACATTTTATTCCCCGCCTCTGAACTTTCCCCTAAATTATTAGCCGCTTTCAACTTTTCTTTCTCTCTCGACCTAGCCGCTTCTTTCTCGACCCTCATCTCTCTCTCACACTCATCTCTCTCTTTCATCTCTCCTTCTCTCTCTCTCACTCTCATCAGTACTACACGACCCTCTCTCTCTGTCTCTCACCCGCATCCCTCACTAATCTCTACTTAACCCTAATTAAACCCACATCTTAGTAATTACGATTTCTGTAAATCGAAATAGAGAAGAGGGAAGCTCGAATTAAGAGAAAAGGAAGCTCAAATCGTAAGTAATTTTCCGATTAATAGTTCGATTTAAGCTCGATTTTGTTTTAATTGAACATTTTTTTGTAGATTGGTTGCTCTTTTAGCTTGGATCATCTGTAATTAGTAAGTTTTTGTGTTAATTACTTGTTTTTCTTGTATTACTTGTTCTGGGCTGCAAATTCATGTTACTTATGTTTGTGTGTTTTTACTAATTGTAAGTAATTAAAGTGTTATGAGAGTTAATTAAGATGTATTTATCAATTTGTTATGATGTTAGATCTTTGAACAAAGATTACAAGAGCGACCAGAAGTTCACTCTCACCACTTTACTGCTATTGAAGTTGTGAGTCTTATCCTCCGTTCTACCTCTTTTTAGATCTGCCTTGTATATATAACTTTTATTATTGGTCAAGTTTTGTCTCTCTTTTTTTAGGGATTTTATCATTTGTTTTTCTTTTCTAATTCTTCAAGTCTGTTTTCTTTTTATATTGTTATAGGCCTGTCGATAATTGTGTTTAGATTTTTTGTTGCAAGCACTAGTCCTAGTCGTTTCTTTATTGTTACTACCAAAAGTAATTGTTGATTAATTAATTTTGTCTTGGCACATTTGATTTATTATTTTATTGTGATGTAAAATATGATATGAATCGGAGGTACGATTTTTGTATGTATATTAATATTTTTCCATTGTTAACAGATAAGTAGGTACTTCTCTGATCCCCAATACTATTTCCAAGTCAATGACCACTATGTGAGCTATCAATCAATTAATCCGTTTTTATTTTTTCATTCTGCAGATTGATTTAGCATTTTTTGATGGTGAGCTATTGCGTGTGCCAGGTAAATTTGATTTTATTATATTTCTTTCCTGTTTTTCTTAGAAACTGTTTGGTAGTAAGTATCTCCTTGTCAATTACTCATAGGTCGCTGTAAATTGTACCTGAGTTTTGCAACAATTCCAATATTTTGATCATGTTTTTTTTTAAAAAAAGTATATGATATAATTTAACTTGACATGAATGTGATTTGGTGATATGTTTTATAGTCGGATGCATTCCTGTGTTCTATCAATGATGTGGAAGTCAACAATGCAGTTAATCCTAGGGCACACATTAATGTTGTACTTGGTGTAAAAGAAAGATGTTTTATCTTCTTTTATAATTATCCTTCCTTGCAGTTGTTGGCAAAACTCATGATCTAACAGATTTTATCGGATAATTGCAGGGATTTCTGAGACCAAAACAGATTTTATCGGATAATTGCAGGGATTTCTGAGACCAAAACTACCCTGATGAGGGCTTGCGTGCAATGAGGCCGATTTTTGATCGATTAATCCGATTTTTGACCGATTAATCCCGATTTTTGAGCGATTTTCGAAAAACGATTTTTAACCAATTTTTATAAAATCAGTACGATGACCTACCGAATAACGATTAATCGACGATTAATCATCATCAATTTTCAGAACAGAGCATACAAGTAGTGGAAGCTAGCACAATTGCTTTCAAACTGTGTTGTGGAAAATATTCTTTTTAAATTATAATACACCCTCAACCTTCGTAAATCTTCTATACTATTTTATTAAAATCGAAAGATTAAAAGTTTATTGGTTTGATTTTCGGTTTAGTTATCCTAATTATTAAAATAAATAACGACATAATATAATTAATGGTAATTAACCATTGTCGTTTTTACATTTACTTTTAATTAAAAATATTACCTTTTATAAAAAAATCAATCATACCATATTTTAAAATCATTAATATTTTCTATCTAATTTAAAAACTAATTACTAATATTAACATAATTATATTACGATTAAAATTTCTTCATCCGTAATGTACTTATTCTTTGACCTCTACTTAACCTCTCCACATATTTCACTATCACCGGCGTTAACTAAGCCGCCAATTATAATCAACTAGCATTTTGCCCGTACTTCGTACACGGCTTCTTATTTAATTTAAAATGATAATACCAAAAATTTAACAAATTTGATTGATTTCTTAAAACATCTTATTTAATTTAAATTGACAATACCAAAAATTTAACAAATTTGATTGATTTCTTAAAAAGATATTGTATGCAATTATATAAATAATCAATTCTTAGCAAGATATTATATACAATTATATAAGTATTTAATAAAATAATGATATGCTAAAATTTATATAAAAAAGTAGCATACAATTCTATTTTAACAATGTTGAAAATTTATTTAATCCATCAAAATCTACAATAAAAATAATTAATATTTTTATAAATATTGTTCTCTAATTGAAAACAATAATAAATTGTCTTCATTATTCAAATGCGGAAATAATAATTCCTTCACCCCCAATGACTCCAAAACATTAAATGGCTCCAAAACATTAAACCTCATATAATATCAAGAACATGTTATATTAACTATGAGACCTCATAGTTAATATAAGTTAATATAATGTGTAAATGTTGGAGAACAATGAGATCACATTTCAAGCAATTTTTAATTTTTTTTGTTAAATTTTTTTATGAATGGATATAGGGTAGAATTATAAGACTTTTGTGTGAAGATGCCCCTAGCGGGGCCCTTTAAAATAGTTTGAAATGTAGTGAATATGTGTGTTCTCACTGTTCTCATTTTAAAATTTTTTTTTGTTAATTTTTTTATGAATGGATAGAGGGTAGATTTATATGACTTTTTTTGGTGAAGATGCCCCTAGCGGGGCCCTTTAAAATAGCTTGAAATGTAGTGAATATGTGTGTTCTCACTGTTCTCATTCTCACCATTAAACTGTATTAGTAAATTCATGTATGAAAAAACAGTGTATATATATTATTAATATAGATTCTTTTATTAAAAATAAGTAAATTATACAATTAAATAAGCAAGTCAAAATATCAGCTAAATATTCTTGTAGATTTATTGTTTATGTTCAAATTAAGGTCTTTCACCATGGGTGACTTTATTATATTAAAAATATGTTCTTGTTGAAATGAATATAATAATTTGAATTTGAATATATTTTTAAACTACTTATTTTGATGGGTTGTTAATTTTTTTGTGATCAACTTAGAGGGGTAACCAAAAATAAAATTAATTGGAATACATAAACCCATTACCCACGTTATGATAAACAATACCTATAAAATGGAAGTTGCTTATGTGGTTCAGGCTTGTTAATTACTTCAATACTTCATTAGCTTGATCATCATGTGGACCATCTTTTTTTTTATCACTTATGTTGCTGCTATGTAGTCTATCTATAACTAACATCTTTCTTTTTATCACTTATGTTGTTGCTATGTAGTCTATCTGTAACTAAACATCTCTCTCTACTTGGAATCTATATTTATAAATGCAAACTTCTTCTTGTATTGTATTTTGTTTTCAATATTTAAAATTATGTAGCTGGAGGAGAAGAGAAAGGCTGGAGGTACAATCGTAGTACTACAACATTACTGAAAATAAGTACAATATCATATTAGAATTTTTTGTTCCAATCTAAATTGGGTTGCTCCAAATGCTGTGTAATGACAAAAAGGGGCATTAAATAAATAAAGAAGATTAAAAAAATGAAGGATAATACTGTTTACCAAAAACATAGGTCTCGCAAGAAGCTCACTTATTCACTTTTATCTTCAAATAATGTATGATTACGAATTATAACAATCACATTTTCCATTACCTATTCTCTCTCAAAAAGCCAACTAAACTGAAAAAGGGAAAAGTTAGTGCTTCTATATTTTAATATGGAGCTCAAGTGAAAGTGCTACATATGAGATCATATATGAAATGAAATTGAACGCGAGTAAAGAAGATATTTAGAGCATAAATAAGAGCAATGTTACCTGACCCAAAGGGTGAGGCTTGTGACGTGGGTCTGAGCTTCTAAGTATGCTATTCCATATTCCCTTCGGAGACATCCGATAAAAAGTATGCTATTTCATAAGACCTTCTGGTATGTAGCATGTCTACCCCATGAACATTAAGTTGAACAAATCCATAAAGAACATAAACTTGCTTGAAAACAAAATAATGTCTATAAGTATCAAACTGAGTCCCAAGATTATTTACAAATAACATGGTCCGTACTGTGTCAATGTTATTAACTGGTAATCTTTCCAACTACCTTTGATATTACGACATGAAAAATAAAAAATTGAAAGGCCAAGCATATATTTTAAAGGTACCTTTCTGGTGTCCTGTATATTATTATAACATCGGGTAATTCATTAAAACTTTAATTCTTAAATTCCAAACCAAAATCAAAACCAAACAAATATTATCTTGTCTAATTTTTAATATTGTGAAATCAATAAAAACTTAACTCTTATGGCCAAACTGAAAACTTGAACCAAACATATATGATCCATACGGAGGTCTAGTACACATACCTTAACCCTACTTAAGGGGGTTGAGATGTTAATTTGGTGAAAAACCCAGCTTTCAAATCTGAAAAGTGCAAACATGCATCAAAATCTAGCAGTGTGAAGATTTGAGCGGCTTCGACTTGAAGGTGAAAAATGACAGAGATAGATTTGAGTAATGACAAAACGGAGAATCAAATAAATAAAGAAAGATAAAAAAATAAAGGATAATACTATAGTAGAGGTTTAGATTTGGGTCGATCCAATTGGGTTACTCCAAATGTTGTGTAATGACAAAAAATAGTATATGTTTAGATTTGGGTCGATCCAATCTAATTTGGGTCGCTCCAAATGCTGTGTAATGGTAAAAAGGGGCATCAAAGAAATAAAGAAGATTAAGAAAATGAAGGATAATAGTATCGTTGACAGAATTCGAACCTTGAAATTTTAGTAAATAAATTTAATCATGTAACATATTTAATCATTGGATCTAACAGTTCTAATTTTAAATAAAATTCTAACGGATATTATTCGTTGTATACGAATTTTTATTATATTTTGTTAGTGGTTAGAAGATATGATGTCTTATTTTTTGGTATGCAATTAGTAAATAAATTTAATCATGTAATATATTTAATCATTGAATCTAACAGTTCTAATTTTTAACTAAAAATCTAACGGATATTATCCGTTGTATACGAATTTTTGTTATATTTTGTTAGTGGTTAGAAGATATGAAGTCATATTTTTGGGTATGTATTAATTATTGCAATATTATATTTTAAATTAAAAGTCAACGTGTTTTAATTAATAGAAAAAAAATTATTGATTGGAAAATATGATATTTTAGGTATTTATAAAATATAATATCATCAATTATAAGTAAACATCTTTTAATTGAAAAAGACAATCAGCTAATTATCATTAATTATATTATTAATAAAAAAATGAAGGATAATAGTAGAGGTTTAGATTGGGTTGATCCAATTGGATCGCTCCAAATGCTGATTAGAGAGAAAAAAATTATTGATTGGAAGATATGATATTTTAGGTATTTATAAAAGGTAATATCATATCAATTATAAGTAAACATCTTTTAATTGAAAAAGGCAATCGGCTAATTATCATTAATTATATTATTAATAAAAAAATGAAGGATAATAGTAGAGGTTTAGATCCCCTCGGATCTCCTTTATATATTTATATAATAGTTCTAATTTTTAACTAAAAATCTAACGGATATTATTCGTTGTATACGAATTTTTATTATATTTTGTTAGTGATATTTAATTTCCACCATTAATAAAATTTAAAATGCAATTGAGTTGTATATTTAGTTTTCTCGATTAGTAAAAATTTAAAATACAATTTAGAGAAATTAATTATTTTAATATGTTTTACTTGAAAACAGAAATTGATTAGTTATTAGGAGAAATTTTATTTATATATAAGTAAGGGTAATTAAGTAAAAACAATAGGTACCGACCAACCAACCAACCAACCGACCGGCGCCATATAATTGGAAACTATAGATTTTAGCTAAAGGAAATAGAAAATGTAACATTTTTTTTTTAAAAAAAATTGATTATTTTAATATGTTTTACTTGAAAAAGAAAATTGATTAGTTATTGGGAAATTGTTTATTTATAATTAAGTAAGGGCGTCATTTAATTGGAAAAAAGAGATTTTAGCTAAAGAAAATAGAAAATGTAACATATTTTAGAAGGAAATTGATTATTTTAATATGTTTTACTTGAAAACATAAATCGATTAGTTATTAGGAGAAATTTTATTTATAATTAAGTAAGGGTAATTAAGTAAAAACAATAGGTACCGACCGACCGACCAACCAACTAACCGACCGACCGACTAAACTTTCAATGTTTTAAAATGCAATTTTAAAGGTAAGGATATCGAAATTGTATATTTAGTTTCCTCGATTAGTAAAAATTTAAAATGCAATTTAGATATTTACTTTACCTCATTAGTAAAGATTTTATAGGTAAAAAATAATGAAACTATATATTTAGTTTTCTCTATTAGTAAAATTTTAAAATGGAATTGAGATTTTTTTAAATCATTTGAATTATTAATTCAAAAATTTGAGAAATTTAACAAAATAGAACCGAGCTATTTGACCGGCGCCACTTTACCTCCCCTCGTTTCTCCTTTATAAAAGTATATAGCAGTTCTAATTTTTAACTAAAAATCTAACGGATATTATTCGTTGTATACGATTTTTTATTATACAAGCTTAAAACCCGTGCGATGCACGAATTTTTTTTAATATTATATGAATTTTTCATTAATTTAAGTTAATTTTTTTAAAATATAAAGTTGGGAGGCTTAAATTTTTATATGATATTTGATAATAATTATATAAATGTTATCCCTGATATTTCTAGAAAATGAGGGATTTTAGTTAGAAAATATAGAAAAAATTATAGGTTTTACTTGAAAAGGGTATTCAGCTAATTATTAGTTTTTATATAATTATTATTTTATTTCATTAAATAGAAATTGATACGTTTTAGATAAAAAATGCAATCGGTTAATTATGAATATTATAATATTATTAGTTTATTGTATTAAACAGAACCAGCCGTGATAAAATCAGAAAAAGATAGATTTTAGTTTTAAAAAATAGAAAGGTAACGTGAAAATTAAAAAGATGACATAATTTATGTGTAAAAGGTAATTGATTATTTTATAGTAATTATAATTTAATTATGTTATTTTACTAAATAAAATTGCTCATAGTTTTTAGAAAATGAGAAATTAATGTTGCCCCTGAAATTTTAGAAAAAAAAAAGGAATTTAATTAGAAAAAATATAAAAGATGAAACGTTTTAGTTGAAAAGGTAATCAGTTAATTATTAGTACTATAATATTATTATTTTATTTTTATTAAATAGAATCGCCCGTGATATAATTGGAAAAAGAGAGATTTTCGTAAGAGAATGGAAAAAAGGTAACGTGTTTGAAAAAGGTAACCGTCCATGATACAATTGGAAAAATAGAGATTTTAGTTAGAGAAAAGAGAAAAGGTAACGTATTTTGGCTCAAAAAGGTAATTAATTATTTAATACTAATTATAATATAATTATGTTATTTTATTATACAAAATTGATCGTAGTTTTTAAAAATAGGGAAATTTTAGTTAGATAAAATGTAAAAGATATTGTATTTTACCTAAGAAGTAAATTATTTAGTTATTGAAAAATAGAAAAGGTAATATGTTTAACCAGAAAAAGGAAATTGATTAATAAAGGAGATTTGGGTCGATCCAATCTAAAGGGTCGCTCCAAATATTGTGTAATGACAAAAAGAGACATCAAAGAAATAAAGAAGATTAAAAACATAAAGGATAAAAGCTGTAATTTTCCTGTGTAATGACAAAAAAGGGCATCAAATAAATAAAGAAGATTAAAAAAATGAAGGGTAAAAGCAGTAATTTTTAAAATGCAATACTAGCAGACATTAAGAATATATTGATTAGTTTGTTGAATCAAGGTACTATCTAACTAATAAATTTGAAAATAATAAAATTAAAATAATTAATAGATATTAACTTCTATAAATATCTAAATTTATTGATTATATCATATCTTTCAATCATTAATATTTTTTTCGAATTAAAACAAGTTTCCTTTTAATTTAAAATGTAATCTTACAATCATTAATATATAACCAAAAATATTGCATTATAGTTAATTAATAAATAAAAAAAATATAATTAATGGTAAGTAGTCGATTGTCTTTTCAAATTAAAATATGTTACTTTTTAATTAATAGATATTACCTTTTATAAACACCTAAATTAATCAATTATATCATATCTTTCAATCATTAATATTTCTTTTTTCTAATTAAAACAAGTTTCCTTTTAATTTTAAACTATAATCTTACTATCATTAATACATACCCAAAAATATTGTATCATATCTTTCAATCATTAATTAAATATTTAAATATTTATAATGTGTGGTCAATGACGTATTTAATTTAAATTTCATAATATAAGTGTTAAATCATGCATATCATTAATTAAATATATACTAGTTTAATGCCCGTGCTTCGCACACGGGAGTTCATATTTTAAATAAAATTTATTTTAAATTTTAATAAATTATAGTATATAATTTTACAATATAGAAATAAAAATTGGTAGTAGTATTAAAAAGTTGCCTACTTTAATAAATTAAAATGTTAAATTCTTTAAGAACATGAGTTTGTTTTGATAATTTAAATTACAATTAATATAAGAAATTATTAATATATTAATTTATTTTAAAAACATCAAAAAATTGAACACTATAACATTATTTTAGTTATGTCAACTATATCATGAATGTAATAGTAGTAGATATAAAGAATAAATTAAAATAATTAAATCATAATATCAAAAAAATTTAAGTTATACCGCACTATAACCTAATCCTAAGCATATAATTTACTACTATAATAGGTCATGGATATCTATCAAACCTGAATATGGATTAAAAAAAAATTAAAATAATTTAAAATTTGTGGAAGGAAATAATTTTTGGCAAGAATGTTAAGAAAATAATTTGTGTTTTGTGAAGGAAATAATATTTTGGCATTTTGAAATATTTTAATTGGATGGTCCTGGCGGACACATTATAATTATAACCAATCAAAATCATTTGTTAATATTTTTTTGGTATTATCAAGGAAATAATTTTTGGCAAGAGTGGTTTGTCATGATGTGTATTTTATATAATATCGAGTCAATATATTTTAAAATATGGATCATATTATATAAATGGATGGGTAATATAAACGGATTTGGCAAGAATGTTTTAATTGGATGGCCCTGGCGGGCCCATTATAATTATAATTGACAATTGTTAGAAAGGAAATAATTTTTGGAAACAAAATAATTCGTGTCAAGGAATTTTTTTTTGGCAAGATTGTTTTTGTCAAGGAATTTTTTTTTGGCAAGATTGTTTTAATTGGATGGCCCTGGCGGGCCCATTATAATTATAACCAATTATTTGGCATTTATAATAACAACTGCCAAATTTTTGGTATTATCAAGGAAATAATTTTTGGCAAGAGTCGTTTGTCATGTGTATTTTATAAATTATCGGGTCAATATATTTTAAAATATGGATCATATCATATAACTGGATGGGTAATTTAAACGGATCCCGAACCTAATTCTAAGCATATAATTTAAAACTATAATGGATCATAGATATCTATCAAACCTGAATATGGATCCGAACCTGAGGATATATATATATATATATATATATATATATATATATATATATATATATATATATTTCAAAAAAGTGGTCGAAAATGACAACTAAAAAATGGAACATTTCTTATGCAACTGAATGCAACCACATGCGACTTTCATTTTTCACTTGCGTTGAGTTGAATATGGTCCCTGGCGGGGCCTTGCAAACCAAAATCACCCCACCTTAAAAAAAAGTTGCATGTGGTTGCATTTAGTTGAATATGGCCCCTGGCGGGGTCTTGCAACCCAAATCCACTAAAATCATTCTACATTAAAAAAAAAAAAAATCGATGAACAGTAATCCGAATTATTTTTTTAAAAAGTTTTTTTTTTAAAAAAAATTAAAATTGGGTTGAAAGAGGAAAGATATTATTTTTGCAATTAAGATAGTAAATATGCAAAGAATTAAAGGATAATGAATTTTTGCAAAGAAAAACTTTAAACCTAGTATTTTTTGTAAATTCTCAAGATAAAATTATTTAGATTTTCTATATCTATTATGTGTCCGTGCTACGCACATGGTAGTTTAAATTTAAATTTAAATTTTATAATAATTATGATATATAATAATAAAAATTAAATAAAAAAAATAACTTTATATTTAAGATCAAATAAATTAATATTGAAAGAAATAATATTAATAAAATATATTTTTCTATATTATAACAAATGCAATCAAAGATAAAATTATTTAAATTTTCCATATATGTTATGTGATTTATATATTAATAAGCTTGCCAAAATTAAAAGATTTAGTCAAATTTTCATTAATAATCTTACCATAAATATTAAGAGAATATATTAATAGTATTTAAATTTGTATACAAACTTTCTTCAATTAACAATGGGTCAAATATAAAATTATTTAGATTTCCAATAACTATTATGTGCCCGTGCTACGCACATGGTAGTTTAAATTTAAATTTTATAATAATTATGATATATAATAATAAAAATTAAATAAAAAAAATAATTTTATATTTAAGATCAAATAAATTAATATTGAAAGAAATAATATCAATAAAATATTATTTTTCTATATTATAACAAATGCAATAAAAGATAAAATTATTTAAATTTTCCATATCTGTTATGTGATATATATATTAATAAGCTTGCCAAAATTAAAAGATTTAGTCAAATTTTCATTAATAATCTTACCATAAATATTAAGAGAATATATTAATAGTATACAAACTTTCTTCAATTAACAATGGGTCAAATATAAAATTATTTCAATTTCCAATAACTATTATGTGCCCGTGCTACGCACATGGTAGTTTAAATTTAAATTTATAATAATTATGATATATAATAATAAAAATTAAATAAAAAAATAATTTTATATTTAAGATCAAATAAATTAATATTGAAAGAAATAATATCAATAAAATATTATTTTTCTATATTATAACAAATGCAATAAAAGATAAAATTATTTAAATTTTCCATATCTGTTATGTGATATATATATTAATAAGCTTGCCAAAATTAAAAGATTTAGTCAAATTTTCATTAATAATCTTACCATAAATATTAAGAGAATATATTAATAGTATACAAACTTTCTTCAATTAACAATTGGTCAAATATAAAATTATTTAGATTTCCAATATCTATTATGTGCCCGTGCTACGCACATGGTAGTTTAAATTTAAATTTTATAATAATTATGATATATAATAATGAAAATTAAATAAAAAAATAATTTTATATTTAAGATCAAATAAATTAATATTGAAAGAAATAATATCAATAAAATATTATTTTTCTATATTATAACAAATGCAATAAAAGATAAAATTATTTAAATTTTCCATATCTGTTATGTGATATATATATATTAATAAGCTTGCCAAAATTAAAAGATTTAGTCAAATTTTCATTAATAATCTTACCATAAATATTAAGAGAATATATTAATAGTATTTAAATTTGTATACAAACTTTCTTTAATTAACAATGGGTCAAATACTAAATTTGGATCTTTCCCAAACGTAATATGGATACCAAACCTAAAAATGGATTATCCAGTGGATCAAAATGAATACAAAATTTTGTCCAAACCTAAATATGGATACCGAACCTTAGGTAAGGGCTATCCACTAATTTATAATATATAGATATGGCCAAGGTTCTAGAGAGAACACCCTTAAAAAGAGAACGAGAGAACACATCATCTAACCATTGAATCTATTAGATCTAATGGCCCCGCCAGGGGCACCCAATACAAAAAAAGTCTTATAATTCTACCCTCTATCCATTCATAAAAAAATTCAAAAAAAAAAATTTCAAGAAAAATTTTCAAAAAACCTGTTATGACGTCACAGTGACATCATCATCATCATCATCATTATTTTTTTAAAAAAATTTTATTTTTTTCTAATGAATGGATAGAGGTAGAATTATAAGAATTTTTTGTATTGGGTGCCCTTGGCGGGGCCATTAGATCTAATAGATTCAATGGTTAAATGATGTGTTCTCGTTCTCTTTTTAAGGGTGTTCTCTCTAGAACCTAACCCTATATATATATATATATTATTTAAATTAAAATTAAAATAATTATTAAAAATAATAATTATATAAAAATATAAGTTTAACATAAAATAAATTTATTTCATATAAAAAACCCATGCATGGCTGGTTATAAGTTAGTGTTATTTTTATAAACAAAAATTTAAAAACTACATATTAAAGTACAAGTTTAAAATCAGCAAACGAGCTACACCTTTTACAAAGTTACATAGACCATCTAATAAACACAGCCAAACAATCCATTAGGTTTACTTTGAAGAGCTAATCTATCCTATTTTATAAAAGTCGAAAATTAAAATTAAAATATATCTAAAACATCGCACAGGTTATATAAAATCGTACTCGTAATAATAACGTCCTGTCTCAAATTGCGAAGACCTAACAAGATGCGGAAGCACAAGAAGATGCGGAAGCACAAGAAGATCGAAACATGTAATTACTTTGAACTACTTCCAACTGACCTAAAACTGCAGATTATTAGTCATCTACCCGTTACAGATTTAGCAAACCTCGCATGCATGGATAATGAATGGCGAAGATTGATAACGAGTATTCGAAGTATTCCTGACGACGAAGAATTTTGGAAAAACATGTGTCTTGCTAGTAATTCTTGGAGGAATAGATGGAAGAAGATGGGCTTCAGCATCCATCACACTAGATTTAGCAACGACTACAAAAAATTTGATTGGAGTTGGAAGGACTTGTATGCTCTGTGGATTGCATGCGGAGATGGATGCCTATATCATTATCTTCTGTTTAAGCATGCCGAAGAAGGCTTGCATAACATCAAGGCCGCCTTCCGTGTTCTCGGGTAAGTTGCTTAATTCCAATCCTTACCTGTAGGGATGAGTATGGTGCGATGAGCCGATGATATTCTTTAGATATCAAATTTATTCTGAGATTTCTTAATTTTGGGTTTTTTGATTATACTACTTTTATTTTTTATTAATGCCTTGCTCCGGATTGTTTCCCTCATTTTTGTTCTTTTCAGCTACTATGGCCCAAAGGTATTGGAGAGCGATAGAATTGGATCCCGTTTGAAAAATCCAGATTGTTTTACAATTATGCGTGGTTTAAACAAAAGCACCAGAAAAGAAGCTGGCTCAGACGCCCTCCTACTCGATTTATTCTATTTACTTCGTTATTCTAAACAACTCATCCAAATCTAAAGCCTCGAGGCTTGTACTTTACTTGCCCGGCAGACATTCACATTTGGAAGGGGCGATTTGTTTTACAGTTGATGTAATACATGGCATCTTTAATCTGGCAACTACTGACACAAAGGTTTCTTTTAACGTCGTTAAAAATGTTCTTATGCGCGCAAAGTAGTCTTCTTCATTGATATTGGACTGGTTACTTGTATAAGCATAAAATGGGAGTTTTCAGTCTTGGAGGACTACCGATCGCTTTCTTATTCATTATCTTTCACTTTGGTTCTTGGCATAGTGTGCAGTTTTATCATTTATGATCTTTAAGATGAATTTATGCAGGGTTTGAGAATCTGCTTGGTAGTATCTTGAAGTAATAGGACTGCAATTTTTGGTTCGGGTGCATGTAAACAACAAAAAATTAAATATCTTACACCTACAAGTCTACAACAGAGGTTTATCAAATGCATCATGGTAAATTTGCAGGCTGCAGCAACTTAAAACTTTAACCTGCCCAAAATAAGATAGGAGTACCATATCAGTTGTGTAATCTACAATGAAATTTTTGCAGCAGAGAACAGAAGAGTTTCTGCAACCTAAAAACTTGATTCGACTCTAGCATGTGATGTTAGTCTCCCTATAGCCCTGTTCTTGTCTGACTCTAGTCCATTGAACCTTTTAAAGTCAATTGGCTGGCTATCTTTACGAACCTAATAAGGGTCTCTATTGAACCTTTTAAAGTCAATTGGCTGGCTGCAATGGGCGTCTCCATTGAGAACCTTTTAAAAAATCAATTGGCTGGCTACCTTTTCGAACCTAATGTGCGTCTACATATCAGCTAATACAATTATGATTGAAAATATCCATCAGTCATGGAACTCATTGTGGAACCTGGTAAGTGGAAACATATGGATATTATGATGTAACATGCAGTGATAGTAGAAATTGTTTTCTTGATGTTTCAGAACCCTTGTTTTTTTTTTCTCTCAAGTTTGTACTTCGAGTTGTAGAGCGCCACGGAGTGATGTCTCATTGATAGAGTTTCTAATGTTCGTGGTCTTGATCTGATTCTATACTTCAATGTCCCCTCTATTTGATGTTTGATCACATATAGCTGGACTTTGTTCTTAACTTGTCACCTTTTAATATGTTAGATTCAATTGATGCTGCTCTCCGTATTTGTTCAATGGCTGTTTCGAAAAGCTTGGCTAAGCTTATTTTCTTGAGTAGTGTAATGTATCAGGTTGTCTGACAGTGGCTTTCCTATATCTAGCTAAAGGTGAGGGCTCTCCCTATACTCGTCGATTTGATTATCTAATTGTGGTGAAAACTGCAGATTGTTGGTCATCTATCCATTACGGATTTAGCGAATTTTTTTTTTATATTCACACATCCATCTTATTTTTGACAAGATTCGAACCGATATTTCGTAGAGGAAACGAGGGAGATACATCAAGACCAAGAGGTGAGAGCTAGATTTAGCGAAGGTTGCAAATTATTATTTGACCTTTTTGGTACCAGATAATCATCAAGAAATTGAGGTTTTCTTAAAAATACTAACTTGAACAAAATTGCAAAAATTCCTTCAATATTTTTGCAAGCAAAAAATTCGAATTTTGTAGAAAAATGGTAAAAATATGGTTTTTTTCAAAACATTTTGCAAAAATACAATTCAATAATTTGAATCAACGTCATCGCCAAATACAACTATAAATTCATAAAACTTGTTATTGGATAATTTGCACTAAAAATATAATAGAAAATACCCCATAATGATATAACAAACTTTAATTTATCTATTTACTACTCCGTACTTATTAATTTATAAAAATCACTAAATTAACATTCAAAGTAAGAGCAATGTTAAAGATATCGAATGAGTATCAAAATTTTCCAAATTACCCAGATTAGTTAAATTAACAATTTAAAATATTTTTATTAATACAATTTATATAAATATAAAAATCTATCAGTATTAATTACATTGTAACTAATTACTAGTAGACCTTAACATTTGACATCAGAAATTCAGAATCAATTTAAAAAAATTAACATCAATCATCAATATATATATATATAAAGGAGGGTACGCGGGAGTTTAGGTGGCGCTCTAAGATCGTCTCAATCTATTTTTCTAATTTTCTAGAATTTTAGAATTTTAAATACTTATAAAAATATCATTTAACATACTAGAAGTAAAATAGGTATTCGAATTTATAGTGGTGAAGAGTTCGAATTTATAAGAAGACATATGATTAGAAGTTCTATTGTAAGTACAATAAGTATTTATAAAGCATATGATTAAAAGTTCTATTGAAAGTAGAATATAGGAGTTCGAATTTATAGAGATAAGAGTTCAAATTTATAGAAAAAACATATAAATAAAAGTTTCTATTGGAAGTAGAATAAGTATTTATAAAGCATACGATTAAAAGTTCTATTGGAAGTAGAATAGGAGTTTGAATTTATAGAGAATAAGAGTTCGAATTTATAGAAAAACATATAAATAAAAGTTCTATTAGAAGTAGAATATGTGTTTGAATATATAGAGCATCCATATAACTAAATATTTTATAGAAAGTATGATCTTCTTAAATTATATATTTTTTATATAAGTTAATTATACTTCTATTAGGAAAATTTATTCATAAATCCAATACTATTATCATAAAAAAGTCATCGTATTTAAAAGAAAAGAATTGATGTGTTAACATTATAAAAGAACATTCTCATGCAGAAATCCTAAATAAAAATAGAAGTATCTATAATATAAAGAGAAAATAAGATATGCTTTCATTTTCTAAAACTCCATAAATTTTAGAAAGTCTAGATAAAGTATAAATTGTAATTCACTCTATTTTTTAGGTTTTAATTTTAAGGAAAAAAGTTGTTGTGTAAGATAAGTATCAATAATAATATGTAATGAATTTGGAATTTCGACCCAAACGAGAGCGGCTCGAAACGTGTTTAACAGGAAGACGGCTCACTATGAAAGATTGTATTAGCTATTAAAATATCATTTTGATGTTATAAATTTTATTTTATTTTTAGGATTTGATTTTTATGGATAAACATTATCATACAAGTGATACATGTAAAAGTTAGGTTTTTGGTCTTAACTAGGGAGCAGATAAATAGTAATAACTGTGTTTAACGAGAAAGCGATTCATTAGAGAAGACCGTATAAAAATGTTTGAATATATAAGGAATACATAAAATAGAAATGTTTTATTAATAGAAGTAGAATACGAGGACGGTGGAGACGTCTTACACGATTTTTAGAATTATATATCTTTTTTCCTAGAAATCCTTTATTTTATCTTTTTTATACAAGTTAATTATACTTGCATTAGAAAAATATATCCATAAATTTAATATTATTCCCGTAACGAAAAGTCTTCGAATTTAATTTTTTTATATGTTAACATAACAGAAAGACATTCTCATGCAGAAGTTGTAAATAAGTACATGAATATCTATAATATACAGAAAAAATAAGATGTATTTTCATTTTTTAAACTCTATAAATATTAGAAAGTTTAAAGAATATATAAAATTTGGAATTTACTTTCTTTCTAGAATTTTAGAATTTTAAATACTTATAAATATAAAAATATCATTTAACATATTAGAAGTAAAATAGGTGTTCGAATTTATAGTGGTGAAGAGTTCGAATTTATATGAAGACATATGATTAGAAGTTCTATTGTAAGTAGAATAAGTATTTATAAAGCATTTGATTAAAAGTTCTATTGAAAGTAGAATATAGGAGTTCGAATTTATAGAGATAAGAGTTCAAATTTATAAAAAAAAAACATATAAATAAAAGTTTCTATTGGAAGTAGAATAAGTATTTATAAAGCATACGATTAAAAGTTCTATTGGAAGTAGAATAGGAGTTTGAATTTATAGAGAATAAGAGTTCGAATTTATAGAAAAATATATAAATAAAAGTTCTATTAGAAGTAGAATATGTGTTTGAATATATAGAGCATCCATATAACTAAATATTTTATAGAAAGTATGATCTTCTTAAATTATAAATTTTTTATATAAGTTAATTATACTTCTATTAGGAAAATTTATTCATAAATTCAATACTATTATCATAAAAAAGTCATCGTATTTAAAATAAAAGAATTGATGTGTTAACATTATAAAAGAACATTCTCATGCAGAAATCCTAAATAAAAATAGAAGTATCTATAATATAAAGAGAAAATAAGATGTGCTTTCATTTTCTAAAACTCCATAAATTTTAGAAAGTCTAGATAAAGTATAAATTGGAATTCACTCTATTTTTTAGGTTTTAATTTTAAGGAAAAAAGTTGTTGTGTAAATAAGTATCAATAATAATATGTAATGAATTTGGAATTTCGACCCAAACGAGAGCGGCTCGAAACGTGTTTAACAGGAAAACGGCTCACTATGAAAGATTGTATTAGCTATTAAAATATCATTTTGATGTTATAAATTTTATTTTATTTTTAGGATTTGATTTTTATGGATAAACATTATCATACAAGTGATACATGTAAAAGTTAAGTTTTTGGTCTTAACTAGGGAGCAGATAAATAGTAATAACCGTGTTTAACGAGAAAGCGATTCATTAGAGAAGACCGTATAAAAATGTTTGAATATATAAGGAATACATAAAATAGAAATGTTTTATTAATAGAAGTAGAATACGAGGACGGTGGAGACGTCTTACACGATTTTTAAAATTATATATCTTTTTTCCTAGAAATCCTTTATTTTATCTTTTTTATACAAGTTAATTATACTTGCATTAGAAAAATATATCCATAAATTTAATATTATTCCCGTAACGAAAAGTCTTCGAATTTAATTTTTTTAATATGTTAACATAACAGAAAGACATTCTCATGCAGAAGTTGTAAATAAGTACATGAATATCTATAATATACAGAAAAAATAAGATGTATTTTCATTTTTAAAACTCTATAAATATTAGAAAGTTTAAAGAATATAAAATTTGGAATTTACTTTCTTTCTAGAATTTTAGAATTTTAAATACTTATAAATATAAAAATATCATTTAACATATTAGAAGTAAAATAGGTGTTCAAATTTATAGTGGTGAAGAGTTCGAATTTATAAGAAGACATATGATTAGAAGTTCTATTGTAAGTAGAATAAGTATTTATAAAGCATATGATTAAAAGTTCTATTGAAAGTAGAATATAGGAGTTCGAATTTATAGAGATAAGAGTTCAAATTTATAGAAAAAACATATAAATAAAAGTTTCTATTGGAAGTAGAATAAGTATTTATAAAGCATACGATTAAAAGTTCTATTGGAAGTAGAATATGAGTTTGAATTTATAGAGAATAAGAGTTCGAATTTATAGAAAAACATATAAATAAAAGTTCTATTAGAAGTAGAATATGTGTTTGAATATATAGAGCATCCATATAACTAAATATTTTATAGAAAGTACGATCTTCTTAAATTATATATTTTTTATATAAGTTAATTATACTTCTATTAGGAAAATTTATTCATAAATCCAATACTATTATCATAAAAAAGTCATCGTATTTAAAAGAAAAGAATTGATGTGTTAACATTATAAAAGAACATTCGCATGCTGAAATCCTAAATAAAAATAGAAGTATCTATAATATAAAGAGAAAATAAGATGTGCTTTCATTTTCTAAAACTCCATAAATTTTAGAAAGTCTAGATAAAGTATAAATTGGAATTCACTCTATTTTTTAGGTTTTAATTTTAAGGAAAAAAGTTGTTGTGTAAGATAAGTATCAATAATAATATGTAATGAATTTGGAATTTCGACCCAAACGAGAGCGGCTCGAAACGTGTTTAACAGGAAGACGGCTCACTATGAAAGATTGTATTAGCTATTAAAATATCATTTTGATGTTATAAATTTTATTTTATTTTTAGGATTTGATTTTTATGGATAAACATTATCATACAAGTGATACATGTAAAAGTTAGGTTTTTGGTCTTAACCAGGGAGTAGATAAATAGTAATAACCGTGTTTAACGAGAAAGCGATTCATTAGAGAAGACCGTATAAAAATGTTTGAATATATAAGGAATACATAAAATAGAAATGTTTTATTAATAGAAGTAGAATACGAGGACGGTGGAGACGTCTTACACGATTTTTAAAATTATATATCTTTTTTCCTAGAAATCCTTTATTTTATCTTTTTTATACAAGTTAATTATACTTGCATTAGAAAAATATATCCATAAATTTAATATTATTCCCGTAACGAAAAGTCTTCGAATTTAATTTTTTTATATGTTAACATAACAGAAAGACATTCTCATGCAGAAGTTGTAAATAAGTACATGAATATCTATAATATACAGAAAAAATAAGATGTATTTTCATTTTTAAAACTCTATAAATATTAGAAAGTTTAAAGAATATAAAATTTGGAATTTACTTTCTTTATATAATTAGTTAGAATTTCGGTTCCAAATAAGAGCGACTCAAAACGTATTTAACGAGAAGACGACTCACTAGAAAAGATTGTATTAGCTATTAGAATTTGATATTGATGTCATAATTTTTTTTATTGTTCAATTTAATGGATAAAAAATATTATATAAGTCTTTATAATATATGTTAAAGTTGATAGTTGCCAAGGGCTTCACTCAAACACATGGTTTGGATTTTTTTTGAGACGTTTGCTCCAGTCGCTAAGATGACTTCTTTTCGTGTATTACTTGCACTTACAGCCAGTCAGGGATGGTCTATTGGTCAATTAGATGTGACCAATGCGTTTTTACATGGTGATCTTATGGAAGAGGTTTATATGACTCTTCCTCCAGGCTATTCTCCTTCTCTTGAGGTCTTGCAGAAATATCCTAATCAGCCTCTAGCATGTCGACTCAAAAAGTCTTTATATGGTCTTCGTCAAGCCCCTCGTCAATGGTTTGTCAAGCTTTCTACTGCTTTAATTCGCTATGGTTTTAAACAAACTCATAGTGACAACAGTATGTTTATCCTACATCACAACAATTCCATTTCTATTCTTCTTGTCTACGTAGATGACATGATCTTGGCTGGTAATAATGTTGATCAACTACAAGCTGTTAAGGTGTTTTTAAGCTCTCAGTTCAAAATCAAGGACTTGGGTCCTCTTAAGTATTTTTTGGGTATTGAAATTGCAAGGTCAGATGCTGGTATTTACTTGAATCAACGCAAATATACCTTGGATTTGTTAAAAGATACTGGTTGCTTAGATTGTAAACCTTCCGCCTTACCTTTAGAGCAAAATCATGCTCTTCTTACTACACAGGATGTGGATGATATTTCTTATGTGAGTTTGTATCGAAGAATTATGGGAAGATTGATTTATCTTACTCTGTCTCGGCCTGATATTGCATATACTGTGCATACTCTTTCACAGTTTTTGGCTCATCCTAAGCCTATTCATTTACAAGCCACTTACATGCTGTTACGATATTTGAAAGGTACCTGTGGTCAAGGCATCTTTTTCCCTGCAAAAAGTTCTTTAACTTTGACTGCATTCTGTGATGCTGACTGGGCTTGCTGTCAACTAACACGAAGATCAGTTACTGGTTATGGTGTTTTGCTTGGCTCTTCTTTGGTTAGTTGGCGTAGTAAGAAACAGCCTACTGTGTCTCGTTCTTCAGCCGAAGCTGAGTATCGGGCAATGGCAGATGTCACTTGTGAGGTTTCTTGGCTCCTTTCTTTATTTTCTGAGCTCAAACTGCCAAAGTTTGCACCTGCCACTCTTTTCTGTGACAATCAGTCTGCCATTTATATTGCTTCCAATCCTGTTTTCCACGAGCGTACAAAGCATTTTGCTATCGATTGTCATCTCGTTCGTGAGAAACTTCAACAAGGGGTTATTAAACCTGTTCATATTGCCTCTAAACTTCAACCTGCAGACATTTTTACCAAGTCTTTGTCTGCAGCTCAACTTCAGTTTCTCAGCTCCAAGTTAGGAGTCTGCAACTACTTTGCCCCTCCTAACTTGAGGGGGGATGTTAGTAAGGAGAATGCTGAGAATGCTGACTGTGATGAGTTGACAGAGTCAACACACAAGAAAATACAACTGGCAACACAGCTGCAATATGATGTCTATAAATAGTTTTAGAATGCTTCTCTTTTCAGTTAGTTACATCATATAGAAAGTTTGTTATGTTCTCTGTAAATATAAACGCTGAGATATGTTTGTTCATCAATGGAGATTTACATCTGTTCTTTACTATTTTGTTATCTAGTTTATTAATTTGTTACCGAGTTTTCTTACAAATTAAGCCTGATCGAAAAATTGATTCCCTTTGTTTATTCTTTTCAACTAAAAGAAAGCACCAGAAAGAAAGTTGGCTCGGACACCCTCCTACTCGATTTATTCTACATACTTCGTTATTCTAAACAACTCAGTCCAAATCTAAAGCCTCGAGGCTTGTACTTCACTAATCTTTGTGTTTCTTTTAAAGTTGAAATTGTCCTTATGCTGAAGAATGTTGTTGGGCTATATTTAATTTATAATTGGACTGATTACTTGTATAAGCACAAAATCGGTATTTGTCAGTCTTGAAGGACTAGCTTACTTTGTAAAATATTTTTCACTTCGTTTCTTATGCGCGGTTTGAGAATCTGGTGTTAGGTTGCAGCTGTAGCAACCTAAAACTTTAACCTGCACAGGTAAGAGAATACGAGTACCATATCAGTTGCGTAATCTTAATTGAAATTTATGTAGCAGAGGAAGAGCTTCAGCAACCTAAAAACACCTCGTCATGTAGTAATGAAGTTTTGTTTTTGAACTTCTCCTACAAATTCTCGCATAACGAAATTGTTTGATCACTTGTATAAAATAAATCTTTTATTATCTTCTCAATGTGAAAATTGAGTTTAACAACATACAAGAAGTGTTATAAAAAGCGGTAATCGGACTTAATCGGTGGAGGCACTGTCCAGGGATTAATCAGATAATCGGGGATTAATCGAAATGATTAATCGGATCATTAATCAGAGCTAATTTAATATAATTTTTAAATATAATTATTATTAATATATGTAATTATTTTATTATTTTGATTATACATGAATAATTATCATATATTTATACAAATAAATTTAAAATATATAGCATTATTGAAATAAATATAAATTTTAAGATCTAATTTTTGAATTTGGGTCAATATGAGAGAAAAAATTGATAAAATTCATGATTTAACCGTTTAAAATATTAATTTCGTATATGAGAATAAGATTTTTATTAAAATTTATTCAATTTCATACTTTTTGAATTTTGAATTTTTTTTAATTTTTCTACAAATTTTTTAATTTTTTACCAACACTACTAGAAAAACTGGATTAGACATCGCCCCTTTAACATCGGTTTGAAAAACCACCGATGTTAAAAAGGTTTTTGACATCGGTTTTTTTAAAAGCGATGTTAAGCTATTTCTCAGACATCGGTAGGTAAAATAACCGATGTCTTTTATGTTTTTTGAAAAAATAAAAAACACGCGGCTGATACATTTCCCCCCATTTGTAATAAACATTTCCCCCTTAGATTATTTCCCCCCATTTCTAATAAAACAATTTCCCCCCTTAAAACATTTTAATCCCCGCCTCTGAACTTTCCCCTAAATTATTAGCCGCTCTCAACTTTTCTTTCTCTCTCGACCTAGCCGCTTCTTTCTCGACCCTCATCTCTCTCTCACACTCATCTCTCTCTTTCATCTCTCCTTCTCTCTCTCTCTCACTCTCATCAGTACTACACGACCCTCTTTCTCTGTCTCTCACCCGCATCCCTCACTAATCTCTACTTAACCCTAATTAAACCCACATCTTAGTAATTACGATTTCTGTAAATCGAAATAGAGAAGAGGGAAGCTCGAATTAAGAGAAAAGGAAGCTCAAATCGTAAGTAATTTTCCGATTAATAGTTCGATTTAAGCTCGATTTTGTTTTAATTGAACATTTTTTTTGTAGATTGGTTGCTCTTTTAGCTTGGATCATCTGTAATTAGTAAGTTTTTCTGTTAATTACTTGTTTTTCTTGTATTACTTGTTCTGGGCTGCAAATTCATGTTACTTATGTTTGTGTGTTTTTACTAATTGTAAGTAATTAAAGTGTTATGAGAGTTAATTAAGATGTATTTATCAATTTGTTATGATGTTAGATCTTTGAACAAAGATTACAAGAGCGACCAGAAGTTCACTCTCACCACTTTACTGCTATTGAAGTTGTGAGTCTTATCCTCCGTTCTACCTCTTTTTAGATCTGCCTTGTATATATAACTTTTATTATTGGTCAAGTTTTGTCTCTCTTTTTTTAGGGATTTTATCATTTGTTTTACTTTTCTAATTCTTCAAGTCTGTTTTCTTTTTATATTGTTATAGGCCTGTCGATAATTGTGTTTAGATTTTTTGTTGCAAGCACTAGTCCTAGTCGTTTCTTTATTGTTACTACCAAAAGTAATTGTTGATTAATTAATTTTGTCTTGGCACATTTGATTTATTATTTTATTGTGATGTAAAATATGATATGAATCGGAGGTACGATTTTTGTATGTATATTAATATTTTTCCATTGTTAACAGATAAGTAGGTACTTCTCTGATCCCCAATACTATTTCCAAGTCAATGACCACTATGTGAGCTATCAATCAATTAATCCGTTTTTATTTTTTCATTCTGCAGATTGATTTAGCATTTTTTGATGGTGAGCTATTGCGTGTGCCAGGTAAATTTGATTTTATTATATTTCTTTCCTGTTTTTCTTAGAAACTGTTTGGTAGTAAGTATCTCCTTGTCAATTACTCATAGGTCGCTGTAAATTGTACCTGAGTTTTGCAACAATTCCAATATTTTGATCATGTTTTTTTTTAAAAAAAGTATATGATATAATTTAACTTGACATGAATGTGATTTGGTGATATGTTTTATAGTCGGATGCATTCCTGTGTTCTATCAATGATGTGGAAGTCAACAATGCAGTTAATCCTAGGGCACACATTAATGTTGTACTTGGTGTAAAAGAAAGATGTTTTATCTTCTTTTATAATTATCCTTCCTTGCAGTTGTTGGCAAAACTCATGATCTAACAGATTTTATCGGATAATTGCAGGGATTTCTGAGACCAAAACAGATTTTATCGGATAATTGCAGGGATTTCTGAGACCAAAACTACCCTGATGAGGGCTTGCGTGCAATGAGGCCGATTTTTGATCGATTAATCCGATTTTTGACCGATTAATCCCGATTTTTGAGCGATTTTCGAAAAACGATTTTTAACCAATTTTTATAAAATCAGTACGATGACCTACCGAATAACGATTAATCGACGATTAATCATCATCAATTTTCAGAACAGAGCATACAAGTAGTGGAAGCTAGCACAATTGCTTTCAAACTGTGTTGTGGAAAATATTCTTTTTAAATTATAATACACCCTCAACCTTCGTAAATCTTCTATACTATTTTATTAAAATCGAAAGATTAAAAGTTTATTGGTTTGATTTTCGGTTTAGTTATCCTAATTATTAAAATAAATAACGACATAATATAATTAATGGTAATTAACCATTGTCGTTTTTACATTTACTTTTAATTAAAAATATTACCTTTTATAAAAAAATCAATCATACCATATTTTAAAATCATTAATATTTTCTATCTAATTTAAAAACTAATTACTAATGTTAACATAATTATATTACGATTAAAATTTCTTCATCCGTAATGTACTTATTCTTTGACCTCTACTTAACCTCTCCACATATTTCACTATCACCGGCGTTAACTAAGCCGCCAATTATAATCAATTAGTTTGTTGAATCAAGGTACTATCCTAACTAATAAATTTGAAAATAATAAAATTAAAATAATTAATAGATATTAACTTCTATAAACATCTAAATTTATTGATTATATCATATCTTTCAATCGTTAATATTTTTTTCGAATTAAAACAAGTTTCCTTTTAATTTAAAATGTAATCTTACAATCATTAATATATAACCAAAAATATTGCATTATAGTTAATTAATAAATAAAAAAATATAATTAATGGTAAGTAGTCGATTGTCTTTTCAAATTAAAATATGTTACTTTTTAATTAATAGATATTACCTTTTATAAACACCTAAATTAATCAATTGTATCATATCTTTCAATCATTAATATTTCTTTTTTCTAATTAAAACAAGTTTCCTTTTAATTTTAAACTATAATCTTACTATCATTAATACATACCCAAAAATATTGTATCATATCTTTCAATCATTAATTAAATATTTAAATATTTATAATGTGTGGTCAATGACGTATTTAATTTAAATTTCATAATATAAGTGTTAAATCATGCATATCATTAATTAAATATATATATGGCCAAGGTTCTAGAGAGAACACCCTTAAAAAGAGAACGAGAGAACACCCTTAAAAAGAGAACGAGAGAACACATCATCTAACCATTGAATCTATTAGATCTAATGGCCCCGCCAGGGGCACCCAATACAAAAAAGTCTTATAATTCTACCCTCTATCCATTCATAAAAAAATTCAAAAAAAAAAATTTCAAGAAAAATTTTCAAAAAACCTGTTATGACGTCACAGTGACATCATCATCATCATCATCATTATTTTTTTAAAAAAATTTTATTTTATTCTAATGAATGGATAGAGGTAGAATTATAAGAATTTTTTGTATTGGGTGCCCTTGGCGGGGCCATTAGATCTAATAGATTCAATGGTTAAATGATGTGTTCTCTCGTTCTCTTTTTAAGGGTGTTCTCTCTAGAACCTAACCCTATATATATATATATTATTTAAATTAAAATTAAAATAATTATTAAAAATAATAATTATATAAAAATATAAGTTTAACATAAAATAAATTTATTTCATATAAAAAACCCATGCATAGCTGGTTATAAGTTAGTGTTATTTTTATAAACAAAAATTTAAAAACTACATATTAAAGTACAAGTTTAAAATCAGCAAACGAGCTACACCTTTTACAAAGTTACATAGACCATCTAATAAACACAGCCAAACAATCCATTAGGTTTACTTTGAAGAGCTAATCTATCCTATTTTATAAAAGTCGAAAATTAAAATTAAAATATATCTAAAACATCGCACAGGTTATATAAAATCGTACTCGTAATAATAACGTCCTGTCTCAAATTGCGAAGACCTAACAAGATGCGGAAGCACTTAATCTCTTTAGAGTTGAGAATCTGGACCACTGGATGGTTAATCCAGTAGGCCTCTTACTTGCGGGAATATCTAGTAACTCAGTATTACTTCCCTCAAAAGTAGGAGAGCTAGCTTGTTTCATAGATGGTTCATACCTGAAGGCAAGTACAGGATCCTCTCAAGCAGGTCTTGGTGGCTTTATAAAGGATCATAAGGGGGATCTAGTTTTTATCTTCTCGGGCCCAACTCCTCCAGTAGGACCATTGGAAGCAGAATGAGAGGCATGCAAATTCTTGATTGATCACATTTGGTCCAGTCAAAAAAGAAACCTTGCTTACATTGTCCATTCAGATAATGCTGAAATAATACATACTCTGATGAAGATTAAAGCAGGTCTATGTGAGTATGACTTCAACTTTTGCCAGGTCCTTAAAAGCAAATTATTGAGCCTAAACATTAGATTTAAGTGGATCTCTCGGCAACTAAATTCTGGAGCAAATGATCTAGCGGTTCAGGGTCGCTCGAGATTAGCAGCAATATGGGCGTGGTGCTGAGATCATGTGATACATTCACTAAGGCAGCCTAAGGTGATACACATGTTTAAAAGGAACAGAGTTAAAGATAAGCTGACTAAGGGTAAAAGCGACAATTTGCAGGAAAATTCAATTGGAGCAGTCAAGTAAGCAATTGGGCCGGGTCAAGTAATAAATGGGCAAGTATATAATAAAGAAGAGAAGGAAGGTTAGGGCAGGCAGTCATTGGTATTTTGTGGTTGATAGTAGGAGAGCGGCGGGATCTCTCGAACCATCCTCGCAATATTGTAATCTCAAAACAATTATCTATCCTATTATTGTAACCAGTACTCTTATTGTTGGTGGAATCATAAGTATCTTATTTTCCCTGGGTTGAATCAGAAATTTAGTTATAGAATCGTAGCTATTACATCTCAAGTGGTATCAGAGCGGCACGATCTATGGCTCCGGCAGCACACACAGTAAATCAACGGTTGGAGGAAATAGAGGATGTCCTGGGGGGTTGGGAAGCGAAGGTGTCAGCGATGGTTTCTCAGGCAGTAGAGACGGCTGTTGATTCAATGAAAAAATCACTGGTAGATTTGTTGTTGGAAGGACAGGCGGCGCAGAGTAAGAAGTATGGAAGTGAATTTGAGGCGGCTGTGTCTCGCCTGGAAGGTCGGATCTCGAGAGCCAGAGAACAACAAGAATCGATGATATACTCGTTGAAAAATGATCAGGAGCACTTTCAAGCAGAGGTGAGGTCCACTATCACAAATATTAACGCACCACCGGGGTATGGGTCTGAGAAGATTGAAGGGGGAGGCGTTCAGTCGGAATCGGTGTACCGGGGGTATGAGACATCACCAGGAAAGGGGGTGCATATGGGGGTAGTGGTGGGCACACCACAAATGGATAGAAGCCCCTACGGGGGAGGAGGATCGGGTGGAGGTCCGGGAAATTGGAGGTACCGGAAGCTGGATATGCCGCTATTTGATGGCTCCGATCCAGATGGTTGGGTTTTAAGAGTAGAACGGTATTTTAATTTTTACCACTTGTCGGAGGAGGAGAGATTGGAAGCCGTGGTAGTAGCACTTGAAGGAGACGCTTTAAAATGGTACCAGTGGGAGAGTAAAAGGCACCCTATTAGAAGGTGGGCTGATTTAAAGATTTATGTTCTGAGACAGTTTAGATCTTCGGGGGGAGGGTCTCTTTACGAACAATGGCTAGCTACTGTGCAAACTACAACCGTAACGGAGTATCAACGGAGATTTATTGAGACGGCCGCGCCTTTGGAACGAGTTTCGGAGGAAGTGCTACTGGGACAGTTTTTGAATGGGTTGAAGGAGGAGGTCAGGGCGGAAGTGCGAGTAATGAACCCAATAAATCTTGAACATGCCATGGAGTTAGCACTCAGGGTAGAGGAGAAACATAAGGCGATGGGGGTGAAGAAGGGAACAGGAAGTGTGTTTCGAAGTGGATTTTCTGGGTATTTTTCAAAGGCAAGTCCCCAGCCGAATGTAACGGTGCAAGGGTCATCGACCAGTGGGAATTCTGGGGGAGAGTCACAGGCGTCTGTTAACATGAGCAAGGGAATCGGAGTTTTAGCTAACAAAAACTATGGTGAAGTAAAGCGGCTTACGGACAGGGAACTGCAAGAAAAGAGAGCTAAGGGGCTCTGTTTCAAATGCGATGACAAATGGAATGTGGGACACCGTTGTCGTCGACGAGTGCTCAGTGTCATTTTGTTGGAGGACGATGTAGGAGAAGAATCAGAAGAGGGGCACATTGAACCATTTCCAGTTCAAGAGGTCGCGTCTGAGGTATGTCCTCAACCTGAAGTATCTTTACAATCAGTAGTTGGGTTATCTGGCCCTAAGACCATGAAGTTGAGGGGGTATTTGGGAGATTGTGAGGTGGTCGTGCTAATAGACCTGGGCGCCACTCATAACTTTGTGGCCTTGGACAAAGTGGCTGCCCTGAAGTTACCAGTGACAGACTCAGGCAGTTTTGGGGTAGCCCTGGGGAACGGAGAAGCGATTAAGGGCAACGGGGTTTGTGAGAAAGTGTTACTACAATTGGATGGTGGGATAATGATACAAGAAGATTTTTTGCCTCTCGAGTTAGGGTCAACAGATATTATTTTATAGGTACAATGGTTGGAGAAACTAGGCAATGTCGTAACGAATTGGAAGTCGCAGGTGATGCAATTTGAAATGGGGAGCAACACAGTGACGTTGGTTGGGGACCCATCACTAGTAAGGTCCAAAATTTCGCTGAAAGCCATGAAAAGGGTGATCAAGAAAGAGAAGTCGGGGTTTTGGGTGGAGATTAATAGGCTGGAAAAAACAGAGGTGGCACAGTCAATGGTTAAAATTCCTACGTTCTTGACAAGTGTTGTACAACAGCACCAGGCTGTTTTTGCTGAGCCTACAGGATTGCCTCCGGAACGGGGCCACGAGCATGCTATTTGCCTGAAAGAAGGAAGCAACCCCGTTGGGGTCAGGCCGTATAGGTACCCACAAGGCCTCAAGGATGAAATAGAGAGGATGATCTCGGACATGTTAAAGGCAGGAATAATCAAGCCGTCAACCAGCCCTTTCTCTAGTCCAGTTTTATTGGTACGAAAAAAAGATGGGTCATGGCGGTTCTGCGTCGATTATCGGGCCCTAAACAAGGAAACAGTGCCCGACAAGTATCCTATCCCCGTAATCGACGAGTTATTGGACGAGCTTCACGGGGCAAGAGTGTTCTCTAAACTCGACCTTAAGGCTGGATATCACCAAATTCGAGTGAAGGCAGAGGATACACACAAAACAGCTTTTCGTACACATGACGGTCATTACGAATTTCTCGTAATGCCGTTTGGGTTGATGAATGCCCCGGCAACTTTTCAGTCACTTATGAACGATGTATTCCGCCCGTATCTCAGGAGGTTCGTATTAGTCTTTTTTGACGATATCCTCGTATATAGTAGGACGGAGGATGAGCACAAGCAGCACCTGGACACGGTTTTGCAGGTCCTGGCACAAAACAGCCTTCTAGCCAATCTAAAAAAATGTGTTTTCGGGAGAGATAAGGTGGCATACCTGGGTCACATAATTTCGGCTCAAGGGGTGGCTGTCGATAAGGAGAAGACTCAGGCTATTCATGATTGGCCTGTACCAAAGACACTCAAGGAACTCCGCGGGTTTCTGGGCTTAACCGGGTATTACCGGCGTTTCATAGCAGGTTATGCCCAAATAGCGAGCCCTCTAACAGAGCTACTCAAGAAGGACAGTTTCCACTGGTCAGAACTGGCCACAAGAGCTTTCGAGAATCTCAAAACCACCATGACCAGGCCTCCAGTTCTGGCAATGCCGGACTTCAACATGGATTTTATTCTGGAAACTGATGCATCTGGGTATGGATTAGGTGCTGTTTTAATGCAAGGTACCCGCCCTATTGCCTTCTTCAGTAAATTGTTGGGCCCTAAGGCGAAATTAAAATCAGCATATGAAAAGGAGCTTATGGCGGTTTGCTTTGCGGTCCAAAAATGGCGATATTATCTGATTGGGCGTCATTTCATAGTAAGAACGGACCAGCAAAGTTTGCGATATCTCACGCAACAAAGGGAGATAGGTCATGAGTATCAAAAATGGTTGGGAAAATTGATGAGTTACTCTTTTGAAATTCAGTACAAACCAGGACGCGCAAATCTGGTTGCCGATGCGCTGTCACGCAAAGGGGAAATGAAGGCAGAATTTTGCTCGTTGGTCTCCGTCTCACAGGTGGATTGGGGGGAACTGTTTAAGGAAGTATCTGTAGATCCATTGTTGTCCAAGATTGCTACTGACATCAAAGCAAACACCAAGCTGCATGCAGGATTTACAATCCACAATGACAAATTGATGTATAAAGGAAGAATGGTGATACCACAGCAGTCCAAGTTCAAGGATATTTTGCTTCGAGAATTCCATACTTCACCTACTGGGGGGCATAATGGGGAGGTGAAGACATATCTCCGTATTGCAACGGAATGGCATTGGGTAGGGATGCGAAAGGATATTGCCAAGTTTGTTCAAAGCTGTGAAACTTGTCAACAGCAAAAATATTCCCAGCAGACTCCAGCTGGGTTACTCCAACCATTAACACTACCTTCTCAGATTTGGGAGGGGGTCTCTATCGATTTCATAGAGGGGTTGCCATTGTCTCGGGGCTTCGACTCAATTTTGGTGGTCGTTGACCGTTTTTCTAAGTATAGCCACTTCATTGGCCTGCGACACCCTTACACGGCTGTCACTGTTGCGAAAGTTTTTGTCAGGGAGGTGGTCCGTTTGCATGGTCTACCAGTTTCAATTGTCTCCGACCGAGATCGCATCTTCTTAAGTAAATTCTGGGGTGAGCTATTCAAACTTAGTGGAACTGAGCTGAAGTATAGTACCGCGTACCATCCCCAAACGGATGGACAAACGGAAATCGTCAGCAAAACTCTTGAAACATACTTAAGGTGCTTTGTCAGTGGTCAACCCCGTTCTTGGGCGAAATGGCTTCCATGGGCCGAATATTCTTACAATACTTCACCTCACATGTCAAGTAAGTTTACTCCTTTTAAGATTGTTTATGGACGGGATCCTCCAAGCATTATTAGAGTGGGACAAGGGCAGGCAGTTGTGAACAGTGTGGAGGAAATGCTGAGGGAACGAGACTCTATACTCGATGACTTAAGGTTCCACTTGCTTCGAGCCCAACAGAAAATGAAATACAATGCAGACCAACACCGTCGTGATCTACAGTTTGAGGTAGGGGATTTTGTGTATCTTCGCTTACAACCCTATCGACAACAGTCCCTGGCTAAACGTCCATATGAGAAGCTTGCCGCACGATTCTATGGGCCGTATGAAGTCTTGAAGAAGGTGGGATCAGTTGCTTATAAGTTGCAGCTGCCAGACTCCTGCAAATTACACCCGGTTTTTCACATTTCACAACTCAGGAAGGCAGTGGGAAATAGTCCAGTATCACCCACGATTCCAACACAACTGACTTCTGATTTGGAGCTCGTGGTGCATCCAGAACAGTTATTGAAGGTACGTCGTATGGGGCCTGATTCCACCAGTCGACGAGAGGTACTGTTAAAGTGGCAAGGTCTTCCAGAGTATGATGCAACATGGGAGGACTATGAGACTGTCCTTGCGCAGTTTCCTTCGTTTCACCTTGAGGACAAGGTGCTTCTTTGGGAGCGGAGTAATGTGATACATTCACTAAGGCAGCCTAAGGTGATACACATGTTTAAAAGGAACAGAGTTAAAGATAAGCTGACTAAGGGTAAAAGCGACAATTTGCAGGAAAAGTCAATTGGAGCAGTCAAGTAAGCAATTGGGCCGGGTCAAGTAATAAATGGGCAAGTATATAATAAAGAAGAGAAGGAAGGTTAGGGCAGGCAGTCATTGGTATTTTGTGGTTGATAGTAGGAGAGCGGCGGGATCTCTCGAACCATCCTCGCAATATTGTAATCTCAAAACAATTATCTATCCTATTATTGTAACCAGTACTCTTATTGTTGGTGGAATCATAAGTATCTTATTTTCCCTGGGTTGAATCAGAAATTTAGTTATAGAATCGTAGCTATTACATCTCAGATCACTGCACTGAGTTGAGTTGGCATGCTGTGTATTTCAACATTGATAATTGCTGAAATGGGTAGTAATTTCTGAGAGTCTTCCCATGAGAGATTTTAACTCCGTTTCCACTGTGCTTGAAGTTTGTGTTCTAGTGTTTAGGTCTCCTGGACAAATTGTCCTGTAGTAGCTTAAGATATCTTCACTGTAAGGCTGGTTTATGATCAGGCGAGGTCATCTTCCAGCTCCAAGCCTCTTGTTTCTCGCCTCCTTCATGAATGCAATCATTGCTTTTCAAAAAAAAAACAAGATGCGGAAGCACAAGAAGATGCGGAAGCACAAGAAGATCGAAACATGTAATTACTTTGAACTACTTCCAACTGACCTAAAACTGCAGATTATTAGTCATCTACCCGTTACAGATTTAGCAAACCTCGCATGCATGGATAATGAATGGCGAAGATTGATAACGAGTATTCGAAGTATTCCTGACGACGAAGAATTTTGGAAAAACATGTGTCTTGCTAGTAATTCTTGGAGGAATAGATGGAAGAAGATGGGCTTCAGCATCCATCACACTAGATTTAGCAACGACTACAAAAAATTTGATTGGAGTTGGAAGGACTTGTATGCTCTGTGGATTGCATGCGGAGATGGATGCCTATATCATTATCTTCTGTTTAAGCATGCCGAAGAAGGCTTGCATAACATCAAGGCCGCCTTCCGTGTTCTCGGGTAAGTTGCTTAATTCCAATCCTTACCTGTAGGGATGAGTATGGTGCGATGAGCCGATGATATTCTTTAGATATCAAATTTATTCTGAGATTTCTTAATTTTGGGTTTTTTGATTATACTACTTTTATTTTTTATTAATGCCTTGCTCCGGATTGTTTCCCTCATTTTTGTTCTTTTCAGCTACTATGGCCCAAAGGTATTGGAGAGCGATAGAATTGGATCCCGTTTGAAAAATCCAGATTGTTTTACAATTATGCGTGGTTTAAACAAAAGCACCAGAAAAGAAGCTGGCTCAGACGCCCTCCTACTCGATTTATTCTATTTACTTCGTTATTCTAAACAACTCATCCAAATCTAAAGCCTCGAGGCTTGTACTTTACTTGCCCGGCAGACATTCACATTTGGAAGGGGCGATTTGTTTTACAGTTGATGTAATACATGGCATCTTTAATCTGGCAACTACTGACACAAAGGTTTCTTTTAACGTCGTTAAAAATGTTCTTATGCGCGCAAAGTAGTCTTCTTCATTGATATTGGACTGGTTACTTGTATAAGCATAAAATGGGAGTTTTCAGTCTTGGAGGACTACCGATCGCTTTCTTATTCATTATCTTTCACTTTGGTTCTTGGCATAGTGTGCAGTTTTATCATTTATGATCTTTAAGATGAATTTATGCAGGGTTTGAGAATCTGCTTGGTAGTATCTTGAAGTAATAGGACTGGAATTTTTGGTTCGGGTGCATGTAAACAACAAAAAATTAAATATCTTACACCTACAAGTCTACAACAGAGGTTTATCAAATGCATCATGGTAAATTTGCAGGCTGCAGCAACTTAAAACTTTAACCTGCCCAAAATAAGATAGGAGTACCATATCAGTTGTGTAATCTACAATGAAATTTTTGCAGCAGAGAACAGAAGAGTTTCTGCAACCTAAAAACTTGATTCGACTCTAGCATGTGATGTTAGTCTCCCTATAGCCCTGTTCTTGTCTGACTCTAGTCCATTGAACCTTTTAAAGTCAATTGGCTGGCTATCTTTACGAACCTAATAAGGGTCTCTATTGAACCTTTTAAAGTCAATTGGCTGGCTGCAATGGGCGTCTCCATTGAGAACCTTTTAAAAAATCAATTGGCTGGCTACCTTTTCGAACCTAATGTGCGTCTACATATCAGCTAATACAATTATGATTGAAAATATCCATCAGTCATGGAACTCATTGTGGAACCTGGTAAGTGGAAACATATGGATATTATGATGTAACATGCAGTGATAGTAGAAATTGTTTTCTTGATGTTTCAGAACCCTTGTTTTTTTTTTCTCTCAAGTTTGTACTTCGAGTTGTAGAGCGCCACGGAGTGATGTCTCATTGATAGAGTTTCTAATGTTCGTGGTCTTGATCTGATTCTATACTTCAATGTCCCCTCTATTTGATGTTTGATCACATATAGCTGGACTTTGTTCTTAACTTGTCACCTTTTAATATGTTAGATTCAATTGATGCTGCTCTCCGTATTTGTTCAATGGCTGTTTCGAAAAGCTTGGCTAAGCTTATTTTCTTGAGTAGTGTAATGTATCAGGTTGTCTGACAGTGGCTTTCCTATATCTAGCTAAAGGTGAGGGCTCTCCCTATACTCGTCGATTTGATTATCTAATTGTGGTGAAAACTGCAGATTGTTGGTCATCTATCCATTACGGATTTAGCGAATTTTTTTTTTATATTCACACATCCATCTTATTTTTGACAAGATTCGAACCGATATTTCGTAGAGGAAACGAGGGAGATACATCAAGACCAAGAGGTGAGAGCTAGATTTAGCGAAGGTTGCAAATTATTATTTGACCTTTTTGGTACCAGATAATCATCAAGAAATTGAGGTTTTCTTAAAAATACTAACTTGAACAAAATTGCAAAAATTCCTTCAATATTTTTGCAAGCAAAAAATTCGAATTTTGTAGAAAAATGGTAAAAATATGGTTTTTTTCAAAACATTTTGCAAAAATACAATTCAATAATTTGAATCAACGTCATCGCCAAATACAACTATAAATTCATAAAACTTGTTATTGGATAATTTGCACTAAAAATATAATAGAAAATACCCCATAATGATATAACAAACTTTAATTTATCTATTTACTACTCCGTACTTATTAATTTATAAAAATCACTAAATTAACATTCAAAGTAAGAGCAATGTTAAAGATATCGAATGAGTATCAAAATTTTCCAAATTACCCAGATTAGTTAAATTAACAATTTAAAATATTTTTATTAATACAATTTATATAAATATAAAAATCTATCAGTATTAATTACATTGTAACTAATTACTAGTAGACCTTAACATTTGACATCAGAAATTCAGAATCAATTTAAAAAAATTAACATCAATCATCAATATATATATATATATAAAGGAGGGTACGCGGGAGTTTAGGTGGCGCTCTAAGATCGTCTCAATCTATTTTTCTAATTTTCTAGAATTTTAGAATTTTAAATACTTATAAAAATATCATTTAACATACTAGAAGTAAAATAGGTGTTCGAATTTATAGTGGTGAAGAGTTCGAATTTATAAGAAGACATATGATTAGAAGTTCTATTGTAAGTACAATAAGTATTTATAAAGCATATGATTAAAAGTTCTATTGAAAGTAGAATATAGGAGTTCGAATTTATAGAGATAAGAGTTCAAATTTATAGAAAAAACATATAAATAAAAGTTTCTATTGGAAGTAGAATAAGTATTTATAAAGCATACGATTAAAAGTTCTATTGGAAGTAGAATAGGAGTTTGAATTTATAGAGAATAAGAGTTCGAATTTATAGAAAAACATATAAATAAAAGTTCTATTAGAAGTAGAATATGTGTTTGAATATATAGAGCATCCATATAACTAAATATTTTATAGAAAGTATGATCTTCTTAAATTATATATTTTTTATATAAGTTAATTATACTTCTATTAGGAAAATCTATTCATAAATCCAATACTATTATCATAAAAAAGTCATCGTATTTAAAAGAAAAGAATTGATGTGTTAACATTATAAAAGAACATTCTCATGCAGAAATCCTAAATAAAAATAGAAGTATCTATAATATAAAGAGAAAATAAGATATGCTTTCATTTTCTAAAACTCCATAAATTTTAGAAAGTCTAGATAAAGTATAAATTGGAATTCACTCTATTTTTTAGGTTTTAATTTTAAGGAAAAAAGTTGTTGTGTAAGATAAGTATCAATAATAATATGTAATGAATTTGGAATTTCGACCCAAACGAGAGCGGCTCGAAACGTGTTTAACAGGAAGACGGCTCACTATGAAAGATTGTATTAGCTATTAAAATATCATTTTGATGTTATAAATTTTATTTTATTTTTAGGATTTGATTTTTATGGATAAACATTATCATACAAGTGATACATGTAAAAGTTAGGTTTTTGGTCTTAACTAGGGAGCAGATAAATAGTAATAACCGTGTTTAACGAGAAAGAAGACCGTATAAAAATGTTTGAATATATAAGGAATACATAAAATAGAAATGTTTTATTAATAGAAGTAGAATACGAGGACGGTGGAGACGTCTTACACGATTTTTAGAATTATATATCTTTTTTCCTAGAAATCCTTTATTTTATCTTTTTTATACAAGTTAATTATACTTGCATTAGAAAAATATATCCATAAATTTAATATTATTCCCGTAACGAAAAGTCTTCGAATTTAATTTTTTTATATGTTAACATAACAGAAAGACATTCTCATGCAGAAGTTGTAAATAAGTACATGAATATCTATAATATACAGAAAAAATAAGATGTATTTTCATTTTTTAAACTCTATAAATATTAGAAAGTTTAAAGAATATAAAATTTGGAATTTACTTTCTTTCTAGAATTTTAGAATTTTAAATACTTATAAATATAAAAATATCATTTAACATATTAGAAGTAAAATAGGTGTTCGAATTTATAGTGGTGAAGAGTTCGAATTTATAGGAAGACATATGATTAGAAGTTCTATTGTAAGTAGAATAAGTATTTATAAAGCATTTGATTAAAAGTTCTATTGAAAGTAGAATATAGGAGTTCGAATTTATAGAGATAAGAGTTCAAATTTATAAAAAAAAAACATATAAATAAAAGTTTCTATTGGAAGTAGAATAAGTATTTATAAAGCATACGATTAAAAGTTCTATTGGAAGTAGAATAGGAGTTTGAATTTATAGAGAATAAGAGTTCGAATTTATAGAAAAACATATAAATAAAAGTTCTATTAGAAGTAGAATATGTGTTTGAATATATAGAGCATCCATATAACTAAATATTTTATAGAAAGTATGATCTTCTTAAATTATATATTTTTTATATAAGTTAATTATACTTCTATTAGGAAAATTTATTCATAAATTCAATACTATTATCATAAAAAAGTCATCGTATTTAAAATAAAAGAATTGATGTGTTAACATTATAAAAGAACATTCTCATGCAGAAATCCTAAATAAAAATAGAAGTATCTATAATATAAAGAGAAAATAAGATGTGCTTTCATTTTCTAAAACTCCATAAATTTTAGAAAGTCTAGATAAAGTATAAATTGGAATTCACTCTATTTTTTAGGTTTTAATTTTAAGGAAAAAAGTTGTTGTGTAAATAAGTATCAATAATAATATGTAATGAATTTGGAATTTCGACCCAAACGAGAGCGGCTCGAAACGTGTTTAACAGGAAGACGGCTCACTATGAAAGATTGTATTAGCTATTAAAATATCATTTTGATGTTATAAATTTTATTTTATTTTTAGGATTTGATTTTTATGGATAAACATTATCATACAAGTGATACATGTAAAAGTTAAGTTTTTGGTCTTAACTAGGGAGCAGATAAATAGTAATAACCGTGTTTAACGAGAAAGCGATTCATTAGAGAAGACCGTATAAAAATGTTTGAATATATAAGGAATACATAAAATAGAAATGTTTTATTAATAGAAGTAGAATACGAGGACGGTGGAGACGTCTTACACGATTTTTAAAATTATATATCTTTTTTCCTAGAAATCCTTTATTTTATCTTTTTTATACAAGTTAATTATACTTGCATTAGAAAAATATATCCATAAATTTAATATTATTCCCGTAACGAAAAGTCTTCGAATTTAATTTTTTTAATATGTTAACATAACAGAAAGACATTCTCATGCAGAAGTTGTAAATAAGTACATGAATATCTATAATATACAGAAAAAATAAGATGTATTTTCATTTTTAAAACTCTATAAATATTAGAAAGTTTAAAGAATATAAAATTTGGAATTTACTTTCTTTCTAGAATTTTAGAATTTTAAATACTTATAAATATAAAAATATCATTTAACATATTAGAAGTAAAATAGGTGTTCAAATTTATAGTGGTGAAGAGTTCGAATTTATAAGAAGACATATGATTAGAAGTTCTATTGTAAGTAGAATAAGTATTTATAAAGCATATGATTAAAAGTTCTATTGAAAGTAGAATATATGAGTTCGAATTTATAGAGATAAGAGTTCAAATTTATAGAAAAAACATATAAATAAAAGTTTCTATTGGAAGTAGAATAAGTATTTATAAAGCATACGATTAAAAGTTCTATTGGAAGTAGAATATGAGTTTGAATTTATAGAGAATAAGAGTTCGAATTTATAGAAAAACATATAAATAAAAGTTCTATTAGAAGTAGAATATGTGTTTGAATATATAGAGCATCCATATAACTAAATATTTTATAGAAAGTACGATCTTCTTAAATTATATATTTTTTATATAAGTTAATTATACTTCTATTAGGAAAAATTATTCATAAATCCAATACTATTATCATAAAAAAGTCATCGTATTTAAAAGAAAAGAATTGATGTGTTAACATTATAAAAGAACATTCGCATGCTGAAATCCTAAATAAAAATAGAAGTATCTATAATATAAAGAGAAAATAAGATGTGCTTTCATTTTCTAAAACTCCATAAATTTTAGAAAGTCTAGATAAAGTATAAATTGGAATTCACTCTATTTTTTAGGTTTTAATTTTAAGGAAAAAAGTTGTTGTGTAAGATAAGTATCAATAATAATATGTAATGAATTTGGAATTTCGACCCAAACGAGAGCGGCTCGAAACGTGTTTAACAGGAAGACGGCTCACTATGAAAGATTGTATTAGCTATTAAAATATCATTTTGATGTTATAAATTTTATTTTATTTTTAGGATTTGATTTTTATGGATAAACATTATCATACAAGTGATACATGTAAAAGTTAGGTTTTTGGTCTTAACCAGGGAGTAGATAAATAGTAATAACCGTGTTTAACGAGAAAGCGATTCATTAGAGAAGACCGTATAAAAATGTTTGAATATATAAGGAATACATAAAATAGAAATGTTTTATTAATAGAAGTAGAATACGAGGACGGTGGAGACGTCTTACACGATTTTTAAAATTATATATCTTTTTTCCTAGAAATCCTTTATTTTATCTTTTTAATACAAGTTAATTATACTTGCATTAGAAAAATATATCCATAAATTTAATATTATTCCCGTAACGAAAAGTCTTCGAATTTAATTTTTTTATATGTTAACATAACAGAAAGACATTCTCATGCAGAAGTTGTAAATAAGTACATGAATATCTATAATATACAGAAAAAATAAGATGTATTTTCATTTTTAAAACTCTATAAATATTAGAAAGTTTAAAGAATATAAAATTTGGAATTTACTTTCTTTATATAATTAGTTAGAATTTCGGTTCCAAATAAGAGCGACTCAAAACGTATTTAACGAGAAGACGACTCACTAGAAAAGATTGTATTAGCTATTAGAATTTGATATTGATGTCATAATTTTTTTTATTGTTCAATTTAATGGATAAAAAATATTATATAAGTCTTTATAATATATGTTAAAGTTGATAGTTGCCAAGGGCTTCACTCAAACACATGGTTTGGATTTTTTTTGAGACGTTTGCTCCAGTCGCTAAGATGACTTCTTTTCGTGTATTACTTGCACTTACAGCCAGTCAGGGATGGTCTATTGGTCAATTAGATGTGACCAATGCGTTTTTACATGGTGATCTTATGGAAGAGGTTTATATGACTCTTCCTCCAGGCTATTCTCCTTCTCTTGAGGTCTTGCAGAAATATCCTAATCAGCCTCTAGCATGTCGACTCAAAAAGTCTTTATATGGTCTTCGTCAAGCCCCTCGTCAATGGTTTGTCAAGCTTTCTACTGCTTTAATTCGCTATGGTTTTAAACAAACTCATAGTGACAACAGTATGTTTATCCTACATCACAACAATTCCATTTCTATTCTTCTTGTCTACGTAGATGACATGATCTTGGCTGGTAATAATGTTGATCAACTACAAGCTGTTAAGGTGTTTTTAAGCTCTCAGTTCAAAATCAAGGACTTGGGTCCTCTTAAGTATTTTTTGGGTATTGAAATTGCAAGGTCAGATGCTGGTATTTACTTGAATCAACGCAAATATACCTTGGATTTGTTAAAAGATACTGGTTGCTTAGATTGTAAACCTTCCGCCTTACCTTTAGAGCAAAATCATGCTCTTCTTACTACACAGGATGTGGATGATATTTCTTATGTGAGTTTGTATCGAAGAATTATGGGAAGATTGATTTATCTTACTCTGTCTCGGCCTGATATTGCATATACTGTGCATACTCTTTCACAGTTTTTGGCTCATCCTAAGCCTATTCATTTACAAGCCACTTACATGCTGTTACGATATTTGAAAGGTACCTGTGGTCAAGGCATCTTTTTCCCTGCAAAAAGTTCTTTAACTTTGACTGCATTCTGTGATGCTGACTGGGCTTGCTGTCAACTAACACGAAGATCAGTTACTGGTTATGGTGTTTTGCTTGGCTCTTCTTTGGTTAGTTGGCGTAGTAAGAAACAGCCTACTGTGTCTCGTTCTTCAGCCGAAGCTGAGTATCGGGCAATGGCAGATGTCACTTGTGAGGTTTCTTGGCTCCTTTCTTTATTTTCTGAGCTCAAACTGCCAAAGTTTGCACCTGCCACTCTTTTCTGTGACAATCAGTCTGCCATTTATATTGCTTCCAATCCTGTTTTCCACGAGCGTACAAAGCATTTTGCTATCGATTGTCATCTCGTTCGTGAGAAACTTCAACAAGGGGTTATTAAACCTGTTCATATTGCCTCTAAACTTCAACCTGCAGACATTTTTACCAAGTCTTTGTCTGCAGCTCAACTTCAGTTTCTCAGCTCCAAGTTAGGAGTCTGCAACTACTTTGCCCCTCCTAACTTGAGGGGGGATGTTAGTAAGGAGAATGCTGAGAATGCTGACTGTGATGAGTTGACAGAGTCAACACACAAGAAAATACAACTGGCAACACAGCTGCAATATGATGTCTATAAATAGTTTTAGAATGCTTCTCTTTTCAGTTAGTTACATCATATAGAAAGTTTGTTATGTTCTCTGTAAATATAAACGCTGAGATATGTTTGTTCATCAATGGAGATTTACATCTGTTCTTTACTATTTTGTTATCTAGTTTATTAATTTGTTACCGAGTTTTCTTACAAATTAAGCCTGATCGAAAAATTGATTCCCTTTGTTTATTCTTTTCAACTAAAAGAAAGCACCAGAAAGAAAGTTGGCTCGGACACCCTCCTACTCGATTTATTCTACATACTTCGTTATTCTAAACAACTCAGTCCAAATCTAAAGCCTCGAGGCTTGTACTTCACTAATCTTTGTGTTTCTTTTAAAGTTGAAATTGTCCTTATGCTGAAGAATGTTGTTGGGCTATATTTAATTTATAATTGGACTGATTACTTGTATAAGCACAAAATCGGTATTTGTCAGTCTTGAAGGACTAGCTTACTTTGTAAAATATTTTTCACTTCGTTTCTTATGCGCGGTTTGAGAATCTGGTGTTAGGTTGCAGCTGTAGCAACCTAAAACTTTAACCTGCACAGGTAAGAGAATACGAGTACCATATCAGTTGCGTAATCTTAATTGAAATTTATGTAGCAGAGGAAGAGCTTCAGCAACCTAAAAACACCTCGTCATGTAGTAATGAAGTTTTGTTTTTGAACTTCTCCTACAAATTCTCGCATAACGAAATTGTTTGATCACTTGTATAAAATAAATCTTTTATTATCTTCTCAATGTGAAAATTGAGTTTAACAACATACAAGAAGTGTTATAAAAAGCGGTAATCGGACTTAATCGGTGGAGGCACTGTCCAGGGATTAATCAGATAATCGGGGATTAATCGAAATGATTAATCGGATCATTAATCAGAGCTAATTTAATATAATTTTTAAATATAATTATTATTAATATATGTAATTATTTTATTATTTTGATTATACATGAATAATTATCATATATTTATACAAATAAATTTAAAATATATAGCATTATTGAAATAAATATAAATTTTAAGATCTAATTTTTGAATTTGGGTCAATATGAGAGAAAAAATTGATAAAATTCATGATTTAACCGTTTAAAATATTAATTTCGTATATGAGAATAAGATTTTTATTAAAATTTATTCAATTTCATACTTTTTGAATTTTGAATTTTTTTTAATTTTTCTACAAATTTTTTAATTTTTTACCAACACTACTAGAAAAACTGGATTAGACATCGCCCCTTTAACATCGGTTTGAAAAACCACCGATGTTAAAAAGGTTTTTGACATCGGTTTTTTTAAAAGCGATGTTAAGCTATTTCTCAGACATCGGTAGGTAAAATAACCGATGTCTTTTATGTTTTTTGAAAAAATAAAAAACACGCGGCTGATACATTTCCCCCCATTTGTAATAAACATTTCCCCCTTAGATTATTTCCCCCCATTTCTAATAAAACAATTTCCCCCCTTAAAACATTTTATTCCCCGCCTCTGAACTTTCCCCTAAATTATTAGCCGCTCTCAACTTTTCTTTCTCTCTCGACCTAGCCGCTTCTTTCTCGACCCTCATCTCTCTCTCACACTCATCTCTCTCTTTCATCTCTCCTTCTCTCTCTCTCACTCTCATCAGTACTACACGACCCTCTTTCTCTGTTTCTCACCCGCATCCCTCACTAATCTCTACTTAACCCTAATTAAACCCACATCTTAGTAATTACGATTTCTGTAAATCGAAATAGAGAAGAGGGAAGCTCGAATTAAGAGAAAAGGAAGCTCAAATCGTAAGTAATTTTCCGATTAATAGTTCGATTTAAGCTCGATTTTGTTTTAATTGAACATTTTTTTTGTAGATTGGTTGCTCTTTTAGCTTGGATCATCTGTAATTAGTAAGTTTTTGTGTTAATTACTTGTTTTTCTTGTATTACTTGTTCTGGGCTGCAAATTCATGTTACTTATGTTTGTGTGTTTTTACTAATTGTAAGTAATTAAAGTGTTATGATAGTTAATTAAGATGTATTTATCAATTTGTTATGATGTTAGATCTTTGAACAAAGATTACAAGAGCGACCAGAAGTTCACTCTCACCACTTTACTGCTATTGAAGTTGTGAGTCTTATCCTCCGTTCTACCTCTTTTTAGATCTGCCTTGTATATATAACTTTTATTATTGGTCAAGTTTTGTCTCTCTTTTTTTAGGGATTTTATCATTTGTTTTACTTTTCTAATTCTTCAAGTCTGTTTTCTTTTTATATTGTTATAGGCCTGTCGATAATTGTGTTTAGATTTTTTGTTGCAAGCACTAGTCCTAGTCGTTTCTTTATTGTTACTACCAAAAGTAATTGTTGATTAATTAATTTTGTCTTGGCACATTTGATTTATTATTTTATTGTGATGTAAAATATGATATGAATCGGAGGTACGATTTTTGTATGTATATTAATATTTTTCCATTGTTAACAGATAAGTAGGTACTTCTCTGATCCCCAATACTATTTCCAAGTCAATGACCACTATGTGAGCTATCAATCAATTAATCCGTTTTTATTTTTTCATTCTGCAGATTGATTTAGCATTTTTTGATGGTGAGCTATTGCGTGTGCCAGGTAAATTTGATTTTATTATATTTCTTTCCTGTTTTTCTTAGAAACTGTTTGGTAGTAAGTATCTCCTTGTCAATTACTCATAGGTCGCTGTAAATTGTACCTGAGTTTTGCAACAATTCCAATATTTTGATCATGTTTTTTTTAAAAAAAGTATATGATATAATTTAACTTGACATGAATGTGATTTGGTGATATGTTTTATAGCCGGATGCATTCCTGTGTTCTATCAATGATGTGGAAGTCAACAATGAAGTTAATCCTAGGGCACACATTAATGTTGTACTTGGTGTAAAAGAAAGATGTTTTATCTTCTTTTATAATTATCCTTCCTTGCAGTTGTTGGCAAAACTCATGATCTAACAGATTTTATCGGATAATTGCAGGGATTTCTGAGACCAAAACAGATTTTATCGGATAATTGCAGGGATTTCTGAGACCAAAACTACCATGATGAGGGCTTGCGTGCAATGAGGCCGATTTTTGATCGATTAATCCGATTTTTGACCGATTAATCCCGATTTTTGAGCGATTTTCGAAAAACGATTTTTAACCAATTTTTATAAAATCAGTACGATGACCTACCGAATAACGATTAATCGACGATTAATCATCATCAATTTTCAGAACAGTGCATACAAGTAGTGGAAGCTAGCACAATTGCTTTCAAACTGTGTTGTGGAAAATATTCTTTTTAAATTATAATACACCCTCAACCTTCGTAAATCTTCTATACTATTTTATTAAAATCGAAAGATTAAAAGTTTATTGGTTTGATTTTCGGTTTAGTTATCCTAATTATTAAAATAAATAACGACATAATATAATTAATGGTAATTAACCATTGTCGTTTTTACATTTACTTTTAATTAAAAATATTACCTTTTATAAAAAAATCAATCATACCATATTTTAAAATCATTAATATTTTCTATCTAATTTAAAAACTAATTACTAATGTTAACATAATTATATTACGATTAAAATTTCTTCATCCGTAATGTACTTATTCTTTGACCTCTACTTAACCTCTCCACATATTTCACTATCACCGGCGTTAACTAAGCCGCCAATTATAATCAATTAGTTTGTTGAATCAAGGTACTATCCTAACTAATAAATTTGAAAATAATAAAATTAAAATAATTAATAGATATTAACTTCTATAAACATCTAAATTTATTGATTATATCATATCTTTCAATCGTTAATATTTTTTTCGAATTAGAACAAGTTTCCTTTTAATTTAAAATGTAATCTTACAATCATTAATATATAACCAAAAATATTGCATTATAGTTAATTAATAAATAAAAAAATATAATTAATGGTAAGTAGTCGATTGTCTTTTCAAATTAAAATATGTTACTTTTTAATTAATAGATATTACCTTTTATAAACACCTAAATTAATCAATTGTATCATATCTTTCAATCATTAATATTTCTTTTTTCTAATTAAAACAAGTTTCCTTTTAATTTTAAACTATAATCTTACTATCATTAATACATACCCAAAAATATTGTATCATATCTTTCAATCATTAATTAAATATTTAAATATTTATAATGTGTGGTCAATGACGTATTTAATTTAAATTTCATAATATAAGTGTTAAATCATGCATATCATTAATTAAATATATATATGGCCAAGGTTCTAGAGAGAACACCCTTAAAAAGAGAACGAGAGAACACCCTTAAAAAGAGAACGAGAGAACACATCATCTAACCATTGAATCTATTAGATCTAATGGCCCCGCCAGGGGCACCCAATACAAAAAAGTCTTATAATTCTACCCTCTATCCATTCATAAAAAAATTCAAAAAAAAAAATTTCAAGAAAAATTTTCAAAAAACCTGTTATGACGTCACAGTGACATCATCATCATCATCATCATTATTTTTTTAAAAAAATTTTATTTTTTTCTAATGAATGGATAGAGGTAGAATTATAAGAATTTTTTGTATTGGGTGCCCTTGGCGGGGCCATTAGATCTAATAGATTCAATGGTTAAATGATGTGTTCTCTCGTTCTCTTTTTAAGGGTGTTCTCTCTAGAACCTAACCCTATATATATATATATTATTTAAATTAAAATTAAAATAATTATTAAAAATAATAATTATATAAAAATATAAGTTTAACATAAAATAAATTTATTTCATATAAAAAACCCATGCATAGCTGGTTATAAGTTAGTGTTATTTTTATAAACAAAAATTTAAAAACTACATATTAAAGTACAAGTTTAAAATCAGCAAACGAGCTACACCTTTTACAAAGTTACATAGACCATCTAATAAACACAGCCAAACAATCCATTAGGTTTACTTTGAAGAGCTAATCTATCCTATTTTATAAAAGTCGAAAATTAAAATTAAAATATATCTAAAACATCGCACAGGTTATATAAAATCGTACTCGTAATAATAACGTCCTGTCTCAAATTGCGAAGACCTAACAAGATGCGGAAGCACTTAATCTCTTTAGAGTTGAGAATCTGGACCACTGGATGGTTAATCCAGTAGGCCTCTTACTTGCGGGAATATCTAGTAACTCAGTATTACTTCCCTCAAAAGTAGGAGAGCTAGCTTGTTTCATAGATGGTTCATACCTGAAGGCAAGTACAGGATCCTCTCAAGCAGGTCTTGGTGGCTTTATAAAGGATCATAAGGGGGATCTAGTTTTTATCTTCTCGGGCCCAACTCCTCCAGTAGGACCATTGGAAGCAGAATGGGAGGCATGCAAATTCTTGATTGATCACATTTGGTCCAGTCAAAAAAGAAACCTTGCTTACATTGTCCATTCAGATAATGCTGAAATAATACATACTCTGATGAAGATTAAAGCAGGTCTATGTGAGTATGACTTCAACTTTTGCCAGGTCCTTAAAAGCAAATTATTGAGCCTAAACATTAGATTTAAGTGGATCTCTCGGCAACTAAATTCTGGAGCAAATGATCTAGCGGTTCAGGGTCGCTCGAGATTAGCAGCAATATGGGCGTGGTGCTGAGATCATGTGATACATTCACTAAGGCAGCCTAAGGTGATACACATGTTTAAAAGGAACAGAGTTAAAGATAAGCTGACTAAGGGTAAAAGCGACAATTTGCAGGAAAATTCAATTGGAGCAGTCAAGTAAGCAATTGGGCCGGGTCAAGTAATAAATGGGCAAGTATATAATAAAGAAGAGAAGGAAGGTTAGGGCAGGCAGTCATTGGTATTTTGTGGTTGATAGTAGGAGAGCGGCGGGATCTCTCGAACCATCCTCGCAATATTGTAATCTCAAAACAATTATCTATCCTATTATTGTAACCAGTACTCTTATTGTTGGTGGAATCATAAGTATCTTATTTTCCCTGGGTTGAATCAGAAATTTAGTTATAGAATCGTAGCTATTACATCTCAAGTGGTATCAGAGCGGCACGATCTATGGCTCCGGCAGCACACACAGTAAATCAACGGTTGGAGGAAATAGAGGATGTCCTGGGGGGTTGGGAAGCGAAGGTGTCAGCGATGGTTTCTCAGGCAGTAGAGACGGCTGTTGATTCAATGAAAAAATCACTGGTAGATTTGTTGTTGGAAGGACAGGCGGCGCAGAGTAAGAAGTATGGAAGTGAATTTGAGGCGGCTGTGTCTCGCCTGGAAGGTCGGATCTCGAGAGCCAGAGAACAACAAGAATCGATGATATACTCGTTGAAAAATGATCAGGAGCACTTTCAAGCAGAGGTGAGGTCCACTATCACAAATATTAACGCACCATCGGGGTATGGGTCTGAGAAGATTGAAGGGGGAGGCGTTCAGTCGGAATCGGTGTACCGGGGGTATGAGACATCACCAGGAAAGGGGGTGCATATGGGGGTAGTGGTGGGCACACCACAAATGGATAGAAGCCCCTACGGGGGAGGAGGATCGGGTGGAGGTCCGGGAAATTGGAGGTACCGGAAGCTGGATATGCCGCTATTTGATGGCTCCGATCCAGATGGTTGGGTTTTAAGAGTAGAACGGTATTTTAATTTTTACCACTTGTCGGAGGAGGAGAGATTGGAAGCCGTGGTAGTAGCACTTGAAGGAGACGCTTTAAAATGGTACCAGTGGGAGAGTAAAAGGCACCCTATTAGAAGGTGGGCTGATTTAAAGATTTATGTTCTGAGACAGTTTAGATCTTCGGGGGGAGGGTCTCTTTACGAACAATGGCTAGCTACTGTGCAAACTACAACCGTAACGGAGTATCAACGGAGATTTATTGAGACGGCCGCGCCTTTGGAACGAGTTTCGGAGGAAGTGCTACTGGGACAGTTTTTGAATGGGTTGAAGGAGGAGGTCAGGGCGGAAGTGCGAGTAATGAACCCAATAAATCTTGAACATGCCATGGAGTTAGCACTCAGGGTAGAGGAGAAACATAAGGCGATGGGGGTGAAGAAGGGAACAGGAAGTGTGTTTCGAAGTGGATTTTCTGGGTATTTTTCAAAGGCAAGTCCCCAGCCGAATGTAACGGTGCAAGGGTCATCGACCAGTGGGAATTCTGGGGGAGAGTCACAGGCGTCTGTTAACATGAGCAAGGGAATCGGAGTTTTAGCTAACAAAAACTATGGTGAAGTAAAGCGGCTTACGGACAGGGAACTGCAAGAAAAGAGAGCTAAGGGGCTCTGTTTCAAATGCGATGACAAATGGAATGTGGGACACCGTTGTCGTCGACGAGAGCTCAGTGTCATTTTGTTGGAGGACGATGTAGGAGAAGAATCAGAAGAGGGGCACATTGAACCATTTCCAGTTCAAGAGGTCGCGTCTGAGGTATGTCCTCAACCTGAAGTATCTTTACAATCAGTAGTTGGGTTATCTGGCCCTAAGACCATGAAGTTGAGGGGGTATTTGGGAGATTGTGAGGTGGTCGTGCTAATAGACCCGGGCGCCACTCATAACTTTGTGGCCTTGGACAAAGTGGCTGCCCTGAAGTTACCAGTGACAGACTCAGGCAGTTTTGGGGTAGCCCTGGGGAACGGAGAAGCGATTAAGGGCAACGGGGTTTGTGAGAAAGTGTTACTACAATTGGATGGTGGGATAATGATACAAGAAGATTTTTTGCCTCTCGAGTTAGGGTCAACAGATATTATTTTAGGGGTACAATGGTTGGAGAAACTAGGCAATGTCGTAACGAATTGGAAGTCGCAGGTGATGCAATTTGAAATGGGGAGCAACACAGTGACGTTGGTTGGGGACCCATCACTAGTAAGGTCCAAAATTTCGCTGAAAGCCATGAAAAGGGTGATCAAGAAAGAGAAGTCGGGGTTTTGGGTGGAGATTAATAGGCTGGAAAAAACAGAGGTGGCACAGTCAATGGTTGAAATTCCTACGTTCTTGACAAGTGTTGTACAACAGCACCAGGCTGTTTTTGCTGAGCCTACAGGATTGCCTCCGGAACGGGGCCACGAGCATGCTATTTGCCTGAAAGAAGGAAGCAACCCCGTTGGGGTCAGGCCGTATAGGTACCCACAAGGCCTCAAGGATGAAATAGAGAGGATGATCTCGGACATGTTAAAGGCAGGAATAATCAAGCCGTCAACCAGCCCTTTCTCTAGTCCAGTTTTATTGGTACGAAAAAAAGATGGGTCATGGCGGTTCTGCGTCGATTATCGGGCCCTAAACAAGGAAACAGTGCCCGACAAGTATCCTATCCCCGTAATCGACGAGTTATTGGACGAGCTTCACGGGGCAAGAGTGTTCTCTAAACTCGACCTTAAGGCTGGATATCACCAAATTCGAGTGAAGGCAGAGGATACACACAAAACAGCTTTTCGTACACATGACGGTCATTACGAATTTCTCGTAATGCCGTTTGGGTTGATGAATGCCCCGGCAACTTTTCAGTCACTTATGAACGATGTATTCCGCCCGTATCTCAGGAGGTTCGTATTAGTCTTTTTTGACGATATCCTCGTATATTTTTTTTTTTTGACGAAAACGATATCCTCGTATATAGTAGGACGGAGGATGAGCACAAGCAGCACCTGGACACGGTTTTGCAGGTCCTGGCACAAAACAGCCTTCTAGCCAATCTAAAAAAATGTGTTTTCGGGAGAGATAAGGTGGCATACCTGGGTCACATAATTTCGGCTCAAGGGGTGGCTGTCGATAAGGAGAAGACTCAGGCTATTCATGATTGGCCTGTACCAAAGACACTCAAGGAACTCCGCGGGTTTCTGGGCTTAACCGGGTATTACCGGCGTTTCATAGCAGGTTATGCCCAAATAGCGAGCCCTCTAACAGAGCTACTCAAGAAGGACAGTTTCCACTGGTCAGAACTGGCCACAAGAGCTTTCGAGAATCTCAAAACCACCATGACCAGGCCTCCAGTTCTGGCAATGCCGGACTTCAACATGGATTTTATTCTGGAAACTGATGCATCTGGGTATGGATTAGGTGCTGTTTTAATGCAAGGTACCCGCCCTATTGCCTTCTTCAGTAAATTGTTGGGCCCTAAGGCGAAATTAAAATCAGCATATGAAAAGGAGCTTATGGCGGTTTGCTTTGCGGTCCAAAAATGGCGATATTATCTGATTGGGCGTCATTTCATAGTAAGAACGGACCAGCAAAGTTTGCGATATCTCACGCAACAAAGGGAGATAGGTCATGAGTATCAAAAATGGTTGGGAAAATTGATGAGTTACTCTTTTGAAATTCAGTACAAACCAGGACGCGCAAATCTGGTTGCCGATGCGCTGTCACGCAAAGGGGAAATGAAGGCAGAATTTTGCTCGTTGGTCTCCGTCTCACAGGTGGATTGGGGGGAACTGTTTAAGGAAGTATCTGTAGATCCATTGTTGTCCAAGATTGCTACTGACATCAAAGCAAACACCAAGCTGCATGCAGGATTTACAATCCACAATGACAAATTGATGTATAAAGGAAGAATGGTGATACCACAGCAGTCCAAGTTCAAGGATATTTTGCTTCGAGAATTCCATACTTCACCTACTGGGGGGCATAATGGGGAGGTGAAGACATATCTCCGTATTGCAACGGAATGGCATTGGGTAGGGATGCGAAAGGATATTGCCAAGTTTGTTCAAAGCTGTGAAACTTGTCAACAGCAAAAATATTCCCAGCAGACTCCAGCTGGGTTACTCCAACCATTAACACTACCTTCTCAGATTTGGGAGGGGGTCTCTATCGATTTCATAGAGGGGCTGCCATTGTCTCGGGGCTTCGACTCAATTTTGGTGGTCGTTGACCGTTTTTCTAAGTATAGCCACTTCATTGGCCTGCGACACCCTTACACGGCTGTCACTGTTGCGGAAGTTTTTGTCAGGGAGGTGGTCCGTTTGCATGGTCTACCAGTTTCAATTGTCTCCGACCGAGATCGCATCTTCTTAAGTAAATTCTGGGGTGAGCTATTCAAACTTAGTGGAACTGAGCTGAAGTATAGTACCGCGTACCATCCCCAAACGGATGGACAAACGGAAATCGTCAGCAAAACTCTTGAAACATACTTAAGGTGCTTTGTCAGTGGTCAACCCCGTTCTTGGGCGAAATGGCTTCCATGGGCCGAATATTCTTACAATACTTCACCTCACATGTCAAGTAAGTTTACTCCTTTTAAGATTGTTTATGGACGGGATCCTCCAAGCATTATTAGAGTGGGACAAGGGCAGGCAGTTGTGAACAGTGTGGAGGAAATGCTGAGGGAACGAGACTCTATACTCGATGACTTAAGGTTCCACTTGCTTCGAGCCCAACAGAAAATGAAATACAATGCAGACCAACACCGTCGTGATCTACAGTTTGAGGTAGGGGATTTTGTGTATCTTCGCTTACAACCCTATCGACAACAGTCCCTGGCTAAACGTCCATATGAGAAGCTTGCCGCACGATTCTATGGGCCGTATGAAGTCTTGAAGAAGGTGGGATCAGTTGCTTATAAGTTGCAGCTGCCAGACTCCTGCAAATTACACCCGGTTTTTCACATTTCACAACTCAGGAAGGCAGTGGGAAATAGTCCAGTATCACCCACGATTCCAACACAACTGACTTCTGATTTGGAGCTCGTGGTGCATCCAGAACAGTTATTGAAGGTACGTCGTATGGGGCCTGATTCCACCAGTCGACGAGAGGTACTGTTAAAGTGGCAAGGTCTTCCAGAGTATGATGCAACATGGGAGGACTATGAGACTGTCCTTGCGCAGTTTCCTTCGTTTCACCTTGAGGACAAGGTGCTTCTTTGGGAGCGGAGTAATGTGATACATTCACTAAGGCAGCCTAAGGTGATACACATGTTTAGAAGGAACAGAGTTAAAGATAAGCTGACTAAGGGTAAAAGCGACAATTTGCAGGAAAAGTCAATTGGAGCAGTCAAGTAAGCAATTGGGCCGGGTCAAGTAATAAATGGGCAAGTATATAATAAAGAAGAGAAGGAAGGTTAGGGCAGGCAGTCATTGGTATTTTGTGGTTGATAGTAGGAGAGCGGCGGGATCTCTCGAACCATCCTCGCAATATTGTAATCTCAAAACAATTATCTATCCTATTATTGTAACCAGTACTCTTATTGTTGGTGGAATCATAAGTATCTTATTTTCCCTGGGTTGAATCAGAAATTTAGTTATAGAATCGTAGCTATTACATCTCAGATCACTGCACTGAGTTGAGTTGGCATGCTGTGTATTTCAACATTGATAATTGCTGAAATGGGTAGTAATTTCTGAGAGTCTTCCCATGAGAGATTTTAACTCCGTTTCCACTGTGCTTGAAGTTTGTGTTCTAGTGTTTAGGTCTCCTGGACAAATTGTCCTGTAGTAGCTTAAGATATCTTCACTGTAAGGCTGGTTTATGATCAGGCGAGGTCATCTTCCAGCTCCAAGCCTCTTGTTTCTCGCCTCCTTCATGAATGCAATCATTGCTTTTCAAAAAAAAAACAAGATGCGGAAGCACAAGAAGATGCGGAAGCACAAGAAGATCGAAACATGTAATTACTTTGAACTACTTCCAACTGACCTAAAACTGCAGATTATTAGTCATCTACCCGTTACAGATTTAGCAAACCTCGCATGCATGGATAATGAATGGCGAAGATTGATAACGAGTATTCGAAGTATTCCTGACGACGAAGAATTTTGGAAAAACATGTGTCTTGCTAGTAATTCTTGGAGGAATAGATGGAAGAAGATGGGCTTCAGCATCCATCACACTAGATTTAGCAACGACTACAAAAAATTTGATTGGAGTTGGAAGGACTTGTATGCTCTGTGGATTGCATGCGGAGATGGATGCCTATATCATTATCTTCTGTTTAAGCATGCCGAAGAAGGCTTGCATAACATCAAGGCCGCCTTCCGTGTTCTCGGGTAAGTTGCTTAATTCCAATCCTTACCTGTAGGGATGAGTATGGTGCGATGAGCCGATGATATTCTTTAGATATCAAATTTATTCTGAGATTTCTTAATTTTGGGTTTTTTGATTATACTACTTTTATTTTTTATTAATGCCTTGCTCCGGATTGTTTCCCTCATTTTTGTTCTTTTCAGCTACTATGGCCCAAAGGTATTGGAGAGCGATAGAATTGGATCCCGTTTGAAAAATCCAGATTGTTTTACAATTATGCGTGGTTTAAACAAAAGCACCAGAAAAGAAGCTGGCTCAGACGCCCTCCTACTCGATTTATTCTATTTACTTCGTTATTCTAAACAACTCATCCAAATCTAAAGCCTCGAGGCTTGTACTTTACTTGCCCGGCAGACATTCACATTTGGAAGGGGCGATTTGTTTTACAGTTGATGTAATACATGGCATCTTTAATCTGGCAACTACTGACACAAAGGTTTCTTTTAACGTCGTTAAAAATGTTCTTATGCGCGCAAAGTAGTCTTCTTCATTGATATTGGACTGGTTACTTGTATAAGCATAAAATGGGAGTTTTCAGTCTTGGAGGACTACCGATCGCTTTCTTATTCATTATCTTTCACTTTGGTTCTTGGCATAGTGTGCAGTTTTATCATTTATGATCTTTAAGATGAATTTATGCAGGGTTTGAGAATCTGCTTGGTAGTATCTTGAAGTAATAGGACTGGAATTTTTGGTTCGGGTGCATGTAAACAACAAAAAATTAAATATCTTACACCTACAAGTCTACAACAGAGGTTTATCAAATGCATCATGGTAAATTTGCAGGCTGCAGCAACTTAAAACTTTAACCTGCCCAAAATAAGATAGGAGTACCATATCAGTTGTGTAATCTACAATGAAATTTTTGCAGCAGAGAACAGAAGAGTTTCTGCAACCTAAAAACTTGATTCGACTCTAGCATGTGATGTTAGTCTCCCTATAGCCCTGTTCTTGTCTGACTCTAGTCCATTGAACCTTTTAAAGTCAATTGGCTGGCTATCTTTACGAACCTAATAAGGGTCTCTATTGAACCTTTTAAAGTCAATTGGCTGGCTGCAATGGGCGTCTCCATTGAGAACCTTTTAAAAAATCAATTGGCTGGCTACCTTTTCGAACCTAATGTGCGTCTACATATCAGCTAATACAATTATGATTGAAAATATCCATCAGTCATGGAACTCATTGTGGAACCTGGTAAGTGGAAACATATGGATATTATGATGTAACATGCAGTGATAGTAGAAATTGTTTTCTTGATGTTTCAGAACCCTTGTTTTTTTTTTCTCTCAAGTTTGTACTTCGAGTTGTAGAGCGCCACGGAGTGATGTCTCATTGATAGAGTTTCTAATGTTCGTGGTCTTGATCTGATTCTATACTTCAATGTCCCCTCTATTTGATGTTTGATCACATATAGCTGGACTTTGTTCTTAACTTGTCACCTTTTAATATGTTAGATTCAATTGATGCTGCTCTCCGTATTTGTTCAATGGCTGTTTCGAAAAGCTTGGCTAAGCTTATTTTCTCGAGTAGTGTAATGTATCAGGTTGTCTGACAGTGGCTTTCCTATATCTAGCTAAAGGTGAGGGCTCTCCCTATACTCGTCGATTTGATTATCTAATTGTGGTGAAAACTGCAGATTGTTGGTCATCTATCCATTACGGATTTAGCGAATTTTTTTTTTATATTCACACATCCATCTTATTTTTGACAAGATTCGAACCGATATTTCGTAGAGGAAACGAGGGAGATACATCAAGACCAAGAGGTGAGAGCTAGATTTAGCGAAGGTTGCAAATTATTATTTGACCTTTTTGGTACCAGATAATCATCAAGAAATTGAGGTTTTCTTAAAAATACTAACTTGAACAAAATTGCAAAAATTCCTTCAATATTTTTGCAAGCAAAAAATTCGAATTTTGTAGAAAAATGGTAAAAATATGGTTTTTTTCAAAACATTTTGCAAAAATACAATTCAATAATTTGAATCAACGTCATCGCCAAATACAACTATAAATTCATAAAACTTGTTATTGGATAATTTGCACTAAAAATATAATAGAAAATACCCCATAATGATATAACAAACTTTAATTTATCTATTTACTACTCCGTACTTATTAATTTATAAAAATCACTAAATTAACATTCAAAGTAAGAGCAATGTTAAAGATATCGAATGAGTATCAAAATTTTCCAAATTACCCAGATTAGTTAAATTAACAATTTAAAATATTTAGAATACAGTTTGTTAACTGACAGCAAAAGCAAAGAAAAAACCCTATTTTGAGAGTCAGCCGCCCCCTCCTTCTTCTTCCCCTTTCTCCGCCTTCATTCTTTCTCCCCTCATCTTTCCTCTTTCCTTCCTCACCCTCCTTCATCTTCATCCGTCCCCCTCTTCATCCTAATCTTTTCTTTTTTCCTTATTAATAAATTCAATAATCTCCATCTTTTTGGGTGGTTTATGTCTCTTCTTGTTGAGAGTTTATTTATGTCTCTCCTTTTGGAGTGTTTTGGTCCATCAAAAGTGTTTCAATTGGTATCTTGGAAGATCGGTTCAACTCGCATCGAGGCTGGGTCAGTGGTGGAAATTGCAAAAGCTCACCTTTCACAATCAAAATTTGTTCTTATTGGGAATCCCTCTTTCGGCATGTATATGGGTGCTGATTATTTTGAACATTGGGCTACAGATGATGCTTATGTGAAGGTCAATTGCGATGCTACTAGTTTCATAATTGATATTGGTTGGATTGTTCAAGGTGTCATTGTAATACTTTTTCGTTTTAAGAATTTGAATATTCTATGTGTTAAGCAATCTGTTAACAAAACGACTATTTGTTTAGCTCGTTTTTTGTTTCACAATCAGATTGTAGTTGCCAATTCGGGGGTTTGTCCCGTTTGGATTCCGATATTTTAATATATAATACTACTTGCTTTTCGTCAAAAAAAAAAAACAATTTAAAATATTTTTATTAATACAATTTATATAAATATAAAAATCTATCAGTATTAATTACATTGTAACTAATTACTAGTAGACCTTAACATTTGACATCAGAAATTCAGAATCAATTTAAAAAAATTAACATCAATCATCAATATATATATATATAAAGGAGGGTACGCGGGAGTTTAGGTGGCGCTCTAAGATCGTCTCAATCTATTTTTCTAATTTTCTAGAATTTTAGAATTTTAAATACTTATAAAAATATCATTTAACATACTAGAAGTAAAATAGGTGTTCGAATTTATAGTGGTGAAGAGTTCGAATTTATAAGAAGACATATGATTAGAAGTTCTATTGTAAGTACAATAAGTATTTATAAAGCATATGATTAAAAGTTCTATTGAAAGTAAAATATAGGAGTTCGAATTTATAGAGATAAGAGTTCAAATTTATAGAAAAAACATATAAATAAAAGTTTCTATTGGAAGTAGAATAAGTATTTATAAAGCATACGATTAAAAGTTCTATTGGAAGTAGAATAGGAGTTTGAATTTATAGAGAATAAGAGTTCGAATTTATAGAAAAACATATAAATAAAAGTTCTATTAGAAGTAGAATATGTGTTTGAATATATAGAGCATCCATATAACTAAATATTTTATAGAAAGTATGATCTTCTTAAATTATATATTTTTTATATAAGTTAATTATACTTCTATTAGGAAAATTTATTCATAAATCCAATACTATTATCATAAAAAAGTCATCGTATTTAAAAGAAAAGAATTGATGTGTTAACATTATAAAAGAACATTCTCATGCAGAAATCCTAAATAAAAATAGAAGTATCTATAATATAAAGAGAAAATAAGATATGCTTTCATTTTCTAAAACTCCAAAAATTTTAGAAAGTCTAGATAAAGTATAAATTGGAATTCACTCTATTTTTTAGGTTTTAATTTTAAGGAAAAAAGTTGTTGTGTAAGATAAGTATCAATAATAATATGTAATGAATTTGGAATTTCGACCCAAACGAGAGCGGCTCGAAACGTGTTTAACAGGAAGACGGCTCACTATGAAAGATTGTATTAGCTATTAAAATATTATTTTGATGTTATAAATTTTATTTTATTTTTAGGATTTGATTTTTATGGATAAACATTATCATACAAGTGATACATGTAAAAGTTAGGTTTTTGGTCTTAACTAGGGAGCAGATAAATAGTAATAACCGTGTTTAACGAGAAAGCGATTCATTAGAGAAGACCGTATAAAAATGTTTGAATATATAAGGAATACATAAAATAGAAATGTTTTATTAATAGAAGTAGAATACGAGGACGGTGGAGACGTCTTACACGATTTTTAGAATTATATATCTTTTTTCCTAGAAATCCTTTATTTTATCTTTTTTATACAAGTTAATTATACTTGCATTAGAAAAATATATCCATAAATTTAATATTATTCCCGTAACGAAAAGTCTTCGAATTTAATTTTTTTATATGTTAACATAACAGAAAGACATTCTCATGCAGAAGTTGTAAATAAGTACATGAATATCTATAATATACAGAAAAAATAAGATGTATTTTCATTTTTTAAACTCTATAAATATTAGAAAGTTTAAAGAATATAAAATTTGGAATTTACTTTCTTTCTAGAATTTTAGAATTTTAAATACTTATAAATATAAAAATATCATTTAACATATTAGAAGTAAAATAGGTGTTCGAATTTATAGTGGTGAAGAGTTCGAATTTATAGGAAGACATATGATTAGAAGTTCTATTGTAAGTAGAATAAGTATTTATAAAGCATTTGATTAAAAGTTCTATTGAAAGTAGAATATAGGAGTTCGAATTTATAGAGATAAGAGTTCAAATTTATAAAAAAAAACATATAAATAAAAGTTTCTATTGGAAGTAGAATAAGTATTTATAAAGCATACGATTAAAAGTTCTATTGGAAGTAGAATAGGAGTTTGAATTTATAGAGAATAAGAGTTCGAATTTATAGAAAAACATATAAATAAAAGTTCTATTAGAAGTAGAATATGTGTTTGAATATATAGAGCATCCATATAACTAAATATTTTATAGAAAGTATGATCTTCTTAAATTATATATTTTTTATATAAGTTAATTATACTTCTATTAGGAAAATTTATTCATAAATTCAATACTATTATCATAAAAAAGTCATCGTATTTAAAATAAAAGAATTGATGTGTTAACATTATAAAAGAACATTCTCATGCAGAAATCCTAAATAAAAATAGAAGTATCTATAATATAAAGAGAAAATAAGATGTGCTTTCATTTTCTAAAACTCCATAAATTTTAGAAAGTCTAGATAAAGTATAAATTGGAATTCACTCTATTTTTTAGGTTTTAATTTTAAGGAAAAAAGTTGTTGTGTAAATAAGTATCAATAATAATATGTAATGAATTTGGAATTTCGACCCAAACGAGAGCGGCTCGAAACGTGTTTAACAGGAAGACGGCTCACTATGAAAGATTGTATTAGCTATTAAAATATCATTTTGATGTTATAAATTTTATTTTATTTTTAGGATTTGATTTTTATGGATAAACATTATCATACAAGTGATACATGTAAAAGTTAAGTTTTTGGTCTTAACTAGGGAGCAGATAAATAGTAATAACCGTGTTTAACGAGAAAGCGATTCATTAGAGAAGACCGTATAAAAATGTTTGAATATATAAGGAATACATAAAATAGAAATGTTTTATTAATAGAAGTAGAATACGAGGACGGTGGAGACGTCTTACACGATTTTTAAAATTATATATCTTTTTTCCTAGAAATCCTTTATTTTATCTTTTTTATACAAGTTAATTATACTTGCATTAGAAAAATATATCCATAAATTTAATATTATTCCCGTAACGAAAAGTCTTCGAATTTAATTTTTTTAATATGTTAACATAACAGAAAGACATTCTCATGCAGAAGTTGTAAATAAGTACATGAATATCTATAATATACAGAAAAAATAAGATGTATTTTCATTTTTAAAACTCTATAAATATTAGAAAGTTTAAAGAATATAAAATTTGGAATTTACTTTCTTTCTAGAATTTTAGAATTTTAAATACTTATAAATATAAAAATATCATTTAACATATTAGAAGTAAAATAGGTGTTCAAATTTATAGTGGTGAAGAGTTCGAATTTATAAGAAGACATATGATTAGAAGTTCTATTGTAAGTAGAATAAGTATTTATAAAGCATATGATTAAAAGTTCTATTGAAAGTAGAATATAGGAGTTCGAATTTATAGAGATAAGAGTTCAAATTTATAGAAAAAACATATAAATAAAAGTTTCTATTGGAAGTAGAATAAGTATTTATAAAGCATACGATTAAAAGTTCTATTGGAAGTAGAATATGAGTTTGAATTTATAGAGAATAAGAGTTCGAATTTATAGAAAAACATATAAATAAAAGTTCTATTAGAAGTAGAATATGTGTTTGAATATATAGAGCATCCATATAACTAAATATTTTATAGAAAGTACGATCTTCTTAAATTATATATTTTTTATATAAGTTAATTATACTTCTATTAGGAAAATTTATTCATAAATCCAATACTATTATCATAAAAAAGTCATCGTATTTAAAAGAAAAGAATTGATGTGTTAACATTATAAAAGAACATTCGCATGCTGAAATCCTAAATAAAAATAGAAGTATCTATAATATAAAGAGAAAATAAGATGTGCTTTCATTTTCTAAAACTCCATAAATTTTAGAAAGTCTAGATAAAGTATAAATTGGAATTCACTCTATTTTTTAGGTTTTAATTTTAAGGAAAAAAGTTGTTGTGTAAGATAAGTATCAATAATAATATGTAATGAATTTGGAATTTCGACCCAAACGAGAGCGGCTCGAAACGTGTTTAACAGGAAGACGGCTCACTATGAAAGATTGTATTAGCTATTAAAATATCATTTTGATGTTATAAATTTTATTTTATTTTTAGGATTTGATTTTTATGGATAAACATTATCATACAAGTGATACATGTAAAAGTTAGGTTTTTGGTCTTAACCAGGGAGTAGATAAATAGTAATAACCGTGTTTAACGAGAAAGCGATTCATTAGAGAAGACCGTATAAAAATGTTTGAATATATAAGGAATACATAAAATAGAAATGTTTTATTAATAGAAGTAGAATACGAGGACGGTGGAGACGTCTTACACGATTTTTAAAATTATATATCTTTTTTCCTAGAAATCCTTTATTTTATCTTTTTTATACAAGTTAATTATACTTGCATTAGAAAAATATATCCATAAATTTAATATTATTCCCGTAACGAAAAGTCTTCGAATTTAATTTTTTTATATGTTAACATAACAGAAAGACATTCTCATGCAGAAGTTGTAAATAAGTACATGAATATCTATAATATACAGAAAAAATAAGATGTATTTTCATTTTTAAAACTCTATAAATATTAGAAAGTTTAAAGAATATAAAATTTGGAATTTACTTTCTTTATATAATTAGTTAGAATTTCGGTTCCAAATAAGAGCGACTCAAAACGTATTTAACGAGAAGACGACTCACTAGAAAAGATTGTATTAGCTATTAGAATTTGATATTGATGTCATAATTTTTTTTATTGTTCAATTTAATGGATAAAAAATATTATATAAGTCTTTATAATATATGTTAAAGTTGATAGTTGCCAAGGGCTTCACTCAAACACATGGTTTGGATTTTTTTTGAGACGTTTGCTCCAGTCGCTAAGATGACTTCTTTTCGTGTATTACTTGCACTTACAGCCAGTCAGGGATGGTCTATTGGTCAATTAGATGTGACCAATGCGTTTTTACATGGTGATCTTATGGAAGAGGTTTATATGACTCTTCCTCCAGGCTATTCTCCTTCTCTTGAGGTCTTGCAGAAATATCCTAATCAGCCTCTAGCATGTCGACTCAAAAAGTCTTTATATGGTCTTCGTCAAGCCCCTCGTCAATGGTTTGTCAAGCTTTCTACTGCTTTAATTCGCTATGGTTTTAAACAAACTCATAGTGACAACAATATGTTTATCCTACATCACAACAATTCCATTTCTATTCTTCTTGTCTACGTAGATGACATGATCTTGGCTGGTAATAATGTTGATCAACTACAAGCTGTTAAGGTGTTTTTAAGCTCTCAGTTCAAAATCAAGGACTTGGGTCCTCTTAAGTATTTTTTGGGTATTGAAATTGCAAGGTCAGATGCTGGTATTTACTTGAATCAACGCAAATATACCTTGGATTTGTTAAAAGATACTGGTTGCTTAGATTGTAAACCTTCTGCCTTACCTTTAGAGCAAAATCATGCTCTTCTTACTACACAGGATGTGGATGATATTTCTTATGTGAGTTTGTATCGAAGAATTATGGGAAGATTGATTTATCTTACTCTGTCTCGGCCTGATATTGCATATACTGTGCATACTCTTTCACAGTTTTTGGCTCATCCTAAGCCTATTCATTTACAAGCCACTTACATGCTGTTACGATATTTGAAAGGTACCTGTGGTCAAGGCATCTTTTTCCCTGCAAAAAGTTCTTTAACTTTGACTGCATTCTGTGATGCTGACTGGGCTTGCTGTCAACTAACACGAAGATCAGTTACTGGTTATGGTGTTTTGCTTGGCTCTTCTTTGTTTAGTTGGCGTAGTAAGAAACAGCCTACTGTGTCTCGTTCTTCAGCCGAAGCTGAGTATCGGGGAATGGCAGATGTCACTTGTGAGGTTTCTTGGCTCCTTTCTTTATTTTCTGAGCTCAAACTGCCAAAGTTTGCACCTGCCACTCTTTTCTGTGACAATCAGTCTGCCATTTATATTGCTTCCAATCCTGTTTTCCACGAGCGTACAAAGCATTTTGCTATCGATTGTCATCTCGTTCGTGAGAAACTTCAACAAGGGGTTATTAAACCTGTTCATATTGCCTCTAAACTTCAACCTGCAGACATTTTTACCAAGTCTTTGTCTGCAGCTCAACTTCAGTTTCTCAGCTCCAAGTTAGGAGTCTGCAACTACTTTGCCCCTCCTAACTTGAGGGGGGATGTTAGTAAGGAGAATGCTGAGAATGCTGACTGTGATGAGTTGACAGAGTCAACACACAAGAAAATACAACTGGCAACACAGCTGCAATATGATGTCTATAAATAGTTTTAGAATGCTTCTCTTTTCAGTTAGTTACATCATATAGAAAGTTTGTTATGTTCTCTGTAAATATAAACGCTGAGATATGTTTGTTCATCAATGGAGATTTACATCTGTTCTTTACTATTTTGTTATCTAGTTTATTAATTTGTTACCGAGTTTTCTTACAAATTAAGCCTGATCGAAAAATTGATTCCCTTTGTTTATTCTTTTCAACTAAAAGAAAGCACCAGAAAGAAAGTTGGCTCGGACACCCTCCTACTCGATTTATTCTACATACTTCGTTATTCTAAACAACTCAGTCCAAATCTAAAGCCTCGAGGCTTGTACTTCACTAATCTTTGTGTTTCTTTTAAAGTTGAAATTGTCTTTATGCTGAAGAATGTTGTTGGGCTATATTTAATTTATAATTGGACTGATTACTTGTATAAGCACAAAATCGGTATTTGTCAGTCTTGAAGGACTAGCTTACTTTGTAAAATATTTTTCACTTCGTTTCTTATGCGCGGTTTGAGAATCTGGTGTTAGGTTGCAGCTGTAGCAACCTAAAACTTTAACCTGCACAGGTAAGAGAATACGAGTACCATATCAGTTGCGTAATCTTAATTGAAATTTATGTAGCAGAGGAAGAGCTTCAGCAACCTAAAAACACCTCGTCATGTAGTAATGAAGTTTTGTTTTTGAACTTCTCCTACAAATTCTCGCATAACGAAATTGTTTGATCACTTGTATAAAATAAATCTTTTATTATCTTCTCAATGTGAAAATTGAGTTTAACAACATACAAGAAGTGTTATAAAAAGCGGTAATCGGACTTAATCGGTGGAGGCACTGTCCAGGGATTAATCAGATAATCGGGGATTAATCGAAATGATTAATCGGATCATTAATCAGAGCTAATTTAATATAATTTTTAAATATAATTATTATTAATATATGTAATTATTTTATTATTTTGATTATACATGAATAATTATCATATATTTATACAAATAAATTTAAAATATATAGCATTATTGAAATAAATATAAATTTTAAGATCTAATTTTTGAATTTGGGTCAATATGAGAGAAAAAATTGATAAAATTTATGATTTAACCGTTTAAAATATTAATTTCGTATATGAGAATAAGATTTTTATTAAAATTTATTCAATTTCATACTTTTTGAATTTTGAATTTTTTTTAATTTTTCTACAAATTTTTTAATTTTTTACCAACACTACTAGAAAAACTGGATTAGACATCGCCCCTTTAACATCGGTTTGAAAAACCACCGATGTTAAAAAGGTTTTTGACATCGGTTTTTTTAAAAGCGATGTTAAGCTATTTCTCAGACATCGGTAGGTAAAATAACCGATGTCTTTTATGTTTTTTGAAAAAATAAAAAACACGCGGCTGATACATTTCCCCCCATTTGTAATAAACATTTCCCCCTTAGATTATTTCCCCCCATTTCTAATAAAACAATTTCCCCCCTTAAAACATTTTATTCCCCGCCTCTGAACTTTCCCCTAAATTATTAGCCGCTCTCAACTTTTCTTTCTCTCTCGACCTAGCCGCTTCTTTCTCGACCCTCATCTCTCTCTCACACTCATCTCTCTCTTTCATCTCTCCTTCTCTCTCTCTCACTCTCATCAGTACTACACGACCCTCTTTCTCTGTTTCTCACCCGCATCCCTCACTAATCTCTACTTAACCCTAATTAAACCCACATCTTAGTAATTACGATTTCTGTAAATCGAAATAGAGAAGAGGGAAGCTCGAATTAAGAGAAAAGGAAGCTCAAATCGTAAGTAATTTTCCGATTAATAGTTCGATTTAAGCTCGATTTTGTTTTAATTGAACATTTTTTTTGTAGATTGGTTGCTCTTTTAGCTTGGATCATCTGTAATTAGTAAGTTTTTGTGTTAATTACTTGTTTTTCTTGTATTACTTGTTCTGGGCTGCAAATTCATGTTACTTATGTTTGTGTGTTTTTACTAATTGTAAGTAATTAAAGTGTTATGAGAGTTAATTAAGATGTATTTATCAATTTGTTATGATGTTAGATCTTTGAACAAAGATTACAAGAGCGACCAGAAGTTCACTCTCACCACTTTACTGCTATTGAAGTTGTGAGTCTTATCCTCCGTTCTACCTCTTTTTAGATCTGCCTTGTATATATAACTTTTATTATTGGTCAAGTTTTGTCTCTCTTTTTTTAGGGATTTTATCATTTGTTTTACTTTTCTAATTCTTCAAGTCTGTTTTCTTTTTATATTGTTATAGGCCTGTCGATAATTGTGTTTAGATTTTTTGTTGCAAGCACTAGTCCTAGTCGTTTCTTTATTGTTACTACCAAAAGTAATTGTTGATTAATTAATTTTGTCTTGGCACATTTGATTTATTATTTTATTGTGATGTAAAATATGATATGAATCGGAGGTACGATTTTTGTATGTATATTAATATTTTTCCATTGTTAACAGATAAGTAGGTACTTCTCTGATCCCCAATACTATTTCCAAGTCAATGACCACTATGTGAGCTATCAATCAATTAATCCGTTTTTATTTTTTCATTCTGCAGATTGATTTAGCATTTTTTGATGGTGAGCTATTGCGTGTGCCAGGTAAATTTGATTTTATTATATTTCTTTCCTGTTTTTCTTAGAAACTGTTTGGTAGTAAGTATCTCCTTGTCAATTACTCATAGGTCGCTGTAAATTGTACCTGAGTTTTGCAACAATTCCAATATTTTGATCATGTTTTTTTTTTAAAAAGTATATGATATAATTTAACTTGACATGAATGTGATTTGGTGATATGTTTTATAGCCGGATGCATTCCTGTGTTCTATCAATGATGTGGAAGTCAACAATGCAGTTAATCCTAGGGCACACATTAATGTTGTACTTGGTGTAAAAGAAAGATGTTTTATCTTCTTTTATAATTATCCTTCCTTGCAGTTGTTGGCAAAACTCATGATCTAACAGATTTTATCGGATAATTGCAGGGATTTCTGAGACCAAAACAGATTTTATCGGATAATTGCAGGGATTTCTGAGACCAAAACTACCATGATGAGGGCTTGCGTGCAATGAGGCCGATTTTTTATCGATTAATCCGATTTTTGACCGATTAATCCCGATTTTTGAGCGATTTTCGAAAAACGATTTTTAACCAATTTTTATAAAATCAGTACGATGACCTACCGAATAACGATTAATCGACGATTAATCATCATCAATTTTCAGAACAGAGCATACAAGTAGTGGAAGCTAGCACAATTGCTTTCAAACTGTGTTGTGGAAAATATTCTTTTTAAATTATAATACACCCTCAACCTTCGTAAATCTTCTATACTATTTTATTAAAATCGAAAGATTAAAAGTTTATTGGTTTGATTTTCGGTTTAGTTATCCTAATTATTAAAATAAATAACGACATAATATAATTAATGGTAATTAACCATTGTCGTTTTTACATTTACTTTTAATTAAAAATATTACCTTTTATAAAAAAATCAATCATACCATATTTTAAAATCATTAATATTTTCTATCTAATTTAAAAACTAATTACTAATGTTAACATAATTATATTACGATTAAAATTTCTTCATCCGTAATGTACTTATTCTTTGACCTCTACTTAACCTCTCCACATATTTCACTATCACCGGCGTTAACTAAGCCGCCAATTATAATCAATTAGTTTGTTGAATCAAGGTACTATCCTAACTAATAAATTTGAAAATAATAAAATTAAAATAATTAATAGATATTAACTTCTATAAACATCTAAATTTATTGATTATATCATATCTTTCAATCGTTAATATTTTTTTCGAATTAAAACAAGTTTCCTTTTAATTTAAAATGTAATCTTACAATCATTAATATATAACCAAAAATATTGCATTATAGTTAATTAATAAATAAAAAAATATAATTAATGGTAAGTAGTCGATTGTCTTTTCAAATTAAAATATGTTACTTTTTAATTAATAGATATTACCTTTTATAAACACCTAAATTAATCAATTGTATCATATCTTTCAATCATTAATATTTCTTTTTTCTAATTAAAACAAGTTTCCTTTTAATTTTAAACTATAATCTTACTATCATTAATACATACCCAAAAATATTGTATCATATCTTTCAATCATTAATTAAATATTTAAATATTTATAATGTGTGGTCAATGACGTATTTAATTTAAATTTCATAATATAAGTGTTAAATCATGCATATCATTAATTAAATATATATATGGCCAAGGTTCTAGAGAGAACACCCTTAAAAAGAGAACGAGAGAACACCCTTAAAAAGAGAACGAGAGAACACATCATCTAACCATTGAATCTATTAGATCTAATGGCCCCGCCAGGGGCACCCAATACAAAAAAGTCTTATAATTCTACCCTCTATCCATTCATAAAAAAATTCAAAAAAAAAAATTTCAAGAAAAATTTTCAAAAAACCTGTTATGACGTCACATCATCATCATCATCGTTATTTTTTTAAAAAAATTTTATTTTTTTCTAATGAATGGATAGAGGTAGAATTATAAGAATTTTTTGTATTGGGTGCCCTTGGCGGGGCCATTAGATCTAATAGATTCAATGGTTAAATGATGTGTTCTCTCGTTCTCTTTTTAAGGGTGTTCTCTCTAGAACCTAACCCTATATATATATATATTATTTAAATTAAAATTAAAATAATTATTAAAAATAATAATTATATAAAAATATAAGTTTAACATAAAATAAATTTATTTCATATAAAAAACCCATGCATAGCTGGTTATAAGTTAGTGTTATTTTTATAAACAAAAATTTAAAAACTACATATTAAAGTACAAGTTTAAAATCAGCAAACGAGCTACACCTTTTACAAAGTTACATAGACCATCTAATAAACACAGCCAAACAATCCATTAGGTTTACTTTGAAGAGCTAATCTATCCTATTTTATAAAAGTCGAAAATTAAAATTAAAATATATCTAAAACATCGCACAGGTTATATAAAATCGTACTCGTAATAATAACGTCCTGTCTCAAATTGCGAAGACCTAACAAGATGCGGAAGCACTTAATCTCTTTAGAGTTGAGAATCTGGACCACTGGATGGTTAATCCAGTAGGCCTCTTACTTGCGGGAATATCTAGTAACTCAGTATTACTTCCCTCAAAAGTAGGAGAGCTAGCTTGTTTCATAGATGGTTCATACCTGAAGGCAAGTACAAGATCCTCTCAAGCAGGTCTTGGTGGCTTTATAAATGATCATAAGGGGGATCTAGTTTTTATCTTCTCGGGCCCAACTCCTCCAGTAGGACCATTGGAAGCAGAATGGGAGGCATGCAAATTCTTGATTGATCACATTTGGTCCAGTCAAAAAAGAAACCTTGCTCACATTGTCCATTCAGATAATGCTGAAATAATACATACTCTGATGAAGATTAAAGCAGGTCTATGTGAGTATGACTTCAACTTTTGCCAGGTCCTTAAAAGCAAATTATTGAGCCTAAACATTAGATTTAAGTGGATCTCTCGGCAACTAAATTCTGGAGCAAATGATCTAGCGGTTCAGGGTCGCTCGAGATTAGCAGCAATATGGGCGTGGTGCTGAGATCATGTGATACATTCACTAAGGCAGCCTAAGGTGATACACATGTTTAAAAGGAACAGAGTTAAAGATAAGCTGACTAAGGGTAAAAGCGACAATTTGCAGGAAAAGTCAATTGGAGCAGTCAAGTAAGCAATTGGGCCGGGTCAAGTAATAAATGGGCAAGTATATAATAAAGAAGAGAAGGAAGGTTAGGGCAGGCAGTCATTGGTATTTTGTGGTTGATAGTAGGAGAGCGGCGGGATCTCTCGAACCATCCTCGCAATATTGTAATCTCAAAACAATTATCTATCCTATTATTGTAACCAGTACTCTTATTGTTGGTGGAATCATAAGTATCTTATTTTCCCTGGGTTGAATCAGAAATTTAGTTATAGAATCGTAGCTATTACATCTCAAGTGGTATCAGAGCGGCACGATCTATGGCTCCGGCAGCACACACAGTAAATCAACGGTTGGAGGAAATAGAGGATGTCCTGGGGGGTTGGGAAGCGAAGGTGTCAGCGATGGTTTCTCAGGCAGTAGAGACGGCTGTTGATTCAATGAAAAAATCACTGGTAGATTTGTTGTTGGAAGGACAGGCGGCGCAGAGTAAGAAGTATGGAAGTGAATTTGAGGCGGCTGTGTCTCGCCTGGAAGGTCGGATCTCGAGAGCCAGAGAACAACAAGAATCGATGATATACTCGTTGAAAAATGATCAGGAGCACTTTCAAGCAGAGGTGAGGTCCACTATCACAAATATTAATGCACCACCGGGGTATGGGTCTGAGAAGATTGAAGGGGGAGGCGTTCAGTCGGAATCGGTGTACCGGGGGTATGAGACATCACCAGGAAAGGGGGTGCATATGGGGGTAGTGGTGGGCACACCACAAATGGATAGAAGCCCCTACGGGGGAGGAGGATCGGGTGGAGGTCCGGGAAATTGGAGGTACCGGAAGCTGGATATGCCGCTATTTGATGGCTCCGATCCAGATGGTTGGGTTTTAAGAGTAGAACGGTATTTTAATTTTTACCACTTGTCGGAGGAGGAGAGATTGGAAGCCGTGGTAGTAGCACTTGAAGGAGACGCTTTAAAATGGTACCAGTGGGAGAGTAAAAGGCACCCTATTAGAAGGTGGGCTGATTTAAAGATTTATGTTCTGAGACAGTTTAGATCTTCGGGGGGAGGGTCTCTTTACGAACAATGGCTAGCTACTGTGCAAACTACAACCGTAACGGAGTATCAACGGAGATTTATTGAGACGGCCGCGCCTTTGGAACGAGTTTCGGAGGAAGTGCTACTGGGACAGTTTTTGAATGGGTTGAAGGAGGAGGTCAGGGCGGAAGTGCGAGTAATGAACCCAATAAATCTTGAACATGCCATGGAGTTAGCACTCAGGGTAGAGGAGAAACATAAGGCGATGGGGGTGAAGAAGGGAACAGGAAGTGTGTTTCGAAGTGGATTTTCTGGGTATTTTTCAAAGGCAAGTCCCCAGCCGAATGTAACGGTGCAAGGGTCATCGACCAGTGGGAATTCTGGGGGAGAGTCACAGGCGTCTGTTAACATGAGCAAGGGAATCGGAGTTTTAGCTAACAAAAACTATGGTGAAGTAAAGCGGCTTACGGACAGGGAACTGCAAGAAAAGAGAGCTAAGGGGCTCTGTTTCAAATGCGATGACAAATGGAATGTGGGACACCGTTGTCGTCGACGAGAGCTCAGTGTCATTTTGTTGGAGGACGATGTAGGAGAAGAATCAGAAGAGGGGCACATTGAACCATTTCCAGTTCAAGAGGTCGCGTCTGAGGTATGTCCTCAACCTGAAGTATCTTTACAATCAGTAGTTGGGTTATCTGGCCCTAAGACCATGAAGTTGAGGGGGTATTTGGGAGATTGTGAGGTGGTCGTGCTAATAGACCCGGGCGCCACTCATAACTTTGTGGCCTTGGACAAAGTGGCTGCCCTGAAGTTACCAGTGACAGACTCAGGCAGTTTTGGGGTAGCCCTGGGGAACGGAGAAGCGATTAAGGGCAACGGGGTTTGTGAGAAAGTGTTACTACAATTGGATGGTGGGATAATGATACAAGAAGATTTTTTGCCTCTCGAGTTAGGGTCAACAGATATTATTTTAGGGGTACAATGGTTGGAGAAACTAGGCAATGTCGTAACGAATTGGAAGTCGCAGGTGATGCAATTTGAAATGGGGAGCAACACAGTGACGTTGGTTGGGGACCCATCACTAGTAAGGTCCAAAATTTCGCTGAAAGCCATGAAAAGGGTGATCAAGAAAGAGAAGTCGGGGTTTTGGGTGGAGATTAATAGGCTGGAAAAAACAGAGGTGGCACAGTCAATGGTTGAAATTCCTACGTTCTTGACAAGTGTTGTACAACAGCACCAGGCTGTTTTTGCTGAGCCTACAGGATTGCCTCCGGAACGGGGCCACGAGCATGCTATTTGCCTGAAAGAAGGAAGCAACCCCGTTGGGGTCAGGCCGTATAGGTACCCACAAGGCCTCAAGGATGAAATAGAGAGGATGATCTCGGACATGTTAAAGGCAGGAATAATCAAGCCGTCAACCAGCCCTTTCTCTAGTCCAGTTTTATTGGTACGAAAAAAAGATGGGTCATGGCGGTTCTGCGTCGATTATCGGGCCCTAAACAAGGAAACAGTGCCCGACAAGTATCCTATCCCCGTAATCGACGAGTTATTGGACGAGCTTCACGGGGCAAGAGTGTTCTCTAAACTCGACCTTAAGGCTGGATATCACCAAATTCGAGTGAAGGCAGAGGATACACACAAAACAGCTTTTCGTACACATGACGGTCATTACGAATTTCTCGTAATGCCGTTTAGGTTGATGAATGCCCCGGCAACTTTTCAGTCACTTATGAACGATGTATTCCGCCCGTATCTCAGGAGGTTCGTATTAGTCTTTTTTGACGATATCCTCGTATATAGTAGGACGGAGGATGAGCACAAGCAGCACCTGGACACGGTTTTGCAGGTCCTGGCACAAAACAGCCTTCTAGCCAATCTAAAAAAATGTGTTTTCGGGAGAGATAAGGTGGCATACCTGGGTCACATAATTTCGGCTCAAGGGGTGGCTGTCGATAAGGAGAAGACTCAGGCTATTCATGATTGGCCTGTACCAAAGACACTCAAGGAACTCCGCGGGTTTCTGGGCTTAACCGGGTATTACCGGCGTTTCATAGCAGGTTATGCCCAAATAGCGAGCCCTCTAACAGAGCTACTCAAGAAGGACAGTTTCCACTGGTCAGAACTGGCCATAAGAGCTTTCGAGAATCTCAAAACCACCATGACCAGGCCTCCAGTTCTGGCAATGCCGGACTTCAACATGGATTTTATTCTGGAAACTGATGCATCTGGGTATGGATTAGGTGCTGTTTTAATGCAAGGTACCCGCCCTATTGCCTTCTTCAGTAAATTGTTGGGCCTTAAGGCGAAATTAAAATCAGCATATGAAAAGGAGCTTATGGCGGTTTGCTTTGCGGTCCAAAAATGGTGATATTATCTGATTGGGCGTCATTTCATAGTAAGAACGGACCAGCAAAGTTTGCGATATCTCACGCAACAAAGGGAGATAGGTCATGAGTATCAAAAATGGTTGGGAAAATTGATGAGTTACTCTTTTGAAATTCAGTACAAACCAGGACGCGCAAATCTGGTTGCCGATGCGCTGTCACGCAAAGGGGAAATGAAGGCAGAATTTTGCTCGTTGGTCTCCGTCTCACAGGTGGATTGGGGGGAACTGTTTAAGGAAGTATCTGTAGATCCATTGTTGTCCAAGATTGCTACTGACATCAAAGCAAACACCAAGCTGCATGCAGGATTTACAATCCACAATGACAAATTGATGTATAAAGGAAGAATGGTGATACCACAGCAGTCCAAGTTCAAGGATATTTTGCTTCGAGAATTCCATACTTCACCTACTGGGGGGCATAATGGGGAGGTGAAGACATATCTCCGTATTGCAACGGAATGGCATTGGGTAGGGATGCGAAAGGATATTGCCAAGTTTGTTCAAAGCTGTGAAACTTGTCAACAGCAAAAATATTCCCAGCAGACTCCAGCTGGGTTACTCCAACCATTAACACTACCTTCTCAGATTTGGGAGGGGGTCTCTATCGATTTCATAGAGGGGTTGCCATTGTCTCGAGGCTTCGACTCAATTTTGGTGGTCGTTGACCGTTTTTCTAAGTATAGCCACTTCATTGGCCTGCGACACCCTTACACGGCTGTCACTGTTGCGGAAGTTTTTGTCAGGGAGGTGGTCCGTTTGCATGGTCTACCAGTTTCAATTGTCTCCGACCGAGATCGCATCTTCTTAAGTAAATTCTGGGGTGAGCTATTCAAACTTAGTGGAACTGAGCTGAAGTATAGTACCGCGTACCATCCCCAAACGGATGGACAAACGGAAATCGTCAGCAAAACTCTTGAAACATACTTAAGGTGCTTTGTCAGTGGTCAACCCCGTTCTTGGGCGAAATGGCTTCCATGGGCCGAATATTCTTACAATACTTCACCTCACATGTCAAGTAAGTTTACTCCTTTTAAGATTGTTTATGGACGGGATCCTCCAAGCATTATTAGAGTGGGACAAGGGCAGGCAGTTGTGAACAGTGTGGAGGAAATGCTGAGGGAACGAGACTCTATACTCGATGACTTAAGGTTCCACTTGCTTCGAGCCCAACAGAAAATGAAATACAATGCAGACCAACACCGTCGTGATCTACAGTTTGAGGTAGGGGATTTTGTGTATCTTCGCTTACAACCCTATCGACAACAGTCCCTGGCTAAACGTCCATATGAGAAGCTTGCCGCACGATTCTATGGGCCGTATGAAGTCTTGAAGAAGGTGGGATCAGTTGCTTATAAGTTGCAGCTGCCAGACTCCTGGTAATTACACCCGGTTTTTCACATTTCACAACTCAGGAAGGCAGTGGGAAATAGTCCAGTATCACCCACGATTCCAACACAACTGACTTCTGATTTGGAGCTCGTGGTGCATCCAGAACAGTTATTGAAGGTACGTCGTATGGGGCCTGATTCCACCAGTCGACGAGAGGTACTGTTAAAGTGGCAAGGTCTTCCAGAGTATGATGCAACATGGGAGGACTATGAGACTGTCCTTGCGCAGTTTCCTTCGTTTCACCTTGAGGACAAGGTGCTTCTTTGGGAGCGGAGTAATGTGATACATTCACTAAGGCAGCCTAAGGTGATACACATGTTTAAAAGGAACAGAGTTAAAGATAAGCTGACTAAGGGTAAAAGCGACAATTTGCAGGAAAAGTCAATTGGAGCAGTCAAGTAAGCAATTGGGCCGGGTCAAGTAATAAATGGGCAAGTATATAATAAAGAAGAGAAGGAAGGTTAGGGCAGGCAGTCATTGGTATTTTGTGGTTGATAGTAGGAGAGCGGCGGGATCTCTCGAACCATCCTCGCAATATTGTAATCTCAAAACAATTATCTATCCTATTATTGTAACCAGTACTCTTATTGTTGGTGGAATCATAAGTATCTTATTTTCCCTGGGTTGAATCAGAAATTTAGTTATAGAATCGTAGCTATTACATCTCAGATCACTGCACTGAGTTGAGTTGGCATGCTGTGTATTTCAACATTGATAATTGCTGAAATGGGTAGTAATTTCTGAGAGTCTTCCCATGAGAGATTTTAACTCCGTTTCCACTGTGCTTGAAGTTTGTGTTCTAGTGTTTAGGTCTCCTGGACAAATTGTCCTGTAGTAGCTTAAGATATCTTCACTGTAAGGCTGGTTTATGATCAGGCGAGGTCATCTTCCAGCTCCAAGCCTCTTGTTTCTCGCCTCCTTCATGAATGCAATCATTGCTTTTCAAAAAAAAAAACAAGATGCGGAAGCACAAGAAGATGCGGAAGCACAAGAAGATCGAAACATGTAATTACTTTGAACTACTTCCAACTGACCTAAAACTGCAGATTATTAGTCATCTACCCGTTACAGATTTAGCAAACCTCGCATGCATGGATAATGAATGGCGAAGATTGATAACGAGTATTCGAAGTATTCCTGACGACGAAGAATTTTGGAAAAACATGTGTCTTGCTAGTAATTCTTGGAGGAATAGATGGAAGAAGATGGGCTTCAGCATCCATCACACTAGATTTAGCAACGACTACAAAAAATTTGATTGGAGTTGGAAGGACTTGTATGCTCTGTGGATTGCATGCGGAGATGGATGCCTATATCATTATCTTCTGTTTAAGCATGCCGAAGAAGGCTTGCATAACATCAAGGCCGCCTTCCGTGTTCTCGGGTAAGTTGCTTAATTCCAATCCTTACCTGTAGGGATGAGTATGGTGCGATGAGCCGATGATATTCTTTAGATATCAAATTTATTCTGAGATTTCTTAATTTTGGGTTTTTTGATTATACTACTTTTATTTTTTATTAATGCCTTGCTCCGGATTGTTTCCCTCATTTTTGTTCTTTTCAGGTACTATGGCCCAAAGGTATTGGAGAGCGATAGAATTGGATCCCGTTTGAAAAATCCAGATTGTTTTACAATTATGCGTGGTTTAAACAAAAGCACCAGAAAAGAAGCTGGCTCAGACACCCTCCTACTCGATTTATTCTATTTACTTCGTTATTCTAAACAACTCATCCAAATCTAAAGCCTCGAGGCTTGTACTTTACTTGCCTGGCAGATATTCACAATTTGGAAGGGGCGATCTGTTTCGCAGTTGATGTAATTATACAAGGCATCTTTAATCTGGCAACTACTGACACAAAGGTTTCTTTTAACGTCGTTAAAAATGTTCTTATGCTAAAGTAGTCTTCTTGGCTACATTGATATTGGACTAGTTACTTGTATAAGCATAAAATGGGAATTTTAAGTCTTGCAGCTTTATCAGTTACGATCTTTGAGATGAAGTTTTGCAGGGTTTGAGAATCTGCTTGGTAGTATCTTGAAGTAATAGGACTGGAATTTTTGGTTTGGGTGCTTGTAAACAACAAAAAATTAAATAAATTACACCTACAACAGAGGTTTATCAAATGCATCATGGTAAACTTGCAGGCAGCTGCAGCAACCTAAAACATTAACCTGCCCAAATAAGATAGGAGTACCATATCAGTTGTGTAATCTACAATGAAATTTTTGCAGCAGAGAACGGTAGAGTTTCTGCAACCTAAAAACTTGATTCGACTCTAGCATGTGATGGTTCATGGTAGTCTCCCCATTGCCCTGTTATTGTCTGACTAGATCTAGTCCATGGAACCGTTTAAAGTCAATTGGCTAGCTATCTTTACGAACCTAATATGGGTCTCTATTGAATCTTTTAAAGTCAATTGGCTGGCTACGATGAGGGCGTCTCCATTGAGAACCTTTTAAAAAATCAATTGGCTGGCTACCTTTTCGAACCTAATGTGCGCGTCTACATATCAGCTAAGAGCAAGTCTAATGGTTGTGTTAAAATAGGTGGAGCTATTGCTATAATTTAGCACCAAAAAGTGATTTTTGATGCTAAAATAGCACCATGTCTCCAATGGTTTGTGCTAAATCTTGTTCTAAATTGAAATAACTCTCTAAGTACCCCACTATTTTGAATATATGTACAAAATTTATGTACCTCATCTACCATTTCCCTCCAATTTTTTCATTTTTTGATGATGTGGCAAATATAGCTCCATCTATATTTTGTACTAAATATAGCACAAACTATAGCATTGTGCTATTTTAGCACAAAATTTAGCACACCATTGAAGTGGTATTTTTTATTTTTTGTGCTATAATATAGCTATAGCACAAGATATAGCACACCATTGGACATGCTCTAATACAATATATTATGGTTGAAAATATCCATCAGTCATGGAACTCATTGTGGAACCTGGTAAGTGGAAACATATTGATATTATGATGTAACATGCAGTGATAGTAGAAATTGTTTTCTTGATGTTTCAGAACCCTTGTTTTTTTTTACTCTCAAGTTTGTACTACGAGTTGTAGAGCGCCACGGAGTGATGTCTCATTGATAGAGTTTCTAATGTTCGTGGTCTTGATCTGATTCTATACTTCAATGTCCCCTCTATTTGATGTTTGATCACATATAGCTGGACTTTGTTCTTAACTTGTCACCTTTCAATATTGATAACTTCTGTAAATTGAATAATCAAAGACATGTAATTGTAGAAGGAGGAGATGAACAATAAAGATATAACATGTTCAAATAATTGAAATATATTAATGACTAAATTGTAATGATCTTGACCGGAAATGAGAGTAAGGAGGCTTTATATATAGCCCAACTGTATTTAACTACAATATTACTAAACTACCCCTTATATCTATTTTATTTCTCCAATACTCCCCCTCAAGCCAATGAGTAAGAACAAAGTGAAACTCTTGGCTTTGGCTCGCGGCTCTGGTGCGTGTTCATAAAAAATGATTTGATACTGTGAAATAGCGCTGCCTGCTGGGCAATGCTGTATCCACAAGACTCAGAAATGTCCAGAAAGAACAATATAGCAGCCCTCAAATCAGCCAGGGCAGTGATGTTGTACATCTATAATGTTACGATCTTCAAATGGCCTATCCAGAATACTTGGAGTATCAATTACCCGATATCTGTAATATCTTTATACTTCTCTGCACACCTTGTTTCATCTCTTCTTTTTCTCCATATTAACAAAATAAGGAGATAAATTGGGTAGAAATATGGAACATGGGAACTTATCCTACAAGGCAAACTAAAGGACAATGCCAATAACAAATCTCCGAGGTAATTACAGTGCCTTGCGAATCCCCAGTAACCAGAAACAAGCAGCTTCCCTACGAACAAGTTGACTTTTGTGTCAATATTTGCTCTATAATTGAGCTACTTCCCCAGATTAGTACTTTTGGATTCTTTTTAAATATGTGCTTATGCTTGTTGGCTCCTCTAAACACCATATACCCAATAAGAAAGACAAAACAATTTGCAATGACAGCTGCTATTTTTAGCTCCACTTTATTATACAACAGCCACCAACCCTGTATACTGAAGGTGAAGGGAATCCAAACTAGATCTCCAAATACTAGCATGAAGCCCAATCTCTCTGCAAGTATATCCCACGTGGATGTCATGTATTCTTCGTGAAAAAAGTAATCAAGGATGTACAACAGACAAAATAATTGATAGAGAATCATTGATTGGCTCAAACTGCTGTGTTCGAAACATTTTCCAAGAACTCAGAAATTGATAAGGAGCCATCCCATCATCCCAGCTCGAACAAAGAAGAATTTGAGGTCAATGCCCATGAAATGAGGATTCAATTGTATCCCAAGCCACCAGTCATTGATTTTGTTTCACTCTCAGTCTTCTTTATCACTTCACTCCCACTGCTTCAACTGCTCTAGACCTTGCCCACTACCACTAGGCCGCTCCTTTTGGGATTTTCCTTCTACAAGAGCTATTGCAAAAGCAGCAGTAAAAGTATCATCAGTTCCAGTTGTATCAAGGACTTTTGAAGCTGATATAATTGGTTATTTAATTGGTTCAACCCCTTTAACAAATAGAGCTGACCCCTTAGCTCCAAGTTTAATCAGAACTTTATCAACTCCCAGTTTGTGACATTCAGCCACAGCTTCACTAATCTGTTCAAAATTTTCAGTTGGTAACCCTGTCAAATGAGCAAGTTCTGTTTCATTTGGGCTTAGGATATCAATAAATTTCAGAAGTTCTGATGGTAATGGTCCATCTGCACCCCCAGCAAATGATGGGAACACCCGACCTATTGGCTTCTTTGCAACTTGAATATTAACCGAATCCGGAATCTCCCTCTGAAGCAAAACAATGCCAGCATTCCTCACAACCTCCAAAAAATCAACAATTACAACCAAATTCGTAATGGCGACTTGACAAAAGCAAGACTAGCTCATTATAGAATTTAGGAATGACGGCGACTTGACAAAAGCAAGACAAGCTCATCATAGAATTTAGGAATGATAGCTACTTGACAAAGCAAGACAAGCTTATCATAGAATTTAGGAATGATGGCGACTTGACAAAAGCAAGACTAGCTCATCATAGAATTTAGGAATGATAGCGACTTGACAAAGCAATACAAGCTTATCACCCTTTAAAAATCTCCATCGATCTCTTCTTCCTTGTCATCCAATAACATCTGTTTTCAAAAGGCTACTTCAAGGCTAATGACCTACTTCAAGGGTCATGGCCGCCTCAACAGAATTTGGCGCCGGAGTTTAAACGGAGAATCGAGGCACAATTATTGAGGAATGATTTGCGACTTGACAAAGCAAGACAAGCTGAGCGACTTGACAAAGCAAGACAAGCTCATCACCCTCATTTAGTCAACTTGACGCTATGCAAGCTCAATTGCAAATAAGCATGAGTGAATGTCCCTTCAATGGAGAGACCCATCAGCCCAAATAATCTTCAATAACCCATAAAGAAGGGCATATAAAACTCACAACGGAGCAACAAGCTTCTGTACAGCCATAGAACACAAGTAAACAAACAATGCACCACCTGCAGAACTAGTGACATCTTGGAATTTCAGCTCTACTGCATTTAGTGCTCCCATGTGATCACTTGTTTTGCAGTTCGTGTATTAATAAAGTGACCAAAAATGGTTCCATTTGTCCTACGTGCAAAACACAGTATGTTGATAGCAGTCCTCAGAAGCTAGTGTATGACTTCCCTTGCTGACACATATCATCCGCTTGCATTTATTGTGAAAGATGTTGCAAAGCTGTCAGAGCAGTCTCCTGGACATGTTCACAACAGCTGCATTGATTGTATCCCTTGGTAATCAGATTTCTGGTCGACATCGTCTCATGGATCAAAAACTTGGGTAATCTGTGGATCTGCTCTATCTTTTAAAAATCTGTGTTTTCTCATTAAGTTTGCTAGACATTGTTGTGCAACTGTGGCAAGGTTTTGGAGACCAGATATAACCCATGTAATTATTGAAACAGATGCAAATGGTTCCCGTAGAAGGACCATGAAAGTCCTCATGAGAATTTTATACGGACGATGAATCATCACTATAGACTGTAGACTGTATAAAATCTTGTGCGGAAACAAACAAACAAATGGACGAAGAAATTTATGAAGTTACCCTAGACAATCATGGAGCTAGCCAATATCTTTCGCTATTCCTTGAGATTTTGGAACTGACACCATATCAGGAGAATCAGAATTAAATTGCAATTGAACCTGTTAGTTTGACTTGAATATGTGGGCGGTGGGCGGCAGCGTCACTATAGCCGCCGGATTTGACTCACCTAACCCACCTACCCCTTAGATTGTGTCTATAAATAGATATGTATGTAAGGACTGTAAATACATCTGAAAAACCCCTGTAATCTGTTTATCCTCTCAGATCAATACAATTTCTCTTCTGCATATAATCTTTCTTGCTTCCGTTATAACAAACTGGTATCAGAGCTTTGGTTGAATCTGCTGAAAAATTCTCGCCGGAGTTACTGTTCATCGCCGGAGAAGAAGACACTGTTCAGGCGGAGTTACTGTTCATCGCCGGAGAAGACGACACTGTTCATCGCCGGAGAAGAAGACACTGTTCATATGGCACTGTTCACGGCACTGTTCATGTATACGGTACTGTTCACATATACGGTACTGTTCACGTATACGATTCTGGGAGAAAGATGTCTGGTGGTATTAGCGTCAAGGTCAACAAATTTACCGGGAGAAATAGTTTCAGTCTATGGCAAATCAAGATGCGTGCTCTGTTAAAACAACAGGGGCTCTGGGCGCCGTTGAACACAAAAACGGTTGCTTCTACAAGCGCTGAGATGGCCATTCTGGAAGAAAAGGCACATTCAACGATTTTGTTGTGTCTTGCAGATGATATTATTATTGAAATTGCGGAGGAGGATACCGCGTCTGGTCTGTGGTTGAAGCTTGAAAGTCTTTACATGACGAAGTCTTTAACAAACAAGTTGTTGCTGAAGCAACGTCTGTTCAGTCTGCGAATGCAGGAAGGTATGCCTCTTCGAGATCATTTAGATCAATTAAACACAATTTTATTAGAATTGCGTAATATTGATGTTAAAGTTGAAGATGAGGATGCTGCTTTGATTCTGTTAGTTTCTTTACCATTATCGTACAAGAACTTTGTGCAATCGTTTATTGTTGGTAAAGATACTATTTCTCTAGAGGAGGTTAGATCTGCTCTTCATTCTAGAGAGCTGCGACATAAGGCGGCTGGTACAGGTGCAGATAATCATGCTACTGGGTTGGTAGCTAGCGGGAGTAATGGACATGGAAAGTCGGGGAAGAAATCAGTTCCTAAGGATCCAAAACCTAATGATATCTGTAATTACTGTAAAGAGAAGGGACACTAGAAATCTTACTGTCCCAAGAAAAAGAAGCAACAGGATAATTTTGAAAGAGTTTGTCCTAAAATCCAATCATGTATGATGATTTAGGAAGAACTTTCTTGTACACTTATTTGATTTCATTAATATTAATAAAAGACTTATTTGTTTTTATTACGGGCCTTATCTATTTAAAGTGTTTTAAATAAGATATTCCATGGTTTAAAGTAAAGCTTCTAGAATTATAATGAGATTATAATAGTGAGATCTAGAAGATGATAACTCTAGACTTAAACAGTTCCTGATCATAGGATAACTAATCGGAAGTTAGTGAATCCGCAAAGATTGGTACATACTATGCTTGCTCCTTTCAGGAGGATGTCTGTTCTCATAGGCATTTGTGTGGTGACACTATAGCTAGTATGTAAGAACCATGATTATTAAATTTATTTAATCACTAGTTTTTTTCGTAAATTGGATAAAATATTTTAAATTATTTTATTCCAGTTTGACGAGTCAATGTGCTAAGTGTTAATTGGTATATGAGGATGTGGGTGATAGTGGTTGAGAAAAATCCCTATATGTGTTTATTATGTGGGATGTCGTGTTGATATATTTAAATGATGATTTATCTGAGCCGTGTGAGTTAGTGTATTTTTATTTGTATTTTTTGAGGATTTAAAGGTATTTAAATCATACGTTATTGATCTTCTGAAAATTTTATAAAATCATCGGAGTACTTATAAATTCCGAAATCATTTGTGTTATCTTCCTTATGAAGCTGATGAGTTTTTTAAAATTATTGGGAGAATTAATTTGTAGGTGTTAGTATTTTTAAAATGATTTTACGAGTTATATTGCATTTAAAGCATCAAAACTTGTAAAATTCATATTTAATTCATTTTTGATCCTAAAAATATTTTAAAAATATTGGGGGATAGCTGATTTCATTTTCGACTTTTTAAAAATGAAATTGTGATTTTTATGAAATATTATTTTTTAATCTCAATTTTACAAAGGGAATATGGATATGTTTTTTTTAAAAAAAAAATTCAAATTTTGGTAAATATAACTAACTTTCCCTTTTATTCTCTTAAATCCCTAAAACACCAGCTTCATTTTCCCAATTGGGCTTGGTTTGTTCGATGCTTCTGGAAATCTCGAACCTTCTCTCCATTTCTTCTAAATTAATCTCGACTCTCGCTCCCTACTCTCTCCCGGACTCTCATATCTCTCCCTCAATATCTCTTTCTCTTGTGATTGAAACCCCTGTCTCGCCCCTCTGTATTGCTTTCAGTGTTGCTGCTTCGTGGGTTGTTGTGTGTGTATATTCGGAGTCGAGTGTGTGTGTTCGTGACTGAGCAGCTAGGGTGTGAGTGTGTGCTGGCTGTGTACAAAGGGCGTGTGTGGCTGCATACAGCTTGTGTGTGTGTATCAGTTGAAGCGCTGTGTGAGTTGTTATGTTCCTGTGTGTCGAGCCTGTGAGCTGCGTGTGTGTGTCTGGACTGTGAGTCGAGCTTTGGGAGTTTTGCTGGCCAAGAATTCGATTTACCTATGTTGGTTAGAGTTTGGATGGGTGCTGAGCTGCGTGCGTGTGTGTGATTGTGGCGTATGTGTATATAGTGTGGGTATGTACTGTGCGCGTGAATTGGGCGTATCAGGGTTCATGGAAGTTGTATTTATATATGTCGATTGAATGGGTGTTGGTTTTGAGGCGTAAGGCAGATTGATGAAGAATGAGTGAAGGCTGGTCGGTGTTGCAGCAGGAAGAAGGCAGGGAAGAAATGGTGGGGTGGAATGGATGTAGGTGATGTTTTTATGGTATTGGGTGGTCCTGGATGTGATGGGTGTGAAGGATCGTTCTGTTTTTTTTGGGTTTGAGTGGTGGCTATCGATGATTGTATGTTATCAGTGGGTGCTTGATTTAATTTCGGTTTGAAATTTTAGTAGAGTCGAATGGTATTGGTGAACATAATTAAGATATATATTGTATTGTGGGAATGTGATAATCGGAGATGAAGTAGAGTGAATGGGAGATGGTGCAGGCCTGTGTGTGTACCTGGGGTGTTCTATGTGTGCGCGTACAAGTGTAAAGTGAGGGTTGGTGTGCTTTGAAACTTTGGTGTGCGGGCATTGTGTGTTGGTAAAGGACCAGGAAGATGAGAAGGAGTGTAAGAGAGGAGGCAGTATGTTGATGCATATGTGTGTTCATGTGGTGGGAGTTAGTGTTACCAAAGGGGAGACAAGAAAAGGAACAGAGAGAATTGGAATAAAAGAGGGGTGAAGAAGAAAAGTTGATTTTAATAGTATGTGTTATGTCGTATGTGTGTGGTATAATTGGGTGGGAGAATTGTATGAATGGGTTCGATAAGGAGTAAATGTTGTAGTAGTAAACTACATAAATGGTTGGGAGATTGTGTATATTGAACTTGGTCAGTGGATCGATTAGACGGTAATGCATATTATTGTAATTAGTGTTAAGTGCATTAGTGGTAATTTGCGTTCTAATTGTTCAAGTCGGTGCTAGCTATTAGTAATGGTAATTCAACATATAAAGTTGTAATGCATGTATGGTAACTTGAAGTTATTAGTAAGTTGACTGTTAAAAAGTGAGAATCGAGTATATGTGATTATGTTGGTTGGATAGGTCAGATGTTTTATTACAGGTAAGTCTTATTTTAAAGGAGGTGCTGTCATGATTTTCGTTAGGACAAATTGTATTTCTTTTAGTAATTAATAAGAATTATTTGTAAGTTAGGATAACATACGTGTTAAGGGCTGATGTGATCAATAAGCTATTTGTGCTATATGTGTAAAGCGTTATAGGACGCGTATGGGTAGAACGGAGCAATCAGTAAGGTTTTGGTTTGGCATATATTAAAGTAGTACTTTACCTTGATGTAGGTACGGGTAGGAGGCCAGTCAGGAGCAGTGCTCGCGTAGATGGAAATTTGAGTAAGAAATGGTTGTAGGAGATGACGGGCGTACTCAAGGGGTGGACGAGTATTAGGGAAAGATGGACGTATGATCGAGTTGAGGCCAACGTGCAAAGAAGTAGAAACTGTTGTAAAGTGAGTATCAGATCAAGATGTTGGAAGTGGAAACTTCGTGTATCGAGGCAAGTGTTATCGCTCCTCACTTATTGTTCAAGTGATGCAATTCTGTTTTATTTATATACTCAATGTGTCGGTCAAATTATGTTTACAAAATGACGTCCTTCTTCAAAAATGTGCAAATGTGCATATTCCATCCTTGAGCTGCAAATTTTCAAGTGATCTTACAAATACCTTTTTCTCAAAGATTTTTTTTAAATTACGATATGTTATTGAATTCTTCAGTAGAGTACCATTCCTTTTATGCCTCTTCAAAAGTGTTCAAGAGATGTTCTAAAACAGAGAAATCTAAGATTTTAAATTCTTATAACAATCTTTTAGCATGATTCCTCGTTACCTCATATTTTCGCCGATGGACCCTCTTTAGGGAATGTTTTTCTTCAAACTGATTTACAATTAATTATTATAGTATTATTTTACAAATTCTCATTGTGAACCACTTAACTTACCCAATTTAATCCAAACCTTTCAAGATGTTGCAGAGATTTTATTAAATGTTTAGCACCTGATTATATCCCTGTGTTATCGTATATCCTCAACTGTTGTTAATCATGTTGTCAGTAAATTCTTTCTACGATTCATTTAATGATGTTATGACCCCAATTATATCTATCTACCTTGTTGATACATGTCATTCTTATTGTTTATTCGTTCACACCCCACTTATTGTATCGAACTCGTTAATACTTGTTGATGATCTTGATTATTCAGTTATTACCCTTTATTGTATCGAACTTGTCTATACACTTAGAGCTTATTATTCCTTAATAATTCCCCAATTATTGTGTCGAACTTGTCGACATCTGTTGATCCTGTTGATCCTGAATTCTTCATTAATACTTGGATTATGAGTTATTGTTCTGGAACGTGAGTTTTCCAGTTGGTTGGATGACAAAGGTTGTCGATTGTCCCGACACCTAGTGCGTTGGATTTAGAATTGGACTATTTTTCAGATGTCCCTTCGGGGAGACCAGTTTAATGGTCAACAGAGGAGTCCCTTCGGGGAGACCAGATTCGTGGTCAGATAAGGCCAATGTGTGCCGTGGATCCATTAAAGGACATTGCTGTGTGCGTTTGTCCGGGGTTAGTGCGTGACTGATCAGCAGCCTAACCTTATTGTTTTTTTTTCAAATATATAAAAATCCAATTCTAATCCATACATTGAGGTTGAGTTGCTTCAAAGTCTGATTCCCTTGAAGCCTATTATAATTATCTTTAATTACCAGAACTTTTATCAGTTCCCATTGTTGATGCATTTTATTTTAAAGGAGTCGTGCTGGCTCATCTGGAAGTTACAATATTTAATTTCTTCAGCTGATTTCTTTCAGTACCGTATGATGATTATTCTTGTTGATCAGAACCTATATTGTTCTTGATATTGCTATCACTGTTTACACTTGCTGAGCATTGTTGGCTCACTCTTGCTTGTTTATTTTTCTCCAGTTAATAGAGGAGAGTAGTGGATAGTGTGTTGATGAGTTTTCCGGTTCCAGCAGCGAGAGGTGACGTTCAAGTTGTTGGTTCGCCGGGTAGTGATTTGAGCTTGTCAAAGGTTGGTTTACTAGTTCGGTAGACGAACTTAGTTGTTATCAGTTTTTATAATACTGTTATTCTGAGATTGGGTTGTAATAATTAAATTTGGCAGTTTGTTTCATACCATAACCTGTAAGCGGTCTTGGATCAGGGGTATTTTTTTTATTATATTATGTTTATATCCAGGTTTGTGTTGTGTGGATTGTGGTTAGTGGCCCCCTAATCTGTACCCCGGATTATGGGATGTCACAGTTGGTATCAAAGCTACAGGTTATGGTCACTGAAACAGGTTAGGATGGGTTGGTATACGTGTGTGAGACGGGCGTTAGGTAGAACGATTTAGGATAAGGTTCGCCTTAGGTTATTATGACGAATATTGCGCCGTTGTACGGTCTTTCGACATATCTCACGAGTAGGATTTTGACTCGTTCAAAGTTTTGGTTATGTGCGAGGCAGATAATCCAGAGCCGCCTGGGCTAAGTGAGTAGTTGAAGCTACCAGTTTGGAGGACATTATCACGAGACTTTCGCGTACCTTCTAGAATGTTTCTACGACTTTAGTTATGATGTGAATGTTATAGAGAGAATACGAGAAGAATAGAAATAAGATGTGAGAAGCGATTGTTGGCATGAGTTGGGAGTGTGGGCATAGCTGCACGCTACTAGCCGTTGATCTCGGTTGAATTCTTAATTGATTCCCCATTTTGGCAGTTAAATTGATTCTTGTTCTTGCTCTGAATTGTTGTAAACGAATTCACGGTTTTTTATTGTCGTTGAAGCATTTGTTGCGCAGTGACGGTTAAAATCGAGAATGAATGGAGATCTTCTTATTTATTCAACTCATTATTGTCAGGCCGGTTTTGGCAGCTAGGTATATCAATGCTTAGCCGACAAGAGTGAGATTATGAATAGTTATGAATTTCTTAAACATTTGTTTAATCGACTATACTTCCATTGATGATGAGTTTCGTATATCAGATTCAATTGAATTAAATCTTATTCTTTCAGAAATATCCTTATTTTTAAAGGAAACTTGATCCAACTCTGTACTTAAAAATTTTGAGACCCTTGAATTCTTTTCATTTTCCCTGAATATTTAATCTTCTTTATCCGAACTGGGATGAACAACCTATTTATATAGGGGATTCAGGGACATTTTATCTTTGTGATAGAAGTCCGGTGGGACGCCACTGATTGTGTTTGTCATGAAAGTACTAAAGACTGGCCATCTTTTTGTACTATGGCGGTTGACCTAAATGACAAATACAACCTGATAATAGTTCAAAGATCATATTGATCTCTCAGTTAATTCTTTTTTTCCAAAAAGTTTTAACAAACAAAATCCAGTGTACATTCATATTGATACCTATTCATTCTATTGATTTGCTTGTCAGAGAAACCTTGATGATTTTAGATTACCAGTAATGAAGAGCCGCGAAGATAGATGCGACGACATTCTTAGTGGTTGAAACTGCGGTTACGTGATGAAGAATTAATTAAGCAAGATTGGGAATTTGATGTTAAAACAAAGATTTAGTATCAAATTGGATTAATTGTTGGACTGAGAACACATGTACAAGATTCAAGATTAATGAAAATGGAGTCAAGAAAGGAGCATGTATCCAGGGAACAAGATTAAAAATTTTGGTAAAGATTGAAAAGAGGATGATGATGAAAGATTGTTTTGGACACCTATTTAATTTTGAGGATGGTAAATGGATTATCACAAGATGTTGAATATTTTGAAACCCGATGTTGAGGATAAGATTTTAGAATCAAAGAAGGATAACTTGAGTAAAACAGAATAAAGCAGGACGGATGTGTTTGTGAGAACTATCAGAAGGAAATGAAATTTGAATAAGAAAGTAAGACAGAGAACTAGGAAAGTTTTAGAAGTGTTTTAACGGAAGACATGTGATTCATTTAATGGAAGAATATGGAATTCCGTGGATTTGAAGTTGTAAGAGTGAGGGAACAGTAGTTGCCTACAGAATAAGAATTAGCGAAGATTAACGAGACCCCATGGTCAGAAGAAAGAATTTTGAGAGAAAAGCATATTGAGATTTTGTTAAAATAAATGCAGAAAGTTGTAGATGTAATTAGAAAGAATAGTGTGGTAATAAGTAACAGAGTTAAAAGTCAAAGTTGTGTTCCAAAAGCATGGAAGGATAAGATATTTTGCCAGAGATTGGATCATATCAGTCTCAGTGGAACCAATGATAAGAGTAACAGAACTGTTTTCTACAATTATTAGGAAGATAGAAATTCCTTATGATTATAAATGACGTTATCAAGAATTCGAATGAGGTGGAAGTTGATAGAGTATATTTTTATATATATTCTAGATGATTTTATTCTCATATTTATTGTGTTTTGCATTGATTTGGATTTTTATTTAATTGATTTTATTGTTTTATTGTAGGAAATAAAGAATTCATGACTTGGAAGGATTTGGAGCAAAAAGAGCTATTTTGGAGATAAAATAGGAGAAAATTCGTATTATTGGGCTACACGGGCTGTGCTACACTGTTTTGGCCATATCTTGAGTTCCAGAAGTCAGAATTTGACAATCTTACTGTCCACGCGAAGCTTGTGGAATTATCTTTAATTCAGAGGTGGTCCAATAAGCAAAATCCAGTTGGAAGAGCCCCGAAACAGAGGAGTAAATATAGTTACGAATTTTAATTAAGGAATCCTATTCAGTTATGGAATCCTACTTGTAATTTATTTAGAGTATTAAAATACTTTTATTGGGCAAGACTTTTATAGACTATATAAACACATCTAGGGTATTATTGTAAGGATATTCATAACCTATTTTCATTACTATTCATTTTTTAGATCTAAAACTATTTTAGAGATAGACTTTTGAGAGAAAAGGGAGAGAATCAATTGGAGAAGAAGATTGAAGGAAGGAGCGAAGGGATTCGTCCGGAGTTCAAGACACTTCAAGATTTGTATTCTTTGTTCTTAAATTCGAAACTCATGATTTGTGGTTTTTATATATATACTTGTTTTGTTCAATTATGAGTAGTTAATTCCTTTTATCCAAGAGTTGGGTAGTATTCGTTGATTTATCGAGTTTGTTTGATTTCTCTTGCTATTGTTAATCTGTCATTGAGGGCTTAATTCAATTAGAAGAGTAGCTAACTTTTGATTGAATCTATAGGGATTATAACGAATCGGGAGAAGAGTTGTAATTCTAGTACATGACATGATAGACACAATTTAATTATTGAATCGGGAGATTAATAAAAGAATTGTGAAACTGTTAATCCTTGGTTTTAATAGTTTATGATTATACTTTGATTGACCATGGGAGTGGCGATTAGGGGATGATTGTAGGCATTATGAATTACCTTGGGAGAGGAATTTATAAAATTTAGAAGGATTGTTTTTAACTAACAAGAGACACAAATTAGACATTCTTGGTAGTCAATTGAAGAACCCCAAATCTTGGATTATTTTCTCTCATCGTTATTATATAGTTTTTATTTGTTTATTAGTTTAATTTAGTTAATAATCATAATCACCAATCTATTCTTCCACACTTCTGAATTGCAAGAGATAAAAGACTTGAGATTGACATTGATATCAGTCCTTCCCTGTGAACGAACACATAAAAATACTACTAACAAATTGGCGCCGCTGCCGGGGAAGGCAGTATAGTTGAGTTTAGGTTAATTGTTTCTTGTAGTTTGGATTTTATCTTTGTATATATTTTTCTTTTCTTTCTTTTTGTGTTTCTTTCTTTGGTGTGTCTACAGGTTCTTTGAGGTAGACAACTTAAACAGGTTTTGAGGAGAGAGACTAGATGGAGTACAACTTTGGTTGGAACAATGCTCATAATTTCTATAACAATCAGGAACAATATCAAGACTTCAATCCTTATCCACAATTTAATTCTTATGAGGATTGTAATGCATATCAGGTGAATTCGTTCTATTCTGAGAACTCATTTTATGCTCCATATGCCCATAGCAATGATTATTCATATTCGTTTGAAAATCAATATCATGATGATGTTTATCCATATATGTGTAATGATGTTGATACGAGTTTAACTCAGTCTAATCCTTCTTTACCTGCTGATTGGGAGATTGCGCTCAATAAAATGATTCAAGGAACTCAGTCTAATCCTCCCTTACTTTCTTTGGGAGTTTTTTATGAACCAACTTTAGAGATTGCTAGTGATAATGATATTCCATGTGATTCAATAGCTTGGTACGAGGAGAATGCTAAACTAAATAATTTTATTTGGGAAGTTCGAGCAGTGTGGTATGAAGGTTGTTATAGAACTCCCCCTTGTGTCAATTTTCCTCTATGCCATGATTCTTGTTTAGCAATTGATGATAATGTTGTGTCTGATGAGTTTACTTGTGTAGTTGATAATTGTCCCATGCGCATTAATGATAATTTGGATGCAATTGAAATTCTGCCAAATTTAGAAAATTTTGAGCTTAATACATTGGTAGACAAGATTAAAATTGATGAGTGTCCAATTATAAAAGAGAAGGAAGTTAAGATTGAGGAAGTTGAAAATCTTGCTTTAGAGTATAAGGATCCGATTTGGGAGGAGTATATGAGTCGTACTTATAATGATTATTCTGACGACTTTTCTAGCTATTTTGATGTTTCCAAGTCTCTTGAGCATGATAGGTTCTTGAAAGTTTTCGTACCTTTCAGTGGATCTAAGGCATATATGTACATCATAATTTTATTACTAATTCGTAAATATGTGCATCTATTTGCTTTTTCTCCTCACTGAAGATTTTATGTGCAAATACGTCAAGCTATTGACTTTAAAGAAGCGCTTCGTGGGAGGCAACCCACGCATTAGTGTAGAAAAAAAAAAGAATGAGTGTTGTATGAAAAAGAAAAAAAAAATCTGTGTAAAAAAAAAAAATTTGAACAGTGAAATTTCGCGCAAGCAGCGCCCCAGAAACGCAACCTGCGCCAGCGTTACTGCATACAGCGCAATTTGCGCCTGGGTAACGCAGGTTGCCCCTGCGTTATAGCTCATTTAAACCCCCTGTCACGCATTCTTCGTATGCGTGTCTGCCTGTTCCTCGCCCAACCACCCTGAAACGCAGCCACGGGCTGCGTTATACCCAAGTTCTGCCCAGATTTTTCCCGAAAATTCTTGTTTTTCACCTCTAAAATTCCCACAAATTCTATCCTAACTCAAATTTCTTCAATTCTAAATTCCTATATCTATTCCACATCAAATCTTAACCTCTCCAAATCTCTCCTACACTCTAAATTTTTAAATCTCATCTATTCATCATCTTATATATATATACACACCTAGCCATACAAATCCAATTCCTCTTCTATTTATTTAAATCTCTAAAAATTCAATTCTAAAGAGGAATTAATTGCAAGTTCACCTCTTCAATTCGTAGTGGGTTTATTTCTTCTCTCAAATTTTATTTTGATTACGAATTTGTGTTCTTGTAAATTGGGATTTTTATTATTCTTGATATATTGGGGTATTTTTTGGTGTGATATTGCTTGGTAATTTTTGGTGGAGCTTCTTGTGAGTTGGGTATTGATTCTTTTGGCTCGTAAGCATGGGAGAGATAGTGCTAATGTTGGGAAATTTTTGTTTTCGACGGTGGAGGTTAAATTTAATCGGTTGATGTGAGGCTAATTGCTAAGGAAAGGGGATTGTTGCGAGAAAAAAAAATTGTTGGGTTGGTTCATATGATTGGTGAGTGGGTGGCTTCTAAGCGACTGAGGGGTGGTTTTCACAACCGACACCTTGATTCCAGGGGAGTTTTCTTTCTTTTCTTTTTAGTGTAGTTTTATTTTGTTTTTAGTTGTAGTTTTGTATCTTGTTCATTAGTTCATTGGGGACAATGAACCGCTTAAGTGTGGGGAAGGGTTCTTAATGTTAAGCGAATTTTTTTTGTTTAAAAAAAAAATCCAAAAAAAAAATTAAAAAATTAAAAATACCAAAAATAATTCTAGCCATGCAATTTGATTAGTTGTATTTTGCTTGATACACCCATGCATGCGTAGAATTTTTGTGCTCTTGACGCTTTTGTATGAGAAGTGACGTTCTTTGTTCTTGTGCACACACTTTCACTAGCAAGTTGAAGCTGGTAGACTTAATTGGATGTTGTAAGTGATTAGAATGACATGAATATGTGCAAGATGACTTGGTTTTCATGCTTTGAGTACAAGTAGGTGCGTTAGAGAGTCTTGTTACTTGGGATTGATTATGTTTTGTCACACCAAGTGAGTTTTTGAGCCTATATGCATATCTTTTGCATGATTTTTCGTTTGCATTGAGTGTCCACATGTTGTTTACATTGCTAGCACTTACTTGAGATCTTTTTTGAAATGCATGACATTAATTGATGATAAAGGCAATTAGGTATAACCTCGTATTTCCCATATTTCCACACCTTTTTAAACATGATCAATTAGTTAACCCTTTGAGCTTAATCCTATTCTTTCGGTGACACACCACATTACTTGCCATTATCCTTTTTATTCTATTGGCCTTACATTGAATTTGAACCTAAATTGTCAAAGGCTAGTATCGTGCTTAAGGGAGTAATAAGGTGTTCATAAAAGGGGGGGATATTGATGATCATACTTTTGGGGAATATGGATTTTGGATTGATGCTTGCTAGTCGAAATTCATAAAAATATCTATGGATCATTGTGTTTATTCCTTAGCTCTCTTAAAAAAAAACAGAAAAAAAAAAATAAATAAATTTGAGAGCATTCTTATGTTTGTATGATCCTTCTTCATTCGACTAGTCAAGTTATTATGTAAGGGTTATTGAAAAATCCAAGTGTGGGGGAAGTATTTGTTTTAATAAAAAGGGAGTTGAATAATGATTATTGTTGGGTACTAGCTTTTGACATTAACCTGTTTTAGCTTTACTTGACATACCTGGTCCCTAGCCCACGCTACAACCCGAATAAAGACCTTTTGATTGTCATCAGTGATGTATGTTGTGTTGAGAGTGAGATTGATTGCGAGTGTCAAGTTGTGTTTATGATTTTGTTGGAATTGAGTGATACACTTAACCTTGTTCTTGAGTGAATATTTTTGAGTGAAAGGTGAGTTATTACTTGTTTTGGCATAGGAGATCCCAGGTTTAGACTTAAAGATGTATTTCTTGTGGGCTTAGCATGATTACCAACGATTTTTACACTTGACATGAATTTTTATGACCTTCTGCATGTTGGTTGAGTAGACTACGTGAATACTTGCACTTTCGACACCAAGACATCGTATGTTTACTTTGATTCTTAAGTTGATGTGGCATGAGAGGACTTGTGTGTGTGGTGTTGTGTTAGCATTGATCTTTTGCATGGTCAGATGAATTTTGTGGGTATATTCACTATAAACCCTCACGAGACAACACTCGTCCTACTAGGGCTGCCTAGGGGTTTAACGGCTTGTTGCATATGCTCAATGCAATCGTGTCATCTACGAAAGTGATGTTTGTTAGGACTTAGTTTTTATTTCACTTATTTGCCCGAGGACGTGCAAATGCTTAGTGTGGGGATGTTTGATAGAGTATATTTTTATATATATTCTAGATGATTTTATTCTCATATTTATTGTGTTTTGCATTGATTTGGATTTTTATTTAATAGATTTTATTGTTTTATTGTAGGAAATAAAAAATTCATGACTTGGAAGGATTTGGAGCAAAAAGAGCTATTTTGGAGATAAAATAGGAGAAAATTCGTATTATTGGGCTACACGGGCTGTGCTACACTGTTTTGGCCATATCTTGAGTTCCAGAAGTCAGAATTTGACGATCTTACTGTCCACGCGAAGCTTGTGGAATTATCTTTAATTCAGAGGTGGTCCAATATGCAAAATCCAGTTGGAAGAGCCCCGAAATAGAGGAGTAAATATAGTTACGAATTTTAATTAAGGAATCCTATTCAGTTATGGAATCCTACTTGTAATTTATTTAGAGTATTAAAATACTTTTATTGGGCAAGACTTTTATAGACTATATAAACACATCTAGGGTATTATTGTAAGGATATTCATAACCTATTTTCATTACTATTCATATTTTTAGATCTAGAACTATTTTAGAGATAGACTTTTGAGAGAAAAGGGAGAGAATCAATTGGAGAAGAAGATTGAAGGAAGGAGCGAAGGGATTCGTCCGGAGTTCAAGACACTTCAAGATTTGTATTCTTTGTTCTTAAATTCTAAACTCATGATTTGTGGTTTTTATATATATACTTGTTTTGTTCAATTATGAGTAGTTAATTCCTTTTATCCAAGAGTTGGGTAGTATTCGTTGATTTATCGAGTTTGTTTGATTTCTCTTGCTATTGTTAATCTGTCATTGAGGGCTTAATTCAATTAGAAGAGTAGCTAACTTTTGATTGAATCTATAGGGATTATAACGAATCGGGAGAAGAGTTGTAATTCTAGTACATGACATGATAGACACAATTTAATTATTGAATCGGGAGATTAATAAAAGAATTGTGAAACTGTTAATCCTTGGTTTTAATAGTTTATGATTATACTTTGATTGACCATGGGAGTGGCGATTAGGGGATGATTGTAGGCATTATGAATTACCTTGGGAGAGGAATTTATAAAATTTAGAAGGATTGTTTTTAACTAACAAGAGACACAAATTAGACATTCTTGGTAGTCAATTGAAGAACCCCAAATCTTGGATTATTTTCTCTCATCGTTATTATATAGTTTTTATTTGTTTATTAGTTTAATTTAGTTAATAATCATAATCACCAATCTATTCTTCCACACTTCTGAATTGCAAGAGATAAAAGACTTGAGATTGACATTGATATCAGTCCTTCCCTGTGAACGAACACATAAAAATACTACTAACAGAAGTAAAAAGAGTTAGTATGATTCAGGATTGGATTGATTTCCTAACAACGAAGTACAAGCAAATTGTGAGGACAAGAAAGTGAGACTTTGATTTTTAAGAGATGTAAAAGTGGTGTTTTGAGGCCGGAAGCAGACATAGAGGTCTTAACGATCAGGCAGACCAAGAAATGATTATACCAAGATTATAAAGTTGTTTTGTACAAAAGGTGGATATTAGAAAGGAAATGGTTAAGTCGAAGCCGATTTCAGTGATTAAAAAATTTTCAAATGTATAATTTGATGGATTACCCGGATTGTTGCTAGGTAAGGATGAAGAGTTTGTTTGCTATTAATTTTCCAAAAGTAGAATTAGTTTCAAGGAGTTCAATATTGAATGACATCAATGGAAATGTTGGAGTTAACAATTTGATTAAAGGATCTTCGCAAGAGAAATACTAGTAATACTCATCGTATCTCAGGAGGAAGATTTTGCACAAGATTTCTAAATATGAGTTTTAGATGGAAAGGGCTCAAATTTTAAGACATGTGGTTAGTAAGAAAGAATCAAAGTGAATTTTGTGATGATAGAGCAGTAATGAATTGAGGCAGGCCCATAATGCTAGCAGAGGTCGGAAGTTTTAAAGGAAGAAACAGGAACTACAAAAGGTTATTGAAGGCTTTCATCTGGATAGCCTCAGCATTAGGTAAGTTCACCGGTAGGAAAAAAAAAGTGAATAAACACATAGACGTGAAGAGGGCTTTTAAGAGCTATGGAGGATTAATAATTACTCTAGTAATAGTGAAGCTAGATGAGCAAGGAGACTTTGTAAATTACTGTGATGGTTCGTAGAAAAGGATGAGGTTGTTTATTGTCATAACATAAAATGTACATGTTGATATTCATAAGCAGAAGTATTAACACATGAGTTGGAATTGACCGTGATGGTTTTTGCGTAGAGTTGAGAAGTCAGATGTGGAAGTTTGAACGCCTAGTCTACAACAAAGTGATCGATGCCGTGGCATTACAGCCTGAATTATTAGATAATTAAGAGGTACCGAGATGAGGTGATGAACCAGAATGTGAATGAGTTGACGGAAAAGAATTAATTAGTCAGGAGGGCAAGTGGTGAACATGTATTTGTTCGGAATAGTTTAAAATGCAAGCGATAGATGAATGTCATGATTTTGCGGTTAATTTGAGTGGTGTTAAACATTAAATTGTAATGCGCAGAGTCAATTTTAGGACTTGTTGAGTATGCATAGATATGTTTCGGACGTTGATCTCAGAGTACGCGGGGTAATGAAGTTTAAACGATTTTCGAGGATCGCGAAATAATTGTTGAAGACTTATGACTGATGTGATGTATGTCAAGTCGAATTTTCTTCTTAATGAAAGTTAGAGTTTGTTGAAAAGTGTTGAATTGGAAGTTGTTTTGTGGTCGGTATTGAGGGGGCTATGACCCCAGGATAATGATGTTACGAACCAATTATTTTTCTTTAAAAAAAAAAAAATTTATTCTTGTGGTGAATAATGTCGAAGTCAAGGTTATGGAGCGTGCTAGTTTTCAAAACTGTGAATATCGAGGATAAAAACGTTTTTATAATAGAGAGAATTGAGTTGTTACTCGAATCATGTTTGACCTGTATCTAATGACGTATGTGTTTGATTGTAGTATTCGATTTCAAGGACACGATCGAGAAGATGATATAAGGTTTGGTTGACAAGATTGGAATCAAGGTATCATGGATTATTTTACTTATATGTTTACTGCAAGTCAAGGCAGAGTTCATATTAGCATTGTATAATTAAATTGAGATTGTGAATGAGTGGAGTATAGAGATGAATTGGTTATGAATGATTGGGTTGATATTTGAAATGATTACGCAGGGCATAGTCCATTATACGAAAAGGTCATGCTCGATTTTCTGTAGATCAGGCATTCGTCGAAGAGTAATAACGTCTCGAAGTACCGGAATTTATAAGGGTAAGGTTCTAGTTTATCTTGGAGTTTGAAGGCTTAAATGATGAGCCTATCGATGTATGAGTTGATATGGGGGAGTCCTAAAGTTGAGGACCCGAATTGAGGAAATTGAAACGAACGTTGATTTTTGTTGAGGTATAGAATATGATTGGTAAAGTCAGAGGCAGAGTGTTAGAAAGTAAGTCAGTATTGTGTTGTCAGTAAGCGTGTTGTGATAGAGTCCTAGGACGGGGAGGTATTGGGAACTGATAGTGTGATGTCGGAGGAGTCTCCCCACTAATTTGCTCGTCTTGATTCTGAGGACAGAATCCTATTTAGGGGGGAAGATTGTAAGAACCATGATTATTAAATTTATTTAATCACTAGTTTTTTTCGTAAATTGGATAAAATATTTTAAATTATTTTATTCCAGTTTGACGAGTCAATGTGCTAAGTGTTAATTGGTATATGAGGATGTGGGTGATAGTGGTTGAGAAAAATCCCTATATGTGTTTATTATGTGGGATGTCGTGTTGATATATTTAAATGATGATTTATCTGAGCCGTGTGAGTCAGTGTATTTTTATTTGTATTTTTGAGGATTTAAAGGTATTTAAATCATACGTTATTGATCTTCTGAAAATTTTATAAAATCATCGGAGTACTTATAAATTCCGAAATCATTTGTGTTATCTTCCTTATGAAGCTGATGAGTTTTTTAAAATTTTTGGGAGAATTAATTTGTAGGTGTTAGTATTTTTAAAATGATTTTACGAGTTATATTGCATTTAAAGCATCAAAACTTGTAAAATTCATATTTAATTCATTTTTTATCCTAAAAATATTTTAAAAATATTGGGGGATAGCTGATTTCATTTTCGACTTTTTAAAAATGAAATTGTGATTTTTATGAAATATTATTTTTTTAATCTCAATTTTACAAAGGGAATACGGATATGTTTTTTTTTAAAAAAAAAAATTCAAATTTTGGTAAATATAACTAACTTTCCCTTTTATTCTCTTAAATCCCTAAAACACCAGCTTCATTTTCCCAATTGGGCTTGGTTTGTTCGATGCTTCTGGAAATCTCGAACCTTCTCTCCATTTCTTCTAAATTAATCTCGATTCTCGCTCCCTACTCTCTCCCGGACTCTCATATCTCTCCCTCAATATCTCTTTCTCTTGTGATTGAAACCCCTGTCTCGCCCCTCTGTATTGCTTTCAGTGTTGCTGCTTCGTGGGTTGTTGTGTGTGTATATTCGGAGTCGAGTGTGTGTTCGTGATTGAGCAGCTGGGGTGTGAGTGTGTGCTGGCTGTGTACAAAGGGCGTGTGTGGCTGCATACAGCTTGTGTGTGTGTGTATCAGTTGAAGCGCTGTGTGAGTTGTTATGTTCCTGTGTGTCGAGCCTGTGAGCTGCGTGTGTGTGTCTGGACTGTGAGTCGGGCTTTGGGAGTTTTGTTGGCCAAGAATTCGATTTACCTATGTTGGTTAGAGTTTGGATGGGTGCTGAGCTGCGTGCGTGTGTGTGATTGTGGCGTATGTGTATATAGTGTGGGTATGTACTGTGCGCGTGAATTGGGCGTATCAGGGTTCATGGAAGTTGTATTTATATATGTCGATTGAATGGGTGTTGGTTTTGAGGCGTAAGGCAGATTGATGAAGAGGGAGTGAAGGCTGGTCGGTGTTGCAGCAGGAAGAAGGCAGGGAAGAAATGGTGGGGTGGAATGGATGTAGGTGATGTTTTTATGGTATTGGGTGGTCCTGGATGTGATGGGTGTGAAGGATCGTTCTGTTTTTTTTTGGGTTTGAGTGGTGGCTATCGATGATTGTATGTTATCAGTGGGTGCTTGATTTAATTTCGGTTTGAAATTTTAGTAGAGTCGAATGGTATTGGTGAACATAATTAAGATATATATTGTATTGTGGGAATGTGATAATCGGAGATGAAGTAGAGTGAATGGGAGATGGTGCAGGCCTGTGTGTGTACCTGGGGTGTTCTATGTGTGCGCGTACAAGTGTAAAGTGAGGGTTGGTGTGCTTTGAAACTTTGGTGTGCGGGCATTGTGTGTTGGTAAAGGACCAGGAAGATGAGAAGGAGTGTAAGAGAGGAGGCAGTATGTTGATGCATATGTGTGTTCATGTGGTGGGAGTTAGTGTTACCAAAGGGGAGACAAGAAAAGGAACAGAGAGAATTGGAATAAAAGAGGGGTGAAGAAGAAAAGTTGATTTTAATAGTATGTGTTATGTCGTATGTGTGTGGTATAATTGGGTGGGAGAATTGTATGAATGGGTTCGATAAGGAGTAAATGTTGTAGTAGTAAACTACATAAATGGTTGGGAGATTGTGTATATTGAACTTGGTCAGTGGATCGATTAGACGGTAATGCATATTATTGTAATTAGTGTTAAGTGCATTAGTGGTAATTTGCGTTCTAATTGTTCAAGTCGGTGCTAGCTATTAGTAATGGTAATTCAACATATAAAGTTGTAATGCATGTATGGTAACTTGAAGTTATTAGTAAGTTGACTGTTAAAAAGTGAGAATCGAGTATATGTGATTATGTTGGTTGGATAGGTCAGATGTTTTATTACAGGTAAGTCTTATTTTAAAGGAGGTGCTGTCATGATTTTCGTTAGGACAAATTGTATTTCTTTTAGTAATTAATAAGAATTATTTGTAAGTTAGGATAACATACGTGTTAAGGGCTGATGTGATCAATAAGCTATTTGTGCTATATGTGTAAAGCGTTATAGGACGCGTATGGGTCGAACGGAGCAATCAGTAAGATTTTGGTTTGGCATATATTAAAGTAGTACTTTACCTTGATGTAAGTACGGGTAGGAGGCCAGTCAGGAGCAGTGCTCGCGTAGATGGAAATTTGAGTAAGAAATGGTTGTAGGAGATGACGGGCGTACTCAAGGGGTGGACGAGTATTAGGGAAAGATGGACGTATGATCGAGTTGAGGCCAACGTGCAAAGAAGTAGAAACTGTTGTAAAGTGAGTATCATATCAAGATGTTGGAAGTGGAAACTTCGTGTATCGAGGCAAGTGTTATCGCTCCTCACTTATTGTTCAAGTGATGCAATTCTGTTTTATTTATATACTCAATGTGTCGGTCAAATTATGTTTACAAAATGACGTCCTTCTTCAAAAATGTGCATATTCCATCCTTGAGCTGCAAATTTTCAAGTGATCTTACAAATACCTTTTTCTCAAAGATTTTTTTTTAATTACGATATGTTATTGAATTCTTCAGTAGAGTACCATTCCTTTTATGCCTCTTCAAAAGTGTTCAAGAGATGTTCTAAAACAGAGAAATCTAAGATTTTAAATTCTTATAACAATCTTTTAGCATGATTCCTGGTTACCTCATATTTTCACCGATGGACCCTCTTTAGGGAATGTTTTTCTTCAAACTGATTTACAATTAATTATTATAATATTATTTTACAAATTCTCATTGTGAACCACTTAACTTACCCAATTTAATCCAAACCTTTCAAGATGTTGCAGAGATTTTATTAAATGTTTAGCACCTGATTATATCCCTGTGTTATCGTATATCCTCAACTGTTGTTAATCATGTTGTCAGTAAATTCTTTCTACGATTCATTTAATGATGTTATGACCCCAATTATATCTATCTACCTTGTTGATACATGTCATTCTTATTGTTTATTCGTTCACACCCCACTTATTGTATCGAACTCGTTAATACTTGTTGATGATCTTGATTATTCAGTTATTACCCTTTATTGTATCGAACTTGTCTATACACTTAGAGCTTATTATTCCTTAATAATTCCCCAATTATTGTGTCGAACTTGTCGACATCTGTTGATCCTGTTGATCCTGAATTCTTCATTAATACTTGGATTATGAGTTATTGTTCTGGAACGTGAATTTTCCAGTTGGTTGGATGACAAAGGTTGTCGATTGTCCCGACACCTAGTGCGTTGGATTTAGAATTGGACTGTTTTTCAGATGTCCCTTCGGGGAGACCAGTTTAATGGTCAACAGAGGAGTCCCTTCGGGGAGACCAGATTCGTGGTCAGATAAGGCCAATGTGTGCCGTGGATCCATTAAAGGACATTGCTGTGTGCGTTTGTCCGGGGTTAGTGCGTGACTGATCAGCAGCCTAACCTTATTGTTTTTTTTTCAAATATATAAAAATCCAATTCTAATCCATACATTGAGGTTGAGTTGCTTCAAAGCCTGATTCCCTTGAAGCCTATTATAATTATCTTTAATTACCAGAACTTTTATCAGTTCCCATTGTTGATGCATTTTATTTTAAAGGAGTCGTGCTGGCTCATCTGGAAGTTACAATATTTAATTTCTTCAGCTGATTTCTTTCAGTACCGTATGATGATTATTCTTGTTGATCAGAACCTATATTGTTCTTGATATTGCTATCACTGTTTACACTTGCTGAGCATTGTTGGCTCACTCTTGCTTGTTTATTTTTCTCCAGTTAATAGAGGAGAGTAGTGGATAGTGTGTTGATGAGTTTTCCGGTTCCAGCAGCGAGAGGTGACGTTCAAGTTGTTGGTTCGCCGGGTAGTGATTTGAGCTTGTCAAAGGTTGGTTTACTAGTTCGGTAGACGAACTTAGTTGTTATTAGTTTTTATAATACTGTTATTCTGAGATTGGGTTGTAATAATTAAATTTGGCAGTTTGTTTCATACCATAACCTGTAAGCGGTCTTGGATCAGGGGTATTTTTTTTATTATATTATGTTTATATCCAGGTTTGTGTTGTGTGGATTGTGGTTAGTGGCCCCCTAATCTGTACCCCGGATTATGGGATGTCACATAGTATGTAGGTGCTTATTAAGGAATAAGTTCACTGAACATGACTCGATAAGTTGAACAACTAATGGAGTTTACTCACGTGTCGATAGTTGTTCACAGAGTGATAGTTGTACAAGTGTCCTTAGACTTGAGATCGTTAGAGTAATCTTGTATATAATGAACTGTGCTTTGGTTTAGTCCTTTAGTCTCAAGGACATCCATTAGGTCTATTCTGGGCATTGGGATTTATGTATGGAGATAGTTAATGGTCAATAAAGGATCTACCCCTTCTAGTAAAGAAGTGAATGTCCTATGTTATCCTTATTATGCGAGTTCTGGAATCTCTGGCCAGAGTGTATGAAATTAGAAAGGAGTTTCTAATTTGCATAAATTTGAACTTTGCATTATGAATAAGAAATCATATGATTAAATTTGATAGGCTTGACACGAGATCCATGCCTTGTATTTAATCGGGATATTGTAGGGTAGAAGGAATTGATTGTACAGTAACTAGCACTGACAGGTTCTTGGTATTCTAAGCAGTGAATTCATATTATCCGGATAGTCGCGATATGTTGAGAAGCATCACTCACGATGTAGAATAAATATAATTAATCAGTTAATTATATTTAATGAATTTTAGAATTTATATAAATAATAAATAAAAAGTTTATTATTATTTATTTCTACTACCTGCTTAATATTGAACCTACAGGGTCACACCATAAAAAGATTAATTTATTGATGAAGGTATTTTGAGAGAGCAAGTTATTTTCTAAAGAGTTTAGAAAAATAATAATGATTAAAATAGTTTTAATTATTACTTAAACATTTTATAAGATAAAGTGTGGGATTTATATATTAATATATATTGATATATTAATTATACTAAAACCTACTTGTGCCCTATAAATAGAATGAGATAGTTCATTCTAAGAACACACTTGTGTTTTTGTGAAAAACCTAAAGGGAGCTAGCCTCCATCTTCTTCATCTCTCTCTCTCTCTCTCAAGAAGGAAAAGTTCCATTTTTATAAAGCTTCGAGTTTTATAAAAAGCTTTATCGAAGAATCAATTTTGGTGGATACCGGTAGAGTGCTTCACACTCTGAGAAGCAACTGCTAGCAACCATCTAGACACCATCTTCGAATTTTCAAGGTAAGGTTTCGATTCCTCCGCTTTTTCGTTTTTATATGATTTTCTATATGTGCGATATATGGTTTTTACGGAAATAAATTGTTATATTACGCTTCCGCTCGTCCGTAAATTCCTTCAATGGCATCAGAGCCAGGTTCTGCATATAGAGATTCATATAAAAAAATTCAAATTTTTTTATGCATGTATGGATTTATTATGATTTTTGCAAGTTTATTTAGATTTAATTATGAATTAATTCGAAATAATATTTGCATGAGATTTTGACCACTGATCTGGGTTCTACAAGTGTTGTGGATCATCTAGGTATTTTTTTCATAATTTTATGATGTGTAGATTATTTGTTATGAATTTTTTAAAATTGTTTTAGTTAAAATTCATAAAATAATCATGCATGTGAATATTATGAAATTAAAATTGCACAGGGACCCCATAACTATCTGGTAATTTTTTGCTACTGCTTGATTTGAGAAATCATATCCCTGCAATTTTTATTTAATTAATTGTTAATTAATTTATTAATATTAAAATTATAATATTAATAATAATAGTTATTATGAGTAAAAGGGGAGTTAAGGTAATGAATGGAAGGGGGTTACAAAAGCATCAGGCAGCAACGGTCGGATATTAACAAATAAAAAAAAAACTGCTGAAACTTGATGTCAGGCGCGTGGTATCCACCGGCAGGGAAGGGGGTCGCGCATTTAAGAAATGCGTTTCAGGGTCAGTTGCGCATTACTGTCATGCGTTACAACATTAAATAGCTTTTAATTGTTGTAACGCATATCATAAATGCGTTACAGATTTCTGTTCACATTAAATTTGATTTTTTGGGAGTTTCGTAACTCCGATTTGGGCGTGCAATATATCGTTGGATTCGTTTTTCCGAGACGGATCTAATGAAGTGGTCAAATATTTTTTATATAATATTTGTGAAATATTTATTTTACCGGAAGTGTTTTAAAGCATGTTTTAATTGTTTTAAATTGCTTTTAAATGCTATAATAAATCCATACATCATTATATCAATGTGTGACATGATATTGCTTGCATGCTTACTTATTTATTTATGTTTATATATGAGATATATGCCTAAGTTTACCATGCGATGATAGATCTAGGTGAACCTAAGTCAACATAAGGCGTGCGCTAGAAAATCTAGAAATAGGAATCGTTTCTTGCCTTAATATTTATATTATGAATACAATCACGAGATTCTTGTGTTTGTGAAACACGTAATTAAATATGAATTTTCAATATTGAGAGAAAGGATGATTCTGTCAAAAACGGATTTCGATCTGTAAGAAAGGGGTATTAAGTGACGCCTCTTGACAATGCTCCCCCCGATCTGGGAATCATCCGATTATCGATTATTGATTTGAAATATTTAATTGAAGAAAAGAATCTCTTTATAATATGATTATGATTGTTAAATAATATTAGTTAATTAATAATGGTTGATAATTATTTATTTATGAAATAAATAATTAGTTAGCAATTTTATTAATTGATTAAATGAGATTTAATTTATTATAAAATAATTAAGATGTGATCTTAATATTATTAATTATTTATTTAATTAATTTATGAAATTATATTAAGGGAGAGATTAATTTTCTAAAGAGTTTAGAAATAGAATTAATGATTAAAAGAGTTTTAATTATTAGTTAATAACTGAAAAAATTATTTTCTAAAAGGTTTAGAAATAATTTAAATGATTAAAACAGTTTTAATTATTAATTAATTGGTTAGTAATTATGATACTTTATAGAAAAAAAAATTAGTTGAAATTTTTGTCTATAAATATATATAATTATAAACCTTATAATAAAATCCCTCTTAATAATATCAAGTAGTAATTGGCCAATGACACAACGGGCTTGTGTCGGTCATAGCCTTCCAACATGGTAGAAAGTAGTTCTCATTTTTAAATCATTGTCGTTTCGTGCTACAGCCGAGGGCTTTGATTTCGAAATTAGAAATACTTGTCTATTACATAGAGATGTGTACAATGAATTAGAATCTAATGGTCGTTACGTGCTACAGCCGTGGGCTGTTGGAGACTGATTCAATTGAACGAAATGTTGGGTTAGACTTGACTTAGAATATTGAGTTTGTCGTGCTACAGCCGTGACTCAATTATTCAAGAGGCTAAAGTTTTATTAGGGAATAACATGAGATGTAATTGACAAGAGTTGTCTGCCTATTGAACATCACATGGTGTTTCGTGCTACAGCCGAGGTTGTGTGATGGAATGTAGGATCCTTATTCCCACTAGCATTACGAATGCTTATTTATTCACTTAGGGGGTTGTATAAATTAGATAAACTAGTGGGAGCCACTTATGAATAAAGACCCGATTCATATAGTGTTTCGAAATGAAATTGAATATTTGCTGAGTGTTGTTATGTGTTTATCATTTACAGATTTACTATATACATTATGTCTTCTGCACTATCACTCCGGAGCATATTAGATGCTCACAAATTGACTGGTCCGAATTATGCTGACTGGCTTTGAAACTTGAGAATTGTTCTCAGGGTTGAGAAGCTGGAATATGTGCTTGACTCACCTAAGCCTGCTGAACCTGCTGACGATGCACATAATGATGAACATGTTGTGTATCGTAAGTGGATAGATGATGCTAATGTTGCTCAATGTATCATGCTAGCTTCCATGAACGTTGAGCTACAGAAGCAACATGAGCTTATGGATGCTCACACTATCCTAACGCATCTACAAGAGTTGTATGATGTGGCCGGGAGGACAGCTCGATATGAGATATCAAAGGAGATGTTCCGCTATAGGATGTCAGAGGGATCATCTGTGAATGACCATGTACTTAAGATGATCAATTTGATTGAACGTCTTGGACAACTTGGTTTTGTCATGGATAGGGAGCTAAGTCAAGACTTGGTCTTGCAATCACTTTCCGGTTCGTTTTCGCAGTTTGTTGTGAACTTTCACATGAATAAGTTGGACGTCAGCCTGGCTGAACTCCACAACATACTGAAGACTGCGGAATCGAACTTTCCCTCTAAGAAGAGTTCTGTTCTTCTAATTGGTGAAGGTTCCAATCCTAAGAAAAGGAAGAGGAACCCTCCCAAGAAGAAGAAAGTAGGTGAGGAAAATCCGGTTCCACCAAAAGCTGAAGACCCCAAGAGCAAAGCTGTTTGCTTCCACTATAACAAGGTAGGGCACTGGAAGAGGAACTGCAAGGTTTACCTTGCAGAGTTGAAGAAATAGAAGGGTAGTGAGACTGCCGCTTCTGATTCAGGTATGTTCATGATTAAAGTGAATATGTCATTAAATCAAATTTCTACTTGGGTATTAGATACCACCTATGGTTCTCACACTTACAATTCGTTGCAGGGACTAAGGAGAAGTAGGACTCTTGAGGAAGAGGAGATGATTCTACGGATGGGAAATGGAGCAAGAGTTGCTGCTATAGCTGTAGGATCATTTGATTTACATATGCCTACGGGCAAGACTATTGTTTTAAATAATTGTTATTTTGTTCCCTCGATTGTGAGGAATATTATTTCTATTCCCATGTTAGACTTGGATGGATTTTCGTTTGTTATTCAGAATAATAAATGTTCAATTCTGAGAGATAACATTCTTTATGGTAGTGGTATTTTAAATAATGGTCTGTATGTGTGTGACGTAGAGCATAATTTACTACAAATTGAACATACTAATAAAAGGAGAAATCGAACTTTGTTAGACATGGTTCGATTCATGATGAGCTATGCAGATCTTCCAGTATCACTTCGGGGTTATGCATTGGAAACCTCAACATAATTACTGAATAAGGTGCTTTCCAAATCTGTTCCTCAAACTCCACATGAGATATGGAAAGAAAGGAAAACGAGTCTTAAACACGTTAAGATTTGGGGATGTCTAGCTTATGTCAAGAAAGTTGACCCTGATAAGCTGGAATCTCGATCCGTAAAATGTAGGTTTGTGGGATATCCTAAAGAGATTTTAGGGTATCACTTTTACACCGATCATAGGGTGTTTGTCTCCAGACATGCTACCTTCTTAGAAAAATAGTTTATCCTTGAAGGGAACAGTGGGAGCAAGATTGAACTTAAAGACGTTCATGAAACACAAACTACTACGGTTCAAAAGGAAACTCCTGTTCAAATTAAACAACCTTATGTGGCATAGTGTTGACTCAGAGAAATGGCAGAGTGCCATGAAATCCGAAATGGATTCTATGTATGCCAACCAAGTATGGACCTTGGTTGAAGCACCTGAGGATGTTAGACTTATTGGGTGCTAAAGGGTATACAAGAGAAAGATTGAAGTAGATGGCTAGGTGGAGACCTACAAGGCTAGGCTCATGGCAAAATGATTCAGATAAAGGCAAAGGATTTACTTTGATGAAACTTTTTGCATGTAGCCCTACTCAAATCAATTCGTATTTTGCTTACGATCCATATATGGATTAAAGCAAGCTTCTCGTAGATGGAACATCCATTTTGATGAGACAATCAAATAGTTTGATTTTATCAAAAACATAGATGAACCATGTGTTTACAAGAAGGCTAGTGGGAGCGCGGTAACATTTCTTGTGTTGTATGTGGATGACATACTTCTTATAGGAAATGACATACCGAAGCTGCAATCAGTCAAAGTGTGGCTATCAAAGAACTTCACTATGAAGGACTTGGGAAAGACATCCTAGATTCTCGGTATGAAGATCTATAGAGATAGATCGAGAAGAATTATAGGTCTTACCCAAGGTACATACATCGAGAAAGTGCTTAAAAGGTTTAGCATGAAAACTCTACGATAGGTCTCATACCGATGAGCCGTGGAGTATCCCTTTTTGAGAAGATGTCCTAAGACACTTGAGGAAAGAGAGCGTATGAGTAAGATTCCTTATGCTTCAGCAATAGGATCTATCATGTACGCGATGTTATGTACTATGCCTGATGTTGCTTATTCAATTAGTTTGACGAGCAGATATCAGTCCAATCCAGGTGAAGACCGCTGGAAAGCAGTTAAGAACATCCTTAAGTACTTGCGAAGGACTAAGGATATTTTTCTTGTTTTTGGTGGATCTGAGTTGAAAATAGAGGGTTATACTGACTCTAGTTTTCAATCAGAAAGTGATGATAGCAAATCCATGTTAGGGTACGTGTCTACTCTGAAGGGTGGAGCGATTAGTTGGAAGAGTTCCAAATAGCCTACAACGGCTGACTCAATAGCGGAAGCAGAGTTTATAGATGCAAGTGACGCTGCAAAACTGTTTTGTGGTGCTTTCTTTTGATAGGAAGATCATTGAAAGTAGAGATGTCAACATTGAGAGAGTTGACACACATAACAACATAGTAGACCCACTCACTAAGCCGTAATCTCAGATTCACTTCGATCGTCATAATGAGTGAATGGGTATTAGATACTAGAATGATTGGCTTTAGTACAAGTGGGAGATTGAATGAGTTTGTCCTAAAATCCAATCAAGTAAACAAACAATGCACCACCTACAGAACTAGTGACATCTTAGAATTTCAGCTCTACTGCATTTAGTGCTCCCATGTGATCACTTGTTTTGCAGTTCGTATATTAATAAAGTGACCAAAAATGGTTCCATTTGTCCTACGTGCAAAACACAGTATGTTGATAGCAGTCCTCAGAAGCTAGTGTATGACTTCCCTTGCTGACACATATCATCCGCTTGCATTTATTGTGAAAGATGTTGCAAAGCTGTCAGAGCAGTCTCCTGGACATGTTCACAACAGCTGCATTGATTGTATCCCTTGGCAATCAGATTTCTGGTCGACATCGTCTCATGGATCAAAAACTTGGGTAATCTGTGGATCTGCTCTATCTTTTAAAAATCTGTGTTTTCTCATTAAGTTTGCTAGACATTGTTGTGCAACTGTGGCAAGGTTTTGGAGACCAGATATAACCCATGTAATTATTGAAACAGATGCAAATGGTTCCCGTAGAAGGACCATGAAAGTCCTCATGAGAATTTTATACGGACGATGAATCATCACTATAGACTATAGACTGTATAAAATCTTGTGCGGAAACAAACAAACAAATGGACGAAGAAACTTATGAAGTTACCCTAGACAATCATGGAGCTAGCCAATATCTTTCGCTATTCCTTGAGATTTTGGAACTGACACCATATCAGGACAATCAGAATTAAATTGCAATTGAACCTGTTAGTTTGACTTTAATATGTGGGCGGTGGGGCGGCGGCCGCCGGTGGCGGCCGCCTGCGGCGTCACTATAGCCGCCAGATTTGACTCACCTAACCCACCTACCCCTTAGATTGTGTCTATAAATAGATATGTATGTAAGGACTGTAAATACATCTAAAAAACCTCTGTAATCTATTTATCCTCTCAGATCAATACAATTTCTCTTCTGCATATAATCTTTCTTGCTTCCGTTATAACAAACTGGTATCAGAGCTTTGGTTGAATCTGCTGAAAAATTCTCGCCGGAGTTACTGTTCATCGCCGGAGAAGACGACACTGTTCAGGCGGAGTTACTGTTCATCGCCGGAGAAGACGACACTGTTCATCGCCGGAGAAGAAGACACTGTTCATATGGCACTGTTCATGGCACTGTTCACGTATACGGTACTGTTCACGTATACGATTCTGGGAAAAGATGTCTGGTGGTATTAGCGTCAAGGTCGACAAATTTACCGGGAGAAATAGTTTCAGTCTATGGCAAATCAAGATGCGTGCTCTGTTAAAACAACAGGGGCTCTGGGCGCCGTTGAACACAAAAACGGTTGCTTCTACAAGCGCTGAGATGGCCATTCTAGAAGAAAAGGCACATTCAACGATTTTGTTATGTCTTGCAGATGATATTATTACTGAAATTGCGGAGGAGGATACCGCGTCTGGTCTGTGGTTGAAGCTTGAAAGTCTTTACAAGACGAAGTCTTTAACAAACAAGTTGTTGCTGAAGCAACGTCTGTTCAGTCTGCGAATGCAGGAAGGTATGCCTCTTCGAGATCATTTAGATCAATTAAACACAATTTTATTAGAATTGCGTAATATTGATGTTAAAGTTGAAGATGAGGATGTTGCTTTGATTCTGTTAGTTTCTTTACCATTATCGTACGAGAACTTTGTGCAATCGTTTATTGTTGGTAAAGATACTATTTCTCTAGAGGAGGTTAGATCTGCTCTTCATTCTAGAGAGCTGCGACATAAGGCGGCTGGTACAGGTGCAGATAATCATGCTACTGGGTTGGTAGCTAGCGGGAGTAATGGACATGGAAAGTTGGGGAAGAAATCAGTTCCTAAGGATCCAAAACCTAATGATATCTGTAATTACTGTAAAGAGAAGGGACACTGGAAATCTTACTGTCCCAAGAAAAAGAAGCAACGGGATAATTTTGAAAGAGTTTGTCCTAAAATCCAATCATGTATGATGATTTAGGAAGAACTTTCTTGTACACTTATTTGATTTCATTAATATTAATAAAATACTTATTTGTTTTTATTACGGGCCTTATCTATTTAAAGTGTTTTAAATAAGATATTCCATGGTTTAAAGTAAAGCTTCTAGAATTATAATGAGATTATAATAGTGAGATCTAGAAGATGATAACTCTAGACTTAAACAGTTCTTGATCATAGGATAACTAATCGGAAGTTAGTGAATCCGCAAAGATTGGTACATACTATGCTTGCTCCTTTCAGGAGGATGTCTGTTCTCATAGGCATTTGTGTGGTGACACTATAGCTAGTATGTAGGTGCTTATTAAGGAATAAGTTCACTGAACATGACTCGATAAGTTGAACAACTAATGGAGTTTACTCACGTGTCGATAGTTGTTCACAGAGTGATAGTTGTACAAGTGTCCTTAGACTTGAGATCGTTAGAGTAATATTGTATATAATGAACTGTGCTTTGGTTTAGTCCTTAGTCTCAAGGACATCCATTAGGTTTATTCTGGGCATAGGGATTTATGTATGGAGATAGTTAATGGTCAATAAAGGATCTACCCCTTCTAGTAAAGAAGTGAATGTCCTATGTTATCCTTAGTATGCGAGTTCTGGAATCTCTGGCCAGAGTGTATGAAATTAGAAAGGAGTTTCTAATTTGCATAAATTTGAACTTTGCATTATGAATAAGAAATCATATGATTAAATTTGATAGGCTTGACACAAGATCCATGCCTTGTATTTAATCGGGATATTGTAGGGTAGAAGGAATTGATTGTACAGTAACTAGCACTGACAGGTTCTTGGTATTCTAAGCAGTGAATTCATATTATCCGGATAGTCGCGATATGTTGAGAAGCATCACTCACGATGTAGAATAAATATAATTAATCAGTTAATTATATTTAATGAATTTTAGAATTCATATAAATAATAAATAAAAAGTTTATTATTATTTATTTCTACTACCGGCTTAATATTGAACCTACAGGGTCACACCATAAAAAGATTAATTTATTGATGAAGGTATTTTGAGAGAGCAAGTTATTTTCTAAAGAGTTTAGAAAAATAATAATGATTAAAATAGTTTTAATTATTAATTAAACATTTTATAAGATAAAGTGTGGGATTTATATATTAATATATATTGATATATTAATTATACTAAAACCTACTTGTTCCCTATAAATAGAATGAGATAGTTCATTCTAAGAACACACTTGTGTTTTTGTGAAAAACCTAAAGGGAGCTAGCCTCCATCTTCTTCATCTCTCTCTCTCTCTCTCAAGAAGGAAAAGTTCCATTTTTATAAAGCTTCGAGTTTTATAAAAAGCTTTATCGAAGAATCAATTTTGGTGGATACCGGTAGAGTGCTTCACACTCTGAGAAGCAACTGCTAGCAACCATCTAGACACCATCTTCGAATTTTCAAGGTAAGGTTTCGATTCCTCCGCTTTTTCATTTTTATATGATTTTCTATATGTGCGATATATGGTTTTTACAGAAATAAATTGTTATATCACGCTTCCGCTCGTCCGTAAATTCCTTCAAATTTGACAGATACTGCTGCTGTAGCTGATGCTACTTCTGAAGAAGATATTGCTCTAGTTGCTGTCAAGGACACACATCACTCTGATGTGTGGATTCTTGATTCTGGAGCGTCTTATCATATATGTCCGCGCAGGGAGTGGTTTACAACCTACGAGCAAGTAGACGGTGGCAAGATTTCTATGGCTAACAGTTTTGCTTGTGAGACGGTTGGAATAGGCTCGATTAAAATTCGGACACATGATGGTAAATTCTGCACATTGAATGATGTTAGGCATGTTCCACTTATGACAAGGAATTTGATATCTTTGAGTATGTTAGACAGCAAGTGTTTCAGTTTTCAAGGTGAAGGTAGAGTTCTACATGTCTGCAAGGGTTCTAATGTGGTTTTGAAAGGTGTTAAACGTGGTACCTTGTATCTTCTTCAAGGTTCTACGTTATCAGGTTCTGTTGCTGTCGCGTCCTCGGAAAAGATTAAGAGGCTGCGAACTGATAATTGTCTGGAATTTTGCTCATTTGAGTTTGATGAGTTCTGTAAGAATGAAGGGATTTCTGGGCATCATACAGTCAGGGATACACCGCAGCAGAATGGTGTAGTAGAGCGTATGAATCAGACACTTCTGGAGAGAGCTAGTTGCATGCACTCTAATGCTGGACTAACTAGAAGATTCTTGGCGGAAGCAGTTAGTACATCAGGTTATCTGATAAATCGTGGATCTGCGATTGTTTCAAAAAGTGGTGGTGTTGAGAAACAGGTGGAGCAGGAAGTCACTCAAGATGAGAGTGAACCACAACAAGAAGTTCAACAACCACAGTCAGAATCAGAATCATCAGTACCAGTAGTAAATCAGCACAGTTTGGTCAGACACACTTCCATCAGGGTGCTACTAGCGGTAGTTGCTCATTAGAATCTGGAGCGTGTACAACTCGATGTGAAGACAGCTTTTTTTTTTTGCATCTGGTACATCTGGAAGAGTTTTTTTTATCTGGTACATCTGGCATTATTATGATGCATCTGGTACATCTGGAAGAGTTTTTTTTTATCTGGTACATCTGGCATTATTATGATGCATCTGGTACATCTGGAAGAGTTTTTTTATCTGGTACATCTGGCATCATTATGATGCATCTGGTACATCTGGAAGAGTTTTTTTTATCTGGTACATCTGGCATTATTATGATGCGTCTGGTACATCCGTTATCTATTTTTTGTGAGAGGATTCAAGTCAAGGTGGAGATTTGTTAGTTTGACTTGAATATGTGGGCGGCGGCGGCGTCACTATAGCCGCCGAATTTGACTCACCTAACCCACCTACCCCTTAGATTGTGTCTATAAATAGATATGTATGTAAGGATTGTAAATACATTTGAAAAACCTCTGTAATCTGTTTATCCTCTCAGATCAATACAATTTCTCTTCTGCATATAATCTTTCTTCGGCGGCACTATAGCCGCCGGATTTGACTCACCTAACCCACCTACCCCTTAGATTGTGTCTATAAATAGATATGTATGTAAGGATTGTAAATACATCTGAAAAACCTCTGTAATCTGTTTATCCTCTCAGATCAATACAATTTCTCTTCTGCGTATAATCTTTCTTGCTTCCGTTATAACAGAACCTCATGTCCAAGTAGTGAGTCCTGAGATATCAAGCTTGTTCCTAGTAACCCACTTGTGTCCTTCAGCATCAGAAGAGATCTTAAAACTAACAACATATTGTGGGTAAACATGGGTATTCTTCTTTGTAGCCCACACTATATAGTGCCGACCATGAGGTCTTGCATCAGGATAACCAGTCCTACCACCCATTTCGCGGTCATGCCCATTCAAATGATGATTATATCCAAACCTTCTATCACCGCCTCCATAACCACCTCTTCCGGGCAGATTTTATCAAACACCGTTGGTTTAGGTCTTTTATCAAACACCTGGTGAGTATCGCAAAGCTCACAAGATTTTCACAAACCACTGACACGCACTAGATGCTACAGCAGACATACTTACAGAGGCCTTCGATTTTCAATCATCTCAGCAAATATGTTCAAATTACACTTAAAAGAGTTAAAGCTTTGAAGGGGTTGAGCCCACAAATCTTTGCTCTTCAAAGCTCCCATCTTTCTACTTCTACTCAACCATCTCTCAAAGCATGCCAATTATTTAAGAGTCCAGAATCTTGTTGGAGGTAGCTTTATTGATTCACAGTCAGTTGAATCTATCGATGTTTTAAATCCAGTAACATAAGAAGTTGTTTCTCAAGTACCTTTGACTACAAAAGAAGAATTTAAGGCTGCAGGAATCGGAGGCTCTGATACCATGATAACTTTTGTAAATTGAATAATCAAAGACATGTAATTGTAGAAGGAGGAGATGAACAATAAAGATATAACATGTTCAAATAACTGAAATATATTAATGACTACATTGTAATGATCTTGACCGGAAATGAGAGTAAGGAGACTTTATATATAGCCCAACTGTATTTAACTACAATATTACTAAACTACCCCTTATATCTATTTTATTTCTCCAATAAATATGTTAGATTCATCATTCAATTGATGCTTTTCTCCGTATTTGTTCAATGGCTGTTTCGAAAAGCTTGGCTAAGCTTATTTTCTCGAGTAGTGTACTGTATCAGGTTGTCTGACAGTGGTTTTCTTATATATATCTAGCTCAAGGTGAGGGCTCTCCTTATACTCGTCGATTTGATTATCTAATTGTGGTGAAAACTGCAGATTGTTGGTCATCTATCCATTACGGATTTAACATCTTATTTTTGACAAAACCAGTTTAATGCACGTGCTTCGCACACGGGAGTTCATATTTTAAATAAAATTTATTTTAAATTTTAATAAATTATAGTATATAATTTTACAATATAGAAATAAAAATTGGTAGTAGTATTAAAAAGTTGCCTACTTTAATAAATTAAAATGTTAAATTCTTTAAGAACATGAGTTTGTTTTGATAATTTAAATTACAATTAATATAAGAAATTATTAATATATTAATTTATTTTAAAAACATCATAAAATTGAACACTATAACATTATTTTAGTGATGTCAACTATATCATGAATGTAATAGTAGTAGATATAAAGAATAAATTAAAATAACTAAATCATAATATCAAAAAAATTAAAGTTATACTGCACTATAACCTAATCCTAAGCATATAATTTACTACTATAATAGGTCATGGATATCTATCAAACCTGAATATGGATTAAAAAAAATTAAAATAATTTAAAATTTGTGGAAGGAAATAATTTTTGGCAAGAATGTTAAGAAAATAATTTGTGTTTTGTGAAGGAAATAATATTTTGGCATTTTGAAATATTTTAATTGGATGGTCCTGACGGGCACATTATAATTATAACCGATCAAAATTATTTGTTAATATTTTTTTGGTATTATCAAGGAAATAATTTTTGGCAAGAGTGGTTTGTCATGATGTGTATTTTATATAATATCGAGTCAATATATTTTAAAATATAGATCATATCATATAAATGGATGGGTAATATAAACGGATTTGGCAAGAATGTTTTAATTGGATGGCCCTGGCGGGCCCATTATAATTATAATTGACAATTGTTAGAAAGGAAATAATTTGGAAACAAAATAATTCGTGTTTTGTCAAGGAAATTTTTTTTGGCAAGATTGTTTTTGTCAAGGAATTTTTTTTGGCAAGATTGTTTTAATTGGATGGCCCTGGCGGGCCCATTATAATTATAACCAATTATTTGGCATTAATAATAACAATTGCCACATTTTTGGTATTATCACGGAAATAATTTTTGGCAAGAGTCGTTTGTCATGATGTGTATTTTATATAACTAGCTTAAAACCCGTGCGATGCACGGATTTTTTTTATTTTAATATTATATGAATTTTTCATTTATTTAAATTAATTTTTTAAAACATGAATTTTGGAGGCTTACATTTTTATATGAGATGATTTGATAATAATTGTATAAATGTTATCCCTGATATTTCTAGAAATGGAGCGATTTTAGTTAGAAAATATAGAAAAGATGATAGGTTTTAGTTGAAAAAGTAATCGGTTAAATATAGGTAATTATAAAACTATTATTTTATTTTATTAATAGAATGTCCATGATATGATTAGGAAAAAATAGGATTTAGTTAGAGAAAATTAAAAAGATAACATGTTCTAGGTGAAAAAGATAATTGATTAGTTTATAGTAATTATTATTTAATTAAGTTATTTTATTAAATACAATTGCATGTAATATTTTTATAAAAGGAAAAAATTAATGTTGACCGTGATATTTCTAATAAAAGAAGGATTTTAGTTAGAAAAGATGATATGTTTTAGCTGAAAAAGGTAATCGGTAACTATTAATATTAAATATTATTATTTTATTTTATTAAATAGAACCATCCTTAATATAATTGGAAAAAGTGAGATTTTAGTTAGAAAAAATAGAAAGGTAACGTAAAAATTAAAAAGATGGCATGATTTATGTGAAAAAAGTTAATTGATTAGCTTATATTAATTATAATTTAATTATGTCATTTTACTAAATAAAATTGATCATAGTTTTTAGAAAATGAGAAATTAATGTTGCCCGTGATATTTCTAGAAAAAAGAGGATTTAATTAGAAAAAATAGAAAGAAGATCCGTTTTAGCAGAAAAGGTAATCGTTTAATTATTAGTATTATAATATTATTATTTATTTTTTTGTTTAAATAGAAACGTCTGTGATATAATTGGAAAAAGAAAGGTTTTAGTAAGAAAAAAGAAAAAAGGTAACCGTGCATGATATAATTGGAAAAAGAGATATGTTAGTTAGAGAAAATAGAACGTGTTTTGGGTGAAAAGTGTATTTGATTAGTTAATAGTAATTATAATATAATTATGTTATTTTATTAAACAAAATTGCTCAAACTATTTTATTAAATGGAGAAATTTTAGTTAAATAAAATGTAAAAGATATTCTATTTTACCTGAAAAAGGAAATTATTTAGTTGTTGAAAAATAGAAAAGGTAATATGTTTAACTTGAAAAGGGAAATTGATTAATAAAGAAAAATTTTAGTTAGATAAAATATAAAAGAATATTGTATTTTACCTGAAAAAGGAAATTATTGAAATTTTAGTTAAATAAAATGTAAAAAATATTCTATTTTATCTGAAAAAGAAAATTATTTAGTTATTGAGAAAAGGGAATATGTTTAACTTGAAAAGGGAAATTGATTAATAAAGGAAAAATTTTAGTTAGATAAAACATAAAAGAATAGTGTATTTTACATGAAAAAGAAAATTATTTAATTCTTGAAAAATAGAAAAGATAATATGTTTAACCTCAAGAACGAAATTGATTAGTTAATAGATCTGTAATTGAGCAAGGGTAAATAAGTAAAATCAATAGGTAGAGAAATTTTAGTTTAATAAAATGTAAAAGATATTCTATTTTACTTGAAAAAAGGAAATTATTTAGTTGTTGAAAAATAGAAAATGTAATATGTTTAACTTGAAAAGGGAAATTGATTAATAAAGGAAAAATTTTAGTTTGATAAAATATAAAAGAATATTGTATTTTACATGAAAAAAGAAATTATTGAAATTTTAGTTAAATAAAATGTAAAAGATATTCTATTTTACCTGAAAAAGCAAATTATTTAGTTATTGAAAAATAGAAAAGATAATATGTTTAACTTGTAAAGGTAAATTGATTAATAAAGGAAAAATTGTAGTTAGATAAAATATAAAAGAAGATAATATGTTTAACCTCAAGAAGGAAAGTAATTGAGTAAGGGTAAATAAGTAAAATCAATAGGTTAGTAATTGGATGCAAGGGTAATTAGGTAAATTCAATGGGTACCAACCAACCGACCAACCAAACTTTTAATGTTTCGGAATTTATATAATAGTATAGATATGGGGTCAATATATTTTAAAATATGGATCATATCATATAACTGGATGGGTAATTTAAACGGATCCCGAACCTAATCCTAAACATATAATTTAATACTATAATGGGTCATGGATATCTATCAAACCTAAATATGGATCCCGAACCTGAGAAAAGGATTATTCAGCAATTTATAATATACTAGTTTAATGCCCGTGCTTCGCACACGGGAGTTCATATTTTAAATAAAATTTATTTTAAATTTTAATAAATTATAATATATAATTTTACAATATAGAAATAAAAATTGGTAGTAGTATTAAAAAGTTGTCTACTTTAATAAATTAAAATGTTAAATTCTTTAAGAACATGAGTTTGTTTTGATAATTTAAATTACAATTAATATAAGAAATTATTAATATATTAATTTATTTTAAAAAGATCAAAAAATTGAACAATATAACATTATTTTAGTGATGTCAACTATATCATGAATGTAATAGTAGTAGATATAGAGAATAAATTAAAATAATTAAATCATAATATCAAAAAAATTAAAGTTATACTGCACTATAACCTAATCCTAAGCATATAATTTACTACTGTAATGGGTCATGGATATCTATCAAACTTGAATATGGATTAAAAAAAATTTAAAATAATTTAAAATTTGTGGAAGGAAATATTTTTTGGCAAGAATGTTTTAATTGGATAGCCCTGGCGGGTATAATTATAATTGACAATTGTTATAAAGGAAATAATTTTTGGAAACAAAATAATTCATGTTTTGTCAAGGAATTTTTTTTTGGCAAGGTTGTTTTAATTGGATGGTCCTGGCGGGCCCATTATAATTATAACCAAAAATTTGGCAACAACTGCCAAATTTTTGGTATTATCAAGGAAATAATTTTTGGCAAGAGTGGTTTGTCATGATGTGTATTTTATTTAATATCGGGTCAATATATTTTAAAATATGGATCATATTTGTGGAAGGAAATAATTTTTGGCAAGAATGTTAAGAAAATAATTTGTGTTTTGTGAAGGAAATAATATTTTGGCATTTTGAAATATTTTAATTGGATAGTCCTGGCGGGCACATTATAATTATAACCAATCAAAATCATTTGTTAATACTTTTTTGGTATTATCAAGGAAATAATTTTTGGCAAGAGTGGTTTGTCATGATGTGTATTTTATATAATATCGAGTCAATATATTTTAAAATATGGATCATATCATATAAATGGATGGGTAATATAAACGGATTTGGCAAGAATGTTTTAATTGGATGGCCATGCCGGGCCCATTATAATTATAATTGACAATTGTTAGAAAGGAAATAATTTTTGGAAACAAAATAATTCGTGTTTTGTCAAGGAATTTTTTTTTGGCAAGATTGTTTTTGTCAAGGAAATTTATTTTAGCAAGATTGTTTTAATTGGATGGCCCTGGCGGGCCCATTATAATTATAACCAATTATTTGGCATTAATAATAACAACTGCCAAATTTTTGGTATTATCAAGGAAATAATTTTTGGCAAGAGTGCTTTGTCATGATGTGTATTTTATTTAATATCGGGTCAATATATTTTAAAATATGGATCATATTTGTGGAAGGAAATAATTTTTGGCAAGAATGTTAAGAAAATAATTTGTGTTTTGTAAAGGAAATAATATTTTGGCATTTTGAAATATTTTAATTGGATGGTCCTGGCGGGCACATTATAATTATAACCAATCAAAATCATTTGTTAATATTTTTTTGGTATTATCAAGGAAATAATTTTTGGCAAGAGTGGTTTGTCATGATGTGTATTTTATATAATATCGAGTCAATATATTTTAAAATATGGATCATATCATATAAATGGATGGGTAATATAAACGGATTTGGCAAGAATGTTTTAATTGGATGGCACTGACGGGTCCATTATAATTATAATTGACAATTGTTAGAAAGGAAATAATTTTTGGAAACAAAATAATTCGTGTTTTGTCAAGGAATTTTTTTTTGGCAAGATTGTTTTTGTCAAGGAAATTTATTTTGGCAAGATTGTTTTAATTGGATGGCCCTGGCGGACCCATTATAATTATAACCAATTATTTGGCATTAATAATAACAACTGCCAAATTTTTGGTATTATCAAGGAAATAATTTTTGGCAAGAGTCGTTTGTCATGATGTGTATTTTATATAATATCGGGTAAATATTTTTTAAAATATGGATCATATCATATAACTGGATGGGTAATTTAAACGGATCCCGAACTTAATCCTAAGCATATAATTTAATACTATAATGGGTCATGGATATCTATCAAACCTGAATATGGATCCCGAACCTGAGGAAAGGGTTATCCAGCAATTTATAATATATAGATAGATTCGTACTCTCCATATTTCGTAAAGGAAATGAGGGAGATACCCCAAACTCCCCAAGAGGAGGGGGAAAGGTAGATTTAGCGAGTTTGCAAATTATTATTTTACCTTTTTGGTACCAGATAATCATCAAGAATATTGAGATTTTCTTAAAAAATACTAACTTAAACAAAATTGCAAAAAATCCTTCAATATTTTTGCAAGCAAAATATTCGCATTTTGCGGAAAAATGGTAAAAATATGGATTTTTTTCAAAACAATTTGCAAAAATACGAATTCAATAATTTGAATCAACATCATCACCAAATACAACTATAAATTCATAAAACTTGTTATTGGATAATTTGCACTGAAAAAATAATAGAAAATACCATAATGATATAACAAACTTTAATTTATCTATTTGCTATATGAATTATTAATTTATAAAAATCACTAAATTAACATTCAAATTAAGAGCAATGTTAAAGATATCGAACGAGTATCAAAATCTGTTTCCAAATTACCCAGATAAATTAACAATTTAAAAAAACATTATTAATATAATTTATATTTATATAAATATAAAGTATTAATTACATTGTAACTACTCCCTCCGTCCCTCATGGTTGTTTACATGAGGGATGGACACGAAAACCAAGAAAATGTGTAAAAAATGAGATAGTGGAGGAAAGTAGTGGGTGTAATAATATTTTTTATTGTTAAATATATGAGATAGTGGGTGTAATAGTAGGACTATTTTTAGAATGTAAAGAAATGAGAGGGACATCCCAAAGATAGAGGGAGTAATTACTAATAGACCTTACTCCCTCCGTCTCTAAAAACTTTTCTCATTTCTCTTGGACACGTTTGCCAACGCACACTTTTAATCGTTAATATCTTTAATTTTGTATTAGTTTTAAATATAAAAACTCCACTGTATTAAAGTTCTCATAAATATGAATCCAACGAGATCACTCATGACTATATTTGGTCTTATAGATTAGATGTAAATTAGTAATTTGTGTGATGTTATGAACAGTCCCGACATATCAAACGGGAGAAGCAATATGAGACAGAGGGAGTAACATTTGACATCAGAAATTCAGAATCAATTTAAAAAATTTAACATTTTCTTCAATTATACCATAAAAAAATAAAAATTGTGATTTGAACGCACATATAAGGATGGGTGCCAGCTAGTATTTTGTAGTGTCCCCCACAAATTCAAACCCCTCTCTTCTGTCTAGACCACGACGGCACGACCACACTGCTTCACTTTCACTCCCCAACTCTCTCTCTCTCTCTCTCTCAATCTCCCTCTCTCTCGTTCTCCCCATCACATTTTGTCTCTTCTTAATTTTACTTAAAAACAAACGAACAAATGATATTACATCAACATGGGTAAGACTACACGGTGGTTCCGCTCTCTTTTTTCCAAGAAACCCCCACCGTCATCCGGTGACACTCACCGGAGTAATGGTGGTGTTAGATCTAGTGGTGGGCCCAGTTCTTCAGCTGTTGATGCTAATAAACATGCTATTGCAGTAGCTGCTGCTACTGCTGCTGTTGCTGAGGCTGCTCTTGCTGCTGCTCAAGCTGCTGCTGAGGTTGTAAGATTGACTAGTGGTGGGACCAGTAATGGTGGTGGTGGGACCAGTTATGGTGTGAGAGATAGAAGGAAGGAATGGGCTGCTGTTGTTGTTCAATCTGCTTTTAGAGCTTATTTGGTTAGTTTCTCCTCTCTCTCTCTCTCTCTGTCTCAATGCTTTCATTGAATTCTTGGATAATTCAATAACCCCTTTTAAATTTGTGGAATTAATGTTTGGTTGTTATGTTTGTTATTGAATTCTTAGATAACCCTTTTGAATTTGTAGAAATTAATGTATGGTTTTTATGTTTTTAGTGAATTCTTGGATACCCTTTTTTTATTTTTATATGAATATAGCTGAAAAGTGTGTATTTATCTGGTTTATAGTTTTGAATTTGAGTGAATTTGAAAAGATAAGGCCATAAGGGTGGTTAGTGATTGTAATTTGTAAGTGATTCTTGAATTGTGTGTCTGATATTGTAATTGCAAACTTTGGGAGGTGTTTTTTTCTTGTTTGGCTTATAGAAGTTATGTTTGACGATTTGATCGATTTCATTTTTAAAAATGTAGGGATGTACAGGTTACAGTAAAGATTGTGGTTACAAGAATTGGCTTAATAATTTAAGATTGATCATCACTTGTTTAAAATGTGTATGGCTAGGTTGTACCGTGATGTTAGGGTAATGAAAGGAAGTAATGATATTGATATGCTGGACTCAAAATGTTTATGATTGGTGGGTTAGTTATTAAGGTACATCTTAGTCAAGTGGGTTACCTTATTTGAGGGCAAAAGGATTAAGACTTACAGGTGCAATGCACCTAGAAAAAACTAGTTAATTGGGATCTGAATGCTATGAATGATTGATCGTATGCCAGATGCACTGTGGACATGTATCTGACATTCTGATGTTTCTGGCTTGGGCACAATAACAATTGACTTATTTAAACGTAACTGTTGGAGATAACTTTCGTTTTTGACGAAATTCAACTTGTTTACTTATGTATACATTGTCTAGAAGAATGCAACAACTAATTACAACTATGTCTTTTATATATTATTTTGAAAGTAAACACTTTATAAAAAAGCATACTCTATTGCAGGTTCTATGATGAAAATAAATTTTCCAGTTAGAATTTTCTATATGGTGGATAGATTTGTAATTGGAGGTAGGTGGGCATAGTCATTATTGTATCCAAGTAAATGTTTACTAAAGCTACAAAGCATTACTTTAGAGTTTAGATATGCAAAGCTAGATATGAAACTCTTCCTCAAGCACCTTTATGACTTTTCATTATATAGATTTGTGACTAGTAATGATAAAAGACTTACAAAACACTTTATATTATCAACGTTGGCCGTTGGACTGTTCAAATAATATTAATCATATTACATATATGATATACCTACTGAATCACATGTTTAATTAGTGGATGCAGTGGTACTAAATTATTTTGATAATTTTATGTGCATGGCTTCTATTATGACATCACTTCACTTCTGTTTTTACCCTTCTATTACATTGATGCCCTAGTGGTTTGGTCTTAAAACTGTCTCTTACTTCCTCAATAATTTGCACTTCTTTTACATTGGTTTTTACATCCACCAGCTGGTGCCAAAAGTATAGTTTAGTTTATATTGGTGGTTGTATGCAACCATTTTGATGTCTTAAATTGATCTAGACCATGACCGTGTACAGTTGCATGTAATCTACTATCACCTGAAAAACTGTAATAACATTATTAATTTTATTACTTTTGGTATGGCTGGTACTATATTGCGCTATTAGTTGGTACGGAGTCGAATGCTAATTATGAATTTGTTCATGGATGTACCCTAGGCAAGAAGGGCATTGAAGGCACTGAAAGCATTGGTGAAGCTCCAAGCACTAGTAAGAGGCCACATTGTGAGAAAGCAAAGTACACATATGCTCCAGCGAATGCAGGCCATGGCCAGAATCCAGGCTCGAGCATGTGCACATCGGGCCTACACTTCAGAATCACCACATTCTAGCAGCAAGTCATCCCACTCACACCAAACTGTATGTCCCATTTCTCATATATATACTTTAATGAAAGATACTATCATTTGAGAAGCTTTCCTTTCCCTCGAGTATAAACTTCTCTTTCTTTAATCATGTTGTGACTATTGAATGGTATTTGCAACTAATTATGGATCACCAACAGGGCGTTGCAGCTCTTGAAACATTTGATCACCAGATCCGTACATATGGTAAAAGAAATGAGTCACCTCTCAAGGTAGGCAATTTATCCTCTAACTACGTAACAAATGAACGCAACCTTAATCTTGAAGTTGTAAATTTGGCTGTCAAGTTTTGCCTGCCTGTGATTTATTTTGTAAAATCATGCAGAGAAATAGTTCAAAATCTGGTATCAAGGACAGTGTTAGACCAGAGGGGATAAATGTTGGTTCAAGTTGGTTAGACCAATGGATGGAAGAAAATTCACGAAACAGACAGAAGGATACTGCATCTAAAATCAGCCACGCAGATGATGAGAAGAGTGACAAAATTCTTGAAGTGGACACTTGGAAGCCTCGTATGAATCTCGGGCAAGGTGGCAAAGTCTTCCAAAGTTCACAGCATATTCCAGCTTGGAATAAGAATGAAAACATGTCCCTGCCTTTTGACTCTCTATCAAGGCTTTCCACACAATCTCAGAGTTCAAACCCAGGTTCAGTTCGTCAGGAGATCTTACATCTGAAATCACTGCAAATGCGTTACGAAATTGATCAAACAGCAGCTTGGGCTGCTGAAAACAGCCCTGGAGCACACTCGACTTCATCTAGACCAGGGAGTAGTAGTAGTAGAAGAGGTCCCGCAACCCCTGTTAGGAGTGAATTTTCACAGAACTACTACAGCAGTTACATGGGTCACCCAAATTACATGGCCAATACAGAATCATATCAGGCTAAAGTCAGGTCCCAGAGTGCCCCAAGACAGAGAATGGACTTTGAGAGACCTGCTTCAACCAAACGGTTTGCTGGTGGATATTTGGATGAAGAGACCAGCTCAGATAGGGGGTGGCCTTTACATGGTAACTTGAACTTCAGGAGTAGAATTAATCAAGATACTGGTCGCTCGCATATAACTGGAATGCAATACCGAGGTTATGATCCTACATATGGAAATAGATGACAATGTAGTGATTGCCCTAATGACGTCCGAGTATGTTGGTTCGAAAGAAGAATTTATTTTAAACTGAGCTTTGTGGTGGATACTGTCAATAGTTCTACATCAGGACTTCTATTTGACAGAATGTGAATTGTGTGGTTAACCCTTTTTGTTTCGTTGGTTGTTTTCCGTCAGAGTGTTCAAAGTCTAAATTGTTTCATTGTAAAAATGCCATTGACATGGAGAAGTTGATTGTAGGAAGAATGGAAGATAATGGTGTTGCTGTGTTAATTTATCATACTGCATTTTGTTATGGAGACCAGATTTTCTCATTTTTCTTGGTTGTCTATTGCAAGCCAATATTTCGGTGATAATAAATAATAGCAGGTTAGAAGAGTTTTTATCAACTTTTGAGGTTCCAAACACCAAACTAGCTCATGTACAAATGTTGTGTCTTAAAAAATAAGATGCAAAATAGAAGGAGATGTGTTATTGTACATATATTGATTTAAGTTGATGACAGGAGTGTTTTTTTTTTTTTTGCCTAAGTTTTGGAATACTGGAGCTTGTTATTAGATCGGATTACTGGAGCTTCATACTAATAATCAGTTTAATATTTAATTATTTTAATAAAAGATCACCGGAGATGGGACTGTAATGAGTCGGATTCGGATTGGATCATCCTAAATTCATATTCGAATCCGTTAAGATTTTTCAGGTTCAGATTGGATTAGGAGTTGAAATTTTTTTAGATCGATCCATATCTGATCTGTTCGAACCTTCGACTTGATCCGTTTAATAAATTAAAATAATTTTTCTTTTACTTTTTAATTCAAAAAATAGTTTGTTTTTAATTTTTTTACGAAGTAAAAATAAAATTTATGACATATCATTGACAAATCCAAATTTACATTTCAAAATAATATTATTTTATGTAAAATATTATATGTAACATATATTTATATATAATTAATATATATTACATAAATATATAAAATTTTTAATAAATATAATATATTTGGATCGGATCGTTATTAAATTGGATTATACTAAATTCATAACCGCTTGTTATCCTTATCAAATTGAATAATTAACAGATCAAATTTCTTTTACTAAAATTTATATCCTAATTTAATTACGGATCGAATCGAATAAGTCTCCCCAAGTCCTTGTATACACACATCTTTGGATTATGCTGGATCAAGTGGAGTAGTCTATGGCATGTTGGTTTTTCTTTTTATGGGTCAACACTCTGATTTCATACTTTGGACTTTTGGAGCATGACTTTTGGAGCATGTCCACAAAATTCCTATTCTCATCTGTGACACATCAAGTAAATAATGTGCGTGTCCATTGTAACAATTTAACAAATATCTGTCCTCATCTTTAGTTGAATTTTTATTGTATAACAATAATATGTTTATAATTTTATCCAAAACAATATAATTTATCAATAATAACAAAAATTCTCTAATAATATCACTTACTATGAGCAATTATGAACATAGACTGCTTAGTCACGAGTTCAACTTCCATTCATATGACAGCCGAATTTGATGTATAGAGTTAAATCCCGAACTCGAACAATATTTTATATATTTAATTAAATCAAAATTATTACAACTTATTTAAATTTTTATTAAATTTCCATCAAAATTTAAAAGATTTATAATTTTATCGAACTCGAACCAAAACTCGAATCCCAACTATTTCGTTGGAGCATAAATCCACTCGAGCAGACCGGGATTACATGACACACGTGCGAGCAAGCAAACACAAGTCACAAGTGTAAATCTTTAAAGAAAACAAGTCATCATCATCTACCACCTTATTTTTCCACACTATAAAACAAGAAAGATGCTTCCTCTCATCTTCCAAAGTAGATCACTTCAAAACCTTGCTTTTTAACCCATAACCCATCTCACTCCTTCGCTACAGGTACTCTTCCCTCTCCATTTTTTTTTGCAAATATATTTCCATGCTTCATTTTTACTATTATCTTTGTATATTTAATTTTTTTGTGCTTTTAATGCTTGTTATATGTAGTTGTTTTTGGTGTTATACATGTCATCCATACTGTATAGTGGTTTCGAAATGAATTCCAAATGCTTACGCGACGAATTGTATGGATGCATAGGCCCTCTACGTTTCGAAATTTGTCGCGTAAGCATTTGGGATCCATTTTGGGAACTTTAGACTATTTTTAGTCTAAATTTGAAGGGTCTGCATATGTGGTTTTGAAGTTGAATTTTCCACTAAATCATGATCCTACATTTTAACATCTTTATATTAGGTATGTTTGTAGTTTAGATGCTTTTTTTTTTTTTTGCTAAATGAATAGTGGTTGATGACTTTATGCCCTCTGAAACAATTATTAATCCCGCTTCATTTGGCTTGATTCTCTTGTTATTGACTGATTATACCTTGTATATTAGGAAATAGTGAAGGTGATTTTCGTATCTGGTTACGGATATCTCCTACTATTTAACCAGAGCAGAAATGTCGACGAGGAGCATAGAGTTAGAAGTTGAGGACCACTATTTGACTGAAAATATTCCTGCAGAAATTGTGGAGAACTGGAAAGATTTCTTTCCTGAACATGAGGACTTTAGTCGTGAACAGATCCTTTTCCTGCAGGTACTTTGAAATTTGGATTGAGTATCTATTTATTCAACATCAAGCAAAGTGGAAAGACTTCTCTAGAAATACTACTCAGTCACTTTTTTGCTCAAGCAATTTACTTGTATTGATTCATTTGTCATTTTTCAGAAGAGTGTGTTAATATCGATTCAAGAAGATGGAAGGAATAGGGGAAGCACCTCTGTTCGTAGCCATAGCAGTCACAAGAGTCATTCCGAGGAGCAAGAGGGTGAATCTTCACATGGGGGAAGTACTAACTCACAAGTAGCCCTAGATGAAGCTTTAGCTAGATCTTTGCAGGAGCTAGGAGACGACTTTGAGGATTTTTATCTTCACGAACACAATGACACTGAATCTGGTAAAAATTATGTGTCTATAATTTAATTATTTAAAATTGCTAATACAATTGCATTTTGCTAGCTTGGTGACTAAGCACTTTTGTACGTCATTGAATACAACTGAGTGATCTAGAGGGCAAGTAAGTTAGTTACTATGTTGATCCTTTCTTTTAGCTTAGTTATTGGCCTTTCTCAGTGAACATGTCGCTGGCAAATGTTAAGATATAATCAGTAAAATCCTTAGTTAGAGCTTAGAGGTGCTGAGTTAAGATATTAATAATAATAATAGCTTATCACAAATATTCTTTTAGCTAATACATTTGGAACGTTTGTAGGAGTGTGTCCAGAACTCGACTGTAAGCTGCCAGTCATATGCTGTACAAAATGCCCTAAAATTACACAGCAATCTTGATTTGATATGTATGGCAGTAGCTCAGGATCATGTAGCGTTACATTCTATGGCTGTCAACTGTTGCATAATGAACAGTCTCTTGAAACCTGGAAAAGTTGAATGTATAAAATGCAAACAGCAAAGTTGTATGTTTGGTTTACTTTGATCTTGTCATACATGATATATAATCTACCCTTGCAGGCTCACAGCCTGCTTAAGTTTCTACATGATAGCCATTGAATATGAAGTGCTGTATCAGAAGTGTATGCTTTACTTCTTTAGGAAATGTCATTTCCACATGGTTTATTTGATAAGGATTCTATCCCATGATGATGGGATGGGTCTAATTTTCTTGTAGGAGTCTTGTAATGTGAACATAGCAGTTCCTGCCTTTAGGAGTGTTAAATAAAAAGGCCTTAGTGTGTGTTTTATTCTTATCATAATTTACACTTATTCTTCTTATCGTTCTAATCACTCAATCAAAGCTTGACAATCTACTTTAACATAGGCTTGTTGACATGATTATGTTTATAAAAATGATTGCAAAAGGTGCACTACCATCTTTACTCTTAAGTTTCTTCATAAAGCCACCAAAACGCAATACATTGGATATCTTGTTAATTAGGGTGCCTTCTGAGATTTAAGAAACACTTTTGTGTAGAAAATGATTTATATATACAGGGAGGGAGGTCTATTTAAGTAAGTTTTTGGCCATATATAGGTCTGATTTTTTCACAGGGATCGTAACTATTTTGACTAGGTCTCAACAACATAGCCATTCTTGAGGATTTTCACTTCTCAAAGCAGATTGCAGAAACCAGCTACATCATTATTGATACTCTTGTAATAAGTTTGCCATCAGTTGCATAGTAATTGAGTCGCTAATTTAGATGTATCCTTTACCAGCTTCGCACAGTTCAAGTACAATATTTGTTTATGGTAGACATTTATATAATATATTCTTACAAACAAATCTCTTGACTTCTTCTGAAGAAAATGGCTAGAAGAGAAGATCAAGATTTAGAAAATCAAATTTGTTAAGTGACCAAATCTCCGAAAACTTGAGGTATTAGGAGGCCTTAATTGGATCATATACTATATTCAACAAAAATGTGCACAAAAAGAAGGATACAGAACAGTTGTATTTATCAGGGAAGACATGTAAAATTTGTCTGCCTACTCTTTTCATTATACCACCATTTAAACCCTCTCCTGGTATGTATACTTAAAACTTATAAACATGTATAAAGTATCAGTATAACCTCCATGCACATGCATACGTAGATGAGAGTGTGTGTCTGTCTATAATTATTATTGATAGAAGAGAATCCTCCACATCTACTGCCCCTTCTACTAATGTGACCTATGATGGTTAATGGGCATACATAGTTTACAGTTAGATTCCTCATTGATACTGCCTCACAAGACTTTCAGGAACTCAAATGCACCTTGTACTATTATGAAGTTTATCCACATTCCCAGTACAAAAATGAGTTTGATGTATAATGTTGCAGAAGCTGAGACTAATGAAGTTGATGAAGCTCAGGCTAATGAAGATGATTCTACTGAAAATCCAGAAAGGGTAAAACTTAACTTCTTAAGCTTCCTTTACATTTTCAACTGGCACAGTATATCTGAATATTCTTGATTAGCTGCAGGATGTCACTGAAAATCTGATGCAAGATGATGAGGATCCTGATAATATGACTTATGAGGTAAGAGACTAGAGTTCTGTCTTTTGCCTTTTCATGGTATAAAAATTTTATCGTAAACTTTTGATGATGCGAATATCGTAAACTTTTGATCCTGCCATATACAGTACAACTCTGTGAATGAACATGCAAGAAAAATGTAGATGTCATACTTAATTTTTGTTAGATTGGGCATCATCATGCAAACTATACTTTAAGCGAATATTTTGTAATATGTATGCCAAGTAAAATTGTTCAAAAAAGTCGTAAAATTGTCTTTCTAGTTTCCAAGGGGCAGTAACATATTTGATACAGGAAGCCAGCCTGCTATAGAGTTGTCTGTGGACTGTTGCTGATTTTTACCATCATATCAATTAATTATTACTTAAAATTTTACAAAATAATATTACTTTTTTTATTAACAAGGTTAGTGAAAAATGTTAGTTGTGGATAGTAAATTATTTTTATACTGTGTATTTTGATTATCTTGATTCATCAGTGAATTCATTTTTTCAAGTATAAGATGCTAATAATGTCAATCATATCACATGTCAATTTTCAGAATTTCAAGGAGGTTCGATGGCAAAAAATTTAATTTCCTCAAATTTCATGACGTAATTTTTCTAGTGTCAGAATGATCATCACACGATTCATACTTCTATATTTTTTTGTTTGTTACAATTATTTTAATCTTGAACCTCTGTTCTCTATAATATATAACAAATTAGAAAGAAAGAATTTCGGACCAATAATTGTTCAAGTGCTCCTGAAATGTTAAGTTTTCATAACATAGATTGTAATTTTTGTTTTGTTCCATTTAGTACCTGCAATTTCGTCCATCTAAGTAAATGTGTGTTGTTTCCCTGCGTTAGCAATTACAGTCGCTAGGTGAAAGTATTGAAAGTGAAAATACGGGACTCCCAGAAGAGCTCATCTCACGTTTACCAACTTTCAAGTACAATTCAGGAATATCCTCAGAAGAGTAAGAAACTAATTTTTATATATTATTTCACAGACTTTTTGCCGGGCTTCTCTTGTAATTTTGTGTGTATATGATGAAACGTACATGTATTTATTGGCAGTGATGAAAACACTTTTGACCTTATCCATCACTGCCTCACCCTTGCCTCCTTTCTCCTTGTTTGCAGGGGTGGGTTTACTGTTATACTAATAATTTTATACAGCAACACGAGCTAAGCTAAGCACTGAATATGTTGATTTTGGCTATAACTCTGGTAGCAGAATGTATTTTCCAATGTCTTAACATGAGTGCTAAGACAACCTTGGACTTTCCAGATTAGTTTATGTAACAGGACAAATTCTTTTTCAGTGATAGAACAATCAATTAGTTGGATAACATGACTCTTAACATAAAATGACGGAATCTCTTCATTCTAAATGTGCTCTATGCGTTCCTAGAAGGTTACAAAGGTTCAGTGAGATGCTATTTCCACTATTATTTACTACTAGTAGTTTCACTTGGGGAGTTATTTATGAATAAGCTAACACTAATTTAGATCAAGTAATTTGGAACACTAGGAATTAACAAAAGTAGTGTAATTTTATCTGTAAGTTGTAAGAAATTTAAATATCAATTACTACATGTCGCTACCTTGGGGAATATTGTTTTGCCAAGATATGGAGAATGTTATACTAATAATGCCACATGAAGAAATCATGTATATTGTTGTTCTCCAGGTGTGTGATATGTTGCATGGTGTACAGCATTGGAGAATGGTTGATCAGCTTGCCTTGTGCTCACCAGTATCATTCCGAGTGCATCAAACGTTGGTTGTCACTAAAAAAGGTGCAGTTATCTTGCCTCATCATATATCTTCATATGTCATGCTGCAGTGAACTTTTATATGTTTTTTTTAGTTTCTGGAGTTGCAGTGATGCAGTAAGATTTTCTAATTCAGGCATTTAAATTCTCTTAAAAAACTAGCTTATGTTTGACAGATGGTCGCGTTTACAACTGAACTGTACTATTATTATATATTTATTTATCTTTGAGCACATGATCATTGAAGCAGAACTTAGAAGAAAATCAAGTATTTTTTATCAGGCTAAATAATCCATCTGTCCTGAAAAAGGAAACATATTTTCTGTCTTATCTTTATTTCTACATGTTACTCTTCTATGGAGTCTGGAGAAACTCAGACAAGAATTGGACACCATTAGTACAATTGGCAACAATTACATATTATTTAAAATTTGATAGTCTGATTTCGTTCTTTTCTTTATGTACTGTAGCAATGCCCTGTCTGTCAGACTGAGGTGCAAGATGAATGATCGATGATACTGTGTGCAGTGAATGAAAGTTGTCGGAAAATCTGAAAAGCATTAGTCATTTGTTAATTCCTGCTTACCATTTTGAAGCTTGTGTCGTCCTTGTTGTATTGATTACAAAGTCTCTTTTGTGCTCATTGTTTGTACTCCCATGTAAAGTATCTAGTAGTTGGTAAATAACAAGGTATCCATATTCCATAGATGAAGTTTAATTATAATTTTTATTTTTACAAATTACGAAGAAATAGTAGATACAATCAAAAGTAGAAACATAATATACATATTTCAGGTATGAATATTCTCTCAATACGTAAAGGGTATAAGACATTGAAAGATTGTTACCCTCGCCAGAGTAACATATATAAATGCATACAACAATTGTCTATTGCTTTCATTATTACTGCTTCAAATCCTCACTTTTTTCATTATCGTATAATAAAAACAAAAATGTAACTTTTCACACAAAAAGAGATTGTTAAAACTGTTACTACAGCAGAAACAAAAATACAGATCCTCAGTCTTTCAGTTTTTCCTTGTAGCTGACAGCACCTTAACAACCGTCCCTTATGCACTAACAGTTCCATCAAGTTTTCCAGGACTTCCCTAACACAGGTTGATTGCATCGGCAGCTATATCATCAGACCAATTACTGATATGAGCCGAAAAAAGGCATGCCAGCAACTCAATGCCCTTAAAAGCTGATCGCAGATGCACAAATAGTGTACTGATTTCAAGTTGGAGATCTCTCTCTTCAAAAATTACAGATGGATAGCACTCCCCTTGTGTTGACAAGAGGTCAAGAGTTCAAGGCTTGGTGCACGCATGTTGCTTGAGTATTAAAAGTTTTGTAATTGACCTTTACTAAAAAAATTACAGTTGGAAGGGTTTTGTAACCATAAACATGAAAAAGAAGGGGAACTAAACAATGTAAACAACCTCTTTCCTAACTTCTTCAATTTCTAACAAGTTTATGTGTGTTCTGCTTCAGTAGGACAGAAAATACACAATCTAATACAGTTAACCATGTACATAAAGAAACTGACCCAACAGAAGCCAATCACATGAGTTACAATCCTGCCTTCCAGCCACCATATGCCATGCTTTCCTCAAGATCACTGAAAAGACCATGTTCTGAAAATTCTTTAGCAATATCCTGTGCCAATTCGTCTGATAACTGAAGATTTTCTGGTAGATCAGATGCTCTCTGGCTGCTCCCATTATTGCCGCCAGCTGCAGAAGAATCACTATTGGAAACTCCTTTAAAACTATTGCTCCTAGTTGGCATGGGTCCGTTTGTAGTAGCTCCTCTATTCATCTGAGCTCCTAATCCCATAGACATGTTGCTTCCATACCCAAGACCATCACTTCCCGAACTAACAGTAGCACTCTTTCCAGCATGGGGTTGCTGCTGTGGCAGTACACCCCCTGCATTGTTGCTGTTAATATCTTGTAGCAGCCGCTGTATCATTTGCTGTTGCAAACCCTGGCTGTTGTGAGGAGATTGCTGGTTCTGTTGCAGAACACCATTAACATTAAGAGAACGCTGATGAGGTTGCAGGAGATTGGAATTCGAGTAACCACTGGCCTGAGGATTCTGCATGGTCCCTGACAGTACAGAAGCAGACCCTTGAAAAGACGGGGATGCTTTCTGGTTCGCATTGCTCAAAGAAGAAGTTGCCTCTTGTTGGGTCAAATTAGAATTAGAATTAGAATTGAAAGAGTTTTGTCTCATCAGCATATTCTGATAGTTTGAAAGAGCCAAGGCAGCTTGAGGCGACCCACTTAAGGCTGCTCGCCCGGCCATTTGATTGTTACTGTTGACTTGATTGTTAAGTCCAGGATTTTGTGCTACTAGCTTATTGAGTGTTCCACGATCAGTTGGCAAACCATTAATACTAGCCAGCCGTTCCAATTCCTGCATCTTCTGCATCTGAACCTTGGCAGGACTGGCAAGTCGAGGAAATTTCTTAAGACTCTCTGCAAGACAGTAGCAGGAGAAGTGTTAAAAGGGGGGCCGATTTCGAATTTACACAACTCAGATTTACAAGTAATGGGATTAAGGATTTTAATATTAGGATTATTAATTCGGGGTATTGGTTAACAGATATATGCATATTAGAGGGTATTAGAGCATGTCCAATGCTAATGCTAAAATAAATATTGCTATTGCTACAAAAGTAATTTTTAATGTTAAATTAAAACTTGTAGTAATGTAGTCCAATGCATAGTTTTGAAATAGCACCAAGTAGACCCAAATTAAGATATATTTCAACCACCTAACCTTTACATGCAAAATTATATTGGTCACCATTGCTCAAGTTATTCATTTCTCTCCACCTTATGCCTATGTGGCAATTATAGGCAACATCTATACTTGGTTCTATATTTAGAACCAAGTTTAGCATTGCATTGGAGTAGTAGTGTGTTTTCTAATTGATGCTATGTTATAAAAATAGCACCTCTTTTAACATTGTATTGGACATGCTCTTACGACGATGATATTTGAAAACCCTCTTTGACTTCAAGTAAATAGCAACAAAAATATGTACTGTAACAAGAGTACTTTTGTTTACATGTGATATATCTACATATTCAAGTCCAATCTTCCAAGATTCCCAGTCAAGACTGTTACATATTTATCCTAGCTATTGGTTTATCCATGCTTTACTTCTGTATGCAATATATACATATTCAAGTCCAATCTTCAAATATTCCCCGTTCAAGAATGTCACATATTTATCCTGGCTATTGGTTTATTCATACTTTGTTTGGCAAGGGACTATAAATAGGTACTTATAATATTAATAAGATCATCATACCAGTTCCACAGAAAGTGATTATCTATAGACATATACAATATCAACAGGATGATGGTCCTACAAACTGCCACTTATATGATATTACATATTTACATTGGCTGAGAACAAAAAAAATTTCAATTTTAATTTCATCAGTTAACAATATAACTCAGATGTACTTAATTAGTTAATTGTACTTGCAACCAAACACAGACAATTTTTGAACCCTGAACAAAGATGATTTGTACTTGGAACCAGAAATAATATCAATTGAATTTGGAAGAGATGACAAAAAGTACTTACCAATTGGTCCATCTTTCTGGTCTCTGCAGAAATCCATAAGATCCTTCATGCTGTTGACAACCTCAGATATCTGTTCCAAGTAGCTCGACTTCAAAACTTTAAATAAATACCTTACCCCATACTGTAACTTAATTCAAAAGAATCTACCTGTAAGCAGCGAACATATCTTTTGGAAAATCCCAAGTCATTCAAAGACTGCGACTCCAAACTCTTTGCGAATTGATGGGCAGCTGTCACCATCCTGCCAAATGGTTAATTGTAAGAACACACCCACTCCGACAAAATAATCAAATATTAAATTGTTGATAACACATTACAATAGCTACCAACTAAACTGCATAGAGAGAATCAACACATCTAAATTCACTACCATTGATAGATAACATCATATGAAGTCACTGATCATGCATCTCCGTATTTGTCACCAGATATAAAGACAAAAAAGTTGGAACCAAATAGTAAGAATATACCCCATTCTATATCAAATAGACCACCCTTAGACATGAAAAGCATTAGATATTTGGAACTCACATATTGCTGCTATTCTGCAAATCCTGCTGAGAAACCCCATCTGATCCACTATCAGTAATAGTGCTTTGGCACTTCTGTGCGACCTGTAACAGCTGATTCACCTGAAAGGAAAGATTCTTAAAACTTCACATTAATTGTAAAATTCCTAAAAAATGCTTAATTTATCAACACTTCGTACAAGCGGCCATATCACTTGATAGGCTAATAGCCAAAAGATACAGCTAACAAAAAAGAAAACAGGAGGTAATAGATCCACAACAAACAAGTGAAGTATATGAAGATTAATAATAATATTATCCTTCTTCTCGTAGCCTGATTCTTAGATAGGCACATCGCTAACATGAGCACAGGTGTTTGTCAGAGAGTAAAAGTAAAACCTAAGTCATCGGCCTCTGCTTTCCATCTCTCTATAAGTTCAAATGTTGAGGGACAGTTTCCAATGTATTGTTTAGGTAAAAACACAAACAAATAGCAAAAATGGAAATCCTAGGAAAAAAATATCTTCATGCTGCCATCCGCACTGTGTAATCTGTTGAGCGAATACCCAAAGTAGAAGCACATATGTTTGGATGAAATTTCACAAGCACGTATGACTGGATGAAAATTTCACAATATACGTAGAAAGGTAAATTAGTACAGTCACTTCTTGAAGACAATGCCTAACCTGTGGTGCAACCAACCTACGGGGAAGAAGTTCTTCATGATGTCGTGCACAAAATTCCCAAGATAGTATCTGAAGCAATGGTAAAAGGTTCAGAAAAAAGAGTACAACTCTACAGCATTCGAAATGAGATAAAAATATTGACCTTTAGGTCTGGTGTAAATATGACACGCAGCTGACCCTCACGAACCACCCGCAATTGCTCATAAACACTTTCCTGAACTGCTTTTCCATATTCCAACATCATTACTCCAGAAGAAAGTCTACATTCACGTGGTAAGTCCAGATACAAAAGCTCGTCAATGACTCCGCTACCAAATTTAATTTCATTGAGCCGAGGAAGTACTTCGAAAGTTGCCTCTGTTAAAATCAACAGTAGAAAGAAAATAGTAAGAAACCCGTCTAATTATCTTATGCAATTGCCAAGTAACTAACACCCTTGCAACCCACAGATATCTTCATAAAGTAACTTCAGAAACAGGATATAGTTTGTTTGATACATGGAAGCAAAAGGCTGACAATATAATTTTAACAAATCGATTGTAAGCAAGTTATGCATGAAATGATATGCTTACATACGTAATAAGAAGAAATTATCAATATTTATATATATCTTTATTCGAGAGATGTGGCTATGCCACCCACACTCAGCAGAGAAGTAACTGAAGGAGCTGAATAAAAGAATTAGATTAACATAAAGTCCATAACCAAGGCCAGGGGGCTCAGGGTCATCTGATGGAAAAAGGGAAGTGCCGAAAAGCTATTTAACATCCAATAAAAAAAATATAAATCTACTCAAAATTTGAACATAGCACAGAGGTTCTTAATCAGGTATACTACAGTTGAAAAACAAAAAAAAATCATCAGTGCTGTAGCTAAGTTCGAGGTAGTAACCTTTTAAAAAAAAATATATGTTATATATTCTTTAAATAGGGAGGGGGTGGGTCTGGGAAATTGAAACCATAATGGGAGAGGAATGCCTTACCACTAGGCTACACCCTTAACCTCCAATAAATTTGAATACAAACAGTAAAATTAAGATCCTACTACAGAGTTAACACTCACCAAATCCCCTTCCTGATTTTGAACCACAAATATCGCATTGCCAAGCATCCTTCCCAGCATAAAAGAAAGAGTAGTTAGTACAATGGCAAACCAAAATTGTTGGATCAAACAACACATTAAAAACAAGTCACAGGCTCATCTTATATTATTATTTATCTGAAGTTAACAGTCATCTCGGTATGCTTATCATTAGTTTATTTACATCATCTGATAGATTGTGACAAGGTACTATGTTATTTGCCAAATTTGCACAATAATAATATTTAAACAAATAGCTAACCATGGCCGCCTGAGGAAATACACCTAGAGAGTGGATCCCAACATTATCATATAACGACAAGCACCATCTTTTCTTTGCCCGTGGGGAATAGTACTCGGCCACAAATTTCCTCCAATAGGTAAAAGTATTGTCCTGTTTTGAGAAGTTATTGTGATTACAATTAATGCATTGAAACACAACATAACAGACACAGGGAATAGACTGATAAGTAGTCTCACAGGGCAAAAATTATCATAGATTCCGAATCAAGGATGACTGTATTTACAACGAACATGGATACTCCAAAAGAAAAAGTTCACAAAAAATACTCACTGGCGGCCGCTGCCTCTGATGATATAGGTACTGCATTAGTCGACGAGAACAAACACCACCATCATATGGTCGCTTCACACCAGAAGCAGGCTGCACCCCATGTTGAAGCTGCTGCCTCAACTGCTGCTGCTGCTGCTGCTGCTGTTGCTGTTGCTGCAGCAAATGAGCTCGCTGCACTTGTGGCATAGACTGCAGTAGTTGTTGCTGTTGCTGTTGCCTAAGTCGCTGTTGCTGAATTAAAGCTTGCAACTGAGGATTAGGATTTTGTAACTGCATAGGATCTTGTCTTTGCAGCATCTGTTGTATAGCCTGTTGTTGCTGAATGTCTTCCTGTTTAATATCCAATCGAGGTTTCTTCTGCAAGTGCGAAACAGTGGCGGGATCCTGAATGAAAGATCCAGGAATTCTGGAGCCAGAAGGAAGTGAAACGTGCCCCCCTCGCCCTCCTGGAAATGACGTAGCACTAGATGTCCCTTGGTGTTGTTGACTCTGGTAGCAATTAGGGTCTTTATTAGAGCCCTGCTGCACTATAGATGACCCGTCCAGGACTGAAGAAGCTGAAATGCTTATGTTATTGGATGAGAATGACATGGGTGAAGCTGGTAACCGCATGTACGAGTCCGTATTAAAGCTAGCGCTCCTCTGGAGATTCGGGCCTACGGAAAGTCCCGAGTTTGCATCAGTAACCAATGAGCTTGCTCCAACACTAGGCCCAGAGGCCGGCACACTGTTTAATAATGTATTACTTAAATCCCCAGAACTTGGCCCCATGTTAGACCGCAAATTTACAGAATTTGAATTAATCGAGTTTCCAAAAGAACTCAAGTGCGAGTTTCCCACAACATGAGACTGCCGATCTCCTTGCAAAAAGATGCCAGAATTCGCAGAAGAATTCGCTAACACTCCAGCCACACGAGAAGGCACCATTGTCCGCCCTACTGCCTGGTGGCTGTTATCCAAGTAGGTATCCAGTTCTTCCCCTTTCAGCTTTCAAATTCAATGATTAAACTCAACATTCACTAAAAGTTTCCCGCAGATGCACATTCTGAATCCAATCTCTCGATGAACACGAGTGCAAGAATAGCGCCTTTTTTGGTAGTTCAAGAATATCCTTTCGCTTTTGCTTTTACTTATTTAAATTAAAAAGAAAAAAAATCGACATTAGAAATCTTACTTTTCAGATTCACTTAACAAGTAAACAAGAGATTAGCAGCAGAAACACATAGAAGGCACAGCAGCAAATATAAACACCCAAAGCAGATATTATTTCTGGGAAATATCCAATTAACCCACACAATCTTTCCCTTTTATTTTACTGATTTAAATGCAAATGCAGATTTCAAATTCAATCTCTCAACGAACACAATAAGTGCAAAACTAGCCCTCTTCTTTTTCCTAAATTTGAACTTAAAGAAAACATGACACTAAAAAATGATCATCCATTGGCATTCTTAAACTAACAACTAGATATTAGCACCTATATACCTCCAGGCTTCTTTTTAGTAAATTCAAGAAAACTCCCATTCTCGTAATCCTTAAAGGTAAGTACCCTCACTATTCCAAACATCTAATACACCCAATAAACCTCATTTTGCACTACTAACAATTTTAGATTACAATTCAAAACATATAGCCACATCATTAAACATTACGCAAAAAACAATAAGATTATGGCTCTGTTCATTTCACCGAAAACATATTCATTTTTCCGGAATCAAGTTATTTTCCGCAAAACAAACGGAATCGATATAATTCACCTTACTTAAGCAATAACACACAATTAAGAACACCCATGGCAGAAAATCTTCAAGAATCACCCCTAAAAATTCTCCCAAAACAAACCCTAATTTCATATCACCACAAATTAATTTCATATTAATAACAACAAAAAAAAATCATAAAACTAACTAAACAAATTAATCACAATTAACTAAACCACAATCACAATCAACAGAATCAACAACTTATAATAAAACAACATCAATTAAAATTAACAAAAAGAAACAATTAAATAATAAAATATTAAAAAAATAAAAATTAAAAATATACTTACATACATGTATGTAAGTACCTTAAGAGGAGAGATGAGTTGAGTTGAGTTGATGTTCGGTCAAGTGAAACTGAAACTACTTGTTTGTTGTGTTAGATCGTGTTTTTATACCTAGCGGGAATTGCAGAGATCGATGACCGGTTTAGCCGGTAACTGACCGTATGTTACCGGTTGTAACCGGTTAAAATCAGACACGTGTTTTGATGATGGGTGATGTTTACGTCGGTGATTGATCATGTGGTGAGGAGGTGAGGGCGTAGGGGAGTATGGTGTACGTGAGGGTATGTGATGCTTTGTTATTGATCATCGACTTGTTTATTTGGTTGGGGGCCTTGGGGCCCGGTTGTTGTGAACTTCCTCCGTCTCGCTGGATTCTTTACATGGGGGCTGGGCACGGAGTTAAAATAAATAAAGTAGTTAGGGTAATAGTGATTTTATTGTTAAAATAAATGAAGTAGTGGGTGTAATAGTGTAAGAGCATCTCCAATGGTATTAGCTTAAAATAATTGGTTAAATTACATAAAATATTGATTATGTAAAATTTGTCGAACCTGTAAGACATTGTGTTCCGAGGGTATTGGCTATAATGATTGACTATATTTTAAAAATGGTATGTTATTAATATTTCAAGTTGTTATTAATGGAATATATAATTTTAATATAGAAATAAGTGATGTGGCAATTCACTACAGGTCTCTAGAGGTTCGACAAATATAGCCAACATCAACAGATTATCTATAATTATAGATAACAGTTTTGTCCCATTGGAGTGTAAATTTTTTTGCACATTCTTTATAATTCTTATTTATAGTAATTAAATTTAAAATTTACCTTAGGGGTCTCCCATTGGAGATGCTCTGAAGTGTTGAAAAAGTGGAATGAAGTAGTGGATGTAATAATGTATTTTATTGTTGAAAGTTACTATTTTGGGTAATGTAAAGAATCCAGTGGAACGTCCCAAATTAGTAACGGTAAAGAATCCATTGGGACGGAAGGAGTATAATTTTTTTTATATAATTCGGTGTACGGCCCATCAATAAGTCCACCTATAAAAGTATTATTTCTCATACTCCATTATAAATGGTATATCCGATCAAAATGTATATTTTAGTTAGTATTTATGAAAATGAATATTTGAATCAATAATCATGAAACTTGTATCATTTTATTTAATGTAAAAGTTAAAAATTGAATGTAAATATTTTATAGAATATTTTGAGGGTCGTTTATTATAAAAAAAAAATCTCATTACTCTAATTATTTGCAAAAACACTTAGGCCCCATCTGGAAGAATTATTTGCAAGGATTATAGAGCATGAAACTAGCAAAATTTATCGAGTCTCTCATGTCACACATACTTAAAATGTGGTGAAAATTATAACGATGGTTAAAATTACACTTCAGGTCATACTCGCTTCTTACAATTATTTAGATGACATTGCCAACTTAGAGATGGAAGAAAATATAAACTATACAGACTTAATAGCCGCAACACAATTTTCATTGATAAAATCATACTAAATTATGATGAAAAATGGTCAAAATAAATCGAAAATTGTTCATCATCATAACAAATTTTTCTAACATGTTATATATGTAAAATGCATCAAATATCGAATCGTCAACACACAAATATAACAAACAAAATCAGCAAAAAATAATTTAATAAAATTAGAACATTCTCGTGCCTTTCACGGGCATTGAAACTAGTTGAAATCTAACTATCCAAATGAATATGTTGTTTCTTTTTTCTTCTTGGGAAATTATGAATGACACCCCTCTGATTTGAGTTTTTATGAATGATACCTCTAAAATAATAGTAAAATTGTACCATTCATAATTTCCCTGATAAGAAGTTAAAAGTTTTAGGAACACCATTCATAAAGAGCAAAGCTACGTACCCCGAATATCTTCCCAAAAATATTCCCAAATGACGTGACATAACACATGCCTCATTTTAATTTGTAAGCGTATATAAATACACGCGATCCCATATTATTATCAAAAATATACCAATTATATAAGTACCACGTCAGCATTTGTCAAAAAAATTGGGAACATAAAATAAGTATCATTCATAAAAATCAAATTCTCAGGGATACCATTCATAATTTCCCTTTCTTTTTCTTATCTCCATTCTCTTCTTTACCAAAAAATGTAGGAAGATAAAATTAATTTACACTTTTGTATTCGAGAGGAAATAAATTTATCCTTCTTAACTGCTTTTTCTGGGTTAAATAAAAGTTTCATATACTACTTTAAAATTTTATTATAATAATATATTTTAAAAAATAATGTCCAACGACATATTTTACGCCCTCGAATAGCTAGTTAAGAATAACAATAAATTTATTTGAATACATTTTTGGTAAAAAAAATTAATATCTTATTTATATTATGGCAGTAAGAGGACGAATTAGGGGTGTAATCGAGCCGAACCGAATCTGTAAGATTCAAGTTCGAGATCGACTAAAAAGTTTGAACTCAACTCGGACTCGAGTTCGATCGAACCTTCCATTCCAAGCTCGAAAATCGGCTTGTAAAAAATTTGATATGTTCGAATTTGGTTTGAAAGCTCGAATCGAGTTCATCGAATATGATCGGTTCGGCTCAAGCGACTCGAGCTCGACTTGATTAAATATATAAATGATATAAAAATATTAAATATTTATAAAAAAAATATATGTGTAATATATAAAAGTTAAAAATAATAGGTTCGTGAACCTTATGAGCAGAGTAATTTGAAACTCGAACTCGGTTCGTTAAAGTATTTGAATAGTTCGAACTCGACTCTATTATTACCAAACCGAATTCGAATATATAACGAGTCGAGTTCGAGTAATTCATGAACAATTTGACTTATTTAGACCCATAAGATGAACAATTTTTAATAAATTTATGTTATTTTTAAAATTAAAAAAAAATCTATCCATTAATTAAAAGACACATGTTATCTATAAATACAATCGAATAATTGGATTGACGTTTAAAGATATCGCTATTGAATCCTTTTTTATGAACAATCAACCAAATGATTTGATTGTATGTTTCGGGTTTGAATGCGACTGAATATTATATTCTCTGTGTTCCTTTCGACAGTTTAGTACTTCGTCCATTATATTATATTATTAATTGGGTTTCATGTTCCCGAGTTAACCTCAGGAAAATTACCTGAGATAACATAGATTTTCCATATTAATGCACGAGGGTATAATTGTAATTACAAGATTTTTTTTAAAAAAATTCAATATTTACAAAAATGTCACAAATATTTACACTGCTACCTCAGGTAACTCTCCTGAGGTAACCTCAGGACCTTTTTTCTCTTATTAATTAAAGATTTTGAAAATATAAAATATTTTTGTTATATTAAATTTTATTTTCAAAATATATTAAATATTACTGGTAAATAGTGGTTGTAAAAATCGGTAATCAGTATAAATCGGTTGAGGTGTGCCGATTTAGGATTAATCGGATAATCGGAGATTAATCGGAGTATTAATCGGATATTATAATAATATTTAATATATTAGCCTAATTTATAGTTAAACATATCATTTTAAATAAATTCATAGGATTAATCGGATTTCAAAAATCGAATCGGTTGTTTATCTTACAGAGAATTAATCGGGAATTAATCGATTAAATCGGGAATTTTTACAACAATAACTAAATACAATTGATACGGGTCCACGTAATTGGATAAAGATAATGCAGGATTTGAGAAACTATGTGCGTAGGATAGGAATGCATAAAATGAAGATGGACCGTCTGATTGCACGTGAGGATATAATCCCTAGAATAGAATACCACGTGTGAACCCTGCCAGCACATTGCACACCTACTAAATCTCACTCCTTTGAAATTATTTCATTCGTCCCATTTTATATAATTTTCTGATCTTTTTACATATTTAAATACTTTCACGATTTTTATAAAAAGAAAATATTTTATATAAAACAAAAAAATTGATAAAAATATTATTTACAAGTATCTCAATCGAATGCATTAAAATATATAAAAAAATCATATAAAATAGGATGGAGAACGTAACAAGTTTAAATAAAAAAAGTTTAAAAATATAACGAAAAGATTTACTAGTGTTTATACGAACGAACAATGATACAGAACGTCAACATATCTTTTCCTCGTTTTATTTGTGTTTTGGTCTAATCTTCTTGCATTCATCATAACCTGGATCAATTCATCCTAATACAATGCACACTGTGGTAATACGCTATTGGTATATTATTTCAGATTTTGGATCAAATAAATTAATATTGCTCAATAAAAACAGTTTTTTCGATCACAATAATGTTAAAAATAATGCTTTTTTAATTTTGATAACAAAAATAGCAGCAAGTGGTTGTCAAAAAATAAAACCACAGGCAGGAATTGAACCCGGATGAATCTAAGAAAGCAGATTTCAAATGTGCTACTGCGGTTTTTGTTGACAAAATTGCAAAAAAAAAATCTTTTGAATTCTCAAGCGCATTTTTTTTTTTTTTTTTTTGCTAAGTTATTCTCAAGCGCTTCTGTTTGTCACTTCAGTTGGGTACTAATCTTACAATCAATCATCAAACTTGTTTGGATTATAAAATTTGTTCTTCAATATATAAAATATTGGTAAGTTAGAGCATCTTCAACGACAATAGAAATAATATTTGATTATAATGATTGATTATAATAATAATGTAAAATTTTTATTAAGAGTGAAAATATGTACCTATCATGTAAAATTATGCTTTTGTGTTTCAACAAATATAGCCTATCAAACATGCTTGATTATATTTTTTACCAAGAGATTCATGATTGGAGTAAATAAGTTTTTACATAATTTTTAAAATATGGCTCCTAGATATCATATAAATTTTTTAACTAAGAATTTTAAATCATTGAAGATGCTCTTAAAATATGAAAATATACATACATGTGGCTTATTGAGTTATAACGAAGAGCTTGGTTGCCTTCCTTGCTAAAAGTAATCACATTTTTAGTTTCTACCATTTTAATCAAAATATTATTGGACGGTACTCCTTTCATTACATTTTAAAATGTAAGTATCATTTTTTTATTAGGTTTGAATTTAAATTTAAATATCTTTTTTACATTTTTAAGGGAAATAAATTATATATATATATATATATTATATAATAATTTACTCACAATTTTATATTACCTAAAATCTAATTTTGTAATTACCTTTTTCGCTTATAATCAATTTGGTTAATTGTAATTTATTTTTTTCCGTCTAAAACACAAGTAGACATATAAGTCATTAGAACATGTTTATTCAAGTACAAACTATAAGATGAAAATATTAAAATAATGTTAATTAATAAGATATGTGTGTGTTTTAATGTGTAATTTCACTATATAATTATGAACATTATTTTTTTCCATGTATAGTATTAATGAATATTTTACAAAAAACGAAGTAATTCGTCAAGATGGAAATGTTTAAAAACTTTTCATGAACTTCTTTGTTCATCATATATAAATGTCAATATTTGTAATTCATTTTTTTTAAAATTATTTAATATAACACAAATGTAAATATTTGCACATACATATGTTAATAACAAAACAATTAATACACTTTAATAAATACGAGATATAAGATATTAATATTTAATAATTAACAAGTGATGTGATGTTATGTTATTGCAAAAATTTTACATGCATCTCAATTACAGAACTATTAATATACATCAATAAATATAAAATATTAATATGTAATAATCAAGAGGAGTAAAATGCTCATTTTGATTTAATTTGCTCATCAAACCCCTATTATTATTGTATTATATATATATATATATATATATATAATATAGTTTCGTTTAACTCATAATTTATCCAAAAATTAAAATTACTGATCTAGCCCTGCCTATGCAGTCATGTACTCCCTCCGTCCCGAATTATGTGACATGGTTTGACTTTCACGGAGATTAAGAAAATGTAGTAAAAAAAGAATAAAGTTAGTTGAAAAGTGGGTAAAGTGGTGGGACCTATTAATTTTTAATAATAGATTTGAGATAGTGTAAGAAAGTAGTGGGTGTAATAGTGTTTAAAGGAATATAAAATAGAAAAGTAGTGGGTGTAATAGTAAAAAGTAGTGTTCAAAAATAGTAAGTATAATAGGTTCATTCTTTTTGGGACGTCCCAAAAAGGAATAAGGTTCATATAAAATGGGACGGAGGGAGTACCAAATAACCAAAGGTCCAAATTGATATACTAAAAAATGCTAAAAATAACAATTTTTTGGATAAAAATAATGAAAATAACGTTTTTTGAGGTAGATTGTTAAAAATAACGTTTTGGATACGCATTTTGAAATTGGGTAATCTATAATACGCATTTTGATGTTGGGTAATCTGGTGAATAATGGGCCCCGCAGGATTGGTGGCTGTTATCTACTATTGTGATACGCATCTTCAAAATGCGTATCAGGGCAAATACGCATTTTTGGAATTCGTATGTGCCTTGATACGCATCAGGTGTTACCCAAAATAGAATTGCGTGACCCAAACGTTATTTTTCGTTATTTTTTCCAGAAAACGGTATTTTTATTCCTACCTTCCAAAAAACGTTATTTACAACTTTTTTGATAAAAAAGGGGTATTTTTAACCGTTACCCAACTGAACTCTGAGCACAAGTGACAAAACTAAAATCATAAAATAACGGGGCTAAAATGAATTTGCTAATTTTTAGAAATTAGTCAGGATTTAAAATAAAATTTTGATTTATTTTTAACTAAAAATCGTGATTTTAAAAATAAAAATCTATTAAAATTTCGTCTTAGCCGGAAATTCAGTGTAGGCTGTCACCCTCTGGTTCTGAGCGCTTATCATCTTTCATTCAGAAGCAAAAGTTGTGGTATGCAACTTTTATCGTTATGGTTTACATGTTGCAAATGTAATTGTCATTATTCTAGAAAATTTTACTTACAAACTTCTTAAAGAAACATAAACAATGGGAAAAAAAATGTAAGTAATGTTTATAGGATCAAACTCAGTTTTAAGCCTTCTGTGCAGAGAACATAATAAAGGACTGTTGAATGTTGCATGAGTAGTTGATAAGACCACATGATGTGCATAAATCTTCAATTTCCTCCGCTGTCAAATTGACGTAGTTCTGAGCTAGGCTCTGCCAAACAAATAATAAACACATTAGACCAAGATGACAGCTTTGATATATTGTTCGCAGATTTAGAATCCTTGAGCAATAATCTCAAGGTAACTCTGATAATACTGTATATAGGAGATGAGTATTCGACACCATATGAGTTCCGTTCCTAAATATCTTGTATATACATTTGCTTCTACATGTTGTGCGCCCTAAAACTACAGTTAAACCTCAATAAATATATACCTTGAGAGTTGAGACCGAACAATTTTATTCATTTATCAAGGTCATCAGTACACCGTCCTTGTTATGTTGGAACCAGAAAAAATTGTATAGCCATTTATCGAGGTTCTACTCTACTTGCATATCTTCCATTACGAGTGATATCCCAAGACCCTCATGCACTTTTAACGGAGATCAGGTATTTATAACTTGGTGCTGAACCAGCTAAGAACTTCTTACTATTTATATTGAGTCATGACAATACTGTGCTTTTAAATGATATTTATGTGCATAAAGCAGAGTATGAGAAGAAGAGTGCATAAAGCAAGAGTATGAGAAGAAGAACCACCCGTCCAAAAGGCCTCAGGAATAAAGGAGTGGATGGACTGAATCGAAGAAAGGTAGTTCCCACAAATACACCACCACTTCGCAATATACGATTGATTTCAGCAATCTGATGCATACAAGTCAGCAGAGTTAGTACATCTGAGGAGTCTTATATATTCTCACAAGGTTATAATTTATACAGAAATCACAATTTGGAATGGGAGCAAAAAGATGAGCAGTGACATAATTAGCAACAACTAAAAAGTACAAACATCAGAAATCTAGAAAGTATATATAACTAGCTAGTAAATGGCTCTTAGATGAAGTGCTTTTTCAAATAACCATATCTTACCTGACAGTAGTCATTCCTAGAGTCCGTCAATTCGTTCAGTCAGTGGTTGTACAGTTGATACACTAAATTGTTGCAGCAAAGCTTGAGATTTTATCACTTAAATCAAAAATATATGGAATACCATACTACCTTGACCTTCAGTATAGAAACACTTCTGCAGACTGAAGACTGTTGCAAGTACTCTTACCTTGTACACTGAAACTGATTTCCCGGTATTAATGCACAACTATACGAGTCTCAACTAACAGTCTTTGTTGTATACTTATCCTGAGGCAATAACAGTTTCTGAATCTATCACCAGATGATTGTGGCATTCTTTCTACCCATTACCATATTTGACATTATAGATAAAGTCATAAAGATAAGATAACTAATTACTGTCAACCTAATATCTTACCAAGTTGCCATTTTCTCTGAACCTGACATGAATTCTGAAAATCACTAATTCTGACAATAGATCTCACGAATCCCGTAATCCCACAAGTTTTACTAGGCCAGCTATATTAGCCTTCAGCCCTATCCATATATTTCAACCTTGAACTCTTACATGTTGCTGTTTGGCACTGTTCCATCATCGCATACTTTTCAATTTGTTCAGAATTTGGGATGGAATGAAGGCAATGGAACATAATATAATGGACGAATGAGAACTTCAGTATACCACTTGGAAAAACTTCAAATTATCATAAAAAAAATCTTGTTCACTTTAGGCTATCAAAACTATTAAATTCAAATCACTTTTTATTAACACTGAGGAACATGCAAACAGATGTAAAGTTATTGTAAAGTAGATGATAATATAGTAAATAAACACTCAGAAGACTTTTCGAGTTTGGTAATTACTGCGTTTGATGGAGATGGCCAGCAATGTAGTGCTGCACCGGCATGAACAGCGTCAATTGAACCTGATGGAAAGGGAAGCCTGGACACATCGGCCCTCACAAGAGCAAGATTGCTGCAAAACACCACCGGAACATAAAACAATTTAGTCATCTTTCTGCAGATTTTACTAGTGTCATGACCCTAAAGAACATTAGACAATAGCTGCATTTATCATTTGAAAAGCAGTAGATTAATATAGCTTTTCAGGGAGGGAAGAAACTTACGATTTTAAAATTGTATCATCGTCTTTAATGAAATCATAAGACTGGCGAAGCATATTTTCAGAGAAATCAAGTGCAATAACTTTCGAATGGGCCACATTTAAATCTTACAGTAGTGTACATCCATCTACAAGAATTGTTACATGCATTGTTTTAATAAGCAGCGATGAGCTGTTGGACTTGGCAGTTCATATAAACTTGGTGCAAACATACAAGGTACAGACATACCATTAGGTCATGAACCAATATATTCCAGAAGTATAGTATTCACCTTTTATGAATGTAAAAATGTATATTCACGTATATAAATTAGCTTATCTTATTGATAAATTGTTTGGTATTTTCGAGGACCAGGTGACAAAAATACCATTCACGCTGAAGGTACTTCTTATTTAACTCCGCAGAATACAAACGCGTCTCTATTTAAAACATTAACAACCAGGATTTACCTCTTCATCAGGACCAGGAAAACCAGCACGATTAAAATTTTGACGCCAGCCTCTTTCATACAAGAATGAAACCAGTGGACTCCTAATAAAAGGGTCAATAGTTCGCATGCATGATCTTCTTTTTTACTTTAAAGAGAAATAACTCTATTTTTCTGCTGAACAATCGATTGTCAATTTAATGACCACATATTCAACTGCTAATCATATTATATCAAGTTGAAAGATAAAGCATGAAGTTAAATTTTCATTTTAAAAGTTCATAAAGTATTACTACTGATAAGATTTTTCCACGGAGAAGAACCCAGTGTGTTCGTACCTAAACAGCTCGGTCCTAGATGGCTTGGAATCAGCACAAACCTTTGTTCCAGCAGTAACTGTGAGATCAACCATTGTTCCAGCAGTAACTGTGAGATCCAGATAGGTGTTTTTGCTTGTATAAGTCTTGTTGCATTTTGAACATTTAAATCCAGACCTATATATTGCTGGCCTGCAGAATCCAAGATTTTGAAGTTAATTCGTACTTGAATTATATGTGCAGGTGATCGTAATTCGCAAGTCATAACCACCATATATATATATCCAACTAACAAGTTGAAGCCGCTAGGACCTTTTCTTATTAGTGGTTCATAACATATTGGGCATCCAAACAAGTCATCTTTTAAATCATCTTCAGACGTGATGCTAGAAACCTGCAAAAGCAGCCCCTCATTATTCACAATATTCGACTTTAAAATTGTTCGTCATGGTGTTAAAGTAGACTTGGCTGATTGTAATTCACACTGATTACGATTATAGGTGTTCTAGGCACATCTAATTAAGTTTCAAATTTCCAAAAGCAAAGGTCATATACAATATAATGCGCTCCACAGAATTTAGTCGTTTCCCTTGCTAATGAACTAGAATGCTTACCAAAATTTTAATTTTACTTTTTTTTCGCTGATTACTGTAAAAGACATAATATCCATTGAGTGACTACTTCCAACACCATAAGGTTATGGGAGAACTGGTCATCTAACATTGTATCAGAGCTCGAATTTAGAGGTCTCAAAATCGAACACTCCTATCCTCAATATTCGCAAGTTGTGCCATACGGACACATGTTTTTGTTTATTACTCCTTGGTTAGATTGGAATTGGGATAGTTATGGTGGTCAACTCATCTGAGTAAGGGAACAATTAAACAATTAAAAGTTACACAAGATATTTCTTTTCTTTATTCTTTTCTTGATAAGCTCATCATTAGTAACATAATAACATCCCTCTAAAATGTCCACAAGAACTCTACACAAACATCTAAAACTAGATAATACATTATCATAGCTCATTTTCTTGATACTAATCAACAACTATATTGAAGCAAAATTCAAGTTCAAATTACAAAGAAGCTATACATCATTTGCAGGCAAGCAAACACATGATACATCATATATAAATATAAACTAAATTGGCACATGAGAAGGGCGTATACCGGGTCTAAAGCAATAGCTGAGCTTGCACGGATTCTGAAAGGAAGCTGCTGATTACGGGGACGAAACCGGATAACACGAGACAAAGATGGGTATTTTGGGAATACAGAATTCTGCTGATGCTGCAGAGGACAAAGTGTAGATAAAGAAGAAGCAGAAGCCATAAGTCTCCCTTGTTTATTTCTTCTTACTTCAAAAGAAAAATAGTATGGACACGTACAAAAACAATTATATACGTAACCATATTGTAGCCGCTTGTTATGATTGGTGGACACAAGTAGTTAAACAACATCATGATTTCTAAACTTACCTTTATCAACAAAACAGATATTATCTGTTCAATGAAAATTAATCATTTCTTGTCAAACAAAAAATATGTACAAATATCTATTCTTAATAAGGATGTGTCACAAAATATCTATTCTTAATATGTAATCAAGGAAACTAGAGAGAGACATGATCCAAGGAGGAGAACTCATCAGAATATAGGATGGAGCATTGTAGATTTTCATTGGATAACCTTCGAGTGGCCTTCAACATAGATAAATAATAACCCAAAACTCCCTAAAGGGAATAGCCCAACAGAATACGGAGTTGGGTCTTCAACATATATAAGTCAACGATTTCCAGATAAGAACAACTCATTGGAATACAAAATCAGATCTTCAAATACGAAACTAATCTTCAATTAAGATGCATTTAATATCTTCAAACTGTATCATCACAAATATAGTAACAATAAGATTTGTACAATCTTGTCTCGCCAAAAAGTCACCAATTATGGTTTTATTGGTGCGCCAAAAAATTCATTAGTTGACTAGTCACTGAGCAAAGAAGTTGTTAAACCACTCTTCACTTAGTCAAATTTTGGGTATAACACTACACAATAGATCATTTTTTATATAATATAGCAAACATGATATTCGATATGTTAGTGCTTTTATAATAATTATGAGTTGATATTTAATTCATCGATCATTTCCTAATTTCAATAGTAAAACAAGCATATATATTCTTTGATGATTAAAGAATTAAAAATTGTGCAAATTGTTAGTAGTATTTTTGTGTGTTCGTTCGCAGGGAAGGACTGAATTGTAATATCAAAGTTCAGGTTTCTTATCTCTTTATGTCTAGAAGTGTGTGAGAAGAATTTTGGGTTTGTGTATTAACTAAATTAACCAAGAACTAATTATAAGCACTAAGAATTGATTTTAAACTGAGATTCAAATATATGGGAAAACAATCTAAGAACTGGGGTTCTTCACTTGGTCTCAATACATGCTCAATATTAATGTGATATCTGTGTTCCTACCTTGCTGAAAACAATTCTTCTAAAGTTATACTGCACCCTCCCAGGTTACAATATAGTGCCTACAGCTACACCCTAATTGTCACTCCCGTGATACAATCAAAGTATATCTATAAACTGTTAAGTGCCAAGAATTATATGTCTCACAATTCTCCTATTAATCTCCCGATCTAATATTCAAATTATGTCTATTAAATCATGTACTAAGATTGCAACTTCTCTCCCGAGCTTATTACAATCCCTAGAATACAATCAAAAGTTAGCTACTCTTCTAATTGTGTTAAGATCTCATTAACAGATCAGCAAAGCAGAAAATCACGTAATCAAGCATGCATGAATACCAAGGAATATTACCCAATCCTCAGATTAGAGAATTAGTTACACATAATTAAAGAAGAAAACAAAATAATAATAATGAATGAAAACATAATATTGAAGAATTGAAGAACGAAAGTACCTTGATATGATTACAAGCTATGAATTGTTATAGCTATCAATTGTTATGATTTACAATGGTATGATGTGTTTATATAGGCTCTACAAATCTTGCCCAGCAAGATATTGCCTTCTATTACAATTAGGATTTAAAGAAGGTACCCAAAACTGCCCAGAATACAATTAGAATTAGAAAAAGGGCAAAACAGTAAATTCCCAGCCTTCTTTAATTAAGATTACGTGCGCGCCTTTAATCAGCTTATTTCTTGCACTTGTTTCCTATCCCAGGTTGTAGAAAATCTCTCAAGCTTCGCGTGGGCAGTAAGATCGCTGAAAACGGACTTCTAGAACTCCAGATATGGCCAAAACAGTATAAGCTGCGCAGCCTTCCCGGAAAATCCGAATTTTAATCAATTAAATCTCCAAAAACGACAAAAGCTTAGATATTCTTGGAAACCTGCACAACTACACAAAACACATCAAAACTACACAAACTTGAGTCCAAAACAATCAATTTAAGCCGATTTAGAATGCTCCAAGTGGATATAAAATCCACTTATCACAAATTAAATAAAAAATGAGTTAGGCAACAAAATACGCTAACATCTTAATTCCAACACATGCATGCATGTATAAATTCCTAATTAATTAAACTCTTTCCCAAGATTCTTTTATGAATATTTACTTTCTTCCTAGGCATTCAATATATATGTCTTCTTCAAGTCATCTTAAAGTGACAACAATCAAGTATCAAGAAATTTATCTGTTATTGTATAATTAATTATTTGAGATAATTTTTATTTTGAAAATGAAATGAAAACTAGTGCAACACTAAAATAATTGTGATAATATTATCATCGACCACTAATTGTTCTCAACCCTAACTCAACCCTAATTGTTTGCATAAAATGTCCTATGTAATAATTTCTGATATGATGAACTTTCGAGAAAGTAGTACCAAATGTTTCATGATGGAAATTCGAGACATGGATCCATTTAAAGTAGGCCACTAATAGTTATTTTAGTTTCGTGGTTATTCTAATTTTTCACATATTGAAAACTCAAGTCCTGGGTTGATTAAATTTGATAGGTTTTTGAGTTTGTTTCCAAGGTTTTGAATTTACATTCCATTTATTTATTGTTTTAATACGTAAACTCAAATATTGCATACCATTTATTTATTTATTGTTTTAATATGTAAACTCTTATTTATTTATTGTTTTAATACGTAAACTCAAATATTGATTTCAGGTTCAATGCTAATGTTCATCACCTTCTACAACCTGTTCCATATTGGTTGTTTTCAATTGCTGAAGACATAGTTATAGACCCCTTCCTTGGCAACAGGTAGCCCGTGACTCTTGTTGTGATGGATAATTATTTACTAGCAACGACAGTGAAGGATCGACTGGATTCTCTAGGGAGTTTAAGTCAAAATGGATGAATCATTTCAACAATTAATATACAGGACCTCTCCCATACATATCCTACTCAGTCAGTGACTGTTTCCGGCCCGTCTAGCCCATACTTGTAATCGAAAGGTTTCCGATGCTCACATTTCGATTACAAGTACGGGCTGAACGGGATGGAAACCTGACCGAGGAGGAGGAGGATATGTATGGGAGAGGTCCTGTATATTAATTGTTAAAATGATTCGTTCATTTTAGCTTAAACTCCTAGAGAATCAGTCGATCCTTCCACGTCATTGCTAGTAACAATATTCATCACAACAAGAGTCACCAGCTGCCTATTGCCACCACACTGTCTTTAAAACCCATGAAAGACGGGCAGCTGTCACCATCCTGCCAAATGGTTAATTGTAAGAAAACACCCACTCCGACAAAATATTCAAATATTAAATTGTTGATAACACATTACAATAGCTACCAACTAAACTGCATAGAGAGAATCAACACATCTAAATTCACTACCATTGATAGATAACATCATATCAAGTCACTGATCATGTATCTCCATATTTTTCACCAGGAATAAAGGCAAAAGTTGGAATCAAATAGTAAGAATGTACCCCCCCCCTTAGACATGAAAAGCATTAAAAATTTGGAACCTCTAAACATATACATACACATATACACGCACAATTGAAACCTAAAACACAACAATGACGGTTAAAACAGCTAAAATTAAGTGAAGAAACGCTACATTTATACAAAATCTGAGCTGAATTGTTACTTACAGTAATGAATCGAAGCTTTTTCGGAGAGATTGGTTGAGAGAGAGTTAGAGATAGAGAGTGAGATAGAGAGAGATGAGAGAGAGACGAGAGAGAGAGAGGCGATGGCCCGAAGAAGGGAGGCGTGTTCGACCTATTTTAGTTACCACACAGACCGTAGAGTACATCTAAATCTATGTTATCATGTACGGAGTAATTTTCAGGCTTCAAAACAAAAACAATAATTAAATAATTTCTAGTCAATTTGCTTATAAAGAAGTCAAAAGAAATATGCAAAATGGGATAGAAAGACTGTTTAACGGACTGTGTTGAGATTTATTTATTTTTTTTTAACGTGAAATTCATGTTAGAATTCACCTTAGTTTTTTCTTTTTTTGAATAATAAAATCATCAATCAATCAATCATCAATATCATCAATATCATCAATATATAGGCCATTGTTCCATGGAGAACCATCTTACGTGGAGAATCGTGGAGAACCACTTAAAATGCATTAAAATTGCTTTATATATAAGGGCCCCGCAGGGGCATCTTCACAAAAAAGTCTTATAATTCTATCCTCTATCTATTTATAAAAAAAAAATTACAAAAAAAAAAAATTTAATTTTTTTTTCAAAAAATGATGACGTGGCAACATTTTTTAAATTTTTTTTAATTTTTTTTTTAAATTTTCTTTTTTTGATGAATGGATAGAGGGTAGAATTATAAGACTTTTATGTGAAGGGGCCCCGCCAGGGGCCTTATATAAAGGGCAATTTTAATGTATTTTAAGTGGTTCTCCACGATTCTCCACGTAAGATGGTTCTCCATGGAGTGTTACTATATATATAAAGGAGGGTACGCGGGAGTTTAGGTGGCGCTCTAAGATCATCTCAATCTATTTTTCTAATTTTTTAGAATTTTAGAATTGTAATCACTAATAAATTATTTATATTGCATATGATTAAAAGTTCTATTGGAAGTAGAATATGAGTTCGAATTTATAGAGAATAAGAGTTCGAATTTATAGAAAAAAAATATAAATAAAATTTCTATTAGAAGTAGAAAAATATCATTTAACATGTTAGAAGTAGAATAGGTGTTCGAATTTATAGAATTGGATAGAAATAATTTATTTAACATTCCATTCACCCCAAGTAAACAGACCCATACAATTCCTATTTTTTTGATTATTCAGGATTTGTCGAGTAGAACTCTGTTAAACGCTCCCAATTGTCGACAATTGTTAGGATTGTAACCCATAATAAATTAGAATTTAATAAGACTTATGATCTATGTTAAAAAAATTCTACCATGTGAATTCGAATGTCTTTTCCGTTTAGATATGATAAGAAATGTATTTTTTTATAATTTTTAATCATTTACTTTGATAATTAAAATTCTACTCCTTTTAAAATAAGATTCTGATTCCTTTTACTTTTACAATTTCTATTTTTTTTACTATTTTTAAGTTGGCACTATATTAAACTCAAAAATTTGAGAAATAGATAAGACTTGGAATTATAGTTAGACAGGACTTAAAAAATTAAATTTGCATTTGCCTTCCATTTAAATCAAATGCCTCTTCTATTTCGAATATAAATTATCATTTAAAATTCGTAATTATTTTTCTCCCCAGTTTCGAGAGAATTCGAATGTAATTATAATTGTTAAATTATCATTGAATTAAAGATTATTGGACGAGTTTCGCATGAGCCGTAAAAGCGAATTATAGAGCTCAAGATATATGTTTTTGAATTTTAAACATTAATAAATATAAAATATCATTTAACATATTAGAAGTAGAATATGTGTTCGAATTTATAGAGAAGAAGAGTTCGAATTTATAGGTAAGACATATGATTAGAAGTTCTATTGGAAGTAGAATAAGTTTTTATAAGGCATATGCATAAAAGTTCTATTGGAAGTAGAATTGGAGTTCGAAAGTTCTATTGGAAGTAGAATTGGAGTTCGAATTTATAGAGAATAATAGTTAGAATTTATAGAAAAAACATATAAATAAAAGTTCTATTAGAAGTAGAATAGGTGTTTGAATATATAGAGCAGACATATAATTAAATATTTTATAAAAAGTACGATCTTTTTAAATTATATGATTAGAAGTTCTATTGGAAGTAGAATTAGTATTTATAAGGCATATGATTAAAAGTTCCATTGGAAGTAGAATAGGAGTTCAATTTTATAGAAATAAACATATAAAAAACGTTGTATTAGAAGTAAAATAGGTGTTTGAATATATAGAGCAGACATATAATTAAATATTTTATAGAAAGTATGATCTTCTTAAATTATAATTTTTTATATTACTCCCTCCGTCCTACCCAATTATTAACACTTTTTTTGTCATTTTCTGGCACGCATTTTAAGGTGAATTTTAAGGACAGTTCATAACTTATTTTTTAAAATTTTCTTTTTTGTATAAAAATAGGATTATTCTACTTTTATACAAAAAAAGAGAAAATTTCAAAAATAAATTATGAAACTATCCTTAAATTCCGCCTTAAAATGCGTGTCAAACACCCTATTTTGAAATGTTAACAAACCGACAGGAAATATATTCATAAATCCAAATACTATTGTCATAAAAAAAGTCATCGTATTTAAAAAGAAAAAAATTGATTTGTTAACATAATAAAAGAACATTCTCATGCAGGAATCCCAAATAAATATGGAAGTATCTTTAATATAAAGAGAAAATAAGATCTGTTTTCATTTTCTAAAACTCCATAAATTTTAGAAAGTCTAGAGAAAGTATAAATTGGATTCACTCTATTTTTTAGGTTTTGATTTTAAGGGAAAAAAAAAAATTTGTGTAAGATAAGTATCATCAATAATATGTAATGAAGTTGGAATTTCGATCTCAAACGAGAGCGGATCGAAACGTTTTTAATGGGAAGACGGCTCACTATAAAAGATTGTATTAGCTATTAAAATGTCATATTGATGTTATAAATTTCATTTTATTTTTAGGATTTGACTTTTATGGATAAACATTGTCATACAAGTGATATATGTAAAAGTTAGGTTTTTGGTCTTAACGAGAGAGCGGACCAATAGTAATAACCGTGTTTAATGAGAAAACGGTTCATTAGAGAAGACCGTATAAAAGATGTTTGAATATATTAGGAATACATAAAATAAAATATTTTATTGGAAGTAGAATACGAGAACGGTGGAGACGTTTTATACAATTTTTTTTAAAACTATGTATCTTTTCTTCCTAGAAACCTTTATTTTAACTTTTTTATAGAAGGTAATTATACTTGCATTAGAAAAATATATCCATAAATTTAATATTATTCCCGTCACGAAAAGTCTTCGTATTTTCTTTTGATATGTTAACATAATAGAAAGACATTCTCATGCGAAAGTTGTAAATAAATACAGGAATATTTATTATATACAGAAAATATAAAATGTTTTCATCTTTTAAAACTTCAAAATATTAGAAAGTTTAAAGAATATAAAAACTGGAATTTACTCTCTTTATATAATGAAGTTAGAATTTCGGTTCCAAATAAGAGCGGCTCAAAATGTATTTAACGGGAAGACGGCTCTCTCGAAAAGATTGTATTAGCTATTAGAATTTGATACTGATGTCATAATTTTTTTTTTATTTTTACGGTTCGATTTTATGGATAAATTTTTTTATATAAGTCTTTATAATATATGTTAAAGTTGGGATTTCGGTTTTAACGAAAGAGCGGCTCAATCGAAAGAATTGTGTTTAACAAGAAATCGATTCATTAGAGAAGACTATTTAATTATTAAAATTTAATGTTAGTATTATAATATAACGTAAATATATTGATTTTTTTTAAAAAAATATTGTAACGCCGCGAAGCGCGACTTTATCGACTAGTTTATATACTAGAAGTGAGTTTTTGGGTAGGTTTGAATCGAATCGAATCCAGATATTAGATATTAGAGTGACTTCAAAAGATATTAGAGTGACAAAGAGAGAAGAGAATCATATTTCATCGCGCTCAATTCTTCCTCAATTAAGTTATTAGAAATTATATAAACAATACGGTTAAACCTCTTTAAAGTAATATATTTGGGATCGAAAAAAATATTACTTTATCGGAAGTAAAAATATATTGTTTTCAATATGTTGGGACCCGAAAAAAATATTACTATATTGAGGTTATTACTTTATCGCTTATTACTTCATCGAGGTTCAACTGTAGTTTATAATTTGTGCAAATCATGGATTATTTTTTATTTTATATAATTTGTTTATAGTATAATATTATAAATATTAATTTTATTATGTTATTAGAATAATTCAAATCTTACATCTTTGTATATAATAATTTTTAGTATTAAATATAAATTAATATGTTACTGGCGGCAATTGAACCTTAGACCTTTATATATAACAACTTTTAATATTACTAGCTTATAACCCGTGCAATGCACGGGTTTCTTGTATTATATTATAAATAAATTGTATTTAATATTATGATTATGTTTTTATATAATCATTATTTTTAATAAGTTTTTTAATTTTAATTTGATATAATATAATATACTCATGTTTATAGATTATACTAATATTTCGTTATTATAAACAATGTATACGATTTTTTATATATTTTATTAATAATTGAAAAATATGGTTTGATATTTTCGGATATATATTAAAGATTGTAAGATTTGTTCTAAATTAAAAAGGTAATGTGTTTAAATTGTAAAGGAAATATTAATGATTGAAAGATATGATACGATTGATCTTTTTAAGTGTTTATAAAAGGTAATATCTTCAATTAAAAGTAATTGTGAAAAAGGCAATCAACTAATTACCACTAATTATATTATGTTATTATTTATTTGAGGTTTTATATTTTTCTTGAAAATTATAGTGTGATATTTTCGGGTATATATTAATGATTGTAAGATTTGTTTTAAATTAAAAAGGTAATGTGTTTTAATTCGAAATAAAATATTAATGATCGAAAGATGTGATACAATTGATGTTTTTGGGTGTTTATAAAAGGTAATATGTTCAACTAAAAGTAATATGAAAAAGGCAATTGACTAATTAGCATTAATTTTAGGAAATTGATAAATAAGCTCCATATATTACTATTTAAGCTCCAATTAACATGTAAATTGCATAATTGTCCATGTAAACACAAAAATCAATTAGCTTCATTATTGATGAATCATGGGTAATTGTGTAAATAAAAGGTTTGAAAATAAAGGTTGGAGTTTAAATAGTAAAATGAGGAGCTTATTTATCAATTACCTAATTTTATTATGTTAATCGTTTAATTACCATTAATTGTAATGTATTTTAATTTGAAAGAAAATATTAATGATTGAAAGATATATCACCATTGATATTTTTAGTTGAAAATATTAATGATCGAAAGATGTTAGATGTTTATAAAAGGTAAATATGTTCAACTAAAAAAATATAAAAAAGGCAATTGACTAATTACCATTAATTTTATTATATTAATGTGGAAAAGGCAATTGACTAATTAGCATTAATTTTATTATGTTAATCGTTTAATTATCATTAATTATAACGTATTTTAATTCGAAAGAAAATTTTAATGATGGAAAGATATGATACGATTGATGTTTTAGGTGTTTATAAAAGGTAATATCTCGACTAATTACCATTAATTGTATTATGTTATTATTTATTTTAGGTGCAGTTTTTTTCTTTATAATAAAGGGTAAATAAGTAAATTCACTTAGTAACAAAAAACAGGTACCAAAACTTTTAATGTTTCGGAATTTATATAATAGCATAGATTGTATCTAACGATGATGATCTATTTAAATTGTAGATCTAACGATTGTGAATGAGAGATAACCAATAATGATGAATTAACCAAATTATAAATTATATCCCATTTCATTTATTATAATATATTATAGATAGTATAGATACGAGAATGTCATTGTGATTACATAATAATGTACTCCCTCCGTCCCAGCCGGTTCTTTACATGACGGCTGGGCACGGAGGTCAAGGATAATGGGTGTAAAGTGAGTGTAATATTGTTAAAATAAATGAGGTAGTGGGTGTAATAGTGATTTTATTGTTAAAATAAGTGAAGTAGTGGGTGTAATAGTGATTTTATTGTTAAAATAAGTTAAGTAGTGGGTGAAATAGTGTAAAGTATTGTTAAAATAAGTGATGTAGTGGGTGTAATAGTGTTAAAACTTACTATTTTAGGTAATGTAAAGAAATGGTGGGACGGTCCAAAAAGGAAATTGTAAAGAAATGGATGGGACAGAGGGAGTATATATTTACAAAATTCCCATAAATACTTTATACTAGAAGACTGGAGTATTATCCTATGGTCAAGCTCAAGGCATTTTTCTTCATAAATGGATAATTCAGACATTTTTTACATTTCATGATGATATAATTTTTTTGAAACAATATTTCATGATGATATTATAAAATAAGTAAAGGAAGTCAAGCTAGCCAAAAATAACGAATAAATTATGGCAAAATTGTTTTAATATATTTTAAATAAAAAATTCCAATAATAGTATTTACACCATAACGATAAGAGAGTGAACTATCTATACTATAACATTGAAAGTTTTGGTACGGTACAATACTTACCTTATTTAATTATTTTGCTTTATTATCCTTAATTATTTAACTTAACTACAAAAAAACAAAACACAATCTTTTCTCATAATATTATATGTAAAGCATAATGTAATGTAATATGTAATAGAGGACATATATAACTCAACTAGGATAAAAGATAAATAATATTAACTCTATACAGGGATCGTGAAATTTGAAGAACAGGCACTGACAAGGATCAAGTCGCTGAAAGAAGTTCATTAACATGATCAAGCACATACGAGATCAGTGCACTAAGTGCACTAAGTGTCAGCACATACGAGAAGGATCAACACATTAATTCACAGAAAGAATTGCCAAAGTTTATTGACAATCAAGGACACACATAATATTTCAAGGTATTATCAAAGATTAATTTACTCTTAAAATTAACTAAGTAACAGATTAATTAATTATTTATAATAAATAATTAAGTTAATTTGGTACTTGAATTATTTTCTGAGATGAATTAAAACAGCAAAATAAACAGAAGAGAATATGAATAGTAACCGAAATCACTATTCATATGAATAGTACTATTCATATGGCGGCTACTATTCAAAAAGTGGCTACTATTCATATGGCGGCTACTATTCAAAAAGTGGCTCGAGGGGCCCACGGGGGTTGTTGAAATAGTACAGCATAGTAACTTTCTATAATCTATAAATAGGCATGTTGTATTTCATTTCAAAACACACCTCAACACACAACTCTCTATTCTCTCTCTTATATCATCTCTGTGTAAGCTGCTAGACAGTCCATCTAGTAGGAAAGCCGGCTTAGCCCGCTTTCAGGAAGTGTCGGGTAGAGGTCCTCGTGCCTAAACTATCCTAGGAGTGTTTGATTTTGTAGCTGATCCGTAGGATTAGATTGTGTAACAAACCTCCGGGTTTTATCTATTAAAAGATATTTCCCACACAGTTGTGTTATTTCGATTTAGTATTTTTGATTTCATATCCACATCAAAAATCGTTGAATAACGTATTCAACCCCCCTTCTACGTTATTCCGAACCTAACAATTGGCATCAGAGACACTCTGTTATTATACAACAGTTAAGATCCGAAAAGCTATACAATTATGTCAGAGAAGAATTTCAGAAAAACTAAGGGAAAAGAAGGCAGGTCTGAGAAAGTGGACAAGTCCAAGATCAAATGCGATAATTGTGGTGAGAAAGGACATTTTGCACTTGAGTGCAATAAAGCCAAAGCTGATAAAGGTCAAGCCTACATCACAAAGAAGAAGGACTGGGCTGACACTTCAGACTCTGAAGATGAGGTGAACTATGCCTTGATGGCAAATGCTGATAGTATCTCTGAAGCTACTGAGACCAAGGGTAACAGGAAAAATATCCTTGTTCTGGACAGTGGATGCTCTGGACACATGACTGGAAATAAAGCCCTGCTATCAGAATTTGTGGAGAAAGCTGGCCCAAGTGTTTCTTATGGAGATGGCAACATAAGAAGGACTCTGGGATATGGCAATATAAATCTTGGGAATGTCATCATTGAAGCTGTAGCTCTAGTCTCAGGACTCAAACATAATCTGCTAAGTGTGAGTCAAATCTGTGACAGAGGTTATCATGTGGATTTCTTTGAAGAACACGGTGAAGTTGTAAGCAAATCTACAGGAAAAGTTGTTCTGAAGGGATACAGGCATGGTAACATTTATGAAGCCAAGCTTTCAACAAACTCTGATGGCTCTGCAATCTGTCTACTGAGTAGAGCATCAATTGAAGAAAGCTAGTGAAAAAAGATCTTGTGAGAGGATTGCCCAAATCAGTTTTTACTCCAGATGGCCTATGTGACTCATGTCAAAAGGCAAAACAAAGGAAAACTTCATTCAAAAGTAAGACTGAATCCTCAATTCTTGAGCCATATCACTTATTGCATGTTAATTTATTTGGTCCAGTAAATATAATGTCTATTGGAAAGAAAAGATATGTTTTGGTTATTGTTGATGAATACACCAGATATACATGGGTATATTTCATGCACAAGAAAGAAGAAACTGCATCAATCTTAACAGAGCATGTTAGACAACTGGACAAAGGATCTAAGCATACAGTGAAAATCATAAGGAGTGATAATGGCACTGAGTTCAAGAATGCAGTCATGGAAGAGTTTTGTAAAGAAAATGGAATAAAGCAAGAATTCTCTGCACCTGGAACTCCACAACAAAATGGAGTAGTAGAGAGAAAAAACAGGACTCTCATAGAAGCTGCAAGGACCATGCTTGATGAAGCAAAGCTGCCAACTTACTTCTGGGCTGAAGCTGTGCAAGCTGCTTGTTTCACACTGAATGCTACACTCATAAACAAGCATGGTAAAACACCATATGAGATGGTGAAAAATAAGAAGCCGAACCTGAAGTACTTTCACGTGTTTGGATGTAAGTGTTTTGTTCTTAAGACTCATCCAGAACAGTTTTCCAAATTTGATTTAAAAGCTGATGAAGGAATCTTTGTTGGATACCCACTATCCACAAAAGCATTCAGAGTCTACAATCTAAGAACAAAAGAGGTCATGGAATCTATCCATGTGTCTTTTGATGGTAAGAAGATAACAGGACTTGAAGATTTTGATGAACATGACCAGCTGAGATTTGAGAATGAAGAAACAAATGCCGATCTACAAAATTCTGATACTCTTTCAGACCCTATTGTTCAATCTATACCAGTAGATCAGACAGCAGCACATGTTGAGGGGGAGCAAGTGAACGATGAAAATGAACCCCAATCAAGTGAAGAAACATCAAAGAATGCATCTACTGCTAATGATGCACTAAACTCTGATTCATCAAACTCTGAAAGCAACAGCTCAGGGGGAGCAAACAATGATGTTGGTATCTTGGTACAGCAAGAAGCAACACTCAGTATCTACCTCGACAGCCGAAGCAGAATACATTGCGGCAGGTAGCTGTTGTGCTCAGATCCTGTGGATGAGGAATCAACTTCAGGACTATGGACTCATGTTGGACAAAATTCCAATTCTATGCGACAACACGAGTGCCATTGCCATTGCCAACAATCCAGTTCAACACACCAGGACTAAGCAAATTGATATCAGGTATCATTTCTTACGAGAACATGTCATGAATGGAACTGTGGTATTATATTTTGTTCCCACAGATCAACAAATTGCAGACATCTTTACTAAACCACTGGATGAATCCACTTTCTCCAGGTTAGTTGGTGAACTTGGGATGTTAAATCTGTCTAATTAATTTTGGATAATCAATAACTGCAATTTGTTATAAGTTCACATGTATTTTAAATGTCCATATGTTTAGAACTTGTGAATTTATTTGCATCCAGTCCTCATATTATAGTTATCTCTATATTAATTACCACGCATATAAATGCTATATTTTATGGTAATTAGTTAGTAAATAATTGAGTTAATTGTAGCATAATTAAATAAATATCTTATTGACATATATCAATTAATGATATTTTGTTAATTTTATGTCTATTTAATTGTGAGTTTATCTGATTATTGTGGATTAATTCTTGATTTACTGTGTGATTATTTTTAAATCCATAATAATTAGAAGTATTAAATATGTGTATGTGTATAGGCTGATAGGTTTCTGCGATAAGATGTTTTTTCGGCCGACAGGTTTCGGTGATAAGATGTTTTTTCGGCTAATTAGGTAGTTAGGTGAGAAATTATTGAGCGGTGTTATTTTTCAAACATAACCTGTCACTATTACACCTAACCCACTAATACTTGAAACCTTATAAATGATGAGTTTTTGTTTGTGTTTAACATCATCATTTTTCAGATATACAGAGCATACACACACAATTGCTGAATATTTCAAGTTTTGATCGGAAAGATCTCACAATCTAGCTGGTGGTTTTTAGAGCGGATTTCATATTCTTGTTATACGCACTAACCCTTGTTTTTGAATTTCCTCAAAGTTTTGAAAATGGCATTGCAGGGAAACTTTTTAATTGCTAAAGTTAATCCTATTTCCATTCAGCAAATCGAAACCATTCAGGATGAGCAATTTCGGGCTTGGACACAATTTCTGAATGAACATTCATTAATTCGCTATGCTTTAGTTACACAGGTGCAGCTTAACCATGATGCATCACGTGAACTATATTGCAGTGCGGTTAACACTTCTGGACAGGACGGGTGTGCATTCACATATCGGCTATTTGGTAGGTCGATTAGGGTCACTGAACGAGATGTTAATCGAATTCTTCATTTTCCTATGGAAAATCTCGTTTCTGATCCTACACCCGAACAGATTGAAATGTTCTTTCGCTTTATAAGGTACCAAGATGGCAATTTCAATACTGGTAATCTATCTAGAACGTTTCTAACCCAGTATTGGAATTTCTTCTTTCACACTCTTAACCATGTTTTTTCCTCAGATAGAACAAATCAAGATCGAATACCTGAATTTATTCAAATAATAGGGTATGCGGTCGCCAATAATTTGAGGATTAATTTTTGAAAAATAGTGCTTTGTCAAATCATTTTAAAAATGAAACGCTTGGGAACAAGAGATGTTCGTACTCAAAATGTCAAATGTCTATATCCAAGGCTTCTACAATTAATATTAAATGATTTTTTGAATGATGAAGACATGGTACGCTTGAAAAATGGTGAAAAGGTGGAATGTTCTTCCATGAAGACGAATGTAATTAATTACATAAGCAAAAAGAAATATATGGATGTGCCTACAGTCCTAACTGAATATCTAAAGACTGTCTCACTTCCGTTGTTACCACGACCAGTGAGAGCAGGTATACGACAAGGTAATATTTCAATCCCTGCTATTCCAACCTTTGTATTCCCTATTATGTCACAGGAAATACAGTTTCTATAGCCCCCAGTGGCCATCTTACCCGACCAAGAGCAGGAAATCCCACCGACTCTAACACAGGTCGAAGAGCCCATTCTACAAATGCAAACACAAACACAACAAACTCATACACCTCAATTGTCACTTAAACGACCAGTCATCCACATTATTGAGGGAGATAGTGCCTCAGCAGCACCACATAAAGAGTTAGTTACAACAGCCGCTCTACCTCATTCTAAACGAAGTAAACCCAATGAACCTGAGGTAACGGCAACTGTTAGTGAAACAATTCTTTCTTATCCAATGAGTGCAAATGTAAATGAGGTTGAATTGACGGGAGCAACTATCTTGAGTTCCATTTCACGGAACATACGAGTGGTTGATGATCTTTCTAAAGATCAAATTCCTTCACAGGCATCCGAGGTGGAAGTACCTACCTCAACAACTGCTGGTGAATCTTCCATTTTACGGAAAGATCCATTGGTGGGTGGTTCTTTTATGAACCAAGTGTCTTCACAGACGTACGAGAGAAACTTGGGTTTTGTGCCATTTAATCGATTCAAGTTTAACCTCCCAGAGGGAAAATCTCTGGATCTCTTTCGAGATTTACCACTTTTTACCAGTGGTCGGCAACTCGCTTCACGCGAGGACGGAAGCTCACGAACTTTCATTGCACCATCCGTGACCTCTGAAAAAGGGGCTAGGATGATTTCATTTGCAGATACACATATCGGTGGAAGCTCTAGAGGAAAGTTGAGGGAAACACCAACAGAACATGTAAGTGTAACCCAAACCACTAAACCGAGTGAATATAGAGTGTTGAGTGAAACACCTGCAGAACATACGAGTGATCAACCTACTCAACCACATGCACCTGTAACCAGAAAAAAATATAGCAGACTCCTTACACGGGTCCAAACAATGGAGAAAGAGTTGCAAAATATCTGTAAGTCCATTGCAGAAATAAAAAATTTGCAACTTATTCAACATGATGCATTCCAGGTTCAATTAAGTTCCATGGCATCCCAGTTTAGTCATGCAATTCATTCCTTGGGGAAGACAGCTTCGTCTAATTTACCAACTCCACATCCTACTACTCTGGAGGATAACCCAACTGAGGGGGAGAAGGTGGATGATCAAGAAGCTACTAGGCGTAATAAGGGCAAGGAAAAGGTTGTTGACACAGAATTAACTTTATTTTGGGAAAGGAAAAGCTAATTGGAATATTCGTGCTATGTGGAAAGAAAGCAAAGGCAAACATGAAGACATGTTCAGTCTAGAGGAACAATTGTCTTGTACTTGGAAATCTGGAAAATGTATATATGATCCAGAATGTACTCTAATATTATTTATCTTTGTATTTCATTTTTGTTTTTTTTTATCAGTTGAGTTATCCTCTAGGAATTTGCTTGTCAAACCCTAACAATCAAATAGGGGGAGATTGTAAAGCATAATGTAATGTAATATGTAATAGAGGACATATATAACTCAACTAGGATAAAAGATAAATAATATTAACTCTATACAGGGATCGTGAAATTTGAAGAACAGGCACCGACAAGGATCAAGTCGCTGAAAGAAGTTCATTAACATGATCAAGCCTCAGTGACAGAATAAGAGTACAGATGATTCAGTGGAAGGGCCAAAAGATTCCATGTATTTATATTATTTGAAGATATTGCTGCAGGCTAATCAATTGGAATGTAACGAAGATGTGAAGATCAAGATCAGTGCTAGTCACTTGTAAACCAGACCAGTGCACTAAGTGTCAGCACATACGAGAAGTATCAACACATTAATTCACAGAAAGAATTGCCAAAGCCTATTGACAATAAAGGACATACATAATATTTCAAGGTATTATCAAAGATTAATTTACTCTTAAAATTAACTAAGTAACAGATTAATTAATTATTTATAATAAATAATTAAGTTAATATGGTACTTGAATTATTTTCTGAGATGAATTAAAACAGCAAAATAAACAGAAGAGAATATGAATAGTAACCGAAATCACTATTCATATGAATAGTACCCGAAATCACTATTCATATGGCGGCAACTATTCATATGGCGGCTACTATTCATATGGCGGCTACTATTCAAAAAGTGGCTATTATTCATATGGCGGCTACTATTCAAAAAGTGGCTACTATTCATATGGCGGCTACTATTCAAAAAGTGGCTCGAGGGGCCCACGGGGGTTGTTGAAATAGTACAGCATAGTAACTTTCTATAATCTATAAATAGGCATGTTGTATTTCATTTCAAAACACACCTCAACACACAACTCTCTATTCTCTCTCTTATATCATCTCTGTGTAAGCTGCTAGACAGTCCATCTAGTAGGAAAGCCGGCTTAGCCCGCTTTCAGGAAGTGTCGGGTAGAAGGTCCTCGTGCCTAAACTATCCTAGGAGTGTTTGATTTTGTAGCTGATCCGTAGGATTAGATTGTGTAACAAACCTCCGGGTTTTATCTATTAAAAGATATTTCCCACACAGTTGTGTTATTTCGATTTAGTATTTTTGATTTCATATCCACATCAAAAATCGAAATATTTTTTTTGAATAACGTATTCAACCCCCCCTTCTACGTTATTCCGGACCTAACATTATACGCAACTCTTTCCAAACTTATCAATTACCTTTGTCAGTTATTACCTTTTCTAACTTTTCTAACTAAATTTTTTTTTCCAAAAATATGGTCGTTCTAATTAGTGAAATAAACTAATATTATTATAATTACTAATAACTAACTGATTATCTTTTACAGCTAAAAGGTAATATCTTTCAAAAATATTATCGTTCTAATTAATGAAATAAACTAATAATATTATTACTAATAACTAATTGATTACCTTTCCAGCCAAAAGATAATATCTTTTCTATACTCCTAAATAATAACTAACCAATTATATTTTTCAGCTATTACCTTTTCTAGCTTTTCTAACTAAAATTTCTTATTTTCCAAAAATATGATCATCCTAATTAATGAAATAAACTAATAATATTATAATTACTAATCCTAACTGATTATCTTTTCGAGCTAAAAGATAATATCTTGGTAATATCTTTTCCAACTAAAATATCTCATTTTCTCCTAAATAATAACTAACTAATTACCTATTCTAACTTTTCTAACTAAAAGATCTTCTTTTCCAAATATATGGTCGTTCTAATTACCTATTCTAACTTTTCTAACTAAAAGATCTTTTTTTCCAAATAAATGGTCGTTCTAATTAATGAAATAAATTAATGATATTATAATTACTATTAACGAACTGTTTACCTTTTCCAGCTAAAAGGTAATATCTTTTTATAAATTATAACAAAAATATCTCATTTTCAAACTTGATTTTTTTACTTAATTATCCTTCTTAAATATTTATTATTGGTAGAAACATGCATTTCTATTTTGTAAAATTAAATAATGATACTATAGATTCTAATAACTGACAATTACCTTTTTCTGCTAAAACACATTATCTTTTCTAACTTTTCAGACTAGAACCTCTCATTTCCAATATATCACAAGTCATTCTATTAATGAAATAAACTAATAAAATTATAATTACTAATAACTAATTGATTACCTTTTTCTGATAAAATGTAATATCTTCTCTATATTTTCTAATTAAAATTTCTTATTTTCAAACTTTCTTTTCTTTTTTAATTATCCTTACTTAAATATTTATTATTGGTAAAAATGTGTTATCTTTTCTATTTTTAAATAACTAATTGATTTCATTTTTATATTCTAAAAATACTACGAGCAACTATATTTAATAAAATAATATAATATTATTATGATTACTAATAAGTAATAACTAACAAATTACATTTTCAGCTAATTACCTTTTTCAGCTAAAGCGTCTTATCTTATTTATATCTTATAACTAATTTTTTTCTTTTTTAAAAATAATATGGCCAATATAAATATAATTATATATAATTATAATTATTATCAAATCATAGCATTTAAAAATTTAACTTACAAAATTCATATCATAAAAAACTATTCAAATTATTTAAAAAAATATACAATATTAAAGAAAATATGTGCATCGCACGGGTTTTAAGCTAGTATTTAGTAAATCTACGTTAAGTTAAAGGTTTAACTGCGACTGAATTCCCCCCCCCCAAGAAAAATATATTTATTTTTCGTGTTATAGACTTATAGTATTGTTTTTTTTATATTAATGATTTGTTTCATCCAATAAAAAAAATTGTTTCAAAAGTGAAATTATATTGAGTATTACCCCCTCCATCTCTTTTTAGTGGTCATATTTGGGGAAAAAAAATTGTTCTTACATAATTGTTTGGCTCTCATTCCAATAATTTTTTGTACCAATTTTTCTATACCTATCCCTCTATTTCTAATTTTTATATTTGATTTTGTAATTAATCTCATCATTTAATGTAATAATTAGGAATAATACATGAAAATATTTTTTAACATTAATTTCTTTTTATAATATTTATGTTTATTTCAAATATGATAACTAAAAAGAAACGTATTTTTTGAAACAATTTATTCGGATCCACGTAGGGGATTAGGATAGTTTGAGAAACAATGCGCGTAGGAGTGCACCAAATGAAGATAGTAATTTGAAACACGAGTTTGTTTGGTAAAATATATGAATAGTTTGAACTTGACTCGATTATCACCAAACTAAATTTGAATATATAATGAGCCGAGTTCGAGTAATTCATGAAAAATTTAATTCATTTAGACTTATAAGATGAACAATTTTTAATAAATTTATGTTTAATTTTTTTTTTAAAAAAAGAAATTAATTTATTAATTAAAAATCTTTAAAAAAAATATTATTGATTAAAAATCATATGACATCTATAAATACAATCGAAATTACGCTTAAGAATATCGTTATTGAATCCTTCCATTCTAGAAAAGCAACAAAGCAAAAATGATTTGAATGCACGTATTTCTTTTTATTTTTATGTTAATTTTTGAATTTGAATAACCAAAAACCAAACCAAACATACCCAGTATATCCCGCATGAAGCAGGGTCTGGGGAGGGTAAAATGTACGCAGACCATACCCCTACTTTACAGTAGAGAGGCTGTTTCCGTGAAGACCCCCGGCTTAGTGCACCGAATAGCAAAGTGAATTTAATACAATGATGATAAAGGTGGGTAAAGCACTCGACCGAACCTGGGCCCATGGCCTGGATCTCATGGGGCTTACCTACTCGGGCAAGGGGCACTCTTCTCCTGATCTAGGAAGACATCCGGCCAAGCTCCCTGCGCCTGCAAAAACAGAAAACAGAAGACAATATGAAGATGAAAAGCCAAGCTTCTAAGCTAATGCTAAACGAGAGAGCCCAACTCTGAGGCTCTCAACCACAGAACCACTCCCTAGAAGGGAATCAACAACTCTAATCTGGCGCCTCCAACAACTCCTATCAGCTATCGCGTTCTCGTCCAAGTTTAAGGCCTTCAAATCCATCCTGAGCTGTTCTTCCCACGACCTCCTCGGTCTGCCTCTTCTCCTCACCCCAACAACCGTAAGACTCTCGACCCTCCTCACCGGGGCTTCCGGAAGCCTCCTACGAACGTGGCCGAACCATCTCAACCTCCCTTCCCTAACTTTCGCAGCAAAAGGTGCCACCTCCAACTCGCTCCTGAAAACCACATTCGGGATTCTATCTAACATCGTGCGGCCACAGGACCACCGCAACATCCTCATTTCCGCTGCTTCCAACTTGCACTCGAGGGCCTTCTTTGCCGCCCAACACTTCGAACCATATAACATCGCAGGACGGATGGCTGCTCTATAGAACTTCCCTTTCAGCTTTAACGGGACCTTCTTATCGCACATCACTCCTGACGCAGCCCTCCACCTTAGCCACCCCGCGTTGATACGATGAATGACATCATCTTCAATCTCACCTCCCTTCTGGATGATCGAACCCAAATACTTGAACTTTTCCGTACGGGGGACGGTCTGATCTTCAATCCTAACCTCCACCCCTTCCTCGTTGGCGTGACCACTGAAGTTGCACCATTTTGAATTTGAATGCGACTGCATATTATATTCTCTGTGCTCCTTTCGTCAGTTTAGTACTTCGTCCATTATATTATTAAAGAATTAGAAAATATAAAATATTTTTGTTATATTAAATTTTATTTTCAAAAGAAATATATTAAATAGAGTATATCTAGGCTGACACCCTTAAACACTATCAATTCACTACCTCAATTTTAGGAGTATGTAACTGCTTACTACGTGTTTATTGATAAACTAGAATTAGTTAATTTAATTATGATGTTTAACTTACATTTTTAATTTTTATATTAAATTTAACTAGAATAGAAATATGAGGAAATATATGATTCTTAATGTTATATTTTATAAGAAAATATAAAGAAAAAAAATAGTGATTAAATTAAAAAATTGCTCCTGGCGGGGCCTATTCTAGGAAAAATAAAAATAAAAATAAAATTATGTACAAATATTATATGAATTTCCGAAAATAAATTATTACATAAATATAATTTATATCATTAACATATGTTATTTTATGTACTTATTAATAAATTTATTATGAATTGTGAAATTTTTTAAAATGGGTAAATTAATGTAAAGTTACAAGGATGAAAGTTGGTTTATAAAAAAGTGAAACAATTTAGGAGCTCTAAAATTTAGGTAGTGATTTTGTAGTGTTTAAGAGCAACTCCAAGAACCACTTAGTGCACTCTCCAAAAATATTGTTAAAAAATTGGCTCCTAGTTGCTTAAGACATAAATTTATGAATCATCTCCAACACTACTCTTTATACACATTTCCTATATATTATTTTATTATTAAATGTACTTGTAACGTTCTGGTCTTCTAGAGAAAGAAATGTTATCGTAGACAAAATTGAAAAGAAGTCGATACATATTATTAAAGAATGAAATGAAGAGAGGTGAGAGAGTCTTAAAATAGAGGAGGATGCCATGCCTCTTAAAAATTTAGGAATAGCTTAAGAGGTTGTTGGAGCTGAAATTCAACAAATTCTCCTCATATTTTGATTTAAGGAGCCTATTTAAGAGTTGTTGGTGTTCTAAGAGCAACTCTAATAGGCTCTTAGCCTCTTCGTCAAATTTTATTTTATTAAATTAGCTCTTAATAATTTAGAGTTAAAATTATGATTTGTCTCCAACAATTCTCCTAAAATCAATTCCTTCTTCATTTTTATTAAATAACTATACAAGAATCATTCATGCTCAAGAGAGATACAATAAAATAATAATTCAAGAGGGAGTAAAGAGCTCTTTGTTTTGAAGAAAAGGATAAAGATCTTTATTTTTTGAAGAAGCACGAGGAATCTATTGGAGCCTCGTTTAAGAGGCTCTTGGAGATGCTCTAAGAGCAACTCCAACACACTCTTAATATTTTCTCTAAAAATAATATAAATAAATAACCTCTTAGTTGTTTAAGATGGAAAAATACAAATGATCTCCAACAATTCTCCTCAATCCCACTCTCTATCTATTTTTAATTACCTTAATGGATTGAAGATCTCATGCATACTTTATTTATTAATATAAATCAATTGAATGAAGAAGGGAGAGGAGAGGAGAGAGGCTCTTAAAAATGAAGAAGAGGATGAAGATCTTAAGTTTTTGAAGATGACTTAGGAGTGTGTTGGAGCCATTTTTTGTTTCAACTTACTCAAAATTTAATCAAGGAGCTTATATGAAGAGGCTCAGAGGCTGTTGAAGTTGCTCTAAGGGAGTATGTTAAGATTTACTCAATGTGCGTAGGATATGAATGCACAAAATGAAGATGGACCGTCTGATTGCAGGTGAGGATATAATCCCTAGAATAGAATACCACTTGCGAACTCAGCCAGCACACCTACTAAAAATCTCACTCATTCTGCATAAAAATAAAAAAATCTCACTCATTCGAACTTAACAAGTTGGAATAAAATGTTAAAATGTTAATAAAAAAAAGAGTAAATTGCACTGTAATGGCCAGATAAATTAATTTTTGGCACTTTGATGGCCAATGTTTTAAATTTTGCACTATGATGACTCGAAATTGTTTTTTTAGCCACTTAAATGACTTCCGTCAACTTTGGCCTTAACAGAGTTAAAATGTCAGGGGTATTATAGTCATTAAATAAATAATTCTATTTGTTCTCGTTTTCCTTTTCTCTGTCCCCTGTATCTTTCACAACCCTCTCCTCTTTTCTCTATTTCTTGATTAATGGTGATTTGCAACTCATTAAATGATCATTTGCATGAATAAAAGACATGGGTAAGCACTAAAATTTGATACCATTGATTAGATTTAGAGAAAATAGAAGAGTGATTATACAAAAATAGCTGATGGAGTTTATTAGGATTAGAGAATTAATGGACCTTTGGTTTGATATTAGAAACTCTCGTGTTGCTCTTGTGGGTGGTAATCATACAGCTTCCAGGTTTTGCTCTCGTTAAAATTATTCTTGAAAAGTTCATGATTTTTCTTTGCCTTTTGATTTTTTTTGATCTCTGAAAAATTTGGTCTTGTGGGTCTTTATTAGATTAGATTGATTTGATATAATTTTGTGTTTTCTTGAGTAATCTTGATTGAAAAATTGTGGAAAATTGAGAACTTGATGATGGATTTGGCTCGAGGGTTTCGAGTTAAGAGCAAGATGAATATGAAAGATTTGAGTGGTATGGATAGTGCTGGTGGGAATTATGATGGTTATGTGATTGTTAATTTGCCTGATTCTGTCGCTTTACGGGTTGTATTGAGGTCATTGCTGTTGGCTATTTTTGTCATCGCATTGCCTTTGATTGTTTATATATCGGGAAGATTGTCTAGCAAGAATGTGGTTGATAAAAACTTCTTTATAACTCTTTCATGGTATCAGAGATACAAGGGGGAGAGGAAGAGTAGGTGAGGAAGCCGCCATTTTATCACCGAGACACGACACCCAAGAAACCCTTGTCGAAATTAAGATTGAAATGAAATAGAACGAATCAGAGATGTTGCTGAGAAACACGGAGATGATATAATTCCTACCAAGACAGATGGCATTAGCAGTTCTCGAGAAACAAGAACGGAGTTTCCAGTCTTGCAACTTGATGCTGGGTTACAAAAAGTAGGCAGGAGTGTTCCCATTGGGCATGGTACTGAACAACCCGGTGATGGGTCTGAGTTTGGTGGAGCAGCAAAGGATCATGGTGAAGAGTTGGTTGGTCGCAAGATAAAGGTTTGGTGGCCAGCAGATGACCAGTTTTACAGAGGAGTTATCACTGGATTTGACCCAGAAAGAAAAAAGCACAAGGTGGAATATGTTGACGGTGATGAAGAAACTTTATATCTCAGAACAGAACGCTGGGAAGTAGTTGAAGATGAGGAAGACAGTGAGGCAACAGAAGATACCAGGCCACAGATAGTATCTTTAGCTAGTAGGTTCCCCAGTGCTGAAGCCAATTCTTCTCATCCAGGGAATCTCATTGAAAAGGCTTCTGTTGCACATCGAAAGAATCATGACAGCCATGTGCTCTACATGTGATATCCTTAACAGGAAACGTTTTACATGGAAAATTCACTATACAAACATTTCAAAGACTTTCCAGAAACATGTGTATAACATCATCAACAAGCACATGGCCAGTAATGAACATACAGGGGACAGAGAAATGGAAAAATAAAACATATAGAATTATTTATTTAAGGACAATAATACCCCTAACATTTTAACTCTGTTAAGGCCAAAGTTGACGGGAGTCATTTAAGTGGCTAAAAAAACAATTTCGAGCCATCATAGTGCAAGATTTGCAACATTGGCCATCAAAGTACAAAAAATTAATTTATCTAGCCACTACAATGTAATCTACTCTAAAAAAAATTAAATATAACGAAAAGACTGACAATTGAATAGTGTTTATACGTACAATAATATTTCACTTGATATATAACGTCAACACATCTTTTGCTCGTTTTTATCTGTGTTTTGGTCTAATCTTCTTGCATCCATAATAACCGAGATCAATTCATCCCAATACAACACACTCCGTTGTTATTTACAAGCCGGTCGTGGTATAGATTGAACATGAGTCAAGATTAAAATATTAATATTAATAAAGTAAAAAATATTATTTAATTATGTAGTTATAGATAATCGAATCAGAGATAAAATTAAAAAAATTAAAATAAATAAATCTTTTTAATTATGTATTTGTAAGGAATCGAACCCGAGCTGAAAATAAAAAAATTTAAGTAAACAAATCTTGTATAATTATGTAATGGTAAGGAATCAAATCTTGTATTTAATGATAAACAAATTTAATACTTTGGAACGTACCATTGTTTTCCATTATATTATATCCTATATATAATTTGCGTAAGGGAGTTCCTATGGTATGGTTTGGTCGTCAGTGATAGATTTATCTTTTTAAAAATATTATAGTTTATATTCTTAAATAAGATTAAATAAAAATTAAAAAATATTATTAAATTGTACAATTTATTTTAAAAATTATGAATAGGATTTTTAGAAATTATCTAATTGCTGTAAGGGACTCTGTGGTCTAACGGAACAAATGTGTCATTTAAGAAGTGCTAATAATAATTATATTTTTAAATAATATTAAGTAGAAATTAAAAATATTGTTAAATTATATACCTTATTTCAAAAATTATGAATACGATTTATAGGTATTAATTAGAAATTTTTCAGAGAAAAATCAAAATTAAGTATATAGAGTATAATAAACTTATTAAGTTAAAAAAGTATAAAAAGTAGTAACATTTAATAATTTTTAAATTAGAAAAACATGAAATTTTGGGTAAAAAAAATTATAACAATTAAAATAATAAAAATAATTGTTAATAAAATAAGTATCATCAATTAATGGAATTTGCAAACATTATTTTACGATTCCCCCAAGAAAAATTGTAGAAATGAATTTTTTTATAAATTTTATATAAAAAATTCATAAATCCTGCATCACACGGTATAAAGTCAATATATATATATAAAGGAGGGTACGCAAGAGTTTAGGTGGCGCTCTAAGATCGTCTCAATCTATTTTTCTAATTTTCTAGAATTTTAGAATTTTAAACACTTATAAATATAAAAATATCATTTAACATATTAGAAGTAGAATAGGTGTTCGAATTTATAGTGGTGAAGAGTTCGAATTTATAGGAAGACATATGATTAGAAGTTCTATTGTAAGTAGAATAAGTATTTATAAAGCATATGATTAAAAGTTCTATTGAAAGTAGAATATAGGAGTTCGAATTTATAGAGATAAGAGTTCAAATTTATAGAAAAAACATATAAATAAAAGTTTCTATTGGAAGTAGAATAAGTATTTATAAAGCATACGATTAAAAGTTCTATTGGAAGTAGAATATGAGTTTGAATTTATAGAGAATAAGAGTTCGAATTTATAGAAAAACATATAAATAAAAGTTCTATTAGAAGTAGAATATGTGTTTGAATATATAGAGCATCCATATAACTAAATATTTTATAGAAAGTACGATCTTCTTAAATTATATATTTTTTATATAAGTTAATTATACTTCTATTAGGAAAATTTATTAATAAATCCAATACTATTATCATAAAAAAGTCATCGTATTTAAAAGAAAAGAATTGATGTGTTAACATTATAAAAGAACATTCTCATGCAGGAACTCGTAAATAAAAATAGGAGTATCTATAATATAAAAAGAAAATAAGATGTGCTTTCATTTTCTAAAACTCCATAAATTTTAGAAAGTCTAGATAAAGTATAAATTGGAATTCACTCTATTTTTTAGGTTTTAATTTTAAGGAAAAAAGTTCTTGTGTAAGATAAGTATCAATAATAATATGTAATGAATTTGGAATTTCAACCCAAACGAGAGCGGCTCGAAACGTGTTTAACAGGAAGACGGCTCACTATAAAAGATTGTATTAGCTATTAAAATATCATTTTGATGTTATAAATTTTATTTTATTTTTAGGATTTGATTTTTATGTAAAAGTTAGGTTTTTGGTCTTAACTAGGGAGCAGATAAATAGTAATAACCGTGTTTAACGAGAAAGCGATTCATTAGAGAAGACCGTATAAAAATGTTTGAATATATAAGGAATACATAAAATAGAAATGTTTTATTAATAGAAGTAGAATACGAGGACGGTTTAGACGTCTTACACGATTTTTAAAATTATATATCTTTTTTCCTAGAAATCCTTTATTTTATCTTTTTTATACAAGTTAATTATACTTGCATTAGAAAAATATATCCATAAATTTAATATTATTCCCGTAACGAAAAGTTTTCGAATTTAATTTTTTTATATGTTAACATAACAGAAAGACATTCTCATGCAGAAGTTGTAAATAAGTACATGAATATCTATAATATACAGAAAAATAAGATGTATTTTCATTTTTAAAACTCTATAAATATTAGAAAGTTTAAAGAATATAAAAATTGAAATTTACTTTCTTTATATAATTAGTTAGAATTTCGGTTCCAAATAAGAGCGACTCAAAACGTATTTAACGAGAAGACGACTCACTAGAAAAGATTGTATTAGCTATTAGAATTTAATATTGATGTCATAATTTTTTTTATTGTTCGATTTTATGGACAAAAAATATTATATAAGTCTTTATAATACTCCCTCTGTCCCTTTCATTTCTTTACATAAAAAACTGCGTATCTGACACGCATTTTAAGGTGCATTTTAAGGATAGTTCTATAACTTATTTTTGATATTTTCTTTTTTTGTATAAAAATAGGATTGTTCTATTTTTATACAAAAAAAGAAAATATCAAAACTAAGTTATAGAACTATCCTTAAAATGCACCTTAAAATCCGTGTCGGAAACTAGTCCGCAAACGTAAACTATTGAGAGGGACGGAGGGAGTATATGTTAAAGTTGAGATTTTGATTTTAATGAGAGAGCGGCTCAATTTCCAACAAAAATACTTGTTTAACAAGAAATCGATTCATTAGAAAAGGATATTTAATTATTAAAATTTAAAATTAATATTACAATATAACGTAAATGTATTAATTTTTTTTAAAAAAATTTATAACGCCGTCGCGTAGGGCGGCGACTAGTCTATACTATATTATTATAAGCAAACTAGAGATCTTTTGTAGTTTGTAGTTTGGTTAACCAAGCTATTCATAACCGTTAGATCTTCGTCTCAAATAGATCATGACCGTTAGATACAACAATATTAAAAATTGTTATATTGAGAAGTCTAAGATTCGATTCCTTTTTTATTTAAAATATAACCCTTTATATATAAACAATTAAAAACATTATCTTACCATATCTTTCGATCATTAATATTTCTATCTAATTACAATAGTAAAAGTTGTTATATTGAGAAGTCTAAGATTCAATTCTTTTTTTATTTAAAATATTACCCTTTATATATAAACAACTAAAAACATAAATCATAGCATATCTTTCGATCATTAATATTTATATCTAATTAAAACATGTTACATTCTATTTAATTAAAACACGTTACCTTTTATTTTAAAACTAACATTGCAATAATTAATATATATATCCAAAAATATTGCACTATATCTTTAAACCATTAATAAACACCTAAAAACATAAATCATACCATATATTTCAATCATTAATATTTCTTTTTAATTAAAACACGTTACCTTTTAATTTAAAATTAATATTGCAATCATTAATATATATCCAAAAATATCACACCATATCTTTCAATTACTAATAAAATATATTAAAAATTAGTATAAATTGTTTATAATAAAAAACATAAGTATAATCATTAAACATGAATTTATCAAACTATATTAAATTAAAATTTTAAAAAAATTATTGAAAATAATGTTTATAAAAACATTAAAAATATCATAATGTTTATTGATAATTTTATAATGTTTGTCGGTTTGGTTTTCGATATGGTTATCCTAATTAATAAAATAAATAATAACATAACATAATTAATGGTAATTATCCGATTGCCTTTTTCCCATTTACCTTTAGTTAAAAATATTACCTTTTATAAACACTTAAAAACATCAATCGTACCATACTTTTCATTCATTAATATTTCCTTTCTAATTAAAACATATTACATTTTTTATTTAAACTAATCTTACAATCAATATTATAAATCTGAAAATATCACACCATATTTTTCAATTATTAAAAAAAAATATTAGAATCCGTATACGTTGTTTATAATAAGAAAACATTACTATAATCTGTAAATATGAGTATATTAAATTATATTAAATTAAAATTAAAAAAATTATTAAAAATAATGATGATATAAAAACATAATTGTAATATTAAATAAAATTTATAACATAAGAAAGGAAACCCGTGCATCACACGGGCATTGAAAGTTCGATTTTCGGCATCCTAATTATTAAAATAAATTATAAAATAATATAATTAATGATAATTAGTCAATTGCTTTTTTAATTAAATGTCGTGTAATTTTAGTTGATGATATTACCTTTTATAAACATCTAAAATATCGTATCTTTCAATCAGTAATGTTTTTTCTAATTAAAACACGTTAACTTTTAATTTAAAACATAATCTTTCAATAATTAATATATACCAAAAAATATCTCAGCATATCTTCTAATCACTAACAAAATATAATAGAAATAATGACCGTTCAATTTTTAGTAAAAAAATCAAAATCGTTAGATCTAATGAGTAGATATATTACATGATTAAATTAATTTACTAAAATTTCAAGGTTCGAATTCCGGCTACGACAAGTTTATTTTAAAAATTTATAAAATAAGTTTTAAACCATGCATATCATTAATTAAATTTATATTAAATTAGTTAAATTAAAATGAAAATAAATGATTGAAAATAATGATGGTATAAAACTATAATTATAAAATAAAGTTAAATTTATTACATAATAAAAGAAATCCGTACATGGCACGGATTATAAGGTAGTTAGTATTAATAAAAAGGGTATAGATTAGCGGGTAAGAACTGGTAAGTCGTCTACATTGTCATCTTCCAACTTCCCGTACACATCGTACAAGATTCCCGAATTCTTGCACCATCGAGATCCAGAATGATATATAACCAACCTACTATAGTCTCATTTCTATGTGAACGGTGATCGGTGATGACCATCTTTCATTAACCAGCGAAACTTGTGGTATACAACTTTATCTTTATGGTTTACATGTTGCAAAATGTAATTGTCATTATTCTAAAAAATTTTACTTACAAACTTCTTAAAGGACTTGTACAATATATAAACAATGAAAACTAAAATTTATCTGCAATGTTTATAGGATCAAACTCAGTTTTAAGCCTTCTGTGCAGAGAACATAATAAAAGATTGTTGAATGTTGCATGAGTAGTTGATAAGACCACATGATTTGCATAAATCTTCAATTTCCTCGGCTGTCAAATTGACGTAGTTCTGAGCTAGGCTCTGCCAAACAAGTAATAAACACATTAGCCCAAGATAACAGCTTTGATAAATTGTTCGCAGATTTAGGATCCTTGAGCTATAATCTCGGATAAGTTGATGATATACAGGTTAAACCATGCTGCAGCATACACTTAAGATGAGTATCTGATACCACATGAGCTCAGTTCCTAATTTCTTATATTTTACATATTCTTCCATGTGCTTCCTAGATACTACTTGCATATCAACCATTAGGATTTATATCTTGAGACCCTCGTTCACTTCTGATGAATATCAGATGCTTATAAACTTTTGCCATCTACTAGCTAAGAACTCTTACTATTTACATTAATTCATCTCCTCCAAATTTCAGACTCATGCGTTGTCATAAAATTCTATTTATAAGGTGATTAATTATGCATTACAATACAGTGCTTTTAAGTAGTATTCATATAAGTGCAAAAAGCAGAGTATGAGAAGAAGAGTGCATGAACCAAGAGTGTGAGAAGAAGAATCACCCGTCCAAAAGGCCTCAGGAATGAAGGAGTGGATGGACTGAATCGAAGAAAGGTAGTTCCCACAAATACACCACCACTTCGCAGTATACGATTGATTTCAGCAATCTGAAGCATACAAGTCAGCAGCGTTAGTCCATCTAAATAGAACTATGCACAGTGTTATATATCCTCATAAGATTATACAAATATTACAATCTGCAATGGGAGCAAAAGGATGAGAAGTGACATAATCAGCAACAACTAACAAATACATACATCAGAAAGCTAGAAAAAATAGAACTAGCTACAAAGTGGCTATTAGATGATGTGCCTTCTTAAATGACTAGGTCTAGCTGGACAGGAGTCAATCTAGGAGTCCGTTTTTTTAGTTCAGTCAAGGTTGTACAGTAGGTTGACCAAATTGTTGCTGCAAAGCTTGTGATAATATCCCTTAATTACAATTTATGAAATACCATACCACCTTGATCTTCAGTAGAGAAATGCTTCTGCAGAGTGTTGCCAAGTTATCTTGCCTTGTACACTGAAACTGATTTTCAGTTTTGATGCATAACTATATGAGTCTCGGTTTCAAAAAAAAAAACTATATGAGTCTCAATTAACAGTCTTTGTTGTATTCTTATTCTGAAGCAATAACAGTTTACGAATCTACTACTAGATGATTGTGGCTTTCTTTCTACAAGTTACCTCATTTGACATTTTAGATTATAGATAAGATAACAAACTACTGTCAACCTAAAGCACACCATTTTCTACAAACCTGATTAAATTTCAAAGGACTAATTCTCACAATAGTCTCAGGGATCCGGTAATCCCACAAATACCATCAGGCCAGCTAACTACCCTTCAACCCCAATCGATATATTTCAGCCTTAAACTATTACATGTTTCTGTATTCTGTATTTGCACTGTTTCATCACTGCATTCTTTTCAATTTGTATGAAATTTTGGAAGGAATGAGGATAATGGAACATTACAAAATGGGGACAATTGAGGACTTCAGTACACCACTTGGAAAAACATCAAATTATCTAGAAAAAATTCTTATTCGCTTTGAGACTATAAGAACTATCAACTTGGAACCATCTTTTATCGATATTTAGAAGGAACTTACAAACAGGATGTAAAAAAAATTAGTATAGTAAATAGATGATGATATAGTAAATAAACATCGAGAAAAGCATTAAAGTTTGGCACTTACTGCGTTTGACGGAGATGGCCAGCAATGTAGAGCTGCACCGGCATGAACAGCATCAATTGAACCAGATGGAAAGGGAAGCCTGGAGACATCAGCCCTCACAAGAGCAAGATTGCTGCAAATTACCAACGGAACATAATTCAAGTTAGTCATCTTGCTGCAGTTTTTACATGTATTGTGACCCTAAAGAACGTTGAACAATAGCTGCATTTATTATCTAAAATGTAGTAGATAATTATAGTTTTTTAGGGGAGGTAAGAAACTTACGATTTTAAAATTGTATCATCAGCTTTCATGAAATCGTAAGACTGGCGGAGCATATTTTCAGAAAAGTCAAGTGCAATAACTTTTGAATAGGTTTCAGATTTGGCAAATTTACGGGAAAATAGACCACTTCCACAACTAACATCTACTAGAATACCACCTTCTGCTGGTCTGAAAAAGTCCTGTGCCATCTTAAACTGCAAAACCAAGGTCACTTCTAAATCTCACAGTGTAGTGTACATCCATCTATATAAATGGATCATGCATTGCTTTAATAAACAGCGATTAGCTGTTGCCTGTTGGACTCGGCAGTCCTTATAAACATGGTACAGACATCCATTAGGCCGTGAACCAGTATATTCCAGAAGTATAGTATTCAGGTTTTATAAATGTAAAAATGTATATTTATGTTACATAGTTCAATAACAATAGAACATTTAACATCGTAAGTTCGTTTTTGACAATTGACAGAACTTTAATTAAAATTGTCTTTCCCAAGCACACAATTAAAAACTTTGACATGAAATGTATGCACAGATATTACCAGACAGCACTATGTCACTAATTTGAGTAAGAAAAAATTATAAATTCTAATAAAAATTATGAGTCTAGATTTATGATGGAAGAAGCATGAAAAAGTAACCGCATCTACTAAAACATGTCAATGAGCAGAACTGAAACTTTTAGTTAAGGTAAAAGCTTAAAAGGCTTCAAAAGTATACTTTATCCTTGCAGCTATTTCATCGTAGTAAAAATTTGTAGAACAACATCTTTCGCATAAAAATTAGCTTATTTTATTGATAAATTGGTTGGTATATTTGCCTACTAGATGACAAAATTACTACTCTCATTGCAGGTACTGTTCGGTCAACTCTGCAGAATTATCATATATAGAGAACTGCATCCTTATTTAAAACATTAACAATCCAGATTTACCTCTTCATCAGGACCAGGAAAACCAGCACGGTTAAAATTTTGCCGCCAGCCTCTTTCATACAAGAATGAAACCAGTGGACTCCTAATAAAAGGAGAGATTACAATCAATTTTTGGCACATCCTTTTTAAAAAAAAAAATAAACAAGAAATAACTTTATTTTTCTACTGAACAATCGAAAGTCAATTTAATGACCACGTATTCGACTACAAATCCAATATACATCATGCTGAAAGATAACGCAAAAAGAAGTTCAGTCTTTTTTGAAAAAAGTTCATATACTGTAACTATTGATATGGCATGCCGTGGAGAAGAACTCAAACATGTTCGTACCTAAACAGCTCGGTCCTAGATGGCTTGGATTCAGAATAAACCTTTGTTCCAGCAGTAACAGTGAGATCCAAATAGGTGTTTTTGCTTGTATAAGTCTTGTTGCACTTTGAACATTTAAATCCAGACCGATATATTGCAGGCCTGCAGAATCCAGGATTCTAAAGTTAATTCCTACCTGAATTACAACTGCAAGTTATAATAAGTCATAACCACCATATATATATATATATCAATCTTACAAGTTGAAGCCGCTAGGACCTTTTCTTATTAGTGGTTCATAACATATTGGGCATGCAAACAAATCATCTTTTAAATCATCTTCAGACGTGATGCTTGAAACCTGCAAAATCAGTCCCTCATTATTCAGAATATTTGACTTTAAAATTGTTCATCATGGTGTTAAAGTAGACTTGGCTGATTATATTACGGACTTACGGTTATAGGTGTTCTAGGCACATCTAATTAAGTTTGAAATTTCCAAAAGCAAAGGTCATATACAATATAATGTGCTCCACAAAATTTAGTTTTTTCCTTGCTAATGAACTAGAATGCTTACCAAAATTTTAATTAACTTTTTGTTTCGCTGATTACTGTAAAGGACATAATATCCATTGAGTGACTACTTCCAACACCTTAAGGTAATGGGAGAAGTGGTCATCTAACATTGTATCTGAGCTCGAATTTAGAGGTCTCAAAATCGAACACTCCAATCCTCAATATTCGCAAGTTGTGCTATACGGACACATGTTTTTGTTTATTACCCCTTGGTTAGATTGGAATTGGGATAGTTAAGGTAATCAACTCATCTGAGTAAGGGAACAATTAAACAATTAAAAGTTACACAAGATATTTCTTTTCGAAATTCTTTTCTTGTTAAGCTCATCATTAGTAACATAATAACATCCCTCTAAAATGTCCACAAGAACTATACAAAAGCATCAAAAACTAGATTTTTACATTATCATAGCTCATTTTCTTGATACTAATCAACAACTATATTGAAGCAAAATTCAAGTTCAAATTACAAAGAAGCTATACATCATTTGCAGGCAAGCAAACACATGATACATCATATATAAATATAAACTAAATTGGCACATGAGAAGGGGGTATACCGGGTCTAAAGCAATAGCTGAGCTTGCATGGATTCTGAAAGGAAGCTGCTGATTACGTGGACGAAACCGGATAACACGAGGCAGAGATGGGTATTTTGGGAATAAAGAATTTTGCTGCTGCTGCAGAGGACAAAGTGTAGATGAAGAAGAAGCACAAGCCATAAGAGTCCCTTGTTTCTTTCTTCTTAGTCCAAAGGAAAAATATTATAGACACATACAAAAACAATTATATACGTAACCATATTGGTGGCCGCTTGTTATGATTGGTGGACACAACTAGTTAAACAAGAACATGATTTCTGAACTTACTGTAACAGTATCAACGAGACAGATATTTTATGTTTAATGAAAATTAATCATTTCTTTTCAAAGAAAAAATATGTACAAATAAGGATGTGTCACAAAATATCTATTCTTAATATGTACTCACTCTGTCCCATCCATTTCTTTACAATTTCCTTTTTGAGCCGTCTCACCATTTCTTTACATTACCCAAAATAGTAAGTTTTAACACTATTACACCCACTACTTCACTTATTTTAATAATACTTTACACTATTTCACCCACTACTTAACTTATTTTAACAATAAAATCACTATTACACCCACTACACCCACTACTTCACTTATTTTAACAATAAAATCACTATTACACCCACTACTTCATTTATTTTAACAATATTACACTCACTTTACACCCATTATCCTTAACCTCCGTGCCCAGCCGCCATGTAAAGAACTGGCTGGGACGGAGGGAGTAATCAAGAAAATTAGAGAGACGAGGATAACCCACAAGAATATAAGATCGAGCATGGTAGATTATCGTTGGATAATCTTGGAATGGCCTTTAACATAGATAAATAATAAACCAAAATTCTCTAAAGAGGATAGTCCATTAAAATACGGAGTATGGTCTTCAACATATATAAATTAAGGGTCCTGTTAACAACAGCCCTTAGGGCTATGTTTAAGGATTAATTTTTGTTATGTGATGGATTTTTATTGGATGATTTATGTGAATGCATGGGAGCACATACTTTTTTGTAAGTGGGGCACAACCTTGAGTCAATTAAAAACTACCACATAACACCTTAACCATTTAAGGCTATGGTTAACATTTTCCTTAAAATAAATCAATCCAGTCATTCCTTTATATAAGTCGAATTTGCTTTAATATTTGGATTAGTTCAATAATATACCAAAGCAGTCATTATCCAAAATCATCAGCTTCGTTATCCATACATCGACGAGCAAGGATGACACTGAGACATTACTCCTTTCTGGACGTGCACGAACTGTGTGCATTTATATGGTACTTGTTACAACTGGGCACGTAGCTGGTTATGTCGTGTTAGTCTTTGAGCAGTCGCCAGTCGGCATGAAAATGAACGATATGATAAATCTGCAAAATATATAGTAAGATAATTATGTAGAACTTTTCATTCTTTAGGGACCATGGTCAGTGACGGAGCCAGAGCAAAATGTGAGGGGGGTCCAAAAATTTCTGAAAATTTAAACTGCGCGAAGTGCGGATTTTTTTCCCACTAAATCATGCAAAAAATGAAAAAAATTCACTAAATCATGCAAAAAATGGATATTTTTCCACTAAATCATACAAACATGGATATAAAAGAAGACAAATAGACCATCTAGGAGGGGCAAGAACAAGTAAATGATAGAATATATATATATTTTTCAAAAAAAAATTTTTTTTTTTAAAATCCCCCAACCTAGGAGGGGCCAGGGACCCCCTGGACCCAGCTCCGTCACTGACCATGGTCCCCTTCATGCATACCCCCACCCCCACCCCCCCCCCAACCCAACCCAACCCAACCCAACCCAACCCCACCCCCAAACCCAAAACGATCCATAAGAATAAGATAGACTTAAATCTTGATTGTACTTTAGAATGATACGATATGTATCAATGATTGAGCACTTGTTTCATGATTGAGTGGTGACACAAAGTTCTTCGAAAGTGAAATGAAATTTATTTCTAATAGTTAGATATCTGAAAGTAAATTTTATACTCCATACGAAACATAAAGCTGTCATTTCAACAATGTAAATTATGATAAGTTTATTGGCTCTTTGATATACCCGTTAATTTAGTAATTTGATGATACCAAATTTCGGAGCTTACTGGAATAACGAATTATGAAAATAGGAGGAGAATTATGAAAATAGGAGGATTTGGGATTTTGGATGTTTGGGGCTTGACTTGAGAGGTGTCTCGACTTGTTAGATGTGTCGGATCCTTTTTGAAGACGCCTGCGTACTCTATATTTATAGAGATCAAGCCAACGCAGTTCTGTTAAGGATTTTTTTTAATCCCTATGATGTATTTTGGGAATTATTAGATTTTATCTCTTTGCGTTGGGATACCTTCCTGATTTGAAGGATATTGTTTGGAGATATTTTCTATCATTAATTGGATTATTCCTCGTTTCAGAGAGAGGAAATAATTGACTTGGGGATTAAATTAATTATTATTAGATTCGTAATTGGAAATTAGGGAGATATTAGAGGCAACCGAAAATATGGCGTAACAACTACCCTTAGTTCTTCAGTGTAGCTTGCTGCAGTGGAGAACTAAGCATGCTTCGATCTTCCAAATTTCCTCACTAAAACAGTTAGGAGAGGAATATTAGTAAAAAATATGGAGCACCTAGGTGCCCGGAATATGCATATAGATGTAAATAAGACAATATGCGATATGTAAATAATAAGTTTTGTAGGTGTGAGAGAATGTATCATGTAGGTCATCCAAACATTATTCCATAAAGTCATCCAAAGCATTTTGAGCAATATCATCATCCAGTCGAAGAAGGTCATATCTACCATGTCTTCTAGAGGGTATCCCCTCAAAGGGGGTCATTTTCCTCAGAATTTTATAAATTTGGGATACCCTACTCAAAGGAGGTCGCTCCTCATTTCAGAAATACCCTCCTCACAGGAGGTGGTTTTCCGAAGATCGTACCTTGATGAGGCGCCGAAAGTACGGACATCTCCCCCGGAAGTACGGTTTTTGCAAGGATTTGAAAATTTGTGATACCCTCCTCACAGGAGGTCGTTCCCCTTTTCAGAAATACCCTCCTCATAGGAGGTGGATTTTCCGAAGATCGTACCTTGATGAGGCGCCGAAAGTACGGACATCCCCCGGAAGTACGATTTTTGCAAGGATTTAAAAATTTGTGATACCCTCCTCACAGGAAGTCGTTCCCAGGAAGTCGTTCCCCTTTTCAAAAATACCATCCTCACACGAGGTGGATTTTCCGAAGATCGTTTCATTTTTAATAACACTCTCCTTAGAGGAGATTATCTTTCAAAATATTATCCTCATCAAAATAGGGTCTTCCAAAATAATCAACTATTCGAATAAGAGCCTTCCAAAATATTACCCTGCAATGGAGGGTCTTTCAAAATAATAAACTCTTCGAACAAGAGCCTTCCAAATTCAATCCCTAGAAAAAGGGGCCTTCAAAAATAATATGCAAAGTTTTATGACATAATTTATGTGCAATCAAAAATATAAATTTTTAAACATACACAAAATATTAAATATAAAATATATCGCATGAATATTTAAATAATAATATAATATGCATGTCATAAATATTAACGAATTGCAAAAATTTAAAATTAAGAAAAATGAAAACTTAACTTCTAAGGAAGTGAGACTGTATCCTTATAGAACATGGATATAACCTACTTACTACAAATAAGATAGCTAAACAAATTACTTTCTAGTCTGTCTATCATTTTTGAGTAAGCATCCAAACGGCTACAGATTTGACTTTGTAAAGTTCTGTTCAGATCCACTTCTTTAGCTCTTTGTCTCTTGTACATCTCTTCAAGCTTCTTTGTAGGCTTTCCAGAGCACGATACAGATTGTGGTCCATAAAGTGCTTTGGCTTGTTGCAGGTTTCTAACTTGTACAATTTCTCAATAGTTTGTCCCCAAGAATGTATTCGAGAAGTGGCTAAGTGATTGATTCGAGAACTAGGATTAGATAACTCTGAGTTCTCGAATACTGTGTAATTGACATATCGAATCACTCCTCGAATAACTCTTTTCTCCAGGGATCCTTGAGTTGTCTAATAGAAAACTTGACTTGTCGAATCCCTGAGATGTCGAATAGCTTTTTGAGTCCTTGAGATATCGAATGGACATTAACTTGTTGACTCCTAGAGAACTCGAATGATACTTTGACTTGTTGACTTCCTGAATTCTCGAATAGAGTAGTAAACATATCGAATCTCTGAGATATCGAACAGTGTATTCAGAGATATCGAATAGTGTCTTTTGAGATATTGAATCCCTGACTTCTCGAAGGCTAGACTTCTCGAATATAACAAACATACTTCTCGAATTGGTACTTAGGCAAATTCTGCATTTCTTCAAATCCCAACTGTGATTATTTGATAGTCTTGTTCTTCAAGCTTGAGGCATGAACCTTGGAATTTCTTTCAAGCATTATTCTTTGACTTTTAAGTACAGTTACATATATAGGAATTGATGCCTATTACAAGTACTAAACAAATAGAAACTCTACAACTAGAGGTTCCCTCAGTTAAGAGGTCATGTAAGTAGTGCAGAGCATTACAAACAATTAGGCTTGTTATAGATGTATACATGCATGCCTTTGTGACTAACAACGTTCAATTCATTATTTTTCACTATTTGTATTTTATCTTGAATTTTTAAAATTTGATTTGGACGATTTTACAGCCCACGTGAAATTAACAAAATAATCTTTAATTTGGTGATGGTTTAACAATTTTTTTACAATTAAAACTACATAGAATCAAAAGAGAAGAAATTGATGATTTTTTATGTTGAAAATTTTATTTAGTTTAGGAAATTTACTTAAATTTCGTTTTGATTAACAAAATACCATTCTTATTATTTGAAGATAGTTGTACTAACAACCAAATACAGTTTTAATAATAAGTGTAAGAGAGATTTTGTCCAAAACTTTGTTAATCGATAATCTAGTCCTCGGTACGACAAAATAAAAAAGAACGGCCAGATATTAAAATAAATAGATAAAACCTATTCGGGTAGATTTATTTATGTTAATAAATTAATATTATAATAACTAATAACTAATCAATTACGTTTTACAGCTAAAACATATAATCTTTTTGGTATTTTCCAACTAGAATCTATCATTTTCTAAAAATATCACGGATAACATATATGGGAAAAAAGAATCTAAAGTTAACTTTAGATAATTTCCTAAAGTTACTAAACTAAAATCAAGTAGTTTTGATTAATTTGTACATGTTATTTAAAAGGGCCCTGCAGGGGCATTAATAATTTTGCTTATGTGTCTTCATTTCATAGGTTAACTTTAGATTATTTTCCTAAAGGTACCTTTAGATTCCCCTTACCCAACATATATATATATATATATATATATATATATATCAGATCATACCATTTAAAATTTTAAGCTTACAAAAATCATGTCTTTAATATTTTAATTCAAATTAAAAAAAATCATTATATTAAAAAATATTCGTGCATCGCACATGTTTTAAGCTAATAATATATAAATCACATAGAAAATAAATCAAAATATGTTCAGGTTTTAAGCTAATAATATACAAATCACATAGAAAGTAAATCAAAACATGATATAGTTACGAACAATATAAGGGAACTTAACTTTTTTAAGTGGAGACACTTAATAATATGCATATTTAGACTATAAATTAGTAAAACAAAATTGTGGGCACGTGTTTCGTAGATCTCGGATTCGTCATGATGAAATAGTACCTGTCATGCTTATCAATTTCCCTCATAAGGGGAAAATGAAAAATCATATATGAAAAATCCCTGTGTAAACAATAGGAATAATCAAAATCTGAATGCTACAATCATGACATTATTCGAAAAGATGATTGCATTTTTTTATCGAGAATAAATTTTGCTTTGAATATGTGGGGGCGGAATTGCATAAAGTGATAAAAAAACATAGGATCATCATCCTCAATTATAAAAACACCATCTCAGTTTTGATAAAGGCATAATAGACCATGTCCCTAGCTAATATAATGTTCTGAAGTATACAGTATCAATCTGTGTAGCCCCCATATAAAGATTAACACATCAAATTCAATTATATAATAAGGAAAACAACCTGTTAAGTTTTTTAAGTGCTTTTAACTATGAAAATTAAAGTGAATCTTTGAAGCGAGTTCGACAAACTACAACGAACTATAACATTGGTTTTTATGAGGAGGCAATCAAGAAAATTTCTCATTGGGTTAAATATTTAACTAACTGCTCCGTTAGAGAACATATTATAAACAATATTGATGGATCAGTTCATTATTGGACTAAAAAAACGAGGAAGAAAACGAATTATAGGGAAAGGAGGCATAACATCAGACCTAACTAGTGTCAAGTATTTTAACTTTAGAAGGAAATGAGGCATACCGAAATCTCCAAGGTCAACTTCAGATGCGGGTAATTAGCTTTCTCCTTCTCTAATGGCGCTCCTTTTTCTGCTACTTGCGGGTAAGCCCATGTCTTCATTATTCTACACTATTGATAATACTGATTTGTATCTACTATAAGTTGGTTTTGATGTGATCAGACTTAACTAGTGTCAAGTATTTTAACTTTAGAAGGAAAGGAGGCATACCGAAATCTCTAAGGTCAACTTCAGACGCGGTAACACAATTACTGGCTCATTTTCCTCAACTCTGAGATAGGTGAGCAGATCTCCAATAAAATTCTCACTCTCATGGATTTTAGAAATTATGGAATTTAAGTTTCGAAAAAATGCTTTTAATGTTTCTGGGGAGGATTGATACATTTGAAACTAGGTAGGAAATGTTAACATCGAAAACCTTTTTGTCACAAGTACATGCTGGAAACCTAAAAAATTTATCAGCGATTTAACATAAAAATGGTAATGGGCCGATGTTAAATTGAAAAATTGTCTAGCTGAGGATATGTATGGGAGAGGTCATGTATATAAATGGTTGAAATGATTCGTCCATTTTGGCTTAAACTCCCTAGAGAATCCAGTCAATCCTTCAACCTCGTTGCTAGGAAACAATCATCCATCACAACAAGAGTCACGGTCCGCCTGTTACCACCACACTATTTTTGAAACCCATGAAAGATTCTTCTAACATTATGATCGCTAACTATGTCTTCAGCAATTGAAAACAATCAGTATGGAATAGGTTCTAGAAGTGATGAGCATTAGTATTGAATGAAATCAGTATTTGAGTTTACGTATTAAAACAATAAATAAATAAATGGAATGTAAATTCAAAACCCTGGAAATAAACTCAAAAATCTATCGAATTTAATCAACCCAGGACTTGAGTTTTCAATATGTTAAAAATTAGAATAACCACAAAATCGAAATCAATATTAATGGTCTACTTTAATTGGATTCATGTCTCGAATTTCCATCATGAAACATTCAAGCAATTCTTGAGAAAACTTGGTACTATTGTTTCGAAAGTTCATCATATTAGAATTTTATAGGAAATCTTATGCAAACAATTAAGGTTGAGAATAATTAGTGATCAATAATAATATATCACAATTATTTTACCGTTGCACTAGTTTTCATTTCATTTTTACAATAAAAATTACCTTGAATAATTAATTATATAATAACATCAATAAGATAAATTTCTTGATGCTTGATTGTAGTCACTTTAAGATGACTTGAAGAAGCATGTCTAGAAAGAAAGTAAATATTCATAAAAAATATTTGCAAAGAATTTAATTAATTAGGCATTTTGCACACATGTGTTGGAATTAACATATTAGCGTATTTTGTCGTCTAACTCATTTTTTTATTTAATCTGCACAATTTTTAATTCTTTAGTCATCAAAGAATATATATTGTTTTATTAGGCGAAATAAATTGTCTAGTGTTGATCAAATGAAGAGTGATTGAATAACTTCTTTGCTCAGTTGACTAGTCAACTAATGAATATTTTTGGGCATCAATAATACCATAATTGGTGACTCTTATTGTTATTATATTTGTAACGATCCACTTTGAAGATATTAAATGCATCTTAAGTGAAGATTAGTTTAGTACTCCATTTAAAGATTTTATTTTGTATCCAGCGAGTTATCATGAAATCATTAATTTATGGAAAATGTTAACCATAGCCCTAAGCTATGGTTAAGGTGTTATGTGGTACTCCCTCCGTCCCTTAATGTTTTTCCTGTTTTGACTGGACACGTTTGCCAACGCACACTTTTGATCGTTAATATCTTGAATTTCGTATTAGTATTAAATATAAAAACTTCACTGTATTAAAGTACTCATAAATACGAATCCAACAAGATCACTCATGACTATATTTGGTCTTATAGATTAGATGTAAATTAGTAATATGTCTCATGTTATGAACAATCCCGACATTTCAAACAAGAATAACAAAAAGAGACGGAGGGAGTAGTTTTTAATTGACTCAAGGTTGTGTCCCACTTACAAAAAAGTATGTGCCCCCATGCATTCACATAAATCATCCAATAAAAATCCACATAGCAAAAATTAATCCTTAAACATAGCCCTAAGGGCTGTTGTTAACAGGACCCTTATTTTAAATCAGTTGTGAAAGGGTAGAATGTAATGATGATTGAAAAACATTTAAGATGAAGATAAATTTCGTCTTTCAAGCTAGATTTTGAATGGGTTAAATGGCTATTTGGTCATTGAAGTGAGGCCCAACTTTCAGTTAGGTCATCAAACTGAAAAAACTTTCAGTCAACTCACTAAAGCATAAGTAACTTTCAAATTGGTCATGGACGTTAAATAATGGTCGGAAAGATGAGGTGTATTAAGATAATTTGCAAAATCATCACTGTACTATTCATTTCTTTCAAATCAATCATTAGCTAACATAAATATTTCTATATTATTCATTTCTTGGTGTTCTACGTCAGCTTTGAGAATCAAAGCAACTTTTGAAGGTGATTTTGAACTTAGTTTTTGTATTATGAGTAACCAAATTGAATCCCATGTGTTGTTCTACCTGTTTATGTGTGTCATTTCATGTAAAAATTGCTAGATTTACAAATCGTGTTTTCTGGAAAATTCGTTCTTGGTGTTCTTCGTCAGCTCTGAGAATCAAAACAACTTTTGAAGGTGATTTTGAACTTAGTTTTTGTATTATGACTAACCAAATTGAATCGCATGTGCTGTTCAACATGTTTATGTGTGTCATTTCATGTAGAAATTGCTAGATTTACAAATCGTTGGTTTACTTTAATTTATTAAATTATATTGAATAATTTTAGTTTAGTAATGATTTTTTTTTGAATCAGTAACCCATTTGAAAGTTGATAGATAGTTTAGTGATGAATTTGAAAGTTTAACGTAATTCCGTTAACTATTTAACGGTCTTCCGTTAAGTCAACGATTTTTTAACGGCAGTGAAATTTATAGATAGTTTAGTGATGAATTTGAAAGTTTAACGTAGTTACGTGATCCAAATGAAAGTTTTTTCAGTTTGATGATCTAACTGAAAGTTGGGCCTCACTTCAGTGACCAAATAGCCATACAAGTTTAAGAGGGTATTTAATCAAGATTAACCAATTTACACGACTGGATATCAGTCAGAGGATTATTCTACATTCAAATATATACGTGGATCATTCGAGGCAAGCTATTAAAATGTACGTCGGTACGATTAATAATTAATATCCACCTGCTTTGAGAAATCAGGGTCTTTATCTCTTCCCTCAAAATGAAGTATGAACTGTTTGGTCTGGTATAGACACGACCATCACAAAACATGCAGTTATGGTGAAAAGCTAGTGGGCATGAAAGGCATGGCAGCGTAGTTAATTATACTTGCTCCGGTCATTGTCCTAATAAATCTATTCAGATCCAAGGCACAAGAGTATTTAAAATGTCTCGTTGTCGGCTTAATTCTCGATTACATTAGTTTAAGCAAACTAAGCAAAGTGCAATCTGTTCATAAACTATACGGAGTAGTAGTTCTGTTTACACTTACTTTTAAGTATTTAATTTATCCAAGATTCTTTGATATACTCAGATTCCATTTCAAGCATAAGGGTCCGTTTGAATTGGGGTTGAGAAGGGATGGGTTAGGTCGGGTTCAAATTTAAAAATTCGTTTTTGGGAAAATTTTTAAAGTAAAGTGTTGGATTTTGAATTTAATATGTTATGTTAATTCTTTCGTAAATATCAAAACCCAACACTTTACTTTTCAAAATTTTCTCAAAAATGTATTTTTAAATTTGAACCCGACCCAACCGACCCTTCTCAACCCTCAATCCAAACGAGCTAAGTGTCTCATCGGTTTCTAAAGTGCTGTGGAGTTGACAAGATTCAACTATAGGTCTGCTAAACAACACTTCATGTGCACTAGCTAGAAATGAAGTATCATAGGAATGAAGAGGTAAATGATTAGTTATGAGATGTCCCTTAAAGCAAAATAGGTAGAATTCATATAATTTTACATCAGCAATCAAGTGGAATATATATCTAGCTGCAGCATTGGCACTTCAACTAGACAATACAGATACTTGACACACATGGTTATGATTACAATTGAAGGTGAGCCAAAAGCATAGAGATTTCATTGGATTTCGGCTATCAATTTTTTGAAATAAATATTTAACCTATCCTTATTAAGGCGTAATCATGGTATACTTCACGTTCAGATTTTAGTAGAGTTGGTCAGTATAGGTAAGTACTTAACATGGTACCGGAACTCTTGTTACCCAAAAATTAACGATATCACTAAAGCCGAATAATGTTTGAGAGATGAACTTCTAATGATGATCCACTTTCTAGTTCTAAAAAAAAAATAGAATTTCAAGTGAGGGGACGTATTAGCACTAATAACATACCATGGAAATCATAGACTACTCATTCTCGATTAGGGGACACCCTAGTTTAAATTGATGGCGAATTCGAGCAAAGGAACAAACCATATCTACTTGTTTGCACTTAATTATTTCCAGCATTATGCCCGGTTTTGAATATATTTCTTTAGTGATCTCAACATCAAGGAAATGGATCCCCACTTTTTGTGAGAGGAGTGTCTAGTTTTGTCCCATCTCTCTCTATCAATGAGTAGCCTTTATGGAATGTTAATTAGTATTAAGTAATAAGCTTCTGCAAAGTCCAATCTATTTTTTAATCACTAAGCTAGACCTTTATCAGGTTGTATAAATAAGAGCAGAGCTCACTATGTTTACAGACCATACATTAACAAATCCTATACCTAGCCCTTTTGTTACATATAGCATTTAGAAGAGAAAGTTAAACTACACTGTGTAGCTGAACAAATAGTTTCTCTTTTATTATCGACTAGTTCTCAAGGAGCAATGAAGATTTATGTCGTAGTTATCTCTGTTCTGGTTCTGTCCTCTTTCCTTCATGAAGTTCAAGGTATTCTTAGTGCATGCAAACACACGCAAAAAAACCAAATTATCTAATATTGTATGTAGCATTTTACTTGATTATCTTCCTCTCTGATTCAAACATTTGAAATGTATTTGAAGGTATACGATTAGGAAAAACCTCAATATCAGAAAGGCATGATCAGAAGCTTCTGGTGAGTACTGGTCTTTTTTTCGCTTACCAGTTTCTAAATAATCTTAGCGTTTGTTCTGACTGTTTAGATTATGTTTTATCCAGGATAAGAGTAGTGAAGTGACTGAAGAAGTTAAGAGCGGTGTTAATAATGAAGCAGTCGTGTGCAAAGGTGCTCATTGTTCATCAGCAGGTACGAAGAAGGCCAGATTTTCGAAAGCAGTAAAGAGAAACGAACCTCACCACTGGTTGCCAACAATACATGAAGATTACTACGGACCCAAGATTCACAACTCTAGGCACCACTAATTCCACATATTAGAAACATTTCTAACTTGATAGCACAACTATTCAATTGATCCCACATAAAATATATGCCAGCTTGTAGACTGGAAACCAGTTTAACTACAACTACTTTGGTTTGTCTTGTTAGATTGATAAGTTAGGTGACAGAGTTGTAACCTTTAGCTGCAAATCAACAAAAGATTGTTTTCAATAATTAAACTTTGTCTACTGACTTCGACTTCTTGATAACAAAAACATGTAGTTGGGATATCCGCTAATAAAGTTGTATCAACAAAAGATCGATGATCAAATATTTTACATGAATTAATGCATGAACTTTCTATATATTGTTTTTGCTTCAATGCTAATTGTAATACCACTTCTATGAATTTGCAGGAATGAACAGAAAACTTATGACAAAAACAACCTATGCTACTTTTTCCATAAGCACTAGTTCAAAGGTCAGGCAAAATCCATTTTGAGCAAAAAAATAGTAATCATTCAATTATTCTCGAATAGTTCCAATTCTAATGTTGATCAGCTGATGTACAAACAGAAACAAGAAGAGAAAACTAGTAGCAATGTTAGAGTCGAGACATCACCAGTTTCGGACGAAGATTTAGACATCACTGAAATGGATTATTCTCCGGCAACTAGAAAACCTCCTATACACAACTGAGCTGTAATTAGAATATTTGATGATCGATTAAGAAAATTTGAACTTAAGTTGGACAACAATACAGAAATGCAGCAGGTTTTCATGGTTAAAAAGATTCTGTACATAATTTATGTTCATCTGTAACTACTCCACAATCATTGTTCACTACATATAAATTTGTAGGCCATTATTCTAGAGAGGACCTCCTTATATAGAGAATATGAGAGAATTAATTATATTTCATTTATTCTAAGGTTCCCGCCAAGGGTACCTTCACAAAAAATGCTTAAAATAATTGGCTCTATCCATAAAAAAAAAAAAAAAAAAAAAAAAAAAAAAAAAAAAAACTTGCCGTGGAAATGCGAAGCATTTAAGACAGTAAACGGATGAGTTAGGTAGTCATGAGGGCCGAAGGCTCTCGACACACCCGTCAATCGTCTATTGCCTTTACCATTGATTGCCATTCCTTACAACTTTAGAATGATAAAGGCGCGAAGCGCCATACAAGAAGGTGCGAAGCACCGTTAACCAGTGAAATCCACTGCCACGTCATCACTTGAACAGTGATTTTTTTTTTATTATTTTTTTTTTAATTTTTTTTGTTGGATAGAGCCAATTATTTTAAGCATTTTTTGTATTTGGGTACCCCTAGTTTGGTCATTAGATTAACTTGAAATATTAGATTTTAATACATTTTAAGTGATTCTCTCATATTCTCTATATAACAAATTCTCTCGGGAAGGGAACCCTAAATTTGTATATGATTCTATCGAATATAATTAGTAAGTATTATTATAAGATCATTATATGAAACATGCATCAAAACATAAGTTATCATCATCATGTAAGACAGATAAATAGATAATATTATCTGTCACTATGATATGAGCAAAAAATATGCACTATTTGATGTTCTTCTCTGCCAATAAATTGAAAGTCACTCGATGCAGCATCCCTTCTAATATTTTTCTTCTTCATTTACATTCCCAGCATCGAATAATATAAGTCCTCATTCTCGTCATTCAATTTTTCGTAGTAAGATTAAAATCTCCGTGAAAATATTCAGTTTAAATCCAACATTTTAGCAAATTTAATAGGTTCTACAACAATAATGGCTTCCAACTCAAAGTACATCTTCGAGTTTATCGAACTCTTTATTGAACCATGTTAAAGAATCTTGTTGTGTTCTTGCTTCCCGCTAAGTTATAGTATATTATCGAAGAATAAACGAGTTTGAGTTTATTTGTATATTCTTTGCTTTCTCATAATTCGTTGCTTGTATAAAACGTACGTTATATGTTACAAATATGTTTCATGTGTTTCTAATGCATTTCAATAATCGTGTCCATTTTACTCTTTTATTTGTCCCCATTTCTCCTTTCTCCCTCCATGTCGTCACTTGATGAAATATACAAAAAATACAAAGATATACGAGTAGGAGGGAAACTTTTACATATGTACGGGCATCATTTCCATTCAGTGATCCTCAAGGAGAATTTCCATGCTCAAGACGGTGATTTTTGTCAGCACTGCGAAAAAGCAATCCTCTATGGTTCATCTGTTTATACTTGCAATGCAGCCAAATATAAAGATTGTGCTTTCATGCTCCACAAATACTGTGCATTACCCATGACATATATGCACCCAACGCATGAACATATTTTGGATCTTGGTTCAACTTCATCTCCCCAATTTTGTCGTGTTTGCTGGAGGACAAGATACAACGTTTACTTTTGCCAACAATGTGATGGATTTAGAATTTGCTCGAAATGTGCTATACCTTTACAGGAGGATGGATCAACACTTCGTACAATTCAACACTGGAGTCACGAACACCCACTTCGCTTGTTGCAGAGGTATGCAACATTTGAGTGTGATGGTTGTAATAAGGTGGCCACAGATTTTTCATATTTGTGCGATAAATGTTCATTTTGGATCCATCAGAGTTGTGCTTTTTTACTATAGATGGGATCTCACCCTCTCCGCTTAGTCCTTTCACTCGAGGATGACATAGAAGAAGATCATCCTCAAGAGTTTCAGTGTGAATTTTGCTCAGAAGAGATAGACACAAACGGTTGGTTCTATCATTGCAATATTTGTGATTTATCTTTTCACATTGGCGACTGCATTACTGCATGCTCTTCATATGTCAACGTTTGGCATTCAAGAAAAGACCATGGCTCTTCACTCACTAGCTAGGGCGACCGTAAATTTGCTGGACGGATAACAACGGAAAAGTAGATAAATAGGTGAGAGATGTCGGTGGCAAAAGCAAAATGGTTAGAATACATGTTGTTTTACTCGAATCTTGTTTTGTTCTTGCTTCCTGCTGAGTTATAGTAAATTATGGAAGAATAAACCTGAGTTTATTTGTATATATATTCTTTACTTTCTCATTCTTTGCTTGTATAAAAAGGTGCGCAATATGGAACAAATATGCCACTCGAAATCTGCAAGTTTGTGTTTATGGGTTACTCGTTTAAAGTGGATTCCGTAGTAACTTGCTCATACAGATTTCGTTTAAAGTTTAGGAATAGAGAATCTAAAAGTAGTATTAATTTTTTTTAATAATCAACCTCAAATCTATACTCTTTATTAAAAGCAGAAACCCCTTTAAACGGTATGTCATGTATACCGCAGTATGCACGGTATGCCAATTAATTAATTAATTAATTAATTAATTAATTAATAAAAACTTATTTTACTATTTAATCTTACTTTAAAAACTGTTTTTAAGTGTATAAAAGGCTAATAAGAATAAGAACTACTAATGAAACAAGTCCTCTCTGAACTAAAATACGTTCCAATTAATTAATTAATTAATCAATGTATACCATATCATAATTATAATTATTAATTAATAATAATAATGAACCAAGTTGTAAAAATTGAAATAAAATTCGAAAATATAGGAGTTAGGGCTCCACTAATTAATATTTAAAATATATCTATAATAGATTAATAATAAATACAATTAATATTATAACTATTCTTATATTACCAGAGATAAGTTATAAAAATTTAATTAATTAAAATAATAAAATTAAATATTCATTTAATTTATTATTGAAGTTATATACTAGGACTCCTAGGAGTCTATTAACTAACAATCGAAATAAAAGTCGAGAATATAGTATTATATACAACTTGGTGCTTCAAGATTTTATTCATTTAAAAAAGCTAAAAATTAGGAATTTAAGATAATTTATCACAATCCGTGCTTCGCAAGGGTTATCGGCTACTAGAATGAAGTTATGTAAATTTAATTAATTAGAATAATAATATTAAATATTAATTTAATTTAATAATGAAGTTATATACTAGAAGTCTATTCACTAGCAATCAAAATGAAAGTCAAGAATATATATATAACTTGGTGCTTCAAAATATTATTCATTTAAAAAAGTTAAAAATTAAGAATTTAAGATAATTTATCACAACAATCCGTGCTTTGCACGGGTTATCGGCTAGTTCATAATAATTAGACATTTAACTGATAATCAACCGTATGGAAGTAAATCTATTGCTTGATTTAATAAATAAATATGCAAAATTAAATTTCAGACGATTTAGTGATATGAATTAATCACTTTTTAACAAAAAAAAAACAATTAACATTTTATAATAAAATTATATCATTGCAAAAGCGATCACTCTCTACCGTTAGCATTATATATTAAATTTATATCATTACAAAAACAGTACTTTAAGACTTAAATTTTCTTTAAAATTATTAAATAATCATATTGTGACATAATCTTCACATTAACATTAACATGATGGGATCATCAAAATATATTTTTTAAATATAATTATACATCGCAATTATAGAAAAATATTTTATGGTGGCCTTTCATAATATTTGAAAATTTATTCTAAAATCTAAAAATTATATTTATCTACAACATTTATCGAAAACGAAACACATAAATCCTTACCACTTAGCTATCTAATAGTGCTCAAGTATAAATTAGTTTTACTAATAGAAAGAAATTTTTATTTTTTTTTTAATATAGAAAGAATTTTTAATAACTTTCCAAATATCATTTATGAATCGGCCACTTTATATGTGTGTAATGTATTTCAATAATCGTGTCCATTTTAATCTTCTATTTGTCCCCAACTCTCCTTTCTCTCCCCAGCTACAAATGTCGTCACCTGTAAAGCTAACTAATTCAGATGGATTGTTGATTCCACGTAGAATTTATCACGGGCATCATCGCCATTCACTGATCCTCAAGGAGAATTTTCATGCTCAAGACGATGATTTTTGTCAGCACTGCGACAAAGCAATCCTCTGTAGTTCATTTGTTTACACTTGTAATACTAAACATGAAGATTGTGCATTCAAACTCCATAAATATTGTGCATTACCCATCACATATATGCACCCAAAGCATGAACATATCTTGAATCTCGTTTCTTTCGAACCACGATTTTCAGCATTTTGTCATGGTTGCCACGAGTCAATATCCAACGGTTACTCTTGTCGACAATTTTATTGCTTCTTTAGTATGTGCTTGAAATGTGCTGTACCTTCACGGGAGGATGGATCAGGACTTGGTACCATTCAACATTGGAGTCACCAACACCCGTTACGCTTGTTGCAGAGGTATGCAACATTTGAGTGTGATGGTTGTAATAAGGTGGCCACAGATTTTTCATATTTGTGCGATAAATGTTCATTTTGGATCCATCAGAGTTGTGCTTTTTTACCACGGTTTGAATTATTCGGAGCCCACCATAAACATCCTCTTCGTTTATCGGATTCTCTTCCACAAGTTTATCGTAAATTTCCTCAGTTCTGCAAAATCTGCAATTTAAAAGTGAATCCAACCCGGTGGCTCTACTACTGTGCAAACTGCAGGTTTTTTGCTCATATCCACTGTGCTTTATCAAAAACTCAAGTTTTAAGGTTAGAAAATACTAAACACGTCTTATTTCTTTAGTTGCATTTGTTTAATTAATTTCAAGTTTTCTTTAGTTTAATTCTCCCTCGTGCAGACAATTTTGTATAAATAAATAGTATGTTATTTTAATACTTAGATTTTGAGTAGGCCTTATTACATGTTCGTGGTAAGCTCTTTCCCTTAACTGTTTATCTCTGTGTGTGTGCGCGCGGTTACAGCATACAAAGAGATGAAGATGATGATCCCGAGTTAATACACCTTCCTGCACCTGATGAACTCTTAATGAATTCCATGATGCAAAAATGTATTAAGGATATAATTTCCCTTAAAGGGCATGATACAGACAAGGAACCACCTCATTATAGGTATCATTGGGCTCATGAACATCGGTTAACACTCAAAAACAAAAGTGCTCTTATAACTGCAGATGATGACTTGAACCCGGAAATATCAACAAGATTGATTACATGCCGGGGATGCAGTAAACCTATTTCAACCTCCCCCCATGATGCTGATGTATTCTATGAATGCAATCAATGCAATTTTTTTCTCCATCGGTACTGTGCACAGTTTCCTGAAATGATTCACAATCAGTTAGAGCGCTTTTTCATTGGATTTCATGGCAGTTTCTTCCTTTGCAACGCTTGCCACGTTTATAGCTATGGCTTCGGAATGGAAATGTTTGAACTGCCAGAAAAAGCCTCGGTTGATGTCTGGTGTGCATGTCTACCCCTAAAAATCAAACACCAGGCACATCATCATCCCATTAAACAAATTAATGTAGGAATATTCGAAACTCTGGGGAAAGATTTTGGAATTTGTAAAGCATGCCGCTGTCGGATAGATCAATATAGTGAGCCTATCTTCTTCGGTTGTGGAAGTTGTGATTTTTATATACATCGGAATTGTGCTTTTAGGCCAGGTACAATGACACATAGATGGGATCCTCACGCTCTCCACTTAGTTCTTTCACTTGAGGATGACATAGAAGATCATCCTCATGAGTTCCAATGTGAATTTTGCTCAGAAGAGATAGACACCAACACTTGGTTCTATCATTGCAATGTTTGTGATTTATCATTTCACCCTGGGGACTGCATCACTGCATGCTCTTCACACGTCAAAGTTTGGCATTCGAATAAAGACTATGGCTCTCCAGTCACTAGGGCGACCGTAAAGTTTCTGGACGAATAACAACGGCCAAGTAGATAATTAGTTGAGAGATGTACATGGCAAAAGCAAAATAATTAGAATACCTGTTGTATGTCATTAATTAAATAACTATTTATAGCTGAAGTAATAAGCTTCTGTAAAGTGCAATATAGGTTTTATGGATAATGGAATGTTTATTTTTATTAAAAATTTCAAACTCTGAGTATCTACTGTGTAGCTTTATATTGACTGTACGTGTTCCAATATGATTGAAATGTTTCGTTATGTACAGAGGTTACAATTAGGAAAAAGCTCTATATATGTCAAAAGAGCATGATCAAAAGATACTCATCTTCTTTCTATTACTTAGTGATCTTGAGGTGTTCTCGAATTCTTGTAATGTTTGATGCAGCCTGCAGGATAAGAGTGGTAATGTGATGCAGTTAAAAGTTAAGGGTGGTGGTAATAATGAAGCAGTTGTTTTCTGCAAAGATGCTCATTTTTCATCAGCAGGTACCAAAAACATTGCAGATTTTCAAGGGCAGTCTTATATGTGTCATGACCACTGTGCAGACTTCTGTCTTTTTTTCTGGCAACCATGACTTCAAATGTTCAAATATTTGATTTTGCTTGAGACTCTTGTTTTCAGAATATCACTTTGGTTTCTTTAATCGAATCTTGTAGAGTTCTTGCTTGCCGCGAAGTTATAGTATATTGTCCAAGTGTAAACGATTCTGAGTTTATTGGCATATTCTTTACTTTCTCATACAGAGTTTTAGTTATTCTTTACTTGTATAATAATATGTTATTCATTAGGTGCCAAAATTATATTAGGTGACAAAATTCTCACTAATATAGAGAATTTTAATGATTTTTCAAAGATCATAAGTATTTCAGTCACTATATAACTCCTCTCTTTGTCCCTAAGTCTCCTTTCGCTATCCAACTTACACATGTTGTCATTTACAAAAGCTACACCAGGTACAAGAATCATACTACAACAAGCATTTTCTTTTATAGACAAAGTAATTTGAGCATCCATTCATATGCCTTTGCTTCCAAGAAATTATCAGAAATATGTATGAATCTTTTCAAATGTACTACTGGTCAGAATTCAACTTGCATAATTATAGAGTAAACCACATAAAAGAAAAAGAGGTAGCAACTTGCATAATTTGAAGAAAACAGTTTCATGATGTATAAACATAAGGGTTAGTATACTTGCCTTTCTTTTTAGCGACCTGACACCGTATTAAGTAATTCCCTTGGATCAATGAATTTGTCCACGTTGAATATCATTGCTTCGCATTTAAAGCCTCTAACTATTATCATAGTTGATTGCTCCAGCTAACCAACACTACCCAAGAGGACCAACCTACGCGCAAAATTCATCATGTTCCTTCTTTTGCCCAATAGAATCCAGTTCTAAAAAGAAAAGGCCTTGAGCATCAATAGGTAATTTTCATTAACACCCTAAATAGGTTGAGATTACAACCCTAAACAGTTCTAATTTGTAGTAAAATGATAATAATTATTACATTCATTAAATGTGAGATTACAACATGTTACAATAAGAAAAGCCTTATACCTAAAAATTAATTCATCCATCCAGCTTTTTTCTTTCTTATTTTTGCAATTAAATTGACATGAAAATTTAAATACCAAGCATCGTAACATAGGCAAAACGGGGAAAGTAAAATAGCTGAGGCTATAGTTGTCTAGATATTTTGAACGGGGATTATAAATGTTTTTTATAATTTTTTTTATATTACATATAGATATAGTCGTGATTAAAAAGTAAAATATTCACTGTTTTTATTTTGACTGTTTTTTTTATGGGTCCTAGTCCTGACAAATGATTGTCAAGGGACCCCCTGGATAACATTCAGTTTCCCTGGGATTCCATAAAAATATTTTTTATGATCCGCGAATAGGGTTTTTTACGTTCCGAGAAAATTTTCCGCGGATAGGCCTTTTAACGTTCCGCGGAAAATAACCGCGGATCATAAAAAATATTTTTATGAAATCCCAGCCGTTGGATTGATTTAACGGCTGGGAAACTGAATGTTATCCCGGGGTCCTGACAATCATTTGTCAGGGACCAGGACCCTTTTTTTATATTACATATAGTGGTGCAGCAAGATAACAAGAAATATCATCAGAGGAAGGATCCAATAATCAATTCAGACTTGTAAGTTGTAACAAGATAACAATAATTACATAGAAAAAAAACTCTGAACAATAATATCTCATGGTAACACTCCAGAACGATTAGTCAAAGTGGAATCCAAAAAATTTTAGACAAATTTCAAATACACCAAGCCTAGAACCACCTGAATAAGCTCGGACAAATGAATTGCAAGGCACATGTACGACAACACTTTCACTAAAACTTTAACACAATTAATCAGAAATCAAACTTACAAGAACAATCAAAACATATTTAATTAAATCATAACAGACACCTTAATCTCCGAGTTGTGGGAGTTGACTGAGTTGAAGATGGTGAGTTGACTTTTGAGTTCTTGGTGACAAACTGACAATACAGCCCATATATGTATATGTGTGTGTGTGTGTGTATATGAAGATTTGGGTGGGGAATGAGCTAAAGATTCAAACTTTTTTGGTGGGGTTTTGATGGATTTTCAAGAATTGGTGAGGGTTTTGAGATGTGGAAGATCGAGGATGAAGAGAGTGAGGGTAGAAGTGGAACAATTTTGAATTAAATAATTCCAAATATCATAACTCAAAATATTGATTTCGTATATCACTCCAAAACGCTATATTATTTAATATTTTTTATTTTATTTAAAAACAATGCTATTTCATATAGCGTTATCTACCCTTGGATAAGAGAAAACTAACTTTGGGGGTGTTTGGGGAACTTATTTTCAGAATAAGTCAATTTATTTTAAGACAAAGTTAGAGATTCCTAACTTTCCAACTTATTTTCCAACTTATTTTTTAAACTTGTTGAATCTCAAACATACATTAAATATTTGTATAAAAAAATAATTTCAAAATATAAAAATTTTACCCGAAAATAAGTCGATAAGCCATTAAAATAAGGTGTGCCAAACGGGCACTTAATTCATCATTTTCAAAAAAAAGATAAAATACCACATAAATTGGCGTTACAAGTACCACCATGCCAAAAACAACCCTTCATGTAGTGTTTTTTTTTTTACTAACGTTAGGTTAGTTACTGTGGTGTATAGAGGGAGACGCCAGATAGTGCGGTGTTTTGGAGAGGAAAAAATTACCAAAACAATTATATTTAAGCATGTCTGGCCCTATTTACCGATCTAATATGGCATTTCGTGTGAAGTATCAGTGGCTAATACGGCGTTTCGTATGCCGTATCAGCAGCTAATACGGCGTTTGGTGTGCCGTATCAGCATTGATACTTCACACGAAATGCCGTATCAATCCTGATACTCTTACAGGCCCCGCCAGGGGTACTACTTCACACGAAACGTCGTATTAGATGATGATACGGCACACGAAACGCCATATTTGAAGGATACGGTGCACGCAATACCGTATCCCGTTGGTATTAGGGCCAACTTTTCCGGAATCAGTAATTTGGACAAATTTATCTCAAAAATGATTATTTTGGGCCTTCACCCTTTGGAGAGAGGGGACGCCACTTAAAATCGCTTTGCGGGGAAAAAAGTAACATTATTTTTTTTCAATTTTTATTTTTTATTTTATAGGTATTTCCTTTGGGAGTTAAATAGTTTTCATTTGGGGTTTAACGGATTCTATTTTGTGGTTAATAAATATTCAATTTTTTAATTAAAATTTTTAAATTTTATTTGTATTCTCTTAGGGATTCAATAATTAACTTTTGGGGTTCAATGTTTCCATTTTGGATTTTAGAAATATTCAGAGCGACGAATAAATCGTATACGAACTTAGGGTTAAGGGTTTAGGGTTGTAGAAGGGGGTTGAGTAGAAGATACACAATCTAGTTTTCGTTCCCGATTCTTGATTGAAAGAATGACCAAAATACACTACTTTTGGGAATTCATAACCCAAAATACTCACCGACTAGAGACAACGCCCTTTTTGTCCACCAAATACGCCTTGCCAAAATGCGTACTCCCCTTGCGCATTAACACATTGCGTATTCCTTATATCAAAAGTAAACATATTTTAAAAGCTGACAGCTATTGTTGATTGGTTAGTAAACAACACATAATTAAAGACAGACTACGCATATCATTAATGCGTACAGATACTACGCATATAACAAATGCGTAGGCCTTCAACGTCGGGTTAAAAAAGTTTTTATTTGGTTCAACAGGTTCTATTCGGGGTTTAGAAATATTCAATTTTTTAATTAAAAATTTTAAATTTTATTCCTTAGATGTTCTACGGTTAACTGATATGTCAAATTATATCTAACCGCAAGCGCACGGTGTCTATTGCTAGTACAGAATGGCAAGCGGGACGTATCCACAAGGAGACAGGTTTTATCAATTTCGATTGAGTTGCTATCAATTGTTTCAAGAGCAAAACGATTATGTGGAGAATATTAACTAACTAATAAATTAAACTAAACTAACACTAACTAAATAGATGCTTAACAAATTATTTAAAACCTAGGGCAATCAGGTCCACCATGCTTACACAATAACTGGCTTCTAAGCTAAAGCAATTAAAATGGTCATGCAGCTAGAGTTTGTTAATCTCTCTCAAGTATCAACACTCTTGAAACATGCTTACACATTGATAGAGTATATTTTTATATATATTTTAGATGATTTTATTCTCATATTTACTGTGTTTTGCATTGATTTGGATTTTTATTTAATAGATTTTATTGTTTTATTGTAGGAAATAAAGAATTCATAGCTTGGAAGGATTTGGAGCAAAAAGAGCTATTTTGGAGATAAAATAGGAGAAAATTCGTAATATTGGGCTACACGGACTGCCTGCACTGTTTGGGCCATATCTTGAGTTCCAGAAGTCAGAATTTGACGATCTTACTGTCCACGCGAAGCTTGTGGAATTATCTTTAATTCAGAGGTGGTCCAGTAATCAAAATCCAACTGGAAGAGCCCAGAAACGGAGGAGAAAAAGAAGTGACGAATTTTAATTAAGGAATCCTATTCAGTTATGGAATCCTACTTGTAATTGATTTAGAGTATTAAAATACTTTTATTGGGCAAGACTTTTAGAGCCTATATAAACACATCTAGGGTATTATTTTATGGGGGGATACATACGTGCTCCTACTCTTAGGAGCTAGGGTTTTGGAGAGGAGACCATGAATTTCATTCTTGTGACAGGATTGATGATTGCAGGTTTTCTTATCTGAATTTCTTCTCAATTCTTATTAGTTTAATTATGTTTTCTTGTTTTACTAGTTGTTTTACTTGTTTAATTATTAGCGAGTAGTTATTTATAGGGCTTAAAGGGAAGCCATGTTTGCACTAATATTGGCATGATTTTCATAGTGGTTTGATTGGTTATGGTTAATTCTGATTGATATGTTTTAATCATTAATTTGTGTAATTGGCCAATATCATGGATTAATTATATGCAAATAGGGGTATGGATCGAGAGATTTACTTACTAGAGGCACACATACGATTAGCAGAATTGAATTTGAGTGCGAAAGCATCATTGGATTTCTGAGAGCGTTAATTCTTGAAAGAGATTAACTTGACTCTAATTACCTGATTGATTGAATTACTAAAAGTGGTTAATTGTGTTGAATGTTTCGAGAGTGTTAATGCTTGAAAGAGATTAACATACTCTAGTTATAGGATCACATTGATTGCTTTAGCTTAAAAGCCAATTGTGTAAGCATGGTGGACCTGATTGCCCTAGGTTTTAAATAATTTGTTTATCATCTGTTTAACTAGTGTTAATTTAGTTTAATTAGTTAATTAATAATTCTTCACATATTCGTCTGACCCTTGAAACAATTAGCGATAACTGAAAAGGAATTAGTAGAACCTGTCTCCTTGTGGATTCGACCCGCTTGCCATCTGTACTAGCAATAGACACCGTGCGCTTGTGGTTAGGTATAATTTGACATATCAAGTTTTTGGCGCCGCTGCCGGGGAGACAGCAAGTTTCTATTGATTTTAATTTAGTTGTTTAGATTGTTTCCATTGTCTCGTTGGAACCTTTGTTCAAATTGAGGCAGATTTTACTACGTTTTCTTGGCTTTGTTGAGTGTCTACAGGTTTGCAATGGGTGAAGTTGATACTTTTGCACTACTCTCTTCCATGTTGGAGGCACGCACTCAAGAAATTGCCTCATTCAACCCTCCAGAGCCCATTATGCGTCCAATGAGTATTAATGAGATGTCACAAGTGGCCCCTAAAACTTACAACTTCTGTCCAATTTGTGGTGTCCAGGGTCATTATGGTTTGGAATGCTATTACAATGTCTATAATTCTCAGAGTGCTCAGTTGGGACAAATGAATTCTTTTGAAGAAGGATATGGGTACAATCAGTATTCAAACACTTTTGATCAAGAATACGTGAATCAACCAGATTTCTACTACCAGGACAATGGTGCTCAAAATTTTTCATATCATAATCAGCAACAGTTTGAGCAACAATATTATCAGTCATATGAGCAACCGCCACAGCAAGAATATCAATATCCTCCTCTACAAGAAGATCTACATGTTTCTCAACCCAGCGTAGATGTGCAAGCTAATCAGACAAATGAGATGTGGGATATCTTGAATAAATTGCTAAAGAGTTCTGAAGAACAAGCCGAGAAGATCAAAGGATTAGAAACTCAAAGTTTGGCGATTGAATCTCAAATTGTAGAGTTGGCTAACTCTTCTACTATAGGGCAGCTCGACTATTTACCATCATCATCTATCCGATCCGAAGAGGACCTGATTGCTATCAATCTCACAAGCGATCAGGAATATGATAGTTTCTCCATGTATGTTGATGATGAGGCCATTGATAAAGAGAAGGAGTATGCTACCGATGACGAGATCAATGATGTTGCTGCTACCGAGAACAATGTGACTGATGATGAGGCTACAAAGGAAAGCAATACAGAGATGGTTGTTGTTTCTCTTCCACAACCTGTGCTTCAGCTACCATGTATTGATAAATTTGCTTTCGATCTAGCCTCTACTTACAAGGCTTCTTTGCTCAAGACTACCTATTTCAAGGTTGATGTGATAACAAATATTGTCCAAGATGATATTTCTAAAATTTTGGTTGAGGATCCATACAAAGTGGCTCATACGTTTCAAGCTCGAGAAGAGGGAGAAGATGGAAGTGTCGGCTTAATCAAAGATGTGATAAGCCAAGATGTCTGAATGGCTCTAGTGAAAGTGAGGAGTGGAGAAAAGCCACCACCAGAACCTCCACCTTATGTCAAGGGAGTTCAATATTTCCGTGGTTTTGAATTTTATCGTTGTTTTATCACAAAGTTTTCCAAAGTCGTACAAGCACTTACTGAATTGTTGCTTATTGATGTCATATTTTATTTTACTGATGCTTGTTTGGAGACTTTCTGCAGGATAAAGACAACCACTAACACTCTTGATATTTTTTGTGGTGGCAAGTTTATGATCGAGAAATTGGATATTCCGTCTCCATCGGAGTATTTTTGAGGAGGTCAAGCTAATGACTCTAAAAAAAAGCGCTTCTTGGGAGGCAACCCATGGATCATGCTTCTACAAAGAGGAGTTTTTCTTTCCTTCTGTTTTATATATTGTAGAATTAATTGTCTAGTTTGTCAATGAGGACATTGCCCCATTTAAGTGTGGGGAGGTGTTTTTAATAGTTGTATAGTTGCATGTTAAAAAATTAAAAAAAAAAATTTAAATTTAAAAAAAATTAGTTAAAAAAAAAATCTTTCAAATTTTTTTTTAGGTAGAATTTTTGTATTTTATTTTATTTTTACTTCCCCAAGGTGTCTTGATGATTTTTGTGTGAAGTGTTTCAGGTGGAAAAGATTGTTTTCTTATGATTTCTATGGCTACCCATGGTTTAAAAACTCCTCTCCGTGGTGCTAGAACTCCTGTTGCGGGACTTGAAAAATATGCGAAAGGATTTTGGCGGAACCGCGGTGTGTACTTGGCTTCCTGCAGTGCAACAATCAGTGTAAAAAAAAAAAAGAAACAGGACAATTGGCGCCACGGGAACCTGCTGTCTACCCACGGTGCAAAACCTGCGGCCTAAACTAGTACATGCATGTGTCTCTGTACATGTTCATTTGTCTACTTTTGTTATACATAATTTTTTTTTTCTTTCTTTCCTTTTTATATTTTAAACATAAATATATGTTACAAATAAATAATTGTATATTATTATTATTATTATTATTATTATTATTATTATTATTATTATTATGTATCATTATTATTTTTGTATATAATTTTTTTTCTTTTCTTTTTCTTCATTTTTTTTTCTTTCTTTTGATTTTTTTTTATATAGTAATTATTAATGTAAAATATCCTATATTTTATAAATATTTTTACTCATATTTTTGTTAAATATAATTTGTATTCTTTTTGTGATTATGTAATTTTAAAAAAAAAACACAAAAATATATTTTGTATTATTTGTAAATTATTATTATTATTATCATTATTATTATTATTATTATTATGTATAATATTATTATGTATATTTGTATTATGTGTGTATTGATCACAGCGTATAGCATCAGGTGTCTTCAACCCTAGCGACTTCTACGTACTCCTGTTCTTCCCGCAACAGCTACCTTCGCTACTCTATTCTTTTAAGAGATATTTTTCACACCCGACACCTTGATTCCAGGGGAGTTTTCTTTCTTTTCTTTTTAGTGTAGTTTTATTTTGTTTTTAGTTGTAGTTTTGTATCTTGTTCGTTAGTTCATTGGGGACAATGAACCGCTTAAGTGTGGGGAGGTGTTCTCAACGTAGTGTATTACTTGTTTAAAAAAAAAAAATCCAAAAAAATTAAAAAATTAAAAATACCAAAAATAATTCTAGCCATGCAATTTGATTAGTTGTTGTATTTTGCTTGATACACCCATGCATGCGTAGAATTCTTATGTTTATGGATGCTTTTGTATGAGAAGTGACGTGCTTTGTTCTTGTGCACACACTTTCACTAGCAAGTTGAAACTAGTAGACTTAATTGGATGTTGTAAGTGATTAGAATGACATGAATATGTGTAAGATGACTTGGTTTACATGCTTTGAGTACAAGTAGGTGCGTTAGAGAGTCTTGTTACCTGGGATTGATTATGTTTTGTCACACCAAGTGAGTTTTGAGCCTATATGCATATCTTTTGCATGATTTTTCGTTTGCTTGAGTGTCCACATGTTGTTTACATTGCTAGCACTTACTTGAGATCTTTCTTGAAATGCATGACATTACTTGATGATGAGATGATAAAGGCACTTAGGTTTAACCTCGTATTTCCCATATTTCCACACCTTTTAAACATGATCAATTAGTTAACCCGTTGAGCTTAATCCTATTCTTTCGGTGACACACCACATTACTTGCCATTATCCTTTTTATTCTATTGGCCTTACATTAAATTTGAACCTAAATTGTCAAAGGCTAGTATCGTGCTTAAGGGAGTAATAAGGTGTTCATAAAAGGGGGGTTATTGATGATCATACTTTTGGGGAATATTAATTTTGGGTTGATGCTTGCTAGTCGAAATTCATAATAATATCTATGGATCATTGTGCTTATTCCTTAGCTCTCAGAAAAAAAAGAAAAAAAAGAGAAAAAATAGAAAAAAAAAAACAGAAAAAAAATAAAAAAGAAAAAGAAAAAAAATAAATAAATTTGAGAGCATTCTTATGTTTGTATGATCCTTCTTCATTCGACTAGTCAAGTTATTATGTAAGGGTTATTGAAAAATCCAAGTGTGGGGAAGTATTTGTTTTAATAGAAAGGGAATGGAATGAATTATATTGTTGGGTACTAGCTTTTGACATTTAACCTGTTTTAGCTTTACTTGACATACCTGGTCCCTAGCCCACGCTACAACCCGAATAAAGACCTTTTGATTGTCATCGGTGATGTATGTTGTGTTGAGAGTGAGATTGATTGCGAGTGTCAAGTTGTGTTTATGATTTTGTTGGAATTGAGTGATACACTTAACCTTGTTCTTGAGTGAATATTCGTTTTTGAGTGAAAGGTGAGTTATTACTTGTTTTGGCATAGGAGATCCCGGGTTTAGACTTAAAGATGTATTTCTTGTGGGCTTAGCATGATTACCAACAATTTTTACACTTGACATGAATTTTTATGACCTTCTGCATGCTGGTTGAGTAGACTACGTGAATACTTGCACTTTCGACACCAAGACATCGTATGTTTACTTTGATTCTTAAGTTGATGTGGCATGAGAGGACTTGTGTGTGTGGTGTTGTGTTAGCATTGATCTTTTGCATGGTTGGATGAATTTTGTGGGTATATTCACTATAAACCCTCACGAGACAACACTCGTCCTACTAGGGCTGCCTAGGGGTTTAACGGCTTGTTGCATATGCTCAATGCAATCGTGTCATCTACGAAAGTGATGTTTGTTAGGACTTAGTTTTTATTTCACTTATTTGCCCGAGGACGTGCAAATGCTAAGTGTGGGGATGTTTGATAGAGTATATTTTTATATATATTTTAGATGATTTTATTCTCATATTTACTGTGTTTTGCATTGATTTGGATTTTTATTTAATAGATTTTATTGTTTTATTGTAGGAAATAAAGAATTCATAGCTTGGAAGGATTTGGAGCAAAAAGAGCTATTTTGGAGATAAAATAGGAGAAAATTCGTAATATTGGGCTACACGGACTGCCTGCACTGTTTGGGCCATATCTTGAGTTCCAGAAGTCAGAATTTGACGATCTTACTGTCCACGCGAAGCTTGTGGAATTATCTTTAATTCAGAGGTGGTCCAGTAATCAAAATCCAACTGGAAGAGCCCAGAAACGGAGGAGAAAAAGAAGTGACGAATTTTAATTAAGGAATCCTATTCAGTTATGGAATCCTACTTGTAATTGATTTAGAGTATTAAAATACTTTTATTGGGCAAGACTTTTAGAGCCTATATAAACACATCTAGGGTATTATTTTATGGGGGGATACATACGTGCTCCTACTCTTAGGAGCTAGGGTTTTGGAGAGGAGACCATGAATTTCATTCTTGTGACAGGATTGATGATTGCAGGTTTTCTTATCTGAATTTCTTCTCAATTCTTATTAGTTTAATTATGTTTTCTTGTTTTACTAGTTGTTTTACTTGTTTAATTATTAGCGAGTAGTTATTTCTAGGGCTTAAAGGGAAGCCATGTTTGCACTAATATTGGCATGATTTTCATAGTGGTTTGATTGGTTATGGTTAATTCTGATTGATATGTTTTAATCATTAATTTGTGTAATTGGCCAATATCATGGATTAATTATATGCAAATAGGGGTATGGATCGAGAGATTTACTTACTAGAGGCACACATACGATTAGCAGAATTGAATTTGAGTGCGAAAGCATCATTGGATTTCTGAGAGCGTTAATTCTTGAAAGAGATTAACTTGACTCTAATTACCTGATTGATTGAATTACTAAAAGTGGTTAATTGTGTTGAATGTTTCGAGAGTGTTAATGCTTGAAAGAGATTAACATACTCTAGTTATAGGATCACATTGATTGCTTTAGCTTAAAAGCCAATTGTGTAAGCATGGTGGACCTGATTGCCCTAGGTTTTAAATAATTTGTTTATCATCTGTTTAACTAGTGTTAATTTAGTTTAATTAGTTAATTAATAATTCTTCACATATTCGTCTGACCCTTGAAACAATTAGCGATAACTGAAAAGGAATTAGTAGAACCTGTCTCCTTGTGGATTCGACCCGCTTGCCATCTGTACTAGCAATAGACACCGTGCGCTTGCGGTTAGGTATAATTTGACATATCACACATATAATCACTTTTACTAATTAAATGGTTAGGTAATTAAAGCAATGTTAATCTCTCTCGAGTATTAACGCTCTCAGAAATCCGATGATGCTCTCGCACTCAAATTCAATTCTGCTAATTGTATGTGTGCCTCTAGTAGTATATCTCTCGATCATACTCCTATTCGCATAGAATTAATTCATGATATCGGCCGATTACATAAATTAAACATAAAACATAATCAATTAGAATTAACCATAATCAATCAAATCACTGTGAAAATCATGCCAATAAAAGTGCAAACATGGCTTCCCCTTAAGCCCTAGAAACTACTACTCCCTAATAATTAAACAAGTAAAAGAACTAGTAAAACAAGAAAACATAATTAAATTGATGTGGTATATTTTTTATGTTCGTTCTCAGGGAGACAGATTTATCAATTTTAATTCAATTGTTTCTGGAGCAAAAACGATAATTATGAAAATATTTACTAACTAATTATTTATATTAATTTAACTAATTAATTAAAGGATCAACAATGAATTTAAAATCCAGGGCAATTAGGTCCACCATGTTTACATAATATCTGGCTTCTAAGCTAAAGCAATCAAAATGGTCATGCAATTATGATTTGTTAATCTCTCTCAAGCATCAACACTCCCGAAACATGCTTACACACACAATCACTTTTAGTAATTTAATTAATCGGGTAATTAGAGCATGTGTTAATCTCTCTCAAGCATTAACGCTCTCGAAAATCCAATTATGCTCTCGCACTAAAATTCAATTCCGCTAATCGTATGTGTGCCTCTAGTGAGTAAAATCTCTCGATCTATTACCCTTATTCGCATATAATTAATCTGTGATATTGGCCGATAACACAAATTAAATGTCAAAACATAATCGATTAGAATTACCATAATCAATCAAACCACTATGAAAATCATGCCAGAATTATCATGCAAACATGGTTTCCCTTTATGCCCTAGAACAAACTACTCACTAATATAAAAATTAAGAACAACTAAAATTATATAACAATCCATCCAAAATATATATTTAATAAACAAGGTAAAATAGAAAATACCTTACAAAGAGAAAGTGTACATAAAAGAGAAGAAAACCAAGACCTTAATCCTAGCTTTCAAAATAAGCTTGCCGAATGAAAAAGAGATGATGAATGTTTGATAGATTGTGTATCTAATCTAATGTCTAAGCTAAGATGTGTATATGTCGAATCCCCCTTCTCCTGCACAAACTCTTCCTTTATATAGCCCATTCATGTCTTCAAATTTGCATAAACAAATGCCTCCATCATTAATATTCTTCATCATTAGCCCACTTTGATGACTTTTCTTTTTCTCTCTTTGCCAACCATTTCAAGACTTTCGGTTGAATTTATTGTACAAAAGCTAATCAATCAAACACATGCTTCATACTTTAAATAAACTACAAGAATATTCCAAATCCATTAAAATTCGGAATTGAATTTGCTCCTCAGATTTCGAGCTGCTCCAATCAGATTTTTGCTTATTTAATCCCTTTGAATTGTAGATAATTTTCTAAGCTTCGCGTGGACTGTAAGATCGTCCAAATCCGACTCCTACAACTCCGGATATGAATTAAATACCGTAGAAAGCGGGTGTAGCTCACTAAATCCGAATTTCTTCCATTTTTAGCTCCAAAATAGCTATTTAAGCCCAAATTCTTTCAAACTTAGAAATTCTTGTCTTCTACAATAAAACATTAAGATTTATTAAATAAATACCCAAATTAATGCAAAATGCAATTAAATATGGGAATAAAATTATATAAAATATATATAAAAATATATATCTTATCAAACATCCCCACACTAAGCATTTGCACGTCCTCGGGCAAATAAGCAAAATAAAAACTAAATCCTAAATAATATCACTTTCGTAGATGACACGATTGCATTGAGCACATGCAACAAGCCGTTAAACCCCTAGGCAGCCCTAGTAGGACGAGTGTTGTCTCATGAGGGTTTATAGTGAATTTACCCACAAAATCCATTTTTTTCTGCCAAGTCTCAAGTATGCAACCTATCAAAGTACTCCACACCAATAAACCTCAATTGCACAATATTGAAAGTCTGTTCACTTACAAATCATATGTACAAGACTATCCCAGTAAGCACACAGTCTAGATAGACAAAAAGATCATGAAATATATATCAATGCCGCATTCAATGAGTAACATGCTATGGATAGAAAATCTCACATAACTCTCAAATCACACAAGTGTAGAGGTGAAGTGTATTCGCTCAAGTTCAATCAATTAAGTCATGTGCTACCATATGCTTGGTTGTCCACCAAATCTCCACTACTTTGTATACATGCATACACAAATCAAAAGGTCTTTGTTAAAGGTTGTAACGAGAGGCTCAGGTAAGGGGTAGGGGATCAAGAAATAGGCTAACAAGTGGCTAACTCGACAAACTAATAGAGCACGATGTTCATTTCTAATTAAAGCACTCAACATGAAATTTTGATCATGTAAAAGCTGATCAGACTCTCACAAGCATTAAACTCCAAGCACGTATTACCATGTACTTTTCCACTTTCATATTGCACAAACCAATGAACACAACTCTACTTGATCCTTTTTTCTTTCTTTTTCTTTTCTTTTCTTTTTTTTTTATTTCAATTTTTTTTTCTTTTGATTCCCACCAAATTTTCACACTTTACACACTATGCACTCACCAACCTCCAAATGAATCAAAATGCTCTACTAGTAAATCAAGAGAAGAATAAACAAGTAGGCTCAAGAATTTAGATTGGTGATACACAAAAATAACGGATAAAAAGCTCAAAGGGGTTCACTAAGAATATATGATTCAATGGTACTGTTTGGATAAATACGGTTAATCCTAGTGCCTTTATCATTTTCATGCATACAAATATCATGTAATCTCAAAATGGTTTAAAGCAAGTTCTAGAGCAACATACTCAATGATGAACAACACACAACAATAAAAATTGATCGATATAAAGTGTACCAATCATAAATTAAGCTCAAGATCTCACAAGGTAAAAGCATGCTTCAGTACTCACTAAATTGACAAAGACGACACATCTCAAGTTTTATAATTTTCGCAAGCATAAACAAGGAATCATCAAGTAACAAATAACTTTCAGAGATATGACATGTCAAATAATCATGCAAAATAAGCTCACAAGATGTGTACCTTGAAGGAATTTACGGACGTGCGGAAGCGCGATATAACATTTATTTTCGTAAAAAACCATATATCGGGCATATAGAAAAGCATATAAAACGAAATAGCGGAGGAATCGAAACCTTACCTTGAAAATTCGAAGATGGTTTGGATGGTTGCAAGCAGTTGCTTCTCAGAGTGTGAAGCACTCTACCGGTATCCACCAAGAATGATCCTCTTCGATGAAGCTTTTTATAAAACTCGAAGCTTTATAAAATGGAGTTTTGGGGGAGAGAGAGAGATGAAGAAGATGGAGGCTAGCTCTTTTAGGTTTTTCATAAAAACACAAGTATGTTTAGAATGAACTATCTCATTCTATTTATAGGGCTCTTCTAGGGTTGTTTTAATAATATATCTTTATATATATATATATATATATATATATATATATATATATATATATATATATATATATATTGGGTCTTGTTCTAATAGAAACTAAATTAGAATAGAAACTAGAAACTAAACATAAATTAAATATTTCAAGCTAATCTAATGATCAAATTAGGGGTACCCCAATACAAAAAGTTCATAATATTCTTGGCTCCATCCAGCAAAAAAAAAAAAAAAAAAAATTACTGTTCACTGCTGACGTGGCAGTGACGTCAGCGTGAACAGTATTTTTTATTTTTTTTTTTTTGCTGGATGGAGCCAATAATTTTAAACACTTTTTGTGAAGGTGCCCCTGGCGGGGCCATTAGAATGAATGAAATATAATTTATTTAGTGTTGGTTTCTAGTTTCTATTCTAAGATTGGTTTCTATTTGACCACTAGCCTATATATATTAACCCCACGTTTTATCTTATAAAATGCTCTAATAATAATTAAAACTATTTTAATCATTATTTCTTTTTCTAAACTATTTAGAAAATAATTCTCTCTCTCATAATTTAAATCTTTTCATTAAAGAAAATATTCTTTTATGGTGTGACCCTGTAGGTTCAATATTAAGCCGGTAGTAGAAATAAATAATAATAAACTTTTTATTTATTATTTATATGAATTCTAATAATTCATTAAATATAATTAACTGATTAATTATATTTATTCTACATCGTGAGTGATGCTTCTCAACATATCGCGACTATCCGGATAATATGAATTCACTGCTTAGAATACCAAGAACCTGTCAGTGACTAGTTACCGTACAATCAATTCCTTCTACCCTGCAATATCCCGATTAAATATAAGGCATGGAACTCGTGTCAAGCCTATCAAATTTAATCATATGATTTCTTATTCATAATGCAAAGTTCATATTAATGCAAATTAGAAACTCCTTTCTAATTTCATTCACTCTGGCCAGAGATTCCAGAACTCGCATACTAAGAATAACATAGGCTATTCACTTCCTTACTGGAAGGGGTAGATCATTTATTGACCATTAACTATCTCCATACACAAATCCCTATGCCCAGAATAGACCTAATGGATGTCCTTGAGACTAAGGACTAAACCAAAGCACAGTTCAGTATATACAAGATTACTCTAACGATCTCAAGTCTAAGGACACTTGTACAACTATCACTCAGTGAACAACTATCGACACGTGAGTAAACTCCATTAGTTGTTCAACTTATCGAGTCATGTTCAGTGAATTTATTCCCTAATAAGCACTTACACACTAGCTATAGTGTCACCACACAAATGCCTATGAGAACAGACATCCTTCCTAGGAAGCTAGCATAGTATGTACTGATCTTTACGGATTGACTAACTTCCAATCAATTATCCTATGATCAGGAACAATTTAAGTTTAGTGTTATCATCTTCTAGATCTCATTATTATAATCTCATTATAATTCTAGAAGCTTTACTCTAAACTATGGAACATCTTATTTAATACACTTTAAATAGATAAAGCCCATGTTAAGACGAACAAGTCTTTTACCAATAATCATAAAACCTACTATGATTACAAGAAAGTTTATTCTAACTCATCATCCATGATTGGATTTAGGACACCTTTCTTTCAATCTCCCACTTGTACTAAAACCAATCACTTTGGTATCTCATACATGTCTTTACTATGTGAAGATCAAAGTGAGTCTCAGAGACGGCTTTAACAATGGGTCTGCTATGTTGTTTTTTGTGTGTCAACTCTCTCAACATTGACAACTTCTCTTTCAACGATCTTCCTAATCAAATGAAAGAGCCGTAATATGTGTTTAGATTCCCAATCCATTGTTGCAACACACTTGCAACAAAACACATTTTGCTACCTGATCTAATATCAAATAGTGTCTACAGCTTGAAACTATTCCAACTCACTGTCCTTCCACTCAGGACAATTAATTGCCCTGACATGGATCTACTATCAAACTGATCATGACTAAAACTTGAGTCTACATGGGACCACTAGTTTTAATTAGATCCATCAGAGACAATCAAATTATCTTTGTGTCTTCTCAAGTACACTACGATATATTTCATTGTCATATAATTCCTTTTCTCCTAGGAGTAGACAGATATTTGCTTGTCACAACAAGCAACATCATGACTTGTACATTTCATGTAACACATAATAAATTCAAATAATTCCATTCACGTGTCCTCTCTTTTAGAGAGATAAACTCCCATGTTCATCATTATGAAACATCACTTGGAGTTACCATGCTAAACACTTTAGCATCCAATCAATGTACATTCTTGGGTAAAGCCTCTCATCATACTCATGATCTATCTTTATAGATCTTTGACCGTAGTTCATTCGAGGCCCTTTCCAAGTCCAAAGAGAAATTATTTAATAGTTTAATTCTAAAGAAAACTAAAAATTATCAAAGGTTTACAATTAGTAATATATCCATATTTATATATTTCTATTTCACATCACTCCCACTAAACTCATGTACCCTTAAATGGATCATTCACTTTTTAATGAAATCAAACTCTTTGACCATTTCATCAAAACTAATGTTCCATTATCGAGAAGCTTGCAAGCGAAATCTTCATGGTTTTTATCATAGCTATTCGTAAAAGGTTTCTTCAAGGTGATCACATTACCTTCATTTAAACCTTTACAACTAGCCTGGAATTATAGGTCCCTACCTTGCCATCTGTTCAAAACTCTCTTACAAAACCATTAAAGATTTCGTGACACTCTGTCACTTCTCAGAGTCATTAAAACTCAAAACACTATCACTTATAACGGATATCGTATCATCATTCTAAATGATGAAACCATGATACCCTCCTAAATTGCAACAATGTTGTTGTACAGAAAGTTCTACTGCTCAAATAGGTTCCAGACTTAATCCGTGGTGATTTGTAGTTCTTGAACTTCACTAAGTTCACTACACCTCCCACTGTGCCCTTGAAGGATAAATTAATTTTCCAAAAAAGGTGGAGTATCCTAAAAACAAACACTCCTAGTGTATTCGTAGAATAAATCATCCTTGCTCAGTAAGATTACAGAAAATTGTCCTAAACTTTGTTTAAGCCCAACCACAAATTCACTCCAATCAGATATAGTCTCTAACTTATTCAACTTTTGATATAAGTTAGTCAACCCCAGATCTCAAGACAACTGAGACTTACGTTTCCTTACTCTGCATCTTATGCAGACTTTGGTTAACGTGTGTTGAGGATACCTTATCGAGTAGTTTGACTATTCTTCTAAGTCATTTTCCTAACAGATACCGGAATTCATGGTGTCATTCATTGTAGACTTTACCTTGTCTAATAAGAGTCTACAGTGAAATAACATCATCATATATGAGATAATTCAGCAACTAACCATTTAAACATTAACAACCTCAATCTCATTGAATGTTTATCAATACCTTTAAATAGTTCATTGTCATACCTCAACATTCATTGAACCTATCACCAAAACTTGGATTTTGTATTTCAATAAATACCCATATCCTTATCTACAATGATCGTCATTGAATGTGACAAGGTATCAGACCTAATTTATCTCAAGATTTCTAGTTTGTTCAATATGAAACATATAATCCATAAGTTCAAAAGCATAGTTAATCAACAAGTTCTCATAATTGAAACAACAGTAGTTGTTCTATTTTAAATATATAGGACTTCATCGATGTCTAGCTATCTACTTGTCCTATGGTTTAAGATTCGTAATCCTTAAATCTAAGTGGTATCTAATACCAAAGTAGACGATTGACTTATAGACTTATTTATTTCAACTATTAACAAACTAATGTTGAAGTTGAGGTTACACTAACCTTTTACTTCTTTGATTCTGTAAGACTTATCTTACGAATCTAATTCCAGTTTCTTATACAGTGGAAGTCTAACACATTTGCTTTCTTAGTTAACTTTTATCTTAAGATTGTCCTATCAACTCACCTTGTTATTCTAACAATAACACCTCAAGATCACATCTTGACTTTTATTCTTACAATGAGACTTCAAGATCACATCTTGACTCAACTCTACATTTATCAAAAACTAGTTATATAAATAAACAATCAAATTCATCATTTAAAACAAGTTCCTTGACAAAATTGTTGTTAAGTAGCTATTATCGATAAACAACTTTGATATCTTATATCTGTGTACCTAACTCGTTCATCAAACAACCTTTGGATATGAACAAAATAAGATATTTCTCTCATTGTGAGAACTATCTTTCACATCTTGCGAAGATTGGTGAGTTCAAGACGAAACAATCTAATCTACTTGTGAAACTAATTTTCACTTTCCTTATCAACTAGTCGTTGACTTAGCATCTAGCATGCTATCTATTGACAGTGTTGCAGACATCTCATATATCTATAAAATAACAACGTAAGCAGGTTATTCGATTTTATAATCTTAACACCAAATGAATCGGGTCTTTATTCATTGGTGGCTCCCACTATTTTATCTAAGTTATACAACCTTCTTCATGTACAATTGAGCATTCACAATGCTAGTGAGAATAGGGATCCTACTTTCCATCACACAACCTCGGCTGTGGCACGAAACGCCATTTGATGTTCCATAGGCAGACAACTCTTGTCAACTACATCTCATGTTATTCCCTCTTTACTTTAGCCTCTTGAATCATTGAGTCACGGCTGTGGCACGACAAACTCAATATTCTAAGTCAAGTCAGACCCAACATCTCGTTCAAATTTAATCAGATTTCAATAGCCCACGGCTGTGGCACGTAACGACCATTAATCTCTAATTAATTCACGCATCTAATGTAATAGACAAGTATTTCTTATTTCGAAATCAAAGCCCTCGGCTGTAGCACGAAACGATAATGATTAAAAAATAAGAACTACTTTCTACCATGTTGGAAGGCTATGACCGACACAAGCCCGTTGTGTCATTGGCCAATTACTACTTGATATTATTAAGAAGGATTTCATTATAAGGTTTATAATTATATATATTTTATAGACAAAGATTTCAACTAAATCTTTTCTATAAAGTATTACAATTACTAACCAAATAATTAATTAGTAATTAAAACTCTTTTAATCAGTAATACTATTTCTAAACCTTTTAGAAAATAAATGTCTCTCTGTTATTAATTAATAATTAAAACTCTTTTAATTATTAATTCTATTTCTAAACTCTTTAGAAAATTAATCACTCCCTAAATTTAATTCTTTAAATTTAATCAATAATTAGTAATATTAAGATCACATCTTAATTATTTTATAATCAATTAAATATCATTTAATCAATTAACAAAATTGCTAACTAATTATTTGTTTCATAAATAAATAATTATCAGCCATTATTAATTAACTAATATTATTTAACAATCATATTCATATTATAAAGAGATTCTTTTTTCTAAATTAAATATTTCAAATCAATAATCGATAATCGGATGATTCCCAGATCGGGGGGAGCATTGTCAAGAGGCGTCACTTAATGCCCCTTTCTTACAGATCGAAATCTGTTTTTGACAGAATCACATCCTTTCTATCAATATTGAAAATTTATATTTAATCACGTGTTTCATAAACACAAGAATCTCATGATTGTATTCATAATATTATTGTTAAGGCAAAAAACGATTCCTATTCTAGATTTTCTAGAGCACGCCTTATTTTGATTTAAGTTCACCTAGATCTATCATCGCATGATAAATTTAGGCATATATCTCATATATAAACATAAATAAACAAGTAAGCATGCAAGCAATACCATGTCACACATTGATATATTGATGTATTGATTTATTATAGCATTTAAAAGCAATTAAAACATGCTTTAAAACACTTCCGGGAATATAAACTGTTCAAAACTATTTTATAAAAAATATTTGACCACTCCATTAGATCCGTCTCGAAAAAATGAATCCAACGATATATCGCACACCCAAAACGGAGTTACGAAACTCCCAAAAAATCAAATTTTATTTGGACAGAAGAGGTGTAACGCATTATTGGCTTGCGTTACAACAATTTAACTCCAATAAATATTGTAACGCATTCAGTAATGCGTTAAACCTTATAACGCACTTCTAAAATGCGCAACTCTCTTTTTCCCCGGTTGCGCGCCACGCGCCAGACAGTCGTTTCAGCAGTTACAGTTTTTTTTCTTTTATTAAACTGACAATGCCAATCAAAGCACGACAACTGTTACAACAATTTGCAAACTAACGAATCACTTTAATACTGTAATAACTTTTATTTTTATCCTTATATTTTAATATTAATAAATTAATTAACAATTAATTAATAAATTAATAAAAAAATAATTAGGACATGATTTCTTGAAATCAACAGCAGAAAAATATCAGATCAGCAGGGCTCCTTGTGCAAAATTTTAATTTCATATTATTCACATGCATGATTATTTAATGAATTTTAATCAAAACACTTTTAAAAAATTCATAACAAATAATCTACACATCACAAAATTATGAAAAATTACCTAGATGATTCACAACACTTGTAGAACCCAGATTAGTGGTCAAAATCTCATGCAAATATTATTTCGAATTAATTCATAATTAAATCTAAATAACCTTGCAAAAATCATAATAAATCCATATATGCATTAAAAAATCTAAAAAAATTTATATGAATCTCTATATGCAGAACCTGGCTCTGATACCATTGAAAGAATTTACGGACGTGCGGAAGCGCGATATAACATTTATTTTCGTAAAAAACCATATATCGGGCATATAGAAAAGCATATAAAACGAAATTGCGGAGGAATCGAAACCTAACCTTGAAAATTCGAAGATGGTTTGGATGGTTGCAAGCAGTTGCTTCTTAGAGTGTGAAGCACTCTACCGGTATCCACCAAGAATGATCTTCTTCGATGAAGCTTTTTATAAAACTCGAAGCTTTATAAAATGGAGTTTTGGGGGAGAGAGAGAGATGAAGAAGTTGGAAGCTAGCTCCTTTTAGGTTTTTCACAAAAACACAAGTATGTTTAGAATGAACTATCTCATTCTATTTATAGGGCTCTTCTAGGGTTGTTTTAATAATATATCTATATATATATATTAACCCCACATTTTATCTTATAAAATGCTCTTATAATAATTAAAGCTATTTTAATCATTATTTCTTTTTCTAAACTATTTAGAAAATAATTCTCTCTATCATAATTTAAATCTTTTCATCAAAGAAAATATTCTTTTATGGTGTGACCCTGTAGGTTCAATATTAAGTCGATAGTAGAAATAAATAATAATAAACTTTTTATTTATTATTTATATGAATTCTAATAATTCATTAAATATAATTAACTGATTAATTATATTTATTCTACATCGTGAGTGATGCTTCTCAACATATCGCGACTATCCGGATAATATGAATTCACTTCTTAGAATACCAAGAACCTGTCAGTGACTAGTTACCGTACAATCAATTCCTTCTACCCTGCAATATCCCGATTAAATACAAGGCATGGAACTCGTGTCAAGCCTATCAAATTTAATCATATGATTTCTTATTCATAATGCAAAGTTCATATTAATGCAAATTAGAAACTCCTTTCTAATTTCATTCACTCTGGCCAGAGATCCCAGAACTCGCATACTAAGAATAACATAGGATATTCACTTCCTTACTGGAAGGGGTAGATCCTTTATTGACTATTAACTATCTCCATACACAAATCCCTATGCCCAGAATAGACCTAATGAATTTCCTTGAGACTAAGGACTAAACCAAAGCACGGTTCATTATATACAAGATTACTCTAACGATCTCAAGTCTAAGGACACTTGTACAACTATCACTCAGTGAACAACTATTGACACGTGAGTAAACTCCATTAGTTGTTCAACTTATCGAGTCATGTTCAGTGAACTTATTCCCTAATAAGCACTTACACACTAGCTATAGTGTCACCACACAAATTGTTAGGTCCAAAATAGTTTGTAGAAGGGGGGGTTGAATACAAACTATACCATTTTATCGAAATTGTTCTTTGGGTGTATATTAATTTTTAAACAATTCGATGCGGAATAAAACGAATACCGATATTTCAAGTTAAATATAAAAGTATATTAAACTTGATGGGGTGTGTCTAAATACACGGGTACAAATTACAAGGTTTGATGACCAAACAAATTATTACAAATTCTATAGAAAATTCGACATGAACTTTTCTATATTTGTAATAAAAAGATCGAATGCTAAAAAGCAATTCGAGAGATAAGTTCTAGGGAACTTAATCCGCTAGATAGTTCCAATAGTACAAGTAAATTATTTCTAATGGTTTAGATTTAACGATACAAGCTAGAAATAATTTACAAGAAATAAATTAGAAGCTCAAGAACATTTTTCTCTTGGTCTCTCTCTCTCTGTATGTATGTCTCGTGTCTGTGTGGAGAAAAATGTGAAGATGTATGTTGATATTTCTGGCGGCTGATGCTTTATATGTCTTCTGCCTTCTTTTTTTAACCAAAATAGACTATGCATAGACTTGCAGACTATCCAGACCACATTTAGACTATCGGTGTGACTATCAATTTTGCACTGCAGACTATCTTAAAGACTATCCTGATAGTCTTAAATAAAAGTATTTCCTGGTAGACTATCATGCAGACTATCCGACAGACTATTTCCTTGGAAGACTATCATCCTTGCAGAGTATGCTGAGCAGACTATCTTCCAGACTATGTTGAGCAGACTATCTCCTAGACTATGTTGAGCAGACTATCTCCTAGACTATGCTGAGCAGACTATCTCCCAGACTATCTTAGATAGTCTTTTACCAATAAAATCATAGTCTAAAACCATTTCTGATAGTCTTTAGAAATCTATATTAATTCTGAATTAATTAATTTAATAATTAACTTAATAAATAAATTAATTCTTGAAGAATTAATTTATTAATTAAATTAACTAAATACTTTAAATTAATTAAAAGAGAATTAACATAATTCTTTTTCTTGACCATTTAGACTATTGAATAGACTATCAAATACTCCATAGAATAAGACCTGGCCACTTTTCTTTTCTACCAAAACTCACGCGCCTGGCCAATTCATTTGTCATCCAAAAAACCTGCTGGTGACCTGCAACCAATTCAACAAAACCGGGGCTTATTTTGTCCTTTTATGGACGGGCTCCGTAGAAATGCTTTTTGTTCCGCACAGCTTATAATCTTTAATCAATAAATAATTATTTTAATCAAGAAATTATAAATATAAATATCTAATATTATTAGATATTTATAAATATAATTTTCTAAATAAATAAAATATTTATTAATATAAATAAATCCTTACGCTCTAAGCTGCGGTCTCTTGAGGGTCTGGAACTGGACTCCTTTTGCTCAACAAAAAATATAACAATTCCAACCGGAGTTCCAGCTTTAAGAATATATCACTTTCCGTTGCTTTGTGATAATTCTTTTACCTCATAGCCAATGCACTTGATAGTAAAATCCTTGTGGTTAATTAATTTAGCACTTCTGTTGCTTGCACAATGATTTTCCCTTGTACTAGTCTTGATAGCTTTGAACCACTGAAGTTAATGATGAACAACCATTGTGTAATGTTGACACTCGATGCACGGTCTGGTTCATGAGTGACTAACCGCAATGACTGTTCTTCATATATTGACTTTAAAACTGTGGTTCCTGTCTTCCTTTTCTTCACTCTTTTTCAAACCTTTCTAATCTGTATTCTGCCACTGTAGGAACCTCTTGTCACTATAAATAGAACCCACTGTCTTGATTACTCCACTGACGCTTGATCAACTGAATGAACTTCTTCAAGTGTAGTATGACTCAAAACGGTAGATTGACTTTGTCTTCTTTCTTTTGACAGTTAAGCATTTGAGATCCTTGTGACAGTACATATCTTATTTACTATTACATTCTTGTTTAAGTTGAGTTGAATCCTCGATGTTTACAAATAGGGTAAACATATGACTTTCAATCTCCCCCTATTTGTTTGTTAAACATTAACATACAAATCCTAGAGGATAACTCAACTAAAAACAAGAAGAAGATAAAGCATTAAAGAACTATAGTAAATAATACAAAAAAAATTTCTGGTTTAGATATAACATTTCCAGAATCTCAGTAGATGAAATGATAAATGATTGTTCCTCTGACACTGAACTGATCTTCATTAAGTAACTCATCTTCATTTCTTGACATATCTGCCTGATTACCCTTTACATCTAACATTGAACATTATTAGCAGATAATAGAACTCTTCAGTGGTAAAGAATATGACTTTACAACCACATACTGAAGAATTTATTTGTCGATTCATACTTCTCCCCTTCCTTATGTCTCCCTACCTAAGGTGATATGTCTCCTCCTTATAACGGTGAATACTTTTCATCTCTCCTGACAAGGTGAATATTTCTATCTCCCCTGACAAGGTGAATACTCCCCCTTTCTATGGTATACCCTTTTTCATATCTCTCCCCCTTAGATAGAAAATCTCCCCCTCACTAAGGTAAGCTTATACTCTCCCCCTTAGTCGAGTATCTCTTACTAAGGTAATCTTTGAGTATATCTTCTTCAATATATCTCTCCCCCTTAGTTGAGTAATCCTCCAAGCATTTAATTATAGCAAACATCCAACTGAATTAGATGATACCAAATATTCAATCATAACTCACCTCTTACCTTTAGTACAACAGATTCTTCATACATATAACATTGTCTGCTGTAATAAAGAAAAGAAGCTTTGCTTGTGTTAAAGGAATTTCCATGAAGACTTCCAGAATAGAAGTATGTAGACTGATCAACTTTGCCCTTTAGATATTATAGAATGGCTTCACTATTGATCATCCTGACAACCAAATCTCTCGACAATTTCCTTATATCTCCCAACTCTTGTAAGTGAACTCTGTTTGGGGAATAAGGAATGGGATTTGGTGTTTATCTTTCTTCCTCACTATGAGTGTGTGCTTCTGTTTCGTGTACCTCACAAGTGTTTAACTCATCTCTCCACTCATATCACTGAAAATGAGTGATCTCTTCTCTCATCTCTCAAGTGTTTACACTCATGCTCACTAGTGTATCACTCTTATCTCTCATAGCTCCAACATCCATGTGTACCTGTAAAGAAAATTCACCATAGCCCCTTCTAGAGAGGTCACTGGTGGTGCAATGGGGTTTCGCAAATCCCCGATCCTCGTTGGACTCGTCAGATGAATCTGAGTCATAATCTACAAGTTGATAAAATTTTCCCTTTTTGTGGGTTTCAGAATTGAATTCTGAGAAGGTAAACAATGAAATCAAAACTTAGAATTAAAATCATGTTTCCTTCTAATGTCGGTGAAGACATCTCCTTGTTTAACTCATCAGGTGAATCTGAATCATAGTCAACAAGTTGCCGATCCGCACCTATGTCGGACCCGTTACCCGCAGGATCCAGAGATGTTCCCTCTGGGGAGTTAGATAATGATCTTATTGAATTTTGCATTGAGATCAATACCTTCTCTCGAGGTTTGTGAAGACTCTTGGTTCATTGAAGAACCTTGAACTTATAATCCTAACCGTAATATGGTTGGAGTACAAGTTTCCGTCAATTCATCCTTAGTGTGTGCAATCTCACTTTGTGCATAGAAAGTATTTTAGTTTGTGTATGAGGTAGTGACTTACCAACAAATGCCCTGGCCGACAGGCGAATTTCAATAGATTCATCCTGTTGAGAGAATGAATCCAGAGACTGTTTAGTGCCATTTTCAGCTCTGCATCCTTTTCTGAGAATGCAGGCGAGCTTACAGATACCTCAAGTTGTATACATCTATTCTCCTTGAGAGGTAGAGCTGTGGGTTTACTATCCCTCACATCCTTATTTGCTGCATCAAGTGCAGTTACTCCCTTATTGACCTCTAGTCTAATAGGTTACTTCCACTTCAGGGGTAAGTTAGGATGTGTTTAGATTTGGATTTATAGTCCGAGATAAAAGTTGTTGGGTTTACAACCTCATGACTAGCATGTGAGAAAATTTCCACTAGGAGCTGAACCTGCATCACAGAGCAGTAGAGCAATATAGAGAAAGAATGCATTTGCAATATATCAGAACATTGAATGAGAACATATGCATTATATCATGTGAGAAATGATGTACAGTTATGATTTCAAAAAGTTTTACAATATAAGCAATCACAACTGTAGAAAGATTGAGTTTTCTTTTAAGAACTGTTAATGTACAAGAGTTTGTATTTATGCATAAAACATTATATTATCATGTCTCTTAATGAAAACTAAGTCGTTTTATTTTTAAAAGACACAAACTCTTGACTTCGCAGTAATTAAGAAAGAAAGATTTTCTTTAAGTGCTTATCTTGTATAGAGAACTTTAACACAAAAGTTAGTGAAAAGATCAAACAAGCACTAAATGTCGTTTAGGTAGCAAAGATTACCAAGTACATAAGTACAGATAACCAATGTCTCTCCTTTGGCACTGTATTACTTAGCACAACATAAACAAAGTAATCGTCTGAAGGATGTAAAAAAATTCTAAGAACTATCATATGCATAAAGTGGTGTATAACCTGAATTAGAGAATTTAATTTTAAAAGTTCTCACCACTTTAAGATCTGATAGGAGACAAAATGTAACTTTAAGTCTCACTTATACTTAGAAAGTCAAACATCTTAATATATACTAACACTAATGATTTGTAGATAAGACACTCTTACTTAGAATAAATCCTAAGTAATATCATCAGAGCTAATATATATACCACAATTAACATGCAATAAAGTATTAGAGCAATTAGCAACTGTTAGTAAACAAATATTCAATATTTGATACCAAATGATAGTATTTATCAAACACTTTAGAAAGCAAGTAATTGTGTTTGTGATTACTTTACCAAGATTAAATTATGGGCAAATAAACCATTGAATTGCTTCAGATCATAATTTAACTAAGATAAAAATAATCACTGTTAAATACTAAATATTCAATGATACCAATTGTTTGATAAATTCAATCTATTGTATGATAAATTCAATATAGTGAGGATTGAATTGTTACATTGAGTACCAATTGACAGAATGAATATTAGTATCTTTCTACTTAAGAACATTATTCACTGATATTCGTAAGTACGAGGAACTGGTTGACAAGAAATACACAAGTTCTTTAGATGTAACATTTCAAACTTATGACTTCAAGGCAACTCCTCGATAATAACAATTGTTAACTCCTAACAACTGTTTACTGGTAGACAACCTTGGTTCTATAAATAAGACTCGATTACCAAAGCTGTCTTGTCTGCAATCTTAGAAATGATATTCTAAGTCCTATACACCTTGATCCATAGTATATAACATTTATTATCAAAGTGATTAGAAACTTGCAAATAAGCACAAAAATTATTCCAAGTAACTGAACAATGGTCACTTTAGATATTTCAATATCCATAGTTCTACTTAGAGAATTTTCATACCATGTATAATAATATGAGTGAATTGTAAAAGATATAACAATGATTACTTAGAGGAGTTCTAAGTAATTTCACACATACTAATATATCTCATAATTAGTTAGTAAATAGAATTCTAACTAAATATCATTAACTGATATAAGTCAAAACTTCAATACAACCAATTGTTAGAACAATGATATTAATTATAGTGAATTTATGAAAATGAAGCATTGATAAAATTCACTAGAATTAACATCTCACAACTAATTGAAGACCAATACAGATTTGGTCCAAATTAGTTATGTTGTTTATTTATTTAATTATTTAGTTTGATTAATATGAGTTATAGTGATACCAATTGTTAAAAGATACCAACTGTTAAAAATTGATACCAGATGTTAAATTATATTTAGGGTTTCATACCATGTCTTCCACGCTTGCTTGAGTGATGATACCAGTTCATACTAACCTGTAGAGATCTTCCATTATCTCACCAACCAGGAGTGCACTTGTTCACATTCCTCTAGCATCCAGATTCAGTAGGTCCAGATGTCCATTATAATCTTGAATGTGTAGCAGGTGCCTGATATCCTTAAGTCTTGTCACTGGTGCTTCTTGTCAGATATACTGTCTGATCAACTTGTAACCTTGCATCAAGTTTGGCCTTGTCCCTCATAACAATGCCTTAACTTCATCCAGGTAGACTTCTGGTTATCCTTGTACCAAATACAACCTTATTCTTTGGTCTGGATACCAGCTTCCCTACAATCTGCCTTTTGTACTGATTGAGATCATCTTGCATTTAATCACTCAATCTGGATCTTTCAGAGCCTTTGTAATTTTCTTAGATTCTTCTTCGAAAAGAAAAATAAAGAAATAAGCATTAGTAATTGAAGCTCTGCTAGTCTTTTACTTCCACCATTAGCAACACTAAGAACTAGGACAAGGAATTGATTGAATCAGCATTCTTTGTCTTGGCAGACATGTTCTCATAGTGTCCTATGATTTTCAATGTGGTGTTGAGTTGACTAGTTGATCCTTCAGTTGCCCCCCTAAGCTGTTGCTCGGTTTACATTAAGATTCTTCATATTTCACATTGGTTGGATCTGAATCATCATTACCATTGACAGCTGGAGCTAGAAGTTATTGAACATCACTAAGACTTTCAATCACATTCTGTTGATTAATTACAATCACCTTGTAGGCTGTCGACTCCATTGAGTAACTAAGGAAATTATCCTCTTGAACACTAGCTAATTGCAAGATGCTCACTTATATTTAACATTGCAAAACAATTTCCTTCATAACTTGTGGGGTCTTCCTATATTTCTTACTGATCAGGGTTTAAGATGTGATCAATCACTATCAGTGGTGTCTTGTCCTCAGATTGTCTGAACAACAACTTGTTTGTTGAGAGAAGTCATCAATCATCACCACTAAAATATATTTTTCTTTGATGTAGAACTTCTGTGTGATGCTTATTTGACTTCCATTTATGACATGCCTCATAATTTCATTTTGCTTTAATTCTAGATGTGGCAGTCACCTTTACTGATTCGATTTTCAGGAAAGAATCTCTTGATTTAACATTCAGGTGAGAGAGCTCCTTATGTCATAGCTAAGCTGTTGTTTGATGAAGCTTTACATTAAACCTTGTTGACTTCACCTTGCCAGAGTACTCCTGTTTGATGAAGTTTTAGATAAGATGATGTTGACTCCACCTTTGCATGAGATACTCTTGCAGAGATTCCAGATCAGCTATGAATAAGTTTCCTTTCCTTTATCCTCGAATAGCAAGATTACCATCTCTCTTGTGTAAGATCAGACACTTCTCTTTGAAAACTATAACGTTGTATGATCCTGAGAAGATGTGCTTGGGACCTTCCACATAAGAGGTATTACTGCTGACAACATTTCTAGCTATTGAATAGCCATGACCCTAGGTCATACCCTTGCTGTTGTCTCCAAGGGATAACCACTTGGCCTGTCTTCACATTCACATTTGATAGCAGGGTTCTTTCTTCGATGATATGCTTTGAATAAATCATTAACAATGCATAATTGATTAACCTGTTAAGCCCTACATTCACAAATGGATAAAAAGTTCTTGGTACCCAAATTTACTTGGGTCCAGATGGATTAGAAATTTCTCTTTTATTAGAGTTAACAACAGTTTTAACCTTAACATGCTCATTCTTATCTTTGACTGACCATTTTTCCTTTTTAATGTCATTGACAAAATAGTCACTGAGCAAGGAGAATAATGGTTCCTTCCTAACATAAGGAGGACTAGCAGTCTGAGCCTTATTGTTATTCTTAAACATGCTTTTTCTATGATCAATGCAAATACTATGAGATGCATTTATGACATTTGAAATAAGCAAGCATGACAATAAGAATACAAGGCATACATTCAACATTATAACATCACAGATAAGAATTATGCAAATTAGGCATGTTATGCATTTTAGAAAATTCAGTACTATCTACTTTAACCTATGTACACTAGTGTAACAGGTAGCAAGTAGATTTATAGATATTCAATAATTTTCTAAACATGAATGGAATAGAAGAATTAACAATTAATCACTAATTCTATCCAATCCATTCCTATTGTTATATGATATTATATAGTCTCTATTACCTAAGTCAGTTTTACAAATGAATTGATGTTCTACTGACACCCTAGGTAATTATTCCATCTTTTAAACTTTTTAAACCTTAACAAACAATTCAGAATGAATAAGCAAATCTTGTTTTACTGGGGATCCTGAAACTAGCTTAAGCAGAGGTCTTATATGCTTGACATATATCATTTAAGAATTAAAAGATATTGTTTAAGAACAGTTCTAACTCACTATTGCAATTAATTAAATTCAACAAATATTCATACACATATTAAGATCTTCTAACCAAAGATATAATAATTAAAAGCTAAGATCTGAACATGCTTTGAATTTCTGAGAATTACATATTACACTAGTTCGAAGAATTGATACCTGAGACATATGAGGTGAATCATCTTCAGAGATTGCTGTGAAGGCAAGATATTAATTATGCTCTTCTCATCATCATCTGATCCATCCCAACTCTTTCCTTCAGCAAGATAAGTTCTGCGCTGATGCTTCTGTTTCATCTCATTTAATGAATCCCTATTCATCCTTGTATGTCAGAATTCTGTACCATGTTGCACACCTTGATAGTTACTTATCACATAAAGCTTTTCATAACTGCAACTATCATGTCTTGTTCTTTCCACCATCTCAGTCTTGTAACCACCTCTTGAGTTGAACTATATCTTGAAGAGTTTCTGCTTCATAGTAGATAGGCCTGATCCCTGGATACAAGTTTAGTACTCTTTCTGAGTTAGTAACTCTTCATGTCTGTTCTGAGGTTCCATCACTAATTCCTGACTGAGATGTATAACTATCTAGTCCATTCTCAAACCACCCTGATTCCATTCTTCTAAAATCTCTGTTGATTCCTTGAAAGATATGCTCTTGTACAAACCACTAAGTGTATTGGATTTAACATTGCGGAAATCCACTAAGTGTTTGTATATCACTAAATCACTAGAGTTGACTAAAATCTTCAAGAAAAATTCAATCCACTAAAACTTCTTCCATTCATGCTTCTGAAAAACCAGTGGGATCCTATGGATATAACTTTGAGGAAGTACCACCAATTTTTTTTCAGTAGGTAGAAATTAATTCCAATGAAAAATACATCTGCTTCAAAAGATTCAAATCATCTTTGATGTTCGGAGGAATCTTCAGCTAACAACCTTCTAAGAACCATCGGCTTAGAATAAATTCAAAATATTTAAAATTCAAAAAACTTCAAGGACTTGAAAATTTATGAGAAATAAAAAATCTGAAAGTAAGTTCAAATTAATTAAAATTTGAAATTAGAGTCAAATTAATTAAGAATCAAAAATTCTCAAGAAATGAAAATTTTTCAGAGTTAAAGAATCCGAAAATAAATTCAATTTAATTAAAATTCGAAAGTATCAAGAAATAAAAATTTTTAGAATTAAACAATTTGAAAATAAACTCAAGTTGTTTAAAAATCAAAATTTTCAAGAATTAATCATTTCAAGAATTAAAAAATTCGAATATAAGTTAAGATTATTTAACAATAAAAAAATTATCATAAAATGAAAATTTTTGAAGGTTAAACAATTCGAGAATAAATTCAAGTTAATTAAAAATTGAAAATAAACTCATATTGTTTAAAAATCAAAAATATCATAAATAAAGAATTTTTAAAGGTTAAAGAATTCGAAAATAAATCTAGATTATTTAAAATTCAAAAATCTCAAAATTGAAAATTTTGAAAGTTAAAGAATCCAAAAATAAGTTCAAATTATTTAAAGTTCAAAAATCTCAAGAATTGAATTTTTTGAAAGTCAAAAAATTGAAAATAAGAGGAGTTGACTTTTTGATCTAATACCGGATTTAATTTTGTGTATGGGTCAACAAACTCGAAAACCAATTGGAGGACCACAAAAATAAGAATCTTTATTTGTGCATCAATCAAAAGGCTCTGATACCAATTGTTAGGTCCAAAATAGTTTGTAGAAGGGGGGGTTGAATACAAACTATACCATTTTATCGAAATTGTTCTTTGGGTGTATATTAATTTTTAAACAATTCGATGCGGAATAAAACGAATACCGATATTTCAAGTTAAATATAAAAGTATATTAAACTTGATGGGGTGTGTCTAAATACACGGGTACAAATTACAAGGTTTGATGACCAAACAAATTATTACAAATTCTATAGAAAATTCGACATGAACTTTTCTATATTTGTAATAAAAAGATCGAATGCTAAAAAGCAATTCGAGAGATAAGTTCTAGGGAACTTAATCCGCTAGATAGTTCCAATAGTACAAGTAAATTATTTCTAATGGTTTAGATTTAACGATACAAGCTAGAAATAATTTACAAGAAATAAATTAGAAGCTCAAGAACATTTTTCTCTTGGTCTCTCTCTCTCTGTATGTATGTCTCGTGTCTGTGTGGAGAAAAATGTGAAGATGTATGTTGATATTTCTGGCGGCTGATGCTTTATATGTCTTCTGCCTTCTTTTTTTAACCAAAATAGACTATGCATAGACTTGCAGACTATCCAGACCACATTTAGACTATCGGTGTGACTATCAATTTTGCACTGCAGACTATCTTAAAGACTATCCTGATAGTCTTAAATAAAAGTATTTCCTGGTAGACTATCATGCAGACTATCCGACAGACTATTTCCTTGGAAGACTATCATCCTTGCAGAGTATGCTGAGCAGACTATCTTCCAGACTATGTTGAGCAGACTATCTCCTAGACTATGTTGAGCAGACTATCTCCTAGACTATGCTGAGCAGACTATCTCCCAGACTATCTTAGATAGTCTTTTACCAATAAAATCATAGTCTAAAACCATTTCTGATAGTCTTTAGAAATCTATATTAATTCTGAATTAATTAATTTAATAATTAACTTAATAAATAAATTAATTCTTGAAGAATTAATTTATTAATTAAATTAACTAAATACTTTAAATTAATTAAAAGAGAATTAACATAATTCTTTTTCTTGACCATTTAGACTATTGAATAGACTATCAAATACTCCATAGAATAAGACCTGGCCACTTTTCTTTTCTACCAAAACTCACGCGCCTGGCCAATTCATTTGTCATCCAAAAAACCTGCTGGTGACCTGCAACCAATTCAACAAAACCGGGGCTTATTTTGTCCTTTTATGGACGGGCTCCGTAGAAATGCTTTTTGTTCCGCACAGCTTATAATCTTTAATCAATAAATAATTATTTTAATCAAGAAATTATAAATATAAATATCTAATATTATTAGATATTTATAAATATAATTTTCTAAATAAATAAAATATTTATTAATATAAATAAATCCTTACGCTCTAAGCTGCGGTCTCTTGAGGGTCTGGAACTGGACTCCTTTTGCTCAACAAAAAATATAACAATTCCAACCGGAGTTCCAGCTTTAAGAATATATCACTTTCCGTTGCTTTGTGATAATTCTTTTACCTCATAGCCAATGCACTTGATAGTAAAATCCTTGTGGTTAATTAATTTAGCACTTCTGTTGCTTGCACAATGATTTTCCCTTGTACTAGTCTTGATAGCTTTGAACCACTGAAGTTAATGATGAACAACCACTGTGTAATGTTGACACTCGATGCACGGTCTGGTTCATGAGTGACTAACCGCAATGACTGTTCTTCATATATTGACTTTAAAACTGTGGTTCCTGTCTTCCTTTTCTTCACTCTTTTTCAAACCTTTCTAATCTGTATTCTGCCACTGTAGGAACCTCTTGTCACTATAAATAGAATCCACTGTCTTGATTACTCCACTGACGCTTGATCAACTGAATGAACTTCTTCAAGTGTAGTATGACTCAAAACGGTAGATTGACTTTGTCTTCTTTCTTTTGACAGTTAAGCATTTGAGATCCTTGTGACAGTACATATATTATTTACTATTACATTCTTGTTTAAGTTGAGTTGAATCCTCGATGTTTACAAATAGGGTAAACATATGACTTTCACAAATGCCTATGAGAACAGACATCCTTCCTAGGAAGCTAGCATAGTATGTACTGATCTTTACGGATTGACTAACTTCCAATCAGTTATCCTATGATCAGGAACAATTTAAGATTAGTGTTATCATCTTCTAGATCTCATTATTATAATTTCATTATAATTCTAGAAGCTTTACTCTAAACTATGGAACATCTTATTTAATACACTTTAAATAGATAAAGCCCATGTTAAGACGAACAAGTCTTTTACCAATAATAATAAAGCCTACTATGATTACAAGAAAGTTTATCCTAACTCATCATCCATGATTACATTTAGGACACCTTTCTTTCATACCTATCCTTGTTAACACACTATGAGACGAGGCAATTAATTTTCTAATTTTTTAATTTTTTTTTTTGGAATTTTTAATTATCGAGAACTCATCCCCACACTTAAGTGGTTCATTGTCCTCAATGAACAATTATATAAAACAAAAGTAAGAAATACAAAGAAAAGTAAGAAATACTAAGAAAAGTAAGAAATACTCCCTTGATACATATGCATGAAGTGTCGAGGCACGGAGTGCCACTGCAAAAAGACCAAAAACTTGTTGCGCGGGACCACCACGAATAAAATCAAGAGCATCAACAGTTGTTTTAATCCTGCACAAAGTCTCCAAACACGCATTAGCAAATTTAACTACTACATCAAATAATCAATTGATCAAGAAAATATGTAGTTTTGGAAAATTTTGTGATAAAGCAACGATAAAATTCACAGCCTCGAAAACGTCGAACTCCCTTGACATAAGGTGGAGGCTCTGGTGGTGGCTTTTCTTCACTCATCACTTCCACATGAGCCATTCGAATATCTTGGCTTATCTCATCATTGATTAAGTAGACACTTCCATTTTCTCCCTCTTCCCGAGCTTGAAACGTAAGAGACACTTTGTCAATATCAAACCATTGATCCACATGAGCTATGTTACGACTTGGGAATGGTAGCTTAGGCACAAATTCAGGAAGAGAAATAACAACCATCTCGGTATTGCTTTCTTTTTTTACCTCATCCTCACTTACATAGTCCGCAACAATAAATGTGTCACTGATCTTATCATCAGTCACGTTGTCCTTGGTAGCAGCAACAAGAACATCTTCAATTGTAACATTAATGACAGTATCCTCCTCTTTTTTAGTTGGTACATCATCAATGCACATCGAGAAAGTATCATATTCTTGATCACTTGTGAGAATGAAAGCAGTCAAGTCCTCTTCTGGTTGGATAGATGGAGATGGGAAAGAATCAGGTTGCCATGTGGTAGAAGAGCTATCCAACTTTGCAATTTCAGCCTCCATCACCAATTTCTGATTTTTGAGGTCTTCAATCATCTCGGTGGTCTCATCAAAACTACTTTTTAACTTTATCAGCATATCCCATAACTCGCTCGTTTGATCAGGTTGCACATCTACAGTGATTTGAGAAACCTGTAGATCTTCTTGTAGTGGAGGATATTCATATTGTTGCAGTTAGGGTAGAGCATGGGCCGGTTCGGTCCGGTTTTAGGGTAAAACTGGAACCATAAATTCCCGGTTTCTAAAATTGAAAACCGCAACCACCGGTTCGGGTTCGATTTCGGTTGCAGTTTTAAAACCCCGGTTCGGTTTGTAATGGTTCGGTTTCGGTTTTAAAACCGGATGAAAATAAAAATGAAAACAATATATTGGTTTATACAATACAACTTCAAAAATGCACTATTTTGGATATTGCATATGAACTGAAGGTCTGAAACTCTAGTCATACCTATGAGTATATTTATTTTTTTACTTGACAATGTCTACTTGGAGTTATAACAGCGGGGAATAAATTAAATTAATATATATATATATATAAGTATTTATATAAATTATATATATATATATATATATATTTTAATATATATATGTATTTATTTATTTATTTATTTATTTTAATAATCGGTTCGATTCGGTTTTAACCGGTTCGGTTTTAATCTTTAACCGGAACCGAAAGTCTCGTTTTTAAAAATCAAAAATCACAACCGTCGGTTCGATTTCGGTTTTAGTTTTTTCGGTTCGGTTTTCGTCGGTTTCGGTTCGGTTTCGATTTCAATTCGGTTTTTTGCTCATCCCTAGTTGCAGTGGCGGCTGCTCATATGGCTGATAATACTATTGCTCAAACTGTTGTTGATCATGATACGGAAAATTTTGAGCACCATTGTCCACATATGAAAAATGTGACTGATCCATGCATTCTTGATCAAAAGTGTTAAAGTACCGGTTGTACTCATATCCTTCTTCAAAAGAATTTATTTGTCCCGGCTGAGTATTTTGAGAATTGTAAAAATTGTAAGAGCACTCAAAACCAAAGTGACCGTAAATTCCACAAACTTCACAACATGTGTAAGTTTCAGGGGCCACTTGTGACATCTCATTTGTACTCATCGGACATGTAGTGGGCTCCGTATTCTGCAATAAATGTGCCCCCACTAGAGAACATAGGCGTGCGAAATTATAAACTTCACCCATTGCAGACCTGTGAACACACAACAATGCCAAGAAACGCAGTAAAACCGGTCTCAATTGGAACTAAAGTTCCAATGAGACAAAGAAAACATAGACGAACTAAAATTTAACAAATTAAAAAAAATGTAAAATATGTATTTTTATTTTATTTTTTTTAAGTAGAAGTACGCTCTCTTTTAAGTAGAAATACGCGCTCCCACTTCTTTTTTTTATTTTTTTATATAAGCAAAAACACTCAATATCTCACAATCTCACAATTGCAGCACCATTCGGAAAAATAAAGAGGACTCTCACAAAGACTACAAAAACACCTTAAAGTCAGAATTCAATAACATTAGTTACACAGCAAACAAACTACAAAAAAAATAGAACAACAAAAACTCGTACAAAACAGAACAGGTGAACTCAGTAAAACGAAAACCGACTCAGCCACTCTGCTACTCGAACTCAGCAAAACAAATTCAGACACACAAACATTACAACTCGGCAACAGCGAACTTCAATAAAAAACCGAATAAAACACAGCAAAACCCAGCAACATAACAAAACTCAAAAACTCGGACTCAAAAACGACTTGAACAAGAGTCGCGAACTCAGAATTTTAGCTAAACAAACAGCAACCAATCGACTCAGTATTCAGCCATAATTCGAACGCACAAGAACAAAACGAAGTCGTACAAACCAAAGAAATCAACACCGCAACTCAGCAAACTCAAACAGCTAACTCGATTAACCAAACTAACATTAAGCTGACTTAGTTATTTCGGAAACAGGACAGGACTAGGAGACACACATCACTAACTCGGAAACACAGAACACGGACTCGCTGCAAAACTCAGCTCAGCAATTCAAATAAAAATAATCAGTTTTTACTCAGAAACCGCAGCACAATGCTGAGTCGACTCAGACTCGCGGCAGAACTCAGCGAAACACAACCCAGAAACTGAACTCCGATTAAAGAAACCACGGAAACAGGACTACAATCACGGAATGAAAATTTTGAAATTAAACCATAACCTAACAGCTTCATATCGACCGGGACTCAATGAACTCGACTTAACGACAAACAGAAAAATGAAGAACTCAGCGGACTCATAACTACATCAATCAACACGGTTAAGAGAGTGTTTTTCGGAAAAGGAAAGAAGAGGAAGAAGGCTGGGGAAAATGAAGAAATGGAGGGGAGGCTGGAAATTGTGTTTGCGTTTGAAGAGGGAAAGGGGAGAGGGTGATTTGTGTTGAAGTCGAAAAGGATGAAGAAGGGGAGGGATTCCTGTGTTTCAGAAAAGAAGGAGGTGGGTTTGTTGAAAATAAATAGGGGAGAAGGGTTCGAATATGAAGAAAATAAACAGGGGAGGAACTTCGAATTAACACTGAAAATACGAGCTGAAATTAATAAAATTAATATTTTTGTTGTTTTAATTTTTTTTTACACTGAATAAAATAAAATCTAAACTATAAGAAACAATTAATTTAAAATCGATAATTTTTGCCTCCCCGGCAGCGGCGCCAATTTGATGTGGTATATTTTTAAGTTCGTTCTTAGGGAGGCAGATTTATCAATTTTAATTCAATTGTTTCTGGAGCAAAAACGATAATTATGAAAATATTTACTAACTAATTATTTATATTAATTTAACTAATTAATTAAAGGATCAACAATGAATTTAAAATCCAGGGCAATTAGGTCCACCATGTTTACATAATATTTGTATTTGGTCGGGGGTCCTTCGGAAACAGCCTCCCTGTTGTATAGGGGCATGGTCTGCGTACATTTACCCTCCTCAGACACCACTTTGAGTGGTATTATAACTGAGTAAGCTAAGTTTTTTCTGTTTACATAATATCTGGCTTCTAAGCTAAAGCAATCAAAATGGTCATGCAATCATGATTTGTTAATCTCTCTCAAGCATCAACACTCCCGAAACATGCTTACACATATAATCACTTTTAGTAATTTAATTAATCGGGTAATTAGAGCATGTGTTAATCTCTCTCAAGCATTAACGCTCTCGGAAATCCAATTATGCTCTCGCACTAAAATTCAATTCCGCTAATCGTATGTGTGCCTCTAGTGAGTAAAATCTCTCGATCTATTACCCCTATTCGCATATAATTAATCTGTGATATTGGCCGATAACACAAATTAAATATCAAAACATAATCGATTAGAATTACCATAATCAATCAAACCACTATGAAAATCATGCCAGAATTATCATGCAAACATGGCTTCCCTTTATGCCCTAGAACAAACTACTCACTAATATAAAAATTAAGAACAACTAAAATTATATAACAATCCATCCAAAATATATATTTAATAAACAAGGTAAAATAGAAAATACCTTACAAAGAGAAAGTGTACATAAAAGAGAAGAAAACCCAGCCCTTAATCCTAGCTTTCAAAATAAGCTTGCCGAATGAAAAAGAGATGATGAATGTTTGATAAAATGTGTATCTAATCTAACGTCTAAGCTAAGATGTGTATATGTCGAATCCCCCTTCTCCTGCACAAACTTTTCTTTTATATAGCCCATTCATGTCTTCAAATTTGCATAAACAAATGCCTCCATCATTAGCCCACTTTGATGACTTTTCTTTTTCTCTCTTTGCCAACCATTTCAAGACTTTCGGCTGAATTTATTGTACAAAAGCTAATCAATCAAACACATGCTTCATACTTTAAATAAACTACAAGAATATTCCAAATCCATTAAAATTCAGAACTGAATTTGCTCCTCAGATTTCGAGCTGCTCCAATCGGATTTTTGTTTATTTAATCCCTCTGAATTGTAGATAATTTTCTAAGCTTCGCGTGGACTGTAAGATCGTCCAAATCCGACTCCTACAACTCCGGATATGAATTAAATACCATAGAAAGCGGGTGTTGCTCACTAAATCCGAATTTCTTCCATTTTTAGCTCCAAAATAGCTCTTTAAGCCCAAATTCTTTCAAACTTAGAAATTCTTGTCTTCTACAATAAAACATTAAGATTTATTAAATAAATACCCAAATTAATGCAAAATGCAATTAAATATGGGAATAAAATTATATAAAATATATATAAAAATATATCTTATCATAAACTAATATGAATTGAGAAGAAATTTAGATAAAGAAACCTGTAATCATCAATCCAGTCACAAGAATGAAATCCATGGCTCTCTCTAAGTTCTTTGTATGTAAAAAACCCTAACTCATCTACGTACAAATCTCCAATAAACTAATGATACGTACGTATCTCCTATGTCCCTCCAATAAAAGTATTTTAATACTCTAAATAAATTACAAGTAGGATTTTATAACTGAATAGGATTCTTTAATTAAAATTCGTAGCTGCATGTTCTCCTCTGTTTCTGGGCTGTTCTAACTGGATTTTGCTTACTGGACCACCTCTGAATTAAAGAGAATCCCGCAAGCTTCGCATGGACTGTAAGATCGCTGAAAACGGACTTCTGGAACTCAAGTTATGGCCCAAACAACGTCAAGAGCCCGTGTAGTCCCATAATTCCGAATTTTCTTCTAAAATAGCTCCAAAATATATCTTTTTCTCCAAATCCTTCCAAGTTTAGAAATCCTTGTATCCTACAATAAAACATCAAAATCTATTAAATAAATATCCAAATCAGTGCAAAACACAATAAATATGAGAATAAAATCATCAAAAATATATATAAAAATATACTCTATCATTAACCTTTGGGGTTCAACGTTTCCATTTTGAGTTTTAGAAATATTCGGAACGGCGAATAAACCGTATACGGATTTAGGATTTAGGATAAACAACCCCAAACCCTAGACCCTAAACCCTAACTTACCTTGATTTTTAAACGCGTTAGCGTTTAAAAATCAGGTCGCCGGATTCAATTTTTTAATTAAAATTTTTAAATTTTATTTTTATTCCTTCGGGGTTCAACGTTTCCATTTTGGGATTAGAAGTATTCGGAAAGGCGAATAAACCGTATAACAACCCTAAACCCTAACTTACCCTGATTTTTAAACGCGTTAGCGTTTAAAAATCAGGCTGCCGGATTCAATTTTTTAATTAAAATTTTTAAATTTTATTTGTATTCCTTCGGGGTTTCTACGGTTAACCTTTGGGTTCAACAGTTCCATTTTGGGTTTAGAAGTATTCATAAAGATGAATAAACCGTATACGAACTTAAAATCTAAACAACCCTAAATCCTAATTTATCATGATTTTTGTGTTTAAAAATCTGGTCGTCGGATACAATTTTTTAATTAAAATTTTTAAATTTTTTTAATTCATTTGTATTCTCTGAGGTGTTCAACGGTTAACTTTTGTGGTTCCATTTTTGCATTTTTAATTTTAAAAATATTCAGAATAATAAAAAAATGTAACATTAATTAAAGATTTGAAGTAGCGTTTTAGGTTAAAAACACGCAAACAAAAAATATTAACTTAGAAAAAAAACAAATATTAGTTAAACAAATTGTGGCAAAAAAATATTTGTAAAACAAATTAACAAATAAACTGTCGCGTCGAACAAATAATATGGCTTTTTGTTATTGAATTATCTAATTACTCAAAAAAAAAACAAATAAACTATACGCGTGATAAGTGTGGTCTAAATAAAAAAAAAATCAATATATATATATAAAGGAGGGTACGCGGGAGTTTATGTGGCGCTCTAAGATCGTCTCAATATATTTTTCTAATTTTCTAGAATTTTTGAATTTTAAACATTAATAAATATAAAATATCATTTAACATATTAGAAGTAGAATATGTGTTCGACTTTATAGAGAAGAAGAGTTCGAATTTATAGGTAAGACATATGATTAGAAGTTCTATTGGAAGTAGAATAAGTTTTTATAAGGCATATGCATAAAAGTTCTATTGGAAGTAGAATTGGAGTTCGAATTTATAGAGAATAATAGTTCGAATTTATAGAAAAAACATATAAATAAAAGTTCTATTAGAAGTAGAATAGGTGTTTGAATATATAGAGCAGACATATAATTAAATATATTATAAAAAGTACGATCTTCTTAAATTATATGATTAGAAGTTCTATTGGAAGTAGAATTAGTATTTATAAGGCATATGATTAAAAGTTCCATTGGAAGTAGAATAGGAGTTCAATTTTATAGAAATAAACATATAAAAAACGTTGTATTAGAAGTAAAATAGGTGTTTGAATATATAGAGCAGAAATATAATTAAATATTTTATAGAAAGTATGATCTTCTTAAATTATAATTTTTTATATTACTCCCTCCGTCCTACCCAATTATTAACACTTTTTTTGTCATTTTCTGGCACGCATTTTAAGGTGAATTTTAAGGACAGTTCATAACTTATTTTTAAAATTTTCTTTTTTGTATAAAAATAGGATTGTTCTACTTTTATACAAAAAAAGAGAAAATTTCAAAAATAAATTATGAAACTATCCTTAAATTCCACCTTAAAATGCGTGTCAAACACCCTATTTTGAAATGTTAACAAACCGACAGGAAATATATTCATAAATCCAAATACTATTGTCATAAAAAAAGTCATCGTATTTAAAAAGAAAAAAATTGATTTGTTAACATAATAAAAGAACATTCTCATGCAGGAATCCCAAATAAATACAGAAGTATCTTTAATATAAAGAGAAAATAAGATCTGTTTTCATTTTCTAAAACTCCATAAATTTTGTTAAGACTTAATTGCATGAGGATGGCCTCAACTATTTTTTTTTTTTGCATAAAAATGGCCCAAGTATTATTTTAAGCAGATGATTGCATTCCATCTAAATTAATGTAAAAATTGCTGTTTATTTTTATTTTTGGGCCATTTTTGTGTTAAAAAAAACATTGTTCAGCCATCATGTTGTAGTTAAGTCACAAATTGAATACACTCAGCTATTTAAAAAAATATAGTTAGGCCATCACACTGTCTACTTTTATACTTGGGCCATTTTTGTGCAAAAAACAAATAGTTGAGGCCATCCTCCTGCAATTAAGTCATTTTAGAAAGTCTAGAGAAAGTATAAATTGGATTCACTCTATTTTTTAGGTTTTGATTTTAAAGAAAAAATTTTTTGTGTAAGATAAGTATCATCAATAATATGTAATGAAGTTGGAATTTCGATCTCAAACGAGAGCGGATCGAAACGTTTTTAATGGGAAGACGGCTCACTATAAAAGATTGTATTAGCTATTAAAATGTCATATTGATGTTATAAATTTCATTTTATTTTTAGGATTTGACTTTTATGGATAAACATTGTCATACAAGTGATATATGTAAAAATTAGGTTTTTGGTCTTTACGAGAGAGCGGACCAATAGTAATAACCGTGTTTAATGAGAAAACGGTTCATTACAGAAGACCGTATAAAAGATGTTTGAATATATTAGGAATACATAAAATAAAATATTTTATTGGAAGTAGAATACGAGGACGGTGGAGACGTTTTATACAATTTTTTTTAAAACTATGTATCTTTTCTTCCTAGAAACCTTTATTTTAACTTTTTTATAGAAGTTAATTATACTTGCATTAGAAAAATATATCCATAAATTTAATATTATTCCCGTCACGAAAAGTCTTCGTATTTTTTTTTGATATGTTAACATAATAGAAAGACATTCTCATGCGAAAGTTGTAAATAAATATAGGAATATTTATTATATACAGAAAATATAAAATGTTTTCATCTTTTAAGACTCCAAAATATTAGAAAGTTTAAAAAATATAAAAATTAGAATTTACTCTCTTTATATAATGAAGTTAGAATTTTGGTTCCAAATAAGAGCGGCTCAAAATGTATTTAACGGGAAGACGGCTCTCTAGAAAAGATTGTATTAGCTATTAGAATTTGATACTGATGTCATAATTTTTTTTTATTTTTACGGTTCGATTTTATGGATAAATTTTTTTATATAAGTCTTTATAATATATGTTAAAGTTGGGATTTCGGTTTTAATGAAAGAGCGGCTCAATCGAAAGAATTGTGTTTAACAAGAAATCGATTCATTAGAGAAGACTATTTAATTATTAAAATTTAATGTTAGTATTATAATATAACGTAAATATATTGATTTTTTTAAAAAAAATATTGTAACGCCGCGGCTTTATCGACTAGTTAAGTAATAAGATAAACACGCAGGTTGATACACACAACCTAATACGATCACAAAACCCGATTCTACGTGGCGATTGAGGTGATTTGAGGCGCTGCTCACCATCCCCTAATTAGGTACTTGATCTTACCTCTCTATTGATTTGTAGAATAGCTGAGTTTTCTTTTTCTTTTTTTGCTAAAAATAGCTGAGTTTTCATTAATTCCTGTTTTGTTTGTTGAGTTCGAATTACTCTTGTGCCGAGTTCGTTTTTTTTTTCTGCTGTTTGCTGGTGCTGGGTCTGTCTGTTTTCTCTGAGTTTAGAGTTTAGATTTGCTGAATTTTGTAATGAGTTAGCTGTGTTTCTTTTTCTGAGTTAGTTGTTTGTGTTTTGTTGCTGGTTTCTATTCATATTTACAATGTCTTAGCTCTTTTAGTTGCATCATTTCATCTAGAGTATTAGTACATGTTGAGATTTGACTAAAAATCAATTCAAATATGATCAAATTGGTCCTACGTTGTTGAGTAGTTTGCTGGCTGCTATTTTCTAATAATCAGTCTTACTTAATAGTTGTTGAATCTTATTGAACGACTGCATTATAATCAAAAGAGATATTAAAGCCAGTTGACTGGGAAAAAAATTCAGAATACAATTTGTAGCCACAAATTATTTAGAGAGTAAATTAGTGCATATCAGGCGAAATTGTTGATATGCGATAGTTTTTTACCAATTAGTCAACAATTGATTTTAACTGGATAACAATCTAGCATACTACAGTAAGTAGGCAGTTTCAGAAATCTATTCAGTTGACTTGGTAAATCATTTTAACGTGTTAACTAGACTTATTAACCTTGCACCAACGTCCCCTTGAAATTTTAGATGGTTTTTTCTGGCATCTGAACAACTGATTTAGGGAAAGTATATTACTTAGCACACTTTAACCTATCTTAAAGAAAATAATCGAGATTCCAGATCCAAAACATTTTGTATCACTAATTTATGTATAACCAATTATTGTCTAATAAAATTATAGATGTTCCGCTGTCACATAAATCATTCACTACACCATTTGCTAAACGTTTTGGAACATTGTCATTGCTCATTCTGTGCTCTGTAGAAAAATTAAGATTCATTAGTAGCTTGAATTCATTAGCAGCAGAAAACAATTACAAAACCCTTACTGTGAAGACACATGTTAGCAGAATTCATCATTATGTTTCCTTTTTATTCATCTATAGATTATGTTGGTTGGGACATTAGTTTTAATTGCTAACATATCACAGTAGATGTTATGAAGACTGTTTTCATACACAGTATAAACAAACAATATGAATTGTTGTATATTTCAAGTGTTTGCAGTGTTGGTACACTTGGTACACTACTGAATGAGGGCAGACTTTTTTTTCTTGCAATCCCCTTTATTTTTTTAGTTTAGTTGTTCCTAACTTCGGATATATCCATTATTTTGCATATTTTTTTTTTAAAAATGTTTTTTAATACATTTTGGTACACTACTGAATGAGGGAAGTCTTTTTTATTGTTGTGTAAAAGTAAATTTGTGTATTAATCTATGTGAATCTACGTGTTAATCTCTACGTTGTTCTATGTACTAGAGCTGGGAAATTTGAAATGGCGTTACCTTTAATATGAAATGTCTACACTTGAACCATTCTATCTCTAACAACTTGGTATTCTCCCTGTTTTCTTTATAAATTTTATTTTGCTTCTGTCAGTTTTTTTTTTGACGCAAAATAATTTTAATTCATACTAAATCATACAGAAGATAAGATTCAACTTCAGTAGGAACATCCCTCCTACTAAAAACCTGATCTGGGAAAGAATATGATGCTTTAGCCAAGCTATGCGCAACCATATTAGCAGACCTTTTTATAAATAACAACTCCACATTGTTTCTGTTTCGAAGCATCGTTCGACACTCATCCACCACCAAACCTACCTGCGACACCATGGTTATGCTGCTTCGTATTGCTTGAATCACCACGAGGCAGTCTGACTCAACTACAAGCCTGGACCACGACTGGTTATCAGACCAACTTAACGCCTCCTTAATGGCAAGAGCTTCCGCCATTACAGGAGTCACCAACCCCTCCCTTCTCACAGTGCGTGCTTGTAACAGGTCACCATTACTATCTCTAGCAAACCAAAACCGAAAGCAGAACAATTCTCAAACAATGCTGCATCAACCGTCACCTTGATTGTGTCCATCTGTGGTTTAACCCATTTGACCGCTCCGTCTCTGTCATTTGTGTTCGGAAACTGAGCAATGTGTGTAACATCTTGGGCATTCTTCCAGTTCACAAGGTACTGCATAGTTGAACCAAAAACATTGTTAACTTGAAAACTCTTCTGTTGCCATACCACCTCATTTCTAGCCTTCCAAATTCCCCAGCTCATCATTATTATCTCTCCCTTCTTTTCTTTTGAACATAACTTGATAATTTCTGTGAACCAGTCCCTATAATTATCTGAATTAAAAGTACACCTCCCAGGTAGTACTCTCTCCCAGCATTGAGAAGCAAAACGGCATGTAACAAGAGCATGGTACACTGTCTCATGCATTTTGCACAGTGGACAAGCATTGTCAACTGGGACATGTCTTTTTTGCAGTTGACATAACGTAGGTAAATTATCTGATAAAGCTCTCCAACATATATTGAGACATTTCGATGGTACCTTAATTCTCCAAAGTTGCTTCCATATACTACCATTGTTCGACTCATTCCAGCTGCCTTTTTGCTTTTGGAGCAGATGGTAAGCACTTCTAACTGTGTAAATTCCTGAAACTTCGTTATGCCAATATAAACTATCTTCCTCCCTTGAATCACTAAGTTAAACATTTTTTATGCAGATTTGGTCTCGTTCATTAAAAAGATCAGCAATAATTTCTTCGTCCCAAGCTCTACTATCCGTACGCATTAAAGAATCAACTGTGCTACCTGTCAAGTAACTCAAATCCGTTGTGACGTACGGATTGTGTTCATCAACAAGCCAAGGCTGCTGCCTTATTTCAATATTCTTTCCAGATCCCACACACCATCTCGTACCGGATCTCAGCAGAGGTATTGCTTCCCAAATACTACGCAAAATGAAACTTGGGTTGCTACCCAGAGAAGCACTCAGAAAATTACCGTTGGGATAGTAACGAGCCTTGTAAATTCTGCTCACCAAACTATCAGTATTATTCATTAATCTCCACCCCTGTTTACCAAGCATGCTCAAATTAAAGTCTCTCAAATCTTTAAATCCCATTCCACCAGCAGATTTATGCTTTGTCAATTTACTCCACTCCATCCAGTGTATCCCTTTGCCTTGAGTTGTCTTAGACTGCCACCAGAATCTGTTCACGATTCGTTCCAAGTCTTTAACTAACTCTAATGGAAGTAAAAAAACATTCATTGCAAAAGTGGGAAGCGACTGGACAACAGTCTTAATTAAAACCTCCTTACCCCCCCTCGACAAAATTATACCCTCCCAGTTTTCAATCCTTTTCCTGACTTTTTCTTTCAAGAAGCTCAACATCACTGACTTGTTTCTCCCCAGTAAATTCGGTAACCCAAGATAGAAGCTGTGGTTATCAGCCTCTGGCATCTGCAGACTTCTACACACCTCCTCTCTATTATAAGCCATTGTATTCGAACTATAAAAAAGATCGATGACTTCATTGAATTTACTTGCTGTCATGATGCACTTTCGAAGATATGCAACAATTCCAGAATTTTGACAGCATCTTCCTTGGTAGCTCTGCTATATAAATAAGAGTCGTCCGCAAACAACATATGGGACAGTCTAGGGGCTTTACGACATACCTGAATCCCTTGAATCCATTTACGCCTCTCATATTCATTGATCAATGCAGTTAGACCTTCGGCACAAATAATGAACAAGTAAGGGGACCTTGCCGGATTCCTCTAGTAGGCTTTACCGTATCTGTCTCATACACACCATGTACGATCTTGTATGTTACTGAATTCACACACTTCATGACCAGATTGATCCACTCATTACAAAACCCCATCTTACTAATTATTGCCCTGAGATACTCCCACTCTACCCTATCATACGCTTTGCTCATGTCCAGCTTAACCGCCATAAAGCCTTCCTTTCCTCGACACTTCCTCTTTAAGTAATGCATTACCTCGAACGAGACCATGATATTGTCTGAGATTAAACGACCGGGTATAAATGCGCTTTGAGTCTCACTTATAATACCTCCCAGTACTTCTTTCAATTAAATGCCCAAGGGGAGTGTGGTAAGACATCTTCTGATTACTGAACACCTTACACACAGAATATATGTATATAAATTTTGCCAGGAATGTGTTAGTACTAAAAAATAATTTAGGTTGTGCCAGGAATGATTATAGCCCCTTAACTGAATGTTGGTTATTCTCTTACTGTTTTTTACTGTTACTATTAGTTCTTTCTATTCTGGGCATGCAGTTAAATTCTTCGGTTAGTTTAGGTGTAATTTTAAGTGATTAATCTTCAAAGGCAAGTTCTGCTTATTTTCTGCGGTTCTAAATACCAACAACTTGATGGAAAAAAGCCTCAAACTAACCAACTAGTGGTATTCACTAATTTTGGGATGAATGTCTAACTCAATATGACTATTTTCCTATTTTCTTGATTTTTCAATATCTTTTAATTAGTTTGCGAAATATATTAAAAAATTAATTAAAAAAGGAAAAATGGTTAAATTCTTACACACTTAATTAAAAATTCATACACACTCAATTAGTGGTATTCACTAATTTTGTTCTATGTATTCTTAATTTTTAATTAATTTTCACAATAATACGCCCGCCATGTTTCATTGCGGGCAGGGGGGAAGGGGGATATCCCCGGGGGCTGTGGAACGCAACCCTATATATATATATATATATATATATATATATGGGTTGATTCAAATGAGAACCATTATATAAAAGAGAATCGGAGAACCATTGGATCCTACTGTAGAACCTATTTTGTTTCGTAATAAAAAAATAGTATCCTGCTATTAAATTTCAAAGTTATGCACATAAAATTAAAATTTCTACAATTGGACTTGCTTTTTTTTCAAAGTTTTGCACATGACATTAAAAGTTCTACAACCGAACTTGTTTTTTCTACAAATTTCTACGACTGAACTTTCTTTTTTCAACAAATATTTTGTTGGTGAACTTAAAGTTCCGCTACTGAACTTTTTAGAGTTCTCAGGTTCTCAGTTTAGTGTGGTTCTCCATAGAGCGTGACCCTATATATATATATATATATATATATATATATATATATATTCATCTTTGCTTCTAGTTCCGCCGCTTGACCTATGATGCAGGACAGTGGGTCAAGAAGCCCAAAGAGAGTATTTGGCAACAATATAAAAGGCTTTGGAGACCCAATTAGTTATATAATATTTGTTATCCCTTTAATTTAGGATATTAGCTAATTAGAATCCCTTTAATTTAGGATATTAGTTAATTAGAATTTGAGTTGATTAGGAAAGTAGTTTACTATATATTGGACTTTATTATTGTAATTCATTAGAGTTTTTATTATTGAGAATAATATATTGTGTTTTCTGAAAATCTCTTGCGAGAGTTTTCTACCTTAACCCTAATTATCCCCTGCCTCCTCCAACAAGTGGTATCAAGAGCCACCGTTCCTCCATCCAAACACCACCAGTCACCAGCCAACCTCCAGCCTCCTGCAGCCGCCACCAGCAGTCGTATCCTGCCACCAGCAGCCTTATCCAGCCACCAACAGTCCCCAACAACACCACCAGCAGCCGCCTACAGGCCACCAGCAGCCCAACAGCCATCAGCAGCCGCCACCAGCAGTGAACAACAGCCACCAGCAAGTCACCACAGCCGCCATCCAGCCACCTGCACCCCCTTGTCCATCTACAAACCCTAGCCGCACCCAAAAAAATAAAATATATATACATATATATATATATATACTTATATCCCGCCTATATATAAACACATCACTTTCAGACCTCAACAAACAGACACCAACCAGAGAAGAAAACGAGAAGAAAGGTCACCAACAAGATATCTCAAAGACTATATATACATACATACATATATATACACACACAAAATCATAAAACAGCCCCTGCCCTTCCAAAAACAATTGCAGAACAGCTCCTGAACTCCCTGAAACTGCAGAACAGCCCTTAATTTGACACAATGGTTAATGCTGGAGAAGTAAACAGTCGTCTTGATAAACATATTGAAGAAAATAACGAGAGGTTACAAAATATTGATGATAAAATTGAAGGTTTGACTTTAGAGATGCGAGATGTGAAGGCATCACTGAAGTTCATTACTGATAGCCTTCAAAACTTAACTGGTATTCGACAGCAACCGCAACCTCAGCCTCAATTGCAACCTCAACCCAACGTCTTAGAACAGAGAATAAATACGGTGAAACTTGAAGTTGCTGAGTTTCGTGGAGATCAAGAACCGGATGTATTCCTAGATTGGCTACATAGTGTTGACAATTTCTTTCAGTGGTATAATCTGGCCGAGGATAAGAAAGTGGTTTTTATTGCTGCGAAATTAAGAGGAATTGCTCGTATATGGTGGGAACAATACCAAAGATCAGGATATAATCATGTGGCAAGATGGGAAGACATGAGAGCGGCTTTGGTTCGTCAATTTAAGCCTGCGGACTATAAACAACGTGCTTCACTTCAGTTTACTGAGCTTGTTCAAGGAAGCAAATCCGTTGCAGATTACACTCGACAGTTTTATAGTTTGGCAGCACAATCTGAGTTCCCGTGGGATGAAGACGTCCTTATTTCTATGTATCGACGAGGCTTGAATCATGATATTTCAGGTAAAGTAGCTGGTAGTAGATGTTTTCTTTTGAAGGATGCTATTCAGATTGCACATTCAGTTGAGGATGATTTGAAAAGGAGGAGCATTGGGACGAGTTCATACTCTAGCCCGTCGAGGAATGCTTATGTTATTTCAGATCCTATTCAAGGTCAACAAACGGTTGCTAGCAAATATAATCGTGCTCCAGTTTCATCACAAGGTAGCAATACTAGCAGATGTTTTAACTGTCAAGGAATTGGGCATAAGACGTTCGAGTGTCCTTCTCCTAAACAAAATAGCACGTCAAAAAGGGTCAATGTGGTGGGAAAAGAAAACGATGATGATTTATATGCTGAGATGACTAAAGAAGATTTAGAGGCGGAGGAACACTTAGAGACTGCAGCGAATCTTGGGATTATGCAGGCAACAAAGGATGGTGCAAATGATTCACCTGTACGACGCCAACAAATCTTTCACACTAGAGTTACATGTGCTCGTAAGTTGTGTACTCTTGTCATTGATACCGGGAGTTGTACTAATGTGATCTCGAAGGAAGCGGTTTGTAAGTTGGGATTAAAAGTGGAATTGCATCCTAAACCTTATGATATAACATGGATAGATGATACGAAATTGCGTGTTCGGGAAAGGTGTTTGGTGACATTTTCAGTTGGGAGGTTTAATGATGAGGTGATGTGTGATGTTCTTCCATTGAAGCTTTGTGATGTCATTTTGGGGCGTCCATGGCTTGTTGATCGAGATGCTCATCATGTTGCACGTGCCAACACATATACGATTGTTAAGAATGGTCGACGACATACTCTTACTTGTGCTCGTTTTCACATGCCACTTGTTCAACTATCTTTGGTGCTCTCTCGTGCTTCTTCTGATTTTATTAACTCGACGGAGTCGAGTTCTTTTCAGCGGAGGAGAATTGATGCAGGACAGTGGGTCAAGAAGCCCAAAGAGAGTATTTGGCAACAATATAAAAGGCTTTGGAGACCCAATTAGTTATATAATATTTGTTATCCCTTTAATTTAGGATATTAGCTAATTAGAATCCCTTTAATTTAGGATATTAGTTAATTAGAATTTGAGTTGATTAGGAAAGTAGTTTACTATATATTGGACTTTATTATTGTAATTCATTAGAGTTTTTATTATTGAGAATAATATATTGTGTTTTCTGAAAATCTCTTGCGAGAGTTTTCTACCTTAACCCTAATTATCCCCTGCCTCCTCCATCAACCTAGATGGATCCAGACACAGGAATATATATATATATATTCCCACTTTTTTTCCTTCACTTTTTATTGTCAAGAACAAGTGTGAGCCCATAGTAGTTACAGCACGGGCCTGTATGAAATTTATGATAAACAAGTCTGCTTATAATTTTCTAATTGGGTTCTGTGTTATAATTTTGTGGTGTATGTTTTTCTTCATCTTTTTATGCTATTATAATTGTTTTTTTTGGTTTTAGATTTCCTGTGTAAGGTGAAAGCTTATTTGGTTGCTTGGTTAATATGTCTTCTTTGGTGTTAATTTGGCTAAACTTGATTTTGCACCCTGCTGTTTATTGCATTTGAAGTGTATTTCACTCGGCTGTCCAAACTCAGTTATATTTATATATTTGCTACAATTTACTTTGAGTAATGGCAATAGCAATATTTGATAGAAAATGTGGAAAGAGGCCTGTAGGAAAAAAAAAAAAAAAATTAACACCAGATGGATGTCCAGAACTGAATGCGAGAATAGTAGTAGTAATATTGGAACTGGATTGCTTACCAAAAAAAAAAATCCTAATGTGTCTAAATAGAGTTGTGTTGAAGCTTTAGTTATTCTTGTAGGCATAGTTTTGCAGTTAATGTTTCTTTGATAGTTGGCGTATGTTTTCATTTAGTCGTTCACTCCTTGACATTACTAATTTCAGATCAAGGCCTCCTTTTCTTTACTTGATTGATTTGAGAATATGCCACTACTTGCTGTCTTATCTACTATCAACCAGTTGTAAGGAGACACGTGACATTTGGGAAATTTTTTGGAATTTTTTTTGGTTACCTAGCATTTTCCATTAGGTATAAGTATGTATAATAAGTACATTCTTATTGTATACTTATATATAATAAGCATAATAGAGATCTTATCCAAAATTTTGGTCATTCGCGACAAAACTAATAAGAAACGTTAGATCTTAATAGATAGATGAAAACTGTTAGATTTAATATTAAAAAAAAATACTTACATTTTAGTAGAAATACTATATTCAAATACCAAAAAAATGTATTTAAATAATTAAAATCAAATATAAATAGATTTTCTAAATTAAATAGAATTCTTAATATAAAAATTCAAAACTTTCTTTTTTCTTCGGTTTTCGGGAAATTGTAGTTAAATAGTAATGGTTAAATCATCATTAAATCAAGCATTGTTACGTGAGTTTCATGTGGGTTGTAATATCGTCCAAATCTGATTTCAAGATTTGAAGATACAACAAAAACAGTAAAATGAGCGTTTAATGTCTAATAAATATACAACTTTTATTTATTTTAACTCTAATTGATTATTTTTTTTATAATTCTTTGAAACTTAGAAAAAAATATTCTAATAATTTTTTTTTTAAATTATCTAACTAAAATCAAATTCATACAAAATCCAATTAATATGAGAGTAAAATTGTATAAAATTGTGTATAAATTTAAATTATTTCAAATGTAAAAAAAATAGAAAAAAAAAGATAAAAATAGTTGGATAGTATAAAGGACTATTCTAACAAAAATTCAATTCAGTTAGAAAATAAAATTAATATGGGAATAAAATACTATATTATTTTAAAAGAAATTAAAAATGTGTCGATTTAGATTTCGATCGATTATTCTATTTAATTAAAGAAAATAATAATATTATTATTAATAATATTAATAATCAAAACCTTTTTCAGCTAAAAGGCATTACATTTTCTAACTTTCATACATCTTAAAACGGCAAATTGTAAGTACCACTATATAAATACATATAATACTCATTTATTCATATAATACTAGATCTCAAGATAAATTCCAAATGGTAAAGATGAACTTTTTCTTACAGGTATCCAATCTTCTAGACTTCTAGTTCTAGTATATGTTTGTATGGCAGTGTTATATGGATTTACTACATGAATTGCTTTGTATCTTGTTTTATTACTTTTCTTTTGATTGGAAGTAATTTAGTTTTTCATTTAATTGGTAATTTAGTTTTTCACTTATGAGGAGTTCAAGGCATTTGGCTGTCTAGCATTTGCTTACAATCAGCAACCATCCAAGGATAAATTCTCTCCAAGGGGAATTCCCTGTGTTTTTCTCGGTTATCCACCAAATCAAAAGGGGTTCAGACTGTTGAATCTCTTGGACAACACGACTCTGGTCTCAAGAGATGTTGTTTTCAATGAAAGTGTCTTTCCCATGAATAGTACAAGTGATGCATATCTTCAACCCTTGCCTGTACACATGCCTGTTCCCAACTCTGCTCAATACACTGAAGATCCAGACATGGAACTTGAAACTCAGAATGATGATGAAGTTGAAGTGCAGCCCCCTTCTCCAGCATCTCAATCTCTATCACCTGCAGAGACTTCTCTCAGGAGATCAACAAGAGTCAGCAATCCACCAATATGGATGAAAGAATATGTTACTCAACCTGGTAGCCAACCTGCAGCAAACATCGCTACTGTAACAGCCTATTATATCACCCCTGACTTCAAATGTTTCTTAGCAGCCATGTCAAAGACACCTGATCCAACCAACTTCAAAGATGCAGTGATTCACTCTCACTGGCAAACTGCCATGAACGAAGAATTGGATGTCCTAGAAGAAAATGACACCTGGGAGATTGTTCCATTGCCTGCAAACAAAACAGTAATCGGATGCAGGTGGCTGTATAAAACAAAGTATCGTCCAGATGGCACTATTGAAAGACACAAGGCAAGGTTAGTGATTTTGGGATGTAAACAAAAGTATGGAGTAGATTACATGGAAACTTTTGCTCCAGTAGCTAAAATGGCAACTGTCAGAGCACTTCTTGCTGTTGCTGCGTTGAAAGGATGGAATCTCTACCAAATGGATGTTAAAAACGCATTCTTGCATGGAGAGTTGGAAGAGACAGTCTATATGAAACTTCCTGAAGGCTACACAGGCATGGGGAGCAGAATTACATCTCAAACTGGACACTACAAAGCTGATCCTACAATCAATCTTGTCTGCAAATTGAAGAAGGCCCTGTATGGCCTTAAACAAGCACCCAGGTTGTGGTTTTCGAAGTTGGTTGTCACTCTTATGGAATCAGGCTACTCTCAATCCAAGAATGACTACAGTTTGTTTACATTTGTTTACATATCACACTGATGACTCTATCACTGTCATCCTGGTGTATGTGGATGACATACTAATTACTGGGAACTCTGAGCATCAAATAGCAGTGCTGAAATCAAGTTTATCCAAGAAATTTCACATGAAAGATATGGGATATGCAAGCTATTTCCTTGGTCTGGAAATTACAAGAAGTGAAGCTGGTATTTTTGTCTCTCAAAGCAAGTATACTGAAGACATGTTGAAAGAATTTGGCATGGCAAACACCTCACCATTAAAGTTGCCTATGGATGTGTACCTCAAGCTATCTATTGACAAAGGAGACCCTCTTGCAAATCCTCACACATATCAAAGACTTCTGGGAAAGTTAATCTACTTAACCGTGACAAGGCCAGACCTAACATTTGCTGTTCATACTCTAACTCAGTTCATGCACAACCCTACCAATATCCATATGCAGGCTGCAAAAAGAGTGTTGAGGTACCTCAGAGGCACTACTAGTCAAGGAATTCTGTTTGCTACAGCATCTAGTGCTCAACTCACTGCATACTGTGACAGTGATTGGGCAAGCTGCCCTTTCTCTAGAAAATCGACATCAGGCTTCTGCATTCTATTTGGCAAGTCTCCAGTGTCATGGAAGACAAAAAAGCAAACTGTGGTGGCCAGGTCATCTGCAGAAGCAGAATATAGAGCAATGGCTCTTGCTTCTTGTGAAATTACTTGCCTAGCAAACTTGTTCAAGGACTTGGGAATCAGCAACCTGCCACCAACTGTTCTTAACTGTGATAACCAGGCAGCTATCTCAATTTCTGCTAATCCTGTGTTGCATGAGAGAACCAAGCACATCGAAATAGACTGCCATTATGTTAGGGATCAAATTAATTCAGGTGTCATCCAAATACAACATGTGCCTTCCTATGCTCAGGTGGCTGACTTACTGACTAAGCAACTCTCAGTGAAGCAGCACTCTTACTTGGCAAGTTTGGAGTCTCAGACAAATCTTCCACTCCACTTGAGGGGGAGTGATGGAAATCTCTATCTGATCATCTGTCATCAATAAGTGCTAAACATCCATAGGATCATTTACTGTCATTTGTCTTATGTAGTAGCTAGTAGTTAAAGTTTGTTAACTGTTTGTACTGCAGCATTAAGTAGTTCTTGTAGTGTTCTGATATGAGACAAAGAGTATCCTTTGTCCTCCTATGTCAGAGTTGGTTACTAGTCTGAGATAAAAGCTCACTCATTGTATTGTTGATCAGGATTATACTTGAGGTGCCATCTGGGGTATCCAATGACATTCCAACACTTGTCATTGGAATGACCTCTCCCCCCACAATTGGAACAGTGATAGACACCTCTGTCTGTGTTTCCTTTGCTATACATAGCTGCCATCTCAAGATCAGGTGTTGCTCTAGATTGAAGAACATCCTTTTGGGATTCTTCTTGCTGAACGACAGAACAAGCTGTTTCAACCGATGGAAGAGGGTGCATCATCAGCAGTTGACTACGTTGTGCGCCATATTGTTCATCAAGTCCATTCAAAAACTGAAAGAGTTTGGATTCCTCTTTCATTGTATCAATAGCGTTGAGTAAGGCAGCAATTTCTGTGGTGACAGTGGTGATAGAGGGAAGAGTATTCATAGCTTCAATTTCTTCCCAAAGACTACTCATCGTAGTGAAGTAATCGTTGACACGAGCCCCATTTTGCTTTACAGCATACAGATCTCTCGTAAGTTTGTACTTTCGAGAGCCATTGATCAGTGAAAAACGTTTTTCAAGTTGATTCCAAACCTCAGCAGCGTTGTTTATAAACAGTACAGACTTTTTGATTGTATCAGAAAGGTTGTTATGAAGCCAAGAAAGCACTAGATTGTTGCAAGTATCCCATTGAGCTGCCTCATTTGTATCAGTGGTGCTCCTTCGAAGAGAGCCATCAACAAAGGCCATTTTTCGTTTGGCACTGAGTTGGATTTCAAAAGATCGTTTCCAGGCCCGAAAATCACTAGGTCCTTCAAGTTTGGTGACACACACAGACGTAGGGCCATCAGAGGGGTGAATGAACAATGGGTTTTGCATATCTGTGTAGGTGAATCGACTTGTAGTACTGTTATGAGTACTAGAGTTAGGAGTAGTGGAGCTAGTCATAGCTCAAGAGTGAAAAACAGATGAGAGACACACACTAGTTTGAATGTGAACACACAGGGTTTTGATTTGACACACACGAGGAATGGAGACACCAAACGTGTTTCTTCTTTGATTAGAATGTAAAAGTATGCTGCTATGATACCATAAAGAGTTTTATCAAAGCATACTACATTCAATAACACTATGACAGAAGTAGAACACAGAACACACACTCAAAGATATGTTTTCATTCCTCGAATCAACAATACAATGAGTGAGCTTTTATCTCAGACTAGTAACCAACTCTGACATAGGAGGACAAAGGATACTCTTTGTCTCATATCAGAACACTACAAGAACTACTTAATGCTGCAGTACAAACAGTTAACAAACTTTAACTACTAGCTACTACATAAGACAAATGAGAACTACTTAATGCTGCAGTACAAACAGTTAACAAACTTTAACTACTAGCTACTACATAAGACAAATGATAGTAAATGATCCTATGGATGTTTAGCACTTATTGATGACAGATGATCAGATAGAGATTTCCATCACATGACCCTGGTATTTTCTTTACTCTTGATTTTGTTTCTTTTAGAGATAGAATTGATTAGTTTTCGGGTTTTTACGGAAACAACCGTAGGTCTGTATACATTTTACCATTCCCGGACGTTTCTTCCCATTGGGATATATTGGGTAATGTTTAGTTTGGTTTATTGTTTAAGCTAGAAAGGTTAAATGTTGGGTGGCATTTTGTTAGCGTTAAGAACATATTTCAGGATTATTACTAAATTATCGAGATTTGCTTGGAAGTGTAAGATCCTATATACATGTTTATTTTGCTGCAAGTATGAATGTTTATATTGTGGTATGAACATATCTGACATAGTTGGAAATTTTTTGATGAAAAATAGGATGCAACCTTGCCCATTTTGTTCTCGAAATGACTCGTGATATGGTTATTTTCCTGATGAAGCTTCTGTATTCTTGTTGTTTCTTTAGTTGTGAGATAAAATCGTACTGTTCTTTTACGCTAGTCGATCAGCAAGGCCGTACTCTTTTTACTAAAATCATTGTTTTTTATGCTATTCGATCAGATAGACCGGGCTCTTTTTACTACTCTCTAGACTCTAATTGCTCACTCTTTTTACTTTTCTCTGATTGCTTGTCCCATGGTTGTCAGATTTTTTTATTAATTCTCTAATTTGTGGACATGTCATCCTTCCAAAATCTGCCATATTTTAGTTCTTTAGATCTAAAGTTTGGTCAAGCCAGTGTAATATCATTCTGCTAATGTCAAAAGCACCATTTGTAACATTTCGTAATTATGTCACACCATTTTAACTTTTACTTCCTAATTTCCTTAGATGACAAGTAGTATTGCCGATGAGCTCTATTCAGAGATATTGGAGCAGTCAAATGGTGAGATGGGTTCAAAATCGACGTCCTTAGCAAATCATTTCAATTCAAGTGGTATGTATTCTCATCTAATTACATCAACATAGTAAATAAATCAATTTATTTGTAGGTGTGGTATATTTCATAATCTGTTAAGAATTAAGGATTAACATGAACCTGTATCTTTTATCCTTACTGGAGAAAAAAATTATAGGTTCCATGAAATTCAGGAGTTTTACCGCAATGACTTTTCCACTCATTATTTAATAGCCGAAATCTTGAATGGTTAGGACTTATGGCAGCCCTTGAACAGATAAAAGACCTGAAAAATATACTATAATATTATATTTCTTAAAAAAGCATTAGATTTTGTTAATTAATTATGTACATTAAGTTATTCTTGTTGCTCACTTGTGTAATTAGTCTCCAATTCTAGAAAATATATTATGTGGTTATATATTCGCCTATAATCTGTATAGATCATATGCTCCTGAAATGTTCTTTCTTGATTGTTTTTTCGAGGTTATTGATTAGTTGATATAGCACTGGTCTGAGATGTTTTTCTGCCCTGCCCTTGGTCACTTGTTATTTTTCCATCAAACTGTGCTAACCTAGGGTCTTCCTCCCCCAATGTTATTTTAGTAAAATTCTGTTTATAAAGCATTTTTATAAGTTCTAGCAGCCCTTATTATCCTTAATTTGTTCATCTATCCTTTCTTTACAAGTTCATTAAAGAGAACACATTTCTGTTGCTCCAGATTCCCATGAGGATGACTTGTGGAATGAAGATGGATTGTCATGGAATGGTTCGAACACCGAATTAGAAAACGAATCTGATTTGGAGAGGGAATGGCAGAGGCGGCGAGATCAGTTCCACACGGTAACTGTACATACTTATTTATTGTTTGTTGGATCACTGATTGAATTTGTTTATTTGAACTCCTTTGATATTTCCCTAAAATGATGTCGAAATATATCTGACATATTCCTTGTCATTTGTCAATAAACAGATTGGTTACCGAGATGGTCTCGCGGTTGGGAAAGAAGCTTCTGCACAAGAAGGGTTCAATACTGGTTTTAACGAGTCTGTCTTTGTTGGTTACAAATGGGGTCTTGTTAGAGGTGTTAGTAGGTAAACAGATAATTTCTTTTCTAATGCTAGAATTATAGTCTATTCTTCTTCTAATACTTTGCAAGTTGATTGAATTTGGAATTTTTTAACTTAATTTTTCTGTGTCTCGTGTTGATGAAGTGCTCTAGCCTGCCTTCCGGATGAAGTTAAGAAAAGGTTGGCTGAATCCGAGGAACAGAGAAAGAAGTTCCTTCACCTACATGAATCTGTTGATGGTCTTTCTTCATCTGATGCATTGAAGTTGTTCCATGATAATATGTCCAACAGTGTTGAAAAAGAAAAGGATCATCCCATGCCTACTTCACTCAAGGAAAAAGAGCATATCTCAGGTTCAAATGACAATCTCCTAGAAACATATTATGAAGAAATGCAGGCACTTGTTCTTGAATCTCCTGCTATTAAAGTACATTTTGAGATACTCAAGTAGATACTTGTATGTTGTAAGCCCTAGCTTGTATACTGTATGTTAAATTGCTCTGCACTAATACTCGAGACAATGGTGCAAGTAGATGGATGGTTTAACTTTAACCATACTTGTGGTGTACACATAGATGGGATCCTCACCCTCTCCGCTTAGTCCTTTCTCTTGAGGACGACGTAGAAGATCATCCTCATGAGTTCCAATGTGAATTTTGCTCAGAAGAAATAGACACAAACTCTTGGTTCTATCATTGCAATGTTTGTGGTTTATCTTTTCATTTCGGGAACTGCATCACTGCATGCTCGCCAGACGTCAAGTTCTGTATTTGAGGCATCTGATGCATTTGTTTAAAGATTACGGCTCACAACCACTAGGGAGGCCATAATGCAGCTGAATGGATTTGTTGGAGTTTTTCTAGATAAATGATAAACTACTGCAGAAAAATAAAAGAGAATAAACTACTGCAGAGAAAAAAACACAAACTGTTTATTCATTTTACATACTCACCTTAATAATACATGAACTAATACATCTTAAATAGTAGTAGTGGAAGTTGTAACCACCACAATAACTGCTAATTCAAATCATACTAATCCTAACTACCAGGTCTGCAGTTACAAGCAGTTATGTACAAACCTGAATAACTACCACAAACACTATCTTATTTAAAAGAGCTATCTGCCAAAAAACCCATTGAACTTTTCCAAATTTTGCAGTTTAACCATTAAAGTTTTTTTGTTGCTAATTTAACCAACCACCTTTCTAAAATTATGCAAAATTTAATCATGGTTAACAAAAAAAGTAACGTGGCAACCAGAAAAAGCCCTAATCGAAACATATAAGGGCCTTTTCTGTGTTTGCAATGCTTATATGTTTCGATTAGGGATTTTTCTGAGTTGCCACGTCACTTTTTTTGTTAACCATGATTAAATTTTGCATAATTTTGGAAAGGTGGTTGGTTAAATTAGCAACAAAAAAACTTTAATGGTTAAACTGCAAAATTTGAAAAAGTTCAATGGGTTTTTTGGCAGATAGCTCTATTTAAAATATACTTAACATCCACCAACAAGATATATAACACTTAGACTTAATAAACAGACTTAAAAAACAATCAGTTGCAGCAGCTAAGGCATATTCTAACACTTCTCCTTGCCGTTGATGCTGCAGACTCCCAAATTTATACGACTATACCAGGCCTTTGGTGCCTGTTTAAGACCACACACAAGAAATCCTGCTTGTTTAACATCGATTTCTTCATCAAAGATGCCGCTTAATGATCCACACTGACAATACCCTGATCCAGTCTTCATGGAAGCTTGGTATGCAGCTTGCTCTTTTTCCAAGAGATTAAGTTGAAAGCTTTTTCCCTTCATTTTAGCATGGAATAATTTAAGGCCATCTGCATCTTTAATCACACACATCTTATCCTCAAAATACACTTTAAAACCTTTCTCAAGCAATTGTCCAACACTCAACAAATTTTGATCAATTTCAGGAACATACATCACATCAGTAATAACTTTGGTACCCATAAGAGTTTCAATAACAATGGAACCTTTACCTTTCACAGAGATATATTGTCCATTTCCAACTCTTACCTTTGAAATTGATTTCCGATCAAGTTCTTCGAAGAGTTCAACATTATTTGTCATGTGGTTTGTACAACCACTATCCACTAGCCATGTTTCACCTTGGCTGATTTTTTCATAACACGGTGACACGAACAACTTTCTTTCCTCTTGATTCGATGCCACGAACAACATCTCTTCTTCCTCTTGATCCACAACTTGAGCATCATCTACTTGTTTCTCTTTGTTCCTGCAAATTCTTTCAACATGACCCATTTCACTGCACTTATTACATTTAACGTCAGGCCTGCTCCAACATTTAAATGAGGGATGATTTCTTCTGCCACAGTATTGACATGGAGAATAAATAACTCCTTTGCTATCAGAACTGTTACTAGAGTTTCCTTCGTCTTTACACCAATCCTTTTTCTTTCTGCCAAAAAGAGATTGAATCTGCACTTTTGCTTTCAATGCTCCTTCAATAGTGCCTTCATCTCTAATCAATTTTCTTTGTTCATGAGCTTCTAACGCACTAAGAAGTTCTGCCAAAGTTATCGTTGAGAGGTCTTTGCTTTCCTCCAATGCAGAGATCTTGGCTTCAAATCTTTCTGGCAATGTCACTAACAACTTCTCGACCACCCTACTATCAGGCATTTGTTCACCAATGAGCCTGAGTTTGTTAACAACTTCAAACTACTTATTTGCATACTCTTTTACAGTCTCCGAGTCCTTCATTTTCTGCAACTCAAATTCCCTTTTGAGATTCAAGATTCTCATGCTCTTTGTTCTTGCATTTCCTTGAAACTCTTGTTTGAGATACTCCCAGATTTTGAAGGCTGTTTCTAGATTCATTATTTTGATAAACAACGATTCAGACACAGCAGAAAACAAGCAAGTTCTGGCCTTATAAACCTTTGATTGCTTCTCGTTATGAATCTTGATTTGCTGAATCGTAGAATTCTCCATTATTGGCGGAACAACTAGTTCTTCTCCCACTGCTTCCCAAAGATCCCATGCCTGCAAATATGCTTTCATTTTTACAGCCCACAACTGGTAGTTTTCACCATTAAAAACAGGGGGTGGAATAGGAGAATAAGAATTTGAATTCATGGCTCCAAACGAATGTACTGCACTCAATAACAATTTCACACAGATCCCTTAAGAAATGTAGGCTCTGATACCATTTTGTTGGAGTTTTTCTAGATAAATGATAAACTACTGCAGAAAAATAAAAGAGAATAAACTACTGCAGAGAAAAAAACACAAACTGTTTATTCATTTTACATACTCACCTTAATAATACATGAACTAATACATCTTAAATAGTAGTAGTGGAAGTTGTAACCACCACAATAACTGCTAATTCAAATCATACTAATCCTAACTACCAGGTCTGCAGTTACAAGCAGTTATGTACAAACCTGAATAACTACCACAAACACTCTATCTTATTTAAAATATACTTAACATCCACCAACAAGATATATAACACTTAGACTTAATAAACAGACTTAAAAAACAATCAGTTGCAGCAGCTAAGGCATATTCTAACAGGATTAACACGGTGGGATAAATAATCATCTGAGAGATGTCTATTGTAAAAGCAAAATGGGTAGACAGACTACATGTTGCCATACATAGCTGAAGCATTGGTACTTCAACTACAGAATGCACGTCCACGTTGCATAAGATGTTACACAGCTTCTTTTACCCTAAAAATTTATAAGAGTGAATATTGTTCTAAGAATGGACTCTTAGTGATCCCCTCTTTAACTGCCATAACAGCACTTAATAATTTCAATCATTTTTGCTCGGTTTTTTGAGCAACTTGTTCCTCTTCATCTACTAGTTTTCAAGAAACAATAGGGTGCTCATTGTTCATTACTTTAGTTAACTCTAACCTCAACTGCAGATCAACAAAAGATTTTTTTTTATGTCTGGAAAATTAATTATTCATACACACTCTCTAGTGATTTCGACTTCTTGATAACAGAACATGAAGGGAGGATATCCGCTAAGTTAGATAAATCGACAAAAGATTGATAATCAAATATTTTACATGAATTTGCAGGAATGTATAGAAAAGTTAAGACAAAACAACCATTACTACTCTTCCCATATATAACCACTAGTCCAAAGGTGATCAACCAAATTCCATTTTCTTAATTCAAACTTTCGAACAGAAGAAAAACTCGCATCACCTCAAATTTGACATATGTTGAATTTTGAAGTACTCCATACCTTGCGAAATTTTATTAGCATTTTTAAATTATGTTTTGGGAATTGATTAATGTGAGTGTTTATCTTAATATCTGACAGTACTCCATATATTGGTTTTAAAAGTCGAAATTTTACTTATCCAGTTTAAAAAATAATTTTTTTATACATAAATATGAAGTGATTACTGATTAGAGTTTCGAGCTCACTATTTTGTATTTTTAAAACATATACTCCGTAAATCTTATTATTGAAAAAAAAGTTTTGACAAGAGAAACAAGAGAGTAAATAATAAATAAGTTTAAATTCCAAATCGAGCAATGCACTTCATGGTACAATCATTTATAACACACTCCTCCATCGCCTTCAAATCTGCAACATACAAACAAAACAAACACTATCAAATTCTTTTTCTAAAATTTTAAATTCTGTAACACCGTTAATTTACATAATTACACATTTGCATATAATATTAATTATTTTTACCAATAATAAAGTTTAGAATAAGCGAAACTGGATCGATTACTAAAACCATATTATCTCAATTATTTTTAATTTAATATTTGGTCAAATTCGAATATCCAATTTTCCAAAAAATTATAATTTGTACCCGAATCCAATTCTGTTCTACATAATAAAAAATTCGAATCGAGTATCCGATCTACTCGAAAATCAAATATCTAGAACAATCAAACACATGTGCATATATAAACTTATAATTTAAATTTGGATGATAACAATAATAAAAAGAAGTAGTATTTAAATTACCCGAATCAACAAATTTGGTGCAGGTTTCTTGAACACAAGAGGCTGTGCACATACGAACATCATCAGCTACGGCCGGAGGAGCGTGTATACAATTAGCTAAACATTGAACCAGACAAACAGGATTGCCCAAACATAACTTGGTGCATTTCCAAAAACAACCTGGTGAAATGCTGGGTTTCTTGTCTATATTAATACCAGGAGCTGGTGTTGCTACAGTCATTATCGATTCTAACACCATTATTATAGTAATAAATTTCATTATATTATTCATTTTCATGCTTTCTTTTGTATAATGGTGTGAGCAGTATTTTGATGATTTCTGTGATTGAAGTGAAATGATGATACACTCTTGTACATTTATAGCCTTGTACATTTATAGTTGGGAAATCTAATTTTCATAAATAAGTTATTTATTCTGAAAAAAGTATGTAAAGTACTATTTTTTGAAAAATAAGTAACTTATTTTTGCAAAATAACGAATGTTAAATTTTTAATACACATATATTTTTTAAAAAATATGTAAATATGAATTTTTTTCGGAATAAATAACTTCTTTTTTAACAATAAAATGCTTATAAACTTACAAATGAATATCTTTTTTAACAATTCTCGAGCGTGAACGAAGATCGAACCATGATCTAAGTCGATTGACCATATCTACAACAAGCTTTGTGAAACGGTGTCAATAAGCTTTGTCAATAGGATACAGATATTATTAATTATTCATATCTACAACAATCATGACATTCCAAAAAGTCAAATATCCAATTTTTGGATATCCATTATTGTGAAATCAGATTATATTATTTTAAAAAAATATTATATTACGTTAATATGCATGAAGGTAGAGACGCAAATGACAATAAGAACCCATATCCTTGTTATTTTATTGTTGGGCCACGACATTTTAGCCCAGCGAGCCCAAATTAATAAGTAAAGCATTGGGAACCCATTTTCACATTATCGTGATATTGTACCGTGATACAAGACAAATAACGGCTTCCTGGTCACACTTTTTTTTTTTTTTTGCTAAATGAAAACTGCTTGATTTATGAAAATCCATATCCTGATTGAACTCAGTTCCACCAGCATCCATAGAGGCAGGCGTACAAGCTTCTTGACCAGATATAGATGGAGAAATATGTTAATTCAACAAATATGGTGTACTAAATAGAGTATTTATTTGAGGGCGATAAGTTAATTCAAGTGATCAGAACTCATTTTTTATCGTTCTAATTTTGATTCTCGCTCATTCCCAAATTTATTAAAAATAGACTCATTATAAGATATTTATTTAGGGTTATAAAAATGTGGTATGATAAAGAGCAAAAAAGCAAACTAATATTTAAGAATAAACCTTCTTTTTTGACCTTTATGATGTTTCTTATTGAATTGATTATGCTGAAGTGCTATAAACTGGTCAACATTTTGAACAAGCACACATAAAAATAGTGTAATAATTAAAGACCTGCTTTCCGGACTTCTAAAGATGCATATGAAAATAAATGCTATATTTGTTGATTAGGAACATCATTAGGACTTTACTAAATGGATGTAGTTGTCCTCTTTTGACAGTGATTTTAACTCATATCTTAAATTATTGTCTAGTGTCTTTTTGTACAGTTCACATCAGATAATGGAATAAATTTAAGCATTTCGATTATTAGTGTCATGACCTTGTACAATTTATGATATATTCGTCTTAGACATGATTTATTTGAATTCTCGATCTTTGGTCAAGATAGGAGTTCTGTTTAAACAACTAGTATTATATTTTGGTACTCTACCAAAGATTTTTAAGATAAATATTATGTCGTGTGATTTCATTTTAAGCTATTAGACCCTGATTTTTGTCTTTAACTTTGTTTTAAAAAGCGACGATTTATCGGGATTGATTATCGATTAATCGTTGTTCGGTACATTTTTGAATCGGAATTAGTCGATATTAATCATCGATTAATCGTTGTTCGATACCTATACCGATTAAATCCGATTCCCACTTTTTATAACAGTGATCTTTAATCATAGATTCAACTGGCTCGTTCTTAGACCACTATACTGTAAATCGAGTAGCACAATACGATTAACTGTCAAATAAATGAGATTGTCTCAAATGACAATGAGACTGTCTCTTTTGTGTGTGAGAGTGTTCCAATTAACTAATAGAGTAAATAAGCAATCTATGGCCTACATCCAAGTCCCTATGCCAACTAGCACAGAGATTATATTATTATAACAATAATATAAAGCTTACAGTCTTTCCCGATTACAAGTTTAAAGCCTCTTGGAAGAACCCTTCCCTTGACACACTTGTCACTAAGCAAACCTGCTACCTAGCCCACTGGCTACCTTGGCTTATGACTTGCAATCCTATCTAATTGCCACAACCCGGCACAAGTATGAATAATATCAATATAAGATTACAACTCGATGAACTGTAACTTCTGTACTTAGTGTATAAGCTTGATAGTCTTTGTAAGAAGTTGTATTGCAGATGTATTGAGTTGTCTTTGTCCTTGCCAAAAGATCATCTTTATATAGCATAAGATCATGTAGCCGTTAGAGATGAATCCTTGATAATATAGCTGTTAGAATAAGAATCAATCAAGCAAAGATTAGAGATTATATGATCAATCAATCAAAGATTATTAGCAACGGCTCTTTTAGGATTTGAATCTCAATCAAATCAAATGATATCTCTGGAAAATATTCCAAGAAATATGTCCTGCAATAAATATGATATATATATCCTGTAACAGATAATGCAGTCGAATATGGAAACTGGAATCAAATCTCCATAATTTAATTCGCAGACTCATTCAAAAAGATCATCTTAAAAACTTGGGATTAACAATCTCCCCCTTTTTTATGATGATGAACATTTTTGAATGACAATCAAGCTTATTGCTGTCTCCCCCTGTCAAAAATACTTATATAGACAATACAATCAATATAATCCAATAGTCTGAGAATAAATCAAGACATGATATCACATAAACCCCAAATATTTCAAGTAAACCACAAATTCACCAGATATTCAAACAACCACGAATTTTAAAAGAACATTCAAAGCAACCACATAGTCAAACACAGAATATTCATAACACATTCGAAAAACATTCAAAAGCAACTAAGTTCTCCCCCTTTCATCAACATAAAAACAGATTTAATCGTCATCAGGAATATCAACTGGATCTTTGCCTTTGCCCTTTTGCTTGTACTTTGGAGAATCCCCATAGGTTGAAAAATTCTGAGCAAAGAAATCTGTAGAAGGAGGTTTGCCATCACGAGCATCCATCCACTGGAAAAGCTTCTCCATATATTCATCCTTTGTAAGTCCAAAAGCAGCAGGAGGTGGAATTGCTGGGAGAGGAAGAGGTGCAGTGATTTCTTCAAGCGAGCAATCTCCAATCCAATCTTTCTTTTTATGCCATGGAGTGACATGCTTACCATGCAGAGAAGTAAGCTGTTTTGACAAGAATTGTGTCTCAGAACCCAACTTAAAGAAAAGCTTAACAAATTCTTTTTCCCAAGCTTTGGCAGTATGAGTCATTCCTTCCTGAAGCGAGCCAAATTCGAAATTCATTCTTCTAGTGATGCTTCGATCATTGGCTTTTAATACATCCAATTTGGAATGTAATAACTCCATAGACTTGGACATCAAAGCAAGAGAAGATTCAACAGAAATCAATTTGGTTTGAAAGGACTCGATGGCTTTAGAGTTAGCTCCAACTTGAGCAGAGAGACCATCAAGAAAAGCATTCAGTTGGTCATTACCAAAAGAGGGAGGAGCAATGGGAGAGTGTGGCAAAGAAGTATCTGACCGAGAATCATCATTCTCAAAAACAAGCTGATTGAACTCATTAACCGAAAAATGATTACGAGTTAGGGTATTTGAATCAAAAGTTTCAGACAAATTATCCACTTCATCAGTGTCATCAATCACTTTGAAGTATTCAAAAACTTTAGTCAAAAGACAGGGGTATGGCAAATGCATGGAGTCATGAGAAGCACAACGAATCATGTTACGAATTAAGAAAGAGGCAACATTGAAATGAATTTGCTTGACAAATAAAGATAGAAAAATTGAATCTTGATAGGTGACCCTATCTCGACCACTTTTGCGCGGTAAAAGGTTTGTATGAAAGAACTTGAATAGTAAAAGACAAGTAGGAGTAAGAGATGATACCAAAGGTTTGGAGTCAGCCGAGATCGAAGAATCACCGAGAATAGTTCGAATCTGTTCTTCATATGAGAGGTCTTCAATCTCTGAAAATGGTTGATGAGAAGTGAATGGACAAGGTCCACTAGCAGCAACTCCAAGAATAGATCCAATCCAGTCCGCAGTAAGAACAATAGGAACACCCTTGACATTTGAATACACCATCTCGTTATGCCCTTTAGTCAGATTAGAGTAAAAATCACGAACCAGAGAGGGGTAAAATTTCGTCGGAGGCGACAAGAGAGATGCACACTTGAGAGTCTCAAACATCTGTACTATACCAATGCGCTGAAGTAAGTCACTATCGACCATCCTTTCTTTGAGAATCGGTTTAGCCTTGTTTCTAGAAGAACCCTTAGTAGTCAAGAACTCAGCTTTAAGACTGGGCTCTGGAATGGAAGATTCAGAGTTGGAATGATTTTCAGAAGTCCCTGCCTTTAGCCTTTTAGAAGACTCGGACTTAGTAGGAAGCTTGCCGGAGCGAGTAGCAACCGATCGATGTTTTCGTTTCGCCACTAGAAGAGAAAGGGGAAAAACAAAAAGAAAAGAGGAGAGATAATAGACACAAAGAAAGAGAAAAGAAATTTGTAGAGACACTTATAGGGATACGTGCCGAGAAAGAAGCAATTAAGAGATACAGGTGTTAACCATGCAAGAAAATAGCATAAATTAATGCCCATTACTAACAAATAAAACTACCACAAATTTACAATTAAATCAATTCTAAATACTTAAACAAATTCACATATGCACACAATCACGAATTAAGGAAAATTATGTCACAATATATAAATACTATTTACCAATCGATCAATTAAAGGGTGCACATACCAAGCTCCCTTCGAAGCATGCAAAACCTGTCCTCAGATAAAGGCTTAGTAAAAATATCAGCCTTTTGATTTTCAGTAGGAATAAAAATAAGCTCGATATTACCTTTTGCAACATGATCTCGAATAAAATGATGACGAACATCAATATGTTTAGTACGGGAGTGCATGACAGGATTTTTGGAAATATTAATAGCAGAAGTATTATCACAATAAATTGGGATATTTGAACATTTTATACCAAAATCTTTCAAGGTTTGCTGCATCCAAAGGATTTGTGCACAGCAGCTACCTGCAGCTATATATTCTCCTTCTGCTGTCGACATTGCAACAGATGTTTGTTTCTTACTGTGCCAAGCTACTAGACAATCACCTAAAAATTCACATGCTCCACTAGTACTTTTACGATCAACTTGTGATCCCGCGTAGTCAGCATCTGAAAAACCGATTAAATCGAAAGACGGGGAACTGGGATAAAATAGTCCCAAGTCGTCAGTTCCCTTTAAATATTTAAATATTCGCTTTACAGCATTAAGATGGGATTCCTTAGAGTCTGCTTGAAAGCGAGCACACAAGCAAACACTAAACATGATATCTGGACGAGATGCAGTAAGATATAACAAAGAACCAATCATACCTCTGTATTTGGTAATATCAACAGACTTACCATTTTCATCCTTAGTAAGTTTGGTGGTGACACTCATTGGAGTTGATTTGGCAGTGACATGCTCTAAATCAAACCTTTTGAGTAGATCTTTAATATACTTACTCTGATGGATAAAGATACCTGCATTAGACTGGTTAATTTGAAGTCCAAGAAAGAATTGTAATTCTCCCATAAGACTCATGTCAAACTCCTTATGCATACAATCTAAAAACCATTTGCATAAAACCTCATCTGAAGCTCCAAACACAATATCATCAACGTATACTGGAACCAATAAAAAATTATTTTTCTTATGAAATATAAAGAGAGTATGATCGAGTGTACCACGAGTAAAGCCTGAGTCAACAAGGAATGTACTGAGACGATCATACCAACACCTGGGTGACTGTCTAAGACCATAGACAGACTTCTTGAGTTTGTATACGAAGTGTGGATATTTCTCATGAATGAAACCTGGAGGCTGCTTTACATAGACTTCTTCCTGCAGATATCCATTTAAGAATGGGCTTTTGACGTCCATCTGATAAAGCTTGAAGTTCTTGTATGCTGCAAATGCCATAAGAATATGTATAGCTTCTAGACGAGCTACTGGAGCATAGGTCTCGTCGTAGTCGATACCCTCCTGTTGATTATAGCCTTGAGCCACGAGACGAGCTTTATTTCTGATAATGTTTCCATCTTCATCCTTTTTATTCTTGAAAACCCAGCGAGTACCAATGATTGTGACATCATTTGGAGGTGGTACAAGTTCCCACACGTCACAGCGTTCAAATTGGTTAAGTTCCTCTTGCATTGCTATTGACCATTGTTCGTTTTCTACTGCCTCTTGAGCATTTTTGGGCTCGAATTCAGCTACAAAGGCATAGAATGCACAAAAGTTTCTAACCCTGCTTCGAGTAGTGATTCCTTGATTTAAATCCGAAAGCAGATTGTCTGGAGGGTGATTCTTCACAACTCTGGAGGATTTAGGAAAATTCAATCGACTTATTTCTTCTTCATTTGCATTATCTGATTGATAAGGAATTTCTGACAAGTTTCTTTCAGTTCCAGAAGATTGATTGTCAGATGCTTCAGAAAACTCTGGAAATGATTGAGAGAGAGTAGAATTCCTTTGAGGTGTCTCATGTTCTGTTGGAGAATGAAGCAGTTCCTTTTCAAATTGAGACTGTTTCAAATCCGATTGGGGCTGTCTCTTTCCGGATTGAGACTGATCCTTTTGAACATGAGAATCATCATCTGCAGAAACTTCCAAACCTTTGGCTAGATCAAGATTAGACTCATTGAAAGTAATATTAATAGATTCCTCTACTTTATTCTTTTCAGGATTATAGACACGATATGTCTTACTAGAAGTGGAGTAACCCAAGAATATACCTTCGGTAGCACGGGGATCAAATTTCCCACGATTTGGCTGAGTATCTAGAATAAAGCATTTAGAACCAAAAACTCGAAAATAGTTAATGTTAGGAGTTTTATTCTTAAGCAATTCATATGGCTCCGTCTTTTTATATTTGAGCTTAGGCAGACCTCTGACTAAACCACGAGATGAAATTTTCTTCAAGAGATCCATATGAACATGTCCAAGTCTTCTGTGCCATAGATGCTGCTGTTCTTGAATAGAAGCTAGACAAATTTCTTCCTGTTGTTCATCAAAATCTAACACAAAGATGTTTTCTTTTCGTTTGGCTACTAAGGGAGCCTCATTAGAATTAGTACTAATAAAACAAACATTTTTATCAAAATTAACCTTATGACCAGAATCTGTGAGTTGACTAACACTGATAAGATTGTACTTAAGACCATCAACCAATCTTACATCATTAATAGAGAATTTTTCATTACCTATGGTGCCTTTTCCAATAATCCTTACCGTATTGGAATCACCCAAAGTAACTAATCCTCCATCTGACGCAACTAGAGATAGAAATTTCGACTTGTCTCCTGTCATATGACGAGAGCAACCACTGTCTATGATCCACTTATTCTTTGGAATGTGAACCTTCAAGCACACCTGCAAAACATATATATATTCATGTCTTAGGTACCCACCTTGATTTGGGTCCTGCATTGTTAGTATCTATGATATTATATAAATGTCTTTCTTTTTTCTTAATCCAAATTTGAGCAATATTAGAGGAATCATGCACATATGAATAATATGATTTAGCAGTTTGACCCTTGATGTTACAGAATTTGGATTCTGCTGAGACATGTCCCCTTTTTCCGCAATCCTTGCATTTCTCATACGGCATATTGTACATCATAGTAGTCCTCTTATTGGTCTTTTGAAATACATTCCTTTTGCCTGTGTTGAAACCCGGTCCTTCCTTTCCTAAGGAAGATTTTTGGACTGCCAGCATTACATCTAATGTGCCTTCACCGTGTACGAATTTTGCTAGATCTTTCTTGAGACGATCAATCTTTTCTTGTAATTCATTGAACTTTTGTTCTGTTTCCTCCTTTTTGCTTTCTGTTTCTTTGGAAGCCTCTGTTTTCTGCCTTAGTGTCGCCAAACATGCGTCCTTTCTTTCAATCTCACTTTTCAGATTTGTGTTTTCTTCAGCAAGCTTATTCATCTTTTCATGAAGCAATTTGTTCTCTTCAACAAATGATTCCTCTTTCATAGAATCATCCATCTCACTTAGCACTTCATTTAATGCTTGCTTTAAATATGCATTTTTGCTACGCAATTTTTTATTTTGTGCCTACAAAGTTAGTAAATCTTCAGAAACAAATGATTTTGGAGGAGTAGAAAATACCTCTTCGTTTTCACTGAAGCTTTCATCAAGTCCATCAAAACACATTTGAGCAACTTCATCATCAGAATCAATTTCTATATCAGATTCGTCATCGCTCCATGTTAGAAATGCTTTACTCTTTTTCTTCTCCTTGTCTTGATCCTTTGATTCAGAAGCTTTCAATTTTGCCTTTAGCTAAAAACAATTCTTTTTTATATGACCCTTCTTACCACATTCGAAACATACTTCATCGTTATTGTTTTTTCTGAATTCCTTTCTGACTCCATAAGATCTTTGAGTAGGTCGACTAGCTGCTTTCTTCTTGGATAAAAACTTTTGAAACTTCTTTGTTAAGAGAGCAATCTCCTCATCTGAGTCATCACTAGAGTATGCGATAGTCTTAAGAGCTAGAGTCTTTTTCCTTGGTATTTCTTCTTCCTCATCATATCTTCTTAACTGGTTCTCGAATTCTTCTAATTCACTGAATAGAGTAAGTGTATCCATTTTTGAGATCAAGGAAGAATCCTGTAGAGTTGTTACTTTAGGAGCAAACTTTTTGGGCAGAGATCGAAGAATTTTTCTGTTAATTTCTGCATGAGGAATGTGTCTTTCGAGGAGAGCAATAGAATTCATTAGTGTAAGAAATCGTCCCTGAGCTTCTTTTATGCTTTCATCTTTTTCCAATCTGAAGCTTTCATAGTCGCTTAGAAGAAGATCAAGCTTGACCTCACGAACATTTGACGTGCCTTCATGACTCACCACAATAGTATCCCAAACTTGTTTAGCCGAGGTGCATGCTGACACTTTTCGAAGTTCAGTACACATAGTCCATTGAGTAAAGAGTTCACAGCTCGAGCATTATAATTCAGAGAATTGACTTCATCAATAGTGAGATCCTTTACTGGTTTAGGTTTGCCATCCTTCAAGGGAATGGTGATTCCATTTTCAACAGCATCCCATTCATATGTATCCTTCTGGAGAAATATTTTCATTAGAAACTTCCAGTCATGATAATTTTCCGTTCCAAGCAAGAGTGGTGGAACATTGATAGAGCGACGTTCTTGCCAACCTGATTGTGCCATGGATCTAACAAAATAAACACTTAAACAAGGGTTAAATGCACCTGCTCTGATACCAAATGTAAATCGAGTAGCACAATACGATTAACTGTCAAATAAATGAGATTGTCTCAAATGACAATGAGACCGTCTCTTTTGTGTGTGAGAGTGTCCCAATTAACTAATAGAGTAAATAAGGAGCAGAAAGTAAATGACAGAAAATAAAGCAAGAACACCAGGAATTTTCACTTGGTTCGGCCCCTACCCAATCTATGGCCAACATCCAAGTCCCTATGCCAACTAGCACAGAGATTATATTATTATAACAATAATATAAAGCTTACAGTCTTTCCCGATTACAAGTTTAAAGCCTCTTGGAAGAACCTTTCCCTTGACACACTTGTCACTAAGCAAACCTGCTACCTAGCCCACTGGCTACCTTGGCTTATGACTTGCAATCCTATCTAATTGCCACAACCCGGCACAAGTATGAATAATATCAATATAAGATTACAACTCGATGAACTGTAACTTCTGTACTTAGTGTATAAGCTTGATAGTCTTTGTAAGAAGTTGTATTGCAGATGTGTTGAGTTGTCTTTGTCCTTGCCAAAAGATCATCTTTATATAGCATAAGATCATGTAGCCGTTAGAGATGAATCCTTGATAATATAGCTGTTAGAATAAGAATCAATCAAGCAAAGATTAGAGATTATATGATCAATCAATCAAAGATTATTAGCAACGGCTCTTTTAGGATTTGAATCTCAATCAAATCAAATGATATCTCTGATAGATATTCCAAGAAATATGTCTTGCAATAAATATGATATATATATCCTGTAACAGATAATGCAGTCGAATATGGAAACTGGAATCAAATCTCCATAATTTAATTCGCAGACTCATTCAAAAAGATCATCTTAAAAATTTGGGATTGACATATACTGATATACCAGCCAACAACATGTTGGTGCAGTGGTTGAGCCACTGGCCTCCTTTGAAGGAGGTCAGGGGTTCGATTCCTGCGTGTGTGTGAGTTTCTTAGTTTGTATTAGGTTTCTTTTCTGTATTTGTATTTCTATATTTGTAATGGCCGGGGTCCTTCGGAAACAGCCTCCCTATTGTATAGGGGCATGGTCTGCGTACAACTACCCTCCTCAGACACCACTTTGAGTGGTATTATAACTGAATAAGTTTGGTTATATATTGATATACCACAAATATCCACCCATATATGTTCGTCAATCTTCAGTTCGTGTCTTCTGGTTATTTTATGTAAAAAACAAATAAAAGACAGGCTTTAGGCTGCCAAAAGTGAGTAATGATGATAGTGTCCAAATCTGATCTAGTGGCATATGAGTCTCTTCCCATATTTTGGTGGCCACCACCAATTTGCATGTTGTTTTAGCATTTGATTTTTCTAAAAATTTGCTGTTGGGTGTTCACTTAAAATATGCTATGCTTGGGATCATTTCCTCAATTCCTCGAGTCCGGTTAGTTTCAAATAATTAAATTTTACATGATTTATTAAAAAAAAATCGTAATTTGCATCCCTTATTTTTGGGACTTTTTGGTCTGATCTCAAATTTTAATTTGTTGAAATTCTAATTACTCTAACATTTTACATCCTTTTGATGAAGTCAAACCATTTACATTAGATAATCATAATAAATTAATCTTTTTATGTACAAGTATATAGCATATGTATTGTAAATGTACTTAATCAAGAAAATCGATTATTTCCCCCAATTCGTAATTTTGCTCTCCTTCCCAATTCTAACTTGTAATAGTAAAATTCTAATCCACTTTTCGTCAATTGATCAATCGAAGATAACATTAAAAAATAAGCCGATTAGATTACTATAATAACAATGCGAGATCGTTTAAGAGTTGTTGATAGTGATAATTTTAACTTGGAGAGAAGTTCTAGAGAATATTGGTAGAAAATAATTGTGGATGGAACTGATGTGCTGAGGCCATTTCCAGAAGTTATAATCCAAAAATTCAAATTTGGATTATCAATTGATTCAAATTTTAATCAAATTTTGACCAATTCTAGCGGTGTGATCCAAATTTTAATTCAAATTACTATTTATATATTACATTACATAAATATTATATCAAACTATTTATTTTTAAATTAAATGTTTAATCATTATTAACTATTTATATTATATTTAATAAAATAAAGATTAAAAAAATTTAATATACGTAAATAATATTAATATTGTGTTCTTAGTTAACGAAAAACACATTCATTTTATTAATTATGTAATATATTAATTAAACAATAATAAATCATAAATCAATTTTGAATCTAATAAACTAAAAATATATAAATAACAAAATTATTATTTTAATATAAAACCAACATATCCAAATTTGGATGATCGTTTGAATCACAGCTGGAAGAAAATTTGAAATAATCTACCTTAAATTTGGATTTTTAGATCATTATTGGTAGAGCTGTAAATGAACCAAACTCAGACGAACTTAATGAACACGAAAAAAATTTTAACGAATCGAACAATGTTCGATAACCTTATCGGACAGATTTTTTTGTTCGTGTCCGTGTTCGTTAAGTAGTCGAACGAACAAACGAACACCGAACTATTCGCAAACATATCGAACCGAACCGAAAACGAGCCGAACATGAACAGTTCGTTAACATTTTATATATTCAAAATTTTTAAACATATTTTTAACTTAATTTAATATTAAAAAAATTAGCTAAACTATTATTTAAATATTTTTAACCCATACAATATCTATATTAGACAATTTTATAACTATAAAATTAAAAACTACATATATTAAGGATACTATATAATATAAGGGTCTTGCTCAGTTGAGAACCATCCTTTATGGTGAGATATGAGATCTAATCATAACCACTCATTTAAATACATTATATTCATCTCTTACCATTCATTTTAGATTTTAATATTTTAATATTTATATTTGGGATTTCACCATCTTCTTTATAATTCAATCACCCATCACCAACAGCAACCACCACCGGTGACCACTAGGGATGGTCATTCATCCCGGCCCGCCCGATCCCGATCCGATCCCCGCACCGAACGGGGCGGGAATTCGGGGATTTTTTCGGGTACGGGCCGGGGAGCGGGGACAGTTTTCAAAAAAAATCGGGGAGCGGGCCGGGGCCGGGTTTTTATGTGTGCCCGGCCCGATCCCCGACCCCCGCCCCGATTTTCTCTACCCGACCCTATTTTCAATCCCGATTCGATTCCACCACACTTTAATACATATATATATATATATATATATATATATATATACATGTATATATATTAATAATCATATATTAATATAAACGAATTTCCAATACTTCATATTGGAAACAAAATGATATTTTAATTTTAAATGTTTGTCTTTCTAATAGTTAAATAACTTAATTTCCATATTATTTATAATTGTTTCTTTAAGTAATATTTTTTTATTTTAATTTAGTGCATTTGAGCTCACTAATTAGTGTTTCAAATTATTTAAATAAAATTCCCCGATTCCCCGCGGGGATCCCCGTTACCCGTTTGGGCCGGGGACGGGGAATGAAAAATAGTCCCCGACGGGGATCGGGTCGGGGACGGGGATCGGGTTTGAATTCGGGGATGGGGGCGGGAATAGCACTCCCCGGCCCCGAAGTGCCCCGACGCCCATCCCTAGCGACCACCACCACCTCCGACGACCACCAGAAAATCACCACCGGCAAACATAAAATCACCACCATCAAACCAGAAATCACCACCGCCAAACCAAAAATCACCACCAGAAACATGAAAATCACCACTCTGACCAACTGTAAACATAAAATCATCACCGAAAAACGAAAAATCACCACCACAAACCACCCCATCGCCTCCACCACCTCCAATCGCCACCAACAAATCACCATCGACAGCTCGAAAATCACCACAAATCCCACCAAAATTACTACCAATCACCAAATTTTAAAAGAAAAATCATAAAAATAAAAAAATAATTTTATATAATCATCGGATACAAATCACCTTTGGTCGCCGGAAAAATCCTGTTCCTTCCCCCTAATTAACAATCGTCAATTACCAGAAAAGTAACACAAACAAAATCACCAAAATGTTCAAAAAAAATACAGTGAAACTGAAAATATCCGATATTCATCACTAATTCATATACATTTACACATTACAAAGCATTACATCTGAATTATGATACGTATAGTTACTTTCTTTAACTCCGGCAACAACTCGAGTAGTCAGATCTAGATCTGGACGAAGAATACGAGATCGCGCCTGGCGGCGCCGAAGGAACGAAGAACAATTGAGAGAGAGAGAGGAAAGAGAAAGAAAAAGGGAGAGAGAGTGGCGGCAGATTCGGGGGCGGGGGCCGACGGCGGCAGATTCGGGGTCGGGTAAGTATGTGTCATATGTGATATGGATGTATGTTTAATTTTTGTACGGTTGGGATTTAAATTTTTTTAAAATTTGTGGGGCTGAGATTAGATCTCAATTTTCACCATAAAATAAGGTCCTTACTTGAGCAAAACCCATATAATATATATACATATAATATTGTAAATATTATTATTTTTTATCGAACGAACGCCAGCACACCAACTTGGACGAACTTTTAACGGACACGAACTTTTAACAAATTGAACTGTCGAACTTATAGGACAAATTTTCTTATCTGTGTCCGTGTTGATTAAACAATTATATCGAACTTAACAAACTCGAATACGAGCGAACACGAACAAATTTATCGAACTATTCGATTCGCTTACAACTCTAATAGTTGGATTTGCCCTGAAACTCCTACCCTTCCTGTTGGGTCGGAAACACCAAATTATAGTGGTAAATAAATTTGATTTACTTCATCATATTAGAGTTTGTAATATCCAATGCATGCATGTATGAAAATGACTTTTTTAATATTGTGAATTTGTGGTTCATGTATTGATTGTTTTATATTGTTAGGTTAATGGTTAAATTTAGTTTATTCCTTCATCTATATATGTGAATTTTCAACTTTGTTAAAATCAGATATGAGTTTTTTTTGTTATTTTCTTCGGATTTTCTTGTCTTTCTAATTTTTAATTCTTTTAAATGTTTTATTTGATAATTTTGTTAAAGAATCTATGGTTTTGTTTGTTTTTAAAATTTAATTAATTATTAGTATGTATTTATTTTGTTGCAACGTGAAAAAGAGGATTTCTAGTAAAACTGGTTGAACTATTCTTGTGTATTGAAAAGCCGTACGAAGAACAAAATCAATATCTTTTAGAGTGTTGAGATATGTACAATTTTATTTTATAAAAAATAAATTTATAGTAATATTTTTTTACAAGTATATTCAAACTAATAATACTACAATATTAACGCAAATTATGTATATATTGAAAAACACTACCAAAATTATCTGGTATCCTACAACTATTTTTTTAATGTTGTTTTCTATTTTCTTAATTGATTTTTGATTTTGAGTTAAACTAACGAATCTAATGCTGGTTTTAATTTCCATATTTTCTTAAGTTCGCTAGGCTACAGTAACTCATTATTTACGGCTTACTAATTCTGAATAATTTTTCTAAATACATTTTATTAAAAATATCCGAACTCGAATTCGAACTTGAACCAACCATCCGTCCATCCCATACTAAAATCCTCCAAATCGAAATTCATCACCCGCAAAACTTACAATTCCAGCTAATGTTAGTAATGTAGAACACTGGTTTGCAATGCGTAGTGTTGGTCGGTTTCGATCGATAATAATCTCTCATTATAGCAATATATAAACATGTGATTCCTCTGGGTTGGCTTTCACTTTCAAACCAAATAGTTGCGTGGCTTACTCATTGCCAGTCAGGATGCCTGCATTTTCCAACACTAACTTTTTTAATTTATTCACCTTTTGTTTGCATGTGGCACAACTGTTAACCAATCAAAACTAGAATTATACAACTGTATATTTGCTTCTGTTTTGTCGGTCCAAGATATTTTAATACGAGTAAATCTTGGCATACATCCTAATTCACTACACAAACTCATTACCACTAATTTAGGAATGAATTGTGGACTCAATCCCTTAATATTATTTACACTTTAATATTTAATTTATTTTCATAAAAAATATATAAGGTAATTATAGTAATATATCATCCTAAATTAATGATAGTGAGTGAGTTTATATAGTAAATTAGTATGTATGCCAAGATTTATTCTTTTTAATAATTTCTTAGATTGGTCTGCAATGACATTATTTTAATTTAATGAGAGTTAACAAATACATTTAATTTATTCATTTTCAAATGTGCTAAATAGTATCAGGAGCATGGACGGAATGAAGGAGGACTTAGGGGGTGTTTGGAGGTTAGAGATTTGGGATAAAATTAGAGGTTTGGGGGTAGATTAGAGGTTTGACCAAATGAAACCTCTAATGTGAGTGTTTGGTTGTTAGAGGTTTGAGTTAGAGGTTTGAGATCAAAAAGCTAATTTTGGAAAAGCTCATTTTAGGAGCTTTTTCAATTAGAGGTTTGATATATGTCACAAAAAGTTATTCAAAAAGCTATTTACCAAACACTTTAATTCAAAACAGCTAATTTCAATCCGCTAGTCAAAACACCTAATTCAATCCGCTAGTCAAAACAGATAATTCAATCCGCTATCAGCTAACAGCTATCAGCTAATTGCCAAACAGGGCCTAAGTTATGTTAAAACAGTACCGGTTAAATTAAATTTTTTATTTGAAAAATTATAAATTTAAGTTAAAAATCAAAAAAGGACTTCGATTATGATTAATTTCTAAAAAATTAATCATATTTTATTTGGATTATGATTATTTTGTGATTCTAATTTCGACAATAATTAGATGGTCACGCATGTGTGTAACACGTTGGCATTTCTTTGGCCGACATATTGATTACTCATATTATTATATGGATTTAAAATCCTATACGTAGATGTCAGTAGTGTGAAAGATAGCCTTATGTTTTCGGCGTAACTTTTAGGCCAATAATCATGGTTCTAAAAATCCCCGATTTAGCCGATTAATCCCCGATTAATCCTCTGTAAGGTAACCCACCGATTCGATTTTTGAAATCCGATTAATCCTATGAATTTATTTAAAATGATATGTTTAATTGCAAATTAGACTAATATATTAAATATTATTATAATATCCGATTTATACTCCGATTAATCCCCAATTACCCGATTAATCTTAAATCGGTACCTCAACCGATTTATACCGATTACCGATTTTCACAACCATGCCAATAATTGGAAATTGATGCCAAATTTATCACCGAATTCTTTGAAGTTGTCTCGCTTGTTTTGGACGTTAGATGGGATTTCTTTTGAGAACATAAATTAAAAATGTCACGCACTTGCTTTTGGATCATGATGTACGAGCTTTTTTTGAATTATTTTATTGTTGGATTTTGATACAAAATTGGAATGAAAAGTTATATCAAAATTATTTTTAATTTATAAAAGTTAAATTAAAAATAAATTTTAATACTTTGTACAGGAAATTGGGATATGTGGGATATTAATAAATTTTAAAATTAAAAATAGTTAAAGGGAATGAATTTTTTTATTAAATAAACATCAACAAATGCAATCAATCTAATTGTTTCTTTTTCTCTTGTTAGTTACCTTTAATCACATGATCTCTTATTAATTATTATTAATTATCCCTAATCATATGATCCTAAATATAGATAAATTAAGATATATTTTCGCACTAGATATTGCAAGTTATATTAAGTGAAAAGTAAATACATTACATGTATGATTTTCTCACTATCTTTTACCATTACATGATGATTGTTCAATATTGTTAAGATAAATATATGATATGGTAAGCTCAATTTCTAACATCTTGAGATTTTAGTAAAACTGGTAACTTAACATGGTATCAGAATTTTGGATGTGGGAGTACTTAGGTTTCGAGTCCCTCCAACCCCCAATATTCTCATTTATTGAAATATTGAAAAAATTGTGTACGCACGAACCTACCCAATTAATAACACCTTGAGGTTTTAGGAGAACGGGTAACTTAACAAATATTTTTCTGTTAAATTCAAGATAAATATGAATGTGTAAATAAAACTTTCGGTTTTTTAAGAAATAGCTTTATACTTTGTAATCATATTAATTTAATGCACTATATTGAATTCGAAAAGATACACAATTTTTAAGTAATTTATAAAAATCCATTATATCTACACGGCTCCTAAGTCCTGACTGATCAGACATTTGATCGTGTGGGTAAAAATTTATCGAGAATTCAAATATATCTCGTAAACAAAAAATTCCAAATGATGCACATACATGGCGGATCCTAAAATATCATCAATAAACAAAGATAATATGAAAGATATTTCTCTTCATTGATTTAAACATAAGAAATCAGCAAAACGATACAAATCTCCTGATTAATTAATCATATAAAGAGAAAAATAATAATTGATATGAGAAATATTAGCATAACTAATTTCCAGATTGCGCTATGCATTTTTGGGCGCATTCGTCGATAACACATTTGTCCAACATATTCATATCTGCAATGCAAACAAGAAAAACTCGATTAGTATTTATTTTTTGATTTGAAATTGTATAACATCATTAATACATATAATTTTATATTTAATTATTTAATAATATTAAAATAAAGCATATCATTTACCATCGACAAATTTGGAGCAATTTGATTGAGCGCAAGTAGTGGTACAGGCACGAACATCATCGGATACATGTGGGGTTAATTTACAGTTAAACAAACATTTGACAAAACAAATTGGTGTACGCCATCCTTGTCCCTTGCATACTTCACTGCAAAACACGATGCATGCCGGAGAAATGTGAAATTCGTGGTCATGACCATCATTAATACGATGAGCTGTTGTTGCAAACATTACCAACTCGAACACCATTATTACACTAATAAGTTTCATAACATTTGTAATTGCCATTTGTGATATTATCTCTATTGAGTCTAATGTAAATACTAGTATTGTATGTAATAGTATTCTTTGATTGTAATTAAGAGATGATACACCCTCTATTAATAGGATCTGTGGAGTGAAAACATACAAAGTAGATATCATTATATGTAGATATTAATGCATATTCGGGTAATCTTTCAGATTTTGTGAATCTACAGTAATTGTTAAGTCAAATATTTAAATTATTACTAAGTTGTTGTGGGTCCATAAAAGTAATTGTTTTTTTTTTGCCACGGAAATAAAAGTAATTGTTTTAATTACACAAACAAACAAAAGAAGAGCAAGTAGTTATATAAGGGGTGTTTAGGGGAATTTTTTTTCAGAATAAGTTAATTTATTTAAAGACAAAGTTAGAGATTCCTAACTTTTCAACTTATTTTTGAATAAGTCAACTTATTTTAAGACAAAGTTAGAGATTCCTAACTTTCCAACTTATTTTTGCAATTTATTGAATCTCAAATATACATTAAATACTTGTATAAAAAAGGGTTATTTACATAAATACATAAGATTTTAACAATTACTTCCAATTTTACTACCATCCAACTATCTTTTCACTTCTATAAAATCATTTTTTCAAAAATACTACCTCATTATAATTTTATGTTTTCAATATTCCAAAAATACTACCTTCCTCAATTGCAACTTTTACAACCTCATTTGTAACTGAGATGCTACAAATTTTTGATTTTAAGTTCTGGAGTTCAGATGTCATTTTCGACCACTTTTTTGGAATATATATATATATATATATTTTTTTGAGGGCTTATATATATATATATATATATATATATATATATATATATATATATTCCAAAAAAGTGGTCGAAAATGACATCTGAACCCCAAAACTTGAAATCAAAAATTTGAAAACTGGAAGTTGCAAATGAGGTTGCAAGGCCCCGCCAGGGGCACTCATGATTGGTGAATTTGGGTTGCAAGGCCCCGCCAGGGGCACTCATAATTGGTGGATTTCTGATTTGCAACTTTCAGTATTCAGTTGCAACTTTTGCAAGCTCAGTTGCAACTGAGGTTGCAGGTTGCAACTTTTGCAACCTCAGTTGCAACAGTTGCAACTTTTGCAACCTCATTTGCAACTGCGGTTTGCAACCTCAGTTGCAACTTTTGCAACCTCAGTTGCAACTTTTGCAACTGAAAACTGAAAGTTGCAAATCAGAAATCCACCAATTATGAGTGCCCCTGGCAGGGCCTTGCAACCCAAATTCACCAATTATGAGTGCCCCTGGCGGGGTCTTGCAACTGAGATATATATATATATTCCAAAAAAGTGGTCGAAAATGAGAACACCAGAACTTGAAATCAGAAATTTGAAAACTAGAAGTTGCAAATGAGGTTGCAAAAGTTGCAACTGAGGAAGGTAGTATTTTTGGAATTTTGAAAACAAGGTCGGTATTTTTAGAATTTTAGAAAGGTTGGTAGTATATATTTAAAAATCTAATAGTTGACATGGGTAGTTTTAAACTTATCCCTAAAAAAAATTATCAAAATATAAAATTTTTACCCGAAAATAAGTCCATAAGTCCACATAATAAGCTGAGCCAAACAGGCTAATAATATATTTGAATTATCTTTCTAAAAATGTTTACTTTGTTTTAAAAAAAAAATTTTTTTGTATTTATTTGTACACCAAAAGCACCTTTGTCTACAATTTTTTTTAATAATCATAAATATTATTTTATAATGAAAATATGGGTTTCCTTATAATTTTTTTAGAAATTCTGAAATCTAAGCAAATTTTATGAGACTTTGAAAGATTCTACTAAAATCAGTAAGAATTTACATTAATTTTACGGGATGTCACATTAAATTTGATAAATTATGTATAAAATTAAATTTATTAAAAATCTATGCATTAGTAACAATCAATTAAAATTTTTCAAAATCTAAATTGAATACACTTGTTAATCATCTCACAAATTTTATAAATCAAATTGTGAATATTTTCGCGTAAAAAAAGAAGAAAAAAAATAATTAATGTTGTTGGGCTGCCAACATGCCTTAACTCCAGTACAATATTGTTTGTTTTGGGTCAAGCTGGACGAATTTGTTTTTGGATAATTATCAAAAAGGTCTCGTATTAATTGAGTTATCTGACTGCTTATAAACTAGCTATCTACTAGGACAACTCCCAACAATCTCCACGTTCATATATCGGGCTCGACAACTATCGAATCTACATTCTTTGTGATCAGGCTCCCTTTCGAAAGCTCCTAACTTGCCCTAGGTCCATGTATACTGGAAGCCCATCAACCTCCTCTTGAAGCCCATCCTAGGATAGCCACCTCTTTCCTCCGAGATTGTTATGGACCGTTATTACCATGACTCTGATACCACTTGTTGGGCTTGCTGAGCAGGCCTTAACTCCACAATAGTATGATATTGTCCACTTTGGCCAAGTCGCACGAATTTGTTTTTGGACACATACCAAAAGGTCTTATACTAATGGAGTTAACTAGCTTCTCATTAATTAGAAATCTATCCATCACACAAATAATGTGGGACAATTCCCAACAGTCTCCCCCTTCACACGTTCACTATCGAATTTGCCTCCTTATCTGGCTCACTCTTGACATATACTGGAAATTCATCTGGCTATCTGGCTCCCTTAAGCCCATATTCCATGCGCGACACTGAAAAGTCCACCTGGTCCCCCTGTTGATTTTACTTATTTACCCTTACTCAATTACATATATATGGTACCTGTTGACTTTACTTATTTACCCTTACTCAATTACATATCTACAAACTAATCAATTTTCTTTTTCAGGTTAAACATATTATCTTTTCTATTTTTCAAGAACTAAATAATTTCACTTGTTGAGCTTGTTAATAGGCCTTAACCTCCACATTAACATGATATTTTTTTTTTGAGGGGAAATAAAAGTTCATTGATTAAAAGTCATACGACATCTACAAAAATAATCGAACTTTAACAAACACTTAACAAAGATAAAATCTAAGTTTTCTTCATCGAAACTACAACCGTTGAGCAGATCTTCTCTGTGGTGCGGCCCCTTATTAACCGCGCTGGTAAAAACAGCCAATTTCAAGGGACTATCTAACGATTTGATGTAGAGATGAACTTGATGTGTTCGAGAAGCCAACCATAATTGCAAGCCCATATAACTCTTCTTCAAAGAACCAAACGAACCAAAACACAAAACATCCCGCAGATCTGCGATCCCGGACATAAAACACACTAAAAAACAAACTAAAACTAAACTCACACACCAAACCCAATACATAGGACTAACTACCCAATAAATGGGACTATTATTGAAAGAAAAGAGGAAAATCACATGAAAAAGACAAACGGGAGCCTCCGGTCGGTGGAGGAGCCACCGCCGGAGGAAAGAGCAGAGGGAGGCTGTGTTGGTTTTGGAGAGAGAAGAGAGAGGTTAGAGAAAAGAGGAAAAGAGATTACCCACATTAACATGATATTATTCACTTTAGATCGAATATGTTCAAATTTATTTTTATATAATTTCTAAAAATCTTATACTAATAAAATAAACTTGCTACTTACAAATTAACTTCCCTCCCACATCATAATGACGTAGAATTACTTCCAACCAGTGTTCTAAAAATCGGCCTAGGCTGCCGATTAATCGTCGCCTAGGCGCTAGGCGGCCAAAAAATGCCTAAATTCTACAAAAATCGGTCATTCGGCAATTTTTATTAGGTGGCTCCTAGAAGGACTTAGGCAGTATTAGACGGGATTAGACAGTTTAATTAGTAAGGTGGGAATAATCGATTAGGCGGCGATTAATCGGTCCTAGGAGGTATTATGCGTAATTAATCGATCAAATTTTAAAAAAATAGTCAAATTTAGAATAAAATTTTAAAAATCCAAATTTTTAAAATAAAAAATATACTTTACACAAGGGTAAATTCACTAATCATATTTATTAATAAAATGAAGATATTTATAACTTCACTTATATAAAATATATTTTTAAATATTAAAATTAAACTATATACAAAATAAGATTTTAATACATACAATTAATATTCCGATTAATCATTTAGCAAAAAAAAAAAATTCCGATTAATCAAGATTAATCACTAGAAGATAGACTTACCCGCCTACTAATTCTCGGAACATTGCTTCCAACAAATACATATGAAACAAATAGGGAAAATAAATTATTTCATCCTTAAATTATATGCTGTTTTTGGTTTAGGTCCCTGAACTATAAAAAACAATATCTGAATACCTAAACATTTAAAATTTCTGATTGACATCCTTCCGGACGTTAGACAATGATGACGTGACAATGTCAGAAAAATCGAAATTTTACGGAATGAGGTGAAAATTTAATACGTTAATCTACGAGTGATTATAAGAGTATGGATGGTGAAAGTTTTCGATTTTGAATTCACTAACATATCGAAAGCTGCACTTTAATTTCAAGAACACAAAAAAAAACTTACTAAAATCTGCAGATTTCTATATGTTAGTGAACTCGAAATTGAAAACTTTCACCACCCGTGTTCTTGTAATCAGTCGTAGATTAACACGTCAACTTTTTACTTCATTCCGTGAAATTTCGATTTTTCCGACATTGTCACGTCATCATTGACTAACGTCCGTTAGTCAAAAACTGACGGAAGGATGTCAATCAAAAATTTTAAAAATTTAGGCATTCAGATTTTTTTTTTTATAATTCAGAGACCTAAACCAAAAACATGATATAGTTTAAGCATGAAATAATTTATTTACCGAAACAAATACATATGAATCCATATTGATAGTGGGCTAGAGTGTGTCCACATTTAGGATCTCTCAACCTTTACTTTGTCTTGATATTAAACAAAATCTAATGGAGTTTTATACAAATATCTGCTTACATCACAGCCACACTTTCTTAGAAAAGTCTGGAACTTTTATAACACCATCTTCATTTCTCCTCTCTCTCTGATTAATTTTCTTATCTAATCCACATTACAAAACACCCACAAATACACACATTAAAAACACACACTTGTATCTACAATACATACATTTCTCTATAACTTCCTCAACAGAAAAACCTTATATCTCTCTCATTAAAAACCAACAACATATTCTTGAAAAAGATTTAATAATTTATTGTGTTTTAGATTCCTTTCTTTCTCTCTCTCCTTGTGAAACACACAAGTTGCTCAAAGACTATAAAGATTATATTTTTATTCAAGAAAGATAAAAATAAGTAGTGGGTATTTATTTCTTTATAATGTGTTTGCAAGATACAGAGCAAGTTTGTGAAGGAATGGAGAAGTTGGGTTGTGATGAGAATCCTCAGGAATGGCCTTTGATGAATACCCAGATCGAGAATTGTTGTAAAAGCTTGACAAAATGTGAAGATGATGATGAAAATGATGATTTTGAGCAGATTACTCATTTGGGTGATTCTTTTCCTGTATGTATATGTTTTTTTGTTTGTTTTTATGATTTTTTGATGTTTATGTTGGTGGGTTTTTTGTTTGGTCAAGTAAAGGTGAAGACTTTGTGTGTTTTTTGTGGTGGTTGGTCAATTTTGGGTTGGTTCATGTATGTATGTGTATGTTTGTGTGTTTTGATTATGATGATCTTGATCTGTTTTTGTTTGAGTTATGGATGTTTTTGTTTTGTTGATTGCTTTAGTTGCATAGTTTGAGTTTGAATTTGGATTTGAATTTGACATGTTTAGGAAGAAATTTATTGGGTCGTAGTTTGATGGTACATGGGAATTTATGGAACTACCTGTTTGTAGTTCTTATCTGGTTGATTGTGCTGGACATGCTTTGTTTTGAAAGGCAAGTGAATATAGGTCTTATTTGATAGTTCCACACTTATGCCTCAACGGAGGCTCGAACGGTCAATCTCTTGTTATAAAGAGAAGGTATCTATCTTTGAGAGAGGAGGGGTGTCCACTAGGCTACTGTGTCAGGTTTTTTTGTTGAATGTTTTGTTAAGTTTTGGGAGAGGATTTTCTCTTACGATTAGTAAGCAATTTTTTTTTAATAAGGAATATAATGTGTGGTTCGGTTCGGTTACTTATTAGATATATTCCTTATGTTTTGTGGGATGCATTTATGTTTCTATTCTCAATCTCATTTCATTGATCTCTAATGGTCGAAATGTGAGCCGTTTTCATAAAGTGATCGCCGAGTTGTCTCCTTTGTTTAAGGGTTGTGTTTCTTTCCTAATTTATCATTTTCATGAGAGCTAATTTTGTAACTTACCACATCTTTCATTGAACTGATAGCTTTATTAATTGAAATGCCTGAAATAGTAGCTTAAATCAATTAGCTATTATTTATAGTGGTAATGGTCGATGCAACAACATGAGATGTAATAGTCCCTTACGGACTATTTATGATCACCTTCTGGTTCTTTTGGGGGACAAAATAATCCCACCCTCTCCCTGGGTTAGGTTTCAATGGTTTATTAATCACATGGAAATGGACTATAGCATGTCAGTCTATGAGACACCTTAAGGACTGAACTTTCAATGAACTTGGAGCAAATAGGCAAATTGTCCAGGATTTATTAACCCTAGGTGACAAACATGGCCTTATCATATGTACTTATATCTTTGAAGATTTGTTATGTCTGCACCATGTGTCCAGTCTATCACCCTGCATCCTAGAGCCTAAAGTCAGAAGCAGTTGCACATAAGATGATTGTGTTTTCCAACCACAAATCAGGACAACACCTTTTCTTAAGTAATTATGATCTTGTACATTGGCATATTGTCTAGTTTTTTTTTATAATTGCAGTTGTTTATTCGATATTTGGGAACTTTTGTTTTTGCATAGCATGTAAATTTTAACTATCAGATGCATCGTAGCAAATTCCAGATCCAATACAACATAGATACAGAATAAATATATAGCTCTTGTTGTGTTTTCTGAAATTAAAATCGTCTAATCAGTCCCTTTATTTTCAGCTCGAGAAAATTTGTGAAGATACAGTTGTTGCAGACAAAAAACAGAACTTGTTAAGTGAATTCATTCCTTCCCTTCGTTCTGGCGAATGGTCTGATATTGGTCATCGTTCTTACATGGAGGATACTCACATATGTATTGCAGACCTTGCTAAGAAGTTTGGTTATCCATTTGGAAAGGAAGCGATCTCCTTCTATGGTGTAAGTCCTTTTTGACAATTTTCACTTCTCGACAGGAATCACAATTATGAAAACTAATAGATGTGCTAATAAAAATGTCACTGCAACAATTTGTACAGTGAATTGATACACCATTTCTTAGTTGGTTGAGTAATGTTGCTCAGGTTGTTATAAATTGAGTAATAAGATGTCTTTGTTTAGATAGAATGAGATAGTTTGCTAATTGTGCAGCGTTAGGCGTACATGCAGTCAGCAGACATTTGTATATGAACTCATGTTTAGGCCAACAGATCTATTCTTGCAAGATGATGTCCGTGATTGGTTGGCTAAATCCTAAAAATAAGTGTTAAATAATATATGAGCCATTTAAGACCTTCATCCGATACCTAAAACCCATCCGACACCTTAAGGTTTTAGAGTTGTTACTAACATGGATTCAGGGAGGGGTCTCAGGTTATGACATGAGTTACGCGAAGCAGGCGACTTTCGGCATTAGAAGACCACGGGCAATTTCAATATTTTAGGGTGTACGGGTACAGCAACAAATAGATTTATAGTTTTTTTTTTAAAAGTATATATACACGTTCAAAAGATTAAAACATAAAATACACCATGCATTTTCAAATCTCAACATTTCAACTCGCGCTCTATTTCTGGCTCATCAAGTGAGAGAGAAGCACGGGTGAATAGAATTAGCGTTTTGTTCTTCTAGTTTAGTGGGGATGGGTATTGTGGTAATTTTGGTGTCCCCAAAACGTCACCACTTCAAGCCTGCCGTCGAAACATCCCCAAGCTGTGCCCGTCACGTACCCCATACACGAGACCTCCCCAAACTTGGATACGTCCACTGGCAGGCGTCTCCATGCTTCAAAGCGGGCTGCAACCATCTGCAATCATTATGCCGCTGATAAATTTTTTTGGCGTTGTGTAAATTGGATGAATTCGTCACGATTTATGACATCGCCATCTAGTTTATAGCAAGACCTAGGAATCTGAAACAAGAGAGTTTATAGAAGTCTACTACCATAGACTTCTGCTTAATGACTTTCAGCAGAATGACACTTTTTCATTAGGGAGTGGATCATTCTATTTGCTCGGTTTCATGACCAGTGCTAAATACTAAAAGGGGGTAGAGACCTCTGCGCCTGGTTCAGCTTCTTTCACATATTATGATTAAGCCGATACATTAGAAACCACCACTCTTGTGGTGTCAGAAATGTTACATCTTTCTTTGTCATGTGTTACCCTTTTCATACTTGTAGGCAATGTATTTATTTTGGCCATTATCAATGCGCAACAAGTATGCAAAGGAAACAAGAAATTAATAAAAGGTTTAGTTAAGTAAACTACTAAACTTTTAGCATCAAGTCAGGTTTAGCTTTGTTTAGAGGTTAAGGAGGAGGAATTTACTGCTTGTAGTTCTGATCGACGTTCTCATTTTGTTTTTATTCAAAATTTAATCTCTGAACAAATTAGCATATGATTCTGTTCTGTAGATACATAAGCTAGTAAGGAACAAATCATGTTCCTTTTACTTAATTTTTTTTTACTCCCCATTAATTTTCGTTGCATTCGAGCTAGATTATATAACTCTCGCACTCTCAGCCCAACTTTTTATTGATGTAGATCAAGTACAAGCATCTATTTTATATGTTATTCAGATATATATCTGTCTGAACTTCCAATTGATTTACAGGTGTTTGATGGTCATGGGGGAAAAAGTGCAGCACATTTTGTCCGAGATCATTTGCCAAGGGTCATTGTCGAGGATGCTGATTTTCCTATTGAACTTGAAAAAGTAGTTACAAGATCATTCATGGAGACTGATGCTGCCTTTGCTAAGTCATGCTCTATTGAGTCTGCCTTGTCATCTGGAACAACTGCCCTTACTGCAATGATATTTGGGAGGTGAGTTGAACTTCCTTTTTTCTCAACCATTGATTGGATTTAGCTCTTTCTATCTTAAGGTAATAAGCCTTATGCTGTTAAACGATCCTCATACTAGGTGTGGCATCTCAAATTCACAGTGGTTACATTAAAATACTTTCAGATTGATTCATAAAAAAATATGACATTAAACGAGAGGTTGGATGTTTTCTCTGTGCAACCCAACACAAAACCGGACCCAAACATTTGTGCGGTCCCTTGATTAAATGAACATGGATGTATATTAGACTCGGTGGATATGAATGCATCTTTTGAATATACAAAATTAGGATCCCGCTGCGCATCTATGTAACACTCTGTTATTGGGCTTGAATAGGAATGCCAAATGTTATATTTGTTTCATGTTATAAATTTGATATGTTTGTGCAGATCTTTACTTGTCGCAAATGCTGGAGATTGCCGGGCAGTCTTATCTAGGCATGGAGTGGCTGTGGAGATGTCAAAAGATCACAGGCCTTGCTGTAACATTGAAAGGACGAGAATCGAGTCCTTGGGTGGATTCATAGATGATGGATATTTAAATGGCCAGTTGGGGGTTACTCGAGCATTAGGAGATTGGCATATCCAAGGACTGAAAGAAAATGGTGCCCAAACTGGCCCCCTCAGCGCTGAACCGGAACTTAAATTAGTAACACTTACAAAAGAAGATGAATTCTTGATAATTGGTAGTGATGGAATCTGGGACGTATTTCGTAGCCAAAATGCAGTAGATTATGTCCGCAGGAGACTCCAGGAGCACAATGATGTGAAGCTTTGCTGCAAGGAAGTAGTAGAAGAAGCGATGAAGAGGGGAGCAATCGACAACTTGACGGTGGTGATTGTTTGTTTTCACTCGGAGCCACCTCCTAACATGGTGATTCAAAAGGGTAGAGTCCGGAGAAGCATTTCCGCGGAGGGGCTTCAAAATCTCAGGTTTCATCTTGATGGATAGAGAGACCACACTTTAATTCCTGGCAATTCAATGATACATTTATATGATGACGATGAAACGATGATAGACTACCTTGTGGTAAAGTAGGCGATTGTTGTAAATAATATTCATCCCTAGGAAATAATATAGAAGTAAAACTGCAATTGCTTGCCAAAATGTAAGGGAAATATTAATAAGATTTGAGGGAAGAATACCATTGTATTCCACTTTGGGAAATAGCAATCTGTAAATGGATTTGTGGTACCAACTTGTATGGTCCTGTGTCATTCAATTGAACTTTGTGTAGCGAACTTTGATCCTTGTGGTGTATGAAACGAGAACTCACATCTAAGTGCAGGAAGTACTATTTGAACAATTCAGCTTGTTTTTACCTATTATGATTACTTCAGGATTTGGTATTATTTCATCTTTTTCATTAGATATCTATTAGTGATATTATCTATCCACCATTTGGTACCTAATTTTGGTTAATTACCCTTTTTGTCAGTAGGAATTTAGCACTGTTCTTAAGAGTTATACACGAGTAGCTTGATGTCATGTTTTCGACAAGACTTGGACCCTCAACCTCGTGTAGAGGAAATGAGGGGGTTAATGCCAGTAGTGCAAGAGCTATATGGTTATATGCATGTGCTTCAATTTACAATTAGTATGGTAGAATGTTATATTTCTGAGTATGGTTTATCCTTACGAATTTAGCGGACACCTGCATACCTGACTACCTGATGTACATTTAACTTTTTAAAACCCGAGTGCTTGATTTTCCTATAATTCATTCACAAGTAGCTGGGTTTCATGTTTTATCTATGAACACACCGCACCTGATAATCATATGATTCATTATTTCATTCACACGCAGCTTGGACTCATGTTTAAAGTGTGGACACCTGAGTACCTGATACACATGATTACTAGTAGCTTGGCCTTCTGTTATAATTCTGAATACCTTACCATCCTTACAATTTGTTCCGAACACCGGAGTACGCCTTATGGCTTATAGCTTGCCAGCTTGGTTTCTGAAGTGGATTCTGAGTACCAATAATTTTTACAGTTTACAGCAAACATTGAGTCTTTAGTTGTACAGTAAATATAAATCTTGATCACCAAATCAACACAAACATTTTATTCAGAAAATAAGTCCAAAAGAAATGGTGACGAAATACGTATACATCGTCTCCAAACGATTCAAATGTATCAAGAGTGTCTCAATTAACTTGTATGTAACTGTTATAATACAAAAAGTTTGTACATGATTGCTATAGCCTATATATCAGAAAATCCATTTCCAAAAAAATAAAATAAAAAATAGAAATGAATTCGTGGTCCGTACATGCTTCTGAGTATACTAGGTATAATGGGTTTGGTTTGAATACTGTTGTGGTGTGGCTTTGCTTACGTTAGCCATGAGCCAAGCCAAAGCCATCTTCCCTCATTCTGCTTCCCTTTGACCTCACTTTTAACAACTTGGAACAACAATAACCCTGCAATAGAGAGCGATAGAACAAGCATAAAGAATACACTGTTCCATCCTCTGGTTGAAATATATCCAGCAAGAAGCGGGCCAAGAGCAGCTCCAACAGATCCAGTACCGTCTATAATTGCAGTTACAGTAGCCAAAGCACGAGAATTTCCTGTAAGTGTACTCTGCGTACCAAGATCAGCCGCAACTGCAGTTGTTATTAATGAGTATGGCCCATTTACAAGCAATCCCGAGAGGAGCATTAAGAGAACGTTTGCAAACATAGATATGCTCCCATAAATGCGGTAGCACACGAGGGCAGGAATGGATAATATCAGAAACATGACTGATGTAACTGCACGAGCTTCAATCTTATCAGAAATAAAACCAGCCAAAACTCCTCCAGCAACTCCACCAACATCAAATATTGTGGAAAGGATCCCAGCACTTTTGTGTGACAAATGCACACCAGCAACAGCTACAGTTGCAAAAATAAGGAATATATAACAGTAATTTACCATAGTACAACTGCAGAAGCAAATATACATTGTTTTTTGCTAATTCTTAAGAGCAACTTTAACCTAACTAAATCAAATATTCTTCTGTATGAGTTACAGGAATGTGATGAGTACAAGCTTGGCTAATATGTGTTTAGGAGGGTAGATTTTGTGATTCAAAGAATTTTTACGACACAGCTGCTTGCAATGTACACATATGTAAAAGTTAAACTAAGAAAAGTTCATATGAGCTAATAGCCTAATACAACAATAGAATCTCCAAGTTAGAAGCACAGAAGGTATAAAAGTTATGTTTGAAGTGTACACTCACCGCTCAAGTATGGTTAATAGGACAGCAACATATTAAGTACTTACTACTTAGGTCATAAATATATCAAATGCCAAATACAGAGCAGCAACTTTTGTGACTCCAAAGTACACATAGTCTTACACTACAAATCCGAAGCAATGTATTGATTGACAACACATGCAAAACTTTGAAAAAGGGATCAATTTTCTACCAAATTGGAAGTACTGCAATTTACAAGAAAAGTAAAGTGAGCCAGCAAGTACCTGTGTGCCTTATGTAGAATGGTAGCCAATACAAGAACGTGTAAGCAACTAGTTTTGAGAAGAAAAGGCAAAATGCAAACTGCACCACACCCGGTAACCTCCACGCTTCCAAGAACCCAATCGCAGCCTTGGACTCAAAATTCTCACCTTCATCCAATCCCACACCTTCAGTTTCCATTTTTTCCGAATTCACCAATGCCTCTCCTTCCACACTCATCTCAACCTCCTTCTCCATCAACTCCAACCCAATATCCTCCGGACACACAACAAGAAACAAATAAACCAATACCGCCAGCACAAGAATCAAAATCCCAGGCAACGCAAAAGACCATCCCCATCCAAACCCTAAAACCGAAGAAGCCACAACAGAACCAACAATATTCCCAACCGATGTATGCGAATTCCACGCACCCATAATCAACCCTCTCTTCGATTTCCCAAACCAATTCCCCATTACCGCCACAACACAAGGCCACCCAATCGACTGAAACAACCCACACACAATCTGTACAACCACAAAAAACCCTAACACATGTACATTCCACCAATACCCCAACCCGAAAACCACAGTAAAAACACCACTCCCCACCATCCCAACAGTCAAAAAAACCCGAAGATTAATCTGATCACCAATATGACCCGAAAAGTACATTCCAACAGAGTAAGCTGACAAGAAAGCAAGATCAAGTTCCCCTAACCTATGTGGACCATGAGAATCATCAAATGGGGCCCACCCAGAATGAGAATTATGATCATCTTGAGGAGATAAAACTGATTTTACAATACTAGGAGGCTTTCTTGAGGCATGAAATGAAGCATAAGCTAAGAAAGTGAGAAAAAGAACAGAGATTTGATGAAAAGTTAAGGTTTTGTTGGGGGATTTGAGATTTGGGAAGAGTATAAAGCCTGGTGGAGGATCTTGAATTTGTGTTGGTGGGGTTTCAAGTTCTTGCATTTTAATGCGTTCTTAAACAAATTTTATATGAGATTGAAACACAAACATATATACATACACAGTTGCACACATATATTTATGTTCTTGATTATAGAGAGAGTTAAGATTAGTACAACTTACAGAGATGAATGCGTGGAGTTTGTAGGAATCAGACAGAGAGTCATGAGTGTTGTTTTAGGACAAGATCTATGTCATCCTCTTTGAATGTTAGAAATTTGGTGAGGGGATCCTTTTTTTTTTCCTTGTGTTAGAAATTTCTACATTTTTTTAGGTGATTTGTCCTAGAAGTATTAAAATTTATTTAAAATCTATACTATACTATTATAAAGTAAACTAACTATATTTTTTGTAGTTTTAATTCAAAGTAAACTAGAGATATTTTGTAGTTTATAATTTAGTTAACCAAACTATTCACCATCATTAGATTTTCACATGGTTGTAAAAATCGGTAATCGGTATATATCGGTTGAGCAACCGATTTAAGATTAATCGGGTAATCGAGGATTAATCGGAAGAATTAATCGGAGTATTAATCGGATATTATAATAATATTTAATATATTAGTCTATTTTACAATTAAACATATCATTTTAAATAAATTCATAGGATTAATCGGATTTCAAAAATCGAATCGGTTGGTTACCGTACAGAGGATTAATCGGGGATTAATCGGTTAAATCGGGAATTTTTAGAACCGTGGATTTTCAATTCAAATAGATGATGATTGTTAAATACAAAATACTAAAAAATGTTATATACAAAGGTCTAAAATTCGATTTCCGCAAAAATATATTAATTTATATTTAATAATAAAAATTATTATATATAAAGATTTAAGGTTCTAAGTCTTCCAATAACATATTAAAATTAATATTTATAATATCATATACATTATAAATAAATTATATTAAAAATAAAAGTTCGATTCCCACGATATATTGATTATATTTAACAAAAATTATTATATATAAAAATTTAAGCTTCGAATTTTTCTAATAACATATCAAAATTAATATTTACAATATCATATTACATCTATCTATTCTATTATATTAAAGCCGAAATATTAAAAGTTTGGTTGGTTGGTTGGTTGGTACCTATTGATTTTACTTATTTACCCTTACTTAATTACGTATTAAAGCCGAAACATTAAAAGTTTGGTTGGTTGGTTGGTTGGTACCTATTGATTTTACTTATTTACCCTTACTTAATTACAGATAAAATCTTTTTTTATATTTTATCTAACTAAATTTTTTTCTTTACTAATCAATTTCCTTTTTCAGGTCAAACATGTTACCTTTAAAATTTTTGCTTTGCTAATCAATTTCCTTTTTCAGATTAAACATGTTACCTTTTCTTTTCTTTTTAATAACTAAGCAATTTCCTTTTTCAGGTAAAATATAATATCTTCTATATGTTATCTAACTAAAAAGCATATTATAATTACTATTAACTAATTAATTAATTTTTTCATTCAAATTATCTTTTCGCTTTTCTCTAACTAAAATATCTCTTTTTCCAATTATATCACAGGTTACCATTTAAAAATCTTCTTTTATATTTTATTTAACTAACTAAATTTTTTTCTTTACTAATCAATTTCCTTTTTCAGGTTAAACATGTTACCTTTAAAATTTTTGCTTTGCTAATCAATTTCCTTTTTCAGGTTAAACAGGTTACCTTTTCTTTTCTTATTAATAACTAAGCAGTTTCCTTTTTCAGGTAAAATATAATATCTTCTATATGTTATCTAACTAAAAAGCATATTATAATTACTATTAACTAATTAATTAATTTTTTCATTCAAATTATCTTTTCGCTTTTCTCTAACTAAAATATCTCTTTTTCCAATTATATCACGGGTTACCATTTAAAAATCTTCTTTTATATTTTATTTAACTAAAATTTAATCAATTTACTTTTTCAGGTTAAACATGTTACCTTTTTCTTTTCTTTTTAATAACTAAGCAGTTTCCTTTTTCAGGTAAAATATAATATATTATATATGTTATCTAACTAAAAAGCATATTATAATTACTATTAACTAATTAATTAATTTTTTCATTCAAATTATATTTTCTCTAACTAAAATATCTCTTTTTCCAATTATATCACGGGTTACCATTTAAAAATAATCTTTTATATTTTATTTAATTAAAAATTTTAGTTTACTAATCAATCCACTTTTTCAAGTTAAACATGTTACAATTTTTTTTAATAACTAAGCAGTTTCCTTTTTCAGGTAAAATGTAATATCTTTTATATTTTATTTAATTAAAAAACAAATTATAATTACTGTTAACTAATAAATTAATTTTTTATCTTTTCTCTTTTCTCTAACTAAATTATTTTTTTTCCAATTATATCACGGGTTACCTTATTCAGCCAAAACAAGTTACCTTTTTTATTTTCTCTAACTAAAACCTCTCTTTTTCAAATTATGATTCTATTTAATAAAAATAAAATCATAATATTATAATGTTATTAATTAACCGATTACCTTTTCAGCTAAAAATGTATCATCTTTTCTATTTTTTCTAATTAAAATTCTTTTTTAAAAAATATCATGGGTAACATTAATTTCTCATTTTCTAAAAATATTATCAACAATTTTATTTTATAAAATAGCAATTAAATTATAATTACTATAAAGTATAAACTAATCAATTACCATTTTCATCTAAAGTATGTCACCTTTTAATTTTCACGTTACCTTTTTCTATTTTTTCAAACTTAAATTTCTCTTTTTCCAATTATATCATGGACGACTCTATTTAATAAAATTAAATAATAATATTATAATACTAATATTAACGATTATCCTTTTTAGCTAAAACGTATCATCTTTTTCTTATATTATCTAACTAAAATTCCTTTTTAGAAATATCATGAGCAACATTAATTTCTCCTTTTCTAAAAACATTACGAGCAATTTTATTTTGTAAAATAACATAATTAAATTATAATTACTGTAAATTAATGAATTACCCTTTTCACCTAAAAAATATTACCTTTTTAATTTTCTCTAACTAAATCCTCTCTTTTTTCAATTATATCACGGGCATTCTATTTAATAAAACAAAATAATAATTTTATAATTACTAATAAATAACTTATTACCTTTTCAACTAAAACCTATCGCATTTTCTATATTTTTTTTTAACTAAAATCATTCCTTTTAAAGAAATATCATGGATAACATTTATATAATTATGATCATCATCTCATTTAAATATTTAAGCCTCCAAAATTCATATTTAAAAAAAGTTAATAATTTTTTTTTACAATATTAAAAAAATCCGTGCATCGCACGGGTTTTAAGCTAGTACTATTATATTAAAACCGAAACATTGAAAGTTTTGGTTTTCGGTTTGGTTATTTGGTTTTTGGTTTGGTTATCCTAATTATTAAAATAAATAATGACATGATCCTAATTTTTAAAATAAATAATGACATAATATAATTAATGGTAATTAGTCATTACTATTTTCACATCTACTTTTAGTTGAATATATTACCTTTTATAAAAATATCAATCATACCATATCTTCAAATCATTAATAGTATCAATCGTACCATATCTTCAAATCATTAATATTTCCTTTGTAATTAAAATACGTTATTTTTTTTAAAAAAAAACTAATCTTACACTATTATATTAAAGCCGAAACATTGAAAGTTTTGGTTTTCGGTTTGGTTATTTGGTTTTCGGTTTGGTTATCCTAATTATTAAAATAAATAATGACATAATCCTAATTATTAAAATAAATAATGACATAATATAATTAATGGTAATTAGTCATTACTATTTTCACATCTACTTTTAGTTGAAGCTATTACCTTTTATAAAAATATCAATCATACCATATTTTCAAATCATTAGTATTATCAATCGTACCATATCTTCAAATCATTAATATTTCCTTTGTAATTAAAATACGTTATCTTTTTTTTTTTAAAAACTAATCTTACAATCATTAATATATACCCAAAAATATCACACCATATTTTCAATTATTAATAAAAGAGTATATTAAAAATCCCTATACATTGTTTATAATAAGAAAATATTAGTATAATATGTAAATATGAGTATATTAAATTATATTAAATTAAAATTTAAAAAATTATTAAATTGACAATTATATAAAAACATAATTGTACCATTAACTAAAATTTAATAAATACCTAAAATATCTTATCTTTCAATCAATTTAAAAGACGTTTACTTTTATTTGAACATATTATCTTTTATACACACCTAAAATATCGTATTTTCCAATCATTAATATTTCTTTCCTAATTAAAACACGTTACCTTTTAATTTAAAACATAATTTTGCAATCATAATCATCCAATCATTAATATTTCTTTTCTAATTAAATACACAACCTTTTAATTTAAAACATAAATTTATAATCATTAATGTATAAAAAAAAACCCGTTCATCGCACGGGTTATAAGCTAGTATCTATAATAAGCAAAAAGGGGTATAATTTGTAGTTGGTTATCCCCTCTTTTTGGTTATCCTTTAATTTTAATTAATTTTAATTATATAAAATAAAAAAATAAATCTATACACGTTAATACTTGATAGTTGTATAGTGAACATAAAACACTCACTCGTTTCCCAAACCTCTCAGAAACACTCTGCACAATACCTCCATCCACGCCCGTATCAACTTCCCTTTTAATAACAAATTTATTAATTTTAAATAAAAATTACGGTAAGTAAAATGCTTATAATTTGTAGTTTTGTTCATTTTGATCATACATTTTAAGCTTAATTTTTAGATTTTTTAAATCATATTAATCAAAATCGTTAGATGTAATACTAAAAATTGTTCTTTAAAAATATTAAATTTCACATCTCAATAACAACATAGTAATATTAAAATTTATTATATAAGTCCAAATATTAAAAAAAAAAAAATATTCATCACATGTTATTGTTTTTTATTTTATTTAATCATAAGAATTTAAATTTAAAAAAAATCAAAAGCAAGCAAAAAGGGGTATAATTTGTATTTTGGTTATCCCCTATTTTTGGTTATCCTTTAATTTTAATTAATTTTATTTATATAAAATTTATTTTATAAGTCCAAAAATTAAAAAAAAATTATATTCATCACATGTTATTGTTTTTTTTATTTTATTTAATCATAAAAATTTAAATTTTAAAAAAAATTAAAAGCAACCCGTGCGTTGCACGGGCTATAAGCTAGTTATAAATAAATTATAAAAATTTAAAAGTAATCCGTCGTTTGCACGGGCCGGACTACAACAACACAACACAACGTACTCAATATATCCCACAAAGGAGCAATTATTAGAATAAATCATGTATATATACAACATAATAATATATATACATAATAATATACATGAATCTCCTGATCAAGACTATGAGTATAATTAATAGCGCGGAAGCGTACCTGAATCGAAAGAGGCCATTAATGATCGTGAGAGAGTCCGAAGAACGTAAGTACTTGAGGGGTTTGATCTTCACTATTCTCCTCTATATGTAAGGATGGGTGGGTGTATTTTCTGAATATTATGAGAAGCGTATCTTTTTTTTTCACATAAAATTTCATTATATAGAGGGAATAATGAGACCAACCCTAATAGGCTAAACCCATAACCGTCCATCAAAATTATGGGCTTGGGTACTTAAGCCATTACACAATACTCAATATATCCCACAAAGATAGAAATATTATTTTCGATTTTTGACATCGGCAGTAATCGAACCCGTGACCTCACGGTTTACGAATTGGGGACTTGACAAAACTCAACCCCTTATTTGCACGGGCCGGACTATATTATAAAAATAGTAGAATTCATACTCATTCCGTCATTCGTTACTTTTACTTGGGTAAGGGGATTGGAGTTGATTTTGTTGATGTTTACCTGAGTCCTGGACCTTGAAATTAGGGCGGTTCTCTGAATATTAAGATTCGGTAACAATGGGAACATTGTACTTGTTCCAATCTGTGTAAGTTCCTTCATTTTCTATGCCCTAATCTCTTTTCCTTCACTTTCCCCCAATTTATATATTTTGTCTATATATATTTTGTCAATTAGATGATGATGATGATACTTCTTAATATGTATAAACGTCAGTTCCATACCCTAATTACCAAACATCTAATTTTGCACACCAAGAGCAACCTGTGTTTAACAACCCCCATTATTCGTAATTATGCTGCCAAAACAAATGTGGATTCTTCAGATTTCAAGATTTCATTTCTTAAGAATAAATGTGGCTTGTCTGGAAAATCCCTGATTACTGCTTGTAAATATGTTGATCTTGATTCCTCTGATCAAAGACCCGACTCCGTTCTCGAGCTCTTCCGATCCTTTGGATTCCCCCTTTCCAGTATTACCAAAATCGTTTCTTATCATCCCAGCATTCTCGGTAAATATCATCCTGAACAAGTCATAAGGCCAAAGCTTGATTTTTTACTTTCTACCACCCAATCTCAAGCTGATGTAGTTGCTATTGTTACCAAATCCCCGAAAATTCTCGCTACAAGTCTCAACGACTACCTAAAACCTTCTATTGATCTGCTCAACTCTGTCACGGGTTCTTACCCCATTACAATTTCTGTCCTGAAACACAATCCATATATTTTAACTCAAAACCTTCCAAAATCTTTTTTGTTAAATACTGAGTTTCTCCTTGCACACGGCGTTCCCCATTTCCAGATATTGAAACTTTTAACAAGTTATGGTCCAGTGTTAGGTACATCACACGACAAATTCCGTCATGTTTTGTTAAAGCTTAAGGATTTGGATTTTGATCTTGAGTCTTCATATTTTTGCAGTGCTATCAATGCATTGTGTTTTGTCCCTGACTCTACTTGGGAATCTAGATGTGTGTTGTTTACAAGCTTTGGTTTCTCCAATCATGAAATACTTTCCATGTTCAAGAAGCTGCCATGTGTCATGGCTTACGGTGAGAAGAATATTAATGAAAAGATGGTGTTCTTTCTGAACAAATTGCAGTGGACACCACTTAGGTTGTCAAGTAGCCCAGTTATACTTAATTATAGCTTAAAGACGAGAACTATCCCAAGGTGTTCGGTTCTGCAAGTCTTGGCCTCAAAAATCAACACTAGTGAGAGATACATGTTACCGTCGATATTGATGTTGACGGAGAAAAAATTTATCAAAAATTTTGTAGCTCCACATAAAGATGAAGTTCCTGGGGTAATGGAGGCATACCAGGGGAAGTTGAGTTTTAATGAATACACTTTTAAACAGAAGGGACAGTTAAGGTTGAAGCCAGCGTGATATTGATTTTACACCACTTTTGTTACTGTAATAGCAGTTATACTGGGAAGGGAATGAATGCAATTATGAAGTTTATCGTGTTAAACTGCAAGTCTTTAGTCTATATAGGTTGTCGAACACACCAAGTTATCTTGCTTATAGCTTGGAGAAGACGGCCATTTAAGGTTTTAGTTGAGCAAACTCTGGTGTCTAATACGATAGCATTCACAACAGCTTCATGCCACCAACAATAGTGCAAATGACTGAAGTTAAATTCTTTAAAAATCTTGCAGCCAAACTCATGGGTGAATTTCGTTAAGTACTGGATTCTTACCAAGGTAAGTTGGGATCTGATGAATGACAGTTTAAATATTAACCCTGAAGTAGATATTTTAACCGTTTTGATAGTTAATGAATGAATCGTCACTTTGTAAAGATGGTTAATTGTTTGTTACTGTCATGTCTGTAGAGTTGCTTATGGTTCTAACTTCTGACCTACTTTCTATATGTTTAATTACTTTATATCATGATCTTCGTTAATGCAATATTTTCTTGCATTCACCAATACATAGTTGAATTCACTATTTGTCGTTGGACAATATCTATGGAGGTGGCACATTACAACTTTTCACAATTGGTTACTTTAATGCGACATGGTAAGCAACAGCCGGTTTTAATAAGACTTTTTCAGATGAAGTTATGAGTGGAGGCATCAATCTATCAATATGTTCACAAGCTAACCCTTTAAGATTCCTTTTATTTTAAGATGCAAAGCTACTTTTATCTTATTATACTCCCTCCGTCCCTCCCAATTCTTTACAATTGGGTTGGGCACGGAGATTAAGAAATGAAAAAAAAGTAAGTGGGAAGAGAAAGAAAGTGAGTGGAAAGTGGGTAAAATTGTGGGACCTATCAATATTTAAGTAATAGATTAGAAGGATGGAGGAAAGTAGTGGAAAATGGTGGGCCCTTTTTATTTGTTTAAAGGTTAAAACTTTACTATTTTTGGAAAGTTTGGAAATGTAAAGAATTGGAAGGGACATCCCAAAATGGAAAATGTAAAGAATTGGGAGGGACAGAGGGAGTAGCATTTTTTTCCACTTTTAATTCATTTTTTTTTTATTTTCTGTTCAAATCTGACTGTACTCCTCATCCCATATCAAGGCTAGTTTGTCTTAAAAGTGTTAAACTTTTATTTAGTAGTAAATGGCTTTCTTTGCAATAGTTGGCTTTCCTAGTATTATTTTATAAATAAATTCATCTGAATTCACAATTAAGTCATTATTGAACCTATTCACATCCTTCAGCCTAAATACCTTACATTATCTATATGCATTTCAGAAGTCTATTATTGAACAACTAATTTTGTAACATGTAGATGGGGAATTTAACTGAGCTCCCTTCTTTAGCATTGCTCACTCATTTATATAGTGTGGGCCACATAATAGAATATAGGTAACTGAAACTCAACCAATACTTCATGAACATTAGTGAAATGTAGAGGTTTGCGGCTGGCCTTGTGCCTTGAATTTGTGTATACATAACATACTATTAACATATATATATATATATATATATATATTTTTAATCAAATCAAATAATTGAAAATAGTTTTTGTGTTACTGATTTAAGAAGATACTCTCCCATCATTCCAGGATGTTGGTTTGAGATTATCTTGTTTTTTGTTTTATTGCACTGATATCATATTTCACTCAGTTTTTAATATTGATCATTTATCAAATTTGTTCTTGCACTGTTTTAGTTACTAATACACAATTAACTTGCTACAGGACAAGCAATGCAATTAATGTTAAATTTAACAATAGTTTACCAACTTAACATTGTTCCTCTCAACTTTTTATGTCCTAAATATTACTGTTGTTGAAGATGGATAATTTTATTTTATTTCCTAATTATGTGAATTCTGTTTATACATGCTGATTGAGAAACAAACTCGACCAGTATATTAAAAACTATAAGGTTTATTGTACTTACATTTTGTCTTGTTTTTGTCAATCTTTACTATTAAAATAAAGGTATGCTTTCTTATATTTAAAAAATTAAATAGCAGTTGGCACAGTCTTCCTGCTTCAAAGGATGGGATCATTGCTTATCAACATTTGTTAGTAGTTGTGGTTTTTTGATCATCACGAGTTAAAGCTCCTTCTAAGTATCTACTGATATTAGATGCTCCTCTCAAGTGTCTACTAATTTTAGTTCTGAACTGCAGATTTTGTTAGAATGTTAACTGTTAATGGCGATCACTATTAACTGTTTAAGTACAACTTATAACATTTGTGATGCAGGACAGTGGGTCAAGAAGCCCAAAGAGAGTATTTGGCAACAATATAAAAGGCTTTGGAGGCCCAATTAGTTATATAATATTTGTTATCCCTTTAATTTAGGATATTAGCTAATTAGAATCCCTTTAATTTAGGATATTAGTTAATTAGAATTTGAGTTGATTAGGAAAGTAGTTTACTATATATTGGACTTTATTATTGTAATTCATTAGAGTTTTTATTATTGAGAATAATATATTGTGTTTTCTGAAAATCTCTTGCGAGAGTTTTCTACCTTAACCCTAATTATCCCCTGCCTCCTCCATCAAGTGGTATCAGAGACACCGTTCCTCCATCCAAACACCACCAGTCACCAGCCAACCTCCAGCCTCCTGCAGCCGCCACCAGCAGTCGTATCCTGCCACCAGCAGCCTTATCCAGCCACCAACAGTCCCCAACAACACCACCAGCAGCCGCCTACAGGCCACCAGTAGCCCAACAGCCATCAGCAGCCGCCACCAGCAGTGAACAACAGCCACCAGCAAGTCACCACAGCCGCCATCCAGCCACCTGCACCCCCTTGTCCATCTACAAACCCTAGCCGCACCCAAAAAAAAAAAATATATATATATAAAGATATCTCAACAAACAGACACCAACCAGAGAAGAAAACGAGAAGAAAGGTCACCAACAAGATATCTCAAAGACTATATATACATACATACATATATATACACACACAAAATCATAAAACAGCCCCTGCCCTTCCAAAAACAATTGCAGAACAGCTCCTGAACTCCCTGAAACTGCAGAACAGCCCTTAATTTGACACAATGGTTAATGCTGGAGAAGTAAACAGTCGTCTTGATAAACATATTGAAGAAAATAAGGAGAGGTTACAAAATATTGATGATAAAATTGAAGGTTTGACTTTAGAGATGCGAGATGTGAAGGCATCACTGAAGTTCATTACTGATAGCCTTCAAAACTTAACTGGTATTCGACAGCAACCGCAACCTCAGCCTCAATTGCAACCTCAACCCAACGTCTTAGAACAGAGAATAAATACGGTGAAACTTGAAGTTGCTGAGTTTCGTGGAGATCAAGAACCGGATGTATTCCTAGATTGGCTACATAGTGTTGACAATTTCTTTCAGTGGTATAATCTGGCCGAGGATAAGAAAGTGGTTTTTATTGCTGCGAAATTAAGAGGAATTGCTCGTATATGGTGGGAACAATACCAAAGATCAGGATATAATCATGTGGCAAGATGGGAAGACATGAGAGCGGCTTTGGTTCGTCAATTTAAGCCTGCGGACTATAAACAACGTGCTTCACTTCAGTTTACTGAGCTTGTTCAAGGAAGCAAATCCGTTGCAGATTACACTCGACAGTTTTATAGTTTGGCAGCACAATCTGAGTTCCCGTGGGATGAAGACGTCCTTATTTCTATGTATCGACGAGGCTTGAATCATGATATTTCAGGTAAAGTAGCTGGTAGTAGATGTTTTCTTTTGAAGGATGCTATTCAGATTGCACATTCAGTTGAGGATGATTTGAAAAGGAGGAGCATTGGGACGAGTTCATACTCTAGCCCGTCGAGGAATGCTTATGTTATTTCAGATCCTATTCAAGGTCAACAAACGGTTGCTAGCAAATATAATCGTGCTCCAGTTTCATCACAAGGTAGCAACACTAGCAGATGTTTTAACTGTCAAGGAATTGGGCATAAGACGTTCGAGTGTCCTTCTCCTAAACAAAATAGCACGTCAAAAAGGGTCAATGTGGTGGGAAAAGAAAACGATGATGATTTATATGCTGAGATGACTAAAGAAGATTTAGAGGCGGAGGAACACTTAGAGACTGCAGCGAATCTTGGGATTATGCAGGCAACAAAGGATGGTGCAAATGATTCACCTGTACGACGCCAACAAATCTTTCACACTAGAGTTACATGTGCTCGTAAGTTGTGTACTCTTGTCATTGATACCGGGAGTTGTACTAATGTGATCTCGAAGGAAGCGGTTTGTAAGTTGGGATTAAAAGTGGAATTGCATCCTAAACCTTATGATATAACATGGATAGATGATACGAAATTGCGTGTTCGGGAAAGGTGTTTGGTGACATTTTCAGTTGGGAGGTTTAATGATGAGGTGATGTGTGATGTTCTTCCATTGAAGCTTTGTGATGTCATTTTGGGGCGTCCATGGCTTGTTGATCGAGATGCTCATCATGTTGCACGTGCCAACACATATACGATTGTTAAGAATGGTCGACGACATACTCTTACTTGTGCTCGTTTTCACATGCCACTTGTTCAACTATCTTTGGTGCTCTCTCGTGCTTCTTCTGATTTTATTAACTCGACGGAGTCGAGTTCTTTTCAGCGGAGGAGAATTGATGCAGGACAGTGGGTCAAGAAGCCCAAAGAGAGTATTTGGCAACAATATAAAAGGCTTTGGAGGCCCAATTAGTTATATAATATTTGTTATCCCTTTAATTTAGGATATTAGCTAATTAGAATCCCTTTAATTTAGGATATTAGTTAATTAGAATTTGAGTTGATTAGGAAAGTAGTTTACTATATATTGGACTTTATTATTGTAATTCATTAGAGTTTTTATTATTGAGAATAATATATTGTGTTTTCTGAAAATCTCTTGCGAGAGTTTTCTACCTTAACCCTAATTATCCCCTGCCTCCTCCATCAATTTGCATAAATGATCTTAAATGTGCCTACGAAGACTTACAGAGCTGAATCCGTTTTGTGAAGAATGTTGCTTAGAACTGTTTTGGATTCCTAAAGTGCATATTATTTGTTGTACAAATGATATGCATCAACTAATGCCTATTAAATAAAGGGTAATGTGCACCTTTATAATAGTTCGAACAACATAGTCATGAGGTGTTGTTAACTATATCGTGATATAAACTCACATTTTACCATTTTGATTATTATCGACTTTATATTTGAACAGTTTCAGTCTAGTATACCAGATAGCACCCATTTGATTGGTGCTGAATCTTACAATAGTTTAATGACTACTGATTGTTACTCAGTTGTTTATTTCTTGACTTAAATATATGTTGAAGATGGATTACTTCATGTATTTCCTTATTTAGTAAATTCTGTTTACACATGCCGATTGAGAAAGAAACTCAAGCAGGATAGTTGAAACTCTAAAAGGCGGATTGTGCTTACATATCAATTTTTGAAGTGTATTGTACTATTAAAAATATTATTTGGTAATGTCATTTCTTACGAAATGTGATTTAGGGTGGCACAATCTTTCTGCTTCAACTAACCCATTATAAGTATAGTTAAGAAATTAGAACAGTCTTTCAACCTATGTTATTTGGAAATCTAGAGAATGCAAGTTATTTCTTCCTGGCCCTAATGCTGTTTGATTTTCCAGTACTTAATATTAAGAAAAAAAAAATGATCTTCCAGTGTATGATCTTTGAAAAAGGTGACTCTGTTCTGTTTCTTTACAACTTCGTGCCCCAGCTTTGAAAACATCTTTTCCTAGCATCTCGATGGGTCGTTATTCTTATACGCTTTTTGTTTATATAACCAAAGAATGTGAGCTTTGGTTTGAACTGATAAACAATAACTCAATGCCAAATTCAGTGTTTTGTATATCATTTTAGATAAGTTTATTAGCTACTTGGCTCAATTTGTTTTTCAGTCACACAAGTGTTGCCTCAGTTTTTTAATCTTTTGCCTAATATGTATCCTAATCTTTTGCAGGATATCTTACAATGACCAGCATCAATGCAAGTGAAGTTTGATTATGGACGGTCGGTGTTGCTGCAATATTTTATATTTTGCTTCCTCGTATTTAAGAGGAAGAACGTAGTATCCGACAACTACTGCTAGTGCCTGTAGCCTATGTTCGTCCCATGTGGGAAGTTTACTACGTATGTATCTTTGCGATAGACAAGTATGATGCTTATTAAGATTTTCTTCAATGTTATGGTTTGATGAGTAATAGCTTTTTTAAGTGTCTACCGATTTTAAGTAATAGCTTCAATATGACCACTCAACTTCCCTAAATTGAGAGATTGTGAAGGCACTTGCAATAAACTTTAAATACTCTCTCCCTCTCCCTCCCTCCTTCCTCCCTCTCTCTCTCTCTCTCTGCAGACATGGTGAAGAAGAATTACTGACAGAAGTAGTTGTCCGAGTCCCTGTAAAAACATTAGTGGTCTGTAAGTCAGTTTCTAAACCCTGGTTATCATTAATCTCAGACTCTAATTTCATTAAATCACACATCCACTATGTCATCAATAATATTAATCCCACACTACTTGACATTCTCGATCCTTCCAAAGTAAATCCAAATAATCTAGTATATAATTTGCCTACTTTGCCAGAAGTGGTGCCATTTAACGGGGACATGCTGGCACTCCCTGATTGGTTGAACTATGCAGACGCTATGCATCGTTCGTATCAACGAATACTATATGTTATTGACGCGTTTCTACGTGCCAAAAGAAATGATCTGTCGAGCTGGTCTGTTCGTGTTGTGATGCCAAGGTTTTTTGGAAATTGTCTAGTTGTTGGTACTACTTGTTGTAATGGCCTTATATGTTTGACTGATGATTATTGTAGTGTTGTTTATTTATGGAATCAGTCAATTAGGAGGTGTAAACAAGTTTGTGTTCCTGAATCGTGTGTATTTAGATCGAGGAATCATGCAAAGATAGGGTTTGGTTATGATTCTACCTCTAATGACTACAAGGTGTTTAGGACTTCCTATAAAGTAAAGTTAGATAGAGTGCCGTTAATAACGCAGGTGTATTCGGCAAATGCTGATAGTTGGAAAGAATTTCAGGGTCCTGTTGTGGGAAACAAATCCAAGGAGGAATTCCAGGGAAATAATGATATTGTTGTTAACGGGAAACTGTATGTTAGTAACTGGGATGAACAGCATCTAGTCTTCTTTGATCTGCATAAAGAGGTTTTTGGACCAGTTTCATTCCCTAGCTTTGGTCAAAGAAAGTGGTCGGATGTTTTGGATTTCAAGGGTTCTGTTGCTATGGTCTTTGAATCCGTATCAGGAGTTGATCTTTGGACATTGGATGATGATGTTTCTGGACAATTATCTTCTTGGACCAAAATGTTTAGTATTGAGGCTGATCCTGAGCTGAATTTGTGGCTATCTTGTTATTTGGGTGCTGGACAGTTTTATGGAAAGAAGGTGATGAATGGAAATATATTTGTGTACAATGTACTGTATGATTGTGAGAAGAAAGAGACCGAGTATTGTGGAATTAGAGAAGACTACAGTTTTGCAACTCTTAAATACACGGAGACACTTGTTTCACTCGACAGGTTCCATCAAGTGGAGCAAAATGCCAACTTATTCAGCCTCACTCGAGAAATAATCTAGAGGTAAATTCACAACACATTCATACCTTAGCTTTACTTTTCTACAGAAATAATCTAGAGGTAAATTCACAACACATTAATCTAGTTTATAAGGTACATGGCTAAGTTAGTTTTCTGGTCACACCGGTGTACCTTTACTTTTTGAATCTTTTACCTGATGCGCATCTAATCTTTTGCAGGATATCTTGCATTGACCAGCATCATGGCAAGTGAAGTTTGATTATCGAAGGTGTTGCTGCAATCTTTTTTTTTTTTTTTGGCTTCTCCATATTTAGGAGGAAGAACCCAGTGTCTTACATTTACTACCCGTGCCTACGAGGCTATGTTATGTTCTAAATGAGAAGTATAGACAAGTATGTTGTTTATTACGATTTCTTAAATGTTGTTTATCTAATCTTTCTTCTATATATTGCCGCCATGAGCCTGTTATTGTTCAGTGTTTGCCCCTTGCCGAGGTGATACTCATGAGATGGATGCTTCTGCGTCACATTAACCCCATCTGTTTGATAATAATGAATGCATTACTAATATATTCATCAGCGCATGCACTCTCTGTATTCTTTAAGAAGGGGTCGTTGTTTGGTGCAGTTTTTTTCCCTAATTTCTTTTAGGGATCAGCTTTATAACATTTTTGTATAAACATTACACAGTTAACTACTACCCAATCTTCATAGCTTGATTTTATTCACATTTGTGCCACTTTCACCGGCATCTTTTTTAACTTATTTAATTTGCTATAACAACCAAATTTAAGCATTTGTTGAAAACTCATACCAGAATTTCAACAAACCCTAATTATCAGTTCCATACTACGAGAACTGAGCCTAGCATGATGTGAATTAATGGACTTGCTTCTAATTTTGTGGAATCATCACACAAATAAAGTTTGATACAAATAAAGTTTGTATCTTCACTCACCAGGCAGAATTTAAAATATTAACAATCTGCAAATATCAATTTTGTACTCGAAAATTCAGCCGAGAATGACTTCCAATATTGTAGAATCATCTTTTTGACATAAGTACATAACACATCTTCAAAACTTGAAGACAGCGAACAGCATTCTTCATAAGTAAACAACATCAAGGAATACAAATAGATATTGTACACACTTAATAGTAATATGTATAAGTAGCATGATTGCTAGCCTGCTATAGTTTAATCAATTTTCAGAGGATCTACCAGTATGGCCTGCTGCTATATGCAGCACGATCGCCATTCAGTGGAGTTGAATTTTCTTGCTTGGTTGGGACATGACAAGAAGCAAAGAGATTGGGGTGACAATTTTGATCATCATCTTAATCAAATGTTTCCCATCTTTTTGGACTCTGCTTCTCCCTGGCACCGGTTTTCATCTGCAACATGATTTTTGAACTCCATTCCGACAACATCCAACACAACATCACCATACCGATCACACCATGACCTGACTCAGACAAAGAGCAATAATATATACTAATTTTAAGGGAAGAGATTCTCGATTTGAAAAGTTAGAAAAGTAAACTTCCTCCTTGGGAAAAGAATTCCTCTAAGTCTGCATTGTCCACCAGAAGGTAGAAAAGTAAACTTCCTCCTTACTTGGGAAAAGAATTCCTCCAAGTCTGCATTGTCCACCAGAAGCCTAGTTGAAATAACCTCAATTTGGCGATTCCTGATAGTTGTTGCATCATATACCATCAGTAAAAATAAGCTAACTAGACAAGTGAAGAGTAGATAAAAGATGATTTGTTTACGTAAACTGAGCATTAGGATTTGTGGCGCCAAGTTCCTTTTTGAACCCGCAATAGCTCCTTCCTGATTTTATCCCTAAGAACCTACATTTACAAATTTTGAGATCAAAACAAGCTTAAGAACTTGCAAACCAATAAATAGCTATTCATGCACTTAAGTTTTTTTTTTTTTGGAACTTTAAGGAATGAGACAATAATCTCCTAGTCGTTTCTTAAATCACTAATAGTAGTAGTATCATTTTACTATTTATTTCTCCTAGTCGTTTCTTAAATCACTAATAGTAGTAGTATCATTTTACTATTTATCTCTAAGTTAGGAAAGAGGGACACTTGGGTAACGTTTCGTAGGATGAAGATGATGCTTGAGGTGGTTGAAGTCAAATGATGCTTGAGGAACACGTTGTTTAAGGAAGGCTTATGCTTTTATGATACAATGCTGTATAGAAATCTGGTGTTGCTAGTATTATAGTTTGCAGAAACTGATTGGAAGATCCGCTTGACTCATCGATTGCACCATGTCCATGTCCAACAAAGTACGATTTTTCCGTATCCCCGATTCTTAGACACGTGTCCATGATTCTCCCACAATCCTATTTTCAAATTTTATTTTCATCAATTATAGTCAAAATCTGTGTTAACTACTTTTACACAATTAAGTATGATAACCCTTGCGAAGAAATTGACCATTTTTTCATTATTTTTTATAAAAAATATTTTATTTATTATAAAAAATAATTTTAAAAATGATAAATGTACAAAAGAAAATTACATTATTTATGCAACTCAGTAGTTTATAATAAAAGAATTATCATTACATCATAATTCTAATAATTCGAGGTGACACGAATTTAGAAGGAAGTATCATTAAAACGAGATTTCACTTATTAATAATAAAATTTTAGATGATAAGGGCCCTAGAAAAGTTAGTTAAATTGATCATTAATTTATCAAGGGATTATTTTTATAATAGTTAATAAATCGAAATTGTTAGGAGATTATTTTCTCAAAACTTATTTCATTAATTTACTTCTTTTCCAATAAAAAATAACATGCCTATATTTAATTTATTTTAGTCATTCACAACTCACATGCAAATAACAAATTTAATTAAGTTACTTGCTACCCTGAACAAGGAACGAGAATCCTCGTTGGAAATCGGATATTCAAACTCTTTTTTTATTTTCTTTAATAAATTATAAAGTTAAATTGATAAATCAATATGTAATTTATGTTCTAAATTTAATAGCTTTTAAATAAAAATTTGAATTAACATCTATTTATCATACAAGATTGAAAAAATTAAATATTAGTAATTAAAAATATTCTACTTACAAAAGTTTTGAATTAATGGATAAAAAATTTTAAATTATAAACACATATATATATATATTTATAATAATATAATTAATATTTATATAAATATATTAATTTTCTCAAATATGAGAACGTTGAATCAAAAATGGGGATTGTATCGGAATTGAACCGGTAAGATGTACCTCCTTGAAAATTAAAATTTAGGATTTTTTTTTATAAATATTCAAATTCAGAAATTTTTCTATAAAATTAAATTTTTTAAAAAATATTTTGCAAAAATAATAACTTATTTGCATAAAAACCTGTTTGCAATCAAATCAATCACATGCAACTGGTTGAAATCACTTATAAATGTAACATGTTGTGCAACCATAAATGCAACAAAATGTTGTATATGATCAATTTGGTTGCAAATCGTATTTTTGCAAATAATATGATATTTTTGCAATTTTTTTTAAAAATGATAAAATCACATAATTTTTTTAAAAAAATATATGTTGGTGAAGTTGGTACTCGCAAGTCAACGGGGGTTTGGCCCAATCTATCACAATTTTAAAGTAAATGACCCGAAATATCATAATCTCAAAGAATGACCCCAAATATCACTCTAAAACACACTATTATCTAACATTCTGATTTTTTTTAAAAAATACTATATCGTATAGTGTGTTTGTGGGAAAAAAGAGGAAGAACGCCACTTAAAGTGGAGTTAAGTGACCACTTCAAGTGGCGTTTGAGTGTTTTATTTTATTTTATTTATTTTTTTTTGTTAAATATATATTTAAAAATATTTTTTTTCTAAAATCCAAAATGTAAACGTTGAATCCCAAAACTTAATTATTGAATCCCCTAAGATTAATTAAAATTTTATTTTTTAAATTTTAAAGATACAATTTTAATTGATCATTTGGTTATAAATTTTTAATATTATTTGCAAATATACATTTAGGAGAAAAAAAAACAAAATTAAAAAAAAAATAATAAAAAGCAACACCCAAACGCCACATAATGTTGCGTCCCACTTTCCAAAACGATAATGTATTTAGCGCCCCCACCAAACGCCACTTGGCGTTCCCCCTCCCCCAAAAACGTAAAAAACGTTACACGCTTTAGCGTTAAAAAAAAAATCAAAATTAGCTAGTGTGTCTTAAAATGATATTTGGGACCAATATTTTAAATTATGATATTTTGGACCAATTACTTTTTGTTTTGAAAAAAAAGAAATTTTATTAAGCAATCGACGCTTCAACCATAATAGTCTCCAACACAACTCTCGGAGGAGACATAAAAATATTGTGACAATCCACCATACAAGGCACCCTAGCTAACAAATGGGCTACCGTGTTGGCCTGTCTTTTAACAAAAGAAACCGAAACATTAGTATTACACCTAAGAACAGAATGACAATCCTCGAGCACATCACCAACTTCTAGATTGTTGTTATGCCCGAATTTGGCATAAAGTCCTAAGCAGGCCTAATGGGCTAGAATATCAGTGCATCACACATAATGGGCCTAGGGATGAAGAATGGGTTATTAAAGTTCGCCATCATAGGAAGATTCATCACATTATTTTGTGCAGTGGGATCGCCAGCGAGCCCTAGTGACGGGGTCGCAGTTCACGAGGTCCAGCGAGGCCTAGAGGTCCAGCGTGGCCTAGAGCATGTTTATTACGAAGGCTTATGGTCAGGCCCAGCGAGGTCGCGTAAGTAGGTTATCTCCATAAAAGCGAGGATCGCCTCGCATGGTCAGGCCCAGCGAGGTCGCATGCGAGGTCATCTAGTCAGTTTCGCCAATAATGATAATTATAACATCATGCTAGTCGTGGGTTACCTTTTATGGGCCATGGGTCATGAGCAGTATGAATGGGTAAACTATAACCCAAGGAGACGACTAGTGGATTTGGGCCAAGCCGAGCCCATAGAAACCCTAACCCGTCTAGATAACTTCTTCTCTAAGAGAACTACGTATGGCTTGATCCCTATAAATAGGGTACGTAGGCATCTTGTAAAGGATGAGAAACAGTTCACCACTGAATATCAATAGACAAGATCAGCCACATCTAAACACACAAACCCTAATCCCAATTCTTCTTATAGTAAAATATCCGTATTTTGCTCCGTAAATCCAGCAACCTCCATAAATATTGTTATACAATATTCTCCCTATAACATTTGGCGCTAGAAGTAGGGGCTAGTCATTGATTGGGAGAACGATGACTAAATCGCATAAGAAGAGAAATGGGGAAGGGGATACTCCGGGATCGCATAGGAGGAATAAGGACGATCCCCAAAAGAAGAACCCACCAGAGAGCGAGGCACATAAAGAAGGAATCGTGGAAGAGTTCGAGGATGAGTTTGAGAAGGAGCAAACGCCCCCTGTCCAACAGGTGGCTTTGACTGGCGAAGTCATGTCATTTTTGAAGGGCCTCGGTGATCAAATGATCGAAGTAAAGGAGAAGATGGCTAAGATGGAGAAGCGACACAGTTCTAGGGGCTTCAAAAGGAATGCGAGGACAGGGGAGCGAACTCATCAAGCAGAAGGTAGCAAAGGCCCCACCAAGCAATTAATAGGGGACTTTGAGGATGTAGCAACAGATCAAACGAACCCTGACTGGGATGATGAGGAGGTCACTTTGAATAAAGAAGGGTCAAAGGCGAAGCCCGCCTCGTCTGAGGGGAGGTCTGTCAGTGTCTTTGACCGAGTTGGAAAGAAACTCAGCGAGCACGATCTCCGTCTCAAATTGGAGAAGCTTAAGGCCAACAAGGATGAAGGATCTAAAAATAAGAGCAAAGGTTCTCATCGACCCTTATCCCCTCGAAAAGATCGTGAGCGGTCACATCGTTGCGATGACAGACCCCCCTCTCCTCACAAAGAGCGTGAGCGGTCCCATCATCGCGAGGACAGACCCCCTTTCAATCGAGAGCGCGAACGATCCCCACATCGCGAGAAAGACCCTAAAAATAAAGATCGTAGGAATGACCAAGAGGAATCAAGTGCCCCAAAAAGGACTCAATCTCATCATGCAAGCACTGGAGGAAAGAAGGATGGAGATAAAGAGGGCAGGATCGGTGATTATAAGCTGGAAGAACTAAAAAATGCCTTAGATGCAATGAATAATGAGAAAGGGATTTTTAGTACCATGGGCTCCTCCTCACCCTTTACTCATGAAATTCGCACTGCTCCACTGCCCGCAGTGTTTCGAGGTCATCACTCTGACATGACCTATAATGGGGAGACTGATCCAGCAGAGTTCGTCATTCGATTCAACAATGAGATGGATGTGTATCAAGTATCATTGTTACCGAGGTGTAGGCTGTTTGCAGCTTCGCTAAGGGGAAGTGCCCAACAATGGTTCTCGAAGCTGGGATCCTTGGTGGTCATAGATTCATGGGAACAGCTCGTGGATATCTTCATCAAACAGTTCCAATCTTCAATGCTCTATGCACCTCCTGTGTCCACATTGGCGAACATAAAGTAGAAGGAAGGAGAAACTTTGCATGATTACTTCAAGAGGTTCAATGCTGAGGTACCTCGCGTTCGAGGTGCAAATGATGAGGCCGTGAAGAATTTCCTTATCGCAGGGGTAAGGGAAGGGACTAAATTCTGGGAGAAACTACAGGAGCAAACCCCTGGTACACTTTCAGAGTTGTACCGGGTCGCTGAGCCCTTTAAACGAGTTGAGAAATCATTAGCGGATCTCAAGAAGAATGCTGGGTCTGGTAGTAATGGAAGTAAAGGCAAAGGGATAAAGAGAAGGGATTCTAGAAGCCCTAGACGAAGACAGGATCGTAGCCCGAGCCCGAAAAGAAGGGATCACGATCCCCCAAGACGATCCCCACCTCGGGCTCGTCCGGATAGAGACGAAGATAAGTTTGTTCCCTTAGTTGCTTCAGTTGATCATATCTATGCAGTCACTGCCAATAAAGGGATATTCACAAAACCTCCTGCCATGGGTACACAGGGTACTTGGAACACTGCAAAGTATTGTGATTTTCATGAACAGAAGGGGCATGATACAGCGGACTGTTGGCAACTCAAAGAACAAGTTGATCGTTTGATTCGAGAAGGGAAGTTAACTGAGTGGGCGGTTCGTGAAGTGAAAAAGCATCAAGGGAACTTAGGAAAATCAGGACTGGGATATCATGCTGTACCTCATACAGGCCAGAATACAGAGCCTCGCAAGGAAAGAGAAGAGCGAGGCAATAGCATCCATATGATCATTGGTGGGCCACATATTGGAGGAGACAACAAAAAGGCAAGAGAAAGGTATGCACACAAGGCCAGGGAACGTCCTCTCACCAATGTGCATAACTTACAAGAGCGACCCCCAAAGCTTTTTAAGGGGGAAGATACAAATATAATGTTCACTAAAGAAGATGCGAAGTGGGTGCACCATCCTCACTCTGATGCCCTAGTAGTTCGAGTTCGCATTGGCTCACAGAATATCTATAGAGTGCTAGTGGACAATGGAAGTGCTGTGAATGTTTTGATGTATGATGTCTACAAGAAAATGGGATATGTGGATAAAGACCTCATTCCTACAGTAGGTCACCTGTATGGGTTCACTGGAGCTTCTGTTAGTGTAAAAGGCCTCATTAGGCTCCCCATCACTTTGGGGAACGAGCCCTGCATCACTACGTAGGTCACTGATTTCATGGTCGTGGATCAACCATTTGCTTATAATGCTATTGTGGGGAGACCCATCTTGAAGGAAATGAGGGTGGTGACTTCTATCTACCACCTCTCGATGAAGTTTCCTACCCCGCAAGGTGTAGGATGTGTTAGAGGAATTCAGCATGAATCTCGAGAATGCTATAATCAGGCCCTTAAATCAGCAGAAAAAGGGAGAAATCATATGGAAAGTGAAGAGGAAGAGAGGGCTCGCAAATCAGCCTCGCAACCCTCGGTTGGTTGCAATATAATATCTATCAAGGAGTTGCCAGATGATTATTTTGATAGCTTGGGTATTCAAGTAGAGCCGGTTCCAGGGGCTATTATGATGGAGGGCTCGCAACCCGTGTTGGTTCTACAGGAAGGAATTGTCGAAGAAGCTAGTGACGATGAGGAGAACCCAGAACAGGCCGCAGTGCGAGCCCGAAAAGGAAAATGGGTTCGCAAGGAGACATCAACATTGGTAGATTTGTCTAATGGGATCACACAAGAAAGAACAGTTGTAACCGAGTATGGACATGTTGGAGCGACCCCGACCTCAGGGGCAGAAGCCACGAGGCAGGATGAAGCAGAGACTAGCAAGGCTCGTGATGTTGAAATTGATTTAGATCCTCGCGTTCCTGAACATGTGGAGCGGGATGGAGCCACAGAAGATACGATCTCCGTTCTTGTTGATGCTAAAAACCCAAACAAGGTGTTGAAGGTCGGGTCGCAGTTGAGCCCTCATCTTAGGGGAAAGCTCGTTGAGTTTCTTAAAGCTAATTTGGATGTATTTGCGTGGTCTCACGAAGACATGGTAGGGATCGATCCCAATGTGACGTGTCATAGACTCAATGTTGATCCTAACAAAAAGGGAGTAAGGCAGAAAAGAAGACCAATAAGTGGGGAGCGAGTCGAGGCCCTCAAGGAGGAGGTGGATAGGTTGCTCGAGGTCGGGCTCGTCAGGGAATCCTTCTACCCTGATTGGCTCGCTAATCCTATCCTCGTGAAAAAAACAAAATGGCAAGTGGAGGACGTGTGTGGATTTTACCGACCTCAACAAGCAATTCCCAAAAGATAGCTTCCCTCTTCCAAGGATTGATCAGTTGGTAGATGCAACAACTGGTCACGCACTCCTAAGTTTCATGGACGCCTACTCTGGGTACAATCAGATACCCATGTATGGCCCTAATCAGGAGCACACTTCGTTTACCATAGATAGAGGTCTCTACTAATATATTGGGATGCCTTTTGGTCTCCTCAATGCAGGTGCCACTTATCAGAGGCTCGTCAATATGATGTTTGAGAGACAAATTAGGAAGACAATGGAGGTCTATGTTGATGACATGCTTGTGAAGTCTAAGGAAGATGGGGATCATGTGGTTCACCTCGCAAAGATGTTCAATATATTGAGAAAGTACAGAATGAAGCTCAACCCTCAGAAATGTGTTTTTGGGGTCGAATCTGAAAAATTCTTGGGATTTATTGTTAATCATAGAGGAATTGAGGCCAATCCAGCCAAGATAAAAGCTTTGATGGAGATGAGGTCGCCAAGAAGTGTCAAGGAGGTACAAAGTCTAGCTGGAAGGATCGCAGCATTGAATCGATTTGTTTCCAAATCATCTGACAAGTGTCATGAGTTTTTTAAAGCGATCAAGAAGGTGGGGAAAAATTTTGAATGGACCCCTGAGTGCGAGGAGGCTTTTCAGAGAATAAAGGAGCATCTAGGCTCACCCCCACTACTTTCTAAGCCCAAGGAAGATGAAGTTCTTATTGTTTATTTGGCAGTTTCAGAATATGCCATTAGTGCAGTCCTCGTTCGCGAGGAAGAAAAGGTTTAGTTCCCTGTTTACTATGTCAGTAAGAGGTTGCTAGATGCTAAGACTCGCTACACTAGCATGGAGAAGCTCGCCTATGCTTTGTATTGGCTTCGCGAAAGTTGAGGCCTTATTTTCAGACTTATAGCATTCAGGTTCGCACTGCCTATCCCCTGAGGCAAGTGATGCATAAGCCAGAGGCCTCGGGTAGACTGTTAAAGTGGACCGTTGAGCTGAGCCAGTTTGATATCGAGTATAACCTCGAGGTGCAATAAAGGGGCAAGCATTAGCGGATTTTATATTGGAATTTCCTTCCAAATCTGAGGGAGATGCCTGGGCTCTCATAGCGATCCCAGAAGTGGTTGACCCCAAAATTAAAAATGAAAATTCAGCCTCGTGGTGGGAATTATATGTTGACGGGGCCTCTAACAAGGAAGGAGCCGGAGCTGGGATCGAGCTCGTTACACCTGAGGGTCGCAAGTTGAGCAGTGCTGTGCACTTCGCTTTTGAAGCCTCTAATAATGCAGCTGAGTATGAGGCTCTCATAATTGGCCTCAAGCTCGCAATAGAGATGAAGGTAGAGAATCTTAATGCATACAGCGATTCTATGTTAGTCACGGGTCATGTTGGATGTGGATGGCAAGCAAGGGGACCCCAGATTGAGCTATACTTAAAGTGTGTTCAAAGGCTTATGAAGTCATTCAAGCAAGTAAAGGTGGAATTTATCAGGAGGGCAAAAAATCAAGGAGCAGATGCCCTCGCAAAAATGGGATCGCGACGCGAGGCTACTTTACTTGGGATTATCCACTTGGAAATTCAATCTAAGCCTAGTGTTCCAGAGGAAAGTGTTATGGAAATAGTCAGCCAAGGGCCGACATGGACAACCCCTATATGGGAGTATGTCAAGAATGGGGCTCTGCCTCAAGAAAAGAAAGAAGCGAGGAAGGTCAAATATCAGGCAGCTCGTTATGTGGTTTATGATGAGGTGCTATACCGAAGAGGATTTAACACCCCGCTCTTAAGGTTTGTAGATGGTGAAGAATGCAACTACATACTGAGAGAGGTCCATGAGGGAATATGTGGCAATCACTCGGGGGGTAGTTCCCTAGCTCAGAAAATTCTGCGACAAGGGTACTTCTGGCCTACATTAAAAAGGGATGCTTTTGAGTTCGCTAGGAGATGTGACAAATGTCAGAGATATGCAAATTTCAGTAATGCTCCGGTTGCTCACCTCATCTCGCTGATGAGCCATTGGCCCTTTGCCATGTGGGGAATAGATCTTATTGGCGAACTTCCTAAAGCTAAGGGAGGAGTAAAGTATGTAGTCGTGGCTGTGGACTATTTCACTAAGTGGGCCGAGGCCGAGCCCCTTGCTACCATCACAGCCAAAAAATTAAAGGACTTCGTGTACAGGGAAATTGTGTGTCGCTATGGGATCCCATATCAGCTCATTTCAGATAATGGAAAGCAATTTGATAGCAAGGAGATGGAAGAATTCTGTGAAAGTTTGGGAATCAATAAAAGTTTCTCTGCTGTGAGCCACCCTCAGACAAATGGGCAAACTGAGGCCATCAACAAAATAATCAAGCATACCCTTAAGGCTAAGTTGGAGGAGAGTAAGGGTAGTTGGCCCGAGGAGTTGCCAAAGGTCTTGTGGTCATACAACACGACCCCAAGATCCACCACAGGCGAGACTCCATTTTCTTTGACATATGGGTGCGAGGCCATGGTGCCTGTAGAGGTGGGCTCAGGTTCGTTAAGAAGAGAACACTACGACCCTGAGGCAAACGAGGTCAATCACAGGCTATATTTGGACATGATACAAGAGTCAAGGGAGGAGGCTCAGTTAAAGCTCGCAGCTTATCAAAGGCGAGCTGCAAGGTATTATAATGGAAAGGTTCGTGTGCCACATCTTCGTGTGGGGGACTTGGTGCTTAGGAGAGTGATGCCTAACACTAAGGTCTCGTCTCATGGGGTCTTTGGAGCCAATTGGGAAGGGCCCTATAAAGTTTATGGTGTCATCAATGAAGGGACCTATTATCTAACTGATATAGATGATAAGGTCATGCCACGAGCTTGGAATGCAAAACATTTGAGGAAATACTATCAGTAGAAGCTTTGCTCCTGGTGGTCTCTATCTACTACTACTTAGCATGAATAAATTCATACAAAGTACTCGGGGGGTAGTGATCATATAGACACCTCCTTGTTATGATGTATTGAAAGTTGGGCTTCGACCCTAGTATTTATATATATGAAGTTTGTTCTCCAAGAAGTGCAATTTTGTTCTTTTGTTAGTATTTAAATTTTCAAGACTAGGCCAGCATAGCGTATGCGAGGCCGAACACCCCTCAGGTCAATGAGGTCGCGCGCGTGCACTTACTGCGACCTGAGGGAATGTCTTCAAAGTTTAGTTCAAAAGTATCTCCTTAAAGAAGTTCAAAGTTTAAAGTTAAAAGAAGTCAAGGTGCGACCTCCATCTTCGGATCGTGCCTGCGGCCTCGCAAGGAAGGCATCGCATGTCTCGATTCAAAAGAGATAGGGTACACCTTGAAGTTAAGCAAATTGAAAAGAAAAAGCTACAAGGGAAGCTTCGCAGTCGCGAGGCCAATCTACTTGTTAATATTTCAGATGCATAAAGAAGGCAAGCATTTTATGAAGCTAAAGCAAGCATAAGACATTATATGAAGAAAGGAAGACAGAATTATATAAATGGTTAAAGTCAGTTACTGGGTCGCTACGCGAGCCCAACAGAGTTATCGACAAAGTCACCAAAAAGAATATTACAACTTGCGAGACATTCAAGGGGTGTCCGCATCCCCAGTTCAAAATATCAGAATAAACGAAGTCATGCAGCAGCCTCACTGGGTTTCTCTTGGTTAGCAACATTAGCCTTAGCAGCCTCGCTGGCGATCCTGGCTTCCTCCTTTGCATTTTCCTCTTCAATCTCCTTACGGAGGTCGGCTGCAAACTCAGCATTGCCAGGACCAAGCTGCGACCAGTCGAAATCAGGGACTTTCCTTATGAAGCCCTTCATGAAATCAGCTTGGGCTGCCTCCTCAATATCCTCGCGATTGGCCTCAGCAGCAGCGAGCTCTTTTTTCAATTTTCCCAGCTCCTCTTCATGTAATTTCTTCAGCTCTTCTTCATGTTGCTCTGCCTCTGTTAAGGACTTGTGAAGGGCTGCCTTTTCATCACCAACTTTCTTGAGCTCAGACTGAAGGGTCGCTGTCTCAGTCTTCAGGGCTCGCTTGTAGTTCTCCATCAGCAGTTTCTTCTCCTCTTCAGCTTTGGCCTTTAGCGACTTCACCTCCTTCTCCAGCCTCTCATTAGCATAAACAACACATCTCAGCTCGCGAAGATGCGAGGCTTGGCGGATAAAACCCTCAGCCAGACACTTGGAGACCGCCTCAGAGTTCTTTATTAACTTAGCCCCCACCCACTCAGTACACTCCTCCTCAGTAGCATGAGTATATCCATGCTTCACATATAAATGGTGCACTGGCGTCGTGTCTACAGGTTTTGTTACCTGAGGCAGTGGACCGCTTTTGTGTTTCTTTGAGACGTGTTGCTCAGGGTTGGCTTGAGAAGGTTGAGGAGCGACCCCAACATTAACTGATGGAGGTGGAGGAGGAGGAAGTTCACTTTTCTTCTTAGGTGTGGCAGCTGGATTCTGAATAGGGATTTCTTTGTTCTTTGAACAGAAAGGAGGCCCGCGGCTTCTGCCTGACATACCTACAGAAGGGGAAAAGAAAGCAGTTAGAGATAGTTATTGCGAAAAGTGAAAATGCGAAGACAATAAAGACAGTTAATATGAAGAAGCTATTGGACTACAATAAAAATATTCTTACCCTCTGCGACCACTACTTTAGAGGACGAAGCTTCCTCTCGCATTTTTCTCTTTCGCGAGGCCTTCTTCGCACTTGAAGGCCCCGCCTCAGAGGGAATCTCGATCCCTTCTTTCAAAAATTCGCATTCGATTTGGTTTTCTATAGTGAGAAGGGTTCGTACATTCCTATCTTCACGAAGTGTTTTCAGCACATCATCAGCTCGTGTTTTCTCTTCGCCCTTCAGGACGGTTCGCACTTGGCCCACTGGGAGATAATTAAAAGTAGTTTTTATTCTGGGCACCTCGTGGACATACAGATAAGGCCCCTTCCACGAGCCTGCATTGCTTGGTGCGCTATGGTATAGATCCTTTTTATTGAATTCTGGCCAGACCGAGAAATAGACGTAGCCAAAGTCAGATGGCCCACATCTCTTCAGTTGCAAGAAGTATCCCATGGTCCTCGCATCAAGCTTGGGATATCCTAGTTTATGGTAGAGGATGTAAAGGGCTATCATTGCTCTATACCCATTGGGATTGATTTGGATGGGAGCGAGGTGATAGGTCTCGCATACATCTCTGATGAAAGGATGGAGAGGTGAAGAGACGCCGATTTTCATCATAGCAGACGACAATACCATACAAGGCACTCTTCCTCCATTTTTTGTGTGATTAAAGCGGTAGCATCGCATCGAGGCCTTTGGCAGAATGATTTTGCCCTCCGGTCTATATATATCGACTACTTTTCTTAAGGATTCGGCATTAAGGGTTGTGGATAAATCCCTACAGCCTAAGATGCGAGGCTGACCTGGTTTTACCTTCGAGCCCTCTTCAATGTTTTCAGGGCGAGGTCCCCCAACATAGACAACACCCTCCAGCTCGGGTTGAGGGGTCGGGATGTAAGGACAAGGGGAGGCTTCAGGAACGTAGCTGTAGTCTTCAAAGTTAACGACTCTAGCCACTTCGTCCAGACCACCATCATCAGAAGAAGGTTCTTCATAATCAGAGTCGTCAGAGTTGGCTTCGTTATCACCTCCACCCTCGAGCTCGTAGTAAGCATGGCCAAGAGAGTCTATTGATGAGGTGCCGGTCAATACTATGGGGCTTATGTTGAGAAGGTTTCTATTAAGAGGAAATAGAAGCTTGGGGACGCTGGCAAAGAATTCTTGCCCTTTCTTCAGTAGTTTGTCAACTTCGCCCTGAACTGACGAGGCTGGAACAGCTGTGGATGTTAGGTTTACTGAACCTGAGGGGATATTGACGGATTGGCTCTGCGAGCTGGAAGGTCGTCTAGTTCTCCATGTAGTCAGAGGGGTCTCTCTGGTAAACTCCTCTTGTGACCATTGAGGATCCATGTATAATTTGAAGGAGTTATCGCTTGCGCTTGCAGCCTTAGCGATGTTCGTAGCAGCCTGCTCGCTAATGGAGATGTGTGGAAGAGGTGAAGGAGACCTCGAGCTATCGTTGGACATCTGAAAAGATTGTGAAGTATTAGTGTGTGCAATTACAGAATATCAAAGGAGATAAAAGAAGAAGAGATTCAATAGAAGGCTCTAAGTGTTCTCACTTCGAACACGAAGAATAGGGGGGTCGCACAACTACTCTATCTTTGAGATCGTATGTCTACTTGCTAAAGGAGTCACGTTCTCTAGTCTAGCGAGGCAAGGCTCGCATTGTGAAATTAAGTGTGTGGGGTTGTAGTTAATTAGGCTCGGGTCGCATGCAATTATCAACATATATCTACGAAGTTATGAGCTACCCATGCATTTAAATGAAGAACAAGAGAGAGAAATTAACCTTTTTGATGAAGATCTTGGAAAATTTGGGGTCATTCTTGATGGAAAGAGAACTGGGTCTTTGTTTGATCCGGGAGCAAATTGGCAGCACTTCGGTATGTTGTTAATAAGGAAAGTGGCAAATGATTTGAAATTTAGAGATTATATAGTGGTTAGGAGAGAGAAGGATGTGTGACACGTGTCATCCTCTCAGCGACTATGAACGGATCTCGAGACGCGACAGCTATTAGCGACTATTCGAATGTATTGGGCTTGCGATGAGATCCCAAAGGAGTAATCGATAATGGGCTTTGGCCTCGCATTTAAACTTATGGGAAGACATTCTTCGAGTCCACATCGCATTTCTAATGGCAATATGGACTCGGGGGGTAGTTGTTATGCCCGAATTTGGCATAAAGTCCTAAGCAGGCCTAATGGGCTAGAATATCAGTGCATCACACATAAAGGGCCTAGGGATGAAGAATGGGTCATTAAAGTTCGCCATCATAGGAAGATTCATCACATTATTTTGTGCAGTGGGATCGCCAGCGAGCCCTAGTGATGGGGTCGCAGTTCACGAGGTCCAGCGAGGCCTAGAGGTCCAGCGTGGCCTAGAGCATGTTTATTACGAAGGCTTATGGTCAGGCCCAGCAAGGTCGCGTAAGTAGGTTATCTCCATAAAAGCGAGGATCGCCTCGCATGGTCAGGCCCAGCGAGGTCGCATGCGAGGTCATCTAGTCAGTTTCGCCAATAATGATAATTATAACATCATGCTAGCCGTGGGTTACCTTTTATGGGCCATGGGTCATGAGCAGTATGAATGGGTAAACTATAACCCAAGGAGATGACTAGTGGATTTGGGCCAAGCCGAGCCCATAGAAACCCTAGCCCGTCTAGATAACTTCTTCTCTAAGAGAACTACGTATGGCTTGATCCCTATAAATAGGGTACGTAGGCATCTTGTAAAGGATGAGAAACAGTTCACCACTGAATATCAATAGACAAGATCAGCCACATCTAAACACACAAACCCTAATCCAATTCTTCTTATAGTAAAATATCTGTATTTTGCTCCGTAAATTTAGCAACCTCCATAAATATTGTTATACAATATTCTCCCTATAACAATTACACTAATATCATATTTCACTCACATTTTACCATTTTGATCATTTTTTAAATTTGTTCTTGCACTGTTTTAGTTACTAATACACAATTAACTTGCTACAGGACAAGCAATGCAATTAATGTCAAATTTAACAATAGTTTACCAACTTAACATTGTTCCTCACAATTTTATATGTCCTAAATATTACCGATGTTGAAGATGGATAATTTTATTTTATTTCCTAATTATGCGAATTCTGTTTATACATGCTGATTGAGAAACAAACTCGATCAGTATATTCAAAACTATTAGGTTTATTATACTTACATTTTGTCTTGTTTTTGTCCATCTTTACTATTAAAATAAAGGTATGCTTTCTTATATTTAAAATATAAATCGCAGTTGGCACAATCTTCTCACTTCAAAGGATGGGATCATTGCTTATCAACATTTGTTAGTAGTTGTGGTTTTTTTTATCATCACGAGTTAAAGCTCCTTTTTAAGTGTCTACTGATATTAGATGCTCCTCTCAAGTGTCTACTAATTTTAGTTATGAACAGCAGATTTTGTTTTGTTAGAATGTTAACTGTTAATGATGATCACTAATAATAATAATTATGGTAACTTCCCGTATTACATAATAATAATATGTCAACATCCCCCCTCAAACTCAAGATACAAGTATCGAGAGTTTGTAAAATAATAACAAAATTACAAACAATTTTTTTTTGAATATAGTCGTCATCGTTCATCGTCGTCGGTCTTCGTCGTTTGTTGTTTCCATCGAGAAACAATCAACGGGTCGTCGTTTTGTTGTTGTTTCCTTCGAAAAACAATCAACGGATCGTCGTCGGTCATCGTTTGTTGTCGTGTCCATCAAGAAACGATCAACGGCTCGTCGTCGTCGTTGTTTCAATTATGAAAACGATCGTCGGGTCATCTCGTTGTTTTCAATTAAGAAAACGATTGTCAGATCTTGTTGTAAGTCATCGCATCATTGTAAGATTGGTACAGTTTCTCCCACAAACCCATCATCATTGTTGTGGTTTCGCCTCTTCGTCATCTTCGTTAAGAGTTTGCCTAGGTTTTTACCATAAGAGTTTGCGAGTGCGAAGGAAAATTAAACCTGCTAGAGTTTGTAGGTGTGAGATTAATTAACACTACGAGAGTTCGTGGTGTGTGAAGAATCCCGCAAGAGTTTATGGGTATGAAAAATAACACTACGAGAGTTCGTGGTGTGAGGGTAAAAACTTGCGAGAGTTCATGGGTGAAAAAAATCAAAGAATATGACAGAAAACACAACGACGATGATACGTTTTTGTAAGAGACTGTTTCAAATCAATGACAAAAAGAGGAATTCTGAGGAAAATCGTGAAGCGATGAAAGAGACGTGTCGGGAACAAAGATATGACGAGGACGAGGATAAAGAGAATGATCACGATGAGGAAGATGATTCAAATGGATCTACTTATTGAAGCAAATTCGATTTTTTTTTGGCAAACTCACAATTCTGAGTATCATGAGTTTGAGGGGGGATGCTAACGTATATTATTATTGTTAAAAAATATTTATATATTATATATTCTGGGATGTTGCTTTTACTTATTTTATTGAGAATAAGGAATTTCTTTATGAGTGGTTGGAGTTACTTAGTATGTCTTGTGCTCCAAGTCAATTTTAATGTATTTAAGTATTGATTTGATGAATGAATAAAACATAACCTTGAGAGCATATTTATCAAGTACAACTTATAACATTTGCATAAATGATCTTAAATGTGCCTACGAAGACTTACAGAGTTGAATCCGTTTAGTGAAGAATCTTGCTTTAGAAATGTTTTGCATTCCTAAAGTGCATATTATTTGTTGTACAAATGATATGCATCAACTGTTGGAATATGGATTCGATTATAATTTGAATTCATTGATTCGGTAAAATCAATTCCGTTTTTACTACGGATTTTTTGCCACCGCCTTAACATAATTAATTAACACGGTTAATTAATTAAGGAAATTGCCACCGATTTAATTGATTAGCACGGCTAATTAATTAAGGCAATTGTGTTAAGGAAATTGCCACCGATTTAATTGTTTAGCGCGGCTAATTAATTAAGGCAATTGTGTAGCGCACAAGCCTTCTTATCCTATAAATACTCATCTAGAGCTTTAGGATTAAATACTCGAAAACACACATCCTCCTCTCATATACAGCCTCTTTTCTTCCTCTGGTGATAGTTCTTGCTCGTCTCAAGCTCGCTGAGAGTGACGCTCGTCTGTAGCCTCACTGCAATCCGTTTTATCCTGGGAGGCGATTCGCTCACACATACGGTGAGGGCTAATACGCTTTAAGGAGACAGTCACGCATTGGACTCGGGTTTTTCGTTCCTTGTCTCCTCTTTTGTCTGTTTTAATTATACACATAACTGTTACTCACACACGCACAAATATTATACTGTTTGTATTTATCGCAGATTGTCTAACAATCTTAAAGCGTACTATATATATTTGTGATATGTACCTACGTAATTAATTGTTTGTTTGAGTGACATATTCTTAAAGCAGTTCCATTTGATTTTATCTTGTAATTATTCTAACGATTTGGGGTTTCAGGATTTGGTTTGAAGTTACGATTGTAAAAAGGATTGGTTTAATTCGTTAACGTGAGCGATTAATTGAAATTTTTCATCGACATATAAAGGTTATTTGTGCGCGGTGCATTTGCCATTGATTATTTCAATTGTTTGTTAATTAATCAGAATGACCTCTGGTGGCCAGGTTAATGTCTTCTGATGATAGTTAACTAGTGATGTATCTGGAATTGTGATATCTTTGCCTCATTATGGGACCATATTAATATTTTACCATTGTTTTAAAGTACTCCAAACTTAGGGCCCGTTTGGGAAATCTTATTTTTCAGAAATAAGTTACTTATTCTGGAAAAAAGTTAGGAAATCTGTACTTTTTTCTGAAATAAGTAACTTATTTTTGCAAGATAACGAATATTAAACTCCCCATACATATTTTTCTCTAAAAAAAAATATGTAAATACGAAGTTTTTTCCAAAATAAGTAACTTATAAGTTAAATTTCATTTTTGCCAAACAGGCCCTTAATTGTTTCTTGACATGATTCACGTTTTTAAGTTGTCATATGCGTTTTAGTGTTTGCCTATTTGGAATGGCCTGAGTTAAGTTTTATATTATAATATTTATTTATAATATAATGATCCATGATTATGTGTTTTTAGATGCAAGTGACATGTTATTAGATGCATGTACTTCTACTATAAGTTGTAACTAGCACAACAACCCGTGCGAGACACGGGTTATTTTCTAGCACTACATGTAAACATAAGAAACAACGTAACTTAAACGTAACTTAGGGGCATCCTTTGAAGGCCTGTTGACATTCACAATTAGATTGTCACAACTTCTGGTTTGTACAACGTTATTGTACAAAGTTATAGAATTATTTAAAATAGTAGGAAACATTGATCGTAACTATGTCGAAACTCATACGGTTACATTTGAATAACTAAATAGTGCATGATCCTCATCACATTTTGGAACTATGCAATAATCCGGTATTGTAGTGATTGCCACTTTAAAACAGGTTGATATATGTTTTGTTATAATTAAGTTTGCGAATAGAGTAACATTTTGCCATAATGTTATCTTTCGACTCTCATTCTGTCCCCAACTCTTCTGCATTTGGGCAACTTAGCAACGTTTGAACATAATTCCCCTGAGAAAACAAAAGCTTCCAAATTTCCATTTGGATATTCTTCTTAGCGAGGCAAAGATTCATCAGTACCGGCAGATGACGGGAACACCACGCGCGGACTTAATTTAACAACTTAAAGTTATACATTTTCAACAGTTGTATGTCCCGTTTGGAATGCAAATTTTTCGATTAACTGAAATATGAAAAACACCATGCCAAACATATGATTAAAATAAAACTGATGAGTAATCTAAAAGCACATATAGTATACTCTGAACTCCATGGAACCATTCCAGCATTAACATTACAAAGCCCCCATTTAAAGCAAATATTTCTGCAATCTGTCCATTCTCTAAATTAAAGCCATATATATACTCTAAAAATCATCTTTAAATTGTAAAGCTCGTATTTAGATTAAGAGTTGATATGACTAAGGCAACATATGCGAACTCAAATAATTAGAAGAAAAACTTTTTTAGACACCCACAACTCAGGAGTCCTTATATATTTTATACATTTATTAATTCTACTTAATTAATTTCATGAAATCATAATATTAATTTATGAAATAAAAAATTTAATGGTAAACAAATATTCTATATTTTACTTTATCTTAATATATATAATTAATAAATATTAATAAATGTCGTATCCCCGTACCCGTGTCCAAAATTTGGACAGTGTCCCCGTGTCCTAATTTTTTTGAAAATGCGAGTCCGACACTCGGATATGTGTCGTGTCCGATCATTTGTACCCGAGTCCGAGTAACTTAGCTCAGGACATGAACATACATGACCTACATTCGGCTAAAATATTGGAAACTATAATATTATCGGGCTTTAATTTTTTTAAAGTATAAAATTATACATAAGTAGACCTCAATAGTCATATCCACTCTAGTTTCTAATTACGTAAAAATTAATAAAGGAAAAACTCAACCAATGTCAAAATGCATCACTTGGTGATTTATAACACCGTGATGATATAATTGGTTCATTATAATACAATATGGATTTCAATATTTTAAAACGAATTTACATGATTACTTCTAACTTAGTTGTGGTACAGGAAGTTATTTGCAAGAACGTACAACAGCACACATGAAGGTTTGTTCTAATTTATTTTAATTGTTTAAGTTAATTTTAGGTTTGGCACCTATGTGTGCTTTTTAGTGGTTCTTCGAAGAAAAATCAACCGGAGTTGCGCCCGTAGATAGACTTTCTTAACACTCAAATCCCATTAATATTATCTCAACTACATATGACTTCATCACTGATTTCTACAAATTGAATATATCATGGATGCCATGAAAAAAATTATAATGCATAAATAGTGGACAAAACAGTGTGCAAATTATAAAAATGTATCGGTCTTTTTCTTATTTTTTACTTAAATTCTCCTGCACCTCTAAAGCATGTGAATGTTCTAAACAGAGCTCGATCGTCCGTTTCTAACAAATACATAAGTATATTCCAGAAGACCAATGGATTTAATATGAATGATTAAAAACCTTCACAAGTTGTTATAAAATTTAGATTACGAGGTTGCATAAGGAATCATAACCTATGTTTTATTAATTCTGAAGAATCTAGATTTACATAATGTACTGAAATTGCTCAACGCTTTACAGGATATCTCATCGAGATTACATCTCATTTCAAATAATATTCAAAAACATTGCAATTTAGAGAAACGCATATATAGATGACACAGTGCCACAGCCTCAACATGCATCTTAACTTGAACATTTTCTTACAGTTCTGGTGATACTCTAAAGTTAATTGCTGATTCAATTTTCGACAGTTTCAATCCTAAATCCTAGAATCCAGTGACACATGTTTGTCAATTGTCATTCTTAATGTCAGTTTTGTTGGTTTGCAAGATGACATATATAACATGTTTTTTTTTTAAGGGAATAAACCTAAAAGTTTATGGAAACTATTACCGGATTACAATAAAACATCCGTATGATGAAATTACACAGTAAATGATATATTTGAGTAAAAGCCATGATAAATGGGGAGAGAGCAACAGAGATTTCAAAAAAAAGAAATTTGTAAATATATGGGTTAAAGGATCGTATTTTTTGGACTAAACATTTGCCGATTAGTAAATTTTAATGGATGATATGTACCTCTGTTAGAGCCAAAGGCCATCGATTGATCCTGGAGATCACATTCCCCACTCTGATCACAAATTGGATAATCTAACAGATGGTTCACCAGCAAAAACTCTATTACTCCTTATGTAGTCTTCTTGGCTATTGATGTATCCGTCTTGATCCTCATCCTTAGAAGACAACACTCAAATTTTTTAGTACTACTACTAATTTATATTCATGTTATTTTGAGAAAGACCCCTCAAATGATATATCAAGCAAAGTTATATATGTATATAAACTCCAGTAAGATGTGCTATAAAAAAGAAATTTAATTTCCTAACTTGTCACATTAATGGCTTGCATTTTTTATTTCAAGAACAGCAAACATTCACGAGAAGTAAGCACAAATTTTAAAGTTAAATGTTGTTAGAGAATCATCATCAACTTAAATTAGAACATCTGTAACCTTTATTAATCAGCAAAACCCATTTTTAATGGTGCTACTTTGTACCAAATTTGGTTTGCACCATATTTTGGTTTCATCCCTAGAATTCTATATATTCTAGTTGAAAATATATACACATATAACTAAAAATTATTTATATGTCCATAATATACATGGAATCCAAGCTAATTTAATAAATGGAATAGGTATACATACATACAAATGTAAGCTCAGAAGGTAGCTGCAGGTAGGAAATTGTCTCAGATCAATTAGGGAAAAAAAGAATGTCTCAGATCATTACAACTGATATGGTAGCCCTAGGCTTCCAGGAAAAAGAGAACATCTAGAAGAAGTAGGAACTAATAGATATATTTTGCTGGAAACATTTGCACTCAAATACCTTCTCTTCCTCTTCACTGTGCACATCACATAATGATCTCAGAACCCCTGATTTCCTAATATTTGTATCTTATCATATCATCAAAAAAGAAAGATATATGTGTACTGAAATAAAAAGCGAGGTGAATTGAAATTCTGAATTAACCGCAAAAACACGCTGAAAAATTACACCGAACAGTGAGTAAACAGAAGTGTTTTGCAACGTATTGGCTCCTGGGCCATCAAATTTAAATGACCTTTATTCTTGTAGTGCCCCTTCGATAACAGTACTTTTGATATAATAATCCGATACACAGAATCCCATTTACACAGTCTGATAGGTAGATACCACGGTAGAGTTGAATGAAATAAATTAATAATGATTAATAAAACTTAAGGCTAAAATTAAATTTCCCTGTGTGAAATATTTTTACCTTAAAGCTAAAATTTCAAGATACAGTATTTTGACAGAGTGCCTGTGGTAATAATTACCCTATTCCTTAGCCAGCGTCTTTATCTAATTTTTGTGTAGTTGACTTATTGTGTCAAACCACCATATTTTCTACTATTTCCTTGCCAATAATTCAAATTCCGACGGAACACAAGTTGTAACCTGACTTTATCCGAGACTTTTGTATGTACATCAAAGTAATTAGTTTCCAACCATGATACTTCTCTTAAGGCTGTAACTCGTGTAAAGATTCCAGGAAGTAACATGTCACTCTACTACCAATCCTGAGTTTATCAAACATAATTAATACCACTTTCTTGTATGTACGTCATAAACTTAGTTCTAAAATCTAACCAAAAACAATTAAAGGCCAAGGGCCCTATAAATTCTCTTTTTTATTATCGTCCAATTTCCAAAAAAAAAAAAGGAATCATCTTGGCAGTTGGCACAGGAGTGATTTTCATTTCCAAGATGTTGGGCATATTAATTTGAGTATTTGTGCGTACCAGAACAAAAAACATATGTAGTGATGAGAAAGGTAGTGCTAGAAGCAGTTACGAAATGTGGTGGTCGGATCATGGTGATAAAATGTCTATGTATATCTCCATGTAGAAGCTGATATATATGCACACACGCACAGTTATAAATATATAGGTATTAAAAAATTAAAGGAGTATCAGGCACCTGCCATTGGCACTGGTAATTATCTAACAATCCTACGGTGTAATTTCGCATATCATGTCCAAACGACAAATGGTAAAGATGGCATATTCATATCTTATGTGAAGACATAGATAGGTGGTAACATGCATTTAACTCAACCTTTAAACTTATCTCTACCAAGTACTGAGATAATTATCTAGAGCAGCCATCCCAACTACTGAGAGCTGAATAATCTAAAATTGTATACCTGCATACTTTCTCCAGAGATGTATCATCCAATTGGCATCACGCATCACAAAATGGTTTATGCTGTTATGCAACAGGTAATAAAGACCATTCCCCCTATACATTTAGGAGAGCTTAAACAGAAACGTTGTGAAATATAAAACTTTAAGAAAAACCAGGATTTCAACACAACCAAATAACTAATTAAAACACTGATCCAAAATCAGACATTAATCACGAAACATAACCAAATATCACTTTCTTATATGTATGTAAACAAATTGACCTTGAATTCTCCTCGAATTTAAGACCCACCCATAATACTCATAGCATATATACACACAAATAAAACTTTACATTAACATGAAACCAAAATTAAGATTGAATTTGAGACAAATGAGTGAAGATTACCTGTGAAATTTGAAGGATGGTCGGGAGGATTAGCCGTGACCATGAGACTGAATAGCTATTGGCGCACCTGCGCTTTGCAACCCTGAAAATCAATCGCCAAAAATGAAGTGGAATGCTCTGTATCGGTGAGGACGAGGGTTTTGTAACCGGGCAAACATGTTAATTTGCAAAATATAGGGTTATTCTGGTAATTTTACAGGGATTATTTTTGCTCTTTTTACCCTCATGTTCTCCTATTATAAAGAGAAAGAAGATATATATCCTGCTCGGACGTTATCTTGGCATATGTAATTTACTACTTTGTGAGCATTAAATACTAACGTGCCTACTTATTTTTCTTTTTATAATCATGACATGTGATTGTTTAATTGATGGAGTTAATATGATTTGAATTAGCTTGAATGTCATATGTGCGTGTATAAATTGAGGTTCAAATACATGAATTATCTTTTAATGTCAAACATTAATTTGAGTGTACATGCACTTTGTTTACTGGATTTGGGTAAACTTAATGATTAGGAATTATTTTGGGGCTGTTTCGCTGACTTTATAAGCCAGCTTATTCGACTTTAAGTCCAGTCCAGCTTATTTACAAGTGTTTGCCTATCAACTTATTTTACTGACTTATGATCTTATAAGTTCATAAGTTGAAAGTTAGAAAGTCCCAACATTCATCTTATTTCTCTTAAATTATTTCTTGATACACGTGATATATAATATTCTTCAAATCTTCAAAATCATATATCTTTTGATCCGTTCATTAAAAAATTGATATTTATATATCAAATTTCTCTATTCATCGAGATCTATCCATTGATGTCCATTATTATATATTAAAAAACAAATATTTTGAAATTAATAAAAAAAAGTTAACTTATAAGTTCTGATTTACCAAACACTCTACTGATTTATAAGTTCTGATTTACCAAACACTTTACTGACTTAAAATTTCTGATTTACTTATCACTTATAATCAACTTATGGGCTTAAAGTCATAAGTTACTTTTTGTAAGTTAAGCCAAACGGGCACTTAATTAGAATCGGCAAATGCTTATTAGATAACAAAGTTGAGACTTATCTAATTTTGTTTTATTTCATTTTTGCCGATTACGTCTTGAACAGTGATAATATTTGATCAGAGCAACACCGTTGATAATTTTAGCATCATTTAATAATTCAATTTATTTGATTATTGGTGATTATTTTTAAGAAATCATCATTGGAGCTAAAATTTTTGTTATATGTTCGTGACGTTAAAAACCTAACGGACATGTTATCTATCGAGTACAGGTTAAGGGTCGGCATGAGATTTATAATTTTTGGTAGGATTTGTTCCTCCGTTTAAATTATATATTCTCTTGTTGGTGTCGGTCTGCTGCGGCAGTGACACATGAGCCTATTATGGTGATCCATGTGATACCTAATATGGCATTACAGTCAGCTCTGTATGCTGAAATTTGGAGAAATTCAGAATGCAATTAACCCTAACGCATCAATTGATCAAGGATCATTGAATGTGGGTTTATTGGAAGCTTATGTTCTTCCTCGGGCCTCTTCTAGTTGTACCAGTGATGAGCCAGAAAATTATGTTCTTTTATGAACCAAATTGAAATTTAAGAGAAATTCAATGTTTCAATTTTTTCAGTGAGAAGAACAAGGAAGTTCTTTGAACATGATATTAATACCTGAGAGGTTTTAATAAACGATGTGAAACCTGCTCTAGTGAGAGGTGGTAACAAGAAATGTGATTACTATATGAAGATAATAATACATTTGTTATGTGTACTCGGTAATGAGTAAGAGTGAAGCTAACTAGAGAAATTAGCGCTCTATAAGCTCAAGATAGATAACCAACTTAATACGAAATTAATAGGGTAAGGAATGACTTTGATACTGAATAACCACTAGGTGATGTTTGTTCACAATGTGGATATATTCATGAGGTTACTGCACATTACTCGCATTAATCAAATAGAGTAGCTGCAGGTTGAGATTCACTCTAATGGAGATGCAAAAGCGATGCTGATCAGTTTAGACTATCACTGAATATGAGGATATTAGTCACGTAGAGACTAATCATTCCTTAAACAAGATACCTTGAAAGGAAATAATAGAATTTCCTACTAATTCTGGAATGGTTTCAACATTCTTAGAAATATTAAAATGTGGGGGTATCTTGAAGCGAAAATAATAAAATTTACTGAGAATTCTAGAATGTAGAGAAACATTCTTAGATATATTTAAATTGTGGGGGTATCTTGAAGATGTCTTGATACCTATACCTATAAAGGTTAAAGGAGTTCCAAAAGCCAATTGTGATATTTTGGATGGATATATAGACAACGATGAAGTCTAACGATATCATGTGGTCTGCAGATGAATCTAATGTATAAGATTCATTATAATGCGATTACAAAATCTAGGAATGCTTCTATGATGAATTAGTAGTTCCTTGTAAATTTGTAATTAAAATTTATCCGGAAAAAACCTTACGAGTTATTGGATGAATGTGAGGTTGAACCTAGACAGAGCAAAAGACTTGGAAAATTTGTTAGTCCAAAAATGTCTGAAATTTTGCTTATTGGTAAACCTCAAAGCTTGAGAGAAGCTATGAGAATTTTTCTGATAATCCTATGAGAAAAATGATATCAATAGAGAAATTGACTAGAATTAAAAAGTCAATAAGTCAAGATTTCTAACACGTATGTTAGAAAATGGATTGTGACACTTTTCAAATAAATATGATCTCTCTATATCCTTTGTGGGGGAAAAGGGATGTTAAGAAATAGAGAGAAGCGATTAATAAATAGAGAGAAGTGATTCTATGTGACAGAATCATATTCAATAACGTATGGATCTTCTTGCGAGATAGATACCATTTGGGCCCAACTGATTTTATATGGGTCAAAGAAAAGTAAAAGGCCAGACTGATAATTTAAAGATTATTCAAAAGTGAAGACCTAACTTACTCTATGTTATATTCTTGAGTTACAAGAGTATGGTTCATCAAGATGATACTTGAATTATCGGCATTGTGAAATTTAGAAGTACATCAATGAACTTTGGAACAGTCTTTCTTGGTTCTCTGGTTAAGGAAAGAGTAGAAAGTCTGTATTTTGATGATTATGTTGATTGAAACAACATAGATACAAAAATTGGCATAGGCATATGAAATTTGATATTGTTACGATATGCTATGGTTTCATAATAAACGATATAGTTACCACTTTGAGGACGCTCAAATTCGATAACTGAGTGAATGAGTATTGCCAGTTTAGGGACGCTTGAACTTGGTAATGAGATAAATTGAAATTACTAATTTTTGGGATGCTAAAAATTGGTAATGTCAATTACGATTTGAAGCCTTAGCTGATGACTGGTAAAGTAATTACCAAAATGTGACATGCCAATGTTGAGATGTAAAATTGATAGAAAATCAATGAATTGACAAATGTGTATATGTTATTTACACATGAGATTATAAAATTATTGTAATTACAGGTGAGTGATGGATCTTCTTGCGAGATAGATACCATTTGGGCCCAACTGATTTTATATGGGTCAAAGAAAAGTAAAAGGCCAGACTGATAATTTAAAGATTATAGTCAAAAGTGAAGACCTAACTTACTCTATGTTATATTCTTGAGTTACAAGAATATGGTTCATCAAGATGATACTTGAATTATCGGCATTGTGAAATTTAGAAGTACATCAATGAACTTTGGAACAGTCTTTCTTGGTTCTCTGGTTAAGGAAAGAGTAGAAAGTCTGTATTTTGGTGATTATGTTGATTGAAACAACATAGATACAAAAATTGGCATAGGCATATGAAATTTGATATTATTACGATATGCTATGGTTTCATAATAAACGATATAGTTGCCACTTTGAGGACGCTCAAATTCGGTAACTGAGTGAATGAGTATTGCCAGTTTAGGGACGCTTGAACTTGGTAATAAGATAAATTGAAATTACTAATTTTTGGGACGCTAAAAATTGGTAATGTCAATTACGATTTGAAGCCTTAGCTGATGACTGGTAAAGTAATTACCAAAATGTGACATGCCAATGTTGAGATGTAAAATTGATAGAAAATCAATGAATTGACAATGTATATGTTATTTACACATGAGATGATAAAATTATTGTAATTACAGGTGAATGATCTGATCATTATGAGAAGTAATGACAAGATGATCATCTCTAGTAATTTGGATGAGAAATTGTTGTAATTGCACGTGAGTGATCTGATCATTACGAGAAGTAATGACAAAATGATCATCTCTAGCAATTCAGATGAGGCTTAAAGTTTTGATTTTGGAGATTAAAATCTTAATAACTTAAAAGTCCTAAAGGATACATGTCACACGTTAGTGATGTGAATCTTGAAGAGATCAACGTAACTAAATCTAGTATATCTAGAATGAATATATATGATGTATCTATCTAATGATAGAAACAAGGATCTCTCAAGAATGATTGAAAGTCTATTGTACATTTCAAAATGGTACAAAATCAGACATAGGCTACACAGTTGGTATGCTGAGTATATGCACGAGTCAAATCAAAATTGGTCTCTTGAAAGTGATTGCAATGAGACTAAGGTGTTTGAAATATACTCGTGAGTTTGGGCTGCATTGCAAACGATATCTAATTGTACTATGTGGATATAGTATGGATGTTAGATGTTTGACTTTAGGAACTTAAAAGTCATTAGTGAATTTAGTTCATATTAACATAAGCAGCCATGTCATGGAAATCCTAAATAGACGATTAAGCATAGCTCGATTCATGATGGAATACGAGTCTTTTGCATAATATATGTGCATGTAAGAGGGTGAATTGGTAATCACTTTGTAAAGGATATTCCTAAATGACAAGAAAATGTGTTTTCAATATGCATATTTTATGTGAATAATTTGCAAATTGGGAGATTACATTGTTATGTATGTAATGATATGTCTCGCCTCTATGACGAGGACATAATATCATTAAACAACTATTCTCAACGAGAATTATCAGGATTGACTCTGTAAAGTCAAATGATAATGTTGTGGATCCACTAACCAGATGGTTAAACTTAGATAATCTTGTTAAACCAAGAGAATCTGGTTATACTGAGAGATAGTTGTAAAATCATCGAGAGGGATGGGCCTTAAGCCTATTGCGTAACGGCGTCATGGTGGACACCCAACCATTGCTGACTGGAGGTCCCAAGAACTTGGTTCAATGGGCCAACTAAATCATGATGACCAAATCACTGTGGGGGTAACCCCTGGCCTGTTCCTATGATGAGAAACAGTGAGACCCATAAGGTACGAGGGTAAGCTTTCGAGCTTTTAATGATCTTTCAGTGAATACATGGAGTTCAAGGTTAGAACGCATGGAATTCAGTTGAGTAAATGCAGGTTACTCTTTAAGTATAAAGATCACCTATGTGGGAGAGAAGTGGGGCCGCTTCAAAGGAGAATTGCGAGGCACAATTCTTTAGAAACTCCTGCAGAACCAGGGCGATGTTCCATGGCCAAAATGGACATAATCATGAGAGCTGAACGAGTCAGAAAGGATATAGTGATAAGTATATCATCGCTTACACAAACGGTCGAACAGTTCAAAGAGCAAACCTCCACTGTCTTATAGTAAGGTCGGTATGCTTACTCAAGCGAAGGTTCAAGGAGCAAACCTCTACCTATCGTATGCTATGTTTGATCGAAGAATCTATCACCAAATCAAATTCTGTGTCTGTCTGGTGTGTGCTACTACGATATCAATCTCATCCATGTGGGGGATTGTTGGAATATGGATTCGATTATAATTTGAATTCATTGATTCGGTAAAATCAATTCCGTTTTTACTACGGATTTTTTGCCACCGCCTTAACATAATTAATTAACACGGTTAATTAATTAAGGAAATTGCCACCGATTTAATTGATTAGCACGGCTAATTAATTAAGGCAATTGTGTTAAGGAAATTGCCACCGATTTAATTGTTTAGCGCGGCTAATTAATTAAGGCAATTGTGTAGCACATAAGCCTTCTCATCCTATAAATACTCATCTAGAGCTTTAGGATTAAATACTCGAAAACACACATCCTCCTCTCATATACAGCCTCTTTTCTTCCTCTGGTGATAGTTCTTGCTCGTCTCAAGCTCGCTGAGAGTGACGCTCGTCTTTAGCCTCACTGCAATCCGTTTTATCATGGGAGGCGATTCGCTCACACATACGGTGAAGGCTAATACGCTTTAAGGAGACAGTCACGCACTGGACTCGGGTTTTTCGTTCCTTGTCTCCTCTTTTGTCTGTTTTAATTATACACATAACTGTTACTCACACACGCACAAATATTATACTATTTATATTTATCGCAGATTGTCTAACATCAACTGATGCCTATTAAATAATGGGTAATGTGCACCTTTATAATAGTTCGAACAACATAGTCATGAGGTGTTGTTAACTATATCGTGATATAAACTCACATTTTACCATTTTGATTATTATTAACTTTATATTTGAACAGTTTCAGTCTAGTATACCAGATAGCACCCATTTGATTGGTGCTGAATCTTACAATAGTTTAATGACTACTGATTGTTACTCAGTTGTTTATTTCTTGACTGAAATATATGTTGAAGATGGATTACTTCATGTATTTCCTTATTTAGTAAATTTTGTTTACACATGCCGATGGAGAAAGAAACTCAAGCAGGATAGTTGAAACTCTAAAAGGCGGATTGTGCTTACATATCAATTTTTTAAGTGTAATGTACTATTAAAAAATATTATTTGGTAATCTCATTTCTTACGAAATGTAATTTAGGGTAGCACAATCTTTCTGCTTCAACTAACCCATTATAAGTGTAGTTAAGAAATTAGAACAGTCTTTCAACCTATGTTATTTGGAAATCTAGAGAATGCAAGTTATTTCATCCTGGCCCTAATGCTATTTGATTTTCCAGTACTTAACATTAAGAAGAAAAAAATATGATCTTCCAGTGTATGATCTTTGAAAAAGGTGACTCTGTTCTGTTTCTTTACAACTTGGTGCCCCAGCTTTGAAAACATCTTTTCCTAGCATCTCGATGGGTCGTTATTCTTATACGCTTTTTGTTTATATAATCAAAGAATGTGCGCTTTGGTTTGAACTGATAAACAATAACTCAATGCCAAATTCAGTGTTTTGTATATTATTTTAGATAAGTTTATTAGCTACTTGGCTCAATTTGTTTTCCAGTCACACAAGTGTTGCCTCAGTTTTTTAATCTTTTGCCTAATATTTATCTAATCTTTTGCAGGATATCTTACATTTACCAGCATCAATGCAAGTGAAGTTTGATTACGAAGTACGAACGGTCGGTGTTGCTGCAATATTTTATATTTAATTTTTTTTACTATTTTCTGAATTTAAGAGGAATAACGTAGTATCCGACAACTACTGCTAGTGCCTGTAGCCTATGTTCGTCCCAAGTGGGAAGTTTACTACGTCTGTATCTTTGCGATAGACAAGTATGATGTTTATTAAGATTTTCTTCAATGTTATGGTTTGATGAGTGATAGCTTTTTTAAGTGTCTACCGATTTTACTTATCAACGCCATATATTGGTAACAAGAAAGATACAGAGTCCCTGTTATCATAAATGTTCCTGATGGTACCAGGTTTTTTTTTTCATATAAGAAGTGAATTTGGCCTGGCTAATCATCTTAGGGTTGGTTTGCTCCTGTGCGGAGTTGATGTTCATGAGACAAATGCTTCTGCATTTAATATCACCGAATTCTTTTAAAAGATTGCTTGAAAATTTTGATTAAATAGAAATCCAAGACCATGTATTAGAAAATTTTTGATTTAGTTTTCCAGGTGCGGAAATACACGAATTGTTTAATTTTTTTTGATTTTTTTGAAATGTATTTAATATTACAATTTATAAAAGAAAAATTAAAAATTAAAATTTTTACTATTTTCTGCCAGGAATACAACGTACAGTAAAATCTCTATAAATTAATATTGTTGGGATAGATCAATTTTATTAATTTATAAAAATTATTAATTAATTGAGATTAAATTTTATATTTCCATTATTATGTTGGGCCCAAAAATTCAAATTGAAAATATTAATTTATCTAGAGGTTTTACTGTGTATGCTGAAACTCATCCCCTGATAACTTCCCTAAATTGAAAGATTGTGAAGGTACTTGCACCTCTCCCCCCCCTCCCCCCTCCCTCTCTGCTGAGGAGGCATTTCAGACATGGTGAAGAAGAAGACAAAAAACTTGGGCTCTTTGCCTGAAGAATTAATGACAGAAGTACTTGTCCGACTCCCGGTAAAAACATTACTGGTCTGTAAGTCAGTTTCTAAACCCTGGTTATCATTAATCTCAGACCCTAATTTCATAAAATCACACCTCCGCTATGTCATCAATAATATTAATCCTACACTACTTGACATTCTAGATCCTTCCAAAGTAAATCCAGATAACCTAGTATATAATTTGCCTAATTTGCCAGAAGTGGTGCCATTTAACGGGGACATGCTGGCACTCCCTGATTGGTTGAACTATGCAGAGGCAATGTCTCGTTCGTATCAACGAATACTATATGTTATTGACGCGTTTCTACGTGCCAAAAGAAATGATCTGTCGAGCTGGTCTGTTCGTGTTGTGATGCCAAGGTTTTTTGGAAATTGTCTAGTTGTTGGGACTACTTGTTGTAATGGCATTATATGTTTGACTGATGATTACTGTAGTGTTGTTTATTTATGGAATCCGTCGATTAGGAAGTGCAAACAAGTTTGTGTTCCTGAATCGTATGTATTTAGATCGAGGAATCGTGCAAAGATAGGGTTTGGTTATGATTCTACCTCTAATGACTACAAGGTGTTTAGGACTTCATATGAAGTAAAGTTAGATAGAGTGCCGTTAAAAATGCAGGTGTATTCGGCAAATGCTGATAGTTGGAGAGAATTTCAGGGTCCTGTTTTGGGAAACAAATTCAAGGAGGAATTCCAGAGAAATAATGATATTGTTGTTAATGGGAAACTGTATGTTAGTAACTGGGATGAACAGCATCTAGTCTTCTTTGATCTGCACAAAGAGGTTTTTGGACTAGTTTCATTCCCTAGCTTTGGTCAAAGAAAGTGGTCGGATGTTTTGGATTTCAAGGGTTCTGTTGCTATGGTCTTTGAATCCGTATCAGGAGTTGATCTTTGGACATTGGATGATGATGTTTCTGGACAACTATCTTCTTGGACCAAAATGTTTAGTATTGAGGCTGATCCTAAGCTGAATTTGTGGCTATCTTGTTATTTGGGTGCTGGACAGTTTTATGGAAAGAAGGTGATGAATGGAAATATATTTGTGTACAATGTACTGTATGACTGTGAGAAGAAAGAGACCAAGTATTGTGGAATTAGAGAAGACTACAGTTTTGCAACTCTTAAATACACGGAGACACTTGTTTCACTCGACAGGTTTCATCAGGTGGAGCAAAATGCCAACTTATTCAGCCTCACTCGAGAAATAATATAGAGGTAAATTCACTACACATTCATACCTTAGCTTTACTTTTCTAGAGAAATAATCTAGAGGTAAATTCACAACACGTTAATCTAGTTTATAAGGTACATGGCTAAGTTAGTTTTCTGGTCACACCGGTGTAGCTTTACTTTTTGAATCTTTTACCTGATGTGTATCTAATCTTTTGCAGGATATCTTACACTGACCAGCATCATGGCAAGTGAAGTTTGATTACCGAAGGTGTTGCTACAATCTTTTTTTTTTTTTGGCTTCTCCATATTTAGGAGGAAGAACCCAGTGTCTTACATTTACTACCAGTGCGCAGTGCCTACAAGGCTATATTATGTTCTAAATGAGAAGTATAGACAATTATGTTGTTTATTACGATTTTTAAATGTTGTGGCTTGTATGATGACTAAAAGCTCCTCAAGTGTCTACTGATTTCAATTATAAACCAGAGTTGGTAACATGTTTGATGTCATCGATATTAACTATAACAAGTGCATAGAAGTTCCCAAATGCAAAGGCTCAAATATACAGAGTTGTTGCCTGTTTCATAGATGTTCCTAAATATAACAGTTTTTTCAATATTCCATAAAAAGTGCTTGCTGCACTTGCATACTGAAACCATTTGCAGATTGAATGTTGTGTATGCTGACTAACACGCACACAATATAGCATTACAGTATGAGTCTGTATCTGTACATCGGATACTGGTAAATGGAGTGCTTGCATACACAGTTACACACGCACATGCCACATCTAGATAAATTCCTGGTTCTTTTTGCAAGTGAATTTGGCTAGGCCAATGATTTTGTCTGTAGTGTTACGGGTACATTTTTATGTTCTGTCCTGGTTTCTTTCTTCTATATATTGCCGCCATGAGCCTGTTATTGTTCAGTGTTTGCCCCTTGCCGAGGTGATACTCATGAGATGGATGCTTCTGCGTCACATTAACCCCAACTGTTTGATAATAATGAATGCATTACTAATATATTCATCAGCATATGCAGTTTCTGTATTCTTTAAGAAGGGGTCGTCGTTTGGTGCAGTTTTTTTCCCTAATTTCTTTTAACTACTACCCGATCTTCATAGCTTGATTTTATTTCACATTTTAGCCACTTTCACCGGCATCTTTTAATCTTATTTGCTATAACAACCAACTTTAAGCATTTGTTGAAAACTCATACCATAATTTCAACAAACCCTAAATATCAGTTCCATACTACGAGAACTGAGCCGAGCATGATGTGAATTAATGGACTTGCTTCTAATTTTGTGGAATCATCATTCATCACACAGATAAAGACTGTATATTACTATATCTTCACTCACCAGGCAGAATTTAAAATATTAACAATCTTAAAATCTTGGAGACAGCGAACAGCATTCTTCATAGTAAACAACATCAAGGAATACAAATAAATATTGTACAAACTTAATAGTAATATGTATAAGTAGCATGACTGCTAGCCTGCTATAGTTTAATCAATTTTCAGAGGATCTACCAGTATGACCTGCTGCTATATGCAGCACGATCGCCATTCAGTGGAGTTGTATTTTCTTGCTTGGTTGGGACATGACAAGAAGCATAGAGATTGGGGTGACAATTTTGATCATCATCATCTTAATCAAATGTTTCCCATCTTTTTGGACTCTGCTTCTTCTCCCTGGCACCGGTTTTCATATCTGCAACATAATCCTTAAACTCCTTTCCGACAACATCCAACACAACATCACCATACCGATCACACCATGAGCTGACTCAGACAAAGAGCAATAATATATATTAATTTTAAGGGAAGAGATTCTCGATTTGAAAAGGTAGAAAAGTAGACTTCCTCCTTGCTTGGGAAAAAAATTCCTCAAGTCTGCATTGTCCACCGGAAGCCTAGTTGAAATTACCTCAATTTGGCCATTCCCGATAGTTGTTGCATCATAGCATCAGTAAAAATATGCTAACTAGACAAGTGAAGAGTAGATAACAGATGATTTGTTTACGTAAACTGAGCATTAGGATTTGTGGCGCCAAGTTCCTTTTGAACCCGCAATAGCTTCTTCCTGATTTTATCCCCAAGAACCTACACTAGCAAACCAATAAATAGCTATTCATGCACTTAAGTTGAACATTAAGGAATAAAACAACAATCTCCTAGTCGTATCATTTTTTAAATCACTAGCAGTAGTAGTATCATTTTACTATTTATTTCTAAACTAGGAAGCAGAGACACTTGGGTAAGCTGCCTTATCCGGTGTCGGATTCTTACATGCACATTATTGATCGGAGCCAAGGCCAGCTTGTCGATATCAACATTGATAATTGAGGAAATACCTGGCTCACGGTGAAAGGTATTGCACCTCTGTTTTTGCAGAGTTTTGTAATTTTTCATCTACTTTTGGGTCGTCCTAAGATGAGATAGATTCAATTCCAAAGTAGTACATAATCTTTTCAAATGCCTTTAGGTATACCGTCATATGGACATCAAATGCTGACGTCGAGAAAACTATTTTAAGATATCAATTTCACGTAAATATGGTAAGTAAATCATCACTTGACCAACTCACGGCTCAAATAAGATCTGAAAAACCGCCTCTCAAATAAAAATCCCATTCATTATCTCTAGTTGTTTGGTACCACCAAAACAAAACTAAATTTTCAATTTTTATCATCATAATAATTTTTCAAATCCAAGGTCTTTTTTTTTTTTGCTTTCGACAACATTTTACAAGAACCTAAATTAACAAGCCGCCTCATTTTGCATACATATATAAAGGCAATATGCATGCCCTATAAATTATCTTTGTAGGGTTTTTCTTTGAAGAAACCAAAGCGCCACAAACCCTACAAGGACAATGGCTGATCGTCTCTGTGAAAAATTCAATTCTACAGATTTTGGTAAATTAATTCATATGAGTGCAGATATAGGAACAAACACAAGTGAGGTCAAGAACGCAAATTGGTTGGATCTTCCTGATGGTGTAACAGAAAACATACTTAACAGGTTAGGGATCATTGAGATTCTTGAGAGGGCTCAATATGTGTGCAAAGTGTGGTATAAAATCTGCAAAAATCCAGCTTTTTGGAGTGTTATTTACATGAAAGATATTGATGGTTTGTCTTGGAAGCGTAAATATCTTACAAAGATGTGTATGCACGCTATTGATCGGAGCCAAGGTCAGCTTGTTGATATTAAAATTGAGCATATTGGCCGTGATGAGTTATTGAAGTGCCTTACTGAAAGTAAAAGGTATATATATATATATGACTCTCATGCTTTTTCAATTCTATCGATATGCATATGTATCTGTTAGTAGAAATCTATGTTGTCTAGTTTTTCTTCTGTTGAATATATATGCCATGCATTCGGACTACCCTTTTTTTTTTTTGCTAAGCTGCATTCGGACTACTTGACTTCTTGGATATAGCGTTGCATTTGATTAGGACTATTTAATTAAATTTTAAGTCACAATGATCTGTAGTTAAAAGCCTTTTTGGTTAATAGCTAGAGGTTGTTCTCGGGCCAACAAACCAGATGGTTTCTGCCCGGCCAGTTTTCATAACTTTTTATTTGAATGTTTTTATACTTGGAGAAGAACTGAGCGGTGTTCGTATGTAATACCTTAATTTTTTGTGAACTTTAAAACTTCTAGCCCCTTTTTCTTTTATTTTGATTCACAGTTTTCTTTCTATAGAAATCATACCCATCTTATTTTGGCTGATTTTGGTTCATATGTAACAGATCAAGTAAGCTCAGACGTCTTCAAATTGCATGGGGCAGAAATTTCGAAGACGATTCTTGGAGTGACTTGTTCCAAAAGTCTCCTTTATTGGAAGAAATTTCTCTTGCCTTTACTTGCATTTCCAAAATGACAGTGTCAAATGCTGCCCAGTATTGTCCTAAACTTAAGTCATTCAAATATCATCAAAGAAATTATAAGATGTTCAATTGCCCACCAGATATTATTGATGCTGAAAATGACTTTGTTATGGCTATAGCAAAAGGCATGCCTCAATTACGCCACTTAGAACTCGTTGGTAGTGATATGACAAATGCGGGTGTACAGGCCATTCTAGATGGCTGTCCTCACCTTGTGTCCCTTGATCTACGACGATGCTTCCACACCAATTTGGATGGGAGATGTGGAAAGCTATGTCTAGAACATATTAAAGATTTGAGGCTTCCTGAGGACTCTATAGAAGACCATGAATATTCCCACATATCCATGTGTTGTGAGGACAACGAATGTTGTTTTGACACGGATGAATGGTTTGCTTGGATGTAAACTTTAACATTGTGGAATTTTTTTTGGACCGTCTTGGGTTATATTTCTGAATACTTTTTCGGTTAAATGGACGTGGAGTAATGGTTAAATTTATCTTCTGTATCATGTTTCTGAATGCCCATGACTCTCTTCCAATCATGTCACGGTGACAAACTGATTTTATCCCCAAGAACCTACACTAGCAAACCAATAAATAGCTACACTTAAGTTGAACTTTAAGGAATGAGACAACAATCTCCTAGTCGTATCATTTCTTAAATCACTAATAGTAGTAGTATCATTTTACTATTTATTTATAAACTAAGGGGTCATTTGTTTTCCTCTTAATCCTTCTTAATCCCTCTTAATGAATCAATCTGATCGCTTAAGATTATTTGGATATAATTTTTTCCTTCTTAATGATTAAAAAAGTTCTTAACGATTCAAACAAAAACATCTAGCTTAAGCGCTAAGATGCTCCTTCTTTTCTTTTGATTTCTGCTTTCTACGTCCCAGGTTAGCTCGCTTTTCAAGAAACATGCGCACAAACAAGAAATAATAACAGCAAGAATGTAAAAATAAATAAATTCAATCGATAGCAACCCTATATTGAACATTTCGATAGCAACCCTATATTGAACATTTCACAAAAAAATAAAATAATTTATGGTATTATTTATTATATAGTTATATTGTACATAATTTTTTTTATAATATTACTATATTAAACATTATTTGTTTTATTCATACTATATTATTATATTTAATTAAGAAGTCATTTAATAGAGAATTCAAAATAAATTGTTAAAATAACATGTTTCACCGATAGCGCAAAAAAAAAAAGAAAGTAAATTGACATCATTAAGATATTTTGATATTTTTTTTACCAAATAATATTTTTTATTCAGAATTCAGATTATTAATGATTCAGAATTTTAATCATTCAGAAATATATTATTCAGATTTGCCAAATGACCAACAGAGACACTTGGGTAACCTGCGTATATTCGTGTCAGATTCTTCGACACGTGTGTCCCCGTATCGGGACAAACGGATTCTTCCATAATCCTACTTTCAATTTTGTTTTCACCAATTATAGTCAAAATTTGTGTTAACTACTTTTACACAATTAAGTATTAATGCCTTATGCAGATACAATAGTATTGATTATCATGTTCAATTTCGCATAAATATAAAGATTACGCTTATATTTTTGTGTTTTGGACAAACAAATTTGTATTTCATTCAATTTGCGTAAAATTTTTGGTTCTGTCAATTACTTTAAATACATGCAACACGAAATATATATGAAAATTTATACTTCTATATGAAGTGTCACCTGCATTCGTATCCCCATATTTTAAAAAATGTCAAATTTTCGTGTCCCTATACTATGCACGTACCCGCAACCGTGTCCTTGCTTATTAGTTTCTAAGTAACCCCCAATTTTTTTAAAGATGTCTTAACTAATATTATATAATATAATGTGAAGAGAAAAGTTCTATGAAGAATATTATTTCATTGGAGACCTTGAAGCTCATATATATTCTACATTTAAAACATTACAAAACTTATTACTCCCTCTGTCCCTTTTGATTCTTAACATTTCACTTTTTCTGTACTTTCTGGCACGTATTTTAAGGTGCATTTTAAGGATAGTTAAATAACTTTTTTTTAAAATTTTCTTTTTCTGTATAAAAATTTAATGTTTAAATTTTTATACAGAAAAAGAAAATTTTAAAAAAAAGTTATTTAACTATCCTTAAAATGCACCTTAAAATGCGTGTCAGAAAGTACAGAAAAAGTGAAATGTTAAGAACCAAAAGGGACGGAGGTAGTATTTTGCAAAACGTGTTACATTAAATTTAGTATTTCATTGAAAGCCCAAATTATTCATGTTCACCAAGCAAAACATGTATGTTTTGCAAAATTCTGTAAACATAACGTGATATGCAGAACAAATCGTTTTAATTAAAATGTTTGTTACCTTTATTATTTTGAGGGGTAAAATTGTAATTTGAACAATAATATTAATAATTGAAATTTCATATTAATTAAAATTTATATTAATGCACTTTTAAACGAAAAATTATATTAAACAACTAATATGAAATCTACTTTTTTGTTATTAATGCACTAAAATAATCATAATGTTAAATAATTTAAAAAGTAATTGTCGAGCGAAATTTATATTTAAATAAATTTAATCATAGTTAATAATAAAATATAATTTTTAAATTTATAAAAAATAATATCAGTAAAATTTAAATCATTTGAAATTAATAAAATTTTTATAATTTGAAATTCTAATTTTTAGTATAATTTGGAAATTTTAACATTAATATTATGATATGCAAAAATTCCTACTTTACCCCTCATAATGTTGACGGTAACAAATATTCTTAACAAAAAATTGTTAAAGGGGTGTATGTTTCATCCGACTTTGAAAGTTAAGGGTAGTGAACTGCTTTTCGCAAAATGTTTGTATAGTTTTATTTTTGAATGAAAGTTAAAGGGTGCAAAACGCAATTAGCTCTAAATGTTAATACTTTTCAGATTCGGGATGGGCATCTAACGATCCGGGGAGTATTATCCCAGTCAACCCCGATCCCCGATCCCGGACCCGAACTCGGTTCCCGAATTCGTCCCAATCTTATAAAGTTAAAATACAAGACAAAATCTTTAATTAAAATTATTATAATTAACTTATATTCTACTTATAAAAAATTTGAATTAATGAAAAAGGTGAAAGGCATATGACTCAGCCTATTTGTAGTTCGAGGATACAACTCAACTTAAAATAGATTGTAATAAGTAAATAATATTAACTGTCACAGGAATCTCAGAAGATGCAATATGTCAGAAGAAAAATCAACAAGTCAATCTATAGTTTTGATGTTTTACACTAGAAGAAGTTCAATCTACTGATCAAGCCTCAGTGTGATATTCAAAGTCAAGGATTTAGTTTTAAAGGACAGAGATTTCTACAAGTGACAAAGAAACAGTATCAGTACAAGATATGTTTGAAGAAAGTTGAGAGAAGAAATAGACCACAGCTTAAAGTCAAAATGAAGAACAGAAATTGAAGTTAGTCGCTCATGAACCAGACCGTGCATCGAGCGTCCTAGTTCTTATCTTGTTTTTTTATTAACTAAATTAGAAAAGTTCATGTCGAATTTTCTAATTAGTTTTTATCAACTTGATAATTAATCTGTACTGAAATTGTAACACCCATCAAGTTAATATATTGTTATATTCAACTTGAAATTTGTTTCAATTTATTTCGCACAAATTTGTCTAAATCAAATTTTATTCAAAGGACAAATTTCGATAAAATGGTATAGATTGTATTCAACCCCCCCTCTACAATCTTATCGGACCTAACAAAAGGATTAAAAAAATTTAAGTTATATATATATATTATATTTATTCAAAAAAATAATTAATATACATAAATATATATGAGAGAACTGGTCATGAGGAAGATCTCAAGGGAGTTGCCTAAGTTTCTAATACAAAACCTGAATAACATATTTGTAATTTGGGAAAATGAATTTTTTTGTCACTGAACTATTGACCTTTTTAGAAATCTACCACTCAACTATAAATTTTTCATTTTTAATCACTAAACTTAGGTTCGAATTTTGTTTTACTCACTAAACTTAGGTTCGGATTTGATTATTAGCATTATGTTAGTTTTTTTACTCACTAACCTTAATACTTTAAAATGATGCATTATAGAGGACATTTTGTTAAACTTTAATACTTGAAAATGATGCATTAAACTTTATCTTTAAAAAAATCTATTAAATTTAATAAGATAAAGTCTGCATTAAATTTTATCTTGAAAATGAATCGATAAATTTTAATAAGATAAAGTCTGCATTAAATTGTATCTTGAAAATAAATCGATAAAGTTATCCTCTCTAATGATTTATCTTTACAGTTAAACCTCGATAAATGAATACGCTTGGGATCGAAATTTTTTATATATTAATCGAGGTCAAAAATACACTATCTCTATTATGTTTGAACCGGAAAAAACTATTCATTTAACAAGGTTATTCGTTTAACGAACATTCATTTATCGATATTTTACTATATCTTAAAAATCATAGTAAGATAAAGTTTAACAAGATATAGGAAGATAAAATTAAATTTGAGAGTGATCGATTCGGTAAGCTCGTTACCAACTCGGCTCGGGTCGTAATGAACTCGAGTTCGGCAAGAAAAAAAGCTCATTAAGGTAATCGAGCTCAAGTTCGATTCGGTACAAAAATTAATGTATATATAGATGTTATTAAAGATAATATTAAAGATAATACAAGTAAAAAAATTAATGTATATATAAATGATATTAATGATGGTATTAAATATAATACAAATAAAATATTAATGGATATATAGATGATATTAAAGATAATACAACATCTACAAGTAAAAAATTAATGTATATATAAATAATATTAAAGATGATATTAAAGATAATACAAGTAAAATATTAATGTATTATATAGATGATATTAAAGATAATACAACATCTTTAGAACTGTTGCACGTAAAAAGTATTCAAGACATTAAAAATATTAATTAATAATATTTTTTTGGAGTACAAAAATACCATATTTGAATTTTTGATGTAATAAAAAAGATTTGGGATGAGTTTCATATAAATTTAAATTTTAAATTTATTATAATAATTTTTTATAAAAGTGTGATAAATATTTTTATGATTATAAAGGAATTATCAATTTATGCTAATAATTAACATAATGCTAATAATCAAATCCGAACCTAACTTTCGTGCTTAAAACAAAACCGAACCTAAGTTTAGTGACTAAAAAAGAAAAATTCATAGTTGAGTGGTAGATTTCTAAAAAGGTCAATAGTTCAGTGACAAAAAAAATCATTTTCCCTTGTAATTTTAAAGTTCGTTGTTCTGATTTTACATAAATATAGGTATATTAGTTTTTTTAAAATTAGAGGTAGCCGCCCGAGGACAACCTCAGGTACAACAAACTCAAAATCTATACTATTATATTAAATCCGAAATAATGAAAGTTTTGGTTTTTGTTTTTCGGTTTTGGATCTTTTTTCTAATTAATAAATAATATAATAATATTATTTATAATAATAAGCCGATTGCATTTTATATTTAAAACATGTTACCCTTTAATTAAAAGGTATTGTCTTTTATAAACACCTAAAAACACCAATTTTACTATATCTTCCGGCCATTAATATGTCTTTTCTTATTTAAACATGTGACTTTTTAATTTAAAACATATTACTTATTATAAATTTACCTAAAAATACTAATTATATTATTATCTTTCAATCATTAATATATACCCAAAAATATCACACAAAATATTTTAATCATTAATAAAATACAAAAAATCCATACGTTTATAATAAACAAACATGAATATAACTATCTATAGTTTAGTTTAACGGTTAAATCATTAAATATATTTAGTAAATAAACAAGAATTGTTAGATCAAATGCTAAGGAATATTATATATTTAAACTAATCTATTAAAAATTTTGTCTCGAATAATAACATAGTTAAATTAATATATATATATATATATATATATATATATATGGGTTGGACTCCATAACAAACACCTTATATAACAAACAATAAAGAACATCTTAGATCTAATAGATCCAATGCCCCTGGCGGGGCCACCCAATACAAAAAGTTCTTATTTTTTTACATTCTATCCATCCATCATCTCAAAAAAAAAATTTAAAAAGTTACTGTTCATGATGATGACGTCATCATGAACAGTAAACTTTTAATTTATTTTTTTTTGCTGGTTTGATAGAGGGTAAAAAAATAACAACTTTTTGTATTGGGTGCCCCTGGCGGGGCCAAAGGATCTAATAGATCTAAGGTGTTCTTTATTGTTTGTTATATAAGGGTGTTCTGTATGGAGCAAAGGCCTATATATATATATAGGCTTTTGCTCAAATACAAACCAATCCTTAAATACAAACTACAAACTAACACTAAATTAATTATATTTCATCTATTCTAAGGTTCCCGCCAAGGGTACCTTCACAAAAAATGCTTAAAATAATTGGCTCTATCCAACAAAAAAAAAATCCCCGCCGTGGAAATGCGAAGCATTTAAGACAGTAAACGGATGAGTTAGGTAGTCATGAGGGCCGAAGGCTCTCGACACACCCGTCAATCGTCTATTGCCTTTACCATTGATTGTCATTCCTTACAACTTTAGAATGATAAAGGCGCGAAGCGCCGTACAAGAAGGTGCGAAGCACCGTTAACCAGTGAAATCCACTGCCACGTCATCACGTGAACAGTGATTTTTTTTTTTGTTGGATAGAGCCAATTATTTTAAGCATTTTTTGTATTGGGGTACCCCTAGTTTGGTCATTAGATTAGCTTGAAATATTAGATTAGTGTTTAGTTTTTAGTTTGTAGTTAATTTTAGTTTGTAGTGGAGTAGGACTCTATATATATATATATATATATATATAAGTTTTTGCTCAAGTGAGAACCTTTTGTTTTGGTGAGATATGAGATCTAATCTCATCCCTTCATTTTAATCTAATCTAATGGCCCCGCTAGGGGCACCCACACTAATAACTTACACCCTCACACACACTAACCCCACCCCCTGATGACGTCATAAATAATTTTTTTTTAAAAAAATTTTCAAAAAAAATCTGGGGGAAAAAAATTTCTGACGTCATGCTGACGTCATCCTGGTGATTTTTTAAAAAATCTGGTGATTTTTGTTGAATTCTGGTGATTTTTTACAAAATCTGGAAAATCACCAGATTTCGTAAAAAAATCACCAGATTTGTAAAAAATCACCAGTATGACGTCAGCATGACGTCAGAATTTTTTCCCAGATTTTTTTTCCAAATTTTTTTTTTGCGATTTTATTTTTTTTTCCAAAATTTTTTTTTTTTAAAAAAATTATATTTATGACATCATCATGACGTGGGTTCTCATAGTTCTCATAATAAGATGGTTCTCAATGGAGCAAGACTCTATATATATATATATATATATATATATATATATATATATATATATATATATATATATATAGTTTTAAATCATGCATGTCGTTAATTAAATTTATATTAAATTAAAATTAATAACTTTAAAAAGTGATTATATGAAAACATATTTATAACATAAAATAAATTATAAATCTATGTATTATAAATTGTTGAATAACCCATTTCTTAGGTTTAGTATCTATATTCAAGTCTGGACAAAATTTTGTATTGAATTTCAATATCTGGATAATCTGTTTTCCAGGTTATGTATCTGTATATACGTATAGGTACGTATATGGTCCATGATCCATTTATGATCCATGATCTATCTTTAATTATAATAAATTTGACTACATATATATATATATATATAGGCCATTGTTACAGATAGAACCTTCTTATATAGAGAATTTGAGAGAACCACTTATTATCCGATTCTACAATAGAATCAAAGTTTTAATTTTTAGTTCTATATAATAGAAAAATGACCAATTTGATTCTGTAGCAGAACCAATTTTCTAATTCTATGTCACAGCCACGTCAACAACGATGACGTTATTGCTGGTGTGGAAGTGCCACGTGACAGTGCCACATCATCAGTGCTGAAGTGGTAGTGCCATGTCATCAATGATGACGTCACTGTTGACGTGACAAAATATCCCTCTTTAATTTGTTTGACAATAGTTTTACTAAGAACCAAATAAAGTTTTAAAAATAAGTGTAACAGAGATCTTGTCCAAAACTTTGGTACTCCATAGTTTGGTTCTCATAATAACCGTTAGATTTTAAAATAAATAGATAAAAACCGTTGGATCTAGTATAAAAAAATATTTTATATTTTAATATGTAAACTGAAAAATGCATATATATTAAAAGAATTAAGTTCTATGGAGACCAACATTTTTAATGAAGACCGGAGACCATGTATCAATCAAAACATTGCAAAAACTTATTCATTGAAAATCATGTTCTATGAAAATCACTACTTCATTTATTTCATTAAAAATCTTAAAAATCAAATATGTTTTACATGCAAATTTAATTAAAAATCTTGAAAATCATGTATGTTGTGCTAATAAAATATTGCAGAACGTATTGTTCTCCAAAACATGTTCTGCTTGCAAATTATATATGATTTTTAAGATTTTGAATGAAATAATAATGTTCTTTAAACATTCTTTGCAAATATATATGTTTTGCAATGTTTTGAGTGCATAATGTACATGGTCTCCACGGTCTCCATAGAACTTAACTCTATATTAAAATATGAAAAAGTGTATATGAATGATTTAAATCATGTATAAATATATACTTAGGTTTTCTACATGTGCATTGAATAAAATTATCAATGTAGGTCTTTTGCATTGAATAGGATTAATGTAAAAAAATCGTAATTATATTTTATTTTAAGATTCTGAATCTTTCCATTTGGATAATTATTAAATTATTAAAAAATTAAAGATTATTTTAATTTTCTCGTGTGGGTTGTAAAATCATCCAAATCTAATTTGTAGATCTAAAGATAGAGCCCAAATAGTATGTATATATGTATATATATATATATATATATATATATATATATATATTAATAAAAAAATTCTATTCTAATACAACCTTTTTTAGATTATAAATTTATTTTTAAAATTCAATTCTTATATAACCTTTTATAAATATATCCTATTCAGATTATAATTGTCTTTTTAATATGATATAATTTTAATCGTCTATTTTTAAAAATATTATATTCAATGGTTGGGATGGTTTTGGCGGTATAGAGACCAAAATTAGGAGATCAAAATTATGTATAAGATCTCTTTTATGCTTACTATATATAAGGATATAATTTAACCCAACCTTTTTAAAAAAATAACAAAACTAATAAATAACCAGCTGAAAGATTATACAAGGCTGAGATTATACAAGGCAGACTTGATCGGGGGTAGCAGCACATACAGTAAAACCTCTACAAATTAATACTCGATAAATTAATAATCCACTATAAATTAATATTTTCAAAATAAATTTTTGGTCCCAACATAATAGCGATAGTGTAAATTTAACCTCGATTAATTAATAATCTCGTTAAATTAATAAAATTTGTCGGTCCCGACATTATTAATTTATAGAGGTTTTACTGTATTAACCAAGTCCATACAAATATTTACCAATTAAGTCCATAAAAACCAACAAAACACAAAACGCAAGTAGAACTTACCTAAATTTACCAACAAAACACAAAACGCAAGTAGAACATACCTAAATTTATCACAAGAAACAAACCAGATTTAATAAGCACAAAATAATCTTTAATTTTGTGATGGTTTAACAATTATTTTCCAGTTAAAACTACGCGGAAATAGAAGCTAAAGAGAAGAAATTGACGATTTTTTACGTTGAAAATTCTATTCGATTTATGAAATGTACTTATATTTCATTTTGATTATCAAAATACACTTCTTATTAATTGAAGATAGTTCTACTTTTTTATATATATATAAAAAAGAAGAAGATAATTCTACTAATAACCCTTAGACATCTATCTATACTATATTATTATAAGCAAACTAGAGATCTTTTGTAGTTTGTAGTTTGGTTAACCAAACTATTCACAACCGTTAAATTTTCAATTCAAATAGATCATGACCGTTAGATACAAAAATTAAAAGTTGTAATTCAAATAAATCATGACAATTAGATACAAAATCTAAAAGTTGTTATATACAAATTTTGTAGAATGTAATTTGGTTAACCAAACTATTTACAACCGTTAAATTTTCAATTAAAATAGATCATGACCGTTTGATACAAAATTTAAAAGTTGTCATTCAAATAGATCATGACCGTTAGATACAAAATTTAAAACTACGCGGAAATAGAAGAGAAAAGAAATTGACGATTTTTTACGTTGAAAATTCTATTCGATTTATGAAATCTACTTATATTTCGTTTTGATTATCAAAATACACTTCTTATTAATTGAAGATAGTTCTACTAATAACCCTTATACATCTATACTATATTATTATAAGCAAACTAGAGATATTTTGTAGTATGTAGTTTGGTTAACCAAACTATTCACAACCGTTAAATTTTCAATTCAAATAGATCATGACCGTTAGATACAAAAATTAAAAGTTGTAATTCAAATAAATCATGACAATTAGATACAAAATCTAAAAGTTGTTATATACAAATTTTGTAGATTGTAATTTGGTTAACCAAACTATTTACAACCGTTAAATTTTCAATTAAAATAGATCATGACCGTTTGATACAAAATTTAGAAGTTGTCATTCAAATAGATCGTGACCGTTAGATACAAAATTTAAAAGTCGTTATATATAGAGGTCTAAAGTTCAATTCCGCCAACAACATATTAATTTATGTTTAATACTAAAAATTATTATATACATCGATTTAATGTTCGAATTCTTCCAATAACAATTAATATTTATAATATCATATTACACTATAAATAAATAATAAAAAATTAAACCTTCGATTCCCGCGAACAACATATTAATTTATATTTAATACTGAAAATTATTATATACAAAGATTTTTTTTTTTTTGAATGCAATATATATACAAAGATTTAATGTTCGAATTCTTCAAATAACATATTAAAATTAATTAATAATATCATATTACACAATAAATAAATCATAAAAAATAAAAAATAATCTGTGCTTTGCAAGTGTAAGAGTGATTTTATCCAAAATTTTGGTAGTCAGTAGTTTGGTTTTCGGTACGATAAAATAAATAAGAACCATTGGATCTAACATAAAAAATATTTTATTTTTTAACATGTAAACTAAAACATGTATTTATATTGAAATACGAAAAAAGTGTATGTCAATTATTTAAATCATATATAGTTTGATTTTTTACATGGAATAGGATTATCAATGTATGTGTTCTGCAGAGAATAGGATTAATGTTAAATTTGTATTCATATTTTCTATTGAGATTTTGAGTGTTTCCATTTCGATAATAATTGTAAAATCATCACTAAATTAAAGATAATTATATGACCTTCGCGTGGGCTGTAAAATTATCAAAATCTGATTTCTGAATCTGGAGATAGAGGCGAAATAGTAAATATGAACCTTTTTAATATTAATAAAAAAATAAATAAAAATCAGTTGTATCCTTTTTTAATTACTAGTTTATAACCCGTGCAACGCACGACTCCTTTTTTAATATATTTAATTATATATATATATATATATATATATATATATATATATATTTTAATTTTATATGTTATTAATTTACATATCAAATTGTTATTAAAAAATTGATATATATATATATATATATATATATATATAAGATTTTACACGTTCGATTTAATATTTGTACTCTATCTCGAATTCTTAAAATTTGATTTGGACGATTACTGTCCACGTGAAATTAACAAAATAATCTTTAATTTGGTGATGGTTTAATAATTTTTTTTAATTAAATTTATGTAGAAAGAAATAAGAGAAAAAATTGACGATTCTTATATATAATAAGCATAAGGGAGATCTTATCCAAATTTTTGGTCGTCGTCGCTGTACTACCAAAAGCATATGATCCGTTAGATTAAAAAATTGGATTAAAAGTCATCCGTTGGATTATAAATTATATCCTTATATATTTATTTATAATTTTCACTTTGTTAATTTACTATAATACCTTTTCTTCATTGATTTGTTTTTTTCCTTCATCATTAGAACAAAATTTAATTTAAAAATATCTTTAATTTAGCAAACAAATAAAATATGTTTAAACAAATAAAATCAATTACAAATAAACAAATAAAAAAAATGTCTACAATGAATTGGAAAAAAATCCTAACACAATAATAATTACATTATTCTATCAAAAATCTATAAATACAAGGGGGAAAAATCCTAATACAATTATAATTACATTATTCAATAAAAAATCTATATATGAACTAAAGGCGAATAATTTATATGTTTGTCTACCTGGGAAACATTCTACGAGGGCTCACCCTCCTTAAGTCGGTAACATTTTAAGAAGCCATGGAAGAGAAACATACATTATGCCAATAGATTCGGAGGATGTGCACTGTTGATCTTTTGTTGATGATATGTGTATATCATATTAAAAAGGAAATTATAATCTAAAAAGGATATAATTTATCAAAGTCGTATTAGAATTGAATTTTGAAAAGAAAATTATAATATGAAAAGGATATAATTAAAAAATGATACAATTAAATTTTATTTATTTTATTTTATTAATATTAAAGTTTTAATTGGAAATAATTTTTAAATTATCACTAAATTAAAGATTATTTTGTTAATTTCATGCGTGCTATAAAATTGTCAAAAATCAAATTTTAATAATTCAAGATAGAGCACAAATTATATCCTATTATATAATAAAAGTAAGAGAAATAATAATAGGAATTACCATAGGTTAGAACTATACTATAAGAGTATTTATTGACCTGCCTCATATTCCCACCAGTAGTCCAATACAGTATGTAATATTAATGTATAATCTCTCGCTTAATTATGAGAAAATTATTATAATATTAAAGTATTTAACTCCAGCTTTAATTAATATGTTCCATGTTCGTAGATGTGACCTTTTGGGGCTCTGTGTACGCCTAAAACATACAGTAGGAAACTAAGAAGCTTTTAGCACACCATAATTAATATTTTTTAAAATATTTTAATTCATCAAATTTAATTAGTATTTTTAATAAACAATTTTATAAGTATTAAAGTCTTCTAGATTATCTCAAAATCTATATGATTTTCAATATTTTAATTAAAAAAAATTATATATAATAATTGTAAAAGATATCTTATCCAAAATTTTGATACTATGATAATTTGTCGTTGCCAAAACAATATCAACCGTTGGATATAATTTTTTTTAAATAGACGATCAAAATTATACTATATAAAAAATAATTATTGTATAAAAAGATTATACGTTAAAAGAAGTTATATTAGACCTGGATTTTAAAAAAGTCTAAAATAAAAAAGTTATAACTTAATAAGGAGACCAATTTAATTATTATGTAAATAACATTAAATTTCTATTATATACCAAAATAAAAAAGATCATTAGGTCTTAAAATCAAAAGATGGAAATAGTTATTTTCTAATATTAAAACCTGTATTTGGTTATCAGTAGAAGTATATTCAATACTGAAAATGAATTTGATAAATTCAACCAAATATAAGTAAATTTTCTAAATCGAATAGAATTTTCAATGCAAAAAATCGTCAAATTCTTTTAAGGCCTAATAGAATTTGGTTGAATATTCAACAAAATTTTCAATAGAATTTTCAACGCAAAAAATTGAATAAATTCAACCTGTGTTTGATTCTGCATTGATTTGATTTGAAAATAATAATTAAACCATCATTGAATTAAACATTATTTTGTTAATTTCACATGGACTCTAAAATCGTTCAAATCAAATTTTAAGAATTCAAGATAGAATACAAATATTAAATCGAACGTATAAAATCTTATATATATCAATTTTTTAACAAAAAATTGATATGTAAATTAATAACATATAAAATTTAAAATTTTATTATAATTATAGATATTAAAAAAGGAGTCGTGCGTTGCACGAGTTATAAACTAGTTTTTAATAATAAGTGTAAAAGGGATTTTGTCCAAAATTTTGATAATCAGTAGTATAGACCTTCGTACGACAAATATATTAAAATGAATAGATGAAAACCGTTGGATCTTGCTTAAAAATATATTTAAATTTTAATATGTTATAAAATAAAAAGTTTATTTACATTGTAATACGAAAATGTATATATCAATAATTTAAACTGTATATAATTAGATTTTCTACATTGAATACTATTATCAATGTAGGAATTCTACGTTAAATATGATCAATGTAAAAATTCATAATTATATTTTCTATTGGGATTCTAAGTATTTTCATTTGAATAATAATTATTATATTATTACTAAATTAAAGATAATTTTATGAGGTTCGCGTGGATTTTAAAATATCCAAATTTGATATCTAGATCTCAAGATAAAGCTCAAATAGTAGATTTAAATACTAATAAAAAATAAATAAAATTTAATTCTAATACAACCTTTTTTAATTATATCATTTTCAGATTATAATTTTCTTTTAAAAATTCAATTTTAATACAACATTTTTTAATTATATCCATTTTAGATTATAATTTTCCTTTTTAAAATTCACTTCAAATGCAACATTTTCTAATTATATCTTTTTTAAATTATATTTTATTTTTAATGTGATCTAATCTTGATCGTCTATTTTTAATCTAACGGATCATATGATTTTGTGTGATTATTATTTTTTGCTAAAGGTTTGATAGTTGGAGTGCTCAAACTTTACATATTGTCTAAATAGGGCCATTAGATGCTACCTAGATGCCACCTAGATGTCACATGGAAAATTAGCTAAGGGTTTTATACCCTTGGAGATGCTCTAATCTATACTATTATATAAAAGCCGAAACATTAAAAGTTTTGGTATCTGTTTTTTTGTACCAGTTTTTTGGTACTTCGTGAATTTACTTATTTAACCTTAATTATAAAGAAAAATAAATACTCCTAAAATAAATAATAACATAATATAATCAATGGTAATCAGTCGATTGCCTTTTTCACATTTACTTCCGATCATTAATATTTCCTTTCGAATTAAAACGCGTTACCTTTTTAATTTAAAACAAATCTTACAATCATTAATATATACCCGAAAATATCACACCATAATTTTCAAAAAGAAATAATACCTGAAATAAGTAATAACATAATATAATTAACGGTAATTATTCGATTGTCTTTTTCTCATTTATTTTAGTTTTTAGTTGAAAATATTAGCTTTTATAAACATCTAAAATGATCAATCGTCTCATCTCTTTCCATCATTAATATTTTCTAATTAAAACAAGTTACCTTTCGAATTAAAACACGTTACCTTTTTAATTTAAAACAAATCTTACAATCATTAATATTCCCGAAAATATCACACCATAATTTTCAAAAAACATATAACACCTAAAATAAATAATAACATAATATAATTAATGGTAATTAGTCGATTGTCTTTTTCACATTTACTTTTAGTTGAAAATATTACCATTTATAAATACCAAAAAACATCAATCGTGTCATATCTTCCAATCATTAATATTTCCTTTATAAACGTTACCTTTTTTATTTAAAACTAATCTTACAATCATTAATATATACCCAAAAATATCACACCAATTTTTCCAATTATTAATATATTAAATTATATTAAATTATATTAAATTAAAATTAAAAAATTACTAAAAATAATGATTATATAAAAACATAATTTTAATATTAAATAAAATTTATAACATAATTAAAGAAACCCGTGCATCACACGAGTATTGAAAGTTTGTCAATTCGGTTTTCAACACGGTCATCCTAATTACTAAAATAAACAATAAAATAAATTTATAACAATAAAAGAAACCCCTGCACGGGCATTGAAAGTTTTTCAATTCGATTTTCAGCATGGTCATCCTAATTATTAAAATAAATAATAAAATAATATAATTAATGATAATATGCCGATTGCCTTTTTAAATTAAAAAATATTTACTTTTAATTGATGATATTACCTTTTAAAAACACCTAACATATCATATCTTTCGATCAATAATATTTTTTTCCTAATTAAAACATGTTAACTTTTAATTTAAAACATACTCTTTCAATAATTAATATATATCCAAAAATATCACACCATAGCTTTTAATCACTAACAAAATATAATAGAAATCTGTATACAATGATTAATGATAATTAGATTTTTACTAAAAAAATCGGAACAATTAGATCCAATGATTAGATATATTATATGATTAAATGAATTTAGTAATATTCCAAGGTTCGAATTCCGTCAATGATATATTTATTTTAAAAGTTTACTCCCTTCGTCCCGTCCATTTGTTATCTTTTCAAAATAGGGTGTCGACACGCATTTTAAGGTGGATTTTAAGTATAGTTCTATAACTTATTTTTGAATTTTTTTTGTATAAAAATAGAACAATCCTATTTTTATACAAAAAAAAAAATTTTAAAAATAAGTTATGGAACTATCCTTAAAATTCACCTTAAAATGCGTGTCAGAAAGTGATAAAAAAGTGTAAACAAATGGATGGGACAGAGGGAGTATAATATAAGTTTTAAACCATGCCTATCATTAATTACATTTATATTAAATTATTGAAATTAAAATACAATATTGAAAATAATGATTATATAAAAAGAGTATGTTGGGCCTGAGGATGTCCTCAGGTAACACCCTGATGTTAAAACAATTATAGTAGTAAATTAAGGACATTTTTGTAAATGCAAGGGATGGATCTTATATTTACAAAAATGTCCCTGCGGGGCCCACTTGATTATAAGTACAATTTTTTTTTAACCTCAGGTGTTACCTAAGGACATTCTCAGGCTCATTATTCTCATATAAAAGTATAGTTTTAAAATTAAATTAAATTAATTACATGTCAAAAGACACGATTATAAGCTAGTATATTATATTTCTTGAATACCAGAATCGGGCAACGGATGAGAATACCCTAATTCCCAACAGTCCCGATCCCTAAATTTTTTTCTGTTGTTAGTCCCCATTTCCTGCTCCGAACTCAGACATGGCAAACCTCGGCGCTTTACCAGAAGAATTAATGACAGAAGTACTGGTTCGACTCCCTGTAAAAACATTACTGGTTTGTAAGTCAGTATCTAAACCCTGGCTTTCACTTATTACAAACCCTGATTTCATAAAATCACACCTCCACTACGTCATCAACAATAATAATCACACACTACTCGACATTCTAGATCTTTCGCCAGCACATTCTGCTTTGGTTTACATCACCACATGTCTTGTCGAGACGCTTGTAGACCGAAACGGACACGATTTGTCTAGCTGTCATGTTTTGTTTGATGGTGTTGTGATGCCACGTGTTTTTCAACGTTGTCGAGTTGTTGGAACTAGTTGTTGTAATGGCATTATTTGTTTGATGGATTATTATAGGAATGTTGTTTATTTATGGAATCCGTGGATTAGAAGGTGCAAACAAGTCTGTGTTCCGGTCTTTCCGGAACTGTATTCATCGAGATCATGTCGTGTGGTGATAGGGTTTGGTTATGATTCTGGCTTAAATGACTACAAGGTTTTTAGGAGTTTGTATGAAAGGAATTTAGATAGTGTGACGTTGAAAATGCAGGTGTATTCGGCGAATGATGATATTTGGAGAGAGTTTCGGGGTCCTTTTTGGGGGCGAAATTTGGAGGACCAGAAATTCGAGCGAAATGATCATTTTATTGTTGTGAACGGGATACTGTATATTAGTAGTATGGATGATCAGCAGCTGATCGCATTTGATCTGCGTAAAGATGTTTTTCGACTAGTTGCATTCCCTAGCTTTGTTCAAAGGGAGTGGTCGGATGTTTTGGATATCAAGGGTTATGTTGCTATGGTTTTTGAATCTGTATCAGGAATTGATCTTTGGACATTGGATGATAATGATTCTGGACAGGTTTCTTCTTGGACCAAAACGTTCAGTATTTCCCCCGATCCTAATTTGAATATGTGGCTATCTTGTTATATGGGTGCAGGGCTGTTTTATGGAAAGAAGTTGGTAGATGGAAGTTGGTATAATGTTTTGTATGATTGTGAGAAGAAAGAGACCAAGTATTATGCAGTTGGAGTTGATAACATTCTTGCAACTCTCAAATACACAAAGACACTTGTTTCACTCGACGGGTTTTATCAAGTGTAGGAAAATGTCGATTAATTTAGTCTCACTCAAGAAACAATCTAGAGGTAACTTCACAACACAAATATTTCTTTTGAATTAGTAGTAGTTCCCAAATTTCTGCTTTTGTTGAAGACACGTTTCATTGTTCTTTATTGGTACATCTATCATTCTGTTTCCTAATTATGTAAATTTTGTTTATACACGCTCATTGAGAAAAAACTCGCGCGGGCAGTCAAAAAAAAAACTCTATTAGGTATATTGTGATCAAATATTGTCTTGTTTTTGTCCATCTTTACTATTAAAATAAAGGTATGCTTTCTTATATTTAAAAAATTAAATCACGGCTGGCACAATCTTCCTGCTTCAAAGGTATCAAAGTTTACTGATTTTGGGATGAATGGGATTGTTGCTTATCAACATTTGTTAGCAGTTGTGGTTTTGTGATCATCACGAGTTAAAGCTCCTTTTACGTGTCTACTGATATTAGTTGCTCCTCTCAAGTGTCTACTAATTTTAGTTCTGAACTGCAGATTTTTTTAGAATGTTAGCTGTTAGGGGGTGTATGGTTGGGGCCGGGTAATAAACGAAGGGAAACAATTGGACTCATTCCCTTTGTTGGTGTTTGTTTAATAAAAATTGTCATTCCCTTTCCCCTTTTTAGCTTTATGTTGTGTTTGGTTGGGGTGAATGAATTTGGAAGGAATGGAATGAGGTTTGAACTAAAATATGAGTAAATTTTCAAAAGTTTCATTCCTTCATCACTCCATTCCTTACCACTTACACTATAGTTCAAACCCCCAAATTTGAGAAGGAATGGTCCATTCTCCCTCATACCTATTTTCTTGCCAAATCTCATCATAGAAATTTTGTTCTTCCATATTTTATTTCCAAATGTTCCCTCATACCTCCATTGTTACCCTTTATTTTCACTCATTCCATTCCATTCCATTCTCCCTAACCAAACACAACATTAGAGTTATCCAATATTCCATTACCCATTGGACATTCTCCATCCCCCACTAGGTATTTCCTTTCCCTTTCCATATTTCATTTTCATTTTCAATTATAATTTATGTTTTAAACCGTTAACAAATAGATTAAAATGTAAATTATTTTTAAAATTTAAAAATAATTTACAGTATAGTTTTATTAAATTAAAAATAATTTTGATATATTTTTTGATAAAGCTCAAATAGTAGATTTAAATACTAATAAAAAATAAATAAAATTTAATTCTAATACAGCCTTTTTTAATTATATCATTTTCAGATTATAATTTTCTTTTAAAAATTCAATTTTAATACAACCTTTTTTTAATTATATCCTTTTTAGATTATAATTTTCCTTTTTAAAATTCATTTCAAATGCAACCTTTTCTAATTATATCTTTTTTAAATTATAATTTTATTTTTAATGTGATCTAATCTTGATCGTCTATTTTTAATCTAACGGATCATATGATTTTGTGTGATTATTATTTTTTGCTAAAGGTTTGATAGTTGGAGTGCTCAAACTTTACATATTGTCTAAATAGTGCCATTAGATGCCACCTAGATGCCACATGGAAAATTTAGCTAAGGGTTTTATACCCTTAAAGATGCTCTAATCTATACTATTATATAGCTATTTGGTCACTGTACTATATGAAAACTTTCAATTGGGTCATGATCCCAAAAAGAATTTCAATCGTATAATGGAACCATTAATTTTTTTCAATCGCATCATTATATTATAAAAAAAAATTCACTGCCGTTAAAAATGGTTTGACTTTGACGAAGAGCCGTTAAACTGTTCATCAACTTTCAATTAGGTCACTGGACGAAAATATCAACTTTCAATTAGGTCACTTGATGAAAAAAATATAAAACTGTAGATTGAAAAAAATTAAAATTTTTGTTAAAAAATTTTAAAAAATAAAACTGTAGATTGAAACTTTTTGAAAAATTCGAAATTTTTTATTTTGAAAAAATTCGAGATTTTTTCTTTCGAAAAAAAATTGAGATTTTTTTTTCGAAAAAATTCGAGATTTTTTCTTTCGAAAAAATTCGAGATTTTTTATTTCGAAAAAATTTGGAATTTTTTATTTCGAATTTTTTTTATTGAAATATTTACATTAGAATAAAATTGATTCACAAAAATTGATTTTCTTTCCAAATCATTAAAAATCTTTTCTTTTCTTCTTACAAATATCATTCGGAAAAAAAATTGATTCGCATGTATCGATTATATGAATATAAACTGAATGGGTATATTCATAATTAAAATTCGAAAAATTTCAATCATTCGAAATTTTTTGAAATTCACTTAGGATTGCAAAAGCGTGATATCTTAAAATAATTGTTCACATGTATCGATTTATACGCATATAAACAGAATGGGTATGTTCATAATTGAAAGGTTTAAAAAATTCAAAAAATATGAACTTCTTTGAAAATTTAAATATTCATTTAAAAAATTAAACTTCATTTAAAAATTAAAAAAAATACTGATGACCTAATTGAAAATTGATGTAAAGTTAAGTGATGGATTAGCATTCCGTCCATTTTTTAACGGAAGTTAACGGAAAGTTAACGGCAGTGACCCAATTGAAATTTTTTGCTTGTACAGGTGTTTAACTGAAAACTTTTTTGGGATCATGACCTAATTGAAAGTTTTCATATATTACATTGACCAAATAGCTATTTAACCCCTTATTATATAAAACCCGAAACATTAAAAGTTTTGGTACCTGTTTTTTGGTACCAATTTTTTGGTACTTCGTGAAATTACTTATTTACCCTTAATTATAAAGAAAAATCAATACTCCTAAAATAAATAATAACATAATATAATTAATGGTAATCAGTCGATTGCCTTTTTCACATTTACTTCCGATCATTAATATTTCCTTTCGAATTAAAATGCGTTACCTTTTTAATTTAAAACAAATCTTACAATCATTAATATATACCCGAAAATATCACACCATAATTTTCAAGAAAAATATAATACCTGAAATAAATAATAACATTATATAATTAATGGTAATTAGTCGATTGCCTTTTCTCATTTATTTTAGTTTTTAGTTGAAAATATTACCTTTTAAAAACACCTAAAATGATCAATCGTCTCATCTCTTTCCATCATTAATATTTTCTTTCTAATTAAAACACGTTACCTTTCGAATTAAAACACGTTTTTTAATTTAAAACAAATCTTACAATCATTAATATTCCCGAAAATATCACACCATAATTTTCAAAAAAATATAACACCTACAATAAATAATAACATAATATAATTAATGGTAATTAGTCGATTGTCTTTTTCACATTTACTTTTAGTTGAAAATATTACCTTTTATAAACACCTAAAAACATCAATCGTGTCATATCTTCCAATCATTAATATTTTCTTTCTAAACGTTATCTTTTTTATTTAAAACTAATCTTACAATCATTAATATATACCTAAAAATATCACATCAATTTTTTAAATTATTAATATATTAAATTATATTAAATTAAAATTAAAAAATTAATAAAAAATAATGATTATATAAAAACATAATTTTAATATTAAATAAAATTTATAACATAATAAAAGAAACCCGTGCATCACACGAGTATTGAAAGTTTGTCAATTCGGTTTTCAACACGGTCATCCTAATTACTAAAATAAACAATAAAATAAATTTATAACAATAAAAGAAACCCCTGCATCGCACGGGCATTGAAAGTTTTTCAATTCGATTTTCAGCATGATCATCCTAATTATTAAAATAAATAATAAAATAATAAAATTAATGATAATATGCCGATTGCCTTTTTAAATTAAAAAATATTTACTTTTAATTGATGATATAATCTTTTACAAACACCTAACATATCATATCTCTCGATCAATAATATTTTTTTCCTAATTAAAACATGTTAACTTTTAATTTAAAACATACTCTTTCAATAGTTAATATATATCCAAAAATATCACACCATATCTTTTAATCACTAACAAAATATAATAGAAATCTGTATACAACGATTAATGATCATTAGATTTTTAGTAAAAAATCGGAACAGTTAGATCCAATGATTAGATATATTATATGATTAAATGAATTTAGTAATATTCCAAGGTTCGAATTCCGTCAACGACATATTTATTTTAAAATTTTATAATATAAGTTTTAAACCATGCCTATCATTAATTAAATTTATATTAAATTATTAAAATTAAAATTAAAATATAATATTGAAAATAATAATTATATAAAAATATAGTTTTAAAATTTATACTATTATATAAAAGCCGAAACATTAAAAGTTTTGGTACCTGTTTTTTGGTACGTCGTGAATTTACTTATTTATCCTTTATTATAAAGAAAATATATATGATAGATATACTATTAAAACTACTAAAATAAATAATAACATAATATAATTAATGGTAATTAGTAGATTGTATTTTTCACATTTAGTTAAAGATATTACCTTTTATGAACACCTAAAAACAATGTCATATCTTCCAATCATATCATATCTGGCAATAATTTATATATAACCAAAAATATCACATCATTTCGTCTAATCACTAACAAAATATAATAGAAATCCGTATACGACGAATAATAACCATTAGATTTTTAATAAAAATCAGAATCGTTAGATCTAACGATTAAATATATTATATAATTAAATTAATTATATTTACTAAAATTTTAAGGTTCGAATTCTATCAACGACATATTTATTTTAAAATTTTATAATAAAAAATATTACCTTTTATGAACACCTAAAAACATCAATCATATCATATCTTCCAATCATATCATATCTGACAATAATTTATATATAACCAAAAATATCACATCTAATCATTAATAAAATATAATAGAAATCTGTATACGACGAATAATAACCATTAGATTTTTAGTAAAAATCAGAATTGTTTGATCTAACGATTAAATATATTATATAATTAAATTAATTTACTAAAATTTCGAGGTTCGAATTCTATCAACGACATATCTATACTATTATATAAATTCCGAAACATTAAAAGTTTGGTTGGTCGGTTGGTTGGTACCTGTTGAATTTACCTAATTACCCTTACTTAATTACAGATTAAATCTTTTTTTATATTTTATCTAACTAAAATTTTTGTTTTACTAATCAATTTCCTTTTTCAGGTTAAACATGTTACCTTTAAAATTTTTGTTTTACTAATCAATTTCCTTTTTCAGGTTAAACATGTTACATTTTCTTTTCTTTTTAATAACTAAACAGTTTCCTTTTTCAGTTAAAATATAATATCTTTTATATTTTATCTAACTAAAAAGCATATTATAATTACTATTAATTAATTAATTAATTTTTTCATTCAAATTATCTTTTCTCTTTTCTCTAACTAAAATATCTCTTTTTCCAATTATATCACGAGTTACCATTTAAAAATCTTCTTTTATATTTTATTTAACTAAAATTGGTACCTGTTGAATTTACCTAATTACCCTTACTTAATTACAGATTAAATCTTTTTTTATATTTTATCTAACTAAAATTTTTGTTTTACTAATCAATTTCCTTTTTCAGGTTAAACATGTTACCTTTAAAATTTTTGTTTTACTAATCAATTTCCTTTTTCAGGTTAAACATGTTACATTTTCTTTTCTTTTTAATAACTAAACAGTTTCCTTTTTCAGTTAAAATATAATATCTTTTATATTTTATCTAACTAAAAAGCATATTATAATTACTATTAACTAATTAATTAATTTTTTCATTCAAATTATCTTTTCTTTTTTCTCTAACTAAAATATCTCTTTTTCCAATTATACCACGAGTTACCTTTTAAAAATCTTCTTTTATATTTTATTTAACTAAAATTTCTACATTACAAATCAACCTACTTTTTCAGGTTAAACGTGTTACATTTTTTTTAATAACTAAGCAGTTTCCTTTTTCAGGTGGTACCTATTGAATTTACCTAATTATCCTTAATTAATTACAGATAAAATCTTTTTTTATATTTTATCTAACTAAAATTTTTGTTTTACTAATCAATTTCCTTTTTCAGGTTAAACATGTCACCTTTAAAATTTTTGCTTTATTAATCGATTTCCTTTTTCAGGTTACCTTTTCTTTTCTTTTTAATAACTAAGCAGTTTCCTTTTTCAGTTAAAATATAATATTTTTTATATTTTATCTAACTAAAAAGCATATTATAATTACTATTAACTAATTAATTAATTTTTTCGTTCAAATTATCTTTTCTCTTTTCTCTAACTAAAATATCTCTTTTTCCAATTATATCACGAGTTACCTTTTAAAAATCTTCTTTTATATTTTATTTAACTAAAATTTTTACTTTACAAATCAACCTACTTTTAAGGTTAAACGTGTTACATTTTTTTCTAATAACTAAGCAGTTTCCTTTTTCAGGTAAAATATAATATCTTTTATATTTTATCTAATTAAAAAAAATTATAAATACTGTTAACTAATATTTTTTTTTTCTCTTTTCTCTAACTAAAATATTTTTTTCCAATTATATAACGGGTTACCTTTTTCAGTCAAAACAAGTTACCTTTTTTATTTTCTCTAACTAAAACCTCTCTTTTTCAAATTATATCACGGGCGATTCTATTTAATAAAAATAAAATCATAATATTATAATGCTATTAATTAACCGATTACCTTTTCAGCTAAAAACGTATCATCTTTTTTATTTTTTCTAATTAAATTCCTTTTTTTAGAAATATCACGGTAACATTAATTTCTCATTTTCTAAAAATATTACCTGCAATTTTATTTAGTAAAATAAAATTAAATTATAATTACTATAAACTAATCAATTACCATTTTCAGCCTAAAGTATGTCACCTTTTAATTTTCACGTTATCTTTTTCTATTTTTTCAAACTAAAATCTCTCTTTTTCCAATTATATCACGGACGGTTCTATTTAATAAAATTAAATAATATACACTCAAAAATATCTCACCATATATTCAAATCATTATTTTTAGTAATAAATAAGAATCGTTAGATCTAATAATAAGATATATTACATGATTAAATTAATTTACTAAAAATTCAAAGTTCATAATTATAATGTTAAATAAATTTTATAACCTATCAAAAGAAACCCGTGCGAAGCACGGGTTATAAGCTAGTTATTTTAAAATTTTATAATATAAGTTTTAAACCATGCATATCATTAATTAAAAAAATATTAAATTATTAATATTTAAATGAAATATTGTAAACAATGATTATATAAAAATATAATTATAACATAAAATAAAATTGTTAATATAAAAAAAATCGTGCATCGCACGGGTTATAAGCTAGTAAAATTAAATTAATTACATGTCAAAAGACACGGGTTATAAGCTAGTATATTAATATATTTCTTGAATACCAGAATCGGGCAACGGATGAGAATACCCTAATTCCCAACACAGTCCAGATCCCTAAATTTTTTTCTGTTGTTAGTCCCAATTTCCTGCTCCGAACTCAGACATGGCAAACCTCGGCGCTTTACCAGAAGAATTAATGACAGAAGTACTGGTTCGACTCCCTGTAAAAACATTACTGGTTTGTACGTCAGTATCTAAACCCTGGCTTTCACTTATTACAAACCCTGATTTCATAAAATCACACCTCCACTACGTCATCAACAATAATAATCACACACTACTCGACATTCTAGATCTTTCGCCAGCACATTCTGCTTTGGTTTACATCACCACATGTCTTGTCGAGACGCTTGTAGACCGAAACGGACACGATTTGTCTAGCTGTCATGTTTTGTTTGATGGTGTTGTGATGCCACGTGTTTTTCAACGTTGTCGAGTTGTTGGAACTAGTTGTTGTAATGGCATTATTTGTTTGATGGATTATTATAGGAATGTTGTTTATTTATGGAATCCGTGGATTAGAAGGTGCAAACAAGTCTGTGTTCCGGTCTTTCCGGAACTGTATTCATCGAGATCATGTCGTGTGGTGATAGGGTTTGGTTATGATTCTGGCTTAAATGACTACAAGGTTTTTAGGAGTTTGTATGAAAGGAATTTAGATAGTGTGACGTTGAAAATGCAGGTGTATTCGGCGAATGATGATAGTTGGAGAGAGTTTCGGGGTCCTTTTTGGGGGCGAAATTTGGAGGACCAGAAATTCGAGCGAAATGATCATTTTATTTTTGTGAACAGGATACTGTATATTAGTAGTATGGATGATCAGCAGCTGATTGCATTTGATCTGCGTAAAGATGTTTTTCGACTAGTTGCATTCCCTAGCTTTGTTCAAAGGGAGTGGTCGGATGTTTTGGATTTCAAGGGTTATGTTGCTATGGTTTTTGAATCTGTATCAGGAATTGATCTTTGGACATTGGATGACAATGATTCTGGACAGGTTTCTTCTTGGACCAAAACGTTCAGTATTTCCCCCGATCCTAGGTTGAATATGTGGCTATCTTGTTATATGGGTGCAGGGCTGTTTTATGGAAAGAAGTTGGTAGATGGAAGTGTATTCAAGTATAATGTTTTGTATGATTGTGAGAAGAAAGAGACCAAGTATTATGCAGTTGGAGTTGATAACATTCTTGCAACTCTCAAATACACAAAGACACTTGTTTCACTCGACGGGTTTTATCAAGTGTAGGAAAATGCCGATTAATTTAGTCTCACTCAAGAAACAATCTAGAGGTAACTTCACAACACAAATATTTCTTTTGAATTAATAGTAGTTCCCAAATTTCTGCTTTTGTTGAAGACACGTTTCATTGTTCTTTATTGGTACATCTATCATTCTGTTTCCTAATTATGTAAATTCTGTTTATACACGCTCATTGAGAAAAAACTCGCGCGGGCAGTATATTAAAAACTCTATTAGGTATATTGTGATCAAATATTGTCTTTTTTTTGTCCATCTTTACTATTAAAATAAAGGTATGCTTTCTTATATTTAAAAAATTAAATCACGGCTGGCACAATCTTCCTGCTTCAAAGGTATCAAAGTTTACTGATTTTGGGATGAATGGGATTGTTGCTTATCAACATTTGTTAGCAGTTGTGGTTTTCTGATCATCACGAGTTAAAGCTCCTTTTACGTGTCTACTGATATTAGTTGCTCCTCTCAAGTGTCTACTAATTACAATATTATCCTTTTATCTAGAAGTTACATTTTAAGTAATAAGGGTATATTTATCATATCAGTTTTTTTTTAATTGTCACACGGTCACACCCCATATTTGGGGTGAAAGTTTTGGGAGGAAAGTAGAAGTAATTTTCATCCCATTTCACTTGCTTTCCTCTCTAAAAAAAACTTGGGAGCACAAATATTATGAATGCAAGTGATACTACTTGCTTTCCTTTTCATCAGCTTTCCTCCCTCTTTACAACTCCGGAGCAGGGAGTTAGTTCCGAACTGCAGATTTTTTTAGAATGTTAACTGTTAGGGGGTGTATGGTTGGGGTAATAAATGAAGGGAAACAATTGGACTCATTCCCTTTGTTGGTGTTTGTTTTATAAAAATTGTCATTCCCTTTCTCCTTTTTAGCTTTAGAGTTACCCAATATTCCTCATTACCCATTTGGCATTCCCCATCCCCCACTGGTATTTCCCTTCCCTTTCCTTACTTCATTTTCATTTTCATTTTCAATTATAATTTATATTTTAAAACATTAAAAAATAGATTAAAATGTAAATTATTACTCCCTTCGTCCCATTTTTATTTTACATCCATCAAAATCCACCTTTTATTCAATCATGTCAAATATATTTAAGTTACAAAATAATTGTATTATTTTTTTATAAAAGTTAACATAATTAACACATAATTTACCTTACTAGCTAAATATGGACAATAGTTTTGGGACAAAGAAAATAGGAAATAGTGGACAATATAATTGGGACGGAGGGAGTATTAAAATTTAAAAATAATTTATAATATAGTTTTATTAAATTAAAAATAATTTTTATATAATTTTTCATTCCGTTTATGGACATAACCAAACCCGTAAAACAATTCGGGATCATTTCTTTTCTTTCTCCTTATTTCCTTTTCTAAATTACATTCCGTTTACTCAACGCAAACCAAACTCCCCCTTAATGTTAAATACGAATACCTCTTTAAGTACTCCCTCCGTCTCTAAATACTTTTCCCATTTGAGTTGGACATGTTTGCCAATGCACACTTTTGATCGTTAATATCTTCAATTTCGTATTAGTATTAAATATAAAAACTTCATTGTATTAAAGTACTCATAAATGCAAATCCAACAAGATCACTCATGACTATATTTGGATTTATAGATTAGACGTAAATTAGTAATTTGTCTCTTGTTATGAACAGGACCGACATTCTAAACGGGAAGATCATTTAGAGACTGAGGGAGTACAACTTATAACATTTGCATAAATGATCCTAAATGTGACTACGAACACTTACAGAGCTGAATCCATTTTGTGAAGAACATTGATTAGAAATGTTTTGCATTCCTAAAGTGCATATTATTTGTAGTACAAATGATATGCATCAACTAATGCCAAATAAATGAAGTGTAATGTGCACCTTTATAATAGTTCGAACCATATAGTCATGAGCTGTTGTGAACTTTATCGGTGATGTAAACTAACATTTTACCATTTTGATTATTATCGACTTTATATTTGAACAGTTTCAGTGACTAGTATACCAGATACTAGCAATTTGATTGGTGCTGAATCTGACAATAGTTTATCGACAAGCAGGGGCGGAGCTACGTGGAACCGAGGGGTTCCGGCCGCGTACCCTGAAATTTCAGTTGCATAATATCATGTATACTGAATCTATATATTGGGCCTAATTTATTTAGCTCATACTTAGCCTATTTGGGCTGTACAGTGCCAAGTATTGCTGAGCTTAATCCTTGTTCAGCTTAGAAACCAGTTATCAATAGGCAAGAAAATTATAACCCCTCCGATTGTTCTCCAATTCTTAGTAATATATGTACCCTGGAACATCTTAGACATATGTAGTTTTTCATCCTATATATTATCAACATCCAACTTAGTGTATTATTTTTAGAGTACCCTGGAACCATAACCTGGCTCCGCCCCTGTCGACGACAAGGATTGTTCCTCAATCGTTTATTTCTTGACTTTAATATATGTTGAAGATGGATTACTTCCTTATATTTCCTTATTTAGTAAATTCTGTTTACACATGCCGGTGGAGAAAGAGACTCAATTATTCGGTAATCTTATTTCTTACAAAATGTAATTTAGGGTGGCACAATCTATTTTCTGCTTCAACCAATCCATTATAAATATAGATAGGAAATCAGAACAGTCCTTCAATCTAAGTTATATTATGTTCTTAACGTTCAACATGTTTAGGGTTCTACAGAATTTAAGTATATTTCATTCTGGCCCTAATGCTATATGATTTCCAGTACTTAACAATAAGAAATAATTATGATTTTCCTGTGTATAATATTTGAAAAAGGTGACTCTGCTCTCGTTATTCTTATTTGTTTTTTATTAATATAATTAAAGGATGTTAGCTGGGTTGTGAACTGATAAACAATAACTCAATTGCAAATTTAGAGTTTGTATAATCTTAGATAAGTTTATTAGCTACTTGGCTCAAGTTAGTTTTCCAGTCACACAAGTGTTGCCTCAGTTTTTTAATCTTTTGCCTGATTTGTATCTATTCTTTTGCAGGATATCCTACATTGGCCAGCATAAATGCAAATGAAGTTATATTACCGGCGGTCTTGCTGCAATATTTAATAGGAGTATTTTGCTTCCTCATACTTAAGAGGAAGAACATAGAATCTGACATTTGCTGCTGGTGCTTGTAGCCTTTGTTTGTCCCAACTCCCAAGTGGGAAGTTTACTAAATCTATATCTTTGCGATAGACAATTAAGTATGATGCTTATTAAAATTATTAAATTTTGTGGTTTTAGTCATGAACGCGATATACAGTACTGGAAACATGAAAGATGCTGAGGCTCTGTCTCATCACTGTTCGTGAATATAGCAGTTTTCTTTTTCATTTTCCATATAAGTGCATTGCTGAACTTGCATGTTGGAACATTTTTCAGATTGAATGTTGTGTATAATTAATATGTTGATTAAACACACACAATTTTTGTATTACACATTAAAATTCACAATGTACATCGAATCCCAGTATACTACGTTTGTTTATATGAGCTGATGTTTTTTAGATGTATGCTTCTGCTTCAAACGCATATATGTTCCATAAATTTTAATGATCACCATATTCTTAAAAATGATTTTGAGTTTTTTTGATTAAATAAAAAATGAAGACAATGTATCAGAAAATTATTTCGCTATAATTAAAAATAAAGTACTCTTTGATCCCCAATGTAATGAATTTACGCATCCCTATATCTTAAATAAAAAGAGTTCTAGTATTTTTTTACGATTTTTTTTTGATAAAAAAAATATTAAGTACAATGCATTACATTGTGGAGGAGAGGAATGTGAAAATGAACCAAAGTTTTTTGTGCAGAGACTCATGACTCATCCCTAATAAATATGACCACTGAGCTTCCCTGGATTGAGAGATTTATAATTTCCACTTAACATTTTCTAGGTACTTATTATAAATTCAAATACTCTCTCTGCTGAGGAGGCATTGTTTTACCAGAAGAGTTGATGACAGAAGTACTTGTTCGACTCCGGGTAAAAACATTATTGGTCTGTAAGTCAGTTTCTAAACCCTGGTTATCATTAATCTCAAACCATAATTTCATAAAATCACACCTCCACTATGTCATCAACAACAATAATAATCACACACTACTCGACATTCTAGATCCTTCAACAGTAAATCCAAGTAATCTAGTACATCTACATATTATGCCCAAAGTAGTACTGCCGTTTAACGGGGGCATACAGAACAGAGGATCTGTCTCTTTCATGCCTGTTAAGTAACCAACTCATCTAAAACCTTAAGGTGTTAGAGGGAGGCCTTATATGGATCTTATATTATATGTTAACACTCCCCCTCACTCGAAAGCCCATTTTGGGTCGAAGAGTGGATCACGGGCGCTCATCTTTGGAGCATAATTTGCCTTTCGTGTCCATAATAAATTGTGAGAATATTGGGGGTCGCAGAGAGTCGAACCCGGGACCTCTGCGTGCCTGAGCTCTGATACCATGTTAAGTAACCAACTCATCTAAAACCTTAAGGTGTTAGAGGGAGGCCTTATATGGATCTTATATTATACGTTAACAATGCCTACGAAAATTATATGTTATCAAGGCATTTATACGCGGGAATCTGCATGCTTTGTTCAGCTGGCCTATTCGTGTTGTGATGCCACGTGTTTTTGGAAATTCTCGAGTTGTTGGTACTCCGTACTACTTGTAGTGGCATTATATGTTTGACGGATGATTATCATAGGGTTGTTTATTTATGGAATCTGTCAATCAAGCGGTTTAAAGAAGTTTCTGTTCCTGAATCGTATGTATCTGGATCAAGTCGTGTAAAGATAGGGTTTGGTTATTGATAATTCTCACGGCCGATTAATGGCTTCCGATCACTGTTCCGAACACTGTTTCGGGGGTACTTCGCCTGAGTTTGGGTATCTGCAAAACAATGCTCGCCCGGGGGTGGTGGCCGTCAAGCACCTCCGGTGTGAGAATTAGTAATCGAAATAATAATAATAATCGAAACGGGTGAAAATGTATCTGTGTGAAAGGAGAGAAATCAGTAATAAGTTTGTGCTATCGAAATTGTATATCTTACCTTGTGTGTAGAATGAGGGTATTTATAGGTTGGGTCTTCCAATCACTGTTCACCCACTTGTTATGCCGTTAAAGCTACAGTGAGCCACTATTGGAACAGTGATTGGTGTCCCCTCCTGACATACCTTGATTCCATCAATAGTCACTTGCCCACTTGTTGTGCCGTTAAAACTATAGTGAAATGTCATTGTGTTCCCTTGAATACTTTTATGGTCCCCTGCCTTAGTGAGCAAGATAACAAGATATTTTGCACAAGTATTTATGTAAAGATATTTGTTTGTCAAGTGGAGTAATTTTAGTAATAATAATAATATGAAATGACACATGTGTAATTAGTGAGTATTTGTTACAGGTGGAGATGCAATGGCGGGCTACGGGTTGGTGTTGCTACAGTGGGTGCCCGCTGTAAGCTTACAGCGGGTACCTATCATTGCCCCCCACTCCTTCTGTGCGTGTTAGCGGACAGGAGGAGGAGAAACTAAAGATGCCATAGTGTTTTGAGAAATTTTTTGGAAAATGATACTATGTGTGCCCCCCAAGTGTTGACGGACAACACGTTAGGAGTTGGAACAAATTTGTAAAATTATGCCCCCCAAGTGTTGGCGGACAACACTTAGGAGTTAGAAAAAATTTGTGAAAATATGCCCCCCAAGTGTTGGCGGACAACACTTAGGAGTTAGAAAAAATTTGTGAAAATATGCCCCCCAAGTGTTGGCGGACAACACTTAGGAGTTAGAAAAAATTTGTGAAAATATGCCCCCCAAGTGTTGGCGGACAACACTTAGAAGTTAGAAAAAATTTGTGAAAATATGCCCCCCAAGTGTAGGCGGACAACACTTAGGAGTTAGAAAAAATTTGTGAAAATATGCCCCCCAAGTGTTGGCGGACAACACTTAGGAGTTAGAAAAAATTTGTGAAAATATTTGAATGTTTGACAACGGGTTCATGTGCTTGACGGGTGTGCCATTTGAATCGTTTTTGTAACGCTTGATTATAAATGCAATAATTAGTAATAAATGAGAAATTCGAAATAAATGAAGGAATAATATTAATTGTCAATAATAAGTGAAATGATAAGTTGTAGTTCGTATTAATGAGAAGTGACCTTTGGGTGGAAAGAGAATGTACCTTGATGATGTAATATGTCAGGAGTAAGTGGGAAGTTAAGACTTAGTGGGCAGTTTTTGCTGGAAACGAGGCGGTTATTGCCGGCTGTAAGAATGACGTGGACCAATCACAGTCATCCACGATTTGTTTGTAAGTTTTTTACCCCCATGACACGCGCCGCACGCGTATAAAAGATGGGTTTGTGTATCATTTGTTAAAGTTTTTACTGCCTTTTTCAACCTTTTTCTCTCCCTTTTCTTTGTCTTCTTCGAGTGCGTTGCTACGCTTGTGCTGGATTTGTCGAGTATTTCTGCCATTGAAGCCATATATAACCTCCTGATTTGAGGTATGCTTTCTTTATAATTTTCTTTTGTGATTTCTGTTTCTTTTCATCATATAATTTGTCCCTTCATTCGCTGTTATTGTGATATATGTGTGTGGGTTTTGTGTTTATGTCCTTGGTTTGCATGTTTCGAGTATTTGTAAATGTGAATCGATTGTGTAATCTGTAAAGGTTAGTAATCTGTAAGTTTTTGTTTGTTGTTTCCGTATCTGGTATTTGGATTTTGGTAGTTTTGATCCGTTTTGTGATTTGTGTGAAAATGGCAGTTCGATTTGGTAGTGTTCGTGAGGTGTTTGTAACTTGTATATATATGTGTATATATTCCATATGTGTTGTTTATACTGGTTTATGATTCTAGGGTTTTGTTGTTTCTGGAGGGAATGGAATATGAATTGTTTGTTTCGATTTGTATAATAATAATAATAAATTGTTAAAAAAAAAATATGTGTGTACCAGACATTGTTGATGGCGTGCTTGGCTGTTAGCGGTATTATCTGAATAATTGTGCCCTTTTCCGCAGATGGGTGATGAATTTGTAGATCCCGCTACTGGTGAGAGAAGACCATTAGTAAACATGTACGGGCGTTGGGCGGACATTGGTCCATTGAGCTACACAGCCATTTTGCGGAGAAACCGCTATCAGTACTTTGAAAGTTCCTAGAGTCTATGGCGGGCGAGCAATGTGTTGCCAACCCCATATTCGAAAGCAGATATGGATGCTAAATTTGCCGAATTTGCTCATTTACAACAGGACAGCACGTTTAGAGGTGATGACTGGGGTGATTATGTTGAAAGAATGTTTCGAATCGAAGATGGATATTTCTGGAGACGGCCGGTACCCGGTGAGAAGTTGTACCATCGTTTTGATGACGACTCCGTCTGTATTCCCGTAAGTCATTTCAGGGCGGGTTTACGGTTCCCGCCGCACAAATTCCTGATGGATTTATTTCGATTGTATTTCCGCTGTCCGTTGGCTCAGATGTCTCCCAATTCAATAAGGGCTATTAACTGGTTTATAGCTAGTAACGAGGCGTTGAACAAGCAGCCGACATTTAGGGCTTTTTTCTGTTTATTTGATGTTAAAGCCAGCCGTGCAAAACCTTTTTATGAGCTCCAGTTCGTTAAGTCTCAAACTCGTATTGGAAAAGCTCTGGATGGATACCGCCCATTTGTATTTCCCAAGGGTATGGCTGGTTGGCAAGAAGAATTTCTAGTAGTTGGCGGCGGGGAGTTTGCTTGGCACAAGAATTTTGTGAAGAAAGTGGAGTGTGCCTATAGGACGGACCGTAACCGTCTCAGCCAGGTGGAGATAGATTTTTTAGTTAAGCTGGTAAAGGCGTTGGGTGAGGTATGGACCGAGTCGAATTTGATTGACCCGGCTGATTTGAGAAGACATTGTTGTAAGTCCCTGTTTCGTCTTTATCCTTTGGTTTTTTGTAATTTTCTTTATTTGAAATTCTGTTGTGTATTTTTGTAGTGTTGGATCCCCGTAAAGCAGAGCTGGATCCTCATCCCACTTTGTCTATTGAGCACGAGGCTAAGATGTATGCTGATTTTATGCTCCTACAACCACCCAGACCTAAGCGGGTTCGCGGGATGTTTGCTGCAGAAAACATCATAGATGCCTTTGATCTCTCAGGGCAAGTTGCTGGTGTGGAGACTACGGAGCGGGTTGAGTATGAGGAGCCCGTTATTGTTGAGGAAGAAGTGCCTGTTAGTAACGCTCAATCTGAGCAAGAAGAAACTGGGGAAGGTCTGAATTCTGAGGACGAGTCTTTGTCCAAATTGTTGGGTGATATGTCCGCACGGAGAAGGGATATGCCTTTGGAGTCAAATTTGCAAGATGCCCAAGGTGATGAGTATGCTGTTGAAGACGAAACAGAGAGGTCCGCTGATAGGGACGTTGTGGTGGAAGATGAGGAATTTGTTGATAGAGATTTTGCTGTTGATTCTGAGAGTGAAAGCGATGGTTCTGTTGCTAGGCGGACAAGTGCGTTGCATACAGTCGGGGATATTGCTAAGGATTCTGATATTCGCGGGCCAAGTGCAGAGGTCGCAATGCAAAGGAAGGGACGTGGTTCCGTTGTTAAGCCTGTCCAGGTGGGTTCTGCCATAGGCCAAGTAAGTGTAGATATTGAGAGCGGCGAGAAAGCGGCCGCTGGGAGAGATGAAGAACCAGCAGTGAAAGTAACGGAAGTGACCGCTAATGAGAGTCCTGAAATTCCTCTGCGTCGCTCGAAGAGGAAATCTGTTGCAGAGGCTAGTACTTTGAAACGTAGACGCATTGAGCCTACTAAGGTGAGTGAGGCCGCTGCTGATGAGAATGTTGTTATGGAGAAACCCGCTGAGAATGAGCCCGATGATGTTGATAGCGAGGATGATGATGAGGATTATTGCGAAGGAGATACCGAAAATGATTCTGAGGATAGTTCCGAGGATGGTTCTGAGGATGGTGGTGATAATGGTGAGGAGGAAATAGTGTTCTACACAAGTAGTGATGATGAGGTAAATGACATAGAAGTTGGGTCCCGCCCGGGCTATGGGTTTCTTTTTAAGTCTGGGCCCAATACCTTCTCTGTTGATTCTATGACCGATGATGATCTTGTGAGAATGAATGAGTTGAGTTGGGAGCGGATGTGTCGTTTGTCCCAAAAATATGCTGCACGGGTAAGTATTTTGTGTTTGTTTTTTGATATTTTTGTAGAGTTGATGTGAATATATCCGTTGGTAAGGTGTATGTTTTTTGTGTGTTTGTGTTTTGTAGAATCAGTGTATGTATACAGGTTTGATGGCTCGTGGAAACATGTACCGTGGTAGCAACATTGCTTTGAAACAGAGGATCAAAGGATTAGAGGAGGAGCTATCTGCTGAGAAATAACTGAAAAATAATGCTGCAAGGGCTTTACACGAGATCGAGATTGAGAGAAATGACTTTAAAGCAAGCTATGAGTATAGTGCTGACTTGCGGCGTTTTTTGGCGGAAGACAAGATAGAACTTGAGGCTGCCAATGCTACTTTGTCTGAGCAAGTGAAGAATTTGACCACTTTACTCAAATTTGAGAAAGAGCGTGCTGAGGAGGCTGAGGCTCATCTTGATTCTCGTCCCACTGAGGCCAATGCTATATTAAAGTTCAGAAGTAGTGTTGAGTTTGCTGAAATTGTGAAGGCTGAGGCTGCCAAGGTTGCTATAGAACGGCAGGATCCCGCTAAGAATCAGCCTGAGATTGGCCTCCTACAAACCGAGATTGCAAGGCTGAAGGCAAAAGTGAAGAAATCTAAGCGTAAAGCCAGAGCCCTGAAGGCCCGTCTAGGGAAAACTGAAAGGAAGAGTGTAGGGTGCCAGTCTGATGTGGCTGCTGTTGCCATGGGTGCAGAAACCGCTGATAGTGAGATGGTCGTTACGGAAAGCCTGAAGGCCGCTGAGAGCCCTTTAGTTATAGAAGGTGCGATTCCATTGTCGACAGTAGCGGGCGTTCATACTGAGAGTAATATTGAAACGGATGGCGCTATGAAGGCTGTTGAGACTGAAAGGGAGCAAGTGGATATTGCAACTGTTAGCGGAATGCCTGGTGAGTCTGATGTTGCGCTCGAGCCCCTTAGTGCCATAGCCACTGCGTATGATAGTGAAGATGAAGATGCGGTGCCGCTAAGGGGAATGGAGGGTCCCTTGAGCGGGTCTCGTTGGGCTTAGTTTAATTTTTGTGATTTGTAGCTAAGAACTTCTGTCTGACTTGTTTTGGAATCACTCAGCGGGTATGTCTGTTGTGTGATTGTGAAACATCTTGTTTTGATATCGCAATTTGGAAATTCTATATTCTAAGCTAGTTTTGTGATTGGGATTTTGGTAATTTTGCTTCAGGCTATAACTGAATTTGTGTTTGTATTTTTGTGTCAAAGTTTGTAGTAAATATGCGTGGGAAAATGGTTACCTTGAATTTGTGATTTTGACTGTGGGAGTTTGTCTTCAGCATTTAATACTGCATGGGAGTCAAAATAATTTGACTGTGTCTTTACTTCTTTCTGCATGGGGATTGTAATTTGTTGACTGGTAATGGGCTTAACCTTCATTTACCCCCTTATAAATAGGATAATTTGCTTATTGATTTTGATCATTCCCTTCTTTATCTGTCAAAAGAATTCCTCTTGTTATAAAATCTCATGGATCTTTCTAAGATGGACGAATTTTTTAGTCCCTTTGCCGGGGCACGGGAGCGTTCTCTGTCGAAGGACAGTGAGAATCTCTGGCTATCCCTTGCCAATCAGTATGAGGAGGATGGTGACTTGTACATGGCTGAGGAATTCCGTAAGCATGCTCGGAAAATTGCCCGTACTCGTGCTGCCGAAGAAGCCAAGGAGGCACCGTAGACGGAAGTAATCAACTTTCGTTTCCGCGCCCCTCCTCAGGAAGGAAGCTCCGAAGAGAAGGGCGTGGAAGCTAAGGGTAAAGCTCCCCAGGCATGAAGGAATTTTAGATGTAGGAATCTATAATCCTTGTAATAACATGCTTGTAAGAAAAGATCTTTATGAATAAAATATTTATTTCTCCTTTGCGTCCCTTTGTTTTCTATTTTTGTTCTGTTTTGAGCCGTATTGCCTTCGTTTTTGTGTAATGTGTAGACATTTCGTTGTAGATTGTTTGTAGCATTCATCCCTTGTCGGGTTTTTTGCTGTAGTAAATGCCCGTTTAGGGGACTTGAACGTTTCCTGATGAAAATCGTAGATTGAAATTCATAGCTGTCTTTATGCCCGTTTAGGGGACTTGGCTCTTTTTTGAAGTATTGAGTACTTATGCCCTGATATTTCGTTGTCGATTGGCCGCAACAAACAGATTTTGTAACTTTTGTTTTAAGATTCCGTCTTTTGTTTGCAAGACTTGTAAGATGTTGATAACTTTACGAAATCTCCAACTGTAAATCTGTAGTTGTCTGCTGATGTTCATCGTAATGTTTGTAAACAGTGTTGTAGTAACTGTCCGCAGATGAATTGTGTAGATTTGGGATTTGTAATTGTGCAAGTGTCCGCAGAGGGACTTTGTAATATTTGCAATGTGTAATTGTCCGCAGAGGGACTTTGTAATATTTGCAATGTGTAATTGTCCGCAGAGGGACTTTGTAATATTTGCAATGTGTAAGTGTCCGCAGAGGGACTTTGTAATATTTGCAATGTGTAATTGTCCGCAGAGGGACTTTGTAATATTTGCAATGTGTAAGTGTCCGCAGAGGGACTTTGTAATATTTGCAATGTGTAAATGTCCGCAGAGGGACTTTGTAATATTTGCAATGTGTAAGTATCCGCAGAGGGACTTTGTAATATTTGCAATGTGTAATTGTCCGCAGAGGGACTTTGTAATATTTGCAATGTGTAAGTGTCCGCAGAGGGACTTTGTAATATTTGCAATGTGTAAATGTCCGCAGAGGGACTTTGTAATATTTGCAATGTGTAAGTGTCCGCAGAGGGACTTTGTAATATTTGCAATGGGTAATTGTCCGCAGAGGGACTTTGTAATATTTGCAATGTGTAAGTGTCCGCAGAGGGACTTTGTAATATTTGCAATGTGTAAATGTCCGCAGAGGGACTTTGTAATATGTAATTGTGTAATGGTTGCCAGTATTGTAAATGTAGACCGTTTTTCTGCAAAAGTATTCCATTGAAAACATAGTTTCCTTGATTTCAGAGAAGATACAGGAAAATGACTGTTTCAGTCATCTATTGATAGTATTTGCGTAGCTTGTCACCATGCCATGTGTTGTTAACCTCAGTTCCATTGAGGTAAGCTAGCTTGTAAGAACCCGGCCTGAGTACTTTGATGATTTTGTAGGGTCCTTCCCATTTTGGCATAAGTTTGCCAGTGTGTCTGGGATCGGATGCCTCAGTTGCTCTGTTAACCAAATCGCCTTCCACATAGGATCTGATTCTGGCCTTTTTCCCAAAGAACTCTTGAGTTTTTTCTTTGTAAGCGGCCTCTCTGGTTTCATCCAAAAGGTCAAGATTTGTCTTGAGTCCTTGAGTATTTGCCTCTTCTTCGAAATTAATGGCACGGTAAGACGGCGAGCCAATTTCGATTGGTGCAAGTGCTTCTGTGCCAAATGCTAGTTTGAAAGGGGATTCTCCAGTACTTGTCCTGGGTGATGTGCGATAAGCCCAAAGAACGTTGGGTAACTCATAAGGCCATTTCTTTTTTGAAGTAATCAGTCTTTTCTCTAGACCTCGAACGATGATGCGATTAGTTACTTCAACCTGTCCGTTGCTTTGAGGATGGCAAACGGATGCTTTCTTATGCTTGATCCCGTGGTCGGATAGGAATTTAGTAAATTTTGACCCCACAAACTGCGAACCGTTGTCAGATATAAGTATTACTGGGATTCCAAATCTTGTGATGACTTGTTCTTCAACAAAGCGAATGGCATCATCTTGTGCAATGTTCTTAAGGGCTTTCGCTTCTGCCCACTTTGTCATGTAATCAATGGCGACCATAACGTACTGCAAGTCACCTTTGGCTTTTGGGAATGGACCCATGATGTCGATGCCCCAAATTGCAAAAGGTATAGGGGATAGGATGGCCGCCGGAAGTGCTGGTGATTTTCTGGACATATTGCTAAATAGTTGACATTGGCGGCACCTTTGAGTGAAATTTTTGCATTCCTTGTGCATTTTTGGCCAATAATAGCCTTGTCTGAGTATTTTGTGTGCCAATGCCTTGCCGGCCATGTGATCGCCACAAATGCCTTCGTGGACTTCTCTTATGCAATATAGGGCTTCTTCCTCGTCGACACATTTAAGTATATGGGAGTCAAAACTTCTCTTGTATAAGGTGCCCTCCTGAAGAAAGTATTTTGTTGCTTGTGATTTGACTATTTTTGCTTTGAGTCTGTCATCTGGTAGTGTGCCATTTTCCAGATAACGGATGTAAGGAGTCATCCAACTATCCCTTGGCGGGTTTATTTCCAGGATATCCAGTTTGCTTGTACTTGGGACGGTTAATTCTTCAAAGTAAACTGTGACCTTGAGTTAATTTAGATAGCATATCCGCAACTGTGTTATCCATCCTGTCTATTTGTTCAAGAGAGTATTCTTCAAACTGAGTTAGCATTGTCTGAACTAATTCCTGATATTTGCTAAGATTGCTATCTTTTGTTGAATAATCCCCTGTTGTTTGTCGAACGACCAGCTGTGAGTCGCTATAGATGGTTATCTTTTTTACTTGTAAGTTTTTTGTCAATGCTAAACCGGCCAAAAGTGCCTCATATTCTGCTTGATTGTTTGTGGCTCTGAAGTTTAGCTGAATGGCTTGTTTGACTTGAAAACCGTCAGGGCTAGTCAAAATAAGCCCTGCTCCGCAACGGGTGTTTGTAGAGGAACCATCTACATACAACTGCCAATTGTTGGCCGCGGTTGTGGTGGTCTTTGCGAGTGCTTCTTTTTCAGTTGTCAAGAATGAACATTCAACCATAAAATCAGCCAATGCTTGTGCCTTGATGGCGGTTCTTGGTATGTATTTAAGATCAAATTGACCAAGTTCTATCGCCCAGTTGATCAATCTACCTGATAAATCTGGTTTGTGAAGTATTTTTCTTAGCGGTTGGTCTGTGATGATTCTAATTTGTCTCCCTTAAAAATAGTGTCGCAATTTTCTGCTTGCCATGACCAAAGCTAGAGCAAACTTTTGGACGTTGGGGTAGCGGGTTTCCGCATCTTTGAGCACTTGGCTGACATAATAGACTGGTTTTTGTTCCCCATTTTCTTCATTGATAAGTACTGCCCCTACAGCTTTATTTATTGCGGACAAGTAAAGCGATAGCGATTCTGAAGGGGTTACGACCGCAAGTAGTGGAGCGGAAGAGAGATAAGTTTTGAGATCTTCGAAGGCCTTTTGGCATTCTGCCGTCCAAGATATTGTGTTGGTTTTTGTTGCCCTTTTCAAGGTATCAAAGAATGGAAGGCATCTATCTGCTAGTTTTGCTATAAACCTTGTGAGGGCAGCCAACCTCCCCGTTAGTTTTTGTATCTCTTTTAAGGTTTTGGGGGGTTGCATGTCGACTATGGCCTTTATCTTCTCAGGGTTGGCCTCGATGCCCCTGTGAGACACCAAGAAGCCAAGGAATTTGCCAGCGTCCAGTGCGAATGCACATTTATCCGGGTTGAGCTTCATGTTATGTTTTCTGAGGGTGGAAAAACATTCTTCCAAGTCTTGGAGGTGAGAGGTCGTCAAGAGGGATTTTACTATGAGATCGTCCACATATACTTCCATATTTCGGCCCAACTGTCCGCTGAAGATTTTATTCATGGTTTTTTGGAAGGTGGCACCGGCATTGATCAATCCGAAAGGCATCACCTTGTAACAATATACCCCCCTATGTGTAACGAAAGCTATTTTCTCCCTGTCCTCTGGAGTCATTTTAATTTGATTGTAGCCCGAGTAGGCGTCCATGAAACTTAGCATTAGATGACCCGCTGTGGCATCAATGAGTTGGTCTATGGAAGGAAGAGGATATGGGTCCTTTGGGCATGCTGCGTTTAAGTCTGTGTAATCAACGCATATCCTCCACTTTCCATTAGCCTTCTTTACTAGCACCACATTTGCGACCCACTTTGGGTAGGTGACCTCGCAAATCAAATCCGCATCCAAGAGTTTGTCGATTTCAATATCAATGGCTCGCTGTCGCTCTGGTGCAAAGTTTCTTCTTTTCTGTATTTTTGGTGCTTTGTCTGGATCCACATTTAACTTATGGATTGCCACGGACTCATCTAATCCTGGCATATCCTTTGGACTCCATGCGAAGACGTCCGCGTACTTTCTCAAGAGATCAGTGAGACCCTTTTTAAAGATTGAATCCAAACCTGCTCTTATATTGACAGTCCTGTCTGTGTCTCCAGGTATGATTTCTATTTTCTCTGTCTGCACCGCAGGGGTTATTGGCGGTTTTTCTTCTCTTTTGAGACACTTCATTAGATTAGAATCTATCCTTGGTGGGTCTTCTGTCAACGGGTCGTGCCCGTCAATAAATTGTACCTCTTTTCTTTTTTTGTTGTTGGCACGTTGGTTTGCATCGTGCCTCTGTCTTTTTGTTTGCCTTCTTTTTTGTGCTCTTTCTCTGTTGACATTGCTGGGTTCGGACTTTCCCAAGGTGAGTGCAATGCCGTAGCACCTTTTAGAGGTTTCAGAGTCCCCTTTGATTTCTCCTATTCCGTTTAAAGTAGGGAATTTGATTTTGAGATGAGGGGTGGAAGTGACTGCTTTTAACAAGTTTAATGTGGGTCTTCCCAAGATCATGTTGTAGGAAGAGGCTGTGTTAATGACATAGAATTTGATGATTCTGCACACTTGTCTGGGAGATTCCCCAAAGTAGACAGGGAGCCTAGCAATGCCCGCTATTGGGATGGTATTGTGGCCAAACCCGTAGAGAGGTGTCTCGTCATGACATGTTTCTAACTTTTCGTCACTTAGTTTGAGTCTATCCCAAGTGTGTTGGAAACAAATGTCGACAGAGGACCCGTTGTCAACTAAGACCCTTTTGACTTCATTCTGAGCAATGCCCAAGGATATGACTAGTGCCTCGGTGTGATTGGGATTAATGCCCTCATAGTCGGCATCCGTGAAAGTAATGACATTTGGCGGGCCCTCAGATATGGCATAGACGGACTGTTCCTCTCTAGGTGGTGAGACATGTCCGCTAAACACGATGTGTACTATGTTTTTGTTGTGCCCTTGGGAGGAGGATGAGCCAAGTATTTGTCTGGGCAAGTATTGAGATAAGTTGCCAGCCTTGACTTGTTTTTCCAGAAAGTACTTGAGAGATAGGCAGTTATCTGTAAAATGCCCATGTGTTTCGTGATAATCACAATGCTTGTCCTTGGGCCTGTCATCAGGTGATGAGTGCATTGGAGCTGGTGGAAAGTAGAAAGGTTTTCCTTTGATTTCTCTTAGGATGGTTGCTCTTGGGAGAGTAAATTCGGTCCATTTTGGCTCAGGACGCCTATCTGATCTTTGCGGGTTTGAGGGCCCTTGGCGGTCCCTGACTGGTGTTGATGATTGGACTCTTTGGGCGGGCAGCGGCCCGTGAGTAGTTTGTACTTGATGCAAAGCGGGTGCTTGCCTTTGGTAAGGCGTGTATCTTTCTTTCTGAAAATATGGTGTGGGAGCAGGTGGAGCCCTGGATTGTTTGAGTACGTTGAGAGATTCGATTTCGTTGATGGCTTGAGATGCCAAGTCATATGCCTTTGCTAGAGTGGTAGGTTTAATTTCCATGAGTCGGCATACATATTTCTCGCATTCGTAAGGGTTGAGACCCCTTCTCAAATGGACCAATGCCTCTGTCTCGTTGACACAGACAACCTTGTTGACGGCTTCCTTGAAGCGGTCGATGTAGTTCTGCAAGGTTTCTAGTTGCGCTGTGCAATGGTTTCGAGGAACACGGTATGAACCTCATGTTGCTGATTTGCTTTGAACTTATTAAGGAACAATTTCTTAAATTCCAACCAAGTATCTATGGACCTGGTGGATATTCTGCAGAACCATCTTTGGGCGTTGCCGCGAAGAGTTGCGGCGAAGAAACGACACCGTGTTAAATCGTTATACTCATAATGGAGAGCCAGTTGGTCGAAATAGCTCAGGTGCTCTTCCGGATCTCCAAGGCCGTCAAAAGAGTTGAAGCTGTGATGTTTGATATTTTTCTGTCGTGGCTCGGCTTCTAGCCTTGCTGTGAAGGGTGTTCCACCCATATCTTGTTCATTATTTCCCTCTATCTTATTTTTGAGCTCCAATATGGTTTGCAACATTTCTGCGTTTGATGGTTGTGTTACTTCGGGCTGCTTTGAGCAGACAGGAGGTTGCTCTTGGTGCTTGTGTGCTTCATACTCAGCCACTACCTTGTCGTAGGCGGCTTTCTTGTCAATGATTATTTTTCTCAAATCTCTATGCCTTCTGTTTTGTTCCCACACTTCAGGGGGATGGTGATTCTTGTTGTGCCTGTCATGCTTCGTATTTTGAGACGAACCTAGACGAGAGAAAGCAGAGTTCGCCTCGCGAGGTTGGCTGTTTGCCTCATCATGATTGTCATGCGGGTTCACGGGTAGGCTCGCTTGTTTTGTCAATGATTTTGGTCCGGCCTGGGGGAGGGTTGCGGCTATTTGCATGATTAAGTCAATTTGTTGTTGGTTACAGCCTGTGAGATTGAGACTAAGTATTTGTTCTCATCCGTCATCTCTAGGCGGGTTTATTGGCGGGTTGACCGGCGGGATGCCAGTTGTATTTCCTTCGTGTTCTTGTTCGTCTGGGTGAGGGATTACAGTTTCCATTTAGTGTGTTTGAGGTGTTCTGGTTTGTATTGTGTTTTGAGTGTGTGAGTAACTACTGTGTTGGTAGAGCAGGCGGCGGGTTTTTCTTTAAGAAAAAATGCCCCTCCTTCTAGCGCCAAATGATAATTCTCACGGCCGATTAATGGCTTCCGATCACTGTTCCGAACACTGTTCCGGGGGTACTTCGCCTGAGTTTGGGTATCTGCAAAACAATGCTCGCCCGGGGGTGGTGGCCGTCAAGCACCTCCGGTGTGAGAATCAGTAATCGAAATAATAATAATCGAAACGGGTGAAAATGTATCTGTGTGAAAGGAGAGAAATCAGTAATAAGTTTGTGCTATCGAAATTGTATATCTTACCTTGTGTGTAGAATGGGGGTATTTATAGGTTGGGTCTTCCAATCACTGTTCACCCACTTGGTTGCCCACTTGTTATGCCGTTAAAGCTACAGTGAGCCACTATTGGAACAGTGATTGGTGTCCCCTCCTGACATACCTTGATTCCATCAATAGTCACTTGCCCACTTGTTATGCCATTAAAACTATAGTGAAATGTCATTGTGTTCCCTTGAATACCTTTATGGTCCCCTGCCTTAGTGAGCAAGATAACAAGATATTTTGCACAAGTATTTATGTAAAGATATTTGTTTGTCAAGTGGAGTAATTTTAGTAATAATAATAATATGAAATGACACATGTGTAATTAGTGAGTATTTGTTACAGGTGGAGATGCAATGGCGGGCTGCGGGTTGGTGTTGCTACAGTGGGTGCCCGCTGTAAGCTTACAGCGGGTACCTATCAGTTATGATTCTACCTCTGATGACTACAAGGTGTTTAGGACTTCATATGAAAAAAATTTAGATAGTGCGCCGTTAAAAATGCAGGTGTATTCGGCAAATGCAGATAATTGGAGAGAATTCCAGGGTCCTGTTTTGGGAAACAAATTGGAGGAGGACGAGGACGAATTCCAGCGAAATTATTATATAGTGGTAAATGGGACAGTCTATTTTAGTAATGGGAATGAACAGCAGCTAATCACATTTGATCTGCACAAAGAAGTTTTTGGACTTGTTTCATTCCCTAGCTTTGTTCAAAGAAAGAGGTCAGATGTTTTGGATTTCAAGGGTTCAGTTGCTATGGTTTTTGAATCCGTATCAGGAGTTGATCTTTGGACGTTGGATGTTGATGTTTCTAGACAAGTGTCCTCTTGGACCAAAATGTTCAGTATTGAGGCCGATCCTGAGCTGAAGATGTGGCTATTTTGTTATTTGGGTGCTGGACAGTTTTATGGAAAGAAGGTGATGAATGGAAATATATTTGTGTACAATGTACTGTATGACTGTGAGAAGAAAGAGACCATGTTTTGCGGATTTAGAGATGACAACAGTCTTGCAACTCTCAATTACATGGAGACCCTTGTTTCACTCGACGGGTTTCATCAAGTGGAGGAAAATGCCAACTAATTCTGCCTCACTCAAGAAATAATCTAGAGGTAACTTCGCAACACATTCATATCTTTCAAATTATTAGTAGTTTCCCAGTCACACAAGTGTAGCTTCAGTTTTCGAATATTTTATCTGATATGTATCTAACCTTTTGCAGGATATGTTACATTGACCAGCATCATGGCAAGTGAAGTTTGATTACCGAAGGTGTTGCTGCAATCTTTTATTTTTTTGCTTCTGAATGTTTAAGAGGAAGAACCTAGTGTCTGAAATTTACTACTAGTGCCAATGGGGCTATATATGTTCTAACTGTGAAGTTTACTAAAGTTAAATCTTTACGATAGACAAGTATGTTGCTGATTAAGATTTCTTAAATGTTGTGGCTTACTGGCTTGTAAGAACCCAGATTTTTGGGTAGAATTAAAACTTTTATTATGCATTGATGTAAGAGTGAACAGTGGTTACAACTACATTGTAATACTGGCTTTAAAGAATGAATAATGACAGGATATATATATTCCAAGGTTATATGGCCTGAAGGATGTTATTGGGTGATAACTTAGATTAGAATAATCTATCTCCTAGAAAGTTAAGATAAGATTCCCTAGAGAGAAATAGATACCCTCATGTCATCCAAATCAATATCTATTATAAGCCCAGCGGTTCCGTAAAAAGGTTAAGGAACACTCGAAGGTGAACCAGGTTCATTTTCCTAATTATAGGAATTAAATAAAAATAAGTGATGAATAGTGATTTTGGTGGAATTTGGAATATTATTATAATAATGTTATACCCGGTATTCGGAACGGATTTCTGAGTTCGTATTAGCGATCTACGAAGCAAATAAGTGTATGTAAACGTGATCGGATTTCAGAAAATCCAAAATTTATTTTTAAGGAAAATCTGATCGAGCAGTAAAGAGCATATTAATGTGGACAAGATAAGAGAATTATTATGTCAAGGAATTAAGGATTTTATTTAATTATGATTTGAGAAATTAGAATGACAATCCTCGAGTTAGAATGATAAGCGTTTTAGAAATCGCTAGAACTTTATAACGAGATTAAGCGATAAAGCGAACACGAAATGAATTACGGATTAAATATATAATGAGATGAGAAACACCACATGATCATCTAGGGTTTACTAATATTAGATTGGTGGAAAAGAAATGAGAAAAGAAAAGAAAAAGAAAAGTGATGAGGTGTGTGATTAAGAAGTAAACAACAAGGCAACATGTCATCTCTTTTCTCCCACTCACCCAGGCTACTTGACACTTGTAATTGGAGTGTAAGTGCAGCTATAATACATCAAAATATCCAACAAATTTCACTTTACCACTAATCAAAAAGAGAGAAAAGAGAGAAAAGCAAAAAGGAAGTCACCACCACCACCATTCTTCCATTCGGCCTTCACCATAATTCCAAAATCAAAACCCCTCTTCCCACCATCTTTTGATCTTGCAAAAATTATGGTGAGTCTTACATTTCCTAAAAGTGATCCCATAAAAATTTCAAAGCCAATCTCACTTGTTTCCATTTTCAATTAATTCATCAAAGCCTAGGGTGAATAGTGATTTTCAAGAACAAAACTTTTGGATCTTGATTTTGGTTGATGATCCAAGCTTCATGGAGGCTATACAAGGACCATACAAGGCTTAGTAAGGCTATGTCACTCTCTAAGGAAGGTATAACCTCTTGGAACCCTAACTCTTGTTTGAGATTTAAGCATGCTTATGATGGATATAGCTTAGTTATGGTTATAAGCATGATTATAAGCATGATTATGGTTTGGTTTTAGTAAATGTTAAAAATAGTTTAGATGAACGGAAAGGCATTGCTTGGCCTCAGTTCATGGTTATATATCATGTATATGTTGGTTGGAGTGGATACCATGATTATTGGGAGGTTTGGAATTTAGAAATATTCGATTTATAGCCGTCGTAATGCCGAAATTTTGTTAACCTTAAGAACACGAGTTTGACAGTAGGTATAAGTCACTGATTTGCTTCGATTTCTTCCATGATAAGCTAGATTATGTTATAAGCTTCGTTTTGATATAAAGATCGTATGAAATGGACTTACGGTTTAGGAGTTATGATTAAATTCGTAAAAGAGGTTCGAAACCGTAATCGAAAGTTCGTAACTGAATTTGGAATCCCTTAACATGACTAAGTCAGTGATGAATCATGGTAATTAAATATTAGAGGTCATAAGGAAGGCGTGAGAGAAAACCACAAGTAAAATGGATCGTTTTCCGATTTTATAAAAATATTCGAATCGAGGATAAGTGCGAAGAAACCACTTTTCGGAGGTAACATTATTCATTAAAACCTCCTGCCCTGTTTTGGCAAAATCCCGAAAAATTAATCTTCTGATCTAAGTCCAATTTTGAGTTAGCTACCTTCTAGACATTCTCTAGATCATGTACGCGAAAACGGTGCATCATTTGAGTTAACGGTTACCGAGTTATGAACATTTTAGTGAAAGAGGTGTGAATAGTAAAGATCCGTAGTCGACTGAACTTCAAAAATACATTTCACCTATTTAGACTCGTGGCTTCGAATTGGAAATTTTATGATAAATATTACAAATACCAAAGATGATTTTATAAGTGGTTTCGTAATTAAATACGTTTCCAGTGATTTATTAAAAGTGTTGAAGTACGAGTCTCGAAATAGTGATTCTCAGAAAAGTCAACCCTAGGGGTACTACCTTGGCCACCCTTTTTGGCTAAGTTGAAAAGGGAATTTCGAGTCGACTAAAACACGAAACTTGTTAAGAATTATCAAGACCACATATTGGTGCAAAGAACGAGGTTATAATTGATTAAGTAAGATATACGAAAAATCTGACATTAAGGGTGGGTTCGAGGTGTGTTTTGGACTGAACTTACATGACTTAAGTTAAGTTACACTTAACCTTCGAAATGTTAAGTGATTGACCTTGGTTATTGTGACTATTTATAGATCACTGGATTGACACGAGGCACACTACCCCTACAGGATTACCAGGCAAGTTTCCAATACTTGGAACTGTTGTTGTGATAGTATATATGATGATTGTTTTATACATATGCCATAGCATGCATGCCTACTTTCAAGTTAATATTGAATTACTTGTTCCCTGAATTGATATCGGCTTATAGACTATATATGAAATATCAGTTATAAGCCGGATTGTTTGGTTAAGACCCTTAGCGAAGGGCGTATGATATTCATACCTCAAATATAGACCGGGAGTCGATATTTTGTAATATATATATAGTCGTGGAAACCCGGAGGGATCCCAGCGACAAATTTATTATTTCGAGGATTTTTATTCGATTACGAATCTTTCGAGGAACGTTATTTGAGTATTACCTCAGTGAAGGAATATTTAATGAATATTATTTTAATATTCATTTAGAATGTCATTATTTAATGAATATTATTTTGATCATTCATTGCAGTTATTTAGTTAATGAATATTATTTTGAATATTCATTAGAGTTATTTGGTGGACGAATATCATTCCCAAATATTCATTTGGCTTACTTATTATTATTTGGAATATTCATTTGATCTTTATTTATTTAATGAATATTACTTTCGAATATTCATTTAAGGTTTGATTTACTTAATGAATATTATTTAAAATATTCATGGGAAGTTCTATTTACTCAAGGAATATTACTTCGAATATTCCTTTAAAGTTTTGATTACTAAATGAATATTATTCTGATATTCATTTAGAATATTATTTGTTTAATGAATATTATTTGGATATTCATTTGGAATGTTATTTGTTAAATGAATATTATTTTCAAATATTCATTTAAGGTTTGATTTATTCAGTAAATATTATTTTAAATATTTAGTTAAGTTTAATTATTCAATGAATATTATTTTAAATATTCATTTAAGAAGAGATTTATTTAATAAATAATTCTATATATTCTTTCGAGGATTACTTACGAGTAATATTATGATTTAAAAATAGTCCTTAATTATTATTGATTTAATAAATATTCTTGGAATATTTATGTAAATTCTTTTAAATTCTCTTTATAATGATTTACATCATACAAAGATTATCTTTTACCTTCAGATATGGTGTAAAATATTTCGGAATATCTTATGACTATTTATATCAAGGGGAGGTTCCTAAACTTTAATTTCAATTAAATCTATCTTAAAGAAGATTTAAATACTCGCTCAACTTCCAAACGTATATAAGGGGACCTCACTTGAGCGATGTTATTTATTGGACTGCCCGGTCCTATACTTGCTAAAACTATCTTGTCACTCACATCTTGATTCTTTCAAGTATCGATATGAGTCTTTTGGTTACCTCCTCAACGCTCGAGGGGTATGATTGATGTAACAAGTTTATATCCATTAACAAGCATCAGCTTGAGAAATATTGGTGAATTTTTCCTTTCCAATTAGATACGACTACTTTGTGGAGTCCTATCAACAAGTGTTACACTTGGGGAAAAGGGGAACGAACTTTACGTTTCAGAGTCATGGATGATATTCGAACTAGGAGACGCGTAAGTGGCCGAGTGGCGCCGGTCCAGCAATAGCCCAACCGTTGGCTGAGGAGTTCCAGAGGGCGGTAGATAAATAATTCCGTCGGAGCTACCTTCTACATGTAGAGAACGACTGATGAGATGCATGACATACGACTGATCATCGTAAACGTCAGGGCATCTGGCGCGGCAATGCTCCCGTATTAGTTCATCTTCTAAAAGTAAGAAATTTCTGCAACACTGTTGGTGTTGGCAAGGTGAAAAAGTGTTGAAACCGGAATTGCAATATTTTTCCTGCAAGTTCCTCTTTTATGATAATTGAGAATATTTTGCTTATCTTTTGCATAGCAGATATTTATTCAAAACAAATATATTTTTGAGTTACCTTGTAACTCCATCTCATACCTTATATTGGTACTACATCGTTAATGCATGGCATATGGTTTCAAAGATATTTTGGACTGTTATATATTATCACTGTTCAATTATATTTCTGGTGGGCTATTGCTCACCCTTGCTTTATTTATTTATATCACAACAACAGCTAGATCAGATGGCCGCGCAAGGCGCACACAGCGTAAGCAGGTGTCAACCGTCAGAGGTTTACCGCTAAGGTCTTGGCTACCTTTGTTGAGGATGCAACTACTGGTAGGCTAGTTGTTAGCAATTGAGCCTCAAATGTATTTATATTATGGTATCTATTAATGGATGGCAAAGAGTATGTAATTGTACAATTGTAATTCTTTGGGTTGTAAGAACTCAAACTTGTGATTAATAATATTGTTGGTTACTCTGATTTCATCTCTGGGACTATAACGGGTGTGTTTTATGTTGTTGTTTTGGGTCACCAGGTTGTAATTTAAATTATGTTGGTTTTGTGGTTGGATATTGAGGCCGTAACGACCAGATCCCTGACCCTGGATCTGGGGGTGTTACAGAAATGGTATCAGAGAGAGCGTTATATATCCCAGAGATGATGCGACGTTAAAACAATAAATTCATTAAGCTAATAAGAACTCTTGCCAAGTTCATAGTCGGACTACTTAAGGTAGTATTGACATATAAAACCCTTATGGGAACTATTAAGTATCATGGTAGTAACTTAGCTCGTTCTTGTACCGACTAGTAAGGCGACAGACCTTGAGGCATACGAGCAGCAGCATGATGATGCCTGATTATATGTTGACGATCGGATGGTGGATTCGATAGAGTACCCTACTGAGGACCCGGAAGAGGTTCCAGCAGAGAGGGAGAATCCTGTTAGAGACAGGGAAGTTTACCTTGGGGAGATGAGGGCTGCAGCCAGAGAGACTGTAAGAATCTAGATATAGTGCTCAGAGATGTGAGCGTAAAGAACTGATGTATTATGAAGAGAATTAAAGAGGTATATTGGATCTATAGCTGGACTGTCGGATAAAGTGCCAGCAAGTTAGATGGATTTGAGGAATTACTCAAGATCTTATGTAAGGATAGATAAGAATCCTTGGAGACTTTCAGATTAATGAGAAAGGAATTAGAATGATGCATGATTATCAAAGACATTGATAGAGGACGGGGAGCAGAGTCCCTAGGAACAGTTAAGACATAGGTGGCAAGTGCCATATCTTCAGATAAATGAATTGGTGTGAATGTTATTAAGGATAATTCGCCATGAGAAGGCAGATTTCATAAGTGATAATTTGTAAAGTCCAACTTAGATTGATGAGGTGGTTGGGTTCAAGGAAATGTCCATTTTATGAATGGATCAACTTAGAAAATAAAGACATTGAAAGGTGATGGCATGATTGAATAAAGTATATAAGGAAATAGTAAGCAAGACAATGATCTCAGAACCTACAAGACTAAAAGACCAGTGAGTCTATGATAAACTAGTAATGAGGCTATCGTCAAGAAACCAAGTATAAGTTCAGTTCAATTCAGTGAAATGATGAACCAGAAACATTAGTTGCATGTGATTCAGAAGAATATTAAATTCTTTCTTTTCCCTGAATGGATTATGGTAGTTACCTTAAGTTTATTCTGACACTGAATCATAAATGGATTAGGCAAGGCGAGCAGTGGTCGAGATGTAATTGAGAATGCTTCTAGGTGCAACCTGATAGAACAGGTGTAGGACATGTTCTCGAAATAAGAGTTTTGGCAAAATGAAGTCCAGCAATAGGACACATGATCAATAAGAGTAGTGTTGGTCGGCCCTACCAAGTTAAAGACAGTTTCAAATGAAGATTGGCCAACCACACTGGCAAAGGTGTGAAATTTCATAAAATTCACAAGGTATTACCAAAGATTTGCTCAGGGCTTTACAGAAAGTGTAGTCCCGTAACCCGACTTATTATAAGAATAAAAGTTTGAATGGACAAGATAAACGTGAGAAGATCTTCCTGGAGCTAAAGGTAAAGTTGGTGATGACCAGGGTTGGCGTTGCCTAATGGAAGAAGGAAACTTTGGGAGATATTATGATGCAACTCATACAGGTATAGGTCTGCGCTTATGCAGCACGACAGCGTAATTTTGAATACATTTAGACAGCGCAGTTCATCGGATTCAGATGGCCTTGGTAGTGCCAAGGTTGAGGAACGACTAACCCCGACGGTAGTGTTCCTTCTGAGACTAGTTGTTAAGAAGACTGGTATTTGGTAGTATCGACTAATAGGACGAATATGTATCGGGAAGATGTGGCATGTTATTAGTAGGTGAATAGATTAACTGAAATTTTCCCAAATTCTGGAAAGGAATTCAACGAATTTTGGCAAACCTTGTCTTTCTGATTATCAAAAGACGTCATTGAAGAGAGTGGAAACTTGAGCGAACCCTGTGGATTGGGTAAAGTAGCCGCTATACAGGTGAGAAGACATACCCCGATTATTACAGTTGAATGTAGGGATAAAATTATGAAGTTGAATGTAATTAAGAAACAAGCCGGACTGAGAATTCTGGGATTGACTTAAATGAAAAGGTTGTTATGCCAGAAGTGTTAAGCTTTTGTGGTACGTGGAATTGATAAGATAAAGGAAAGGTGACCGGAGACGGTACCGAGAAGTCGATTGAGACTTATATGGAGAAGGGTTTTGAAAAGATCAAAAGGTATCAAAGTAGAAGGCACTATGCCAGCAATTGCTAGAAAAGTAATGCTATTAGCCGACCCCTAACTCACATGTTTTAGTATGGCAAGTTGAGGCCAAGTCACAAAGGATTAACAATTAACTAGACCAGCAATGAAAGGATATATCGGGGTTGCTTCTAATCAAGCGCCAACCGCAAGGACTTTTGATATAAAATGAATTGAGATACATGATAATGGATTTTATAAATACCATGGATGTGTTAGGAATGAGGATGGTGACCAGTAAAGGTTATGAGGATTGTCAGAGATGGTGCAGTATGATGCAAAATGTTATCTGAAACTTAGTGTCCTCAAGAGGAGCATTAGGCAATAAGAGATTCACGTTGAACACGACCAATATCTTCTAGAACATCCTTGCTACCATTACCAAGTTCTGTAAGAAAGAGCAGATAGACATGTGCTGTCTTTTGGAAGGTCATATAGACTAACATTCGTTTGAAAGAAGAGGTTAGCATTAGTCTACCTACAGACTATCAAGATGAGAATGATTAAAAGAGACCCTTATTAAGGATATATGATTGAATTGCCAAGTACAGGATATAAGTATTCCTTGAAACTAGAATTGAGCATAGAATGTCCATATATTAAGACGAACCCTGGGGGATGCACAAAGGATAGCATCACCCCTAACAATAGGCACTGTGAAATCAGACGAGATAAGTTGAATCGACCAAGGTATCAATAACCTATATGGATTTGTGGAAAGGAGTCTCGAAAAGTACATAGACAGAATCGTTATAGAATTGGTTAATGATGTTTGATATACCCTGTAACCAGGAGATACAGGAGGAATGTTGAGGATGGCCTAAGAAACCCTATAAGGGAAGAGGTAATGTTCTGAACTTCAGAAAGGGAGTTAAGTAAGGAAATATCCTAGGTATGATTTGGAGTACCTGTAGTCAAGATCGCACTAGAAAGGTGGAAGCAATGACTTTTGGAAAAGACTGATAGATGCTTTCTCTCATTCAGCAGAATTTAAGGGAGAATGCTTCCACCCTGAGTTAGAATAGATCCCGAAAACATTGATCTCAAGAAATTATTATAATCAGGAAAGGCCAACGAGGTGGTCGACGCTTTAAGTATAGGGGAGTAGGTATAAATGCTCAGACCAAAGAAATAGAATGATAACGTAAGGACCTTGATGGTCATAATGTGGTAGGGAAAGTTACATTTCGTCTAATGATTTTGCCAGGATCAGCTATAAAAATAGTTTAAGTAAAGATTCGATTCCTGATGTTGCCAGTAGCACATTACCGACATTAGGAGGCTCTACGACAGACCAGACTAAATTCCCCCAAGAGACTCGCCTTTTCTTTGGAAAGAGGGAGGGGAGGTTAAGTAACAATGAATTGGTAGTAAATGACCAGAAATAGAGAGGGTACAAATACTGATAAGCCAAATGGCACGATGATGAATGATAAGCAAGTTTATGTTGGTGTATTTCTGTGCAAACAAGATAGAGAATTATGAGATTGGCAAGCGATTAAGCAAACCGCTAAGCTTTTAGTCTTCTACCGGAGATATATGATTAATAATCTCACCAGCCTGTTCCAGCTGCAATGCTGGAAGCTTTCCTGCAATTTTATCTGCTTCATGTAATATCTACGTCAAGTTCAGGAAGCGTTTCTTATGGATAGGAAATAGTAATTATTTTGTTTTCCTAGAGGATCTTGAATTGACAATTATGATGCTTAGTTGTTAAAGCACTAAGTAAACGATAAGCGATGGTGATCCTTCTGAGAAATTAGGTGGTAACGACTGTGGAAATGTCGAAGTGAATCTAAGTTAGAGAAATCATCCAGGTTTATTTCGGATGGTGTAATTTCTGGAACGACGGGATATTTGAAATGAAGAATTAGGTTACGATGGTTCATAAAATGATTATAGTAGAAATAAAGACAAGAGACTGATAGAGATGGAAATAGAATTGGGAATTAATAAGAGAGTCAGATAGGCAGACTCATGAGAATCTCCAGTAATGAAGCGAGGAAAGTATGGAATTGGCAATGTAAGGGTATTGGCCAAAACGGAAAGTTGGAATTAGGAGCATGAATGACATACAAATTGACTCCTTTTAGGTTTGGAAAATTCGATGAAATATGGAATAGTTTGATTGAGTAATAAAAGAGACTCATGGAATGAGAAAGTGAAATCTAGATGGTTGAACAAAGGAAAGTTTGACCACAAACGTGCCACGTATATTGAATAAAGGTAACAAGTGTTCCCCTAATAAGATGACGGTGGAGTTCAATAACAGAAGTGAATGAGAACTAGATGATAAGATGGATGTGATTGATAAAGAAAAGATAGAGAGGTAATTATTAAATGTGAAGCACAAAATGTTATGAATGGATTAATGAATGGGTTTCCTAACGACGAGCTCTCGGAATGACAACCTGATAGTGTTAATATTATGTATATGAAAGAGCCAGTGTTGTGGCGTGAAATGTCAGTAGTAGTTACGCCAAGCGAGAAATCCAAGATTTAACCTGAGAGGTTGAAGGATTTTCCAAAAAGTAAGTGGTGCTAATATCAAGCAAGAGTATAGGTCCATAGAATGATGGACAGAACAGCAAGGACATGTGATAGGTGAGATTACGAAAAAGTGGAATTTGATACGAATATGATTTTTTTTTTCTTCTCTAATAAACCTCTATAGCTCAGAGGTAAATTCTAAGTATGATATTTTGACAATCATGAAAACTTTCTTATATAATTCTTTGAAATTCGTTTCTTTTCTCCACTCCTATTTATCTTCTTCTAAACTGAGAAGAACAACCCTTTAAGGAGGGGAGGTACTACTACGTGACTCTCTGTCTGTGTGATAGGAGTCTAAGTGGAATGCCATTAATTGTTTAATTGCTTGTCAAGTACTAAAGGCTGGCCCCCTTCTGTACTAGCTATGCAATATAACAAATGTTCATTGATCACAGTGATCTCTCGATAAATTCTTTTTCACCTAAATATATATACATCGAGATTGCGAAGATTAAAGCGATCAGGAAATTGCAAAAAAATCACGAGTGAGGTTATCTCCGGAATTCGTAGCGCCTTAGTGATACCGAAGTCACTGCATGTACCAATAAGGTTAATAGTATAAGAACGGACAAGAGCGTATACCGGATGATGTGTTATGCGAAAGTATCAAAGAACTGGTAGAACGGATAAAGGGTGTGTTGTAACACCAGTACGATGTGCTTTAGAAAGATTGGAATGTGTAAGGATCGACCAGAGAATTGGAAAGCGAAATGACCAACAAGTACCCCATTTGTCTTCTACCTAATTCCGGGACGGAATCCTTTTAAGGAGGGGAGACTGTAAGAACCCAGATTTTTGGGTAGAATTAAAACTTTTATTATGCATTGATGTAAGAGTGAACAGTGGTTACAACTACATTGTAATACTGGCTTTAAAGAATGAATAATGACAGGATATATATATTCCAAGGTTATATGGCCTGAAGGATGTTATTGGGTGATAACTTAGATTAGAATAATCTATCTCCTAGAAAGTTAAGATAAGATTCCCTAGAGAGAAATAGATACCCTCATGTCATCCAAATCAATATCTATTATAAGCCCAGCGGTTCCGTAAAAAGGTTAAGGAACACTCGAAGGTGAACCAGGTTCATTTTCCTAATTATAGGAATTAAATAAAAATAAGTGATGAATAGTGATTTTGGTGGAATTTGGAATATTATTATAATAATGTTATACCCGGTATTCGGAACGGATTTCTGAGTTCGTATTAGCGATCTACGAAGCAAATAAGTGTATGTAAACGTGATCGGATTTCAGAAAATCCAAAATTTATTTTTAAGGAAAATCTGATCGAGCAGTAAAGAGCATATTAATGCGGACAAGATAAGAGAATTATTATGTCAAGGAATTAAGGATTTTATTTAATTATGATTTGAGAAATTAGAATGACAATCCTCGAGTTAGAATGATAAGCGTTTTAGAAATCGCTAGAACTTTATAACGAGATTAAGCGATAAAGCGAACACGAAATGAATTACAGATTAAATATATAATGAGATGAGAAACACCACATGATCATCTAGGGTTTACTAATATTAGATTGGTGGAAAAGAAATGAGAAAAGAAAAGAAAAAGAAAAGTGATGAGGTGTGTGATTAAGAAGTAAACAACAAGGCAACATGTCATCTCTTTTCTCCCACTCACCAAGGCTACTTGACACTTGTAATTGGAGTGTAAGTGCAGCTATAATACATCAAAATATCCAACAAATTTCACTTTACCACTAATCAAAAAGAGAGAAAAGAGAGAAAAGCAAAAAGGAAGTCACCACCACCACCATTCTTCCATTCGGCCTTCACCATAATTCCAAAATCAAAACCCCTCTTCCCACCATCTTTTGATCTTGAAAAAATTATGGTGAGTCTTACATTTCCTAAAAGTGATCCCATAAAAATTTCAAAGCCAATCTCACTTGTTTCCATTTTCAATTAATTCATCAAAGCCTAGGGTGAATAGTGATTTTCAAGAACAAAACTTTTGGATCTTGATTTTGGTTGATGATCCAAGCTTCATGGAGGCTATACAAGGACCATACAAGGCTTAGTAAGGCTATGTCACTCTCTAAGGAAGGTATAACCTCTTGGAACCCTAACTCTTGTTTGAGATTTAAGCATGCTTATGATGGATATAGCTTAGTTATGGTTATAAGCATGATTATAAGCATGATTATGGTTTGGTTTTAGTAAATGTTAAAAATAGTTTAGATGAACGGAAAGGCATTGCTTGGCCTCAGTTCATGGTTATATATCATGTATATGTTGGTTGGAGTGGATACCATGATTATTGGGAGGTTTGGAATTTAGAAATATTCGATTTATAGCCGTCGTAATGCCGAAATTTCGTTAACCTTAAGAACACGAGTTTGACAGTAGGTATAAGTCACTGATTTGCTTCGATTTCTTCCATGATAAGCTAGATTATGTTATAAGCTTCGTTTTGATATAAAGATCGTATGAAATGGACTTACGGTTTAGGAGTTATGATTAAATTCGTAAAAGAGGTTCGAAACCGTAATCGAAAGTTCGTAACTGAATTTGGAATCCCTTAACATGACTAAGTCAGTGACGAATCATGGTAATTAAATATTAGAGGTCATAAGGAAGGCGTGAGAGAAAACCACAAGTAAAATGGATCGTTTTCCGATTTTATAAAAATATTCGAATCGAGGATAAGTGCGAAGAAACCACTTTTCGGAGGTAACATTATTCATTAAAACCTCCTGCCCTGTTTTGGCAAAATCCCGAAAAATTAATCTTCTGATCTAAGTCCAATTTTGAGTTAGCTACCTTCTAGACATTCTCTAGATCATGTACGCGAAAACGGTGCGTCATTTGAGTTAACGGTTACCGAGTTATGAACATTTTAGTGAAAGAGGTGTGAATAGTAAAGATCCGTAGTCGACTGAACTTCAAAAATACATTTCACCTATTTAGACTCGTGGCTTCGAATTGGAAATTTTATGATAAATATTACAAATACCAAAGATGATTTTATAAGTGGTTTCGTAATTAAATACGTTTCCAGTGATTTATTAAAAGTGTTGAAGTACGAGTCTCGAAATAGTGATTCTCAGAAAAGTCAACCCTAGGGGTACTACCTTGGCCACCCTTTTTGGCTAAGTTGAAAAGGGAATTTCGAGTCGACTAAAACACGAAACTTGTTAAGAATTATCAAGACCACATATTGGTGCAAAGAACGAGGTTATAATTGATTAAGTAAGATATACGAAAAATCTGACATTAAGGGTGGGTTCGAGGTGTGTTTTGGACTGAACTTACATGACTTAAGTTAAGTTACACTTAACCTTCGAAATGTTAAGTGATTGACCTTGGTTATTGTGACTATTTATAGATCACTGGATTGACACGAGGCACACTACCCCTACAGGATTACCAGGCAAGTTTCCAATACTTGGAACTGTTGTTGTGATAGTATATATGATGATTGTTTTATACATATGCCATAGCATGCATGCCTACTTTCAAGTTAATATTGAATTACTTGTTCCCTGAATTGATATCGGCTTATAGACTATATATGAAATATCAGTTATAAGCCGGATTGTTTGGTTAAGACCCTTAGCGAAGGGCGTATGATATTCATACCTCAAATATAGACCGGGAGTCGATATTTTGTAATATATATATAGTCGTGGAAACCCGGAGGGATCCCAGCGACAAATTTATTATTTCGAGGATTTTTATTCGATTACGAATCTTTCGAGGAACGTTATTTGAGTATTACCTCAGTGAAGGAATATTTAATGAATATTATTTTAATATTCATTTAGAATGTCATTATTTAATGAATATTATTTTGATCATTCATTGCAGTTATTTAGTTAATGAATATTATTTTGAATATTCATTAGAGTTATTTGGTGGACGAATATCATTCCCAAATATTCATTTGGCTTACTTATTATTATTTGGAATATTCATTTGATCTTTATTTATTTAATGAATATTACTTTCGAATATTCATTTAAGGTTTGATTTACTTAATGAATATTATTTAAAATATTCATGGGAAGTTCTATTTACTCAAGGAATATTACTTCGAATATTCCTTTAAAGTTTTGATTACTAAATGAATATTATTCTGATATTCATTTAGAATATTATTTGTTTAATGAATATTATTTGGATATTCATTTGGAATGTTATTTGTTAAATGAATATTATTTTCAAATATTCATTTAAGGTTTGATTTATTCAGTAAATATTATTTTAAATATTTAGTTAAGTTTAATTATTCAATGAATATTATTTTAAATATTCATTTAAGAAGAGATTTATTTAATAAATAATTCTATATATTCTTTCGAGGATTACTTACGAGTAATATTATGATTTAAAAATAGTCCTTAATTATTATTGATTTAATAAATATTCTTGGAATATTTATGTAAATTCTTTTAAATTCTCTTTATAATGATTTACATCATACAAAGATTATCTTTTACCTTCAGATATGGTGTAAAATATTTCGGAATATCTTATGACTATTTATATCAAGGGGAGGTTCCTAAACTTTAATTTCAATTAAATCTATCTTAAAGAAGATTTAAATACTCGCTCAACTTCCAAACGTATATAAGGGGACCTCACTTGAGCGATGTTATTTATTGGACTGCCCGGTCCTATACTTGCTAAAACTATCTTGTCACTCACATCTTGATTCTTTCAAGTATCGATATGAGTCTTTTGGTTACCTCCTCAACGCTCGAGGGGTATGATTGATGTAACAAGTTTATATCCATTAACAAGCATCAGCTTGGGAAATATTGGTGAATTTTTCCTTTCCAATTAGATACGACTACTTTGTGGAGTCCTATCAACAAGTGTTACACTTGGGGAAAAGGGGAACGAACTTTACGTTTCAGAGTCATGGATGATATTCGAACTAGGAGACGCGTAAGTGGCCGAGTGGCGCCGGTCCAGCAATAGCCCAACCGTTGGCTGAGGAGTTCCAGAGGGCGGTAGATAAATAATTCCGTCGGAGCTACCTTCTACATGTAGAGAACGACTGATGAGATGCATGACATACGACTGATCATCGTAAACGTCAGGGCATCTGGCGCGGCAATGCTCCCGTATTAGTTCATCTTCTAAAAGTAAGAAATTTCTGCAACACTGTTGGTGTTGGCAAGGTGAAAAAGTGTTGAAACCGGAATTGCAATATTTTTCCTGCAAGTTCCTCTTTTATGATAATTGAGAATATTTTGCTTATCTTTTGCATAGCAGATATTTATTCAAAACAAATATATTTTTGAGTTACCTTGTAACTCCATCTCATACCTTATATTGGTACTACATCGTTAATGCATGGCATATGGTTTCAAAGATATTTTGGACTGTTATATATTATCACTGTTCAATTATATTTCTGGTGGGCTATTGCTCACCCTTGCTTTATTTATTTATATCACAACAACAGCTAGATCAGATGGCCGCGCAAGGCGCACACAGCGTAAGCAGGTGTCAACCGTCAGAGGTTTACCGCTAAGGTCTTGGCTACCTTTGTTGAGGATGCAACTACTGGTAGGCTAGTTGTTAGCAATTGAGCCTCAAATGTATTTATATTATGGTATCTATTAATGGATGGCAAAGAGTATGTAATTGTACAATTGTAATTCTTTGGGTTGTAAGAACTCAAACTTGTGATTAATAATATTGTTGGTTACTCTGATTTCATCTCTGGGACTATAACGGGTGTGTTTTATGTTGTTGTTTTGGGTCACCAGGTTGTAATTTAAATTATGTTGGTTTTGTGGTTGGATATTGAGGCCGTAACGACCAGATCCCAGACCCTGGATCTGGGGGTGTTACATGGCTTCTATGATGAGTAAAAGCTCCTCTAAGGGTCCGTTTGGATTGGGGGTTGATAAGGGTCGGGTTGGGTTAGGTTCAAATTTAAAAATTCGTTTTTCAATTTTTTTAAAAAAATAAAGGGTTGGATTTTGGTAATTTATGAAAGAATTAAAATAATATTACATATTAAATCCAAAATCCAACACTTTACTTTTAATATTTTATCAAAAACGAATTTTTAAATTTGAACCCGACCCAACCCAACCTTTCTCAACCCCCAATCCAAACGGACCCTAAGTGTCTACCGATTTAGTTTTGAACTGGAGATCTGGTAACATGTTTATGTTTGGTGTCATCGCTATTAAGTAGCCAAGTACAAAATATTGATACTCCTGTGCTTTTGATGATAACATGTGCATTGAAGTTCCTAAATGCAAAGATGCAAAGATACAGAGTTGTTGCCTTTTTTCATAAATGTTCCTAAATATAATAACAGTTCTTCTCTTTCATATTCCATAAAGAGTGCTGCTGGCTGCACTTGCAAACTGAAACTCTTTGCCGATTGAATGTTGTGTATGTAAAACAAACAAGAGTGTTGATATATTCGAATTTATGAAAATGCATTACTTGACATATTCATCGGTGTATGCAATTTCTGTATTCTTTAGAAAGGGCCAATTGTTTATGCAGTTTCTTTTCCTAATTTCTTCTTATCAGTTTTGTAACACTTTTGCTCAGCTTTGTAACAAATTACTAGTACCCAATCTTCATAGCTTGACATTTTTTCAGATATGAGCCATTTTCACTTGCATTTTTCAAAAACTTATTTGCCATAAACAACTAACTTTAAGCATTTGTTGAATTCCAATATAAGTCTGCAAACTTAAAGTTTCAATAATATGTAAATATTAGTTTTCTAATGCAAAAGCTGAGCAGAGAATGATGTGAACTAATGGATTTGCTTCTAATTTTGTGGAATCATCATACAGTATAACTATTTCTTTAATCAAAAAGCAGAATTTAAAATTTAACCATCTGTAATTTCAATTTTAAACGACGAACTGAGCCAAGAATAATGTGAATTTTGCTCAATGTGGATGAATGAATTTTAATCGGAATATAATTATGTTAACATTAGTAATTAGTTTTTTGAGTTATTTTTGTAATTTAATTATTTATTTTAATAATTAGGATAACCAAACCGAAAATCAAAAATTTCAAAACTTTCAATGTTTCGGCTTTAATATAATAGTACTAGCCTAAAACCCGTGCGATGCACGGATTTTTTTAATATTATATAAAAAAATTCATTAATTAAAATTAATTTTTTTTAAACATGAATTTTGGAGGCTTACTTTTTTATATGAGATGATTTGATAACAATTATATAAATGTTATTCGTGATATTTCTAGAAAAGGAGGGATTTAGTTAGAAAATATAGAAAAGATGATAGGTTTTAGTTAAAAAGGATAATCAATTAATTATTAGTAATTATAAAATTATTAATTCATTTTATTAAATAGAATGTCCGTGGTATGATTAGAAAAATAGAGGAATTTAGTTAGTGAAAATTAAAAAAATTATATGTTCTAGGTGAAAAAGGTAATTGATTAGTTTATAGTAATTATAATTGAATTACGTTATTTTACTAAATACAATTGCTCGTAATGTTTTTAGAAAATGAGAAAATAATATTGTCGATTTTAGTTAGAAAATATAGAAAAGATGATATGTTTTAGTTGAAAAAAGGTAATCGGTTAATTAAAAATATTAAAATATTATAAGTTTATTTTATTTAATAGAACCGTCCGTGATATAATTAAAAAAAATTTAGTTAAAGAAAATAGAAAGGTAACGTGCATGATTTATGTGGAAAAAGTAACTGATTAGTTTATAGTAATTATAATTTAATTATGTTATTTTACGAAATAAAATTGTTCTTAGTTTTAGAAAATGAGAAATTAACGCTACCCGTTATATTTCTAGAAAAAAAAGGAATGTAATTAGAAAAAATAGAAAAGATGATATATTTTAGTTAATAAGGTAATTGATTAGTTAATAGCGATTATATATAATTAAGTTATTTTTTTAAACAAAATTGCTCGTAGTGTTTTTAAAAAGGAGAAATTTTAGTTAGATAAAATGTAAAAGATATTTTATTTTAAATGAAAAAGGAAATTATTTAGTTATTGAAAAATAGAAAAGGTTATATGTTTAAACTTAAAAAGGAAATTGATTAATAAATGAGAAATTTTAGTTAGATGAGAAATTTTAGTTAGATAAAATATAAAAGATATTGTATTTTACTTGGAAAAGGAAATTATTTAGTTATTGAAAATAGAAAAAATAATATGTGTAACCTGAAAAAGGAAATTGATTAGTTAATAGATCTGTAATTGAATAAGGGTAATTAGGTAAATTCAATAGGTACCGTTGAACCAAACTTTTAATGTTTCGGCTTTAATATAATAGAATAGATAATATTAGCTTATAACCCGTGCGATGCACGGGTTTCTTTTGATATGTTATAAATTTTATTTTATAATTATGTTATTATATAATCATTAATTTTAAAAATTATTTTAATATTAATTTAATAAAATTTGAAGTAAATTTAATAAATGATTTACATGATTTAAAATTTAAATAATAAAATTTTAAATTAAATATGTTTGTTGACGGGTTTCGAACCTTGAATATCTAGTAAAGTAATTTAATCATTAAAATATATCTTGTAATTACATCTAACTGTTCTTATTAATTACTAAAAATCTAACGGTAATATGATGTTATATTTTTGGGTATACATTAATGATTGTAAATTTATGTTTTAAATTAAAAGGTAGTGTATTTAATTAGAAAAAAAAATATTAATGATTGGAAGATTATGATTGCAAAATTTTGTTTTAAATTAAAAGGTAACGTGTTTTAATTAGGAAATAAATATTAATGATTGGAAGATACGATATTTTAGGTGTGTATAAAGGATAATATGTTCAATTAAAAGTAAATGTCTTTTAAATTGATTCAAAGATAAGATATTTTAGGTATTTATTAAATTTTAATTAATAGTACAATTATATTTTTATATAATTTTCAATTTAATAATTTTTTAAATTTTAACTTAATATATAATTTAATATACTCATATTAATATATTATACTAATATTTTCTTATTATAAATAACGTATATGATTTTTAATATATTTTATTAATAATTGTGACAAAGCCCGTGAGAGGAAAGCCGCATAGCCCATTAAAAAATAGCCCAATAAACAAATCACAAACAAAATACGAAACTAAACAAATTATACACGTCGCAATGATTAATACAACATATAAGTATCCCTGGATTGTATCAAACATGTGTGTGTCACTAGCAGGAGTTTGATCATTCACCTATACATACATCTCTCTCTGTATCTATCTATCTATCTTCTATCTCTCGATCTCTAAACCTAGGGTTTCATTTTCAGATCGCTCGTTGTTTCATCTCCTTTGATCTACAAATCTTCAGGTATTTAATTATTTTTATTTATTAATTTTATTAATTTAAGTAGTTTTTATTAATTTTATGATTTAAGTACTTGATATTGATTTATTTTGTGTTTTTGATTGTATATATTGATGCTCATTGTGTGTAATTAGGTAGTTATATATGAATTGTTTCGTTGTGTTTGCGAAAATTAGTTAATTAGGTAGTTTAGTTTTTGATTATATATGAATTTGATGTTTCGTTGTGTTTGCAAAAATTAGTTGATTAGGTAGTTTAGTTTTTGATTATATATGAATATGATGTTTGGTTGTGTTTGCGGGAATTAGTTAGTTTTGCTTCGAATAAGTGAAATTCATTTTGGTGTTAGTGTGTAGGTTTTACGAGGTGTGGTAGTTATGCGTGATCTTACTATCTTAGTTATGTGTACGAGTCACGAGTGTGTGGTTTGAAGTAGAAGAAGTAGATGTGTCGATAATTGTGTTGTGTTTGGTTGGAAAGTATAGAATGAGATGATTGTGAGCGGAATTAGGGGGATAAGATTAGGTGTAACTAGTGGGATCTTAATTGTGGTTACATCGTGAATTTGAAACGTGTGTGCCTGTGTGAGTGTGATACTAATCTATGGCTTTGTGTGGTGTAAACTAGAAAAACATAGATGAATTGACAATTAAATAAAAAATATTGAACGGGATTACTGATGGAAGAGAATTATGTAAGAGGGAAACGTAAAAATGAAAAATGGTAGATTTTTTATGAGGTTTACAAATGAATGAGTAAGGTGGAATAAATAGATTTTTAAGTAGGTGAGAATGTGAGATTGGCCTTAAGACGAAATTGCAAAATTAGTGTTATAAAATTGTGTTTCATGGACATGTATGCCTATGCAGATGAAATTTTTGTGGGAGGATGATATGTACAAAAGTTAATTTCATTGGTAACTTTGTGGGATTGTTAGACCTGCAATTCAAGTAAAATATGGCATGGACTAGGCAGTATAATTTTGTCGAATTTTTTAGATGGCTTCTGTGAATGTGTGCATACAACTCGAGTGCAATTGAAGGAAAATATGTCATGGACTAGAACCATAATAGTTCCTTATTCTTTTAGGTATAAAAGTTTAGTTTCCATTGTTTCTGTTGTTACAGTTTGATGTTTGTTTAGCAAAAGATAATTTCTTACACTAAGGAGTAATCAAGGATTCAAGATGATTTCATTTTTTTTTATTGTTAAATATTGAGATTCGTGTGTTATTTATGCTTACCACACTATGTCTTGGACTTGAGTACAGAACATCAGCCCCAGACACTACACATATGAATTTAACGTTTCGTTGTGTTTGCGATAATTAGTTATACACTGTGAAGCACGGGTGCGCCACCTACATGCCGCACCACGCACCGGGTGCGGTTCAGGTGCGGCGGTGCGGCGGTGCGGCTGGGTGCGGCCGGGTACGTACCGGGTGCGCCACCGGGCGTATCCCCGTATTTTACTGTTCCAATTCGTGAGGTGTGGGAAGGGGGTGCGGGAAGGGCATAAATCGTAATTAGAAGATAAGATTAGAAGATAAGATTAGAAGATAAGATTGAGAGGAGAGAAAGAGTCATCGTCACTGTTGGTCGTCTCCGGCCGTTCTATCGCTGTTCTCCGATCGTCTTCATCACGATCTGGGTTTGAATCGTTGAGATGTGTGTTACAGTTTTGTGTGTATATATCTGTGCGTGTGTGTATATGTGGGGGTGTATTTGTGTTGTGTTGACTATTCTGGTTGTTGACTGAGTATTATTTTTACTATAAATAAGATAAGTTCTGTGATGTGCTGAGTTGATATGAGTGTTAGGCAGATTACCACTTTAGTCTCTGCCATGTATTTACTCAATTAGCTAAACAAACATTTTTGCTATGTATTTTTAATTGTTAAATATGATTAAATTATTTTTTTTATTATTTAATTAAAATACAAATATTAAATTATACATAAAATATATTAAATTATACATAAAATATATTTATAATAATTAAATATTTGCCGTATCCCGCCGCACCCGAATCCCCATATTTTGAAATTTGCCGAATTCTCGTATCCCCGTACCGCGCACCCGCACTCCCGCACCCGCACTCCCGCACCCGCACCCGTGCTTCCTAGGTTATACATGACCTTTTCGAAGTCAAGGTGCAATTCAGTTTGGTGTTTGTTTGTACTATTTACGTTTGGTAGTTTTACGTGATCTTAGTTATGAGTGCGAGTGTGTGGTTTGAACTTGAAAAAGTGGATGTTTCGATAATTATGTTGTGATTGATTGGAAAGTATATAATAAAGACTTGCGAGTTGAAATAAGTGCATAAGATTAGGTGTAAAGTGGGAAAACATAGATGAGAATTGACAATTAAATGAAAATATTGAACGGAATTAAGGGTAGAAGAGAATCATGTAAGAGGGAAACATAAAAATGAAAAATTGCTAATATTCTATGAGATTTTTGAATGAATGAGAAAGGAAGAATGAACATTCATTTTTAAATTGGTGAGATTGCCCTTTTGACATGACTGAAGTAGAGGGAAGAATTTTTTTTAAAATTGACCCACAGAATAGTATAAATTATATTTTCATCCTTTCAACTCTACCTAAGCAGAGCGCTAGTCTTAGAAATCTGTGTTTCTTGGACATGTATCCCTATGCAGATGAAATTTTTGTGGAAGAATCATGGACTAGAATCATAATAGTTCCCTCTGCTTTTAGGTATAAAAGTATAATTTCCATTGTTTCTGTTACAATTTGATGTTTGTTTAGCAAAAGATTAATTTATTGCAATAAGAACTAATCAAGATGTTTCTATTTGATTGATGACATCCGTATACTATTTCTGCTTATCACACTCTATGTTACTTGGACTAAGTATGGAGTGCCAGCACGAGACAGTACACATATCCCAGTGCCGGTCTCAGAATTCCTTAAAATCAAACATGATTTAGTAGAGGACTTTGCATATTACCAATGGTTTTTTTTCGTGAACCTATTATATTGAAATTTTGATATCATTACATAAATAGTCTTTAAATCAATACCCATGTGACATCTTCTGCGTCTCTTTTTATTTTTTCATCTCTCCTTGTACATTTTCTTTGGCGTCTCAAGTTCATCTCACATGAGGTCTTTTAGTTGGTCACAGTGTGTCACGAAGAGTGTTCAAGGGTCAGAAACTGGTACAGCGGCCGAAACCAAAGTGTCTTAGTAACATAAGTTGCACCTTACCATGAAAAATTGGTCGCTAGCTAACTACCTTTTCTGGACAGGTTAGACATTTGGCAATATGGCTGGTCAGAACCAACGCCTGAATGTTGTTCCTACTGTCACAGTGCTTGGAGTTATCAAAGCTCGCCTCATTGGTGCTACAAGAGGTCATGCTCTTCTCAAGAAGAAGAGTGATGCTTTAACAGTGCAGTTCCGTCAGATTCTTAAAAATATTGTGGCTACAAAAGAGGAAATGGGAACAATCATGAAATCTTCTTCTTTTGCTTTAACAGAAGCTAAATATGTTGCTGGAGAGAATGTCAAACATATCGTCCTAGAAAATGTTCAAAATGCATCCATTAAAATTCGATCACGTCAAGATAATGTTGCAGGTGTGAAACTTCCTAAGTTCGAGCATTTTACTGATGGAGAGACAAAGAACGACTTGACTGGATTGGCAAGAGGAGGCCAACAGGTGCAAGCTTGTCGTGTTGCCTATGTGAGAGCTATTGAAGTTCTTGTAGAGCTAGCGTCCCTCCAAACATCATTCTTGACACTTGATGAGGCAATTAAGACCACAAATCGTAGGGTTAATGCATTGGAGAGCGTTGTGAAGCCTAAATTAGAGAACACTATAACTTACATCAAGGGGGAGCTGGACGAGTTGGAAAGAGAGGATTTTTTTAGGCTGAAGAAAATTCAGGCTTTTAAGAAGAGGGAGCTTGAGAGACAACTCGAGGCTGCCAGAAAGTTTGCAGATGATCAGGTTGTTGGGAATGTTTCTTTGCAGAAAGGAATTTCAGTTAATGCTGCCCATAACTTGTTGGCTGCAGCTACGCAGAAAGACGATGATATAATCTTCTGATGAGGCTAGTTTGTTTCATAGTGTTGTAAGACGTTCATTTCACTTCTTGTTCTGCGTAAATTTTCTTCGATGATCACATGTCTTGTTTCTATAATAAAATTGCAAAATATTCTATTTATTGTATTATGACAGTAATAAATTGTAATGTGGCTAGAACAAGTACTGTTGGCCCTTTATTGAGGATTTTCCCATTGATTGGGATTCTGTTGGTAGTGAGGCGTGGAAATTCACTTTGTTTTATAGAATGTCAGTTTTCATTTCTTTACAAGTCATTTTAGCCTCGAGGATCTTCTTCTGTACCAGTATGCTGCAGTAGCTAGTCTATGCCCAAGCTGAGAGAGTTATCTTACAGCAAACGCGCACCGGGTGTATATATATGTTGATTGCATATTAAATGTCGTTAAATAATGGTAGCATGCCCTTAAGAGCTCATTTTGTCCAGCAATTAGTTGAAAATTTACTATCTAATGACATCATTAAGCATTCTTAATTTATTTCTGTGCATGCCCTTAAGAACTCTTTTTTACCAGCAATTAGTTATTCTTGGCATCTTTAACATGTTTTTAGCCTAAGTTAAGTTTATCCAAAGCTCTAAGCCCAAAGTACAAAACTAAGATTTTTCATCTCTGTTCAATCTATACCTCTATATAAAGGAAAAACTCGGGAGTCTGACGTGGCTCCTCCAGATTCTCCTGTTCACTGATTTCCTTTTTTATGTCAATTATATTCATTGACAATTATTCATTTACACATCTATCTATAATTCATTCATTCACATCTATCTATAATTCACCTCTGTAGTAAAGTTGTGATAAAACTCTGTGTCTTCCTGCCTCCCTCATAATTATTTTTATGCAAGAATCTAACGATCTCGCCGGTTACGCACTTTGGTAACCGAAAACGCTTTGGATGCTTCTATACATCTATATAAATATTCGCGGCCAATGACAATGCTCAAGATCATTCTGCGGAGCAGGTTTTTTAAAGAGGTACGTCCTGATTTCATTGATTGTCCTATATATTGTTCATGTTCATTGTTTGTTCCGGCTATATATGTGTTCATTTTCGAAATTTTGGTGAATTGGTTTAACAATTCATTAGTCTGCTTTGGTCTGTAATTTGGGAATTTTGGTTAATTAGTTTGTTGGTTTTTATCTATTTTGGTGGAGGCAAAAAAAAAAATTGTATTTTGGACATTGACCTTTTGCCAATCACATGGCTCATTTTTATTTACTCAAGTGATCGTTTCATATGTTTCACTCGATATTATGATGGTCTAAATATGTGCTCCTGACTACCTTATGGTATACAGCTACCTTTCCGACTTGAAGGGCGATGCAGAAAATTGGGTAATAAGGGTGCGTGTTTGTAGGATGTGGGACTCTATCAGTACAAAGAAGCATGGTAATTGGATTCAAACATAACCAGGAATGAAGTTTGGGATATGCAGACTGATTAGTAAGTATGGACATTATGCAATAATTTTCCTGCCTCATACTTTGGAATTTTATTAAACAATTTGTTGGTGAAACCATTAATATTTCTCTTATGTTTTTTGTGTCTTTTGATTTCCAATCGTATGATAGTTTTGGATTTCTGGTTGTCATTGTTAGATTCGTGCATTTTGAAAAATGTTGAGAAATAACTAAATGGGATGAAATTCCTAAAATCATGTCCATGAGATTTTTCTTTGCTCGTATTTTTCTGCAACTTGCTGTGGTATTAGTTATGTCACCATCACAGTGACTGTATGGGGAAAGCTAGGAGAGCTGTTTGATCCTTCTCTGTACACTGTTCAGGATGGTGCCCCTATGTCTTTGTCTTTGTGAAGACCTATCTAGGTAAAGACTCAAACTGCCGCTGATGATTATGCACTATCTCTCATGCCCGACTATGTTTTGCAGGTGCTATGACTTTCGCTACAACTAGCGGGAGCAGGATCTATGTTAACCCGGATGTTGAGCACGTCACCTCTGTAAGGGAAAGATTTGCAGCACTATCTCCTAATGTTGTAGCTGTTGAAGGCCCATCCGCTGTGAAACTGCCTCCGGAAGAGGCGATGTTCGTTAATCAAATGAGCGTGGAGGCTCTGGTGAATGCTACATGTGCTGGCGAATTGAAGGTATGGGTAATTAATAAATTAATTTTATTATACTAAATTTGGAAAAAAAAGGAGAAAAAGGAAAAAAAAAATAAAGGAGGTGGGAAAAAGGATAAACATGGATTTTGTATTGTAAAGAAAAATGAAATAAGTAATGGTTAGAAATTAGACAAAAATAGGTAATGGGATGCTTGCCACAAAGATTTCCTGTTTTTCATACTAGGAGCTGGCATAACTAAGTTATTGAACTTGTACTGAATCACTTTTAAAGAGCTGATTTTGGAAAGGCCTTTATATACATATGCGGTACAGGAGAAAGACGATATGTTATTTGTACATATTTGACCAGTTAAACTAGAAAACCAGTCTATTAAGTACCACATTTAAAACAATTTTGTATGCTGTGTGAGATACTGAGATAGATGTAAGTGGAAAATTGCATAAGCTGTAATGGAGAACACGACACGATTTCCAGGTCTACCACTTTGTATATATCATGTTGTCTACTGAGTACTGAGTACTGATCTTGTGTTCTATAGTAGTAAAGAATGTTCTCAAGTTTTAATTACCCTCACTCCCTTTTGTTTATTCACACAATCACACAGTGTTCAATTTCCCAAGCTAGGTCATACTGATAAGTTACCCCATATATAATCACTCTTTTCTTAATTTCTCTCCTAGGTCCTATCACTTAAAAAGTGTTAGCCATTGCTAGCATTAGTGTAAAATATGAGTCATTTAGGGGAGTCTATGCCAAAGTGTTATACTCAACAACAGAAGCTTAAGAAATTTAATGTGATTTCTGAATTAGATACACCTCTAGCTAGAGAAAATTTATGAATTCTTTATTATATTGGAATGAGTGGCCATGTGATGGTCCTCCCTGCCACCACCTCTCTCCTAGAGAAATTAAGCGTCCGGAAAAAAATATAGACATTTCATCCAAGATTTAGCATCACTACAGCTGTTTCAATTTTGAACAATTTTTTTTACAGAAGACAAGTTTAGTTGTTTTACTAGGTGTACAACTTTCTAGCATTGATATTCAGAAGTAAATATCTAATATACTAAATTATTTAGCTGTACGATGTTATTGATACAAAATAAGTCATATACTGTAGCTTCCCACAAATTTCATAATTTGAGTAGTATGATTGTAAACTTCTGTTACCTTTGATCTTATTTTATAGAACAAATAATTATTTCAAGATTTGTCTCCATTAATTATTTTGGAACTATTGCTGCATTTGAGCTAGCTGTGTTCATTCATTGATGAGATTGTTCGATGTAGTTCAATTTTTTTTTTTTTTTGGACTGTTCTCATGGCAACAAAATGATGTGAACAAAATTGCTCATTATATAACTAGAGCAAATGCCCCTCTTAATTCTAAAGTGGTAAGATTATGGATTGTTTCCCTCAAATTATTAATAGTTTGGAGGAACTTGTTTTAATTTATAAGCCTAACACCGCAAAGTGTTTCAGGCTGATGTTGTCACCTTGAAGGCCACAATAACTGCCATAAACAATCACTCTGGATGGTATTATGTTTCGTGCAAATCATGTGTCAAGAAGGTTGTTCCAAGAGATGGGGTTTATATCTGCAATGGTTGTGGCGAGCCAGTTGACTACCCTCTGACATTGTAAGCCTCTAATGTTGTCGTGTTCACCTGTTACCGAAGATGTTACTGGAGGTAGTACCAGGGCAGCTTAGCAACCTACCCACTCCACCTGTTACCGAAGATGTTACCGGAGGTAGTACCAGGGCAGCTTAGCAACCTACCCACTCCACTTGCAGTGGGAAACTACCATCTTAAGTACTACTTTAATGTTTTCAAGTATTAGTTTCTGGTCAAGTTCGTGAATATTAGCCTGTATAGACTACGAGTCCCAGGCAGAAAATAAAAAAACATGTAACTTGAATGAACTATTTCTTTCTATATGCTATTTAAATTTGGTACTGTCAGTTTTACTAGAAACCTTCTGTTGCTTTACACTTTTCACATTTAGCTATAGCTTGAACCCCTTTAATAGTTGGGCTCTTTACAACATAATGGTTATATATATTGTTATATTTATCCTTTTCTGCAAACATATGGTTCTAAATCATTTCAATTAAGTGCTCTTCTCAAAATAATAACTCACAATACGTTGTTTAAGCACTCCAAATTTGGAAATAAAAAAAAAACTCTCCCTTTATAATTATAATTCTCCTTACAATATATTTTATAAATTCAATTTTATTCTTTATTTGTTCATATGAAAATATTTATTTTAATCCGATTTTTCTTAATATGGTTTCGGAACCGTGCGAAGCGCGGTTTTACCCACCTAGTTTTACATGATAATGGAAACTACATTACTGAATTGTGGTTATGACCCTTGTTTGGCCGAAAAAATATTGACTTTAAAATAACCCAAAGTCATTTTTTAAACAAAGAAATTCAAATCGTAATTTTGAGAACAAAATGCAAACATGTACTCCCTCCGTCCCAAAATACATGTCCATTTTTTAAAACAAATTTGTCCCAAATTACATGTCTTTTTTCTCCTTTCAATGCAAATTTAAGTGTAGTTTTACAAAACTATCCCTACATTTATTGTATAAAAAAATTGACTTTTTTAAACTTAACTCTATTCTCATTTTCCAATGTATTAAATAAAGGTATTAGTTGGAAAATTTTATTCAACCAACTTTATCTTAATATGTGTGCTTTTTAGAAAAGGGACATGTAAATTGGGACGGAGGGAGTATCTATTTTGATATAAACTTGCTTTTGAAAAAAAAAATATATGATTATTATTATTTTTTGAATAATTAGGATTATATGTGTAAGTGAGTATAACAAATTTCGAGATAAGTGAGAGTTTGAAATATAATTATTGGTAAAGTCCCCTGTTGGGTGTATAATTGCATATTTGCATGCATACCTGCATATAGAATCAGGAAAACTAAAATGCTGCGGAGTGTTTAATGTGATCAACACATGTAAATGTATAGATGTAAACCGAAAATTTTAGTTACAAACATAAACATATACAGAGAGAGAATAGAGATAAATGAGGAGAATAGAGCGAAGAAGAGGGAAAGTAGGGAAAATATTGTATCTTTCTTCTCCACCAAAAGAAAAGAAAACTACTACTATTAGCATTTGTTACCTCTCTCTCACCACATTTATTCAATATTCTTGGTTACCAGAAATCCAGCTTTGTTTATCCACTGTGTTATATCTGAGACCTAAGATTTCATTCTCTGATTTTTTTGCAAGCCCTTCAAATCTGGTATTTTATCTCCATCTTTTTCTCCCTTTCTGTTATTCACGATAATAAAGATTAACCCTTTTCTTGCATTTCATTAAATGGTGCTAAAAATGTGTATCTGCGTTATGTATATGTCAATGCATGTATCAGTTTCCTAGTTTTTTGTGATTGTTTGATTCAAGAAATGGCTTTCGAACAAAGCGCTGTGCCTGTTGATCATCTAAGGCCTTTACACTTGGCTAAAACAGTGGTGGAAGAGTCTCGCATTGCTCCGGTTACTGTTATTGGGAAGCACATTGAGGAGGGTCTTTATGTAACCCCTCCTCGTTCAGGAAGCCCTGATTCCATTCCTGTTTATTACCAACATGCACCGGTTTCTGATGCTTCTTATGTAGGAGTTGGAGGTTATGGAAATTCAGTCGCGGTTTCTGATTCTGGGTATGTAGGATTAGGATATGGAAATGCAGGGGTGCCTGGTGTTGCTGGGTGGGTGCAACGTATACCTTCTCCAGGGGCTCCTCCTTCAGCTGGGTTTAATTGTTTTACTCATGGTATTGGGAACAGAATTGGTGGTAATAATTCTGATCAGGCTAGTGATGAGGGAGGGGATGACTCGAATTCTGGGAAGAAGGTTAAGTTTTTGTGTAGCTTTGGTGGAAAGATTCTTCCTAGACCAAGTGATGGGGCATTGAGATATGTTGGTGGACAGACTAGGATTATTAGTGTTAGGAGAGATGTGAGTTTTGAGGAGCTGATTCAGAAGCTGGCGGATGCCTATGGCCAAACTGTGGCTATAAAGTACCAGCTTCCAGAGGAAGATCTTGATGCACTTGTTTCAGTTTCGTCTCCTGATGACTTGGAGCATCTGATGGATGAATATGAAAAGTTGCTTGAGCGGTGTATGGATGGATCTCCTAAGTTAAGGATGTTTTTATCTTCAACTTCTGAGTTAGACTCTCCTGAAGGTGTCCAAATGGGTGAATTTGAAGATAATGGACAGAGATATGTTGAGGCTGTGAACGGTGCTGTTGATCGAACTGGCCCCGGAATTGTTAGGAAAGAGAGTATATTGAGTGTAACTTCTACGCAGAATTCGGATATGAGTGGGAATGAGCCTGTAGATACCACTTGTCAGGGCCACTCGGATGTTACGCGTGCACCATCTACTGGGGAGTTGTCTCCTAGAAGTAATTCTGCAGCCTCTCAAGAATCTGTTTCCAGATTAGTTTGTGTTGATCCCAACCCTGCAATTTACGTTGAAACTTCTACTTCTCCATCAGGTGTTCAGATGGTTAGATCTCATACTGCTGCAACGTCGGTGCAGCCGGTTACTATAGTTCAGCCACAGCCACAACCACAGCAAATGAATTTCGATATGCAGCACCAGAAACCAATGGGTTTTCCAGGACCTGCAGCTCCGTTGCAGTCTTATGTGGATCCTCAACAAGAAGCCGTAAACCACAGTGATTATGTACAATATCCATCCCATATGGGTTTTCCCACTCGGCTCATGGGGAATGTTGGACCTTTGTATGCCCAACAACAATATCGGGATAATGCTGTTAATGTTTCACCGCATCAGTTTATTACTGGAACAAGTCCTTCCTCGTATGCCAACATCAGGCCAAACCCAGTTCAACAAATTGTTCAACCCCAACATGTTCGGCTAGAGCGTTATATGGAGGAGAACACATGTGGGCAGAGGGTTGTCCAATTCTCCGGTGACCAGGGCTACAACACTTATCATACCCAAGTTTCCCCGCAAGTGACAAGTGGATATGGATGGCAGCAGGGTCCACAACTTGAGCCAGTTACCATCTCTGAGGCATGGTTACCTCATCCACAGGTGGTATACCCTGAGAAACTGCCTAAATATCATGAATGTTATATGTGTCAGAAAGCTTTGCCTCATGCACATTCTGATACAGTTGCACATGCTAGAAATGATAGTCCAACATCAAGCACAAATGAGCTGAACTCTTATCTCAGTCTCCAATCAGAAGACTCTACAAGATATCGACCTATAAATAAGGGTATCATAAATGGGCCAATGGGGGTAGACATGATTGAAAAACAAGTCACTGGAGCACAACTAAGAGTCGTAGATAAAATGAACCATGAAACTATAAAGCCTCAATATGGGGAAGTGCTTGTGTCCACCAATGTTGAAAGACAGTATGGAAATGATTTTGTTTTGCAGAGAGAAGTCAATTTTGACCATCCTCAAACAACGATTCCACAGGGTGCTGCGGGAATGGCAGGGGCCATACAGCCTCCTTATAGTGTAATCACGGGAGTTGTTCCACAGTTTTCCCAAGAAACTGTTGTTCAAAAGCCTGTGGTACAAGCACAGTACCAGATTAAACAGGAGGCTTTGATAAACAAAGCAGTTATTGTGGACGATACTTCTACTGGTGATACATCTTCGCCACATTCAGATTTGCATGAATCTCCTCAATCTTTTTACAGTAATATTCCTGGATATATTCCAAAAGAAAGTACGCATGAGCCCTCTCTTGTATATGATCAACTCAGAAAATCTGACGGCAGAACAGAAAAAGTTGTTGTATGGGCCCCAGAAAATTTTGTCAAGAATGAGCCAGGAATGCCAGCAGTTGATATTTCTAGAAAGAAAGATATCATTGATCATAAAACACAACTTATAGCTACTACAGATCCGTACAGAGATAAAGCCTATAGCAAGCCCAAAGTGATTCTTGAGACGAATCGCTGCAAACAAAACGAGACGCTCTCTTGTCTATCAAATGAAATTCCTTACTCCCACAACTTTCAGCCAATGAATTCACGTGAAGTGACCCAGTCTCTTGTAGTTAATTCTGGTCATCCGCTTTCAAGGCTTGCAGTCAACCAATTAGGTCCAGATGGTGCTGCTTGTGGCAACCTGACTTCACTGCCTGTTGTTGATTCACCTCAGCTTAGTGATAGAACTGCACTGGTTGGTGAGTGGAATGACAGTCCTCCACGAGTGAAGCCAAATCTGGCTTGTATTAATGTGGAGCCAGTTTATAGTGAGAACAGTAGGACATCTTCCTTATCTCCCTCTAGTAGGGCTGGAGATATGGAGGATAACTCAAACTCTCTTTTTAGCAGTCAGGATCCTTGGTACTTGCGACACGATGCTCAACTTCGAGGGCCTAAACCAAACAGATTCCTGACAAAAAAAGAAGGTTACTTTGGTGACCAGCAATTTGCAAGTATAGGAGAACCACCTACAAGGAAGATTGGTGGTTCGACTCTAAAACCAGATGATAGAGTCACCTATCAATCTGATAAATTGGACTCTGAGAACTATGCTTGGAGTAACAGAGGTCTGGAACTCCTTTTAATTTTCTCATTTTATTGCATGCATTAACAGTAAAAGTTTTAAGTGGTTTATATAATTGCTTGCACTTCATTTTTAAAGGCTCGACAGATGAACATATTAAAAAGGAGGTAAATGGTTCCACTGCTCCAGTTCTTCATCAATCCCTCTCTAATCATAGCTTGTCCAGTCATGGGAGTGGACCTGCTTCAGAACCCAATTATAATAGTGGAGCTCAGTACAGTGGTGTAGAGGTGCACCATACAGATACAGATGAGGTTCTTCAATAACTTACTCTCGGTTGCCTTTCCATTGCCATATGTGCATTTTTTTCCCAAATGTGTTTTTTCAACTTACTCTCAAACTCCATCCATAAATAGGATAATAAATCCAAGCTGCCAGAAAGAGCAAATCTAGGATTTCCCGTATCAGATGGTATTGGTCGCCTGCAGGTTAGTAGGTTTTGATGTATTATGATTTTCATGCTGTTACTTAATATGATCTTTCACTGATCTAATAATCTATATTATCCTCTGTTTCTGTTTTTTTTTTGTGTCAGATTATTAAAAATAGTGACCTCGAAGAGCTTCGAGAATTGGGTTCTGGCACCTTTGGAACAGTTTATCATGGAAACTGGAGGGGTTCTGATGTTGCAATCAAACGGATTAGTAATAGATGTTTTGCCGGAAAACCTTCAGAACAAGAACGCATGGTACATGTCTTTCCACTCAATTGTCAATCTTCCATGTATCATCTTCTGTGGTTGCTATTAGCTAATTTCCTGCATTTTGGTTTCCAAATAGAGAGATGACTTTTGGAATGAGGCAATTAACCTTGCTGACTTGCATCATCCAAATGTGGTGGCATTTTATGGTGTTGTGCTTGATGGCCCTGGAGATTCTGTGGCAACTGTGACAGAATACATGGTCAATGGTTCTTTAAGAACTGCTCTTCAGAAGAATGAGAAGTAATGTGCCTTTCGTTGATCCTTTTCATTGATTTTTTAGTCTCTGTATTAGTACCATTATGCTGAACATTAAAAATTTCAAATCCTCGCATGAAAACTTACATTCAACCACATCATATCAGGAGTCTAGATAAGCGCAAGCGTCTTTTGATTGCGATGGATGTGGCATTTGGAATGGAGTACTTACATGGAAAGAACATAGTACACTTCGACTTGAAAAGCGACAATTTACTTGTCAATCTTCGTGATCCACACCGTCCAATATGCAAGGTCTGCGATTATAATTCTTTGGAGCCAATTCGGCACATTGCTTTCTTATGGAAGTGATCTTGTTAATCATCATATTCCTACATAAAAAATATTCTTACTGCTGAGAGATTTCAAGGACTAGAACAATATGGCACTTAAGCCATTTGTGTCTTTCGGATCTAATTAGAAACAACTAGTAATCCCATTCCCACAGTTGTCATATATATCAGAATAATATAACCATGTGAGTAAGTCATTTCTAGATTTATCAAGATGTCTATTGCGAATGTGTCTTTTGCTGATAAGCTGTAAATTTGTTTTGTATATAGTTGTTGTACCTCTTGGGGAATGATGCATCACTTTAGTAATCTATCAGTTTCAGCCCTTTAAAGTTTCTGTCAAAGTTCTTTCATCTCGTTAATATGTTACTCCACAGATTTTTTTTTTGAGTATGTGCTAATCTGTAGGTATTTTTTGTCAAGTGACCCTCTAAGGTCTTTGTTTGCTTTAGATTTCATCGGCTTGCTTTTAGTTTACCATATCCAAAAAAAATTAACCTCACCTTCCTATATAAACAAAAATTATTTGGACTACATTGCGCATCCTACAATTAATTCAACACAATAAACTATTTTCACTTATGATCTGAAAGCCTGAGTCTTTGTCAGTATTATGAATATGAAAACGTTAGTACTGTAGTCATTGATTTTTTTTATTCTCATATTTTTGGGTCCATCAGGTTGGTGATTTAGGTCTATCTAAGGTCAAATGCCAGACACTTATCTCAGGTGGTGTACGGGGAACACTTCCTTGGATGGCGCCAGAACTTTTAAATGGCAGCAGTAGCCTCGTATCTGAGAAGGTATGCTTGTCCTTTTCTCTCATGCAGTGAATAAAGTCCATACACACAAAAATTCATTTGAAATCTTTGCGAGTTTATATATAACTTTGTTGTTTATCTAGGTTGATGTTTTTTCTTTTGGCGTTGTGCTATGGGAACTTCTGACTGGAGATGAACCATATGCAGACTTACATTATGGGGCAATTATTGGTAAATCTTTTCCCTGTCATATTATTGACAATTCTTTTGCAAATAGGCTTTTTGAAATGTTGATAATTTCCAGTCACTGTCCAAAACCTTAAATGTATGATTGTAAATGTTACATGTACATTAACAGGTGGAATCGTGAGCAACACGTTGCGACCCCCGATACCAGAGTATTGTGACTCCGAATGGAAGTCACTAATGGAGAGATGTTGGTCAACAGAACCTTTAGAAAGACCAAAATTCAGCGAGGTAGCAAACCAGTTGCGTAGTTTAGCAGCCAAGGTTCCTCCAAAAGTGTACTTGCATCGTTAAGTTGAGGCTCTTTCTCCTGTTGCCAGGTTTTTTTGCGGTCTGTGTAGGATTGCAATTTAATATGTATATATAATTTATAAGTTAGAAATGAAAATTTCTTTTCAGTGCCTATTCTCCATCATATATAAAATGAGTTTTTAGTCATCATAATCCCCTTCCTTTGATTCCCCCGGTGGTTGTTTCTTAACACATTTTTTTGCTCTTCGATTGCCTATTACTTTCTGTGCGCTTGTAGAAGAGAGTGCTTTCTGTGCTGCCAAGTGTTAGTTGTGCTTTCATAACCAAAACACGTTTTAGATATAAATCATAATCTTCAATGGCTGCAAAGAATACATTTGTGATAAATAGTAAAGGTGTTGGTCGCTTTGCCATCAAATTGAAGTTTTTTTTTTTCCTGGAATACCATCATCTGTAAATTATTACATGGGAACCATCATTTGGTTATCACGTATCATGCTACCAGGGAAAAGGAAAAAAAAAACATTGTTCACTTGTTGTGCATCCCAACAATGCATATCATGTTTTCTCACAATTATGAGATGCGCAACATCTAGGGCAATGCATGATTAATTTTCATTCGAAATGTGGAGCATCACATGAACACACACATGTGATGAGAACCAGTGACATTACAACACATACAATGGAACATGATCCGCAACAAGGCAGGGAACATGTATATCTACCAAGAAGAGACGGGATTGGATATAGGACCGGTTTAGGTTCTTTTTGCTTTGATCGTCGTAAATGGAGTTTGTTGTGAGGAGATGCCACTCATCAAATAAACAAAGAAGGTGAAGCAATTTTCAGAGGTTGTGACAGGGCCCAAGTGGAGAAATTTACCCGGAAATCTATGATTTCAATTTTCATGATGTTTGGATGGTTTGCGAGAAGAGAAAAATAAAAATCTTGCAAAATTCAACATGTATGATGTAGCAACAAAACTATACAGAGTCATAATGTAAAATTGAAACTGCTGAATCTAGTACCCATTTATACAAACTCGTTAACATCTAGAACAAAGGACTCCTGGTGCAATCAAGTGAAAACTAAGGAATTATGTTGAGATTTGTCCTGCTAATCAGTGAATCTCATAGACTATTATATTACAGAATGTGCAAGTATATGTGTACTGTAATGCACAGTCTAGTTTGATTTCATCAGTCTGTGTATTCGATTCGATCAAACAAGGCAGGGACCTGCAGCATCATTTTACTGGCACCATAAGATGATACACACTTCGCTAGAGCTTGACTAATTACATCACTGACTCTTTGAATTCGGCCAAATATCCACTGTGTTGGCGCTATTGAATGTGGGATAATCACCAACATAGGATACAAAGTGATCTTTGAACTTCTTTCATTTTATGAATTGCTCACTTCGTGTTTCACCTGCATTGCTTTGTTTCAAAATTGAAAATAAGTAGAGAGTTCCTAAGAGATCTTGTAAACCAAAGGGCCAGGAGTTACACAGCCTACCTCTTGCGTTTGCTCTTCGTAGTAGTTGAAGATGATGGGTTGCTGTGCCAATTTCTTTTCCTTTGGTTAATAAACCAGTTGTTGATCTGCTTTAGTTGCAACCCTGTCTCTTGCACCAATCTTGCTTTATCTTCCTCCTAAAGAACATTACTTTGACGAATGAGCTGAAAATTTAGTAAAGAAACAAGTACAGGTAGCGATATGGCAAAACTTACTGTTGGGTATGGCCATTTGGAATGTGATTGCCACCAAGCTTTTAAGAGAGAAGTGGTGTCACCAGGAAGTTTTCCTGCTCTTCTTTTACGCAGAATTTCCTCTCTGATGTCCACGATCTTCTCCTTGTAACCCTACAAAACCGAAAACAAATCAGCTGCAGCAAATACTTTCTGAGTAAAAGTTTGTAAAAGTGTGCATACTTGTTTCAACTCATGCTTCAGCTCTTGCCTCACACGTTCCATCAAGGACCTCTCGCTTTCAGTAGGGACAAGAGGACCAAATCCCGTGCTATCGTGTCCATCTAGACTCCCTTCAAACAAATTAGTTTCACTATCATAGTGATCTTCATCATCATCGGACATTGTTGCACCCGTGCCTTCACCAGGCGCCACACCTGTCCATGTGACAAACACAAATGAGAACTCTAAGCAACTAGGCAGAGCAAACTTAAGTGGATATCCACTAATATCTTAATTTGTATTTTTTGTAAAAATAGGAGGGAAAGCTGATGTTGCAATGAATGGCTTCAACTCACTTTGATAGTTCAATTTTACTCATCATCCAATTGTTACTGTACCCTACCCGTAATCATTGATATTACCCATCTCCACATATGGACATCACTAGTTCATGCTCATTATCATTAACATATTATATTGTGAAGCAAATTAACCGTGATGAGCTATACCAGATATTTATCCAAGATGTGATTCAGAGCTACCTTAAGCTACCTGTCATTTCAACTGTACTCTTAAGCTACCTGTCAGCACAATCAATACCATAGTAACAGCACTATTGTTAGTATATGTATGTTGGCACACTTATGATGTTTCTGGACTACGGAGTTGGGACATCAGACATGGGAGCTTAGTTTATTGTGAATCGATGCTCGTGTAAGGCCAGAACATGGCCTTGAGTATATTCTCAGAAGAAACATCAAAAATATAAACTGAACTGATATTCTAGTAAAATACATATGCAATATTTTCACAAGCCTCTTTATGTTATTATGTAGGTGCAATGTAGTATCATAAAGCTTAGGAAACCTTCTGCGCAGAAACAGCACATAATAATCAGACAGCCAGAGGATAACCTGTTAAACTTTGTAGAGACTGCTCAAGTTCCCAACAAGCCATGACTGCTTCCATTGCATGTACTCGAACATGTTGTTGTAGTTGATCTTTGAATGAAGAAAGCAATAGAACATAATGTGTCTACATCGAGGCAGAGACAACCAAAGAGCAAATTAAATAAGAGAACAACCTCTTGCATCATAGACATGAAACAAAAGATATTAGCAATGCTCAGTATAATAGTTACAAGGAAACTATAATTTTCTTTAAGTAAAATTATAAGTGCGATTTGATTCACCCTTCATTCTTTTTCAAACTCCGCCACTGTACATAAGTATATACTAAGAAATCAGCTTAGCAACCAGTAAGACTCAACCTCTGATCTCTATCCAGACCAAATTACGAAAAATGTAATTTGTTTCATAGAAAATGGTTAGTCAGAGGAATAAAAGCAAAGGACAAAAAGACATTCCATGAAAAAAGTGGAGGAATAAGTAAAAATTCTGCAGATGAGTCCCAGAATATCAAATTATTATATTACAGTATCAATCATTTTATATGTCGACATATTTATTCCGATTCACATCAGATAAGCAGATAACCATTCAATAATCACCCATGACTTCACAATCATATCTCAAAGTAAACCAAAGAGAATGACAGCAGAACGATGGTACTAAATTGACTCAAGAAAAAAGAAATAAAATCTCCGATAAAATATCGAAAGATTAAGGATAAATTTTCCATTAAAACATCAGATTGTGACAAAGCAGCTGGTGGAGTGATCACCGAACCATGCTTAACACTCCATCATTTTTTTTATATCAATAATGACATCCTTTACTCTTTTTCCGCATCAGCAGGGTTTCAGAAGGCCTTATATGCGCAAACTTATCAATTTTTCATTAAAAAACCTTTTCCATAACATGTGATCTAAGCGGTAAGATGCCTATTAGTAACGATTTCAATTTAAATGCAACAACAGACAATGAATCGAAAATATAAAATCAATTCACCAGAAATAGTAAAACCTAAATTTAAAACATACTATGTGAACAAATAAACATGACATAGCAAGCTGGACGAGATACCTGGTAAAAAATAGATGCTTAACAAAAAAAAATGACATATATGTTACCATGAATTGATCAAGGTCTTTTCCATCAAGCGGCTGACTATTACTCTGCTGAAGAACAGAATACTTCGCCACCACTTGCTGCGACTGTTCTAGCTGTGCATCGATCCTCGGAAGCTGATCCACAGGCGTCGCGATTCTCAGACACGAAACGTGAGCAGAAAGCAACTGATCATACAAAGGATGAGCCAGTACATCAGCCTTACTCTTTGCATTTCTCCACTCTCTTTCTTCACTCTCACTACTAATATTATTCTCATTACTCTCATACTTCTTGTCCTGATTATTCATCAAAATCATCGAGTCGCTAGACGGAGGAATTTCCCTGGAAAGCCACTGGTTGGATGCAGAGGAGTCAGAGTTAGTAGTCTGCAAGTGTAGAAAGTTGTTTTCATTACAAGTGTAGGGATGGTTTTGTTGTCGTAAAATCGCGTTGTTTAGCCACGTTGGAACAGGCTTGCCATTGGCTTCGGAAGGTGGAGATGAGTGGCCAGAAAGATGGTGATCAGGTAAGATAGAAGGGAAGACTGAGACGTTGTCGTGGTGGTCTGTGTAGTGGTGAAGTTCCATTGCACGAGATATGTGGTCCTCATGAAAAGCCATAGTGCATAATATTTATTTGTGCTAATAAAAATTATGCAAAGAAGAGGGAAATTTAAAGATTTCTCTGCTTTTTATTTTGTAGAGGAGCTGAGGTGAGTGACTGTAGCTACTCAAAGTCTCCGGAGGAAGAGGAAAAGTTCTGTCATTGTTTAATACGGAGATAGAGACAACTATTCTATGAATTTTTTAGACTTACACCATTCATCGTTTACGGGTTCTAGATGAGTCGATACGTTACGATTTAGTAATAACTCCGCTATTATTCGAGTTTGATCTAAACATAATACATGACTGGCCCTTCTGCTGAACCTTATACCAAATTTTATTCATTTGCAAGTATGAATTTGAGTGAAAATTTTCGATTTTAAATTTTTATACTTTCGTAATTGTAATTAACTGAACTTGCTTTAGTTTCACACTTAACAATATAAACAAAGAGAAAAAAACTTAAAACTAAAAACAAGTGGCATGTATGGTACGAGTCCAAATCTTCTACACGACTTTAGGTGTGTCACTCCATGTGGCACCTTAGGTGGTTTTTTTTTTATTGGCTCATCTCTCTTTAATATAAATGGTACCTCTGTACCCCTGCATTCACACCAACCACCCAATCAAAAACAACCACCTAAGGTGGCACATGGAGTGACACATCTAAAATGATGTAGAAGATTTGGACTCGTATGGTACATACAAAAAATATCATCGTCAAATCCGCTCCACGTAGGCATGTGGACCCTATCTTTGTCTTACTTTCTATTTTTTACTTATTTTTAAAATTAAAATCGTGCGCCGGCGGCTAAAGTCACAGCTGAGTCACTTAAACATATAAAAAGTGGGCCCCAAAGGCATTTTTATGGCTACGTGTCAAAAGAGTAGTTGGTTGCCCATTAACTCGTTGGGTGCCCACCCGTCACTCGGACGGCAATGACTCGTTAATTAATTAATTAAAATGATCTAGCATAAAGTCCAGATAAATAATATTATTCTATGTAGTATTTGTTAGATTCTGAGAGGTTAATTTATTGATAATTATTAAATTAATGTGTAGCGGTATTAGTTAGAACTTAAACAAAAAAAATGGAATTATCACCACATGTAATTTGTTTATTTTTGACAAATCACCACATGTAAATATGTGCATGAGTCCTTGATTTGAATTTTACAAATGAACACCGGGAGCTGTGGTCTCAACTTTTTCCTTTCGAAAACTTTTAATCGATTATTACTACTCCTCCGTCCCAAAAATCTTTTCTCATTTTCCTTTAACACATTTGCCAACGTACATTTTTAATCGTTAATATCTTTAGTTTCGTATTAGTATTAAATATAAAAACTTCACTGTATTAAAGTATTCATTAATATAAATCCAACAAGATCACTCATGACTATATTTGGTTTTATAAATTAGACGTAAATTAATAATTTGTCTCTTATTATGAACAGTGCCGACATATCAAACGAGAAGAAAATTATGAGACGGAGGGAGTAACATATTATATCATACGGTAAGAATTTATCATTTTATCTATTAATATTTGGGTTAATTATTAAATTGATCGCTAAAGTTAACCTAAAATAACAAGTTGTTCACCAAATCGAAAACAGTCTCAAGTAGCAAGTAGGTCATAAAAATATACACTTCATTAAATAATTTACTTTTTCTAGATAACAAATATTAATATTAATGTTTACTTTTTCGATTTTAATGTCTTGAATGAATATGTTACCTTGCCAAATAAATTGCAGACCATGAAATTCAGAAAATTAGTATTAATATTAGTATTTTCAATCAAAAAAAAGTAAGTTATTTAACACAATCATAACTGATTTTATTAACGTGTTTCAATTTAATGACTTTATACTTTAGATACACTTCAATGACGGACTTAATAATTACTCCCTCTATCCCCCCACGGTTTTTTACATGGGGATGGACACGAAAATCAAGGAAATGTGTAAAAAAATAAATAAAGTTAGATGAAAAGTGGGTAAAGTGGTGGGATCTATTAATATTGAATACTCCCTCCGTCTCATAATATGTTTCCTGTTTGTAAAAACATGTTTGCCAACGCACACTTTTGAACGGTAATATCTTGAATTTTGTATTAGTATTAAATATAAAAACTTCACTGTATTAAAGTACTCATAAATACGAATCCAACAAGATCACTCATGACTATATTTTATCTTATAAATTATGCGTAAATTAGTAGTCAATCGCTTAAAATGAACAGTGTAAAAAGTCAAAACAGGAAACACATTCCGGCACGGAGGGAGTAATAGATTTGAGATAGTGGAGGAAAGTAGTGGGTGTAATAGTATTTTTTATTATTAAATATATGAGATAGTGGGTGTAATAGTGGAAGAAACTTACTATTTTTGGAATGTAAAGAAATGAGAGGGACACCCCAAAATAGTAACTGTAAAGAAATGAGAGGGACAAATGGAGTAACTGATTAATATTACTCCCTCCGTCCTAAAAAGACCGACCCTGTTTAACTTTCACGGAGATTAAGAAAAAGTAGTAAAAAATGAGTAAAGTTAGATGAAAAGTGGATAAAGTTGTGGGATCTATAAATATTTAATAATATATTTGAGATAGTGGGAGTAAAATAGTGGGTGTAATAGTGTTTATAGTATTTGTTTAACTAAAAAAGAATAAAGTTAGTGGGTGTAATAGTAAAAAGTAGTGTTCAAAAATAATAATTATAGTAGGTTCATTAATTTTGGGAATACCCAAAAAGGAAAGTGTGTCAATCTTTTTGGGACGGATGGAGTTAAAGAGCATTCCCATTGGGGTCCCTATCCCCATCCCAAAAACTTATTAAAAATGTTAAATCCTCAAACAAAAATAGTAAATCCCCAAAATTATCAAAAATGTTCTACATCCCATTCCTCATTTTCCATCCCTATATCTCTATATTCTTTTTTTATTACTTCTTTCTCTCACTTCTCTTCACAACTTTAACCACTATCTACTATTTTATCATTTCTCACTCTTCTTACATAATAAACTTGTATAAAATATGAAATGGGGGATGAATAGTAAGTCCCCATATTTGGGGACTCATTTGTTAGAGCATCTCCAAGGATGCACACCCCTTACCAATTTTAGGGATTTTCTTCCAAAAAACATTCTCCAACCACTTCTCCCCTTCCCAATATATTTTAGGGGAGAAAAAATAGATCCCTACAAATATCAGCTCCTATCTTTCTCCACGTCATCTGCTCCCCTTCCTATTGGTTGATTTATTTAAATTTCAAACTTTTAAATTTTAAAAATTAAACTTTTAAAATATATGCTATCTATATAGGAATTATCATTGGAGTAAAATATCATTTTGATTTCCTATATTATTAATAATCCTTATTTTAGGGGTTAAGGAAAGAGTGTATCCTTGGATATGCTCTTAGCCCCTAAAACTTTCCCCAAAATAAGGAATCAGATGTAGGTCGTTTTTTATGCTAAAATTAGTGTTTTCATCAAATTATGGGGATGGGGAAAAGAATGAGGAGTGGGTTGTGAATAGGGCTGTCATTCGAACCGAGCTGCTCGCGAGCCCGGCTCGGCTCGAACTCGTTTAATGTGCTCGGCTCGGCTCGATTATATATACGAGTCGAGCTCGAACCGAATTTTTGGCTCGTTTATTTATACTAGCCAAGCCAAGTATACTCGAGACTCTATTAAGACTAGACTCGAACTCGTATAATCGGCTCGGCTCGAACCCGAACTCGTTTATCTAATATATATATATATTGTAAATATTATATAATGAAAGATTGTAAATATTACATAATGAAAGATTGCATTTTTCAACGATCCAACCGTACGGATATCAAGATATATCTAATTAAATGATATTCCTAAATTTTCAAAAAATAAAAAATTAATTTGGTTGTAGATCTTAATAGAACACTGCTATATTGTCTAGTACTTGTAACTAGTGCTTCGTCCCAAATTATTGTTTCTATTTTTTAAACATATTTCTCGATGATCCAACCGTACGGATGTTAAGATATATCTAATTAAATGATATTCCCAAATTTTTCAAAAAATTAAAAATTAATTTGGCTGGAGATCGTAGTAGATCACTACTATATTGTCTTGTACAGTTGTATTCGTAACTAGTGCTTCGTCCCTGATTATTGTTTCTATTTTTTTAAAAATATTTCTCGACGATCCAACCGTACGGATGTCAAGATAGATCTAATTTAATGATATTCCCAAATTTTCAAAAAATAAAAAATTAATTTGGTTGGAGATCGTAGTAGATCACTACTATATTGTCTTGTACTCGTAACTAGTGCTTCGTCCCTGATTATTGTTTCTATTTTTTGAAAAATATTTTTCGATGATCCAACCGTACGGATGTCAAGATATATCTAATTAAATGATATTCCCAAATTTTGAAAAAATAAAAATTTATTTGGTTAGAGATCTTAATAGAACACTACTATATTGTCTAGTACTCGTAACTAGTGCTTTATCCCAAATTATTGTTTCAATTTTTTTAAAAATATTTTTCGATGATCCATCCGTACGGATGTCAAAATATATCTTGACATATTATTTGTTTACCATTTTTTATTATGTGTAAAGATGTTTTTATAATTAGTAAGTAATTTTCGGTTTTTCTTTTAACAAACAAAATAAGTAATTTTCAGAAACTCGTTAGGCTCGTTTAACAGCTCGTTAGGCTCGGCTCGTATAACAGAAACTCGACACGACTCGTATAACAAAAACTCGACTCGACTCGTGAGGGGCTCGCGAGTAGCTCGACCCGACTCGTATAACAAACGAGTCGAGTTTGGCGGGGATTTTCGGCTCGTTTAATAAACGAGCCCGGCTCGACTCGTCAGAAAAAGCTCGACTCAATTTAAAGCTTAGCTCGAACTCGCCCGACTCGACTCGAATTACAAACCTAGTTGTGAATGCTCTAATATTTTTTACACTTTCACCCCAGCATTGTTGGGTGAATAATCGTACCATAAATCTTGATTAGACTCGGAGGGGATGTGTATATCAGACATTACGTTTGAACAGATTGACAACTCAAGAATCTGTCTTCATTTACCTTTGATCTTTCATGATTTGTAATTTTGTATTAGTACAGAGTATACACCAACTTTTAGCAAGATAAGTTGTAAATATCTTTAAAACCCTCTGTTTTTGTAAGGACCTGTTTGGCCCAATTTATAGTGGTCCCTTACTCTAAAAATATGTGACACACCCTTTGCCCATCACCTATTGCTTTCACATATCGACCAAAATTCACATTTTCTGAAATTTCGAAGTTAAAATAATTGATTATTCATACTTTTGCTGTTGGTGTATATAATTTTAGTGACTTTTCTTCAGGATATGTTTGGCTACCAGTGGTCCATGTTAGGCTATCACTGTATTGATGAGAGTTGTTGGGTATTATATAATTGCAAATGGGCTTTTTATACAATTCATTGTCTTTGTGGTCCTGCTTCAGCAATTGCCATGCAATTTCCTCTACTAGTATGCTCTCGAGTCCAAATTTTTTACACCATTTTAGGTGTGTCACTCCATGTACCACCTTAGGTGATTGTTTTTTATTGGCTCATCTTTCATTAATATAAATGAGACCCCTGCATTAACATCAACCATCCAATCAAAAACAATTACCTAAGGTGTCATATGGAGTGACAAACCTAAAGTGGTGTAGAAGATTTGGACTCCTCAAGGTCCATATAATCCTTCCGTTCCATTATTTTTGTCGTGATGATTTTTGCACGTAATTTTAAATGTTTAATTTTCATTACGATATACTCTTTCCGTTCTAATATGTTTGATTTTAATTTACGAATGCAATCCATTAAGCACCATGATTTTAATTCATTTTTGGCCCCTGCACCTGTTTGGTAAGTTGCAGAGGTCATGTTTGTGGTTCAATTGATACAGTATCAGCCTCCCTATCTATCTCTTTATCATCTCAGGCCTATATTGTAGGACCAGGACCGAACTAAATACATATAGGATAATAACGCTATTTTATTTATTGCAAGGAGTTGGAAAGGCTATGATAAATAATGGTGATAAAAGTCTGCAAAACAGAGAGGAGGAAAAAAAAAGAGCATAGAATCGTAAAAAATTGTGTGGTATACTGGTGTTGCATCATGCATAAGATGTTCCAGCACCAAATGCCAAGGTCTTTGGACATGTTCATGTACAGTCTCCACTGAAGAAACATTCTGATCCTACATCAATAAAAATCTATAATCACTACCATGTCTTTACACATACTGGGGATTGACATTCGAAAACCAATCTTAAATCTGGAATTCAGCATCCAATTCGAAAACCAATCCAAGTCTGGGATTCAGCATCCATTAAATGACAGACAAGAACAATTTTTTTCCAACCAGGTTTATAAATACTTGTCTAGTCACTGCTACTTCATATCATGTTTGATGTTAAAATAACTTGAACTTCTGTTGGATTTGTGACAATGTTGACGAGGGAGCGTGAGATATCGCCAATAGAACAATTTGTATTGATACATATTTGAAACAGTTCTTATGAAAGAAGGGCACAAAGAGAAGGGAGAAGAATATTAATAAATGGTAACTATCCTTGTGAGCCTCTAAATCTTAGTCATTAAGGAGAGAAGGGAGCGAACCTCAGAATTCTGATATACATTTCTAAAACTTCATAACTTTCATTGCAACATCAGATGGACTGCATCATTGACCTTCAGTCTACTCATAATGTCACTGAAAACGAATACAGCTAGAACAATAAATTTCAGGTTTTTACGATACGTGTAAACTGCCACAATGTACTAGGTGTTGTGGGTTGTGCGCTTACCTTCAGGAAAACAAATTCTATACTTGCATCTTACTATCATAATACCTGTCCTCGGGTGGAACATATCGGAAATTTTTAGTTTGTTTTACTTCATGCATCGGTAGATCATTGCATAAAAAATAATTAGAGAGATTAAGATGTTCATCGACAGTAAGAGTAAATTGTAATATTTCAGTTTATTTTTAAAGGCCTTCGCAAAGTTTATCAAAAACTGAGTCGAATCTTAGTCCAAACTTTTTAAAGACTGAATTTTGTAGCAGTCCTACCTTTCTATGGAGTATCACTTCCAATTTGGAAGCCTTACAATATTACAGGAGAGAAATATTATATACGCTGTGGTGAAGTTATTTTCCAAAGGCAAAAATCATTAATGTCATATAATTTTAATTTAGTCAAACACTTTTGGACACTGCAGAAAAAGAAAATGGAGTCAGTGAAGATGATCACTTCTCCGAAAACCTAAGAGTTGGTACCTTCTCATTTAACCAGCCAAGTTTGCATAAGGGGAACCCAACAGCTCTAAACAAATTGGATACCGGGAAACAAATCAGGCACTCCATTCGCACTGGCATACAGTTATTTGTCAACCCTCCCAAAGGCTTAAGTTCTTAGAAGAAGAGCTTAATATAGAGAGAGTCATGTTCCCGTAAAAACCATCTTAATTTACACATTCTAAGAACCTCAGAAATTCACTAAATTTATGTACAGGATCCACATAAATTATAAGTAAGATTCATCATAAATCTGAACATAAAAATTTATTTATAATTAACAGATATACGATTCACTACAGTTAAAATGTAATTCACTGTTTGTGCAGTTTGTAGGCAAGGATGGTTTGTATATGAACACGAAACTAAATATATCGTGCATAGGACCTCTCTATATCTTCTATATATATATGCGAAACATATAATCTTACTTCAGGAATACCAAATGTGATCTTAAATAAGAGCATAAACAACTAATGTAAATATGTAATAAATATGACGCGTCCACAATTACTCACATAAAGGAATCACTTACAACTTACAAGATAAGGCTGAAGTTAATAGAATTTCTCAGAACTAAATAGAACACATACTACACTAGGTAAGAGACTTCTTGTCTTCTTGATGCTTGTAACATTGAACCAATTGATTAAGAATAAGAAACATGGGCACAATTTTAACTACTTCATCCCATCTGAGATTATTATTGTTCTTTACAGTCATTTGCAGATTTGTAAAAAATGCATAAAAAATGTTTGTTGACAAGGTCATGTTGGGAGGGGGAGGGTGATAGCCTCTATCTTCGAATCCTTGTTTTATAATTTTTTATTGTTCATACCTAGAAAGTTTAATGGACGTCTAGTAGAATTAACATGATATTTGTAACAGTCTGCCGGTATAATGTAGGAGTTGAATTATAGGACAGAAAAAGAAGTGAGATATTTTTAAACAGACCTTTCACATATAACTACTTTATTCATGGGACAGAATGAAAATGGAGTATTTAAGATCATATTCATCTGCTTACCAAAATGCTGAGAGATGAGAGTGAATAAAGATAGAGATTATATGGTTACATGGTGTATCAAGGAATTTGAAGTATAAAAATTAGTTTTTCTACCATAACTCATGAAACTTTTTCATTGAGAAGAATAATAGAATTTATTGGTATTAACATATAACACATCAATGTGAGTATATAGCAAGAGCAAGAACCTCAAGTCAATGAAAAAAGTTGTCACGGTAGAGTAGGTGAAAGAGTTGTCTTCGCCACATTGAGCACTCCGCAGTCGCTGATATATACAGTCTGAAGGGGTCTGTTCCAGATTGCACGGGCATTTTTGGCTCTCTCATCTCCAAAAAATTCTGCCAACTCATTATATTGCCGAATTCGTTCTCCTGGCTTGTAAGTGGGGATTGCAGCTATGGATGTCACTACATCCAACCCTGTCAAAATTCAACAGCAACAATAAATGTACTGAAGTACACACGAAGAACACATTGATTCTGTGGTATTTCTGCTATTTTATGTTCAAGAGCTGTGTATACGTCAACGAGGAATGGATACTAATTCGCACAACTTGATGATCAATCATTGTTATATTAAATTCTGTACATGTTTTTAGACACTAACAGTCAATTAGAAGAGCCACACGGGGTTTCAAACTTGTCTAGCTACTTCGAACTCTACTATAGTACTTTTAGTTGGTAAATGAAGCTGCAGGAGCATATTCTTTTACTTTATCGGAATCTGAACTATCATTTAATACTTCAGTCAGATTATTAAGACTCGCTGACTGAAGGCTCAACACCGGAGCAAAATTACGCAGATGGGAAGCGTCAGGATGTAAAATTCACTGTGGAGGAAATGGTGTACTTAATACTCCAACACTATCGCCTAAAGTCTCTAGCAAAACACTTGTGTAAGAAATTGGCAGCTTGTTTTAACGGGGCATTTGCCAACCTTGAACGTTTTACAGGGGATAATCAAACGAAAAGAGTTAAGTTAAATATATAATAATTAGAGGAAAAAGTAGTGAAGAGGGCATGCAAATGTTGTGAGTTTTATTTTTTAAATGGAAGCCTACCTTTCCTCGAATTGGGGGTATCTTGTGATTGGGAGAAGTGCATGTCATAGTAACCCTAATCTAAATTTCTCTCTTATTATTTTTGTCCTCATAATCTCGTAGTTAATTTCAATTTTTCAGTTGAGTAAATCATTCCATTGTGACTCGTACTCCAACCTTCAGGCATTGCTGTATAAATACGTTCAGATTACTAGTTTGCTATCTACTGCACACAAAGTATGATCTGTGAAAGCCTATTACTTTATCTACCTTCAATTTTAGATAAACAGTTTAACAATTATGAATATATACTTGTTTCCAGATCAACTTGACAAGGAAAATTATTATGAAAGGAAGCTAGGAACACGTTTTTATTTTTTTGAGAAGAAGCTAGGAACAGACATGATTACAGTTTAAAGTACTTTCTTTAATTTAAACGAGAGGATTTAACCAGAGCAGGGGTCTTATAAGAAGCGACGACTATAATTTACAAGTGATTTAACATTACAAGTTGCCAATTCTAGAAGCAGAATTTCTTAAGTACTTTCTAAACGTTGAATTAGGATTCACAGAAATCACAACAGAGACAAATTTCCAAATTGTCAAAAGTTCAGAAATAGAACCATCGATGGGGAGATAAAAAGGATGTACTAGACTTGATTTGTTCCGAAATCAAATTTTCACCACATTTTAAGTAATAATTTAAACTAAGACAGACGATAAATTCCTTTATCAATGCATACAAATATAGCACAACGCCACAACCCAATCTAATATACCCCGCATGTCCCAATTGAAAGTAACGGTTGGGGAATGTAAAATGTACCAAAACCTTATCCCCATCTCTACTCCTCGACTCCAAGGGAGCAGGAAATTGTTTGCGTGAAGGCTTAAACCAGAAGTACAAGCATATATGATAAAGCATAATATAATTTTCCCTAGCTTTGTAGTTTACACTTGTCGAGGGTTCGAGTATCAGGAATGTGTCTTGCCTCAAGCCCTATCAAAACCCTGATTGCCTATGTACTATAATTAATCACAATCTTTAATTGCACATCAATCAAATAAAATAACAATAGCACAAACTATACTAATCCAATTCAACAAAATCAAAAAGCTCAAAACTTGAGTAAAATCCTCACCTTCAAGAACAGACCCAAACACAATATTCTTACTATCAAGATCAGGACAAGGTCCAGGACCAGTAGTAATCAAAAACTCCACATTATGATAATCACTGTTCAACTTAACCTCATCTTCATCATCATTCTCCGATAAACACAACGACAAAACCCCGCCTTTCGAATGCCTCAATTCGAAAGCCTTAGCACTCACACTCTCCACATTCCTCACCATTTTCACAGGTGGACTCACTTCCCCTTTATCCTTCCTCCCTTGTTTTCCTGCCATAAAAAATTTCCCGGGAAAAATCTTATGGACTAAAGTACCCTTGTAACAAGACCCTGAAGTTCCAGTACACATGGCCTTAAAATTGGAAACTGTGATGGGGACAAGGTTTCCATAGAGGCCAAGAATTACGCGGCCGAGGAGTTGGGTGTCTTTGCAGAGCGAAAGCTCGTCACCGAGATTTCGGGTTTGGAAGAAAGAAGGGCAGATGGAGAAGTCCATGAAGAGCCTGTCAGTGATGGTGGTGTCTGGTTGGGAGGGGGTGAGTGCTGTGGAGAAGGGGGTGGGGAGGGTGAGGAGGGGGGTGGTGAGGAGGAGGGTGCGTCTGGGGGTGAGGAGGGGGGGTTTAAGGGGGGTAGGGTGGGGGTGGGGGTGGGGGAGAGGTGGGGTGTGGAGGAGGGTGGTAGTGAAGTTCATCAGGTTGGTAGTTCATGGTGGAGGCCTGGAGGGAGAGATTGTGAATATCACATATTTTTTGTAAATGGGTCCCATCAACAACATTCGGATAATTAATAAATTGCAATTTGAATTTAATTGTAAAAACAATAATACTATTTTAGTATTTTACTAAAAAAATTTGCAAAAATTAGTTTCAAAGAAAAAAAAGTAAAAAACCTCATTTTGTGTTTTTTGCAAACATGTGTATTTTTTGTAATAATATCTTATATTTTTTGTGTTTTAGAGTCTAATATAAAATCAATAGAATTGGATGCATTTACATCCAGCTTCAGCTTCGCTCAATTAATTAATATCCTATTAAATAATTTATATCCTATTAAAAGTTATAAAATAAAATTAATTTATGGAAAACATTTTGTATTTTAATTACTTATGTCCTTTAAATTATTTATAAGTAATACTATTTATTCTCAATTGTGTGTGACAATAAAAAATAATATCTTACATTAATGCTTGGACCAAATGATTTTAAGGAGATTTAATATATGGAAAATGCTAGGTATCCAAAATTACATGTGTCATTATCTGAATGATTTTAATTACCATGGGCCCGTCAGGGCCATATAAATCTCACCAATTAAAATACTCCATACATCCAACTCATCAATACCACATCATTTGGAAGCATTTTTTGGTACCAATTTGAAATACCTGGCATTACTCTTAATATATCTAAATTTAACTCATAAATTTTCTAAATACTTCAATTTGCAAAAGTTACTCTATTATCCTTTCTATTTCTTTGAACAAAGTGTCCGTATAACCTAGTTTGTTGTGGACTGTGCCACTGTATATCTAGTTTTTTGTGCGGTGTACATTTACTTTTACTTTTACTTTATTTCATTCATATCTTGTAAATTGTATTTATTATATACATTTAACTTATTTTTCATCATTCATATCTTATTTTATCAAAATCATATTTCATTTAAAATATACATTATACTTAATATTATATTCATATTCATGTATGAATACATTTAATTTATATTACCAAGATTATTAAAATAAATAATTAAAATTTTCATATTCCAATATATGTATATATAGAGAGCAATAGAGCATTGTATATTTTTTGTAGCTAGTCATTTTTATCACTAACCTCGTAACTCCATCAACTCAACTCATATCCATCTAACCTAAAAACATCACGTGTTTGATAAGATTATGTTGGAAAGATAATTTTTCTATTTGCTAATGTAAGCATTAATTTTTTTAATTTTTATTATGTATAGAAAATTCATATTATTTTTAATACTTTTCATGTTATTTTAAAAAATAATTTACAAATATTCCCTTTACTAAAATTTATTAGTTTAATAATTAAAAATATTTATTTAAAAAAAATAATATAATATAAAGTAATATATATATATTGTTAAAATCATATGTATACTACATAGTAGTATATTAATCTTTTTAAATTTTTTATAAAATTTTAGAAAGTAAGCGTTATTGTATTTTATTTTATATATATGACTAACATTTTTTTTTGTTACATTACAAATAAAATAATATCTCTGTATACAACAAGGTGTAAAATCATTCCCGAACTCTATTAAAATTTCAGGTTTTTTTCGAACACTAAAGTATAATATTTAATTACATGATTTAAAATTATAGACTAATGTGTTGTATAATTTTTTTATTCACAGACAAATTATTTTTAACCATGGATAGAAAAGACGAATTATCGTTGAGTGCAAAATTATTTTTTGTTAAATAAATATATCATCTCACCATATTTTCATTATTTTTTTCTTTTGTTTGAGCTTTTATCTTTATATTATGGTTGAAATCTATTTCCAAGAAAAACTTAGAAATACATTAGATGAGTAATTTTTGAGTATGTTTACACATCTATCTATACTATTATATAAAAGCCGAAACATTAAAAGTTTGGTTGGTCGGTTGGTTGGTCGGTTGGTTGGTCGGTCGGTATGGTACCTGTTGATTTTACTTATTTACCCTTACTCAATTACTACTAACCAATCAATTTCCTTTGTCAGATTAAACATATTATCTTTTCTACTTTTCAAGAATTAAATAATTTCTTTTTTCAAGTAAAATAAAATATCTTTTATATTTTATCTAACTAAAATTTCTCTTTTATGAATCAATTTTCTTTTTCAGGTTAAACATATTATCTTTTCTACCTGTTGATTTTACTTATTTACCTTTACTCAATTACTACTAACTAATCAATTTCTTTTTTCAGATTTAACATATTATCTTTTCTACTTTTCAAGAATTAAATAATTTTCTTTTTCAAGTAAAATACAATATATTTTATATTTTATCTAACTAAAATTTTTCCTTTATGAATCAATTTCCTTTTTCAGGTTAAAATACAATATCTTTCTATTTTCTCTAACTAAAATCTCTTTTTTTTTCCCAATTATATCATCGGCGGTTCTATTTAACACTATTAGCAATTTTGTTTAATAAAATAAAATATTATAATTACTAATAATTAATCAATTACCTTTTTCAGCTAAAATATGTTACTACCTTTTATATTTTTCTATTTTTTTCAATTAATTTATTTATTTACCCTTATTTAATGGCACATGTTATTTTACGTAATTATCCATACTTAATTATTTATAATTACTAATAACTAATAAATTTCCTTATTCAGGTAAAACATGTTACCTTTTCTATTTTTCCAATAACTCATCTTTTTACACATAAAATAGGAGAAATTATTTCCTTTATCAAGTAAAATATGCTACCTTTTCTATTTTTCAATAGTCAATTTTTCTTTTTACGTAAAATACAGTTTATTTAGCTATAATTTTTCCTTTTCTAAAAAAACTATGAGCAATTATGTTTAATAAAATAAAATATTATAATTACAAATAATTAACCAATTACCTTTTTCAGCTAAAATACATTACCTTTTTAAATTTTTTTCAGAAAAACCTGTTTGGTTTGCTTTATTTAAGTACAATAAAATAATAACAATATAATAACTAATAACTAACCGATTACGTTTTCCATCTAAAATATTTCACCTTTTCAATATCTTTTCAATATTTTCAAACTAAAATCCATCATTTTCTAAAATATCACGAACAACATATTTATCTATCTATAATATTATATAAAAGCCGAAACATTAAAAGTTTTGGTACCTATTTTTTGGTACATTGTGAATTTACTTATTTACCCTTCATTATAAAAAAAATATATATGATATCTATACTATTAAAACTCCAAAAATAAATAATAACATAATAAAAATTAATGGTTAGTCGATTGCCTTTTTTTCACATTTACTTTTAATTGAAGATATTACCTTTTATAAACACCTAAAAACATCAATCGTATCATATCTTCCAATCATTAATATTTACTTTCGAATTAAAACAAGTTACATTTTTAATTTAAAACTAATTTTACAATCATTAATATATACCGGAAAATATCACATCATATTTTTCAATTATTAATAAAATATATTAAAAATATGTATACGTTGTTTATAATAAGGAAACTTTAGTATAATCCGTAAACATGAGTATATAAAATATATTAAATTAAAATTAATTAATTATATAATTGTCGAAACATTAAAAATTTTGGTACCTATTTTTTGGTATGTGTTTTTTAGTATTTCGTGAATTTACTTATTTAACCTTTATTATAAAGAAAAATATATATAGAATATCTATGCTATTAAAACACCTAAAATAAATAATAACATAATATAATTAATGGTAATTAGTCAATTGTCTTTTTCACATTTACTTTTAGTCGAAGAAATTACCTTTTATAAACACCTAAAAACATCAATCATATCATATCTTCCAATCATATCATATATAGAAATAATTAATATTTACCCAAAAATTTCATATCATATCTTCTAATCACTAATAAAATATAATAAAAATTCGTATACTATGAATAATGACCATTAGTTTTTTTAGTAAAAAATCAAAATCGTTAAATCTAATGATTAAATATATTATATTCAATGATCGAATTCTATCAACGATATATTTATTATAAAATTTTATTATATAAGTTTTAAACCAGGCATATTATTAATTAAAATGTATTAAATTATTAATATTAAAATTAAAATAAAATATTGTAAATAATGATTATAAAAATATAATTGTAACATAAAATAAAATTTGTTACATATCAAAAAAAATCCGTGAATCGCACGGGCTATAAGCTAGTAATATTTTATTTTTAAAATGCTAAATATTGTATTATTTCTTAGGTACATTGTAACGCATGAAATCAATAAAACATTTACTCCCACGTGTTAGAGTGTTACATGAAAACAATAACACATCAAGGATTTCACGCACCCTCGAGCATTTATTAGCTTTCCTCCATTTAATACACATATAGGATATAAGAGTAATATACTAATCTATATGGAGTAAACTTGATTTGCATTTAGCAATCATGGTTTTTAAGGTAAGGGTTTGATGTTCCTGAGTTTACCTCAGAAAAATTTCCTGAGGTATTCATATTAATGCACGAGGGTACAATTGTAATTTCAAGATTATTTTAAGAAAGCTACCAATATTTACAAAAATACCATAATATTTATACTATAATCTCGGGTAAATCTCCTGAGTTACCTCAGGAACAGTTTTCTCTTAAGGCAAAAGATAAAAATTTCACCAAATACTAGACTCGAGTCTTCCGTCTTTTGTCTTTCACCGACTGTCACAACTCACACCCTTTTCTCTATATACACGGCACCGACTCTCCCTCCCTCCTATACATACAACAATACACACAAACTTGCTGTTGCCAACCAACAATTCTCTCCACTCCCTAGGAGCTTCCATGTTCAACAAAACTTCATACTAAAGGTCAGTTCTTTACTTTAAAAATTCAATCTTGCAACATTTATTTATTTAAAGTTGTGATCTTTTTTTGTGTAAATCTTTAAATTATATCAAGATTGTGCTTGTTTTTATCAATTTTTCATCTGGGTATTTTCTTTTTATTGAATGATTTAACTTGCAACATTTACTTATTTAAAGTTGTGTTTTTTTTTATGAAAATCTTTGAATTTGTATCAAGATTGTGCTTGTTTTGATCAATTTCTCATCTGGGTATTTTTCTTTACTTTGAAAATTCTAATTTGCAGCATTTGTTTGTTTAAAGTTGTGATCTTTTAATGTAAATCTTTAATTTATATCAAGATTGTGCTTATTTTGATCATCTTCTCATCTGGGTATTTCAGATCTTGGTTAATTTTGATTGTTGAAGATGGAGTTGTTTGATAAATTCAAGATCTGGGTTTTGTTTATATGTGTTGTGTTTGAATTGGGTCATGGCTTTTATCTTCCTGGTAGTTATCCTCATAAGTATGTTGTGGGTGATACTTTGTCTGTAAAGGTCAATTCTTTGACTTCAATTGAGACTGAAATTCCATATAGTTATTATAGTTTGCCCTTTTGTAAGCCTCAAGAAGGTGTTAAGGATAGTGCTGAGAATCTTGGGGAGTTACTTGTGGGTGATAGGATTGAGAATTCTCCGTATCGGTTTAAGATGTATACGAATGAGACGGAGATTGTTGTGTGTCCGAGTAAGGTTTTGTCGAGTGGGGAGTTTAAGATTTTGAAGGAGAGGATTGATGAAATGTATCAGGTTAATTTGATTCTTGATAATTTGCCGGCGATTAGGTATACGAAGAAAGATGGGTTTTTTCTGAGGTGGAATGGGTATCCGGTTGGGATTAAGATTCAGGGGAAGTATTATGTTTTTAATCATTTGAAGTTTACAGTTCTTGTGCATAAGTTTGAGGAGACAAATGTGGCGAGGGTGATGGGTGCTGGGGATTCTGCTGATATGGTTCCTACGGATAAGAAAGGATCGGATGTTCCTGGGTATATGGTTGTTGGGTTTGAGGTTGTGCCTTGTAGTTTTAAGCACGATGCTGAGTCAATGAAGAATTTGAAAATGTATGGTAAATACCCGTCTGGGATAAAGTGTGATCCCACTACCGTGGCAATGGATATTGAAGAAAATAAACCCTTAGCATTCAGTTATGAGGTCTCGTTCGTGGAAAGTGATATCAAATGGCCATCTAGATGGGATGCTTATCTGAAGATGGAAGGTGCAAAAGTTCACTGGTTTTCTATTCTGAACTCTTTGATGGTGATCACATTTTTGGCCGGAATTGTCTTTGTGATCTTCTTGAGGACTGTTAGGAGAGATCTGACTCATTATGAGGATCTTGACAAGGAAGCCCAAGCCCAAATGAACGAGGAGTTATCAGGCTGGAAGCTTGTTGTTGGCGACGTTTTCCGCGCTCCAAGCTACCCATCATTATTGTGTGTCATGGTTGGAGATGGAGTTCAGATTCTGGGAATGGCAGTTGTTACAATTCTGTTTGCTGCCCTAGGATTTATGTCCCCAGCTTCTCGAGGGACACTGATTACCGGCATGATATTTTTCTACTTGTTACTTGGAATTGCTGCTGGTTATGTTGCTGTCCGCATGTGGAGGACAATATACTGCGGAAATCACAAGGGATGGGTTTCTGTCTCTTGGAAGGCTGCTTGTTTCTTTCCGGGTATTTCCTTCTTAATCTTAACCACTCTAAATTTCCTACTATGGGGTAGTCACAGCACAGGAGCCATTCCCTTTTCTCTGTTTGTAATTCTCATTTTGCTCTGGTTCTGCATCTCTGTCCCGCTTACCCTTGTCGGTGGTTACTTTGGGGCAAAGGCTCCTCATATTGAATACCCAGTTCGAACTAACCAAATACCCCGAGAAATTCCTCCTCAAAAGTACCCATCTTGGCTTTTGGTTTTTGGGGCTGGCACACTCCCATTTGGGACACTCTTCATTGAGCTTTTCTTCATCATGTCCAGCATTTGGTTAGGTCAAGTATATTACGTTTTTGGATTCCTTTTTGTTGTATTGATCCTTCTAGTTGTGGTCTGTGCTGAAGTATCTCTGGTTCTGACCTACATGCACATATGTGTGGAGGACTGGAAATGGTGGTGGAAATCTTTCTTTGCTTCAGGATCTGTAGCTATATATATCTTCTTGTACTCCATTAACTATCTTGTGTTCGACCTCAAGAGTTTAAGTGGTCCTGTCTCAGCAACTCTATATTTGGGTTATTCTCTCTTCATGGTTCTAGCCATCATGCTTGCAACCGGTACAGTAGGGTTCCTGTCGTCATTCTGGTTTGTGCATTACTTGTTCTCATCAGTGAAGTTGGATTAAAGAGCTTTCTCCTCTTCAACGGATAAGGGGTCAGTCATTGAGAAACAGACACATCCTCAAAAATTTTATTTTTAATGTTTCATTTTCTTTAATTTGTTGGTTCCAGATAATGTAGAAGAATAATACTGTAATTTCCAGTTTTGTTTATTGTCTTTATATGAAAGTACTCGTACCTAGGGTAAATTTGTTGTGGAATTCCTTGCGGGGCAGTCAATGTTAGATTCAGTAATTGATAAATGTGTCGTCTTATTTCCATTGTTCTTGATGATGTATCATTATATGGATATATGCCTGCATAAATTTAGTTATCCTTTCTACTTATTATTTGCAGTGGGTTTCCTCTGCTTGTTTTCAAGTTTAGTCTTTCACTTAGCCTGGGCTTGTAATTTAAGCTTTAACAGGGAGGCTTTGTAGTTCTTGTTTTACACTTGCTGGCTGTTCATTTTCTAGAGATAAAAAAAAATGCCCCGCTGCAATTTTTAGTGGAGTATATAAGTTTTTCCGATAATGGTAGCAAAGATGAGTGTGCTTGCTAATCTCAGGTGTGACTTGTGTTATTCTCATTTCTAATCAATTTGTGTTGAGTCACCTGTTCTCCTAAAATCTCGAGATGATATTTGGAGTATATATCTCTGGACTCTGGAGTCCTAATATTTCTGCAACGTGAAACCAGATCTTCCTGATGATCAAGCTTCCGAGGTCAGAAAAAGAAACGGGTCAATTATTTGAAAGGTGTGAAAGAGCCAGAAAAACAAACCAAATTGAAGTCTGCCATGTATATTTCTTATAAAGGAAAAGAAATGAGTGTGTTTTCCTCGTGTTGGAACCTTAATCGAAGTTTAGAAGAATCAAATTCAAATCTTCCAGAAACAAATTATGCTTTTGAAAGTGAAATGTTGTGGGTGCCTGAAACTGTCACGTTCAGTGGTATTTGAATAAACAATGTGCAAAAATAATAGATAGGAGATCGTAGGAATATCATTAAAAATAACAAGATAAGTTAAAATTACTTCAAGTGGTAAAACTTTATCTTTTATCATTTGAATTTGTAGGTTCGATTATTGCTTATCTCGACAATTACTTATTGGTCATGATGAACTAATTAAAACACTTTAAAAATCAGTTTGGGTTATTTTAAAATAATCTATTTTCATTTTATAAGTATTTTATTGCTCGTTACTTGCTTTACTATTGTAATACTTGGTACAAAACAATTCAAATTTTTACAAATTTATCCAAGTTTAAAGTCTTGAAGATATATTTGAAGCACATACATTGTGCCAGCTCTCTATATTTAGCTTATATAGTCATCAAAAAAGTATTAATCCCTGTACGCAATTGTATCCAATATTTGGGGTGTTTGGGGGAACATCTTCAACATTGAAAAACCCTTAACTAAAAATTTAGGTGGTATACAAAAATAAAATTTATAAAAAACATATAAAATATTAATCATTTTATTGAGATAAAATTCTTGTCTATAATTTTTCAACCAATCTCATAATATTGGCTAAATATGCTCAATTTCGAAGACATATAACAAATTTACATGTCGTCTTAATATAATATTTTTTATTTATAACAATTTCAAATAATAATAAATTATTATTTTTAAAATATAACCAATCATTATAATCAATTCGATTTGAGAACAACTTATAGGTTTATCAAAATTTTAACTAATTATTTATTGGGTTTCATGATCCTCAAATCCTCGAATAATTACTTAAGATTAAGAAGATCCTCCATAATGCACGAGGACATAATTATAGTTACAAGATTTTTTAGAAAATTTTAACATTTACAAAAATGTCACAATCTATTTATATTGTAAAATCTTTTAACTTCGAATAGTTCTAGAATTTTCATTAATTAATTATAACTGTATAAAATAATGCCAAAAAAACGCAATGTCTGGACTATGGTAGCTTCATGGTCAAGGACTCAAGGTTTTTGTGGTAGTGTTTTTTATAACATGTTTAGAAGTTCGATAAGAAGATTAATCCGTAAGGTAAAGAACAATGTGTACACAACATTGTGTTTCGTTTTTTTCTCAAGTTGGACAATATTGATCAGAGTTAAAAAAATGTTTTATATTAGCGTTTCGTACCATCTTCTTCTTAATCAACTTCACAACATTCTGTAATTTAGTGTTCATTTAACAAATAACAAGTACAACAAGTTCTTTAAACTCATGACCATCTTACTTAAAACATAACAACAAAGTGGCCAAAATAATTATCTACAATGCCACTTACAATATACTCGATCTAGCTAGCTAGTTGAGGATCAGCAACATGTGTACTTGATCCTCCACACAACTTGTCTTGTTTCGGATCAACAACATGTGTTCTTGATCATCCACAAAGCCTAATCTTTCGGAACATCGAAAAATCGAAGAAATTAATCAAAACACAGCAGTTGATTGTGTAACAGCATGACTTCTGCTTCTAGGAAACATTACTTCTTTCTTCTTCTTCACTTGAACACTATCTTGATCTTCTTCCTCCTCTTCTTCGAAAGGCTTTTCCTCATCAATCTTGCCCATTCCAACACTTACACTTCTTGGAACCACTCCTTGTGATGATGCAAACTTATTACCACCTATGACTAAAGACTCCTTAAGCTTCTTCACTTGTTCTTCTTTTATGAGTTGTTTTAAGTACAAGTCCATGTCCATTCTCAACTTATTAGTTGGATCATTATTATAAGCTGTTGAATTAGCTCTAATAAGCTCTTTCAAATCATCACCTTCAAAATTAGTAGATGATAAAGATGTTGCATAGCTTGTACTAAAACTCTTTGGCAAAGCTGAACTAGCTTTTGAACTATTGTTCCTTGATCCCATCATATTATGGCTACTCCCATACCTTGGCTTTGAAGCTACATCCATCATGCTTTTCACATACATGTCTTTTCCTTTCTTTAGAAACCTAAATGGTAGTGTTATGATCCTCAAAAACTTGTTGTGATGTGTTTTTCCACCCATGTCTTGCACCCTTAATGCCAACCTTTAGTAATGCTTTAATCAAGTTTATAAACTTGTAGGCTTTATGTGTACGAGAGAGAGAGAGAGAGAGAGAGAGAGAGAGAGAGAGATGGTGATTATGGAAGAGTGGGGAAGAAGGTTGAGACATATATGTAGCAAGGTGAAAGAGGGAAGGAGAGGTGAAAGTGTAGACTAATTCAGAGCCAACCAGATAAGACAGGATCAACGGAGATTAAGATAATGAAATAAGAAAAGGTGGTGATAGACAATAATTTGTTACTACTACAATGGTGGGCAAATATTAAAATTTAATTGGAACAACAATATTTTCAAAGTTTGACTCGGAAAGTCCGTGTTCTAACATTGCTAACTATGCTTTGTCATCATCCGGTGGCTTAAGACTTTACTCTTGCTTTTAAAACAATCTTCTTTTAAACAAAGCATGCTTAAAGAGCCTGTTAGTTTTTCTTTGGTAGGCAGCAACGGACGTAACAGGTAACGGTCTGTGCACTGCAATGTATTTTTAATTGCAATTTTAAAATTAATGTGAATAGAATTTATTTTTGTAATTTCAAATTTTGAATTCGATTTTTACTCAATCCGAAAAAATTTAAAATTTTGAGTGATTCGACGAGGAGTATGATACAAAATTTTCTTTGGCAACTGCGTACTTTTAAGTCGGTGCAGGCGGTTTGAAAGGTGGGCAGTTTGCTGCTTGGTTGGATGTTACAGTCCCTGCTGGTTTAGAAATTTGGAATAGTCTTGAGTTTCTTATCCTTATCTACCCAGCGAGAGGAGATCACAAATTAAGAAAGACACGAGTTTAGGGGTATTTGACACGTTTTTGTAATTCGATCCCAAAATTAAAATTAATTAAGTAAGAAAATTTTAAAAATTGTCACCAAATTAAATAAAAACTATTTTGATTCGTTATATAGTTTTTAATTATTTAAGCACTTTGATAATGTGCTAATTGAATTGTGAATGGTATAACTCATATGTTAATAAGAAGGTTTGTTCTATGTTAGACATATATGAGTGGGTTGACATTGCTAGTGATTTTATTTTCGATGTTTTGATTGTTGATTTGATTTAATGAAAACAAGTACTTTCATTTCAAAAAATATATATAAATAAAATTATTTTGGGTTAATAGTTCTAAAGTATGAACAACATTTAATTCTAAACCACTATTGACATTCAAAAACTTCAAAAATTTTGAAAAAATTAACTTAATCTTGTCTATTTTGAAGTTTTCATTTGGTGCAAATTTGGCGAGGCGGTTTGGCAAAGGTTGCTTAAAGCTAAAAATAGCTTTAAACAGATTTTGATCCGTTTATCAACTATTGCTTTAAACCGACTTTAAGTTAAAAAAATTTCATTATGTCATAAGTTTCATTTAGATACTTTTGATTTATGACTTATGACTTATCGAGTTTTTTTTTTCACGATTCTTCTAAAATTTATATAATATCAATTTAATTTTTTTTTTAAGTAAAATTTTACTTTAAGTCAAAATTATTAAAACTTAATTATAAAAAAAAGGTCAAAATTATAAAACCCTCATTTAACTTTAACTAAAATTACTCAAACACATTCATTCAACTTAAAGCAAACAACTTTACTTTCTCCATTAAGTTAAAAACACCACCATTAAGTCAAAATTAACTTATTTTAAGTAATCTCAAACGCCCAAAAACACCTCCATTAAATCAAAATTAACTTATTTTAAGTAATCTCAAACGCCCTCTTAACCATGTTTTGAGACCATGGTCGGAATGTAGATACAGAGTTGCATTAAAACCTTGATAAATTAATATTTTATTAAAAAAATTAGAGCATCTCCAATGGGCTTCCCTATTTCGGATCCCTAAAATATAGTAAAATAATGGTTATCTAAAATATAGGGAACTAAAAAGTTGTTTTACTCCAATGGTAATCTCTATATTGATTCCTTATATTTTAAAAATAATATATATTAAGTTCAGAAAATGCTTCCCGCCCAATAATAATAATATTATAACACAGAACCTTGTGTGGTAGGTTGCTTTAATGTTTTTCAATCTCCTCCGTCTATATTGTTGGAGACATTGATGTTTGATGCTGCTTTGCTTTAATAAAATCAGTTTGGTTTAAAAAAAAAAAAAACTGAAAACAAGAGCATGAGCTGGGGTGGAGCGTGGAGCGTGGAAGTTACATGGACTCATAATTTCGTCCCAAAAATAAAGGTTCTATTTTCAATCCCCTAAAAAAATATCGGATTGACTAACCTGTGCCCTTGGGGCACATGATAAATCACATTTACTTCGCTCCATTTACTGTGCAGAGTTTAATGATTTTCTTGATTATCCCAAAAGTCATTAATATGTGCTCACACGTTACCTAATAACTACAGATATTTATTATGAGTAATAAATTTTTTATTAACATCTAACATTTTATTTAATTTCGGTATCTTAAAATTCATATGTTTATAATTGAAAATGTAACCAAAAGCAGTACATGTGTCAATAAGTAATTTATTTTATTTCAATAATAATGATAGTAAAAAAAGTTAAAATTAAAATTATTAAAGTATTTATATAAATAATATTTGTAATTATTTTATAACACTAAAGTGTCATCCATATCTATTCTATGAATTTATTATGATTCATATTATGATCAAAGAATAATAATCATTTTTAATTTTATTGAGAGTGTAATTAAAATAGATTTTTGAGTTTTATATTTATTTATGATAATTAAATACTGTATAACGAAAGCACTCACTCGCAAAATTTTGAAGTATTCTTAAAGAAATTCACAACAATAATATTATTTATACTACTATGAATACACGAATACAATATATGCATATGCAGGAATTAATAAAAGCATTGTAAATTTAGTGCATTTAATTACTTATGAGATGATCATAAATGTAAGACAATTATCGAGTAGATGCACAGTCAACAAAGCTAATAAATGTGATTTATAAGGGCACAGGTTAGCAACCCAAAAAAATATATGGATGGGGATTACGGTAGGAGAATGATATTTCAAGTGAAACCTCTAAATTTTGTGCAATTGGACAGATATATGTAAGTGGAACTCAGCGTTGGAGTTACTTTTATTTTCAATATAGATTCCTAATCCTAACATAATAGCAACAAAATATATTTTCTCTCCATTAATTTATCATCTCATTAAATTAATAAAATTTATTGATCAAGATGTTATTAATTAATTTCAAATTTTACCGTAATCATATGGATTTTAGTTTGTTTAGAGTATCTCCAACCACAAGAAATACTTAGCTAAAATTAGATAAAAGATACCATAAATAAAAATTATAGAGATTATCTAAAAAAAACTTGAACTCCAATGGGTCAAAGCTGTTAGCTATAATTTTAGATAATTTCTACAGGTTGGCTATATTTGTCGAACCTCTATATAGCTGTAAGAAATCTGTAAGAAGATTCCACATCATTCATTACCATATTGAAGTGATATATTCTATTTATAACAACCTAAATTATTAATAACATACTATTTTTAAAATATTCTTACCAATATAGCTAATACCATTGAAGTAAAATGTCTTACAGATTCAACAAATTTTACATAATGTCCTACAGGTCCAATTTACAGGTCCAATTTAGCCAACCAATTTTAGCTATTCCCGTTGGAGATGCTCTTAGGGTATGGTCAGGATTGTGCTATGATTGATATTTGAAATTTCTAGAAAAACAGAGCTGATACTCTCAAGTCTCAAGTCTCAAGTCTGCCGAACAGAAGAATATGATAAGCTTCTTTACAGGACACATAACAAGTGTAATATAATGCCAAAAGTTTGGCTGCTTCTTATCGACAATATACAAATAAGTCGCAGGATGAGATGTTTGTTTGTTAACGGACGCGTTTTTCTCTTTTAAATTTTTATACACGTTCACACATCCATTTTTATTTTATTTTTGACAAATTCGAATCTTTAACATTTTCGTAAAAATAACGAGGGAATGAATATAATTTTTCATTTTCCTTGACTCCGTATAAAATGACTTTATAAAGTTTTTAAATATAGACGTAAAGTTCGTTGGCATCAGTCCCATCTAAATCTCCTAAAAAAGAACACCGAGACTCTATTTATTAAACGATTATTACTCCATCCCTAGTAGTTAGGGGAGAGCACGGATCGGATCGGATCGAATTAATGGTAAAACCGAAATTAAAACTCTTCGGTTTTAAAATCTAAAATCGAAACTGCAACCGAAATCGGCGGTTCAGTTTCGGATTCAAAATTGTCGGATCAATGTAATCGGTTCGGTTTCGATTTTAAACCCGTCTCAAATATAAATGATAAAATGAATATGATTGCAAGAATGTTTTTCCGAAATAGCATACAAAGTTTTTAATAAATTGTGAAAATCTAACATAATTCCTGAATAATGAAAATTCAACATAATCTTCGAATATAATTTCGTAAGCCACATGAATTAAACAAGGGGTAATCACAAGGGGTCAGTAGCTCCTTTAAAGGACAAATGAAGCGGGTTGGGAATTAAAAAAAAAAAAAAGCCAAGCATAAGAAATAGATTTAGTCAGAAGTGAGAGCCAATATCTGTAAAACATATTCTGGATGGGCAATTCTTTAAAATCAAATCACAGATGTAAACAAATCAAATTATAAAGATCACAAACTAGGATCAGAAATGTTTAAAAGAATCAGAAGCAACAAATTTAAACAGTTGAAGTTAATTATTTATTAATTTGTTCACACATCTTGACCTTTACTTTCCACTAGCGTTCTACCCGTGCTATGCACCGACGTATAAATTATATTAATAAATTAATATAAATATATTATTTTAATTTTAATTTAGAAAAATATATAATTTTATTGGAATGTTAATTAACGTAAGTATAAAATTACCTATCTGTGAATTCATACCAATTGAATTAATATTAATATTATGAACCAATCATCAAAACAAATACAACCCCCGTTATTTCAAAAAAAAATAAAAAAATACAACCCCCATTGAAAAGTTCAAAATTCCTCTTTATCGTTTCTTTTAAAATTTAGCTTTCATTTTATTTCTCTTTTTGTTAGAGAATATTTCTACGTATAATGTTAACAAATTTTTCACCCGTATTCTGAGAATTCGGCATATTTATTAAATATTGAATCCTTAAAATATTTATTATATTAATTTATTGAAAATATTGTACGGTCGTGGTTAATTTTCGATTACATATTAAAAATGTGTAGAAACTTAATCCTCACGACTCCAATAAATCATTAGTTTGTCTATCAAAAAAAGGTTTCATGTTTCAGCGATATGAGAAATGATATCTACTGTGCAAGATATATGAAACGAACGTAGTTATAATAATAGAAATTTTCATCTAATCTAGTTTGCTATGTGATTGTTCAATATCATTTTACAAATTATATGTCCTTGTATTAATAAATTGATTTACTATATAAAAAAAATTATCAACTAACCAAATAAATTCAATATATCGCGCTCTTGGAGTAACATATAATTGTTAGATTTTATGGTTATTGTCCTTAGCTTATTTGTAAAGACAACTTAAAATGTGCATTTTCAGTTTGGAAGTTTGAATTTTGGTTTTTTTATTCTATTCTAGTAAAATATGGAATAATAAATTTTAGTTTTCTTTTATTCTTAAAATAAGACATATGAAAATGAGTATCACCTATTTTTTTTAAATTTGACTAACTTGTGAAAATAAGCTACTGTTCATAAAATTGAAATCAAGTGTGTAATATATAAACACATAATCACATTGTTATATATGTGTCCTTGTAATTCAGATTTTGGGTTAAATAACATGAAATTCATTTTCCTTTAACAGTGAGTATATTTTTCCTACATGTATAAGAAGAAATAGCTTATGTAGGCCTGACAAATCGTTTTTTACATTCATGTCATGTACTTTAGGTTCTTGAACGAAAATTACATGATATTAAATCGTGTACCCGATATTAGAACACAAAATGACATTAAATTACACAAATTTTTTCGTGTACACGAAATGAAATGAAATACACGAATAGAAAAAATATAACAATTATATGAAATATTACTATGTATCCAAGTTAAGTAAATATATAATTATATGTCTTAGAACAACATTGAGATGCTACAAAACAAAACTGAGAGTAGCATGTATGGTGTAAAGTCTCCCAAACAAAATGAAACCCCCTTTTTTTTTTCTTATTTCTCGTTAACAAATATCTCTCTTTGTATAGAATTCTTCTACCAAATTATTTAGTTTTCTTAGCCATTTTTTATGCTTTGTTGATATTAAAAAATATATAGTCAACTAACAAAACAAATTCAATATATGCTCTTAGGTTAAGATATGAGAATTGATACTATTACTTTAATTCAAGAATACAAAAAGGTACCCTTTTATTAAAAACAATATATAATTTTAAATGTATCAACCTTTTTATTTATCATTATTAATAATTTTTATAACAAAAACCGTAGCTGCTGCTCTCTCTCTCTCTCCACCTTTCCCAAAAGATGTTAAACTAAATTTTAGGAGCTGATATCAGTTTTTTAAGTTTTTTTTTAAAATTTTTATTTTGATTTATCTTTATTTTTCAATAAAAAAATCATTGAGAGTCTAGTACCCCGTTGTCCGTTGGTAGATTTTATCTACCAAAATATTAGATTTTGTACTAATTCCTTGTAAATGATAAGTCTTATTTTCTTTTCCTTGATTTTACTTTGGCTTTCACTAAATATTTTTTTGTATTGAGAGCCACTAAATATCTCTCTGAGAGTCTAATATCCTGTTCGTGGATTTTGTCTACCCATATATTAGATTTTGTTATATTAGTTCATTGATTTGGATAGTATAGAATCACAGTTCTGGTCGGTTGTTTGAATAAGTTATGACAAATTACATATACATATTTCTCACGTTTATAACAAATTGTTAGATTATATCGTCGAAAAGACTGTATAATTTAGTGACATAAGCTAGAGATGTACCATAATTGAAGATTTGTACAATGATTGGATAAAGGGAATTAGTGATATAATTTACTATGTGTTTGTTCAATTTTGATTGTTTTTGTAGATGTTGTATGCCCTTTTATTGATGATTTTTGCAGGTTTGATTATTTTTATGTTTGACCTTTATTGATGAATTAATTATCAATAAATGATTTATAAGAAAATCTGTCCTAAATTGACCAATTTATTATGGAAATATTCACTAACAATATTTTCATTGATTTTGTAATATATTTTTATTTTTTGATTGATAATTTATACACCAAATAATGTATAGTACTATTTAAGAGTATATTTAATATTTTGAATAATTCAAATATATTGTCATGTCAATTTTTTTTCCCATTAATTATTGCATAGTTAAAAAATTTCACAATTAAAATGTTAAAAGATGATTGGTTTAAAATTTATTATAACATTTTAATTGGTTGATTAGCTTTTTTTATGACTGAATTATTTAATACTTTACATAACTTAAATTTTGAATGTGTATTTAGAATAGTGTGGTAAATAGTTTTATATTGTTAATAATTTTTAATTCATGATTTTAATTGTACCTTATGATTTTGAATTGAAAGTTTGAGATATCAAAATATCTATTATAAATATAATAGATTCATGTATTAATGTATAAATTTTTAAATTAAGTAATTATTGTATTTGGAATAAAATTGTTAAGTAATCACTGAAAAACATTGACAACCCAACACTGTAAAAGACATTTAACTATAGGCACACCTAAGAATGTAAATAAATAGTGTAATGTGATAAGGATTGATGCCTACAATTTAGTAAATCGCTGAATTATTGAAGTTTGCTACTGAATATTCTAATGGGAAGTAACTATGTGAGAATCCGGACTGAGATGATGATAACCTAAATCGTTTTCTATTTTTTCTTGTCAGAAACGTTTTTTTGTTGAATTTATTGGACAATTAAAACACGACACATATAATACATATATACAATCGAAATAAAAAGATAATCTATCCAAGTGTAGAATGCCCTATAATAAAAAGATACTCCCTCCGTCCCAATGGATTCTTTACACTCATTATTTTGGGCCGCCCCATTCATTTCTTTACATTCCCAAAATAGTAAGTTTTAACACTATTACACCCACTACTTCACTTATTTTAACAATACTTTACACTATTACACCCACTACTTCACTTATTTTAACAATAAAATCACTATTACACCCACTACTTCACTTATTTTAACAATAAAATCACTATTATATCCACTACTTCATTTATTTTAACAATATTACACCCAATTTATACCCCATTGTCTTGTCCTCCGTGCCCACCAGGAACGTAAAGATCCCAGTGGGACGGGGGGAGTATAATGTAGTACCTTAACCGAATTTGATATGATTTAGCCATGAGAAGAATTGATGCATACACTTAGTTTATCAAAGTTGACTAAGTTTGATAGGGAATAGGAAATAAGCGGCTTAGATTTTCTGTATTGTTTAAATTGATATAATAATTATATTTTTAGGTTGTAAGAATTTTATTTTATATAAGTTTTTTATTAGTTAACCGTTAAAATAAAAATTAGTAGTTATTATTTTTAGTTAATTGATATGAAAAAATAAAAATTAATTGTTATTGAGTGTAACTTGATTTGAGTTTAGTCTTGGCTGAAACGTAGAATCTAGATCCAATAGAGAAACATGTTACATTAAGTTTAATTGATTTAAATTTAATAAATTTTAATTGATATTAAAATAATTCACAATTTTGTGATTGGTTAACTAATACATGTTAGATTCGGGTATCCTTTATTTTAATAATGGGTGTTCAAAAATAATTCATAACTAAAAGATATATAACCATATGTAATATACTCTTATGTGGATTTGTAGAAAATAATATTTACGGTTAGTAGAAATTTTTTAAAATTAAAAACCATGTGATATGCAAAGTTATTAAATCAAGATATTTTATATTTAAATTTAATTTAACCGCAATTAGTAAATTTAAATAATCATGGTAAATAATAAATTTTTTGTATAAAATTGATTGATTTAAAGTTTAGAAGTAAATTCTGATTGCCTCTAAAATAATTTTAATTTTTTGATTGCTAATTTATTCACCAACCAATAATAATACTCTTATAGCGTATATTTAATAATTAAAATAATTAAAATATATGTAATGTTCGTTTATATGAATTTATTAATTATTTTATTAACAAATTTTGAATAAATATATTTTTGAACATTTTAAAAAATCGAATTTTTGAAGATATGGAATTTATCCAAGCTATTTAAAATTTGTTCAAATCCGATATTTTAATGTTGGCTCATATGCATTTATTAATTAATTTTATTAACAAATTATGAATAAATAGATTTTTGAGATTATAAAAAAAATCAAAATTTTGAAGGTACGGATTTTATCCAAGTTATTTCAAATCCGATTTTTCAGATTTTTAATTAAGTTAGATTATAATTATTTAATATCGATTATAATTGTACAATATATATTATAAAAATCATATGATAATATGATTGTGATTGACTTTATATTAAAAAAGTGGTTGATTAATGAATGATTAATTATGAAATTTAATTTAAAAAATATAATCGTATATCGTGATTGATTTTAAATTAAAATTATGATTTTTTATTAAATATTTTTGATTTAAAAAATATGTATTTATGGAATGTTTAATAAAATCAATATTGTATTTAAATTCATTTATATGAATTTATTAATTATTTAATTAACAAATTGTGAATAATTATATTTTTGAACATTTCAAAAAATCGAGTTTTTGAAGATATGGATTTTATCCGAGTTATTTAAAATTTGTTCACATCCGATTTTGTAGTTTTGGCTTATATGCATTTATTAATTAATTTTATTAACAAATTATGAATAAATATATTTTTGAGCTTATAAAAAAATCAAATTTTTGAAGGTATGGATTTTATCCAAGTTATTTAAAATCTGATTTTAAATTCGATTTTTTCAGATTTTTAGTTAAGTTAAATTATAATTATTTAGTATCGAATAATTGTACAATATATTTTATAAAAATCATTTTATGATGTATGATAATATGATTTTGACTGACTTTATATTAAAAGAGTTGTTGATTAATGAATGATTAATTATAAAATTTACTTTAAAATATATAGTGGTATATCGTGATTGAATTCAAATTAAAATTGTGATTTTCTGGTAAATATTTTTTGATTTAAAAAATAGGTATTTATGAATGTGTTTAATAAAATCATTATTGTATTTAAATTAGAAGTGTTAACTAACCATGGTTAAAAGGTATGGTGAGATTGTAAATAAGGAAAAATCTAAATTTTAGGAATTAGCTCTGATTGATCCTAAAATAATTCCTCGATTTTTATTGGTTAACTGGCGTGTGGTAGACTCAGGTATTATAATAAATGATGTCGAATTTTGTTATCGGACTTATTTCGGAGAATGACTCTGAACAACACCTCCAGGCCAAAAAATAAGTAAATGAAGCAGATATAAAAACCTTGCTAATATGTGTATTTATTATATATATATATATATATATATATATATATATATATATATAATTTATTTATTTATTTTAATCGGATCGGATTCGGATTTTTTCGGATCGGATTTGACAAGAAACCAAAACTGCATAATCGGATTCAGTTTCGGTTTTTAATTTTTCGGTTTCGGTTTCGGATCGGTTTTATGCGGATCGGTTTTTAGCGGTTTTTAGCGGATTCAGATTCGGATTTTTGCTCAGCCCTACTAGTAGCTAAGAAAAAAAAAATTGTTTAAATAAATACTCTTTCTATTCTTTTTGATTGTTAGCATTTAAAATAAGGGTGTTCGGCATGCATTTAAGATGTATTTTAAGGATTCTGACAAAAAAAAAAGATGTATTTTAAGGATAGTTTCAAAATTTATTTTTAATTTTTTTTTATATACAATTGTAATGTTCAAATTTCTATTAGAAAATTAAATATATTATATGAAATTATTCTTAAAATATGTCTTAAAATACGTATTAAACACACTTATTGCAAGTGTTAATAATCAACCGGAACGGAAGGAATATTACTTATAATCATTCCTAATAGAAATAATAATAATTTAACTTTTAAATTGATTCGAGTAAGCAAACCTTAGTTTAATTTAAAGCTACCGCCCGACTTGACGTGCTCGTTTTGACCAAGACCCTGTTATGTGTGAACTATTCAATTACATGTATGTTATTGTTAATATTTGAATTTTTTAAAAAGACAAAAAAATAATGCATCTTCCTTACCGAAATTAATCATACTCTTAAGAACAACCTCAGACACATCAAATCCTATATTTTTTATCTTGTATATTTTGAAAAAGTAAATTATCAAAGTCCTCCACTATTTATATAGCATATAGGAAAGGATTTGTTTTGTGTGCATCTTTTTAAAGAAGGAAAATCTTAAATTTAAGATCCCAAAATATTTATCAAATTTTTTATCAAATACTTATATGTCATAAATATAATCGGTAAATTTATAAATAAAAAAAACGCTTGCATACATATGCGTTTATAAATTAGAATGTGCTCATATTTTAATTAAAGAACGAATTTTGCTGAACATATAATACTTTGTATACCATATTCAAATATTTTCTTTCTGTTTTATATTTTGTAGAAAAATCTACTTATTTTGCTTATAAAATTTTGTTCTTATAAATTTATAATATTATAACATCTATTTTTTTTTTTTGAAAATAATAACATCTATTAAAATGCATAACTAATTAAGTGTACACTCAGAATCTCAGATGAATCATGAAATAATCTTATGATACTTATGGTATGGGCTACCCAACCTATCTGCCGAATAAAGTGGGTTCGATCCAGCCCACTAAAAGAGACCGTTCCAGTCCATTAAACAAGACCATTCTACTCCAGTATTTGACCCAGGTACATCAGGCCTAGTGCAATTCAGTGCCTAACTACGGTCTTCGGCCATAAAGAACTCGCAAAATTTAGTCGTTGAGTGTTTTTTTAAGAGGGATAAATATTAAATCATCACTCGTTTTATTTAAATATATTAATTGAGTCATTCATTTTAAAAATGGTTCATTTTAGTTATTACTTTTAGAATTTATATCATATTAATCATTTGGGAATGACTAAACTATTGGGTTAAATCTCAAAATGGTCAATAAAGTAAAGACCATATATCAATTTACTCATTCAAATTATCGTGAATTCATATATACCACTAAAATCGCGAGTAATGATAGCGCTGTTAGTTTAACTTGTTGACCGACATAAAAAGTTAGAATTAAGTATTAAAGTGGTCACTAAAGTGAAAATAATATATCAAAATCTTCACTCTAATTATCAGGGTCTTTATTTTCATCATTCATCGTTTTATGTTTTCATATATGGAAGAATTACTTAAATTTCAGAGACTTGTTTGTAATTTACAAGCATGCAAATAATAATTTAAAATATTTTCAGAATATAATTATATTTGTGAACTCATAACAACTTTTAACAATTAAAATTAATAAAGTGAGAATTTTCGAAAACTAATCGAATACCCATACACATATTTTTAGAGTATATTAATAATTTATTTTTACGAATGACATTACGAGCTTGTAAACAGCTGTATCCCTTAGATATATATCCTTGGATAATAATAATAATAATAATAATAATAATAATAATAATAATAATAATAATAATAATAAGATTAACAACACTCAAAAAAATAATTTACAAACATGCAATAATAATTTAAAATATTTATAGAATATTAAATAATATTTTTGAACTCATAACAACTCCTAGCAATTATAAATTATTAAAGTGAAAATTTTCGAAAACTAGTCGGATACCTAAACACATATTTTTAAAATATAATAATAATATATTTCTACTCTTGCTGTCATCTCCAAAGATATGTTCATTTTTAAATTTAATTAAATTCTAATCACTCAAAAAAATTTAAAAATTCAGAAAAAAAATTACACTTTGGATTGAAAAAACTTGATATATTCAAATATGTGTTTGCATGTATCGATTTATATGCATATAAATTGAATAAGCATGTTAAATTTTAAATTTAATTAAATTCTAATAATTCAAAAGAAAACAAAAAAAATTATGCGAAAACCTAACTGAAAATTGATATAAACTTGAGTAATAAATTTGCAGTTAAACTTCATTCTGTCATCATATTTCGTCCATTTTTTTAACTTGAGTGATACCACTTTTATATTTTATCATATTTTTTTAATAATTCGAATGTGTATTTATAATAAAAGGTAGATTCAAATTCATTAATTATTTACATTATTTTATATAATACATATAATGTGCACAAATTAGTTTAAATTAAATTCAAATATAATAAAATATATCTTTGTAATGTTTTGAATTATAAATCTTTAAAAAATTTATAATATTTTTTTGTTTTATTCTAGAAATCTATTTATGTTAGAATAATATGTTGTTGAGTATTGAATACAGTAAAAGAATACAGAGGGGGTGAATGGATTCTTGAACTTTTTCTCGTTCTTAAATCTGTGTAGCAAGATATGTGTTTGTGTGTGCAAATATGTAGGTGCGGATAAAGAACGACACAAGACACAATATCACTTTAATCTAATATTTTATTAGATAAAGGTTGCTACAATCTGTGAATACAAATGGTAGTATTCTCAGCTTCGTTTTTCTCAGAGAGATATATCTTACAGTGTGTATGAAAAACTTAAACAACTAAAGAAGTGAGATTGTATTCTTATAGAACATGAATACAACTCACTTACTGCAAATAAGGTTACAAGATAAATTACTTTCTTGTATGTCTATCCTATTTTAGTAAGCTTCCAAACGGCTACAAATTTGACTTTGCAAAGTTCTGTTCAGATCCACTTCTTTAGCTCATTGTCTCTTCTATATCTCTCCAAGCTTTCTTGTAGGCTTTCCAGAGCACGTTACAGATTGTGGTCCATAAAGTGCATTGGCTTGTTGCAGGTTTCTGACTTGTACAATTTCTTCAGTATTTTGTCTCCAAGAATGTATTCGAGAAGTGGCTAAGTGATTGATTCCAGAACTAGGATTAGATAACTCTGAGTTCTCGAATACTGTTTGATTGACATATCGAATCACTTCTCGAATAACACTTTTCTCCAGGGTTCCTTGAGTTGTCGAATAGAACACTTGACTTGTCGAATCCCTGAGATATCGAATAGCTTTCTGAGTCCTTGAGATATCGAATGGAACTTTGACTTGTTGACTTCTTGAGTTCTCGAATAGAGCATTAGATATGTCGAATCTCTGAGATATCGAATGAGATATCGAATAGTTCATTCAAAGATATCGAACAGTGTCTTCTCAGATATCGAATCTCTGACTTCTCGAATGCTAGACTTCTCGAATAGACAAATACTTCTCAAATTGGTACTTAGGCAAATTCTTCATTTCTTCAAATCCCAACTGTGATTATTTGACAGTCTTTATCTTCTTGCTTGAGGCATGAACCTTGGAACTTCTTTCAAGCATTATTCTTGACTTTATAAGTACAGTTACACAACTAGGATTTGATGCCTATTACAAGTACAAAACAAATAGAAACTCTACAACTAGAGGTTCCCTCAGTTAAGAGGTCATGTAAGTAATGCAAAGCATTACAAACAATTAGGCTTGTTATTAGATGTAAACAGGCATGCCTCTGTGACTAACAATCTCCCCCAAATTGTGAGTAAGACCCTTAGTCACAATTTCATGTCTGATAACAAGCCTAACATACACAAAGATAAAACTTGAAAAGTACAGGTATGAAACTTGATTGAGAACATGAATGAAATTACAAGTTGAGTAATCTTACAATATGGTGAACTACTAGCCATTCTCTTTTGATTCCATCTCCATTGTTTTGGCTTGTAGATCATCATATGCTTTTTGTTTTCTTTCTTTCTCCTTTCTTGCATTCTCATCCATGGCTTTTATGATCTCTGCCATAGCATCCAATTCTTCAAGCATGATAGAGTTTTTGAAATCTTCAAGTACCGATTTCAAAATGTTGGCAGGATAGTGACTGAGTAGATTCATTCTTATATTGACATTATCTCCATTTCTTCTCCTATACTTCACCACATAGGGATTAAATTGAACTCTACACAATCCTTTTGCCCTTATATTTTCTGCTTCAACTTCCAGTCTATCAATTTCCTTATCCCTTTCTAGCCATTTCTCAAAACATCCCTTTCTTATCTTCTCAACATAGTCTTTCTTCATCTTCACAAAATCAATCAGCTCCAGCTTCCATACTCTCTCCACTTTGTCTTCAGAATCCAATAATGCAATGATTCTTTCTATTTCATATAGTTTGCCCCAATTTTGACACTGTCCTTGTTTGAATTTCTTCCCCTTCCATCAGTATATTTAATCTCAAGGCAGTTATTCACAATGGTAGCATAGTAGATTCCTTGAGCTCTTAGATATTGCAATTGGTCTTCATCAAGTGGTTGGAGTTTCAGTCCTGGATAGATAGTTAAGGTTCTAGACTTGGGTATCTTCACTCTTCTTGCAGCTTGTTTGAATTTGACCTTTTTCACTTGGTGGCTTGGCAAAAACTTGTGACCTTTGCTTGTAGACCATTGTAGTACTCCATTAGCAGTTTGCTTTTGGAAACATACACCTGGTTTCTTGATTTGAATCCTCTTCTCTTCTTGAGGTGGCAAAACAGTTGCATAAGCCATTGAATCAGATTTTGGTAGGTCATTACTAACAGCATTCGCCCTAGACTTAGAGTCTTGTATTGTGGTGAGTTTACTGCTAGCAATGCCTAAGGCTTGCTGTTTTCCAATTTTCCTCTCATAGACTTTACCTTGGTCATCACCATCTTTCTTATCCTTGCTATCTTTCTTCTTCTCATCTTTACCACCCTTATCACTCCTGTGATGTCTTCTCCTCCCATCACTTTTGTCTTCATCTTTATCATCCTTATTTCTCCTAGGCTGAGCCATTTCTGGAATTGCACCAGTAGCAATGAAAGATATGAGAATGTGCAATGCTTCTACTTCTTCAGCATTTCTGATTCCATCCTTCTTCTGCATTTGATCAATGATGGCAATAATAAGTCTGTGATTTCAAGGAGTGAGATCATTGGGAGTGACCAATTGATTAATGTCTTCAATTTTGGTGCCAGACTGATAGATGATAGTCCATGGTTTCTTAATCACTTCTGGAAGCCTTGAAGGTTGGTCATTCCTCAAGTCATCATACAGACTTTTATTGTTCTAATTTCTCTTCTCAATAAGCTCAATCAGTGCATCTATCTCTGAGTGTTTTAAGGCTTGTAGAGTCTTGTAGGTTAGATGCCATATCTTGGACTTGGACACCATCATTATCTCCTTGATCCATAATCCATCTATCTTCCTGAGTATCACAGTGAGATAGTCAATCTGATCCTTCAAGCTCCTCAGATAAAATTGAGTGTCACCAGCATGTTCCCTTGAGACTTTCAGAAACTCCAAGAATGCTTCATCATGATAGACATTTGAATTTGCAACTTCTTGTAGCTTGGCCTCAGTAACCACCTTTACTTCTACAGGCTTGGCACTTTCAGATTTGGAGGATGGAGGTTTATCAGATGGCATGCAACCTGCAACCACTGTAGTTGTGATGGATTGTTTTTGACCACTTGGAGTAATGACATGCACAGTTGGTAGAGAAACCACTGGCAGAGAGGTTGGAGGCTCATCAACTTTGGATTTCCCTTTTCCTGGCACATGAGTAGTTTTCTCTTTTGTTCTTGGATGACCACCCTCATTGATCGTTATGCCTTTTTCTTGAGGTTTCTCCCCCTTAGTCTGAGGCTCCCCCTTTGGTTTTGAGTTACATAATATCTTCTTCTCCCCCTTAGGCTTGTTGTCAAGCACAGAGGCTATAGGAGTAACCTTTGGGGTTGAAGATTCTTCAGGTAGAGGGAGACCCATGTGCTTCATCATTGCAGACAACATTAATTATTGATGCAGAAGAACATCAGCTGTGGTGGTGGCTTGAATGCTCAACTGCTCAGTTAGAGTTGCAACTTTGTCTGTCAAATGAGCATTGGATTCTTCGAGAGAAACTACCTTCTTTTCAAGAGTATCCACTTTAGTGAATAGCTCATTGGCCTTAAAACCAAATAGGGATTGATCTTGCAGTCTCTTCACTTCATACTTGGACATCTCATGCACAGGGACCTCAGTCACCAGCTTATCTCCATATTGATTTTTAAAGAGGGTCCTGAGCATGGCATTGGCATCGGTTGTCTGATCAGATAGAACTTGAAATTTATGCCCCAGACCTGTGACAACATCCTTTAGTAGAGCTAGACCATTATCCATCTTGGTGCAGGTGGTGTTGCAGTGTTTGAGGTCCTTGAAAACATTGTCTAGCTGAGGGAATTTTGCATCAAAGACCCTCTTGATTTCTTCCAATGTAGTGGCTGTCTTATCACACACTCTGTTGACTTCAGTTTTGACTCCATTTCCAAGATAGTGTGCAGCCTTGAGGAATCCCTTGTGTGAATCATTCATAGCTTCATACACTTCACCAGGAGTCAGAGATTTGGCATTGGAGTCTAGTGAAGTGATGTATTCCTCTGTGAGATATTGAAGAGCTTCATCAAGAGTAATATCATATTTTCCTTGTAACCAGGCATCTACATTGCCATCTCTCTCAGCATCATCAATTATCTTTGCCTTTTGCATCTCGACATCATCTCTATGGCATAGCAGAATGGCTTCATAGTCTGGATTAGGCATGTTGGAGGTGACCAAGTTCTGAGCTATCTTGACAAACTCCGGAATCTGATTCACAACTAAGCTTTGAAGTGCTTCAACCGTCAATTGTGGTGGAACAGATCCTGATCCTGAAGCACGTCATGTTGCACAGGCTTCAGCCATTGTGACATAAAGTCAGAGCTAGGCATGCTAGACTCTTCAGTTACAGATGCAACTTATGTAACCGGATGGATTGACTCTACTACTATTGTCTCCACAAGAGTGGGATGAGTTACAACAGTAGTTGACACATGCACAGAGTCTCTAGTGAAAACTAGTGAATCCTCTGTGTTTGTGATGATGTCATCAGGATATGCCCCAGCATGCATTCCCTCACCATCTGAATGTGGTTTCTGGGTGGTGAGCAAAGTGTCATGCACTAAGTCACTTGAGTCCATTGGCTCACCAAGAGAAAAGAATTCTTGGTGATCAATGCCTTGCTCTTCAATTTCTTGAATTACAGGCTCCAAAGAAATTTAAGATGTAGATTCTGGAAGAGAAGTGTCTTTTAGAATGGAATTTGGCAACTCCCCCTGAGAAATAGAGGGAGTTTCAAGTGTGATGTGCTCTCCACTCAGTGTTGTGCCAACCTTATCACTCCTAGGTGCTGACTATTTACAAATAGGTACATTGGGGAGGATGCTTGATTCTATAGATGCACCCTGTTGAGAGGATACATCTAGTGAACTGTGTGCCCCTGATTTTACAACTTCAGCCATTTGTGTGACTGAAAAGGTGGTTTTAGATTTCTTCTTCTTTGGCCTCTTCAAGGGTGACTCAGGTTCCTCACTTTCTACACCTAATTCTACAGCCAATGCTGCTTCAGATAAGGTGGTTAAAGGTGCAGAAGCAACCTGTTTTCTCTTCTTCTCCCTTTTACTAACACCACCCTGTTGAGAGGATGATGTAGGTGGCTCTGTGTTTGGTAGAGTGTTTGGTTGAGGTGGTTGGTTAGCAAGCCATGGGTTAGCATTTTGTTCTACTTGCTTGGGCTGTGCTAACTGTGACTTTGAGTCAAATGTTGGCATGTTGAGGGGGTAAGTCCTAAACAAACCCTCCATATGGGGAGTTATGTTAAGTCTTACATTCACATCATTCCTAGTCTCCAAATTACCAAAAATGAGTTTGGTCATGGATTTAGGATAGCCTATTCTATTTCTATCTATCCCAGGTGTTGGAGGTCAGTTAATTCAATGAACTGGACCGAAGGCCCATCGTCTTAATGGATTGGGTCGAAGGCCCATAACTATATTCTGAAGGAAGCCCATGATAGTTTGGCTTGGTCGCTGGTAACGTTCTTATGGTTACACGATCCTACAGACGTGGGACAGGTTCTCCCATGACACCGGATCCTTCGGCAACTGACGAAGAAGAGCAGAATAAGGTTATTCAGGTTTGAGATATTCATACCTACACAACTACACACAAAAACACAAGCTCTCTACGTTCATAATACCTTACAAAAAACCAGTTAACTTATTCTCACACCGGAGGTGAATCGGGGGGCCAAACCCTCGCATTCTTCTTCATTGCAGGTCCGACCGAAGCAGGGCTTGGTAGAATTCTGGTTGTAACACCAGGTAATTCAATCAGTTTATCATTTTTCAAATTAAGTACAGATTGAATAAAGCGAAGGAAGAAAATGTCAGTACCTCTCTTGGTTAAATTCTTACCAAGTCTCCCATACAACTCCTGCATAATGAGTTGACCAACATTGATCTTTTTCCCATAAGCTAAGGCATAGCCTATTTGCTGTGCAGGGGCGCTGATTTGATCATAGCTTGACTTCCTTGCAGTGAAGACTTGAAGGATGGTGGCAAAGACATAACTCCATTCCTTCCTCAAGAACTTCCTATTTAAGTGACCAAGTTTGATTTCCTCGGAGTAGTGAATGAAATCAAAGAAGTCCTCCAATTCACCATTTGTAGCTTGATCATCATACACTTCCTGTTGTAAGCCCAGTGCTTGATTCATGTCTTCAGTGGTGATAGAGATTTCCTTGTCCTGAATCTTGTAGTAGATTATATACGATGTTGTTGCGCTTTCTAGGGCTACAACTTCCACAGTAGCAGTTCTCCAAAACTGTTTTAGGAGATCTAGATACAGAGTTGGGTTGGCTGAGAGTGCATCCTTAATGTATGACTCAGACATCCACTTTACAAAGCATTTGAAATTGGCATTGGGCGCCTCAACATCACTGGTTTGGGCGATAAAGTTGGTGTTGAATTTCACGGTTGCCATTGATACAGAGAGAAGAGAGAGAAGAATAAAGGTTGAAGAAGAAATTTAGCTTTTGAGATTAGGGTTTTCAGAGGTTTTGGATATTTAGATGCTTGAGTAATTGAATGAAATGAATCGAATAGATGTAGAATTGTATAAGTATGAAGTACTTGAATTGTCGATTAGATATATGTTTTGTATCGACAAGTCAAGCATTCGAGAAGTAAAAAATAACTATTCGAGAAGTCAAGAAAGGCTTAATCGATATCTCAAGCAGGTTGAAGACTCACAGCTGGCAGTTATCTAACTTAGAATAAATTCTAAATTAGGTAAAATATGTTTTTATGAGTGATTTAAAAATTCTGAATAAAAATTCAAAAACGGTTAAGATTCAGCGAGAATTCAGTCTTTTCAAATGATTCGAGAACTCAAACAAAGTATTCGAGAACTCAGTCATTAGAGAACTAAAATACTCTATTCGAGAACTCAAGCATTTCTCTGTTCGATTTCTCTAAAGACTCTATTCGAGAACTCAAGAGTGTCTTAAATAGACTTGTTAGAGAAGTCGAGCATAAGCAAGAAATGAATCATTCGGGAAGTCTGACTTATCGAAACGTTCTTTTCAATCATAAAAATTCAATTTTCACTATCTTTAAAAATTCACCAGACATATTCTATAAAGAATATTCTAACAAATTAAATAGTGATTTTCTCAAAATTTCATAGAAATTTTAAGTTGACAAAACATGATTTTCCCACATATGCAACAGATTTGAAATATTTATAAATCATATTTCAGCCAACACTTACTCCAAAAATATTGAGAATTTAGATAAAGTAAGTGTTTACTGCTGCAACAATCTAGGTGATATATTCACTTAGCCAGAATCTGAAGAATTCAGCATTCCAATCTCACTAACCAACCTTGTGAAGGTGGCTTCATCTAATGGCTTAGTGAATATGTCAGCTAGTTGTTTATCTGTAGAGACATAATGCAACTCAATGGTTCCATTAGTTGCATGTTCTCTAATAAAAGGATATCTGATGTCAATGTGCTTTGTCCTAGAATGATTGACAGGATTGGCAACTATAGAGATTGCACTTGTGTTGTCACACCTGATTGGAATTCTTTCCAACACAAGTCCATAATCTCTGAGTTAATTTCTAATCCAAAGCACTTGAGCACAACAACTTCCAGCAGCTATGTATTCAGCCTCAGCTTTAGAAGTTGACACATATTGTTGTTTCTTGCTATACCAAGAGAATAACCTTTGTCCAAGAAACTGGAAGCTACCTGAGGTGCTTTTCCTATCCACTCTGCATCCAGCATAATCAGCATCAGAATAACCAACCAAATTGAACCCTGTGTCCTTAGGATACCATAAACCCAAGTTTGGAGTGCCCTTCAGATATCTAAAGATCCTTTTTATAGCAATCAAATGTGACTCTTTTGGATTTGATTGAAACCTTGCACACAAACATGTAGCAAACATGATGTCTGGCCTACTTGCAGTGAGGTAGAGTAGAGAACCAACCATTCCTCTGTAGACAAAGATATCTACTTTCTTGCCTTTAGCATCTTCATCCAATTTAGTGGCAGTGGCCATGGGTGTCTTTGCAGGTGAGCAGTCTTCTAAGTCAAACTTCTTCAATAAATCCTTGATGTACTTGGTTTGACTGATAAAAATACCATCCTTCCTTTGACTAACTTGCAATCTAAGAAAGAATGTTAACTCTCCCATCATACTCATCTCATATCTGCTCTACAAGTGCTTAGAGAATTTCTCACACATCTTCTCATTTGTAGAGCCAAATATAATATCATCCACATAGATCTGAACTAGGATAATATCATCACCATGTTTCTTGTAAAACAGTGTCTTGTCCAATGTGCCTCTAGTGAATTGATTTTCAAGGAGAAATTGTGATAAAGTATCATACCATGCCCTTCGAGCCTGTTTAAGTCCATACAATGCCTTAAGCAATCTATAGACAAATTCTGGAAATGCATCATCAAGTTTCTTAGGCTCAATCTGAGATAGAAAACAGCCATAGAGGCACTCATTTTGAGTTGCTCTCCTAGTCCTCACTCCTGCATTTGGATCTCCAATAATTTGCTCCGCAGTGTGTGATCTATCCCATTTCCTTGAATGCTCAGTCTGATTTCTCATTCTTGATGTTGCTTCATCATCCAAGTCATGATCATTCTCATTTCTTCCCCCTATGAGGTTGCCACTATTCACAGGTGTGTCTTGGATGCTTGTTTCTCCACTATTGATTGGCACAAATTCTTCTCTTGTATCATCATTCAATCTCTTCATCAGAATCATCTAGATTATCAAACTTTAATGGATCTTTATCTTCATCATTGGCTTCTTCTAATCCAGGTAGTTTGCTATCATCAAATGTCACATATGTGCTTTCCATAATTTTCTTTTGACTGATGACATAAACTTTGTATGCAATTCTTTCCATAGAGTAGCCAAGAAAAATTCCTTCAAATGCCTTTGCATCAAACTTTCCAACATATTCTGAGTTATCCTTCAATACAAAGCATTTGCTTCCAAAAGTATGAACATACTTTAGAGTAGGTTTTTTTCCAGTCATCAAATTGTAAGGTGTCTTTCCAGTGTTTTTGTTGATGAGGGTTCTGTTCTTGATATAGCATGCAGTGCTCACAGCCTCAGCCCAAAAACATGTAGGCATCTTTGCATCAAGCAACATTGTTCTAGCAGCCTCAATAAGAGTTTTATTCTTTCTCTCAACAACTCCATTTTGTTGTGGAGTCCTTGGAGCTGAGAATTGCTGATAAATTCCATTCTCTTTGTAGAATGCTTCAAGTATGGCATTTCTGAACTCTGTTCCATTATCACTTCTCAATGCAATCACACTTGCATTGTTGGCCTTTGCTTCCTTGTCAACTTTCTTTATGTACTCAATGATTACTTTTGGAGCCTCATCTTTTGATGCCAGAAATTCCACCCATGTATACCTTGTAAAGTCATCAACCATCACCAAGGCATACTTCTTTCTTCCTAGTGACATAATATTAACAGGCCCAAACAAATCCATATGAATGAATTGCAGGATCTTGGTTATTGATGTCACTATCTTTGACTTGTGGCTTGATCTTTTCATTTTTCCCTTTTGACAGGCCTCACACACTCCTTCTTGACAGAATTCAAGTGTTGGCATGCCTCTCACTAATTCTATTTTGACTAGAGAATTAATGGCTTTGAAGTTCAAGTGTGATAACCTCTTGTGTCGCAACCAACAATTTCATTTGATGCTTTTGAATAGAAGCAACAAACTTTGTCCTTGTTTGTAGAGTCCATATTGGCTACAAACAGGCTTCCTTTCCTTACTCTAGATAGAGAAAAATCACCAGTCTTCTTGTGGGTGATCAAACATTCATCTTTGTCAAAATCCACTTTGAATCATCTATCAGTAAACTGACCAACACTTAGCAGATTATGCTTGAGTCCCTTGACTAGTGCTACATCTTCAATGATGACATTACCAACTTTCAACTTGTCATATCCCAATGTGTTACCCATGCTATCATCTCCAAAAGCAACCATTGGGCCTGCTTTCTCCTCATACTGTGATAGCAGGGCCATATCACCAGTCATGTGATTTGAGCATCCACTGCCAAAATCCACATGACCTTCTTTTCACTTTCTTTGCCCTGAAAACACAAAGCTATTACTTCTCCTTTGGTACCCAAACAAGTTTGGGTCCATGTGACTTGGAAACATTCTTATCATAAACAACATGCTTATCAACTTTCTTGGTGTTAGTCTTCTTGTCACTGTTAGAAGTCTTGGAACCTGAGGTTTCAGACTTAGGTGACAGAGGTACCTTCCTAACTCTAGGAGGACTTGAAGACTTTGACCTTGTATAGTGTGTGTGAGAATTGTGACTGATACAACCATCAATGAATTGCCTTCTCAAATTGAAACAACTAGTCATAACATTCATATTGCATGGCATACAGTCAAATTTATCACAAAATGGAGCATCTCTATGTCTTAAAGGCACAAAACAATCATAGAAAAGTTTGGGCATACTACCAACAGGTTTCTTGCATGCATGAGTTAAATGATTGGTACTGAAACAATTCTGACAAGTTTTCCTAGGGGCATTAGGCATATAAGCGTAGTTGTTATCTTTGTTAATCCCTAGCTTGCCATTTCTGTTCTGTTTCTTCTTAGCCACTTTCTTCTCAGATTCATTTTTCCCAGCTGATACAAACTTAACAAACTTCTTAGGTCTAGACCTATCACCTACTGGCTCCTTGGCTTTTGGCTTGACACTCTCACCCTTAGAGGATGCTTGTTGTTCTCTGGATTGTGCCTCATCCTCATCAATTTCAAATGTTGATTCTTTAAAAATTGGAGTCTCAACCTTTTTCAAAATGTGAGGCACTTCCTCCTGAACAACTATGTCATCTTCAACGATAGCATAGCCTTTCCTCTGTTTAAGAGTGCCATAGTCAAGTCCAATTGCATCCTTGGGTTTAGCTTGAATTTTCTCGTGATAGGATTTGAAAGGCATATGACTCAGCCTATTTGTAGTTCGAGGATCCAACTCAACTTAAAGTAGATTGTAATAAGTAAATAACATTAACTGTCACGGGAATCTCAGAAGATGCTATCTATCAGAAGGAACAAATCTACAAGTCAATCTATAGTTTTGATATTTTACACTGGAAGAAGTTCAGTCTACTGATCAAGCCTCAGTGTGGTATTCAAAGTCATGGATTTAATTCAGAAGGACAGAGATTTCTACAAGTGACAAGAGACAGTATCAGTACAGAATATTTAAAGAAAGTTGTCAGAAGAAATTGACCACAGCTTAAAGTCAAAATGAAGAACAGAAGTTGAAGTTAGTCGTTCATGAACCAGACCGTGCATTGAGCGTCAACAAATATTCAGTGGAGGTTCTTTATTTATTTCAGTGGTTTAAAAGTGAAGATTAGACTATCAAATGAATTATGTTAATTCTCTATTAATTAATTTAAAGTATTTAGTTAACTTAATTAATAAATTAATTCTTCAAGAATTAATTTATTTATTAAGTTAATTATTGAATTAATTAATTTAGAATTAATATAGATTGCAGAAAGACTATCAGAAGTGTTTTAAGACTATGGTTTTATTATTAAAAGACTATCTGAGTTAGTCTAGTTGATAGTCTGCTAAAGAATTTGGTAGTCTGCCAAGAAGAATAGTCACACCGGTAGTCTGCCAAGAAAAGATAGTCACACCGGTTGTCTGCAGAGTGTTGATAGTCACACCGGTAGTCTGATAAAGAAGGAAAGTCACACCGGTAGTCTGCAACAAGACAGATAGTCACACCGGTAGTCTGTGTATACCCTGGATAGTCTGCAAGCCTCTAAACAGTCTGTGGATAGTCTGTTTTAATTGTTAAAATAGACAGAAGATATTTTCAAGACAAAAAGACTACAAAAGAGACAGAAGCATTCATTCACAGATACATGAGACAGAAAATTAAAGACAGGAGCAAAACATTACATCTCTCTCTCATCTTTAAGAGCCACTGACTATCTCATTTAATTCACAGAAAATTAAGTTCAACTCATTTGTAATATTTGATCCGATAGAACTTAATTATTTGTGACTCTTGTATTACTAGCGAATTAAGTTTCCTAGTTCTTATCTCGATTTTTATTAACTAAATTAGAAAAGTTCATGTCGAATTTTCTAATTAGTTTTTATTAACGTGATAATACTCTGTACTGATTTTGTAACAACCATCAAGTTTAATATATCGTTATATTTAACTTGAATTTTGTTTCAATTAATTCCGCTCAAATTTGTCTAAACTAAATTTTATTTAACGGACAAATTTCGATAAAAAGATATAGATTGTATTCAACCCCCCCTTCTACAATCTTAACGGACCTAACAATTGGTATCAGAGCCGTTTGATTGATATACAAATCAAGATCCTATTCTTATTCAATTAAAAATCAAGCTCGAATTTTTAACTCTCTTAAAAATTCATCATGACTTCTAAAGCCATTGTTAAGATACCTATCTTTGACAAAAATAATTATGATATGTGGAAGAATAAGATGGAGTTGTTTCTGGAATGTACAAATGTTAAATATTTGGTTGTTTTGAAAACCGGACCTAAAACTCCTATGGTCTATGAAGATGAAGTTGAAGCTGAGGGAAAAATTGTGATTCCTGCTAAGTCTTATGAAAAATACCCTGCTACCTATACACCTGAGGAAAAGGAGGATGCAGGGCTTGATAAAAACCTCAGACTCATTCTAATAGATTCCCTGGATGCTGTGATGTACAGCCATGTGATGAATTGTAAAACTGCCAAACACATGTGGGAAACTATTGAAACCATTAATGAAGGAACTGATGAAGTCAGGGAGAACAGACTTCAAATCTTAACCTCTGAGTATGAACACTTCAGAGCTGGCCCTAATGAAGGCATTCAAGAAGTGTTTGAAAGGTATAATAAAATAATCAACAACTTGCAAATCCATGGCAAGAACTATACACAGAAGGAGATTAATCTGAAGTTCTTACTGACTATGCCGACTCACCTGGAACACAGGATAACAGCCATAAGAGAATCTCGTGACTTGAATAAAGTTAGTCTGGAAAAACTCTTCGGTGTTTTAAAAACCTATGAGTTGGAACAAGTCCAACAGAAAGAGATTCATGGTAAAGGTAGAGTTGCAAGTTCATCTACAGCATTAGTGGTTGAGGCTCCTAAGGAAGTGGAAGCTAAGGTTGTTCGACCTTACAGCTCAGACAAGGAGCAGACTGAAGTGGAACATGGTCAGACACCAGCTACTCAGGATGGAAGTGAGTTTTACTCATTAGAAGAATTGGATCAGTTGGAGGATGAATCCATGGCACTCATGGTTAGACAGTTTGGCAACTTTAGATTCAGGAGAAATCCTAAGTTCAAGTTCAAGTCTAATAACAGATTCCAGAGAGGAGGTTCGTCATCCTCCAGTAGCAGAGGTGGCTACAAAACTGGAACTGTTGATAGAAGCAAAATTCGTTGTTATAATTGCAATGAACTTGGACACTTTGCCACTGAGTGTCAGAAACCTAAACAAGCCCAGAAGAGAGATTATGTTCCTGAAAAGAAGAAACCTGGAAAAGCCTATGTGGCTGCTGGTAAAAGCTGGGATGACACAGATAGTGAAGATGAAGAATTTGGAAATCTTGCACTAATGGCAAATGGTGACATGCTCACTGATCCTAAACCACAGGTAAAACTTACTGACTCTGAGTTGGTTCGTCAGTTAGGAGGTTCCTTGGCTAATGCACAAAAACACATTGCTAGATTAAATCTGTTAAACACTGAACTTGAAAATGAAGTGTTAGAACTAAAAAAGGTGCATGTTAATCAAGATCAACAAAAAGAGGAAATAGCACGACTTAATAGAAGAGAGAAATCCATTCTAGAAGTAGTGACTAAACAACTTTCTAAAATTGCTGAACTTGAAACCAAGGTTAGTGCTTGCTTTAATTCTGTTAAACTTTCTAAAGAGCATTTCAATAAACAAGCTATAGAACGAACTGTAGGAATAGGGTTTGGTTATAACGAAGCTGTTGGTTTGTTAGGCATAAATACCCCTAACCTTGTTAGTGCTAAAGAGAGGGGTATACCACATGTGCTTAAGAAAGTTGAAGATCCGCTCTTTAAGAAGTCGATTGCAGAACCTCCAAACTTCACTTCTATCATTATTCAAGAAGAGATGCGTAATGAGGACAGTGCAAATGGCATAGTCCTTGATAATGTCAAATCTGTTAAGAAACCAGTTAAGGTTGTTTATCCAACGAGTTCATCTAAAACTGGGTTAAGTGGTGATAAGTTGAAAAAGAATAATAACATGTCTAACATGCATACCATGCCTACCATTGATATTTATCATAAAGCATGTGGTGTTGTCAATTGTATGTCTTGTGCTTTTAATGTAATGTCTGCTTACTTTAATGGTAATCAAGCATGTGCTAGTAAGACTGCTCCTCGACAACACATGAATAAGAATAAAAATGTTAGATCAAAGACTGCTAGTCCTCCTCAAGATAGGAGAGAGACATTTGTATCAAAGCCTAAACAGACTTTTGGTAAGGCTGTTTACAAGGTCAAATGTCCAGTCAGTGAAACAAATGTCATTGCTGCTAAAGAAACATGGATACCCAAGATAAAACAGAAGATTGTCAAATCTGTTTATAGGGTTAAATGTATGTTGGTTAGTGGTGAAGATGGTGTCAATGTTAAAAATGTTGTTTTGCCTGACAAAGGCCAATTCTTTAAGTATTCTGGACCCAATCAGGTTTGGGTTCCGAAGAAGGTTTAACCTATTTGTCATTGTAGGGTGTGAAACAGGTTGATCGAGTGACCTGGATCTTGGACAGTGGATGTTCAAGGCATATGACTGGAGATAGAACCCTGCTGACAAATGTGGTTGAGAAAGCCGGCCCAGTGGTTACCTTTGGAGATAACAGCATAGGTACAACTGATGGATATGGCAGATTGGAAGCTGGAAATGTTATCATTGATGAAGTGTCTTTTGTGAAAGGACTTGAGCACATTTGTTAAGTGTCAGTCAATTCTGTGACAAGGGATTCGAGGCTTACTTCAACAAGAAGAATTGTCTAATCTCACACAAGAGACATGAACAACCATATCTTACAGGAGTCAGAAAAGGAAATCTGTACGTGGCCAATATGAACACTGGAAGCACTGAAGAACTCAACTGCTTTTATTCTAAAGCATCTACAGATGAAAGTTGGCTATGGCACAAGAAACTCTCCCACCTTAATTTCAAGACAATGAATTCTCTAGTTAAAAGAGAACTGGTGAGAGGTTTACCTTCAATGGAATTCACTCAAGAAGGACTCTGTGATGCCTGTCAAAAAGGCAAATTGAAAACAGCAACTCACAGGAGCACTGATACATCATCAATAACTGAACCTCTACAACTGTTGCACATGGATCTGTTCGGTCCAGTAAATGTGATGTCTATGTCAAAGAAAAGATATGCTCTCGTGATTGTTGATGACTACTCAAAGTACACATGGGTTTTATTTCTGAATTCCAAAGATGAAACTCCACAGCTAGTGATTGATCACATCAAGTTGATTGAAATGGAGTACAAGAAACCAGTTAGAGCAATAAGGTCTGACAATGGAACCGAATTTAAGAATGCAGTTCTAAATGATTTTTGTACTGAAAAGGGAATAACAAGACAGTACTCAGCCCCAAGAACTCCTCAGCAAAATGGGGTAGTAGAAAGAAAGAATAGAACCTTAATTGAACCTGCACGTACTATGTTAAGTGAAGCAAAGCTTCCTTTGTACTTTTGGGCTGAAGCTGTTAACACTGCATGTTACACCCAGAATCGAACTTTAATCAACAAAGACTTGATGAAGACACCCTATGAAATTATGTATGAAAAGAGACCAACACTCAAGTACTTTCATGTATTTGGAGCAAAATGCTTTGTGCTCAAAGATGGAGATGATCGTGGTGGTAAATTTGAGGCCAAAGCACATGAAGCAATTTTCATTGGTTATTCAAGAAGAGCTTACAAGGTGTATGTGATTGATCATCAGACAATGCTTGAAAGTGTCAATGTATCATTTGATGACACCAAACTTCCTAGTATCCAAACGGAGGATTCATCTGAAAAGTTATCTTTCGATGATATGACAGACTCCGATTCAGATGGTGACAACCAACCTGATGTTGCTGCTAATGATAACAGTAATAATGATGATAATGATCAGGGTGGTGGTGGTGGAAACAATGATCAGACTGGAGATACCACTGACACTCCTGAACATTCATCTAGTCAAACTGGCAACAACTCAGGGGGAGGTGATGAAGGATCAGCTGGTCATACTCAACATCATAATGAAGATCAAGGCGAATCATCAAGGTCAAATCTTCCCAGACAGACTGTGTGGAATAGAGCTCATCCTTTTGAGTTAATCGTTGGTGATCCAGATGTTGGTGTAAAAACTAGAAGGAGCTATCAAAATCAATGCAATTATTCTGGGTTTCTGTCTGCAATAGAACCTAAGAAAACAGAAGAAGCTCTCTCTGATCCTGATTGGGTGATTGCTATGCAAGATGAACTCAATCAATTCAAACAACAAGAAGTATGGAAGCTGGTACCCAGACCTAAAGACAGGAAAGTAGTTGATACCAGGTGGGTATTCAGAAACAAACTTGATGAAGATGGCATTGTAACTAGAAACAAAGCAAAACTGGTTGCTAAAGGTTATTCCCAAGCTGAAGGAATAGATTATGATGAAACCTATGCACCAGTGGCTAGACTTGAGGCTATAAGGATATTCTTGGCATTCGCAGCACATTCAAACTTCAAAGTTTATCAAATGGATGTCAAGAGTGCCTTCCTGAATGGCAAGCTGGATGAAGAGGTATATGTAGAACAACCCCCTGGCTTTGAAGATCCAGAATTCTTGGATTTTGTCTACTTTCTCTTCAAGGCAATTTATGGTCTTAAGCAAGCTCCAAGGAAATGGTATGACACTCTTTCTGAATTTTTACTTGAAAATGGATTTGTTAGAGGTGTCATAGACAAAACTCTCTTTACTAAGAAACATAAGAATGATACTATATTAGTCCAAGTCTATGTGGACGATATAATTTTTGGGTCTACTAATGATCTTCTGTGCAAGAAATTTGCTAAGCTAATGCAGGGTAAATTTGAGATGAGCCTGATGGGTGAGCTGAAGTTCTTTCTTGGATTACAAGTAAGTCAAAGGACAGATGGAATTTTTATTTGTCAATCCAAGTATGTCAGAGAGCTCCTCAAGAAATATCAAATGGAGGACTCATCTTCAGCAAGAACACCATCATCAACAGCTGTGAAATTTGGAGCTTGTGAAAATTCTGCTAAGGTAGATATCACAAGCTACAGAGGTATGATAGGTTCATTACTTTACCTTACTGCAAGTAGACCTGATATTATGTATGCTACATGCTTGTGTGCAAGGTTCCAAGCGGATCCTAGAGATGTGCATCTCATTGCTGTTAAACGAATCTTGAGATATCTTAAGGGTACACCTAACTTAGGTATTTGGTACCCTAAAGAATCTGGTTTTAACCTTGTTGGATATACAGATTCAGATTATGCAGGAAGTGTTGTAGATAGAAAAAGCACCTCTGGAAGTTGTCAATTCCTAGGTGGTAGGTTGGTCTCCTGGTACAGCAAGAAACAACAAACAGTTTCCAACTCAACAGCTGAAGCAGAATATATAGCTGCTGGAAGCTGTTGTGCTCAAATCTTGTGGATTAGGAATCAGCTACGTGACTATGGCTTTGTACTTGACAATATTCCAATTCTGTGTGACAATACAAGTGCCATAGCAATCTCCAACAATCCTGTGCAGCATACGAGGACCAAGCACATTGACATCAGGTATCATTTTATCCGAGAGCATGTCATGAATGGTACCGTGGAGTTACATTTTGTACCCACGGAAGAACAAACAGCAGATATTTTTACTAAGTCTCTTGACGAATCCACATTCACCAGAATTGTTGGTGAATTGGGTATGTTAAATAGTCCTAGTAATTAAACTAGTTAATATCTAAGGTTTGATCTTGAATAATTTGCAAGTGATTATCTTGTTAATATTTGTTGATTAAAATCACTTGTATAATTATTTTATCAACTTACCTTGTTACTTGTGAATGTTCAAATCATTGCCATTATCATTTTAATATATCCCTACTTACTTCTTTTCAATGTTAAAATAATTCTTTTTCCTTAAAAATATTTTTCTCAAATTTTACAAGTTGTAATTTATGATAAACTTATTTTTCTTGAAAAATTATATTTATGATGGTTAAATAAATCATATTTTCTTTTTAAATAATTTTCTATTAGAAAGTTATTTTATTAGAAAATATATAGATTTATTAATTTACCATGAATATTTATGTAAATTATTAATACTTAATATTTTGTAGTGTTTGTCTTTCTATTATTAATGTTTTGTTTTCATGAAAATAATCTGGTACATATTCTGTTAATATTGATTGTTAGAATAGTTATATTGGTCCTCATCTCGAACTTCGAGATAAAGTTCAAGATAGATGTTATCTCGAAAATTTTGAAGAATCTAGGCACTGGTAACTCGAATCCTAAGTCGAACTTCGAGATAGTCGAACTTCGAGATAGTCAGTTTCGAGTTGCACTTCGAGATGGTGAGTTTCGAGTTGAAGTTCGAGTTAGTCACTAACTCGAAAATCTAAGTCGAATTTCGAGTTAGAGTTCGAGATAGTCACTAACTCGAAAATCTTCCCTGACTTAGTTTTCAACTTCACTTTGGTAGATCAAATCGATATAGGACCTAATATTTGTGTGTTGTTGTAAATATTATTGTAAATTAATAGTCTATACTTATAGTCTATAGTCTTTTAATTAGCTCTCTTAGACTAACTGCCAGACTATCCAACAATAGTCTGTTGTAGTTAATTTTCTTTTATTTATTTTAGACTATCGGTATTGTTAGTCTAAATAGTTTAAATAGTTTAGTCTAGACAGTCTATTTTAGTCTAATTAGACTATCAGATAGACTATCAGGTATAGTCTATTAGTCTATAGTCTAATTCTTTTATTAATTCTATTTTAGACTACTGTTTAGACTACAGTTAATATATATACAGAATTGTCTTGAGACTATCGTTAGTCTTATTGATAGTCTAAACTCTCGTGTTAAGTCACAGAGTACAGTTCGTCGATACACACATAAATACGATACACACAACGAACCGCCGCCCGATTTTCTTCAAAAATCGACCGTGTTTCTCAACCAAATCACGATCTGAAAACACCTGTGTTCTAATCTCTTCAAGCTCTTTGATTTGACTGGTTAATCCTTCGATTTGGTCCAGTTTTTAGTGATTGCGTTTTTCGAAAATCAAGAAATACGATTTAAAGTTCAAGAAATTTGGCTTCGATTCTGCAAAAACTAAAAATAGTGGTGTGTTTGTGTGAATTCAGAGATCAACATACATTAATTTCAGAATTTTCTGTGAAGTTTCGATTTTATTGATTTTTCTGGTTAATTGAATTAATTGTTAAAATCCCTAAAATTCGAATTTGGGCAAATTAATTCAGTGTGTTGAAATTAAAATGGCTGTTAATATGAAGATTATCAATCATAATTTTGTTGGTCATTTTAATCCCGATAATTGTACTCTCGAGAGGGTTAAACCTTGGATTCGATTTTTAAATGAGCATTCTCTTATTCGTCATGCCTTGATTCTCGATGCTCCTTTAAAAGTTGATTCACTGTTGGCAATGTGTTCTACATTTGTTCTCTCCTCGGACTCAACATCTTTTACTTTTACTGTGGGGGACACACCTTATGTTGTGAATGACTCAACTGTTAACACCGTTCTACGACTTCCAACAAATGACTTTGTTGATCTTCCATCTGAAGCAGTACTGACACAATTTTTCAATGACATCCATTATCAAGGAGAAGTTGATCCTTCTAAGTTGTCTAAAAGTAACTTCATGGCTGAGTGGGATTATTTCTTTGACACAATTGCTAAGGTGTTTGCTAACACTAAAAAGAATAATTTTCACAATATTTCTACTTTGCTTCAGAGAATTGGTTATGCAGTTGCTAATAATCAAAGGGTTAATTTTGGTAAATTAATTTTTGATGCCATGGTAAATCGTCTCATAACTGCCAAGAACGATCATGATTTGGGTAGTAAAGTTGATTGTTACTATCCAAGATTCTTAACTCTCATATTTAATCATGTTGTTTCTGATGTTCATCAAAGATTGTTTGCTAACTCTCGTACTGAAGCTTCAGGAAAAACACATAAAAAATTTTTCACCAGGTTAGCAACAATGAAGAAGTACACAAATGTTCCTGTGGTCATTACTCAGTATATGTCCAACTTCATAGAACTGCCAATTATACAAGATCAACCACCACAACAGCAACCTGAGCATGTTCCTGATCAACCAGAACAAGCAGCAGCAACTGCTTCTGTATCTGAACATCAACTTCAAGTGGCTCAACTCACTATTGCTGGGATTTCTGCATCAGATACTGAACAGGTATTATCTTTCCCTGAAACTACTTCTGGAGCCCAAGTGGCTGATAGGTTAGACCAAGAGGTTGTAGAACCACAACTTCTATCCCAGGTCTTAGAGCCAAACACAGTGTCATCTAAAATCTCTAAACCCAAATCCAGAAGTAAATTAACAGTGAAAAGACGTAATGTAAGAAGTAGTGATATGAGTGATCCCACAGCTCTGCCTCCACCAAAGAAGCGAAGAAACTTACAAATTGAGGCAACTGTCAGCCCATCCATATCCTCCCAAAAGGATATGGATATTGAAATGGCACATGAACAGTTACTGGAACCATTCTCTCAACAGGATGAGTCCATTGAAATTTGCCAATCGGCCATGGCACCCTGTACAGAGTCAAGCACACCCCTATTACTCACAATGGGGGAAAACATAACTGTAGAATCTGATGTGGCTAGGGACAATGAGCAAGGAGAGCACAATAGGGTTGATACTGAAACAGTGCCTACCATAGTCACGGTAGAAGAGCCTTCACAGGTTAATGAGGGAAATCTTGACTCTCAGCCACACATAATAGAGTTATCATCTCCCCTCCCAGGAGGAACATTCCTGGCTCCCTCAAGGGATTTTCCACTCGCAGTTTCAACTGGAGAAAGTGGAAGGCAACTCGATCTTTCTGTCACTGAAGAAATTCAGACATCAATTCCAAATGAGATGACAGAAATGACTGAGGAAAGGGATTTGCGAACTCCCATTGCACCACCACTGACCTTCCAAGAGGAGGCTAGGGTGATTTTATCTGCAGGTACACTTTCTGGAGCAGCTAAGGAATTAGTGAGGAGTGATGTGAGGAACACCACTAAACTGAGTGAAACACATGCACGTCAGATGAGTGAAACTCAGAGTGATATTCAGGTGAGTGCACACACTGACACATACACTCGTTCATTGGAAGAAAAGATTAAAGCTCTAGAAAAGTAACTTGAGGCCAGTAAAGCTGAAGCAAAATTACTTCGAGAACAAGTGGGTGAACGGTCTTCTTCATCTACCTCTGTAAAAAATCAGCTTGCTGGGATAAAGAATGACATCACCAAGATGAAGACAACTTACACAAACAAGTTCAACACTCTCGAATTATCTTTTGAACGGGCACTTGATGATGCTGGAGAGGTTACTGTGACTCAAGATAAACTTATTTCTGTAATCTCCGACAAAGTTGAAAATCTTCAAACAGCATTGATTAAGAGTCAGTTGTCTACTGAACGCCGTCTTGATGTGATTGAAAGGCAGAATGCACAACAAGGTAAGGGGATCAAACATTTGTTCAACATGATCAGCAGAACTCACACACCCACAGCAGAAGAATGGGAATTCTTTGTAGAAAAAGGTGGAGATGGTGATGAGCGAGACCCTGGAGATGGTGCATTTCACACTTCGGTAGAGGATTCCTCAACTAAGGGGGAGAATTCAAGAGAGGGAACTAGTGAACAAGGGAGAGATAAGGGGAAGAAGATAGCAGATTCTCTTAAGAGTGCAGAAGACACTGAAGGGTATTACTACTCAGGTGAACCAGACAACTTTGATGTTTTTGCTGATCTAAAGTTCTCTGATGAGGGTGAAAAAATACCAGAACCAGATTTTAGCAGCTGGGAAGATGAAGTGCCAGTTGACCCTGAATATGAAGCTGAGCAAGCAAAACTGGATTTTGAAGCTGAATTAGAAGCTGAAAGGCAAGAAGCAAATCTCAAATTGCGAGATGAAAAGCTTCAGAGAACACTAGATATGCTTGCACACAAAGAAAGACTTCAAAAAGAGGAAGCAGAAGCAAGGCAACGAGAGCATGTACTTAAAACTCAAGAGAGGAAGTTATACGTCAAGTTTAAGAGTGGTGAGAAATGGGATCGTGCTCAACGAATGATAGACTCACATCAATCTCTTGATAATGATGATAGTCGACTTCTTTCTATTTTTGAAAGACTCAAAGAGCTTAACCCAACACATGATATGTACATGAGAGCCCTAAGAACAGAAGTTGTGAGAATAACAACTGCAGGTGAAACGAAAACAGATGAGTTATTAATATTTGTTGATTGTCATGAGTTTGGAACACAAAGAGTTTCAATTCAGTTCTTCTATGACAAATCATTGACAGAAATCTGGGTTCTTAGGCCAAAGGTAAGAACTTCTTCTGAGTTGGGTGTACTACTTCATGAGAAATTCAAAGAGTTTGCTGAAAGAGCTGGTCCTGAAATAGTTGAATTGCCTAGACAATTGAAATTCCTTAAAGGTGAGGTGCTTCATACAATCAATCTTGAGAATGAGGAATTGTTCACACACTCTGCCAAGCAGCTGGTCTATATTGAACATGTTCTGAGAAATCAAGGATTTTCTACTAAAGAGAAGTTAGAAATTGCTGATCGTATTAAATCCTATGCAGAAGTCAATTTTTTTTAAGGATTATGAGAAGTTCAAAGGTCAGTTGAGAAAGGCACTTGGAATTCCTCTTGTTCGCCCTACAGGATTCTCATCAAGAAGAGAGTTGCTAGTTGATGCAGAACTGCACAAAAATCTGCCAGAAATGGATGATCCAGAAGATGGAGAAATAAGGATGGAAGACAGTCAGAAATGAAGAACAACTCTACATGTAATATCTTTAGAGTTAGATAGATCAAGATAGGATAATGTTTAATATGATCAGGCTAGAGGATCATCTATCTTGTATTTATCATTATGTTTGAATCTGGAAATTGTTATAAAAACCAGAACTTTATCATTATTTACTTGCTATTAATGTTTTATCATTTACTTGTTTAAGTTGAGTTACTTGAGTTATCCTCTAGGAATTTGCTTGTTAATTTATAACAAACAAATAGGGGGAGATTGAAAGGCATATGACTCAGCCTATTTGTAGTTCGAGGATCCAACTCAACTTAAAGTAGATTGTAATAAGTAAATAACATTAACTGTCACGGGAATCTCAGAAGATGCTATCTATCAGAAGGAACAAATCTACAAGTCAATCTATAGTTTTGATATTTTACACTGGAAGAAGTTCAGTCTACTGATCAAGCCTCAGTGTGGTATTCAAAGTCATGGATTTAATTCAGAAGGACAGAGATTTCTACAAGTGACAAGAGACAGTATCAGTACAGAATATTTAAAGAAAGTTGTCAGAAGAAATTGACCACAGCTTAAAGTCAAAATGAAGAACAGAAGTTGAAGTTAGTCGTTCATGAACCAGACCGTGCATTGAGCGTCAACAAATATTCAGTGGAGGTTCTTTATTTATTTCAGTGGTTTAAAAGTGAAGATTAGACTATCAAATGAATTATGTTAATTCTCTATTAATTAATTTAAAGTATTTAGTTAACTTAATTAATAAATTAATTCTTCAAGAATTAATTTATTTATTAAGTTAATTATTGAATTAATTAATTTAGAATTAATATAGATTGCAGAAAGACTATCAGAAGTGTTTTAAGACTATGGTTTTATTATTAAAAGACTATCTGAGTTAGTCTAGTTGATAGTCTGCTAAAGAATTCGGTAGTCTGCCAAGAAGAATAGTCACACCGGTAGTCTGCCAAGAAAAGATAGTCACACCGGTTGTCTGCAGAGTGTTGATAGTCACACCGGTAGTCTGATAAAGAAGGAAAGTCACACCGGTAGTCTGCAACAAGACAGATAGTCACACCGGTAGTCTGTGTATACCCTGGATAGTCTGCAAGCCTCTAAACAGTCTGTGGATAGTCTGTTTTAATTGTTAAAATAGACAGAAGATATTTTCAAGACAAAAAGACTACAAAAGAGACAGAAGCATTCATTCACAGATACATGAGACAGAAAATTAAAGACAGGAGCAAAACATTACATCTCTCTCTCATCTTTAAGAGCCACTGACTATCTCATTTAATTCACAGAAAATTAAGTTCAACTCATTTGTAATATTTGATCCGATAGAACTTAATTATTTGTGACTCTTGTATTACTAGCGAATTAAGTTTCCTAGTTCTTATCTCGATTTTTATTAACTAAATTAGAAAAGTTCATGTCGAATTTTCTAATTAGTTTTTATTAACGTGATAATACTCTGTACTGATTTTGTAACAACCATCAAGTTTAATATATCGTTATATTTAACTTGAATTTTGTTTCAATTAATTCCGCTCAAATTTGTCTAAACTAAATTTTATTTAACGGACAAATTTCGATAAAAAGATATAGATTGTATTCAACCCCCCCTTCTACAATCTTAACGGACCTAACAGGATTGCGGTAGACCAGATGAGTTCTTAAAGGTTTTCAGTTTGAATTCATTTTCAGCTAGCTCATCCCTAAGAGCCTTTTCAATTTGACTAGCACATAGAACCTTGTTCTATAGATATTCAACTTCTTTCTTAAGGTTTTCTACTTGCATAGCAGTTAGCTCAAGTTCCTCATTCTTTTTTATTAACAATTCATTTCTAGCAGACAGTTTAGCAATTTCCTCATAAGCAGCAATCATGCTAGTATGAATATTAAACTTTTCAACAGATAGTTGTTCAATCATGCACTTGTACTCAGAAACAGACATGTCTATGGTAGTGAGAGATGGTACCTGAGAGTCTGATGAAGATGTGTCATCCTTGGAATTGGCCATCAAGGCATAGTTGCAAAATTCTTGCCCTTCTCCATCACTATCAGAATCATCCCAACACTTCCCTTCAGCTATGTAGGCCTTACCTTGTGTCTACTTTTTCAGAAGGGCCTCATACTTAGCTTCAAGCTCTAGAAACTCTTTATCCTTCTTTTTAGGCTTCTTGCATTCACTGGCAAAATGCCCTAGGTCATTGCATCTATAACACCTTACAAATGACCTATCCACATGGCTGGTTTTAAATTTATTCTTGTTTGCTTTCACAGGTGCCTTGCTTTTGTTGAATGAATGGTTTTGGGTTTTAGGTTTGAAGGGTTGGTTCCTCTTGAATCTGAAGTTTGGAAATTTTCTGGCCATGAAAGCATATGAAGTGTTTTCCATTCCATCTAGTTCTTCAAGAGTATAGAACTCTTCTTCTTCCTTCTCCTCAACAGGTTCACTTACCTCAGCTTCAGTTTCTTCATCATCTACTATCTCCTATATCCGTAGCTGACTTGTAGATGCTTCTAGGTCTTGAATAGAATTGTTGACAATCAAGGCACATGATGTGTTTATCATTCTGCCTTGGTTGGCTTGGATAGCCCTTTTCTGAAACAACTCAAGCTCATAAGTTTTTAAAACCACATAGAGCACATCATATGTGATTTTGTTCAAATCTCTTTCCCTTAGAGAAATGACCCTCTGCTCTAGGTGGTTTGGAGAAGACAATAGAAACTTCATATTCAACTCCTTGGTGCTGTAAACCTTGTCATTCATCTGCAACTCAGTAACTAGCTTGTGAAATCTCTCAAACATCTCAGTGATGCTTTCCTTGGGCTGTGCCATGAAAGCTTCATACTGTGTGACCAATATCTGTTTCTTGTTTTCCTTGATCTCATCAGTCCATTCACATGACACCTCAATGTGATCCCACATTTCTTTGGCAGATGTACACGATGCAATGTTTGCAAACATTGACATATCAATGGAATCAATAATTAGCAACATGAGGTGATTGTCAAGAGCAACCATCTCCTTTTCTAATTCTGTCCATTTGGATGGTTCCTTGGCCACATAAGATCTTGGAATAGTTGTGGTTCCAACAATCTTTTCTGGTATTTCTTGTTGTGGAACAAAGGGACCATTCTTGAGAATCTCAGGATACAAAGGGTGAGAGGCTTTGATGAACAACATCATTTTTATCTTCCAGAGGTTGTAATTTTCTTTGTTAAACTTAGGGACTTTCACCGTTCCTGTGGTCTTTGGTGTATTCGAACTCATGATCGTTTTTCTGTTTTTGAATAAACAGCCCTCTCCGATACCACTTGTTGAGTATTGAATACTATAAAAGAATACAGAGGGGGGGTGAATGGATTCTTGAACTTTTTCTCGTTCTTGAATCTGTGTAGCAAGATATGTGTTTGTGTGTGCAAATATGTAGGTGCGGATAAAGAACGACACAAGACACAATATCACTTTAATCTAATATTTTATTAGATAAAGGTTGCTACAATCTGTGAATACAAATGGTAGTATTCTCAGCTTCGTTTTTCCCAGAGAGATATATCTTACAATGTGTATGAAAAACTTAAACAACTAAAGAAGTGAGATTGTATTCTTATAGAACATGAATGTTGCCCAGTAAATAACAATTGTAAAAGGGGGGTTGAATACAATTGTATAAGATTTTCGACTTAAACAAATAACACAAGTATGAATCAATAACAGCTTTATTAATTCTGATATAAAACTGTTACAAAACTCTCTTAAGAAATTTCTATGTTCTTAAGAGCTGCTAGGTTACAAGATAAATCGTGTAAGCGATTACTCTAATGTAAAACCTAAACTGTGTTTATATAGAGTACACAGTTACACTATCAATTACAAGATATTCTAAATCAATTACATATATCTCTGAATGCATATCTTGTATGATAGCTGCATTCCTATAATCTAGGAACCGACATATCAATCTTCCTTGATCTTTGGTCTGATGAGAATCTTCACGAAATACTGACCAGCTTCTAATCCTGATAATAATCCAATACTGACATTGTATTACTGATGACGTCAGCATCAATATCTGATCAGTAATGCCCAGATCCTGATCATCACTTGAATCAATATCTAACAATCTCCCCCAATTTGTTCTTTATAAAACAAAGCACAAATTCCTTGATTCAAAGATGTCAAAAACTCAAAACAAAATACCTTCTAAAAATCATCAGGAACAGTTTCAGAAATTCTTTGATAAAACAGATTCATCTTCAAGAAATCAGATATCAATTCTTCTTCCTTGCTTTCAAGAATTTGAACCAGTTTCTTCTTCAGATTTTAGAGTTCTTCATCTTCCTCATTAATCTGATAGATAGCTGCCCTGAGATTTTGAATTGAGCTTCTTGGAAGATCTAAATCACCTAGCAACACATAAGCAATTTCCTTCCCATCTGGATTTAGAGACAGTTGTTCCATGCCTAGATACACTTCTCTAACACCAGTACCTTTCTTCATTTCAACCTCTATGTCTCTTAAATTTAAGTACATAGGAATGTAATTGTCATCATACCTCGTTCCTCCATCCATAAATCTCTGTCTAATTGTCCTGTAAATCATAACAAACCAATTGTAGTAAACTTCTCTTTCTTTAACATTGATTCTTTTACTTCTGAGAAGATACAGAACATATTTCAGCTCTTTTGCAGATTTGCACAACAACTCATGAATAGGAATCTTCTTTACACTTCTATCTTTCATGAAGTACAACATCTTTTCAATTTTCTTTGCACCAGCATGACAATCAGCAATGATAGCAACAGCTTCAAGTTTCCAGAGATGATCAACAGTTAACTCATCACCAATATTGTCAACTAGAGCATGTTGATCAGTTTGTACAATGAAAATAATCTGTGCATGACTATACCCAATTCCTCCTCTTGTGCCAGGTTCCAATCCTTTCAAACTAGATTGCATACTTACCCATTTTGGTGGATTTTCAGCAATAAATGTAGTAGACTTTGATTTAACAATCGATAAAGATTCATTAATCAAAGAAGACTCTGTTATCAGTCCTGCTGATTTGAAAACAATCGGTTTCCTATAATCACACTCACTCTTCTCCTTTTTCTTACTCTTCTTCTTCTCATCTGTTGGATAATACTGCTGATGTTCAGGAACAGATTTATCTTTATCATACCATAAATTCCTGTCTGATCTATAAACATTTCTCAAGTAATCTCTGGTTGTTATCCTTTCTGCTTCTCTGGCTTTAGCTCTGATTTCACTTTCTCTTTCAAATCTTCTGAAGTTCTCTTGTTCATACTTCAGTGTATCTTCAATAACTTCCATATTGTGAAATTCAACCACAACCTTAAGAATCATAATCTTAAGTTCTTTTAAAATTTCAGCTTCTTCAGAATCAGAGACAACATCAGGAATTGAACCAAAGACTGACTTCTCATTAGATGCAGTAGATTGAACAGCAACCTTACTCTTTCTTTTTAAAGGCAATATCTCCTCTTCAATTTCTTCAGGAGCATTGAATCTGTTGTCTGGAGTTAGTGCAAGAGATAGTGGAGTTTTCTTCTTTTCATTTTCAGAAACATCTTTTAATTTGATTCCACTAGATCTTGTTTGCCTTGTACTTGTTTGAGCAGATAATCTTCCTCTACTTCTGTATCTTCCTCCTCTGCCTCTTCCTCTTCTTGCAGCAGGAGCTTCATTTTGTTTTACAATCTCTTCAAAAATCCTGTTCTGTTCTTCTAAGAACTCATCAGTAGTCATGTTTGGATTTTCTCCAGTAGATAAGATAATTGCTTTCTCAGCATGATACTGTTGAACTCTTTTGTCTTTATGAAACAGTTTAAGAACACGACCATCCCCAGTGTCAAGTTCATGAAACAGATTAGCAGCATCTTCATCATGTTCCACATACACATCATCCTCAGGAATGGTTGACAGAGTTTGACCAGGTGTCACGAACTGTTCTTCTTTTGGATTCTGAGATTACACCATTGTTGTCACTGTCTTCTTACCAGGTCTAGAAACATGAGTTGACTGCCTAGTTTGAGTATTAGATCTCTTTGTTACTAAAGCAGCATCAGAGGTTTCAACTTTATGTGACTTAGCACCACCATCATTTCCAGAATTATCATCATCCTTTTGTACAACTGGATTAGGTGAGCATTTTGTTTTGACTATCTTCTCCCCCTTTTTGACATCAGCATCTTCCTCAATGAAGAAGGACAAAATAAGCTTGAGGGTTTCATCAATATTATCAACTTTTGATTCCAAGATAGTCATTCTGGAATCCATTTTCTTGTCAAGTGCTTTAATATCATCAGCAAGAAGACGTGCTTGAGAAGCAGTAGCAAATATAGAAACAGATGTTTGAATACCCGCTTGAAATTTATCAGTAACAGCCTTCATAGTGTCAATCTCACTCTTCAATCCCTTTGCTAGAAGAGCATTTGTTTTGAGAAGAGCCTTGAGTTCAGGAGTTGGCATCCTCGAGGCAATATGACCAGAATGAAAAAGAGCATTTTGAAAATTCATCTCAGCATTCGGCTGATTCCATTCAGTATCCCATTCATATCCCCTTGCAGCTCGAGTATCAGGAGGAAGTATGGAACTGTACTCCCCTCTGAATTCTTCTTGAGTAACAGACTGCATGTACCTACTCGAAGACCCATAAGTAGATAGGAGACTTGCTTTTATTGCTGCCTGCATTTAAATTGTCTCAGGATCAGCATTAGCATGATCATCATCATCATCATTATCTGAGCTACCACCAGCCTCAGGAAGTTTATTATCAACATTATCATCAGGATGCATAACACCTTTCATTTTCAAATCACCAGTAGATGCAGCTGGTGAGTCCTGATGTCCTGCAGACAGATTAGTAACATTTCCTAAATCTCTCATTTCTTTTAAAGTGATCTCATCACTTCTCAGAATGTTACCTAAGTTACTGTCAATAGTAACTGCTACCTTACTAGAAGTTAACAACTTCTCACTCTGTTCTACCTCTCCTTTTGCCAGTTCAGGAGACTGCCTGATAACATGTATTTTATACACGATTTTGTATTTCTTTTTCCCGATTTTATTTTAGTTTCATGAGCATTTTACTTGTATTTGTTTTGTTTCCATTTGTAGTGCCTCTTGCTTAATTGTTGGAATGAAGCCTTATTTTGGAGCTTAAATGAAGAAATTTGTCAAGACTAGAAGTGGAGATGCATGATCAAGAAGTTGGAGGTTAAAAGAACATAGTTTTGAAGTTCCAAAACTGCACATTCATTTTACACGGCCGTGCAGTTGGGTGTGAGTTCGTTGTAATTTAATGCAGATTTATGCACGGGCATGTGCACAGCCGTGCACCTGAGTGTGAGATGTGTGATGTGCATAAAAGAAGTCAATCCCTACATTTATATCTCTCTTATCTTCATAACACATTTGGGGCATATCATATCTCCTAACCTAATCTTCATCTCTTACCCTAACCTTATCTTGTAGCCTCATCTTGTAAATATAATTAGAGTAGAGATAACATTTATTACTCATAATCTAGCATTGATTATGAGTAACTAATTTCATATATTTGGCTCAAGGAGGATCTCTTGTATCAAAACCCATTCAATTGAAGTAAGATTTATTTAACTCTATCTTGAATACTTGTGATGTATTGTTTATGATTTTGCTTGGAGATTTGTAAGTTGCTTCATCTTACTCTTCTTGTATCTTCAATTGCTAATTGTTTGTTCTAATACGTAATCGTTAGTTCATTCATTATAGTAGCACAAGGTTTGGCGTGCCTAAACTTCAAGATTCAAGTACAAATACCAAGGTTGAGCTTCTCATCCTTGGGTTTGTCCTAGCCTCTCTTTGATTGATTCCTTGATTTGGTTATACTAGTAGTGCTTCATTATTGGTAGCTATTTTCAAGAGAGCTAATTTATGTGCTTCACTAAATTAGTGTTTTTAGAAGAGAAATAAGTGATTGTGTGCTTCACCAATTATCTTGGTTAGGTAGAGATGGATATATTTTGCTTGTTGGGTTGAAGTGCTTGAGTTTCCATAATTCTTGGGTCAAATATCTCTTATCTTGCTAATTCACTCATTGTGTTGTTGTGTTTGTAAAATTGGATGATTGCCATTAACTTAGTTTTGTTTCTCTAGCAATTTATTTCTTGTATGCAAGGTGTTTGATAAAACACCTCAACCAAACTCAAAACCCCCTTGGTCCATACATCTAAATTGTAAGAAATAATCTACTCGAAATCAATATTGATAGTCCTTCCCTGTGAACGAACTTCGAAAAACACTACCCACAAATTGGCACCGCTGCCGGGGAAGGCAACAATATTAATTTTGAGTTAATTGTTTCTTATATTTTAGATTGTATCTTTGTATATAATTCTTTTCTTTATCTTTTTTTTTTGTGTCTTCATGTTTATTGGATATAAACATGAACTAACCCTTTCAGGAGACGATGGATAGTTATTTTGGTTGGAATAATGCTCAAGATTTCACCTACGATCAAGAACGATATCAAAATTTTAATTCTTTTCAGAATTTAAATGCGTATCAGGTGAATTCTTTATATTCTACAAACTCATGCTATGCTCCTTACCCAACTAGCATCGATTATTCATATGCTCTTGAAAATCAATGTTATGATCCGCAATATAATTCCCAAGACCATCAAGGGTCTTCTTCATCTTCCTTATCATCAATAGAGGAGACGATTAAACAAATGGCGGAAAGCAACCTCCAATTCCAAAACACCATTTCTCAAAGCATATCTAACTTGGAAAAGAGCACTTCTCAATTCATATCCAACTTGGAAAAGCAAATGAGTCAACTAGCAGAAACCGTAAGTCGATTAGAGGAGGTCAATTCTCCTACTAATCATGATTCTTGTTTTGTTATTGATGAAAATGTTGTGCCTGATGAATTTGCTTGTTTAGTTGACGATTGCCCTAAGCTTGTCAATGATAAATTGTATGTAGTTGAGGATCTACCAAACATAGAAAATACCTTTGAGCTTAATGAATTGGTAGATGAGATAAAAATTGATGAATGTCCAATGAAAATTGAGAAGGAGTTTGAGCTTAAGATTGATGAGGTTAAAATTTTTGCTTGGGTATATGAGGATCCAATTTGGGAGCATTTTTTTAGTCGTAGTTATAAATATTATTCTAACAATTTTTCTAGCTACTTTGATTTTTCAGAGTCTCTTGAACATGTGAAGATCATAAAAATATTTTTATATTTTTATGGATCGAAGGTATATTTGCACACCTTATTCTTATTATTGATTCGTAGGTATGTGCATTTATTTGCTTTTTCACCTCATTAGTTTTGGTACTTGTATAAATAAGTCGAGCCAACGACAATAAACAAAGCGCTTTTTGGGAGGCAACCCAAGGTACGTATGTGTTTATATATTATTATGTGTGTGTTATGTAGGTGTTATGCATATTGTGAGTTTGAGGATTGATCTAAATATTAGTGAGTGGGGATTCCATTTTTCATCTATTTTAATTCTAAGAAAATAAAATAAAAATATTTTTGTGGTGTGATTAATGAATTTTATAATAGATTTTTAAAAAAAAATTGTAAAAATTATGACCCACTCAATAATATTTAGTATCATTTATTCTAATTTTTTATATATTTCACACTTGCCTTGATGTGTTTGTTCATGTTTTCAGGATTGACTATTTTATTCAAGCATTCAAGGATTTATATGCATTTAAAAAAAATGGTGATTATTATAATTTTTTGTGTGATTTTTGGTTCTGCACGGTCGTTCAATTGCTTGTACTTCAGCCCGTGAGATTTTAGAAACATTGCAACAATGTTAACAGATTTATACACGGGCATGTGCACGGCCGTGCAGCAGGCCGTGAGATTTCATGTCCATTCTGCATTCCAGCGCCACTCCAATCTCATGTCTGTGCATAATTTGCACAGCCGTGCACTTCTAAAAATAAAACAGAGCAACACCCATCTCCTCCCCTGTTGCTTCACAACACCACCTCCCATTTTCTCATTCCCTCCACCATTGTCCAACAAACACACAGCTTCACTCCGTTCGCTCAATTCAAGCACCACTATAACAATCCCTCATCGCAGCCAACATCCATTGCAGCCTTCCTTCGTCTTTCATCAAACCACCACCTCGTCTCATTCCTCCATTCACTTCTTCACTACCGTCACCGCGCTTCAAACAACCAAACCTTCACCTCCGTTTTTCTCCTCCGAATTCACAACCAGAATTCACTCCCTAACCCACTTCACATCCGCCCAATCTCTCCTCCACCCATCTTCTTTCCCCCAGCAACGCTACTCCGACACCACTCCAACAACCTTGCCTTCAATCACCAATGTTGCCCACCACCATTCACCAAACCCACCTCGCAACAACCAACTCGAGCCTCCCTTTCCATTCACCGCTCTCCTCCTATGCCATTAACTTAGTTTTGTTTCTCTAGAAATTTATTTCTTGTATGCAAGGTGTTTGATAAAACACCTCAACCAAACTCAAAACCCCCTTGGTCCATACATCTAAATTGTAAGAAATAATCTACTCGAAATCAATATTGATAGTCCTTCCCTGTGAACGAACTTCGAAAAACACTACCTTCACTGCCTCTCATCACTCTTCTTTTTCTCTAAATGTTCACTCTCAATCTCACAAGAAAGGCTCTGACTCATTAAATGTGAAGAAATAAGAGGTGGCTGAGAAGAGTGGTCTGAAGTCATACAAATAGAGGTATCCCTTTTATCAGGTCTATCTGTAATCATACTATCAGTAGTAAAGGAAGTAGAGATAGAGATGTTACCTGATGAAGTAGTTAAAGAATCCATTGGTCTTGCAGAAATTGGCTCAATAAGCAATGGAATAAGTGGATCAGTAGTACTTACATCAGGATCGATCACTGCAACTATAGCATGACTTGCATCAGTATTAGCTACTGATGGTTCTTGTGTAGTTTGAGGTTTTGAAGCTTCTTCAACACTTTGAGTCAAAGGTTCTTGTGTGCTTCCCTCAAATGCAGTGTCAGCAATCACTTCATCACATTCAGCAATGTGCAAATCATGAGCAGCTTTATCTGCCAGACTTCTAGCTAGTTCAATTTCAATTTCAGAAGCCCCTTGAGCATTGTCAGGAAACTCCTCTGCTGATGTGATTTTGCCAGCATCTTCACTTTGAGAAGATGGTTCTTGTGGGGCAGGAATATTATAGTCTTCACCTTCCCTTTGAGAAGGTGGTTCTTGTGTGACTATTCCTTCAGAAATGTCTGCACCTACACTTTGAGTAGGTGGTTCTTGTGTGACTGGATCTGCAATAGCTTCTGAACTCCTTTGAAATTCAGGTTCTTGTGGGCTAGATCCTCTCAGAGATGACATAGTAGTCCTCTGTTTCTTCTGTCTATGAAAAACGTTTGCTTCAGCAGTTTTCTTTTCAAGTGGTGAAGGTTTGAAACCTAACTGAGCAGCAATAGCATTTACTTGATCAACAGACATCTCAATAATTCTTCTCTTTAGAGATGTAGATGCTGGAGAATCAGAGATCTCAACAGTCTTCATAGGTGAATTATCAGGAGTAGAGATGTCAGGATTAGCAGTAGCGTCAGGAACTGATGATCCATCCTGATTAATAGATACATCAGGATTGCTCTCTATAGCATCAGTAAGATTCAGTAATTCTGTGTGAACAACAAATTTGCCTTTGCTGATTAATCTTCTTCTTTTCTTCGGCTTTTCAGAGACAGCCACTTCTCTAGTATCAACAACATCAATCACCTTTTTCTTCATCAAGACTGATATAGACATTGTGTCATCATCAGAATCAGAATCAGAAACAGCTCTTTGACCAACTTTCCTCTTCACTCCTGTTTCTTTATTCAGACCAGATGTTTCAAGAACCCTTTGTTCACCCCCTTGTGACTTCATTTGAGAGTGAGTTGCAGTGGAGAAATCCTTTGATCCTGATTGCCTCTCAGACACATCAGATCTAGCTAATTTCTTTGATTTTACAACTGATGCCTTTTGTGAGACACCAGAGGTGGTTGACTATTTAGATGAGTGTTTAGGTTGTGTGCTTGTGTCAGGAATAGGATGTGTAAGGTCCTGTCCCATAGCACCAGTTGCTGGGCCATATTGAATAGGCATCCTCTTTCTTAAAAGAGACCATACTTCATCAGAAATGTATGGAGTTCCATCAAACTTATTTGCCTTATCAGAATTGATTAGACTCTTTATATTGTTTTCTGAGATTTTACATATAGGCAAAATTGTATCATTCTCAAAAACAGCATGAGGACATAAGTGAGAGAATATTAATTGGAAAAATCTAAGAAAGCAAACATAACCACATTTATCTGCTTTTCTTTCACTTAATGCCTTTAGTATAAAAGACCCATAATCAAATGAGAGATCATGAATTAGAGAATACCCAATTTTGGCTGAACCTGTGGGTAAAGCATCAAAATTTGACACTTTATTCAAGAAACATCTGCTGATAGTGTCGAAGAAGAAATTTCATTCCTTCTTAAGCTTTGTCCTATAGAGCTCTCCAAAATTCTTTGGCGTTCCATTGTAACCCAAACTTACAACATACTCAAGGAGTCTTGAATCAGGAACTTTGAATACTGGCTTACCAATGATTGATGGTAAGTGTAGGGCTTCAGTGACAATCTCAGGAGTCACATAGTATGTAACATTATTATACTCAAAGCTCATTTGAGGCTTTTCTGATGGAAGTCCTTTCCCAAAAACACTTGTGTTCCAAACCTGCATTACAGACTTAAAAGATATCTTGGCAGGTTGGGTTAGAGCATAATTGATTGGGCTTGAGGCCAAAAAGTCCTGAATAATGTGGAAATCATTGGGCAAGTCCTGATGATCTAGAACTGCAGTGAAGTTATTTGTATTAAAAGTAACTCCATTGATTACCACCTTGCTGTTCATGAAAGATAAATTCTCCATTGGAATTTCAAACACAAGAATTGCGCTAATTTTGAAATTAGGGTTTGAGAGTGCAAAGATACAGAGACGATGTTTTACTGATGGTTTTGAGAATAATAAATCAATTAGAAAACTAAATTGATATTTGGACAATACTTATGATTTCTCAAAAACAGGTGTCAGTAAACCATTCGTTTATACTGGAGTAATGGACCAAATTACGTGAGAGAGTGGTGATGATTGCACACGTCACGACTTACATCTGTAACTATATGTAATGATCGAGTGAAACACACGCGCTTGTATTATTCGAGAAATAAGATTGTGATTAAAATAAAACATGGTAATTTTGTTTTAAATAAAGAAATTTAAAACATCACAATCAAATAATACCTGGTACTTACACCAGAAATATGAATCGTTTCATATTCTTGTTCCACCCTTCTCTATTTAATCTTAGAGACTTGTCCACTTACTTCCTTAACCCTTCATTCTCTCCGGAAATAAAAATAAGAAAAACCCTTCACAGCAAAATTTTACAACAATGTCGAACCTTACAATCAAAGAGAAGAATCTCCATCTCTTAGAGAAAAGAGACATATTTAGCTATACTCGTGAAGAGTTTGATGCTTTCGACTGGGAAAGACAACTTGAGACTCTCTGGTTGCAGATGGATGCAGGTCTCGAAGAAATCGAGAAGGAAAAACCTGCAAAAGTGATCGACATCGATGCTGCCCTCCAAGCAACATTAGCATGGCTTTCATCTAAGGCATCCTCATCCAACTCCATCAACCATTGTTAGTGAATATGTCACCAAAAATAACCTTATCCCTGTCAACTTCCACCCAAACAAAGTGGCAAAGATGGGATCTGGGATGGCTACTAACAATGGAGTGGATTGGTCTTTTATTTCCTGTTGAATAGATTAGTAGATATAGAACAAAAAAGATGTAATCTTTGAATGTAATCTCTTTCTTATTATCAATGAAAAATTTAGTTTTTCTATTCTATTCAATGTTTTCCTGATTTATCATGTTATCTGAGAAATAAATATGAGGACTAATTAAAGTGATCACATTATCAGGAGTTCAATAACATTAATCATAGCTTGAATCAGAAAATTGAGATAAAACGAAGACAGTTAGATTCTGAACATAATACTGATGATCGAATCGTTGCATCAGGATTCGACGTTGACCACTGTCAGGATTGATTTTCCATCAGTATTTGCAAGTTGTCAGTATCTGATGACTTCTTTCTCTCAAGTACTGCCATAGTTTACCATTCCAAGTTCATTCACCAACTTTGTAAAAGTAGTCTCAGGTAGTGGCTTGGTGAATATATCAGCTAACTGTTGATCAGTAGGAACAAAATGAAGTTCAATTGTCCCTTCCAGTACTTGTTCTCTTATGAAGTGATACCTGATACTGATGTGCTTTGTAAGAGAATGTTGAACTGGATTTCCTATCATAGCAATAGCACTTTGGTTATCACAATAAATAGGTATTTTTGAAAATGACAAACCATAGTCCATTAGCTGATTTCTCATCCACATGATCTGAGCACAACAGCTTCCAGCAGCAATGTACTCAGCTTCTGCAGTTGATGTGGAGATAGACTTTTGCTTTTTACTAAACCAAGAAACTAGTCTTCCTCCAAAAAACTGACAACTGCCTGAAGTACTTTTCCTGTCTATTTTGCATCCTGCAAAATCAGCATCTGAATAACCACATAAACTAAAGTCTGATTCTCTAGCGTACCAAAGGCCAAGAGTAGAAGTGCCCTTAAGATATCTGAAAATCCTTTTCAAAGCAATGAGATGTGGTTCCTTGGGATTTGCTTGAAATCTTGCACATAGACAGGTTGCATACATGATATCTGGTCTGCTAGTAGTTAGATATAAGAGTGAGCCAATCATTCCTCTGTAGTTGGTTACATCTACCTCAGTTCCTTGATCAGGATCAAGCTTTGTAGCTGTAGCTATAGGAGTTGAAGCTGTAGAGCTGTCTTGCATGTTAAACCTTTTTAGTAAATTCTTTGTGTACTTTGACTGATTGATAAAAATCCCATCATCAGTCTGTTTAACTAGCAGACCTAAGAAATAGCTCATTTCTCCCATCATGCTCATTTGATATCTAGACTGCATTAGCTTTGAAAACTTCTCACACAGCTTAGTGTTAGTTGACCCAAAAATGATATCATCAACATATATTTGAACTAACAGCAAATCCTTACCATGATTCAAATACTGATTTACTGCCAAAAATGATGTCATTTACTGCCACAATGGAAACAAGGATTCTGTGGTTTATAAAATACTGATTTATTCCTAATGTCAGACTTAGGAACTACAGTTGGCTTCTTTTTACTCCTCCTGCAATCAATAGCAAGATGATTAGAGTTACCACAGTTAAAGCATACTTTTCTTGGTGCATTTGGAATATACTTATAATTACTCTCCTTGTTTATTCCAACTTTACCATTCCTGTTCCTTTTGACAGTTGGAACTCTCTTCCTATCTGTTACATCACAGATTCTATCCCTTAATTGTTTCTTGGACAAAAGACCTACATTTTTGTTTTTGACAGTTCTAGACTCAGAATGATGTGTAGAAGTAGATCCCTTTTCTGAAGTAGATTTTGGAATTTCTGGATACACATAATTAACAGGTTTTAATTTGGTTTTAGTACTGTCTGTAACATATCTGTAGGTTTTTGGATTTGTTGAGTCATCTACTATAACTCTTCCTAGATTAGATGAAACAACTTTTTCTCTGTCCTTTTTCTCATTCTCTGGCTTATAACCTAGACACTCTTTCCAGTTTTTATCAGTAATAATTTCATGAGTTTTTGTACCAGAATGTGTCCAGGTTCTGAGTTTTTCATTTGCCTCTTTAAGTTGCATTTCAAGTTCATTACATTTAAACTCTGTTTCAAGTTTCATGTGTTTAGCATTATCACATTCTGCTTGAACTTCCTGCAAGAAAATTAACTCAGCTTCTAGATGATCATTTCTCTTAACAACCTCTGCCATTTCAGATTTTATTCTAGTATTTTCAAGAGATTGACTCCTAAAACTAATATGCAGAGATTTTAAAAAAGATCTTAGCTCAGAGACATTATTAGTATCAAAATCAAACAAAACTTCAGATACCTTATTTTCACCAGCAGAAGTCTTATCAGTTTTAGCCATCAAAGCATAATTCACTTTCTCTTCTTCAGAGTCAGATGATGAGTCCATCCAATCCTTGCTTGAAGAAATGAGAGCTTTGGTTTTGGTCTTCTTGCACTCAGTTGCAAAATGACCCATTCCATCACAGTTATAGCATCTGATTTTTGACTTGTCAAATTTGCTGCTTTTACCTTCTTTCTTCTTGTACCTGTCTTTGTCAGCATTGAAGGTTTTCTTCTGAAATTTCCCTTGCTTCCTAGCCTTTCTGAACTTCATCTTTTTGAAGCCCTTGACTATCATAGCAACCATTTCCATCATATCAGAATCAGTAGAGTCATCATCAGTATCAGGATCAGACTCAGTATCAGTATCTGATGATGAGTCATCAGGAATTGACTCTTTCACTCTACTCTTTCTGTTAGAAACCTCCTCAGCTTTTCCCTTTGATTTTGATTCAACATTCAAAGCAACAGATTTTGCTTTGACATTTTTCTTGTTCTTCCTCTGTTGAACCTCAAGATCATGGGTTCTTAGCATCCCATAGACTTCATCAAGAGACAGCATCTTCAAATCATATTGATGCCTTATGATTGAAGCTTGAGTATCCCACTCCTCAGTTAGAGCTCTGAGAAACTTGGTATTTGAGTCCTCTGGATCATACTCTTTGCCAACTAGTGATAGATTGTTTAGTAAAGTCAAGAATCTATCATACATATCAGTAAGGCTTTCATCAGATTTAGCATCGAACTGCTCATACTCCTGAATCAGCAGAGCCCTTCTGTTTCTTTTGATAGATTCAGTACCTTGGCATTGAGTTTCCAAAGTATCCCAAATTTCCTTTGCAGTCTTGCATGCTATTACCCTGTTAGACATGACATTATCAAGACTGTTATGCAAAATATTTTTTACCTTTGCATCTTTGAGTACTTGAGCCTTTTCCTCTGTCGTCCACTCACTCTTTGCCTTAATGACATAGTGTTCAGCAACAGTCTCTGTTCTTGCAACTAGTCTTGTTGGAAGAAATGGTCCATCATTTATCCTATCAAGATAGTCAGGATCAGTTGCTTCCAGATACATCATCATTTTCACTTTCCATGTTGGATACTCAGTTTTCTTGAGAATTGGAATTTTGATGCTTTCATACTTGCTTGTCGACATCTTAAGATCGTTTCTGATTAATATTAATCAGTTTCGCTCTGATACCAATTGTTGCCCAGTAAATAACAATTGTAGAAGGGGGGTTGAATACAATTGTATAAGATTTTCGACTTAAACAAATAACACAAGTATGAATCAATAACAGCTTTATTAATTCTGATATAAAACTGTTACAAAACTCTCTTAAGAAATTTCTATGTTCTTAAGAGCTGCTAGGTTACAAGATAAATCGTGTAAGCAATTACTCTAATGTAAAACCTAAACTGTGTTTATATAGAGTACACAGTTACACTATCAATTACAAGATATTCTAAATCAATTACATATATCTCTGAATGCATATCTTGTATGATAGCTGCATTCCTATAATCTAGGAACCGACATATCAATCTTCCTTGATCTTTGGTCTGATGAGAATCTTCACGAAATACTGACCAGCTTCTAATCCTGATAATAATCCAATACTGACATTGTATTACTGATGACGTCAACATCAGTATCTGATCAGTAATGCCCAGATCTTGATCATCACTTGAATCAATATCTAACAATGAATACAACTCACTTACTACAAATAAGGTTACAGGATAAATTACTTTCTTGTATGTCTATCCTTTTTGAGTGAGCATCCAAACGGCTGCAGATTTGACTTTGCAAAGTTCTGTTCAGATCCACTTCTTTAGCTCTTTGTCTCTTCTACATCTCTCCAAGCTTCCTTGTAGGCTTTCCAGAGCACGTTACAGATTGTGGTCCATAAAGTGCATTGGCTTGTTGCAGGTTTCTGACTTGTACAATTTTTTCAGTATTTTGTCTCCAAGAATGTATTCGAGAAGTGGCTAAGTGATTGATTCGAGAACTAGGATTAGATAACTCTGAGTTCTCGAATACTGTTTGATTGACATATCGAATCACTTCTCGAGTAACACTTTTCTCCAGGGTTCCTTGAGTTATCGAATAGAACTTGACTTGTCGAATCCCTGAGATATCGAATAGCTTTCTGAGTCCTTGAGATATCGAATGTAACTTTGACTTATTGACTTCTTGAGTTCTCGAATAGAGCATTAGATATATCGAATCTTTGAGATATCGAATGAGATATCGAATAGTTCATTCAGAGATATCGAACAATGTCTTCTCAAATATCGAATCTCTGACTTCTCGAATGCTAGACTTCTCGAATAGACAAATACTTCTCAAATTGGTACTTAGGCAAATTCTTCATTTCTTCAAATCCCAACTGTGATTAAGTCTTTATCTTCTTGCTTGAGGCATGAACCTTGGAACTTCTTTCAAGCATTATTCTTGAATTTATAAGTACAGTTACACAACTAGGATTTGATGCCTATTACAAGTACAAAACAAATATAAACTCTACAACTAGAGTTTCCCTCAATTAAGAGGTCATGTAAGTAATGCAAAGCATTACAAACAATTAGGCTTGTTATTAGATGTAAACAGGCATGCCTCTGTGACTAACATATGTGTAACCCGTTAATTGGAATAAAGTAGGTCCATTAAAATGATTTTAAATAAAAAGAATAGACTAGATTTAAAATGTACTTGTTGTGAAAAGTAACTAAGTCAGTTATAACATCCAATTCCATAACCGAATTCATACCAGACCCAACAACCCACCACATGTCAGTCCAAAAGTGCTATCAAATTGGTATATATTAGTTATTAACTTGTATCCATAAAAGCCCCCAAATACTCTTATTCCCAAATACTCTTATTCTAATCGATGTGGGATGTTACAAACCCCCCCTTTTATTGGATTGGCGTCCTTGTCGAGCCACAGACACACTTACGGAATATGGGCAGTGTCTCTGCACTTCCGGCAGGGCAGAGCTCATTTATAACATCCATGCTCATAACCGAATGCAAACCAGACCCAACAACCCATCATAGGTTAATCCAAAAGTGCTAGAACTTATATCTATAAAATCCCCAAATACTTTTATTTTAATCGATGTGGGATGTTACATCAGTCCACCTCAGTGACCATCTTGATTCATAAGCCACTTTGAACATTAATCCTAACATTTTTCGTCATACAACAAGTCAAACTAACAGTGCTATAATTACTCGCGATTTTAATGGTGCATTTAAGTTCCCGATAACTTGAATGAGTAAAATGGTATATGGCCTTCACTTTAGTGACCACTTTGAGATTTAACCCGTAAATTGATACTAATTTTCATATTTTAAATGATAAAAATGATACAAATTCTAAAATTAGTGACAACATTGAATCAGTTTCGAAGCAAGTGACTAAATTGATATATTTAAATGAAATAAGCGATGATTTTAATATTTATCCTTTTTTTAGTCCGACAGTGTATTTGTTATACACAAATTTAAATTATTACTAGCTTAAAACCCGTGCGATGCACGGATTTTTTAAAATATTATATGAATTTTTTTATTAATTTAAATTATTTATTTTAAAACATGAATTTTGGAGGCTTAAATTTTTTTATGAGATGATTTGATAAGAATATATATATATATATATATATATATATATATATATATATATATGTTATCCGTGATATTTATAGAAAATGAGGGATTTTAGTTAAAAAATATAGAAAAGATGATAGGTATTAGTTGAAAAAGGTAATCGGTTAATTTTAGTAATTATAAAATTATTATGTTATTTATTAAATAGAATGTCCGTGATATGATTGGAAAAAGAGAGGATTTAGTTAAAAAAAATTAAAAAGGTAATATGTTCTATTTGAAAAAGGTAATTGATTAGTTTATAAAAATTATAATTTAATTATGTTATTTTACTAAATAAAATTACTCGTAATATTTTTAGAAAAGTGAAAATTAATATTGTCCGTGATATTTTCATTAAAAGAGGGATTTTACTTAGGAAAAATAAAAAACTGATACGTTTTAGTTGAAAAAGATAATCAGTTAATTATTAAAATTGTAATATTATTAGTTTATTGTATTAAATAGAATTCGCTTGTGATATACTTGAAAAAAATAGAGGTTTTAGTTAGAGAAAATAGAAAGGTAACATGAAAATTCAAAAAGTGACATGGTTTATGTGAAAAAGGTAATTGAATAGTTATTTTACTAAATAAAATTGCTCATAGTGTTTTAGAAAATGAGATATTAATGTTGTCCGTGATATTTCTAAAAAAAATGAATTTAATTTGGAAAAAATTGAAAAGACAATACGTTTTAGCTGAAAGGGTAATCGGTTAATTATTAGTATTATTATATTATTGTTTTTTTTTTATTAAATAGAAACGCTCGGAAAAAGAGAGATTTTAGTAAGAAAAAATAAAAAGGTAACGTGTTTTGGCTGAAAAAGGTAATCGACCATGATATAATTGAAAAAAATTGAGATTTTAGTTAGAGAAAAGAGAAAAGGTAACGTGGCTGAAAAGGGTAATTGATTAGTTAATTGTAATTATAATACAATTATGTTATTTGATTAAATTTTAAAAAAAGAATGTAAAAGATATTGTATTTTACCTGAAAAAGGAAATTATTTTGTTTTTGAAATATAGAAAAGGTAATATGTTTAACCTGAAAAAGGAAATTGATTAATAGAGGAGAAATTTTAGTATAAAATATATGTATAAGATATTATATTTTACCTTAAAAAGGAAATTGTTTATTTATTGAAAAATGGAAAAGATAATATGTTTAACTTAAAAAAAATTGATTAGTTAGTAGGATGAGTAATGGTAAATAATTAAAATCAAGAATTAATGCCCAAAATACCCACTTTTCCCCTACCCACTACCCAAAATACCCGTTTTTCAAAACACCGCCCAAAATACCCACGGGTCACGCCCATGTGACAGGCGTAACCAACCTTCACTGTTCACGTCAGAACCGCCGCCTACCACCATCGGCCGGCGAAGCAATCGGATTTAGGCGTTTCGAATCCAGCAAATTAAACGTTACGAAAATGGTATGAATGTGTAGAGGGTGAAGAGGCGAAATGATTGGTGTGTATAACGTGCCTGAAAAAACAACGGGAGGGAGTGAACGGAGGTTGGAAAAGTTCGATCGCCGGAATCGCGATTTGAATGTAAATCGCGAGATCTAAAATTCTGAAAACTTAAATGAAATAAAACTTATATAGGATTGTAGAGGTGACATATGCGATTCAGTTGTGTGTATATAGTGACCGGAAAACCAGTGGATAGTGGTGAACATTGAGATCGATTGAAATCGCCGGTGGATCGCCAAATCGCCAGAGCACTGCGAAGAAGAAGACGCCAGATACGCATTCCCATGTAGCGTATCCTGCGATGCGCCAACACCGAAGGCGTATCAATTCCCACATACGCTGATCCAGTAGGCGCAACAGTTCGTGACTCCGTCTCCAAAGGCGTAACACCTACACATACGCCGTTGATGTTGGCGTATCAAAGGACGCGCTGAACGATGAGGCGCATCTAGTGGGTTTTTTGGGCAGCTGTTCCGGATTTTGGGCATTTTGGTGAGAGAAAGTGAAAAAATGGGTATTTAGGGCACTCACCCTAAAATCAACAGGTACCGTACCGACCGACCAACCAAACTTTCAATGTTTCGGCTTTTATATAATAGTATAGATTATATACATGATACTTCATTGGTCCAGATTTAATTATGCATTTTACATTTTACACATATTTTAAGATCTCTACAAATTATTTTTTAAATTTTTTTTTTGAATAAAAATTTAGATATCAACTTTTGATTTAGAAAAAGAAAATTTGAAAAATAACTTATGGAGTTATATTATATTTACACCTAAACCTTAAAATACGTGTCAAAATAAACTAAATAATAAAAATGGGTCGAAGTACGTATTATATAATTCGATTTTATATAATAAAATAAACTTTTTAATTCAAAAAAATGTAATATATAATTCGGAGTTTATGTCAATGATATTATAGTAAAAAAAAAAACTCTATTTTATGTGGACCGTGGACGAATCAATATCTAGGAAAAATATCCCAGCATTCATTAAATTGTTGTTTCAGGGGCTCAGTAAATCTATATGTATTATAATGGTCGGAGATCGGAAACGCACCAAAAGAGTTCAAAGTTTTTTTTTTTGAATTTTCGTTTTTTGAATTTTTTTTATTAAAATTATTTTCTTGCATTAAATAGCTATTAATGATATTTTAATTAGTCATTAATTACACCTTTTAAACATAAATTTATCTTTTTAATTTGTTTAAAAATTAGCAAACTTTATTTGAACATTATAGTTATTATTTCAATATTAAATATTAATTATATATAGTTAAGTTTATTTTTAGCTAAAATGACGACTAAAAAATATTTATATTGTGTTCTTTTTTATTCCAATTCAAGATCACTATAATTTATTTTCAGAAGACCGTAGGTCATACGACTTTAACTTTTCAAGCAATTTTTAATAAATTATGAAACTACAAGATCGTTACTTAATATCTGTAATTTGTATGCAAATAATATAGACAAATTTTTAATTTTGTACATGAATAAATTACATATGGGTTATGATCAATCGATTAAATTTAAGAAACCCAATCATTTTATCAAAAGATAAAATCGATAAAAAAGCTAGACACCCATTGTTTCATCATATTGTATCGAAATAAATTAATATTCTAAGTAAATAAACTCTTACATTATTATTGAATATGTATATAATGTGAGGAATGTTGTTTTTAAAAAAACGTTATTAACCTTAACTTCTCAAGCATCTTTATTATCAATTATTGTGGAAGTTGTAATAAATTATGGAAGTACTTAGTTCTTTACTTAGACTCTGTTTGGGATTACTGTTAAAAAAATTGCTGGTGAAAAAAGTGCTGTTGTAAAAAACCGAAGACTGTTTGGTATCTTTTTTTATATATGCATGTTTTGATGTAAAAATATAATAAAAATAATGTTTTTAGTGAGTTTTGATGTTGAAATCAATAATTGTTTTCCGCCAAAGCTGAAAAGCAGTTTTTTTTTTCAAAAGCATGGGGACCTGCTTTCTCTAAAAGCTGCTTTTAAATTTTAACAAACACTTTTTCAGCTGCTTTTCAAAAAAAAAACTGTTGTTGCTTTCTGCAACAACAATACCAAACACACTTTTAATATCTGAAATTTGTATACAAATAATATAGACTTTCACTTTTGCACATGAATAAATTATATAAGGGTTATGACCAAACTAATTTAATTGAACAAACCCAACCATTTTATCGGGAGATTAAATTGATAAAAAATTTATACACGCGTTGTTTTATTATATTTTTTCAAAATAAATTAGTATTCTAATTAAATAAATTCTTACTCTATTATTGAACATTATATTATGAGAGGGGCGTCGGCTTTAAAAAACGTTATAAAGTTATATTTAATATTTGTAACTTTTGATCCTAAAGATTATGTTTGTATTGTAAATTGTTTTTTTATATGTTTGTGATATTTTTAAGATATTTAGATATATAATGAGAGTATTTTTCCAACTAATAATTCATGTAACTTATGTTTTAATCAATTTTTTTTAGGAAATTCATCAGAAACCAAATAATTTTTTAAAATAATATGAATTGATTTATCTATTTTCAGTACTTTAAAATAAAAATTTATAAACCGCGCGAAGTGCGAATAAAGTGCCTAATATTGTGTCAAAATAAATTAATATTCTAAATATAAATTCTTATAATATTACTGAGCATGTATATTCTGAGTGGGATGTCGACTTTAAGAACGTTATTTAGTTTTATTTAATATTGTAATTGTTATTTTTCATGTTTATAATATATTTAAGATTATTAAATTTTTTGATATATAATGAGAGTATTATTCCAACTAATAATTCGTACAAACTGTTTTAAATCACCTTTTTAAGGAAAATTTTAAAATACCTATTATTTTTTGTATTAATTTATCAATTTTCAGTAATTAAAAATAAAATTTTATCAACCACGCGAAGCTAAGTTACCTAGTATATATATATATATATATATATATATATATATATATATATATTATAATGCTTGAAGATCGGAAATGCACCGGAATAGTTGAAAGTATTTTCCTGAATTTTGATTTTTTTAATTTTTTTATTAAAATTATTTTCCTGCATTAAATAGCTATTAATGACAATTTAAGTAGTCATTAATTACACATATTAAACATATATTAAATTTATACTATTTAATTTGTTTAAAAATTAGCAAACTTTATTTGAAAATTATAGTTATTATTTCAATATTAAATATTAATTATATATAGTTAAGTTTATTTTTAGGTAAAATGACGACTAACAATTTTTTATATTACGTTATTTTTTATTTCTTATTCAAGATCACTATAATTTCTTTTCGAATGATTATAGGATAGACGACATTAACTTCTCAAACAATTTTTATTATGAATGATTGTGAAAGTCGTAATGAATTATGCAAGTACAAGATATTTACTTAATATCTGTAATTGCATACAAACAATACAAACAGAATTTTAATTTTGCACATAAATAAATTATACATAAGTTATGATCAAAGCGATTAAATTAAACAAACCCATCCATTTATCAGAAGATAAAATCGATAAAATACACCCATTGTTTCATTATATTGTGTCGAAATAAATTTTTATTCTAATTAAACAAATTCTTACACAATTATTGAATATGTATGTTATGAGAAGGGGTGTCGACTTTAAAAAACGTTACTTTAACTTCTCAAACAATCTTTATTATCAATGATTGTGGAGTCGTAATAAATTATGGAAGTACACAGATCTTTACTTAATATCTAAATTTGTAAACAAATAATGCACATGAATAAATTACACAGTTATGACCAAACTAATTAAATTGAACAAACTCAACCATTTTATCGGAAGATTAAATTAATAAAAAATTTATACACCCGTTAATTCATTATATTGTGTCAGAATAAATTAATATTCAAATTAAATAAATTCTTAGACTATTATTGAACATGTATATTATGAGAGGGGTGTAGGCTTTAAAAAAATGTTATTAAGTTATATTCAATATTTGTAACTTTTGATCGTAAATATTACGTTCATATTGTAATTTTTATTTTTATATGTTTGTGATATTTTAAAATTATCAAAATTTTAGATATATAATTAGAATATTTTTTCAACTAATAATCCAAGTTAATTATTTTTAAATTAAATTTTTAAGAACATTCATAACAGACCAATCAATATTTAAGAATAGTAAAAATTATTTTATCTATTATAATTGAAATAAAAATTTATAAACCGCGCGAAGCGCGGATAAATTGGCTAGTTAAATTCTAGACTAAATGACAGTTTGTACCCCTTATGTATATGGGTTTTGTCAAATTGGTCCAGATTTACGTTTTTTAGCACTTTGCAACCCCTATCTTCAAATTTCGCTTCGAATTACAACCCTTCACTAATATTTTAGACCAAAAAGGAAGCCTTTATTGATGGATGTAGGCCTTTAAGGGTTCAAGACAAAAATAGTACCTCTTAAACCTTTATGCATCTGTCCCATTCATCAATAAAAACATTCCTTTTTGGTTTAGAATATTAGTGAAGTGTTATAATTCGAAGCGAAATTTGAAGATAGGGGTTACAAAGTGCTAAAAAAACGTAAATCTGAACCAATTTAAGAAAACCCATATACATAAGGGATACAAACTGTCATTTAGTCTAAATTCTAATAGAAGGAGTATGTCAAATTTGTCGATTTCTTCAATTTTTGTCTAATTTTTATTATTGAATTTTAAGCTTTGTAAGACGGTATTTACTCACTTTGTTTCAAAATAGTTATTCACTTTAAATTTTAGGTATGAATTCCAAAATGCATGAACCATATAACTGTACAAATTATTTTTTAAAATCAATTATTTTGGAAAAAAACCAGTGACTAAATTTTAATTTGAAAAATAATTCATATAATGATGAAATCCAATGCACTTTAAAATACTCGTCGGAAAGTCAAAAATGGACAAATACTTTGAAATGAAGAAATAAATTTACCCTGGAATATATCGCTATGCATTATCGTTGGAGTTGATCGGCGATCAAATCTGGAGAAGCCAAATTTCAAGTCAACACTGATGTCTGTACATGCAAATAATCATATGGCTGATGCGTCTAGTTCGAGTACATCAAAAGACACAATTAATTCTTCCAAAATTTTACTACTCTATTAGAAGGACATCCTTTGATTATTTGATAGAGTACTTACATAGTACAGAACAGCTGATGCCCAGTGAGGAGGTCCTCTACTACAGCATCGTAAACAATGTGAATCGGCATTGTTCGATTTTAAGCGACATAAAATTTTTGAACTTTTTCGATACTCGATTTATCATTCCAAGATTATAGATTTGATTTATTGAAGATATGAAAGTAAGTGAACTGTTATGTTAAGTCGGTATATGAGTATGCTAATAATTTCTAAATTAGTCGAATTACACGAAAATTGGTCCCGATATTGCATTATTTAATAAAAAAGAGTATTAATCTAGCTGGCATTGTTCTAATTTACGAAAAATGTCGTAAACACAACACAAAAATATTGAAATTTGATTATATTAGAATTATACAGGCTATTTAATCTGTGTTTTAATAAAAACAAGACTTACTCAGTTATAATACCACTCAAAGTGGTGTCTGAGGAGGGTAGATGTACGCAGACCATGCCCGTATACAATAGGGAGGTTGTTTCCGAAGGACCCCGACCAAGTACAGAATTACAAATACAGAAATACAAATACAGAAATGAAACCTAATACAAACTAGGAAACTCACGCACACGCAGGAGTCGAATCCCTGACCTCCTTTAAAGGAGGCCAGTGGCTCAACTACTGCACCAACATGTTGTTGGCAATCTGTGTTTTAATACAAGCTCTTTAATCCATAAGATTGAAGAATGGGTGAGAATTTTAAACCAGGTGAAATGTTGAAGATCTGGAATAAATTGAAAAACGGGAACGCAAAGTTTAAGAGGGAAAATAGTGTAGTACTCCCTCCGTCTCATATTGTTTTTCCCGTTTTGACTTTTGGTACTATTCATTCTAAGTGATTGACTACTAATTTACGCATAATTTATAAGACCAAATATAGTCATGAGTGATCTTGTTGGATTCGTATTTATGAGTACTTTAATACAATGAAGTTTTTATATATAATACTAATACGAAATTGAAGATATTAACAATAAAAAATGTGCATTGGCAAACGTGATAATGATCAATGGAAAAAGTTTTTTGAGACGGAAGGAGTACCGTAGAATAGAGTATGTTTCTCTGTGCTGGTCCAAAGTAATCTAACACTACTGTGTGACATTATGACTACAGCATTAAAATAGATAGTCCCAGCAATCTGTACTCTTCCTCCCTTGAAACAAATCAAACTATGCACTGTTTTACACACTGCGTCAGTACTCAGTACGTAACATTGAACAAGAATTATACTCCCTCCGTCTCTAAATACTTTGCCCATTTGAGTTGGACACGTTTACCAACGCACACTTTTGATCGTTAATATTTTCAATTTCGTATTAGTATTAAATATAAAAACTTCACTGTATTAAAGTACTCATAAATACGAATACAACAAGATCACTCATGACTATATTTGATCTTATAGATTAGACGTAAATTAGTAATTTGTCTCGTGTTATGAACAGTCCCGACATATCAAACGAGAGTAGCATTATGAGACGGAGGGAGTATTATTATTCACATTTAATGTTATAAAAAGCGAAAATTGAATTATTGTTTAAAAATTAATTGAATATTTAGTAATTAATCGAAATGATTAATCGAATATTTAAATTATTAATCAGTATAATAACCCATGAAATAGAAATTAATCGATGATTCGATTTTTAAAATAATGTTTACATTGTTCATAGTAGTAACAAAAAATTTTCATTTAACCAAGTTTTTCTTTACAATACTAAGACCTCGAAACGAAAATTCGGGACGAAAGATATCCGGTAGACTATAATCACAATTAAACTAAGTACTCTCTCCGTCCCAAAATACATGTCCCTTTTCTAAAACAAATTTGTCCCAAATTACATGTCCATTTTCTCCTTTTAATGCAAATTTAAGTGTAGTTTTACAAAATTATCCCTACATTTATTGTATCAAAAATTTGATTTTTTTAAACTTAACTCTATTCTCATTTTTCAATGTATTAAATAAGGGTATTAGTTGAAAAAATTTATTCAACTAATTTTATCTTAATATATGTGCTTTTTAGAAAAGGGACATGTAAATTGGGATGGAGGGAGTATTATGTTGTCCAAGTCTTTTAAATTTTACTGCATCTTTAAGCTTTTGCATGGAGCTGGGATCCTCTGTTCCCTTTCTTTATGTCCCCTTTGTGTCCCTTCTTTTTTCTAATACAAAAAAAGTGTGCTGCGGGAACCCATTTTTATAAATAATAATTATTCATTAAAATGAGTTATGCAGGAACACTCTTTTTATATTAAAAAAAGAAAGGGACGGAAGGAGACAAAGTATCTGGACCCGCATTGTCTGAGATCTTAATCATGATTTAAATATACTTGATGAGATTAGGGGCCTGTTTGGGATATCTTAAATTAAGTTACTTATCACTTAAATGAAATAAGGAACTTATATGAAATAAGTAAATTATAACTTATAACTTATATTTTGGTGTTTGGATGTTTAGGTTATAAGTTAAAGGTGTTTGGCAATTATGACTTATAAATTGTCAATTTTTTTAAAAGATGTAAAATATAATGAAACTAACATTTATAATATCACTACACTATAAACAAATTAAAACATTTTAAAAATAACTTGCCAATACTATGTTAAAATTAATATTTATTATATTATACTATATTATGAAAATTTGAAAAAAATTAAAAGTAATTCATGCTTTATATAATATTAATTCATATATCATCTCATAAAATTATAATTACATGATTTTAGTATATTACAATTGAAAATTACTTCAATTAGTTAAAAAAACATATTTTAATAGCCCCTTCCTGCGCGTTCATGTTGCTTAGAAAAAAAAAATGTAAAACGCATCCAACAAATGATAAGCTGGAGGAAGAAAAGTAGAGGCTCACGTACTTATTTCTTTTTAACTTATTTGTGGTAAACAAGCCCATTTCATATTGCTCCCAAACACTTTAGAATAAGTTGGATCGGCCTTAAACCCATTTAAGTCGACTTTTCAGAAACCCCAAACAGGCACTAGGTTAGAAGTAAGAATAAATTAAGGGGAAAAAGTTAAGGATAACAATAATAATAGGGGGCAAAGCAATAATAATAAAGTGGTCAAAGCAAAGGCAGATCGAGAAATCGAGGCAGGCCATGTGGGTTATACTAACTGCCTGGTCCAGTCAAACTGCCAGCTCTTTTGTGGGGTCATACCACACGAGACCTTAACTTCCACTCCATCACTTTTTTATTCCCCTCATTTTCTTTTTCTTTTTATTACTGCCCTTTTTTTTTTCACCTTTCACTTTACGAAATTGGTAAAAAAAAAAAAAAGAAGAATAAACTTTTGCTTTAGGACCCTTTTATTCACATAATGTATAGTTTTTATTTATTTCAAGTTAAATGAAGATTTAGCAAAAAATTATTGATATTTTTTTTATAATTCAATGTCCAGACTAATTTTCGTACACCTCGATTGATTCGGAGAATTACTAGCATATTCATATCTATGGAACTTGGTATTCCATTTATTTCATGCTTTCCAGTGAGAACTCAACTATGATCTTGAAAAAATTATTAATATTGTGATTGTAAATTTGTAATTTTAGATTTCTATCCGAAATCATTCAAAATTTTGGTTTCGAGATTTTATTCCATGACAGGATGGATTGAGTGCAACAAACTCCTGATTTATGTTTGGTCAAAATCTACAAAATTTACTAACAATATGATAATGAGTAGAGTACACTTTATAAACTCATTATAAGAGGCATTATTTGTGGTACGGGTTAATGATCAAGTGAGTCACTCGAGTGAGCCAAATGTATCAAGTTGGTCACTGATTTCAAACCGGTATCAAACAGGTCACTTTAATCACATAAGAGTACATTCCATTAGTTTTTCAATTACTTAAAGACGGAAAACTAATTTTTCATCGAGCTCTACACATTTTTCTTAAATGCTACTGTAATCAAATGAAAGGTTATGAACTTTAGTATGTTTGATAATATATTTAGAATTTAAAAAGTTTATTTACTATTTATTTTTAATTAAAACAAGGAAAATGACAATAAAATTAAAAATAAATAGTAAATGAATTTTTAAAAATCTAAATATATTATCAGAAATACTAGAATTATTAACCTTTCGTTTGTGTATATGCCACATCAGATATTTCTTAACACGTCAGCATTTTCCGTCTTTAAGTAATTGAAAAATTAATGGAGTGTACTATTATGTGATTAAAGTGACCTGCTTGATACTCTTATGTGATTAAAGTGACCTGTTTGATACCGGTTTGAAATCAGTGACCAACTTGATACATTTGGCTCACTCGAGTGACTAACTTGATTATTAACCCTTTGTGGTACTAATGTTAGAAAATATATAAATCTGAAAAGATGGTTCATAAGAGCTTGTGATTGGCCTGTTCTCATCGATCAACCATCATACGTGGATCCTAACGTGATTTCTGGTACCTATTTACTACTTTAATCTGTAATTATGGTATTATTATAGTATATCTTGGTGTTGGAAATTTCATTTCTTACTCAACTGGAAGCTTTAATCTGCCTACATCGATGCAAGTTTTCAGTTTGAAATTTGAATAGTTCCTAAAATCTATTCTAGTTGGCTGTGATTTTTTAAGTAAAAATTTAAGTAAAAAAGAATGAAAATATAAAATAATTTCTATGATTTTAAATATTAATTTTGTTTGCCTTTTCATTACAAATTAACTAACCTTTCATATAATTTATTATTTTTTTAAATAATAAGTAACAATGTTTAAGCGGAAATAATTTTGTTTAAATTTTTTAAGGAACTAAGAATTAAATAACATATTTTTAATGACATAATTAATATATTAAATGAAATGTAATTTTTAGTGTTTTGTTCAATTTAATTTTAAAAATGTTAAAAGTGTGTATCTTAATTTTCCTTATAAATTGGAATTTTTTCGCATAATAATTTATTATCTTGGTACCATAATAAACGTCCTAATTTTTTTTAGTGTCACGCATGTATTTTCATGCATAATTTTTTTTTAAAATAATATTTTTTTGAATTTTTTATTTTGTATAAAAGTTTTTTGAATATATTAAATAATTGGCCATAAAAGAAAAACAAATATCACATTCATATTCAAATTCAAGTATACAGAAATCAATTCGAAAGTGATGGAGTAGTAATTTTGTATGGTCCAAAACGATGACGTCTTGACCACACTAGTACACCCACACTCACCCATAGAATATGCTGTATCTATCTGTTTTTGTTTGACCGATCTGACTAAACCCTGACGTTGCCTTCCTTTTCAACTTTCATCCATCCGTGAATTTCAAGCCTCCCCCCTCACACACACACACTGTTGCAATCACCTCTCTCTCTCTCACACACACACGCACACACTCATTCGCCTCTCTCTCTCTCTCTCTCTCAAATACACACACTCAAACACCCCCTCTCTCTCTCTCTCTCTCTCTCTCTCTCTCTTAATCTCTCTCAAATATACTCACTCAAACACCCCTCTTTCTCTCTCTCTCCCAATCTCTCTCAAATATACACACTCAAATACCCCCCTCTCTCTCTATAGTTTATACATATATACATTACATTTTGGGTTGTTACTGCGACACATTGGTAGTGGGTCAGGTCAGTATATGATTTCTTTTAACTGAGATCTTACTTTTAATAATTATCTCATCTGGGTTTTGAGTTATTTCACTGAAAAGTTTGAGCTTTGGTATTAGTGAATCAGATTGTACTAGTTTTCATCATTAATCTCTCTATATAATGATGAATATTTTTGCAAACTATGGCTTCTTTTTTGACCAAGAAAATTAAAATTAAAGACAAGGCTGTTTGATAAAAGGCCTCAAACAAAAGAAAAAGCCATGAGGAAAAAATGTCCCCTTTGAGTGTGTATTTGTCAATGAGCTTATCCTTTCCATCTTTTTTACTCCACACGCTTCATTGTCCTAGTTCTTTAATTGTCTTGTGTTAGAACACTACTAGATCTTGCTCAAAAGGGTCTCTTTTATTTTCTTGGGTTTTCTTGAATCTTCTTGAATTTATATTGAAATTGTTTAGAGGGTGTTTTTGAGAAATGAGGATGCATCAGATGGGTGGTGGTGGTGGTGGTGGTGGGGGGCAAGTGATGGATCTTGAAACTGCAGTGAAAGATGGGATCTTGGGAGGTGGGCTTGTGGGTGGGTGTGGTGTGGGTGAAAAATTGGATCTTGGCAAGATGATTGTTGAGTTGGATTCAATTGACACACCACCTGTGTTTATTTGTCCTATTTCTTTAGAGCCAATGCAAGATCCTGTGACCCTTTGTACTGGTCAGACTTATGAAAGGTCTAATATTTTGAAATGGTTCTCTTTGGGGCATTTCACTTGTCCTACTACAATGCAGGAGCTTTGGGATGATTCTGTTACTCCAAATAGTACTTTGTATCAGTTGAGTTATAGTTGGTTTTCACAGAAGTATGTTGCGATGAAGAAAAGGTCAGAGGATGTGCAAGGGAGGGTTTTGGAGATTTTGCAGACTTTGAAGAAGGTTAAGGGTCAAGCTAGGGTGAATTATTTGAGGGAGCTTAAGCAAGTTGTGATTACGCATGATTCTGCGAAGAAGACAATTGTGGAGAATGGAGGGGTAAGTTTTTTATCTGGTTTATTGGGTAATTTTACTACTCATGTTGTTGGGTCTGATGTAATTGGGATATTGGTAAATTTGGAACTTAATTTGGATGCTATTAGTAATTTGATTCAACCCACTAAGATTTCTTTGATTGTGGATATATTGAATGAGGGTTCGATTGATACGAAGTTGAATTGTACTAAATTGATTGAAATGTTGATGGAGGGGAAGGATTCTAAGGCAGAAGTTGTTTCAAGTTTGAGTCTTTTGGTGGGATTGTTGAGGTTAGTGAAGGATAAGAGACATCCGAATGGTGTAGTGGCTGGACTCCGGTTGTTGAAGAGGATTTGTTTATATGAAGGTTTGAGAAGCTCGGTGGTGAGTATTGGGGCTGTTCCTCAACTGGTTGAGATGTTGCCTAATTTGAATGCTGAATCTTTAGAATTAGCATTGTACATTCTTGAAGTTTTGTCAACCTTTCCGAAGGGTAGGCTGGCTTTGAAGGATTGCCCTAATACCATTCCGACTGTTGTTAAGTTGTTGATGAAGATTTCGAAGAATTGTACTCAATTGGCGCTATCAATCTTATGGGCAATTTTTGAGCTTGCCCCAGAAGAATGTGCAGCACTTGCTGTTGATGCAGGCCTAGCAGCGAAGCTGCTCCTTGTTATTCAGAGTGGGTGCAATCCATTACTAAAGCAACGGTCAGCAGAGTTGTTGAAACTGTGTAGTTTAAATTGCACAGACACAATATTCAATTCCAAGTGTAAGCTTACCATAGCAATAAGATGAATTTGACTGATGAAATGTTCGTATACCAGTTTACTCAATGGGTTGGAGGATAACGAAGCGATGAAGCTATTAACATCTGAATCAAATCAGCACAAATTAAGGGTTCGGATAAGTGCGAATTCCTCCACCAGCTGTATACATTCTTCCATCAGCATCCGAAACAAATTAGCAGACATTAAGGGTTCGGATAGGTATACATTCCTCCACCATGTACATCCAATTTTATTGTTTGCTCACATGAACAACAGCAGCATAATGTGAATATATGTGCTTTTAGTCACTGTTATGCACTGCTTGTGAGCTATAGTTAGTTCTACACTGCTGTCTCGAGTAAATTTAGTGACGGTGAATTGATGTGGGGAAAGAGGATTCAAGCGGAAGCTTGTTTTTTCAACCACAATTGTGAATTGTTTTCAATTTTTTAGAGTTCTCTGCCCCATTGATCGCCAAATGTTATCCCCTCCCCACCATTTGTAGCTCAATTTGTTCATTGAAATTTTGTTTACCTTGCCAACAGTTTTGCAGATTTGTGGGTAGTTCCTTCTATGTACAATGTTTATCAATATTTTGGTTCTTGCTATCAGCTGAATATGTTGTTCTCAGTTTAAGCTAAAGTAGCAAACATATTCACCATGCATAGCTTTGCTTCTAATAATCTTGAAAGGCATTTAAATCTTCAACAATATTAAGTGGTATATCGTTGAATGAGAATGACAACACAAAAGGATACACTTACAATGTTTAACAAGTTTGTTGTACAATTAAAGAATCACAATAGTTGGTGAGATTTTTGGATTATGACCAGGAAAAATAGGGTCAACTTAGATGGGATCATCTTAATTATTGTTGTATTCATCAGTTCATGCCTTCTGCTGAATTAGATCGGTGATTCAAGTTGAGCAGCTTCAAGCTCGTATTTTTATTCAAATTCTATATGCGTTGAGTTTTTTTTTTGAAGAAAAATGATTATCATTAATCAAGAAAATTAAATACAATAGTCTCCGATCGTTGGAGGAGACGTAAACACGTTGATGCAATTAATCAAACAAGGCATTCTAGCGCTCATGAGCAACTATATGCGTCGAGTTTGAGTAAACGTTTTTAAGCTCATTCTCTTTTATTTGAATTTATGTATGATTCAAGTTTGTATACAAAATGTTCACGCTCATGCCATCTGAAACGAATGAAAGCCTAAGGTAAAAATGTAGAATTCGTTGCATCAAAGTTACTAATTTTACCAGCGAATACTTTCGTAATCACATCAAAGAACAACAATATCATCTGAAGTTATGGTTGTCCCATAGGTACCATTGTAATTCACATCACTAGGAATCTGAGTTGGGCTGGGCACCCAGATATAAATTTATGAGTTGGACTGTGTATAGCCCATGACTTGGTAAATCTCTGAAAAGGACCCCAGCTTTTGTTGGGTACTTGTATGGCCAATTCCACTTAACCTTGACTGGCAGGACTTGGTCTACACTTCGTTTCTGTCCATATTTGGGCGTTGGTGCTAGACTTGATGGGTACTTACAGGGCCCAAAGTACAAATGACATCTTGTCAGAATTCAAAAAATCAAGAGTTAACCATGAAAACATCAAAACTGCATTCAAAATTTTTGAAATGGTATTATTATATTTTTGGATTCATTCACACAATATCACTTTATTAATCAAATGTTAGTCGATTGTTACAAAATTATGAAAATTTTCATCTGATGCCATTCAAAATTTTGACTACTAAGTGACATAATTTTACTTTGGACTTTAACTCCAAAATATCATCTTTTTAATGAATTTAATGAATTTGTTTAGACATTTTGGTTTTATGTCCCTCAATATTGATGAGTATCACTTTGCCACCAAAAATCTAGGAATTTGATCAGAATAATCATATTAACATAGTGATATTAACCTTGATTCTGAGAAATATTAATGCAAGTACGATTTTATCAAAAAAAAAAACATAGTAATATTTTGAAGTTGAAGTCGAAACTAAAATGCCATCACTTAGAAGTCAAGTACCAAATGAAAAATTCCATATTTTAATAACAGTTAATTAACATTTGATTAATGGAATGTAAGTGGATAAAGCAAAAATATAATAATTTTATTTGAAAATTAAAAATTTCGAATGAAACTAAATGAAAAAGCCAAAGTGATACCAAATAAAATATTACTACTAATAGTAACAATGTCCCGTCTACAAACTTTATTTATAATTTTTTATAGATAATAGAGTAGGTAACGCCAATGATTCGATCCACTTTGAACCATGCATGCTAGCTAGATCATTGTGTTCCTAATTTAAACATTTTTTACTTTACAACTTTATTTTGTTCAACGTCTCAAATCATATGCACGCCTTCATTATTACAAAAATGATCCCACCGTTATACGAAACTTCCTCTGCATCTGGACCTGTTTAATATTCTCTCGACAATTTAAACTTGGCTAATCTATCATTATATATTTCGAAAGAGTAGTGCTATAGGTATCAAATTGAGTATCAAAATTGGGTACCAAATGACATGGCAATAGACACTTGTCAATTTAAAATATTTTGATTGGAGAGCCCTGGCGGGCTCACTATAACTATAACAAATTAAAACAAGCCACATCATTTGGTAACAACTTTTGGTACCTAATTTTGGTACCTCTAGCATTTTTCATTTCGAAAACACGATAGGAACTTAAATTCATTACTAATTCAAAACGAAAAGTAGTATCTTTAAATCATGTATCTTAATATCGAAGATGTATAGTATCATAATAAATATTAATTTGCTATTTGCTAAAAATTTATTTTTTTTGACAAAAAATTAAATTATTTTTGAATGTACACACAATATATAAATGGGGTGCAAGCGGAGTAAAAAATTTAACAATTAAAATCGTACTAGGTGGAAGACATGATTGACAATCTAGGACAAAATTAACAGTTGCTGTCTAAAGTCTTTTGTAATATACATTTGTCTGATACCAAATTCACCTTTGTAAATTCCGAAAAAGCTCAAGGGCATAAATTGAATTATATTACTATAATCATTGATTGCTACATGCAACATTTTTTAAAGCCCATATAAACTTGTACAAATTATTGTTCTTGTCACCAATGCTTGGATCTCAAACTCAATGACAGCTTGTTCTACCTTCTTCAAGCACAGAGCATGTTCAGATCCATTAGAGCCTAAGGTTCGATCACCGGGGACTCGAAAGCTCGACGGTGCAGCAATGTGGCTCGTTAACGGTGTTGCAACCCTGTTTTTCGCGTCGTTGGATCGGTGTTCTTGCATTAGAATTGGCACTTGTGAAGATGAAGATGGTGATGATGCTGGTGACAAGCCATTGATTTCGAACAGTGGAAATTTGTACGGTGGCTCTAGTACTAGTTGCGGAACCAGGAGGAGGACTTGGAAAGGAAAGAAAGGATGTAATGCCATTGCTTCTTGAATTTTATTATGTCAAATGTGTATATTATGGGAGGAGGTTAAAACTTAAAAGCACCAAGGCCTTTTCTGTATGTGAAATGTGAAGGTAAATGGGTATTTGCAGTGATGGAGTTTGGTGTGAATTTCTGGTTCGTTTCTGAACTTTTCTCAACTATGGAAATTGGCTATGCTTTTTTTAATTAACGAATCCAGACAATTTGTATTCCATATAATCCGAACTTTCAGTTTTCTTTAATTTTCGTAAAAAGAGTGAGGAAAATATCATTAGATAAAATAGTCGTAGTTGGAATTTGTAGATGTTTTTTAATTACGAATTCGTCGTATTTGGATCAAATTCTTGACGAAATGTAGGATAAAACTAAGACGATCTAACCTTTAATCTGCGAACAGGTTTTTAGTTCTAAGTTCTAACAATTTCTTATCTTATAATTCTGCAATACCGGAATTCAATCAAATTTGAAAAAACTGAACACCAAACAAGCTTTTGATATAGCTCGATTCGTGTTTTTTCCTAACATGGTTATACCTAGAGATGCACAAAAAGCCCGAACCCGAAAATCTGGCCCAGCTCGATCTGGCAAAGCCCGATCAAAGCCTGGCCCGGTCAAAGTCCGGCCCGGTCAAGCCCGGCCCGAAGGCCTTAAACGATCCCTATATTTTTGGGCAAAGCCCGGCCTGGCCCAGCCCGGCAAAAGTCAGGCAAAAACCCGGTCTTAGCCCGGTCTTTTAAAAAGCCCGGTTTTCGGCCCGGCCCGATTAAAAGCCCGGTTCGGCCCGAAAAAATCCAGATAAAATTCGATTATTCTAGTATACTTACATAAATATTTATGTATTTACACTTCCTACAAATATAAAAATAATTTAAGTACATATATATATACATATTCATTATTAATAATAAGATTATTTATATGCATATATTATGATACATGAACGAAAACAAGTTATGTACACGTGTAATCAATTAATATATCATCAAATCAAGAAGTAAATCGATAAATGTAATATTTGTATCGGAAAAATAGATTGTTTAACACATGTCTGCCATTATTACATAAAGAACATTCTTATGTAACGTAAAATCTTGATCCGATGTTATCCCGGAAAAAACCCGATCCGGCCCGGCTCACTTCAGGCCCGGAAAAAAGCCCATCGCGGCCCGCTTCGAGGGCCTAAAACGGGCTCACATTTTTCTTAAAAGCCCGGCCCGGTCAAAGTCAAAACCCGGGCCGGACTTTGACCAAAAAGCCCGGGCTTTTCAAAGCTCAATCAAAGCCCGGCCCGATGGTCCTTTTGTGCATCTCTAGTTATACCTTTATAAATAAATATTTTCAACGTTAAACATGTTGTACTTGTTTACTAGCAGGGCAGGGGATCTGGTTTCAAGTTTGATTGATTACTCGCGTATTTCTAAGCGGTTTGAATTCCTTTAATAAATATTCCTGATGGTGCGATTTTTTGTAGGGCTGTAAACGAATCAAGTTGAATTTTTACTCATCAAGTTTGAGTTCGAATTCTTTCTTAATGAGTCGAGCCAAACTCAATTACCTTATCGATCAATTTATTTTGTTCAAACTCGAATTCGTTAACAAACGAGTCGAGTTCGAGTTGTTCACGAACATTTCGAGTTGAGTCGAACCTTTGTTTATAAAATTTTGTTTTATTTTTCATTTAATACTTTTTTTTCACTATTTAGTACATTTTCATATTTAATTTTGTGGATGATAAGAAATTAGATTAGATGATTAGTAGTTGATCTATGATCTAGATATTTTATTTATTTGTATTAATGTATCGTAATATATTATTTATGTCAATTAAATAATATTTTTTTTATGTATATAACTTATTGAGTCGAGTTTAACGAGTCGAGTTCGAGTCAATCTCGAATCGAGTCGAACACTCATAAAACTCGAATCGCCTTAATAAATTTATCAAACATAATTTTAATAACTCGTTAATAAACTTGAACCAATGTGCATGAATAATGCGGATGGCGAATTGTTGTGAAATGTCGAATGCACATTTTACTATCCGGAGGAGTCACGGCCTTTCCATTTTGGTTATAGAAGCCTAACAACTGTGACAAGTGGAAATATAAAAAAATACCTTCCAAAAGAAATAAAAAATAAAAAGGTATATTCAACCCATGAAATTTCCTTCCTATAAAGAAAAGACATTGAGGAAATTTTATGAACGTAAAATTGAGAATAAGTTAGCGGAGAATGAGAGATAGGAGAAAACTAATGAAATTGGATGTCAACAAGGTGATGTGTCCAGTATCCGTTTGTATCGCTGGAAAAAAGTCTATTGATTTATGTTGTTTTGAATCCGTTCACTTAACAATAAAATTAAAATTACAATGACGATAATACTATAAATTGGTTGTAAAACCAAACTTAGTATAAATATTAGATCTATTGAGTTTTGTACTTTTTAATCCTGTACTGTAATTTTTTTTAAATAAATATTAAATAAAAACTTTATTTCATAAAAGTAAAATTTTAAAATTCTAATTTTAGTTATGTAGTCAAACTTCCTAAAATTTTGTGGAAAAAATTAAATCATAATAAATATCACTAATGTTTGCGATTTTTTTTTGAAGGAAGATAATTTTTTCATATCGAAATAAAATAATTCGGAACAAGACGTTTAAATTTTTTCTTACAAAAAAAGCAGAGCGAGAGAAAAAGTCTCTCTATTTCCATGGAGATGTCTTAACAATATTCGAGCTTAAGAAAAACAAATTTCAAAAAACAGATTGATAGGTACCCGCTGTAAGCTTACAACGGGCATCCACTGTAGCAGCACCAACCCGCAGCCCGCCATTGCATCTCCACCTGTAACAAATATTCACCAATTACACATGTGTCATTTCATATTATCTTAACTAAATTGTTCCACTTGACAGACAAATATCTTTACATAAATACTTGTGCAAAAATATCTTGTTATCTTGCTCACTAAGGCAGGGGACCATAAAGGTATTTAAGGGAACACAGAAACATTCAACTATAGCAAAAGCGGCAGTGTTAGAATCGAGGTATGTGGGAAAGAGACACTAATCACTATTCCAATAGTGGCTCACTATAGCTTTAACGGCATAACAAGTGGGTCACCAAGTGGGTGAACAGTGATTAGAAGATCCAACCTATAAATACCCCCATTCTACACAAGGTAAGATATACAATTACAAGAGCACAAAATTATTACTCATTTCTCTCCTTTCACACAGATACATTTTCACCCGTTTCGATTATTATTATTTCGATTACTGATTCTCACACCGGAGGTGCTTGACGGCCACCACCCCCGGGCAAGCATTGTTTTGCAGATACCCGAACTCAGGCGAAGTATCCCCGGAACAGTGTTCAGAACAGTGATCGGAAGCCATTAATCGGCCATGAGAATTATCATTTGGCGCTAGAATGAGGGCGATTTTTTCTTAAAGAAAAACCCACCGCCTGCTCTACCAACACAGTAGTTACTCACACACTCAAAATACAACACAAATTAAAACACCTTAAACACATTAAATGGAAACCATAATACCACACCCAGATGAACAAGAACACAAAGGAAATACAACTGGCATCCCGCCGGTGAACCCGCCAATAAACCCGCCTAGAGATGATGGGCGAGAACAAATCCTTAGTCTCAATCTCACAGGCTGTAACCAACAACAAATTGACTTAATCATGCAAATAGCCGCAACCCTCCCCCAAGCCGGACCAAAATCCTTGACAAAACAAGCGAGCCTACCCGTTAACCCGCATGACAATCATGATGAGGCAAACAGCCAACCTCCCGAGGCGAACTCTGCTTTCTCTCGCCTAGGTTCGTCTCAAAATACGAAGCATGACATGCACAACAAGAATCACCATCCCCCTGAAGTATGGGAACAAAACAGAAGGCATAGAGATTTGAGAAAGATAATCATTGATAAGAAAGCCGCCTACGACAAGGTAGTGGCTGAATATGAAGCACACAAGCACCAAGAGCAACCTCCTGTCCGCTCAAAGCAGCCCGAAGTAACACAACCATCAAACGCAGAAATGTTGCAAACCATATTGGAGCTCAAAAATAAGATAGAGGGAAATAATGAACAAGATATGGGTGGAACACCCTTCACAGCAAGGCTAGAAGCCGAACCACGACAGAAAAATATCAAACATCACAGCTTCAACTCTTTTGACGGCCTTGGTGATCCGGAAGAGCACCTGAGCTATTTTGACCAACTAGCCCTACATTATGAGTATAACGATTTAACACGGTGTCGTTTCTTCGCCGCAACTCTTCGCGGCAACGCCCAAAGATGGTTCTGCAGAATATCCACCAGGTCCATAGATACTTGGTTGGAATTTAAGAAATTGTTCCTTAATAAGTTCAAAGCAAATCAGCAACATGAGGTTCATACCGTGTTCCTCGAAACCATTGCACAGCGCAACGGAGAAACCTTGCAGAACTACATCGACCGCTTCAAGGAAGCCGTCAACAAGGTTGTCTGTGTCAACGAGACAGAGGCATTGGTCCATTTGAGAAGGGGCCTCAACCCTTACGAATGCGAGAAATATGTATGCCGACTCATGGAAATTAAACCTACCACTCTAGCAAAGGCATATGACTTGGCATCTCAAGCCATCAACGAAATCGAATCTCTCAACGTACTCAAACAATCCAGGGCTCCACCTGCTCCCACACCATATTTTCAGAAAGAAAGATACACGCCCTACCAAAGATCAGATAGGCGTCCTGAGCCAAAATGGACCGAATTTACTCTCCCAAGAGCGACCATCCTAAGAGAAATTAAAGGCAAACCTTTCTACTTTCCACCAGCCCCAATGCACTCATCACCTGATGACAGGCCCAAGGACAAGCATTGCGATTATCATGAAACACATGGGCATTTTACAGATAATTGCCTATCTCTCAAGTATTTTCTGGAAAAACAGGTTAAGGCTGGCAACTTATCTCAATACTTGCCCAGACAAATACTTGGCCCATCCTCCTCCCAAGGGCACAACAAAAACATAGTACATACCGTGTTTGGCGGACATGTCTCACCATCTAGAGAGGAACAGTCTGTCTATGCCATATCTGAGGGCCCGCCAAATGTCATTACTTTCACGGATGCAGACTACGAGGGCATCAATCCCAATCACACCGAGGCGCTAGTCATATCCCTAGGCATTGCTCAGAATGAAGTAAAAACTGTCCTGGTTGACAACGGGTCCTCTGTCGACATTTGTTTCCAACACACCTGGGACAGACTGAAACTAAGCGACGAAAAGCTAGAAACATGTACTGACGAGACACCTCTCTACGGTTTTGGCCATAACGTCGTTCCAATAGCGGGCATTGCACGGCTCCCTGTCTACTTTGGGGAATCTCCCAGGCAAGTTTGCAAAATCATCAAATTCTATGTCATTAACACAGCCTTTTCCTACAACATGATCTTGGGGAGACCCACATTGAACTTGTTAAAGGCAGTTACCTCTACCCCTCATCTCAAAATCAAATTCCCTACTTCAAATGGGATAGGAGAAATCAAAGGGGATTTCGAAACCTCCAAAAGGTGCTACGGCATTGCACTTACCTTGGAAAAATCCGAACCCAGCAATGTCAACAGAGAAAGAGCTCAAAGCAGGAGGCAAGCAAAAAGACAGAGGCACGATGCAAACCAACGTGCCAACAACAAAAGGAGAAAAGAGGTACAATTTATTGACGGGCATGATCCGTTGACAGAAGACCCGCCAAGAATTGATGCCAATCTAATGAAATGTCTCAAAAGAGAAGAAAAACCGCCAATAACCCCAGCGGTACTGACAGAGAAAATAGAAATCATACCCGGAGACACAAACAAGACTGTCGGTATAGGCGCGGGTTTGGATTCAATCTTTAAAAAGGGTCTTACAGACCTCTTGAGAAAATACGCGGACATCTTCGCGTGGAGTCCAAAGGATATGCCAGGATTAGATGAGTCCGTGGCAATCCATAAGTTAAATGTGGATCCGGACAAAGCACCAAAAATACAGAAAAGAAGAAACTTTGCACCAGAGCGATAGCGGGCCATTGATATTGAAATTGACAAACTCTTGGATGCAGACTTGATCTGCGAAGTCACCTACCCTAAGTGGATCGCAAATGTGGTATTAGTAAAGAAAGCTAATGGGAAGTGGAGGATATGCGTCGATTACACAGACTTGAATGCAGCATGCCCGAAGGACCCGTATCCTCTTCCTTCAATAGACCAACTCATTGATGCTACAGCGGGTCATTTAATGCTAAGTTTCATGAACGCCTACTCAGGCTACAACCAAATTAAAATGACTCCAGAAGACAGGGAGAAAACAGCTTTCGTTACACATGGGGGGGTATATTGTTACAAAGTGATGCCTTTTGGATTAATCAATGCCGGTGCCACCTTCCAAAAAACCATGAATAGAATCTTCAGCAAACAGTTGGGCCGGAATATGGAGGTATATGTGGACGATCTCATAGTGAATTCTCTCTTAACGGCTTCCCACCTCCAAGACTTGGAAGAATGTTTTTCCACCCTCCGAAAACACAATATGAGACTCAACCCAGATAAATGTGCATTCGCACTTGACGCTGGCAAATTCCTTGGCTTCTTAGTATCACACAGAGGCATCGAAGCCAACCCTGAGAAAATAAAGGCCATAATCGACATGCAACCACCCAAAACCTTAAAGGACATACAAAAACTAACGGGGAGGTTGGCCGCCTTAAGAAGATTCATAGCAAAATTAGCAGACAGATGCCTTCCATTCTTTGATACCTTGAAGGGGGCAACAAAAACTAACAAAATATCTTGGACGGCGGAATGCCAAAAAGCCTTTGAAGATCTCAAAACTTATCTCTCCTCTGCTCCACTACTTGCGGTCGCAGCCCCCTCAGAGCCGCTATCACTTTACTTATCCGCAACAGACAAAGCCGTGGGGGCGGTGCTTATCAAAGAAGAAAACAGTGAGCAAAAACCAGTCTACTATGTCAGCCAAGTGCTCAAAGATGCGGAAACCCGCTACCCCAATGTCCAAAAGTTTGCTCTAGCTTTGGTCATGGCAAGTAGAAAATTGCGACATTATTTTCAAGGGAGACGAATCAGAATCATCACAGACCAACCACTAAGAAAAATACTTCACAAACCGGATTTATCAGGTAGATTGATCAACTGGGCGATAGAACTCGGTCAATTTGATCTTAAATACATACCAAGAACCGCCATCAAGGCACAAGCATTGGCTGATTTTATGGTTGAATGTTCATTCTTGACAACTGAAAAAGAAGCACCCGCAAAGACCATCACAACCGCGGCCAGCAATTGGCAGTTGTATGTAGATGGTTCCTCTACGAACACCCGTTGCGGAGCAGGGCTCATTCTGACTAGCCCTGACGGTTTTCAAGTCAAACAAGCCATACAGCTAAACTTCAGAGCCACAAACAATCAAGCAGAATATGAAGCACTTTTGGCCGGTTTAGCATTGGCAAAAAACTTACAAGTAAAAAAGATAACCATCTATAGCGACTCACAGCTGGTCGTTCGACAAACAACAGGGGATTATTCAACAAAAGATAGCAATCTTAGCAAATATCAGGAATTAGTTCAGACAATGCTAACTCAGTTTGAAGAATACTCTCTTGAACAAATAGACAGGATGGATAACACAGTTGCGGATATGCTATCTAAATTAACTCAAGGTGAGAGAGTAGAAGCGGACACGGTTTACTTTGAAGAATTAACCGTCCCAAGTACAAGCAAACTGGATATCCTGGAAATAAACCCGCCAAGGGATAGTTGGATGACTCCTTACATCCGTTATCTGGAAAATGGCACACTACCAGATGACAGACTCAAAGCAAAAATAGTCAAATCACAAGCAACAAAATACTTTCTTCAGGAGGGCACCTTATACAAGAGAAGTTTTGACTCCCCTATACTTAAATGTGTCGACGAGGAAGAAGCCCTATATTGCATAAGAGAAGTCCACGAAGGCATTTGTGGCGATCACATGGCCGGCAAGGCATTGGCACACAAAATACTCAGACAAGGCTATTATTGGCCAAAAATGCACAAGGAATGCAAAAATTTCACTCAAAAGTGCCGCCAATGTCAACTATTTAGCAATATGTCTAGAAAATCTCCAGCACTTCCGGCGGCCATCCTATCCCCTATACCTTTTGCAATTTGGGGCATCGACATAATGGGTCCATTTCCAAAAGCCAAAGGTGACTTGCAATACGTTATGGTCGCCATTGATTACATGACAAAGTGGGCGGAAGCGAAAGCCCTTAAGAACATTACACAAGATGACGCCATTCGCTTTGTTGAAGAACAAGTCATCACAAGATTTGGAATCCCAATAATACTCATATCTGACAACGGTACGCAGTTTGTGGGGTCAAAATTTACTAAATTCCTATCCGACCACGGGATCAAACATAAGAAAGCATCTGTTTGCCATCCTCAAAGCAACGGACAGGTTGAAGTAACTAACCGCATCATCGTTCGAGGTCTAGAGAAAAGACTGACTACTTCAAAGAGGAAATGGCCTTATGAGTTACCCAACGTTCTTTGGGCTTATCGCACATCACCCAGGACAAGTACTGGGGAATCTCCTTTCAAATTAGCATTTGGCACAGAAGCACTTGCACCAATCGAAATTGGTTCACCATCCTACCGTGCCCTCAATTTTGAAGAGGAGGCAAATACTCAGGGACTCAAAACAAATCTTGACCTTCTGGATGAAGTCAGAGAGGCCGCTGTCGAAAAAATGACCGCTTACAAAGAAAAAACTAAAGAATTTTTTGGGAAAAGGGCTAGAATCAAAGTCTACGTAGAAGGCGACTTGGTTAACAGAGCGACTGAAGCATCCGATCCCAGACATACTGGCAAACTTATGCCAAAATGGGAAGGACCCTACAAAATCATCAAAGTACTCAGGCCGGGTTCTTACAAGCTAGCTTACCTCAATGGAACTGAGGTTAACAACACATGGCATGGTGACAAGCTACGTAAATACTATCAATAGATGGCTGAAACAGTCATTTTTCTGTATCTTCTCTGAAATCAAGGAAGCTATGTTTTCAATGGAATACTTTTGCAGAAAAACGGTCTACATTTACAATACTAGCAACCATTACACAATTACACATTGCAAATATTACAAAGTCCCTCTGCGGACATTTACACAAGTTACACATTGCAAATATTACACAGTCCCTCTGCGAACATTTACACAAGTTACACATTGCAAATATTACAAAGTCCCTCTGCGGACATTTACACAAGTTACACATTGCAAATATTACACAGTCCCTCTGCGGACATTTACACAAGTTACACATTGCAAATATTACAAAGTCCCTCTGCGGACATTTACACAAGTTATACATTGCAAATATTACAAAGTCCCTCTGCGGACATTTACACAAGTTACACATTGCAAATATTACACAGTCCCTCTGCGGACATTTACACAAGTTACACATTGCAAATATTACAAAGTCCCTCTGCGGACATTTACACAAGTTACACATTGCAAATATTACACAGTCCCTCTGCGGACATTTACACAAGTTACACATTGCAAATATTACAAAGTCCCTCTGCGGACATTTACACAAGTTACACATTGCAAATATTACAAAGTCCCTCTGCGGACATTTACACAAGTTACACATTGCAAATATTACACAGTCCCTCTGCGGACATTTAAACAAGTTACACATAGCAAATATTACAAAGTCCCTCTGCGGGCCATTACACAATTACAAATCCCAAATTCTACACAATCCATCTGTGGACAGTTACTACAACACTGTTTACAAACATTACGATAAACATCAGCGGAAAACTGCAGATTTACAGTTGGAAATTTTGCAAAGTTATCAACATCTTACAAGTCTTGCAACAAAAGACGGAATCTTGAAACAAAAGTTACAAAAGCTGTTTATTGCGGCCAATCGACAGCAAACTATCAAAGCATAAGTGCTCAATACTCCAAGAAAGTGCCAAGTCCCCTAAACGGGCATAAAGACAGCTGTGAATTTCAATCTACGATTTTCAACAGGAAACGATCAAGTCCCCTCGACGGGCACTTACTACAGCAAAAAACCGCCAAGGGACGAATACTACAAACAATCTACAACGATATGTCTACACACTACACAAATATGAAGGCAACATGACTCAAAACAGAACGAAAGCGGAAAACAACTGGATGCAAGGGATAAATCAATATTTTATTCATAAATTTGTTTTCTTACTAGCATGTTATTACAAGGATTATAGATTCCTACATCTAAAAATCCTTCATGCCTGGGAAGCTTCACTCTTGCCATTCGCGCCCTTCTTGTCAGAGCTTTCACCCTGAGGAGGTGCGCGAAAACTGAAGTTGATTGCATCCGTCTCCGGTGCATTCTTGGCTTCCTCTGCAGCACGCGTGCGAGCAATTTTCCGAGCATGCTTACGGCATTCCTCAGCATTGTACAAGTCACCATCCTCCTCAAACTGCTTGGCAAGGGATAGCCAGAGATTCTTACTGTCCTTCGACAGAGAACGCTCCCGTGCCCCGCCGAAGGGACTGAAAAATTCGTCCATCTTTGAAAGATCCATGAGATTTTATAACAAGAAGAATTCTTTCGACAAATGAAGAAGGGAATGATCGAAATCAATAAGCAAATTATCCTATTTATAGGGGGGTAAATGAAGATTAAGCCCATTACCGGTCAACAAATTACAATCCCCATGCAGAAAGAAGTAAAGACACAGTCAAATTATTTTGACTCCCATGCAGTATTAAATGCTGAAGACAAACTCCCACAGTCAAAATCACAAATTCAAGGTAACCATTTTCCCACGCATATTTACTACAAACTTTGACACAAAAATACAAACACAAATTCAGTTATAGTTTGAAGCAAAATTACCCAAATCACAATCACAAAACCCTCAAAACAAGATGTTTCACAATCACACAGCAGACATGCCCGCTGAGTGATTCCAAAACAAATCAGACAGAAGTTCTTAGCTATAGTTACAAAAATTAAACTAAGTCCATCGGGACCCGCTCAAGGGACCCTCCATACCCCTTAGCGGTATCGCATCTTCATCTTCACTATCATACGCAGTAGCTATGGCACTAAGGGGCTCGATCGCAACATCAGACTCACCGGGCGTCCCGCTATCATCTGTCAAATTGGTCCCAACAGTTGCAATATCCACTTGCTCCCTTTCACTCTCAACAGGCTTCACAATGCCATCCATTTCAATATTACTTTCAGTATGAACGCCCGCTACCGTCGCCAATGGAATCGCACCTTCTATAACCAAAGTGCTCTCAGCGGCCTTGAGGCTTTCCTTTACGACCATCTCACTATCAGCGGTTTCTGCACCCATGGCAACAACAGCCACATCAGACTGGCACCCAACGCTCTTTCTTTCAGTTTTACCAAGGCGGGCCTTCAGGGCTCTGGCTTTACGCTTGGATTTCTTCACTTTTGCCTTCAGCCTTGCGATCTCGGTTTGAAGGTGGCCAATCTCAGGCTGATTCTGGGCGGGATCCTGCCGTTCTATAGCAACCTTGGCAGCCTCAGCCTTCACAATTTCAGCAAACTCAACACTACTTCTGAACTTTAATATGGCATCGGCCTCAGTTGGACGAGAATCCAGATGAGCCTCAGCCTCCTCAGCACGCTCTTTCTCAAATTTAAGTGAAGCGGTCAAATTCTTCACTTGCTCAGACAAAGTAGCATTGGCAGCCTCAAGTTCTATCTTGTCTTCCGCCAAAAAACGCCTCAAGTCAGCACTATACTCATAGCTTGCTTTAAAGTCATTTCTCTCAATCTCGATCTCATGTAAAGCCCTGGCAGCGTTATTTTTCAGATATTTCTCAGCAGATAGCTCCTCCTCCAATCCTTTGATCCTCTGTTTCAAAGCAATGTTGCTAACACGGTACATGTTTCCACGAGCCATCAAACCTGTATACATACACTGATTCTACAAAACACAAACACACAAAAAACATACACCTTACCAACGGATATATTCATATCAACTCTACAAAAATATCAAAAAAAAAACAAACACAAAATACTTACCCGTGCAGCATATTTTTGGGACAAACGGCACATCCGTTCCCAACTCAACTCATTCATTCTCACAAGATCATCATCGGTCATAGAATCAACAGAGAAGGTATTGGGCCCAGATTTAAAAAGAAACCCATAGCCTGGGCGGGACCCAACTTCTATGTCATTTACCTCATCATCACTACTTGTGTAGAACACTATTTCCTCCTCACCATTATCACCACCATCCTCAGAACCATCCTCGGAACCATCCTCAGAACCATCCTTGGAACTATCCTCAGAATCATCTTCGGTATCTCCTTCACAATAATCCTCACCATCATCCTCGCTATCAGCATCATCCGGCTCATTCTCAACGGGTTCCTCCATAACAACAGTATCATCAGCAGCGGCCTCACTCACCATAGTAGGTTCAACGTTTCGAAGTATTAGCCTCTGCAACAGATTTCCTCTTCGAACGACGCAGAGGAATTTCAGGACTCTCATTACCGGTCACTTCCGTTACTTTCACTGCTGGTTCTTCATCTCTCTCAGCGGCCGGTTTCTCGCCGCTCTCAATATCTACACTTACTTGGCCTATGGCAGAATCCACCTGGACAGGCTTAACAACGGAGTCGCGTCCCTTCCTTTGCATAGCGACCTCTGCACTTGGCCCGCGAGTATCAGAATCCCCAGCACTATCCCCGACTGTATGCGAGACACTGGTCCTCCTAGCAACAGAACCATCACTTTCACTCTCAGAATCAACAGCAAAATCTCTATCAACAAATTCCTCATCTTCCATCCCAACGTCCCTATCAGCGGACCTCTATGTTTCGTCTTCAATAGCATACTCATCACCTTGGGCATCTTGCAGATTTGACTCCAAAGGCATATCCCTTCTCCGTGCGGACATATCACCCAACAATTCGGACAAAGACTCGTCCTCAGAATTTAGACCTTCCCCAGTTTCTTCTTGCTCAGATTGCACGTTACTAACAGGCACTTCTTCCTCAGCAACAACGGGCTCCTCAGACTCAACCCTCTCCGAAGTCTCCGCACCAGCACCTTGCCCTGAAAGATCAAAGGCATCTATGATATTTTCAACGGCAAACATCCCGCGAACCCGCTTAGGCCTGGGCGGTTGTAGAAGCATAAAATCAGCATACATCTTAGCCTTGTGCTCTATAGACAAAGTGGGATGAGGATCCAGCTCCGCTTTACGGGGATCCAACACTACAAAAATACACAACAGAACTTCAAATAAAGAAAATTTACAAAAAAAAACAAAGGATAAAGACAAAACAGGGACTTACAACAATGTCTTCTCAAATCAGCCGGGTCAATCAAATTCGACTCGGTCCATACCTCACCCAACGCCTTGACCAGCTTAACTAAAAAATCTATCTCCACCTGGCTGAGACGGTTACGGTCCGTCTTATAGGCACACTCCACTTTCTTCACAAAATTCTTGTGCCAGGCAAACTCCCCGCCACCAACTACCAGAAATTCTTCTTGCCAACCCGCCATGCCCTTGGGAAATACAAATGGGCGGTATCCATCCAGAGCTTTTCCAATACGAGTTTGAGACTTAACAAACTGAAGCTCATAAAAAGGTTTTGCACGGCTGGCTTTAACATCAAATAAATAGAAGAAAGCCCTAAATGCCGGCTGCTTGTTCAACGCCTCGTTGCTAGCTATAAACCAGTTAATAGCCCTTATTGAATTGGGAGACATCTGAGCCAACGGACAGCGAAAGTACAATCGAAACAAATCCATCAGAAACTTGTGAGGTGGGAACCGTAAACCCGCCCTGAAATGACTTACGGGAATACAGACGGAGTCATCATCAAAACGATGGTACAACTTCTCACCGGGTCCCGGCCGTCTCCAGAAATATCCATCTTCGATTCGAAACATCCTTTCAACATAAGCACCCCAGTCATCACCTCTAAACGTGCTGTCCTGTTGTAAATGAGCAAATTCGGCAAATTTAGCATCCATATCTGCTTTCGAATATGGGGTTGGCAACACATTGCTCGCCCGCCATAGACTCTCGGAACTTTCAAAGTATTGATAGCGGTTTCTCCGCAAAACGGCTGTGTAGCTCAACGGACCAATGTCCGCCCAACGACCGTACATGTTTACTAATGGTCTTCTCTCACCAGTAGCGGGATATACAAATTCATCACCCATCTGCGGAAAAGGGCACAATTATTCAGATAATACCGCTAACAGCAGAGCTCGCCATCACAAAGGTCTGGTACACACATATATTTTTTAACAACTTTTTATTCTACAAATCAAAACAAACAATTCACATTCCATTCCCTCCACAAACAACAAAACCCTAGAATCGTAAACCAGTATACACAACACATATGGAATATATACACATATATATACAAGTTACAACCACCTCACGAACACTACCAAATCAAACTGCCATTTTCACACAAATCGCAAAATGGATCAAAACTACCAAAATCCAAATACCAGATACCGAAACAACAAACAAAAACTTACAGACTACTAACCTTTACAGATTACACAATCAAACCACATTTACAAATACTCGAAACATGCAAACCAAGGACATAAACACAAAACCCACTCATATATACCACAATAACAATGACTTAAAGGACAAATTATATGATGAAAAGAAACAGAAATCACAAAAGAAAAGAAATAAAGAAAGCATACCTCAAATCAGGAGGTTGTATATGGCTTCAATGGTAGAAATCCTCGACAAAATCGGTACAAGGGTAGCAACGTACTCGACGAAGACAAAGAAAATGGAGAGAAAAAAGTTGAGAAAGACAGTAAAACCTTTAACAAATGATACACAAACCCATCTTTTATACGCGTGCGGCGCGTGTAATGGGGGTTAAAAACTTGCAAACAATTCGTGGATGGCTATGATTGGTCCACGTCACTCTTACAGCCGGAAGTAACTGCCTCGTTTCCAGCAAAACTGCCCACTAAGTCTTAACTTCCCACTCACTCCTGACACATTACATCACAAAGGTACATTCTCTTTCCACCCAAAGGTCACTTCTCATTAATACGAACTACAACTTATCATTTCACTTATTATTGACATTTAAAATTATTCCATCATTTATTTCGAATTTCTCATTTATTACCAATTATTACATTTATTATCAAGCGTTACAAAAACGTTTCAAATAGCACACCCGTCAAGCACATGCACCCGTTAACAAACCTTCACATATTTTCACAAATTTTTTCTAACTCCTAAGTGTTGTCCGCCAACACTTGGGGGGCATATTTTCACAAATTTTTTCTAACTCCTAAGTGTTGTCCGCCAACACTTGGGGGGCATATTTTCACAAATTTTTTTCTAACTCCTAAGTGTTGTCCGCCAACACTTGGGGGGCATATTTTCACAGATTTTTCCAACTCTTAAGTGTTGTCCACCAACACTTGGGGGGCACACAAGGTATCATTTTCAAAAATTTTCTCAAGCATTACGGTATCTTTAGTTTCTCCTCTTCCTGTCCGCTAACCCGCACAGAAGGAGTGGGGGGCAATGATAGGTACCCGCTGTAAGCTTACAGCGGGCATCCACTGTAGCAGCACCAACCCGCAGCCCGCCATTGCATCTCCACCTGTAACAAATATTCACCAATTACACATGTGTCATTTCATATTATCTTTACTAAATTGTTCCACTTGACAGACAAATATCTTTACATAAATACTTGTGCAAAAATATCTTGTTATCTTGCTCACTAAGGCAGGGGACCATAAAGGTATTTAAGGGAACACAGAAACATTCAACTATAGCAAAAGCGGCAGTGTTAGAATCGAGGTATGTGGGAAAGAGACACTAATCACTATTCCAATAGTGGCTCACTATAGCTTTAACGGCATAACAAGTGGGTCACCAAGTGGGTGAACAGTGATTAGAAGATCCAACCTATAAATACCCCCATTCTACACAAGGTAAGATATACAATTACAAGAGCACAAAATTATTACTCATTTCTCTCCTTTCACACAGATACATTTTCACCCGTTTCGATTATTATTATTTCGATTACTGATTCTCACACCGGAGGTGCTTGACGGCCACCACCCCCGGCAAGCATTGTTTTGCAGATACCCGAACTCAGGCGAAGTATCCCGGAACAGTGTTCAGAACAGTGATCGGAAGCCATTAATCGGCCGTGAGAATTATCACAGATACCGAGAAAATTTATAATTTAAAGTACAAATGTAAAAAGTGTTTTACATTTGGCAAATCAAAATCCGAGAACGTCACATGAAATATTTTTAATCGATTTGAGAAAATTTATAATTTAAAGTACAAATGAAAAAAGTGTTTTACATTTGGCAAATCAAAATCCGAGAACGTCACATGAAATATTTTTAATCGATTAGGTTACTGCAAACAGGCTCAAGGCCTATTAACAAGAACATAGCAGAACAGAGCGAGAGTCGCTGTGCCAAAACTTACAAGAAGCCAATCGTACGTAAAAATGTTGAAGGGCAGTTTGGGCTTCCGATTTATTTTTAATGCTAATGGTAATGGTGGAAGAGTCTGTTTTTACTCCACTACTACTAATGCAACTTTGGAACAGTACTGTTATAATTGTCATAGGCCATGTTTGTTTTAGGGGATTATAATTCTTGGAAAATTACGCTATCTTTCTTAAATTTAAAGAATTATAATCTCATGGAAGTATATTGCTACCATCTTTTTGATTCATTTTTATGGGATTATAGGACCTAAACCGTCTTTAGGTATTATAATCCCATGGAAGTGAACTAAAACAATTATCAAAATGTGAATTCATGGGATTATAGTCCCTTACATTTGGGATTTATAAGGTAATAATTTAGGGATTATAATCCCTTGAAACAAACATGGCCATAAGGTTCGATCACCGGGGACTCGAAAGCTCGACGGTGCAGCAATGTGGCTCGTTAACGGTGTTGCAACCCTGTTTTTCGCGTCGTTGGATCGGTGTTCTTGCATTAGAATTGGCACTTGTGAAGATGAAGATGGTGATGATGCTGGTGACAAGCCGTTGATTTCGAACAGTGGAAATTTGTACGGTGGCTCTAGTACTAGTTGCGGTACCAGGAGGAGGATCAAATGTGTATATTATGGGAGGAGGTTAAAACTTAAAAGCAAAGGTAAGGCCTTTTCTGTATGTGAAATGTGAAGGTAAATGGGTATTTGGAGTGATGGAGTTTGGATGTGAATTTCTGGCTCGTTTCTGAACTTTTCTCAACTATGGAAATTGGCTATGCTTTCTATCAACAATATGATGTGTCCAGTATCTGTATGTATCGGTGGAAAAAAGTCTGTTGATTTATGTTTTGTTGAATCTTTTTTATTATTGTAAAACCAAATTTAATATGAATGTAGTATTTATTTAGTTTTGTACTTTTTACTCCTATACTTTCAAATATTTAATGCTTGATTTAATTTCACCACATAGTTAAAATTAATCAAGAATCATTGATTTGATTTTTTTAAAAAGCTATACTCTATATTAATGTGCAAAACCATGTTTTAATTGTACACAATAGTGCCAAAATACCAAAGTACCAAGGTACCAAATTTTTTTTTTTTTTTTTTGCCAAGGGTACCAAATTTGGTTATCACTTAACTCGGGGTTCGATTTCTTCCAACTACATAATTATACAAGATTTATTTATTTAATTTAATTTCTTTAATTCCACCCCGTGTTCGATTCCCTATAACCACATAATTAAAATAACGTATATTTGTTATATACTTTTATAATTCAATTCTTTACATGTGTATATTTAAATAAAACTTATTAATTATATTTATTTATTTATTTATACAAGTTTATATTTAAATAAAATTTATTAATTATATTTATTTATTAATCTATTTTAATTTTTTTAATTTCACCCGTATTCAATTCCCTATAATTACATAATTTAATACTCCGTAGTATTTATTTATTATATGTTTTTATCATTCAAATTTTTACAAATACATATTAAAATAATATTCATTAATTATATTTATTATCGATAATTTACATGTGCCCGCTCAGCCCGTGCTTTGCACGGGTTATCGGCTAGTATATATTAAATAAATACTTTAATTCATATAATTAAAAATTCTAATTTTAATTATGTAGTCAAACTTCAAAAAATGTGTCGGAAATATTCTTCTCATCAAGCAAATATTCTCGATGGTGCAATTTTATGCATTATTGGGCACCAATCAGATCATCGCTTAAAAAACAAATCATCGCACCAAAATAAAGATTCAAAATATTTTGAATGTTTTCTTATATATTGATCGAAAAATATGAATATAAGTAGTTAATAAACTTGAACCAATGTGCATGAATAATGCGGATATCGAAATGTTGTGAAATGTCGAATGCACATTTTACTAACCGGAGGAGTCACGGCCTTTCATTTTGATTAATTATACAAGGCTAACAACTGCGACAAGTGGAAATATAAATAAAAAGATCATCCAAAAGAAGAAAACGTAAAATTGAGATGAAGTTGTAGCCAGGGGCGGAACCGGGGGCTGGAGCCCCGGCTAGAGTACAAAAAATTAGTAGATTTTTTTTTAAGCCCAGGGCATTTCCCGGATGCCTGATTGTGTTTTGTTCTTGACATCAAAACTATTTTAATCTCGGATGATGACCTGATTGTGCTTTGTTCTTGACATCAAAACTATAGTCCAGATAGTAAAAATAAGTCACAAGCTCAACTGTCTCATCCCACTCTCGCTCTCTGCCTTCTTTCGATTGTTTTTTGACATCAAAACTATAGTCCAAGTAGTAAAAATAAGTCATTTATAGTCCAAATAGTAAAAATAAGACATTTATAGTAGCAACATTGTCGGATCCAGAAAATTTTCCCGTCGATGAAAATAGTGTCGGATCCATAAATTTTTTTTCGCCGGTGTCACTAAACTATTTAAGCCCCGCCTAGATTCATGTTCTGGTTCCGCAACCGGTTGTAGCGGAGAATGAGAGATAGGAGAAAACTAATGAAATTAGATGTGAATAATAACATGTTGTTTAATGTTAATGGTAATGTAGGATTGCTGTAATTTTGTACTTTTTACTCCTATACTTTTAAATATTTAATGCTTGATTTTATTTCACCACATAGTTAGAATCAAGAATCATTGATTTGAATTTTTTTAAATATAAATATTAAATAAATACTTTTATTCATAAAAGTAAAATTTTAAAGATTCTAATTTTAATTATATGGTCAAACTTCCTAAAAAAGTGTGAAAAAAAAAAAAAACTATAATATAATAAATATCATTAATGTTTTTGATATTTTATGAAGGAGTATAATTTTTTCATATCGAAATAAAATAATTCGTCCTGCACCGGTGTCTCAGCTGGTTAAGGCTAGTCCCTTTGGGACTTACTACCCCGAGGTCCCAGGTTCGATTCCAGCAGAGCGCATGGAGATAAGCGGGACACCCAAGTTTAATCGTGCCTTTGAGACTTACCATCCCGAGGTCCCAGTTCAATTCCAGCTGAATGCATGAAGATAAGGGGATAAAACTAAGACGAACTAACCTTTAATCTGCGAACATGTTTTTAGTTCTAAGTTCTAACAATTTGCGTATCTTATAAATCTGTAACACCCGAATTCAATCAAACTGGAAAGTACTGAACACCAAACAAGATTTTGATATTGCTTGATTCGTGTGTTGTACTTGTTTATGAACAGGGCAGGGGATCTGGTTTCAGGTTTGATTGATTACTCGCGTATTTCTAAGCGGCGTGAACTCCTCTAACAAATATTCTCAATGGTGCGATTTTATGCATTATTGGAAACCGTTCAGATCATCACCTAAAAAAAAATCTTCATACCAAAATAAAGATTCAGAAATTTTTAAATATTTTCTCATATATTCATCGAAAAATATGAATATAAGTCGTTAATAAACTTGAAACAATGTGCATGAAATTAATAATACTGATATCGAAATGTTGTGAAATGTCGAAGGAGGAATCATGGCCATTCCATTTTGATTATACAAAGCCTAACAACTGTGACAAGTGGAAATATAAATAAAAATATCATCCAAAAGAACCAACGTAGAATTGAGATTAAGTTGTAGCAAGAATGAGAGATTGGAGAAAACTAATGAAATTAGATGTGAATAATGTTTAATGTTAATGTTTTGATCAAGATTTAAAGTTTCGGCGGAAAAAAGTTGGTAGATTTATGTTTTGTTGAATCTCTTCCCTTACCAATAAAACTATAAAATAAAGAATAGTATAAATTGATTGTAAAACGAAATTTAATATGAATTTAGGATTGATTAATAGTTTTGTACATTTTACTCCTATACTTTAAAATATTTAATGCTTGATTTTACTTCACCACATAGTTAGAATCAAGAATCATTGATTTGAATTTTTTAAATATGGATATTAAATAAATGTGCGATGGTGGCCATTTTGGCCGGAAAGAATATAGTATGAAAATGTGCGAGATTTAGGGGGTGTATTCATCCGTGATTTTGAAGGATTTTTGATAATTCATGAATTTTAATGAATTTTTGAAATTCATGAATTGTTTAAATTTTACAAAAAAATCTTGTAAAATTGATGTAGAGTCATTGAGATTTGGAATTTTTTTTTAGAAATCCATCAAAATCATATTGATTTTTGCAAGATTTCAAAATTTATAAAAACAACTAGCAAATCCACCAAAATCCATAGATTTTAATAAATCTAAAAAATCCATGGATTTTTGAATACCATCATATTTAAATTGATTATTTTAAATCCAGATTGAATACACCCAGATTTTAAAAGACTTCTTGAAATCCTAATTCAATACCCTCGGATTTTAAATGACATTTTGAAATCCAAATTGAATACCTCAAGATTTTAATGGATTTAAAAAAAGGGAAATGCTATGTTCCCCAAATTTTTATCCCAAATTTCTTTCCCAAATGACATGGCAAGTAATTATTGGTTATAATTATAATGGGCCATCCAAAAATCCAAATTGAATACCCCTAGATTTCTAAAATCCCTCAAAATCCTTCAAAATCCCAATTGAATACACCCCCTAGTCTACTAGATATTTCTCGTCTTTATTTTAATATAATTTAAATTCATTATTAATTTGAAACGAAAGTAGTATCTTTAAATCGAGCTGGGATCCTCTTTCTCCTTCCTCCATGTCCCCTTTGTGTTTCCTCCTTTTTCTAATACAAAAAGAGTGTCCATGCAGGCCCATTTTAATAAATAATTATTATTTATTAAAATGGGTCCGTAGGGACACTCTTTTTGTATTAGAAAAAAGAGGGGACACAAAGGGGACATGAAGTAAGGGGACAGAGGATCTGGACCTCTTTAAATCATGTAGCTTAATATTGAAGATGTATAGGATCATAATAAATCTTAATTTGCTAGTAATTTTTTTTGACAAAAATTTAATTATTTTTGAATGTTCACAATTTACAACACGGTACAAAGTTTAACAATTAAAATCGTACTTGGTGGAAGACATGATTGACAATCTAGGACAAAATTAACAGTTGCTGTCTAAAGCCTTTTGTACTCCCTCCATCCTCTTTACATGGTGGCTGAGCACGGAGGTCAAGGATAGTGGGTATAAAGTGAATGTAATATTGTTAAAATAAATGAAGTAATAGATGTAATAGTAATTTTATTGTTAAAATAAGTGAAGTAGTGTGTGTAATAATGATTTTATTGTTAAAATAAGTTAAGTAGTGGGTGAAATAATGTAAAGTATTGTTAAAATAAGTGAAGTAGTGGGTGTAATAGTGTTAAAACTTACTATTTTGAGTAATGTAAAGAAATGGTGGGATGGTCCAAAAAAAGAAATTGTAAAGAAATGGATGGGACAAAGGAAGTAATATACATTTGTCTGATACAGTGATACGAAATTCACCTTTGTAAATTCCGAAAAAGCTCAAGGGCATAAATCGAATTATCTTACTATAATCATTGATTGCTACATGCAACATTTTTTAAAGCCCATATAAACTTTTTTTTTTTTGAGTAATCGGATAATTCATTAATAGAAAGCCATAAGGCATCTACATAAACAGTCGAGTCGAACAAACAAAATACAGAAACAATCACTGATTTTAAGCCATACGGCATCACGTGATTTGTTGAAAATGGTATTTACACAAACTTCGCCACTTCCGCTTCCGTCGAAACCGGTTTGAGCTATCAACCGAGAATGCAATCCCCTAAAAGCTTTTATCACTAAATCAATCACCTTACTTACACAACTGGTGAGAAAAAACCAAAGCTCACACAAAACGGTGAGGAAATACCAAAACTCACACAAACGGTGAGGCATAAAAAACCAAACTTACAAATGCACAAATAAAATTAACTAAAACCAAGCCAATCCTAAGATTTGGGAAACAAAACCACAAGAACACGAAAACTCGGACCACTTTCGAGACCAAAATCTTTGGGAAGAACGAGAAATCCGGAGCTCCGAGGAATTGAGATCTAAGAAATAGAGGCCAAATCGGAAAAGGTTTTAAAACCTTAGATCCGAAAACAAACACACCAATCTTACCTAATAAAGAAAGATTTTTAGGGAAATCAAAACAAAGAAAGCAAGAAAATACAAGGAAAATTAAAGGTTTTGGGGCTTTCCACCGGTGGAGATCCGGTGGAAGCCCCGGCGATTGAAGAAAAAAAGAAGAGGGGCGGTGAGTTACAGAGAGAGAGAGAAGAAGAGGGGCGGCTGAAGTTGAAGTTTTTTTGAGACTCTAGTATTTGATTTATAAATTAAGCCCATATAAACTTGTATAAATTATTGTTCTTGTCACCAATGCTTGGATCTCAAACTCAATGACAGCTTGTGTTGTTGGGTATAATTAAACTACAGCACAACAATGAGGCAGTGATATATATATATATATATATTAAAACAAGAATAGGCAATAACCAAATAACAAAACAAATCACGAAGGCAAAACAAGAATATAATCAAAGACTGTATAATCACAAGAAAGGCAAGAATACTTATCTCTCACAGAAGATTTAGCAACTACTAATCAGAGAGAGAAGAACAGCTGAGTCACCAAGCCCTTCAAGAAGACTTGGCTGTTCTTGAAGAGAATATTGCCCCACTTACGTTGTGATTGGGTTGCAGCAATATCGCTTCCAGGAAAAAACAGCAACAGATCAAAGGGTTCACAAATACACCAGTGATCAACAGCGACCAACACCTCAGTTCGCCTAAGAATTATGTATCTAACTGTATGTATTGAGGGAGAACAGAGAAGAAGAAGTTCGTACAAGGGTTTTCCTTAACGTATCTCACTTCTCAACATTATATTTTCGATATATATAATACCCAAAAATAAAACGTAAGAGATATGCCTTAAAAGGAAAGTAAATATTCTGATTTAATTACATTAACTACAGCATCAGGATTTATCGTCAGTTACAGAAGCATCAGGATCTAATACCCGTCAGGATTATATATCCATCAGTATCACGATCTAACTATCATCAGGATCAGGATTTGATCAACATCAGGATCTGAATTCTAACCTCCATCAGGATTTGGTCCATCAGTATTTGATGTCTGACCTCCATCAGGATTCGGTCCATCAGTATTTGATGTCTGACCTCCATCAGGATTCGGTCCATCAGTATTTGATGTTCATTAATCCAAGTACCGATTCAACAGAATTACTACTGTAACAAATAAAGTCTGAATAACCTGTTAAATTAAATCAGTAATCTAATTTAAAATCAGTTGCACATCATGGCCTTAAAAACTTTCTCATGAGCATGAAACATATATCATGGCCATGATTTTCATCTGCAACCTGATTTCCCTTTTCAAATCTCCTTCTTTCAACTCAATTTATCTATGGATTCCACTAAGAAAATGTCTTAGATCCAAACATGAAAGTTTAAGTCCTCATTACAAGGAACAACCTTCACTTGTTAGTTTCCGGAAATGACATCAAGAACATATTATAAATATGCCTCAAACTTTCCATTTTCTAACAATCCCCCACGAATCCATACAGAAATTCAAATACACATCTATCCTCATCATGACTTGTTTTTCAGAGTAGGTACCCTTCCGGGTTTGATCCCTCATAAGTCCTCTACTTCGATGGCTACCGGATTCAGATGGAATGTTTCACTTTGAATCTTTATCCGTTTGGTGTAACCACACTCCATAGACGACGACAAGTCAAAGGCTATGGTGCCAATCAACGGCTTTGAGACATTAATGGTCATGTCTCGATCCTGTTCGTCGAATGCTTTAAGGACTAACCCTTTCCTCTAATTGCGACCAAACAATTACATTCGCTTAGCTGGGCATCTCCAGAGATGTACTGCTAGCATCTCGTCATATGACTTGACCCCATTCAGAGTTCAAATAACTCTTGCTATTCTAGCAGTTACAGTACCTTATAGCTTTACAGGGGATAGACTCCAGATACATAAGTATCAATCTATATAGTTTAAGGTACAAACCAACTCACCCTTACAACTTGTTATTACCACATTGAATACACTTTCGAGGGATCTCCTCTCATGTGTATTGGGTTCCCGTTGTAGATGAATTATTATGGGCTAACAGTCCCATCCCCAACCTAGACTTAAGGACAACAGCATGCTCAAGTCCCTTAGTCAAAGGATCAACTAGGCTTTCTTGAGTTCCAATAAACTCAAAATCAATAATCCTTTCAGACATTAAACCCCTTATAGACTTCAGTCTAACTTGGATATGTCTCTTTGTTTTAACATTATACTTCTTGCTGTTTATCTTATCGATAGTTGTACGGCTATCACAATGAACAGCAAAAGCAGGAAGTGGACGACTTACTACAGGTAACATTGACATAAGTCCATGTAACCATTCAGCCTCAGTCCCTGTGGCATCTAATGCACACAACTCAGCCTCAAAAGTAGACCGAGTTATAATAGTCTGTCTAGAAGACTTCCAAGACACTGCTCCACCCGCAAGGGTAAACAGGTATCCAGTCATTCCATTTGAACCAGACTTCTTAGCTATCCAACTTGCATCACTATATCCTTCTAGCACTCCAGGAAACCTCCTGTAATGCAAACCAAGATATATGGTACCTTTTAGATATCTAAGTACTCTATCAAGAGCATCCCAATGAGTCTTGTTTGGACAGCTTGTATATCTTTCTAACTTAGACACTGTATATGAAATATCCGGCCTAGTACCATTAGCAAGATACTGCAAACTCCCAATAATCTGAGAATACCTTAACTGAGACACAGGTACTCCTGAACTATTCTTGACAAGGGCAATTTTAGGATCATACAGAGTACTTGCGATTCTACAATTTGAATAACCATACTTCTCAAGTATAGATTTCTCTATATAATGAGATTGTGACAAGGTTATTCCATCAGTTGACTGAGTCAACTTGATACCAAGAATCACACTAGCCTCTCCCAAATCCTTCATATCAAAATGCCTTTTCAAGAACCTTTTAGTCTCGTTAATAATCTCAATATTGGTTCCAAACAACAAAATATCATCCACATACAGGCACACAATAATACATTCATTCCCTTTAACCATGTAATAGACACACTTGTCACTTTCATTAACTACAAATTCTGATTCTAAAACAGTTTCATCAAACTTTTTATGCCAGTCCCTTGGAGCTTGTTTTAAGCCATATATAGACTTGATTAACTTACATACTTTCCTCTCATTACCAGAGGCAACAAATCCCTCAGGCTGATCCACATAAATCTCTTCTTCAAGTTCACCATGAAGAAAAGCTGTCTTTACATCCATTTGATGAATGATAAGACCATGTACAGAGGCCAATGCTATAAGCATTCAGATTGTTGTCATTCTAGCAATTGGAGAGTATGTATCAAAGTAATCAATACCTTTCTTTTGCTTAAAACCCTTAGCTACCAGCCTAGCCTTATACTTATCTATTGAGCCATCCGGATTCATCTTCCTTTTGAAGACCCATTTACATCCTATAGTAGAACACCCAGGAGGTAGATCAACCAACTCCCATGTTCCGTTGGAAACAATAGAGTCAATTTCACTCTTTACAGCACCTTTCCAGTACCTAGATTCTGAAGAATCCATGGCCTATCGAAAGGTTAAAGGTTCATCCTCGATATTGTAAGTGATAAAATCACTTCCAAAATCCTTGACTACCTTAGCACGCTTACTCCTTCTAGGTTCCTCTACTTCATCAGGAGTAGAGCTACTACCAGGATCTGCCCCCACATTTGTCATCCTTTCCACATGATCAGGAATGGAACTCGATGTGTGAGTGGGATCATCATCAGAAATACCCTGAGGTATACCAGTCTTCATAAGAAATACATTCTCAAAGAATGTTGCATCACGAAATTCAACTATAGTGTAAGCCACTATTCCATCTATGTCAGATTTTAACAATAAAAATCTCATAGCTGTAGTGGTTTCAATATAGCCCAGAAAGATGCAATCAACAATTTTAGGACCTAGTTTCTTTATCTTGTGTTCAGGGACAAGTACCTTTGCAAAGCACCCCCACACACGAAGATACTTTAAGCTAGTCCTTTTCTCTGTCCATAATTCATAAGGTGTCTTGTCCATATGTTTCAGAGGAACTCTATTCAGAATATGGCAAGCCGTATTCAGAGCTTCCCCCCACATGTACTTAGGCAACCCAGAATTAATCAACATACTACTGATCATATCCTTAAAGGTTCTGTTCTTTCGTTCCACCACCCCATTAGACTCAGGTGTGTATGGTGGAGTTACCTCATGAACTATACCATGCTCTTGCAAAATTCATTAAACGAGTTACTCGTATACTCACCACCTCTATCTGATCTCAAACGTTTAAGTACTTTACCAGTTTGTGTTTCCGCTTCAGTTTTGAACATAATGAATTTTTCTAGTGCTTCATCTTTATGTTTAAGCAAATAAACATAACAATATCTACAACAATCATCTATAAAGGTAATGAAATATCTATTATGATCCTTAGTAAAAACACCACCAAATTCACATATGTCAGTGTGCACTAAATCTAACACATTTGAATCCCTAACCACATTATGAAAGGGTTTCCTAGTTTGTTTAGCAGTCACACATACTTGACATTTAGATTTCTTATCAATGGCATATTTTGGAATCAACTCTAAATTCATCATATTCTTTAGAGCACCAAAATTTAAGTGACCAAGACGTGCGTGCCACAAATCAGATGATTCAACACAATTAACAGAAGCAACAACATTATTATTAACAAAACTACCCAAAACAGGCTCAACATTTATTAAAAATAATCCATCCGACAAGTAACCTTTGCCAAAGAATACACCAGTATTTGTAATAACTACTTTATTACATTTCAAAGAAACTTCAAAACCATTCTTAACTAAACAACTTCCACTTATTATATTTCTACAAATATCAGGAACATGATGCACTCTAGTGAGGGATAGAACACGCCCAGAAGCGAACTTCAGGTCCACGTTTCCTATTCCAAGTACTTGAGCTGCACTAGCATTCCCCATCGTCACAGTCATTCCATGAGTCTGTTGATAAGATACAAATAGAGTAATATCAGTACAAATATGTACATTAGCTCCAGTATCAATCAACCATTCATGAGACGAATAAGTGGAAAGAAGTACAGGGTTGTAGGTCACATACCCGTTGTCAGTTTCAGAAGCAATAGCCTCACCAACAACCATGTTAACCGTAGGCCCACCAGTGGTTCCAAGCACAGTGTTAGCTTGTGCTCCCATAACAGGTTTCTTAGTTTTCTTTTCAGGACAGTCCTTGCTCCAATCACCAACCTGTCCACACGACCAACATGGTTTGTTTGCCTTTGGTTTCTTAGCCTTGTTCTTGTCCTTAGACTTAGTGTTTTCCTTCTTAGTGACAGTCTTTCTTTTCTGTCCTACAGTCACTACATTCACCTTCTAACTCCCAGCATGTTCAGTAGGCATCACATGTCCTTGCTTGGACTTGTGTTGCTCCTGCACAGAGATGTCCAACATCAGGTTTGTCCAAGTGATCTCTCTTTTTTGTCTTTTCAGGGAGAGTGCAACCTGTTCCCAAGACTTAGGGAGCTTTTCAATCACAGACATAACCTGAAACTTTTCAGGTAGGTCCATACCGGACTCCTTCAAAGCATGAACCAACATCTCAAACTCATGCACCTGCTCAGTCATGGATTTAGTATCCACCAGTTTAAAATCAAGGAACCTAGCCACAGAATACTTCTCCAACCCTTGCGAGTCAGTATTATGTGTCTGGTCAAGCTTCTCCCATAAGAGCTTAGAAGTGTAGGAGTCAGATGAATAAACATCGAACAGAGTGTTCGCTAAAGCTGCCAGAATAGCAGCCCTAGCCACCCCATCCTTTTCCTCCCACATAGTATAAGCCTTAGCAGTTTCATCTTTCTCCTTAACCACAACTGGTTTCTCATACTGCACCACCGGCCATAGACCCTTTACCGTTAGCCACAGTTTCATCTTTTTCTGCCAACGAGAAAAATCAACACCCCCACCGAATTTATCAGGCATTCCTGACAAATCAATAGGCTGTGGGAAACGGTACGTGGTCTAATCAATGGTGGGTACAACAACACCAGACCCAGAGCTAGTCTCAACAACATGAGTTTCAGTTTCATTAACCATCTTGTTAATTAACAATATATAACACAACTATTCTCTTCAAGATTGTTGGGTATAATTAAACTACAGCACAACAATGAGACAGTGATATATATATATATATATATATATATATATATATATATATATATATAGGGGGCTACTCCAATACAAACCTCCTTAAAATACAAACCTACAAACCAAGCATAATCTAATATTTCAAGCTAATCTAATGACCAAACTAGGGGTACCCCAATACAAAAAATGCTTAAAATAATTGGCTCTATCCAACAAAAAAAATAAAAAATAAAAAAAATTCACTGTTCACGTGATGACGTGGCAGTGGATTTCACTGGTTAACGGTGCTTCGCACCTTCTTGTACGGCGCTTCGCGCCTTTATCATTCTAAAGTTGTAAGGAACGGCAATCAATGGTAAAGGCAATAGATGATTGACGGGTGTGTCGAGAGCCTTCGGCCCTCATGACTACCTAACTCATCCGTTTACTGTCTTAAATGCTTCGCATTTCCACGGCAAGATTTTTTTTTTTTGAAATTTTTATATTTTTTTTGTTGGATAGAGCCAATTATTTTAAGCATTTTTTGTGAAGGTACCCTTGGCGGAAACCTTAGAATAGATGAAATATAATTAATTTAGTGTTGGTTTGTAGGTTTGTATTTTAAGAATGGTTTGTATTTGAGCACTTGCCTATATATATATATATATTAAAACAAGAACAAGCAATAACCAAATAACAAAACAAATCACGAAGGCAAAACAAGAATATAATCAGAGACTGTATAATCACAAGAAAGGCAAGAATACTTATCTCTCACAGAAGATTTAGCAACTACTGATCATAGAGAGAAGAACAGCTGAGTCACCAAGCCCTTCGAGAAGACTTGGCTGTTCTTGAAGAGAATATTGCCCCACTTACGTTGTGATTGGGTTGCAGCAATATCGCTTCCAGGATAAAACAACAACAGATCAAAGGGTTCACAAATACACCAGTGATCAACAGCGACCAGCACCTCAGTTCGCCTAAGAATTATGTATATAACTGTATGTATTGAGGGAGAACAGAGAAGAAGAAGTTCGTACAAGGGTTTTCCTTAACGTATCTCACTTCTCAACATTATATCTTCGATATATATAATACCCAAAAATAAAACGTAAGAGATATGCCTTGAAAGGAAAGTAAATATTCTGATTTAATTACATTAACTGCATCATCAAGATTTATCGTCAGTTACAGAAGCATCAGGATCTAATACCCGTCAGGATTATATATCCATCAGTATCACGATCTAACTATCATCAGGATCAGGATTTGATCAACATCAGGATCTGAATTCTAACCTCCATCAGGATTTGGTCCATCAGTATTTGATGTCTGACCTCCATCAGGATTCGGTCCATCAGTATTTGATGTCTGACCTCCATCAGGATTCGGTCCATCAGTATTTGATGTTCATTAATCCAAGTACTGATTCAACAGAATTACTACTGTAACAAATAAAGTCTGAATAACCTGTTAAATTAAATCAATAATCTAATTTAAAATAAGTTGCACATCATGGCCTTGAAAACTTTCTCATGAGCATGAAACATATATCATGGCCATGATTTTCATCTGCAACCTGATTTCCCTTTTCAAATCTCCTTCTTTCAACTCAATTTATCTATGGATTCCACTAAGAAAATGTCTTGGATATAAACATGAAAGTTTAAGTCCTCATTACAAGGAACAACCTTCACTTGTTAGTTTCCGGAAATGACATTAAGAACATATTATAAATATGCCTCAAACTTTCCATTTTCTAACAGCTTGTGCTACCTTCTTCAAGCACAGAGCAAATTCAGATCCATTGGAGCCTAAGGTTCGATCACCGGGGACTCGAAAGCTCGACGGTGCAGCAATGTGGCTCGTTAATGGTGTTGCAACCCTTTTTTTCGCGTCGTTGGATCGGTGTTCTTGCATTAGAATTGGCACTTGTGAAGATGAAGATGGTGATGATGCTGGTGACAAGCAATTGATTTCGTCGAACGGTGGAAATTTGTACGGTGGCTCTAGTACTAGTTGCGGTACCAGGAGGAGGACTTGGAAAGGAAAGAAAGGATGTAATGCCATTGCTTCTTGAAATTTATTATGTCGGATGTGTATATTACGGGAGGAGGTTAAAACTTAAAAGCAAAGGTAAGGTCTTTTCTAGTATGTGAAATAGGTATTTATTGCGGATGTATGCAGCCGCAGGTGTTATTCCAGTCAAATATGGTAGGTTGTCAAAGATATCAAGCTGGTGTAGGTTGTCAAAGATATCAAGCTGACCTTAATTGATGTATGCCATGACGTTCAGATTGTACTCTTGAAGCCTATAAATAAGACCTTTGTTGTAGTAGTAAGGACACCACGCAACACACAATACAATGTAGTCCGTTTGTATTTCTAGTAGTGTAATGTAATAGCCAAGCTTGTGCCTAATATATTTCAGTTTATAATAAATCTATCATGGTATCAGAGCCTCCGATCTGATCTTTGAGGCGTTATTCTTCCGCTTTTGCTCCTTTGTTTCTTCGTTGAGAGCACTTACACAAACAATTTGTGAGTATCCCAAACCCAGCTCATATTTTAATCTACAAACCCAGTTCACTTCTTCTCTTGGATATATACAGCCTCCTTCCCGATGTATGCAGCCTTCTTCCCGATCTATGCAGCCTCCTTCCCTCTTATTTTTCTTCTTTCTTTGTTTTCCCGAGTAAATTAACCGAGTCTTCGAGTGTATGGCTTAGTTGAGGTGCTTGTCTTTACCTTGTTTTTCTTTATTTTGCTGCTGGGATAATTTCTAAAGGGAATCGATGGTTTTGTGAAAAGAAGAAGAAGAAGGGAAAGAGATGCAGCTAGAGAATTAAGAAACAAAAAAAAGAGGAGAAGAAAATAAGGATACAGCTTTGGTGGTGATGATGATAAATGATGATGGGTTTTGTTTTTTTTTTCCTTTTACTCTTACTTTTTTCTTTTACTTTCTACTTTTGTTTTTTTACTTTTACTTTTTGTAATTTTGTCCCGCAGTTAACTAGCTATTGAGTACATGATGGTGGTCAGTGTAGTAGTAATGTAATATATGATTTTGTTTTCTTAAAAAAAAAGAAAAAAAAGGAGTTTTCTGCAAAATTAAATATTCCACCAAATTCAGAAATTACTAGGAAGAAAATTCCACCAAATTCAGAAATTACTGGGGAGAAAATTCCACCAAATTTGAAATTACTGGGGAAAAGAATCCACCAAATTCGAAATTACTGGGGAGAAGATTCCACCAAATTCTGAAGTTACTGGGGAAAAGATTCCACCAAATTCTGAAGTTACTGGGCAAATAAATTTTTTTTTCGACTGGTGATCATTCCAGTCCTTGGTTTGTTTTGGCCGTTCGAGCCACTGAAAATTTGCTCCGTTTTGAATATTTTTTTTAATCTTCAAGTTGCATGTTTGTCGTTTTCTCTCCAACATCCAACTTGAGGGGGGGTATTGCGGATGTATGCAGCCGCAACTGTTATTCCAGTCAAATATGGTAGGTTGTCAAAGATATCAAGCTGGTGTAGGTTGTCAAAGATATCAAGCTGACCTTAATTGATGTATGCCATGACGTTCAGATTGTACTCTTGAAGCCTATAAATAAGACCTTTGTTGTAGTAGGAAGGACACCACGCAAAACACAATACAATGTAGTCCGTTTGTATTTCTAGTAGTGTAATGTAATAGCCAAGCTTGTGCCTCATATATTTCAGTTAAATAAAACTTATCAGTATTCGAGTGAGTGATGGAGTTTGGATGTGAATTTCTGGTTCGTTTCTGAACTTTTCTCAGCTATGGAAATCGGCTATGCTTTTTATAATTAACGCATCCAGATAATTTGTATTCCATAAAATTCGAACTTTCAAATTTCAATCTTCACTAATTCTTGTAAAAAGAGTGAGGAAAATATCATTAGACAAAATAATCGTCGTTGGAATTTGTAGATGTTTGTTATTACAAATACGTCGTATTTGGATCAGATTTCTGACTAAATGTAGGATAAAACTAAGACGAACTAACCTTTAATCTGCGAACATGTTTTTAGTTCTAAGTTAATTCTGCAATACCTGAATTCAATCAAACTTGGAGAAACTGAACACCAAATTAACAAGATTTTTGATGGTGCGATTTTATGTATTATTGGATACCAATCAAATGTCGCCTAATTACAAGGGTACAGGGTATTTGCGACAGAATAAATACAAAGAATCTGTCGCAATTGCCCTACTTTGCGACGGAAAAAATCTGTCACAAATGCCAGAGTCGTAAGTTCTTATTCTGTCGCAATTTCTTATTCTGTCGCAAGTTATGTCGCAAGTTATTAGTGGGTCCCATCCTAAACAAAACAATTATAAAAAAAGGAAAAACAGCAAAGTACGACGGATTGTTTGTCGTAAATATGCCCAAAATTGCGACAGAATCCGTCGTAAATATTTCCAGAATTGCGACAGAATCTGTCGTAAATATTTCCAGAATTGGGACAGAATCCGTCGTAAATTGCCAATACAGAATCTATCACAATTTCTGGACCCCGAGCATGGTTTTCCCTTTTTAATCACTTCCAACCTATTAAAAGTCAGATTCATCCATACATTCTACAACATACAAACTAATCCCGACAAATATTACAACACACTGCAAAATATGAACTCCGTAGTCAAATCCACATAAATATTGAGCAAAAGGAAAATAACATCATAGAATCTCTTTCAAGAGTTACAATAAACATCCTACCAAAGTTACATTAACAAAATAATACAAATCCAACCTAAATATCCATTGGCCAGTTAATTTCTAAAGGTAAACATAAATCAACAACCTAGCTGAAATATGCAAAAGGTAACCACTAAACTAACATCAACAAAAGTTGGCCACTAAGCTAATAAAATAGACGCAATGGAGAGAAAAAGATGGCATGGGAAAAACAAAATCAGCATAACTCATATAAAGATACACGCAATGTCTCACAACTGTATTCTTAGGGCATGTCACAAATCGGACCAAACTGGGTAAACACATAGTATGTTTTTCTTACTAATGTTGTATGTCGAAATACAAATTCGAAAAACCAATATAATAATGGCTCTAGTGGACAATAATATACAAACCTTAGGAAGCAGGTCATCAAAATGTTTGCCTTTTCAGTTCTTTAGGAACAGGTGTGTAAGATTCTAATAATGTACATCAACATTATTTAGAATTGATATACAACACTAATAATATACATCCAACTTACACCCCTAACTCAATCTCCCAGTTATCTTTAGGAAGGTATATACAAACCCTAATAATATACATCCAATTCTCCCAGCTATAAGATTGATTTTTTAGAAACAACATTGTAGAGTAAAGCTAAAAACAACTTGCACCACTAGGTAAGTCTACATTCTTATAGCAGTATTTAGAATTGTTTACCTTGCCAACAGTAGATGTGGATTCAAAATATTTGTACCAGGCCCTGCGGACACCACCTGATGGAGAATACCTTCTACAAGTGCACAAGTACAGAAAAAATTAAATAGAGAGAAACTAATTTCACTTTTATAAGTTAATCTCATTCATTAACAACTCAGAAGTAATTATTATCTAATTGATAGGCATAATGCTGCATATGCCAGAAGGCTTGGTGCCAAATTTTCGATGTGATTGACGTAGCCGTACAGGTTAGATGATTTACATGGTGGTCCACCACTCCCTTTATTTAAAGAAGACAATTAAAGATGATTGCAAACAGGCGATATATACCCAATTTTTACAATTGTACAGTTGTTGCTATACTAAGATTGTAGACATTACTACAACGAAACATTGTGATTATTATATTACTACTGACAAAAATTAGAAGAAAATGTACAAGATTTTATCTATATATTTAAGGACTAAACTTCAATGAAGAGTTCAAATAAATAATATAATAAAGAAAGGAGTTAGTAGGAATATTATGATGGTGGCAAGAAGTACCACGGTGTGTCCCTTCAAATCATGTACGCAGGTGTTCCGTTTCATGCTCCAGATCTGCAACATGTTTATATGAGTACAAACTTCAAACTCTGTACCACTTAACCAACCATTAAAAGTAATATAATGTAGCAATTACATTGATAACTAATGAGCAACTACTGTATCTGTACGCAACGGGAATCAACAAGAAAATTAGAATATGTTGCCACGTACAGCTTTAAAATTATTACAGTGACATGGTAATATAGTGAATAATCACCTTTACAGTGGCATCATCTGAGCATGAAGCCAGCAACTGGCCAGTAGGATTCCACTTGAGTGCTTTCACTTCACCCTAAGTAGCAAGAAAATAGAAAAGAATCCGATGACAATTCTTAAAGAAGAATGGTCCCTCATAATTTTATTAGATCGTATAGATCGTATAATTCTTTGGTTGCTTCATCCAACTAAAAACCTGAACACTGTTCATCGAACCTCTCACTGTCATTTCCAACAACAACAAAAATTGTAAGCCAATTACTAAACAAAATATTCCAGTTCCACATAACACACGGAGTGGACAAGAACTCGAAAATTTAACCAAATTTAAGCAAATTAATACTCAAAACACAAAAAGAAAAATAACCCAGGTGCAGAAAATAATTTATAACAACCTAAAATTCGAGCATTCAAACATTCACCAAAAACAAAGGAACATTCAATAAATAAAAACATTTACCAATTCAAGTTTTTGAGTACTACCCAAACAATATCTCTTTCCTGCATTGAATTTCACCAAACTAAAAATTAAAAAATAAATAAATTAAAATTAGGGTTTTGAATTCAAAAATCCCCAATTGAAAACTAAATCGAACTAATTGAATCAAATACTCCGTACAAGTTAAGCCACTTACCAATTTGAGCTTCAAACAAATTGAACCCCATAGAGAAGCTTGAATTCAAAACTTAAAGCACCTACAAATTTTGTAGCCACTTCCATGGACCATACAAATTTTGTTATTATTACGAGAATCAATCATCAAGGTCTATCAAATATACTCTTTATCGATAAAAATTCTACTTCTACGCACAATAACCAAGGACCTCTGCCAAATGACAATTCAAGCTAACATTACACCTAATTTTACTCAAATATATTTTTTATTTAGATAAAATTCAATAATCAAACAATACAAGTTCTCACAGGAATTTCACCAAACAGTTTATAAGAATTAACGGGACAATAAAAAATTAATCTCCATTACATACATAATTAAGCATAGTAACATTATACACATGAACAAAAGTCCCAAAATCCCAAAAGCCCTAACTAATATAACTAAAATCCAACGTCCCAAAAGTCCTAATAACAAGATCCCAAATGAACACAAATGAAAATAAACATATCCAAATATACCGATGATAAGAGAGGGGGATACCTTAATCAAATCTTCGATTTCTCTAAACTGGAATTCAAAAACTAAAGAGAGACCGCCAATTCTTCGATTTGTTCTTCAACAGATAGATGGAGATCCCAAATCTTCTATATGTTCATCTTCTATTATTTCATCTTCTAGTTGTTCGGGTAAAGAGTCTTCGATTTATATGTAGAGATGAGACGAGAGGAGAATGTACTATGTTTTGTTCTGGTCGAGAGGGGGAGATGCCGATGAGGTGTAAGATATTTTCATTTGGGGGTAAAAATACCGCCCATTATTTAACCAAAATACTAGCGTGGGCTGCTTTCATTTCTTTTAATTTTTCAATTTAATTATTGAAAATATTATTTATTATAACTTAAAAATAAAAAAACAATTATGTATTTATACTTAAAAAATATATTAAAAATTTTATTATATTATAAACTAAATGTTAGAGTCGTGAATAATTCAAATATAATTTTAATTATAATTTTTTTGATAATGTATTCACTTTAATACTTAAAATAAATAATGATTCACTGTACGATTTTTTAAATGATTTCTTCGACGATCGAACTGTACGGATGTTAATATATACTCATTCCAATGTTGGGAAAAAATAATCAAAAAATTAAAAGGCTCGGTTGTGCCGCATCTTGAAGGAAACGTTGTAATAGTATAGATTCCGATAACGGGACGCGTGCCTGATTCACTGTACAATTTTTTTAAATGATTTTTTCGATGATCGAACCGTACCGATGTTAATATATACTCATTTTAGCTTTGGAAAAAAATTATCAAAAAATTAAAAGGCTCGGATGTGCCGCATCTTGAAGGAAACGTTGTAATGGTACAAATTTCGGTAAAGGGGCGCGTGCCAGATTCACTGTACGATTTGTTTAAATGATTTCTTCGGCGATCGAACCGTACGTATGTTAATATATACCCATTCTAGAGTTGGGAAAAAATAATCAAAAAATTCAAAGGCTCGATTGTGCGGCATCTTGAAGGAAATGTTGTAATAGTTCAAATTCCGGTAACGGGGCGCGTGCCAGATTCACTGTACGATTTTTTTTAATGATTTTTTCGACGATCGAACCGTACGAATGTTAATATCTACTCATTCTAGTGTTGGAAAAAAATAATCAAAAAATTGAAAGGCTCGGTTGTGACGCATCTTGAAGGAAGCGTTGTAATTGAACAGATTCGGCGCGTGGCAGATTCACTGTACGATTTTTTTTAATGATTTCTTCGACGATCGAACCGTACGAATGTTAATATCTACTCATTCTAGTGTTGGTAAAAAATAATCAAAAAATTGAAAGGCTCGGTTGTGACGCATCTTGAAGGAAGCGTTGTAATAGAACAGATTTTGGTAACAGGACGCGTGCCAGATTCACTGTATGATTTTTTTAAATGATTTTTTCAACGATCGAACCGTACGGATGTTAATATCTACTCATTCTAGTATTGGGAAAAAATAATCAAAAAATTAAAAGGCTCGATTGTGCCGCATCTTGAAGGAAATGTTATAATCGTATAGATTCCGGTAACGGGGCGCGTGCCAGATTCACTGTACGATTTTTTTAAATGATTTTTTCGACGATCGAATTGTACGAATGTTAATAGATACTCATCCTAGTGTTTGGAAAAAATAATCAAAAAATAAAAAGGCTCGTTTGTGCCACATCTTGAAGGAAACGTTAAAATAAATTGCCTTAACGTGCGACAGATTGTATTACAATCCGTCACAAATTACTTTACGACAGAATATACGTCGCAAGATACTTTATGACGTTACACGGATTCTGTCGCAAGATCTATTTTGCGACAGAGTGGTTAGGATTTCCGTCGCAAAGTGTCTTAGCGGGAAACTAAATTAGTGCAAAAAATGATAGTAGGAAATTAAATTGTTAAATTATTACTTGGGCGGTAAATATATTAATAAAATATTAATATTGTGACAGAATTTGTCCGTCACATTGTACCTTGCGACATAATAGTTTATTTCTGTCCTAAGTTAAACTTGCGACTGAAAATTACTAAAATTCTGTGACAATTGCCTGTTCCCCTTGTAAAAAAAATCATCGTACCAAAATAAAAATTTAGAAAATTTTAAATATTTTCTCATATATTGATAAAAAAAATGAATTTACTCCTTCCGTTCCATTTTTATTATTCATGATTAAAAATCCACCTTTTATTCAATCATGTTAAATAAATTGATATTTACTAAATAATTATATTATTATTATTATTTTTACAAAAGTTAACATAATTAACAGTTTAACACATATTAAGTTATTAACTAATTATGAACAATAATTTTGGCACAAATGAAATAGGAAATTTTGGATAATAAAAATGAGACGGAGGTCGATAATAAAATTGAAACAGCATGAATAATGCGGATGGCGAAATGTTTTTTTTATATATATATAAGCAGATGTATATTGGGCCTGTTTGTTTCCCCTTATTCATGAGAGCTTATGGCTTATAAGCCCATAAACATTTATGGGGGGGTGTTTGCCAAAATAAGTTTTAGCTCAACTTATAACTTATAAACCCATAAGTTGAATGTTAAGAATCCTTAACTTTCAACTTATAACTTATAACTTATTCTCGATATACGCAATATATAATATTTTTTAAATTTTCAAAACCATATATCTCTCGATCCATTCATTAGAAAATTGATATGTATATATCAAATTTCCCTATCCATCGAGATCTATCCATTAATATCCATTGCTATATATATAAAAAAACAATATTTTAAAAATTATAAAAAAAGTTAACTTATAAGTTTTGATTTACCCAAACACTCTACTAATTATAATTTCTGATTTACCAAACACTCTACTGACTACTCTACTCATCACTTATATGACATAAGTGCTTATAAGTCATAAGATACTTATTTTAAGATACCCCAAACATACACATTATTGTAAATACGTCTAAGTGACCTTAGACTTTGGAGCTTACAGTGGCTTAGAGCAAGTCCAACAATGTCCTAGTTGGTGCCCTATAAATATAATAAAATATAGTGTCCTAGTGATTTAAGTCATGATTTTTGTGTATCAATTCCAACAACATGCATTATACTTGTGTCTTATAAATTAAAATAATAATATATTTGAATTAGATTTGGAGGGAAGGGAAAAAAGAGAGGAGAGAGAAGTGTAGAAAAGGAGAGAAGTCAATTTTTTATTGTTAAAAATAATTTAGGACAAGTATAGAGATGCCTTAAAAAAAGGGCATGAGATGGATGTCCTAGTATTTTAAAGCACCACTAGGACATTGTTGGAACACAAAAAATGACTAAATGTTTTAAATATTGATTTAGGACAATATTTAGGACATTGTTGGACTTGCTCTTAGAAACTAGCCAGAATGTACAGAAGCTGCTGAGAAGAGCCATACAAACATGCAAACTAGTGTAACGACGACTGAAATGTTGTGAAATGTCGAATGCACATTTTACTATCCGGAGGAGTCACGGCCATTCCATTTTGGTTATAAAGCCCAACAACTGTGACAAGCATAAATATAAATATCATCCAAAAGGAAAAACGTAGAATTGATAATAAGTTATCGTGGAGAATGAGAGATGGGAGAAAACTAACGAAATTAGATGTAAACACTCAACAACATGATGTGTGTCATTATCGGTGGGAAAAAGTCTAGTATCCGTATGTATAGGTGGAAAAAAGTCGTTTAATTTATGTTTTGTTGTTCTGACAAAAAAAATTATGCTTTGTTGAATCTGTTCTATAAATTGATTGTACAACCAAATTTAATATGAATGTAGGATTTATTTAGTTTTGTACTTTTTACTCCTATACTTTCAAATATTTAATGCTTGATTTAATTTCACTACATAGTTAGAATTAATCAAAAATCATTGATTTGAATGTTTATAAAATATATATTACATAAATAATTTAATTCATAAAAGTAAAATTTTTAAAATTCTAATTTTAATTATGTAGTCAAACTTCCTAAAAATATGTGGGAAATATTCTCCTCATCAAACAAATATTCTTGATGGTGCGGATTTATGCATTATTGGGCACCGATCAGATCATCGCCTAAAAAAAAATCGGGTTTGATGTTCCTGAGGTTACCTCAGGAAAATTATCTGAGGTAACTAAATTTTCCATATTAATACACGAGGGTATAATTGTAATTACATGATTTTTTTAGATAGTTTTCAGTATTTACAAAAATGCCACCATGTATATACACTAGAATCTCAGGTAACTCTCCTGAGGTAACCTCAGGGGCTTTTTTCTCAAAAAAATCATGATACCAAAATAAAGATTCAGTTTTTTTTAAATGTTTTCTCATATATTGATCGAAAAATATGAATATAAGTAGTTAATAGACTTGAACCAATGTGCATGAATAATGCGGATATCGAAATGTTGTGATTTTACTATCGGAATCACGGCGTTTCCATTTTGATTATACAAGCCTAACAACTGTGACAAGTGGAAATATAAATTAAAAAAAAAGTGGAAATATAAATAAAAAGATCATCCAAAAGAAAAAATGTAGAATTTTAAGTTGTACCGGAGAATGAGAGTTAGGAGAAAACTAATGAAATATTTATTTAGTTTTGTACTTTTTACTTCAATACTTTTTACTTCACCACATACTTAGTATCAATTACAATCAAGAATCCTTGATTCGAATTTTTTTAATATAAATTTAAATAATTACTTTTATTCATAAAAGTATAAAATTCGAATTTTAATTATGTAGCCAAACTTCCTAATAATGTGTGGGAAAAAAAATTAAAACTACAATATAATAAATATCATAAGTGTTTGTGATATTTTTTGGAGGAAGATAATTTTTTCATATCGAAATAAAATAATTCGGAGCAAGATGTTTAAATTTTTGCATTAAAAAAAAAAAAGCAGAGCAAGAGAAAGTCTCTCAATTTCCATGGAGATGTCTTAACAATGTTCAAGCATTAATAAAAACAAATGTCAAAGAACAAATATTGAGAAAATTTATAATTTAAAGTACAAATATAAAAAGTGTTCTACATTTGGCAAATCAAAATCCGTGAACGTCACTTAATTCTTTTTTTAATTGATTAATACTCCAAACAGGCTCAAGGCCTATTAACAAGAACATAGCAGAACAGAGCGAGAGTCTCTGTGCCAAAACTTACAAGAAGCCAATTGTACGTAAAAATGTTGAAGGTTTGGGCTTCCGATTTATTTTTAATGCTAATTGTTACGCCAGAAAACAACCTCACCCGTTTTTGGAGATTTCGCCCTTTGTTGGGCCGGAGAAGAATGACCCGAGTCATAGGACGTTACGAGGAAGGAGCGCATTCATTAGGCTCGGCCCAAAAGGGGAATAAAGCCTATTCTTTTGAATGATATCTCATCCCTTTACAGTGACCTCGCCCTATTTTATGTTGAAATGAAGGATTTTTCCCTATTAACTTTTATATGAAAAATATTGTTAGAAATGAACTATGATTTAGGTCCTTGACTACAGCAATTAGGGAGAGATCTAGATATCATTTGAGATGGAAGATCTCGCCCTAAATCCAGAATCTCGCCCCTTTGACAATTCCAAGACTGCCTAAAAACTGCTCTATCTTTGTGGTCCAAGGTGGGCGTTGACTCCGATAATCTCGGGTCAATAGCTTAGCCATTACGCTCCGAGAAAATAGTTGGGCTTTAAGTCCATTATAACTGTCAAAGGCGGTGGTCTTGATGGGCTTCCTAAAAATGGAAACCTAGCCCATTACGGTTACTTGTTTCCCAAGAACTACGTTTGGCTTGATCCCTATAAATAGGGTACGTAGGCACATTGTATGACGCGATGCAAACCCTTGCGAAAAGAGAGAATTCGATATTCAATCTTAATTGCAATCATCTCAGCATACAATCTCAGCCATCCCCAAATCTTAAACCCTAACCCTAACGTCCCACGCCTCATCAACCACCACCACAATTCCAGCAACCCTCCCCGAATTTGTTTTCCCAGATTCCTCCATTAACAAGTGGCGCTAGAAGGAGGGGCATTTAGACATCTCCGGAGGAAGGATGTCTCATTCAAATCAAAGACGTGTTGATGATCGACATATGGAGGAGGTTAGGACCACAGGGAATTTACCCCCGCCGCCACCAAGGAATTCAGCCGCAAGGAATTCTGCGTTAAGATCCCCAAACCATCCGCTCCCAAGGGAATCGAATCGGAGGTCCGCGACGCCCAGAATCCCAGAGGGACATTGGTCGACTCCGCATATTGGAGGAGATCCCCCTGTCTTGATGAGTAACACCGAGCTTCTGAACCAGATCACTTACATGGGTAACACTATTAACCGCATGGGGGCAAGGATGGACGCAATGGAGAGGGAGAGACAGTTTCTCGCCGGGTCTCGTCTGAATCATGATGGACGTCACTCGCCACCGGAAGAGAGGGAAAACCTGAGGGTAGCTCGTCGCAACCAGGATAGAAGTTATGGAACACCTGGAGATCAGCGTGTCGATAGGGAGTCTACCTTGAACCGTCGGGGCGATCCTCATGGAGAAGTTCCTTTTGATAGAGACATTCAGGTCGTGGGAGAATCTAGACCTAATCCAAGGTTCCAGGCTGTCACTCCGAGAGCTCTAACGTATGGAGAGCCTTATATCGAGCTCCCTCCCGAAAGGGAGGGCCCCCGAAATTTGGATCGTACTAGGTCCTTAACCGGAAGGATAAATGAGGGGCGAGATCCTCAAGGGGAAAGAGCTTGGGTCGAGAGTCAAAGGATGTTGGATCGGGAGAGGGTTGACAGGAGGAATCACTTTGTTGAGGAGGCGAATTTCCTGGCTCCAGACCTTTGAGAGCAAATCGTGCGGAAGAGGTCCTTGATGCAGTCCCCCTGCAAATGATCAGAGCGAGCAATCCGATTCCACAGATAAGAAGTCCAAACCACTACAGTCTTGGTTACGAGGAAAGGAGAGCGCATGCTGACCTCCTCAATCACGAAGAGGGGAGACTTAGCGGGTATAATGTACCACGCCTGGAGAATACTACTGTGGGCGATCGGTATCGTTTCGAAGAAGTGATGAATCGACAACGACAATTACCGCTTCCAGATGCACCCCGGAGGGGCCTTGGAATTGAAGACTTAGACATAGATGCCTTGCGAAGGTTGTTGGCATAATCTCAGAGCCAGGAAAGCGCTATATTCGAACCAGCACCATCTCCGTTTTCACCAGCAGTACGGGATGCACCTCTCCCTCCGTCTTTCCGAGGAGTAGGGGATCTCAGATTTACAGGAAGTTCAGACCCAGCAGAGTATATCGCCAGATTCAACACAGAGATGGAACTCTACCAAGTGGAGGACTTGACGAAGTGCAGGTTGCTTGCTTCAACTCTACGAGGGAACGCTCATCAATGGTTTCAGAAGTTGGGACCGGCCTCTATTACTTCTTGGGATCAAATGCGCAGAATGTTCCTAATTCAATTCCAATCATCTATCGTCTACGCTCCTCCTGTCACGACCTTGGCTAATATAAAGCAAAGGGAGGGGGAGACTCTTCAATCTTATTTTCGAAGGTTTAATGCGGAGGTTCCAACTGTTCGGGGGGCTTCAGACGAGACCATCAAGAATTTTCTTATTGCTGGGGTGAGAGTGAACTCGGATTTCTGGAAGGAGCTTCAGCGGAAAGAGCCTCCTACTCTCGCTGATCTCTATGCGCAGGTGGAGCCTTTTAAAAGGGAGGAGGAAGCTTTGAAGAGGAGTGACTATACAGACAATAGTCGTAGAGGCAAGCGCAAAGATAGGTCACCTAGCCCGAAGGGGGACCGAACGAAGACTGGAAGGAGTGATGTCAACGTTGTTGATACTTGGAGATCAGACCGGCCACGATCACCTAGCCCGATACGTCAATACCCTCCACCACCTCTTTACGCTCAGAAAGACCAAGGGTATTCACAGACGAGTATTTACACGCCTCTGGTGGCGTCGATCGATCATATTTATGAGGTTACGAAAGGGGAAGGACTATACAAAATGCCTGTACCGCTTACGAAGAATGCATCCCGGGATAAAACGAGGTATTGTGCGTATCACCAGTCCAACGGGCACAACACCTATCAATGTCGGCAATTAAAGGAGGAGATTGAATTGCTCATCAAAAATGGGAAATTGACAGAATGGGTGGTAAAAGAAGTAAGGAAGATTCAGGGCGATGCTCCTCAAAAAGAGGGGGATAAAAAGGAAGATCCTAAAGACAAGGATGGACCAGGACAGCAAGGGAAGACAATGTTCGTGAGAGAGGCAAGTATTCATACGATCTTCGGTGGGCCACATGTCGGTGGGAATGGAAGGAATGCTATGGAGAGATACGTTCGGGAAGCAAAGCACCCCCCGCTTACCAATGTCAATCACTTATCGGAAAGGCCTCCTAAGATGTTCAAAGGGGAGGATACACAGATAATCTTTTCTGATGAGGATGCGAGGTGGGTTCATCATCCACACAGTGATGCTTTAGTTGTAAACGTGAAGATTGGGTCCAGAAGTGTCCACCGGGTATTCATTGATAACGGTAGTTCTGTCAACATTCTCTATTATGGGACATACCAGAAGATGGGACTTCTAGATAAAGAGATGACTCAGGGAACGACTCACATATATGGTTTCACTGGAGATTCAGTTCGGGTCAAAGGCACAGTGAAGTTACCCCTTACTTTAGGGGAAGATCCTTATTCCGCTACTCAAGTGTTCGAGTTTCTAGTGGTTGATCAACCCACTTGTTACAATGCGTTGCTTGGCAGGCCAGTTTTGAAGGAAATGAGGGTAGTGACATCAATTTATCATCTGGCAATGAAGTTCCCTACTCCCATGGGGATCGGATGTGTGAAGGGGTGTCAGTATGATTCCAGGGATTGCTACAACAAGATGATGAAGTCCTCCTCGAAAAGTAAACAAGGAGAGGAGATGCTGGATTTTCAAGAGGAAAGTGCTCAGGAAACTTCGAAATCGTTTGGACCTAATGCATTTACCAACATTGTATATACAGTGGAGTTCCCCGGAGAAGATGACTTGGCCGGTTATGAAACGTTAGTTAGGCAGAGTGCTCCACTCTTTTTCTTAGAAGCACCACCTACCCTGGGAGAAACTGTAGAGGTCACGATGGAAGATGCTGCAGCAAATTCGGAGGGCGAGGTTGCGTTCGAAGAAGGAATCGGAATCGATAGTTCAAGGTATCGGGTGTTGATGATTGAGGCTCCCCCTCCAGTCGGTCAAAATCAGTTTCCGGAAGGAATTGTCGAAGATGTTACTGACGAGGATGAGGAGCAAAGAAGTCTTAGAGCTAAAAAAGGGAAGTTTGTTATGGAAGAAATTCCCATGGTCGAGTTTCCAGACGATTTTAGGGCAAGAAAAGAGGAATCCCAGCCATCCGGTGGCACGATTGTCTCTATACGGGAAGTGGGTGAGTCAAGTGGAACGAAGGAAGTGGAGTTTGACTTAGATCCTCGATTGCCTGAGTCCAAGAAGAACATGGGACCAGCAGAAGACACCGTGCCAGTTCTCGTGGACGAGAAAGACTCATCCAAAGTATTGTAGATTGGGGCGAGACTGGAGTCAAGCTTAAGGGAGAGACTAGTAAGTTTCTTAAAAAATAATCTGGACGTGTTCGCTTGGAGTCATGCAGACATGGTGGGAATTGATCCAGAAATAACGTGTCATCATCTTAACATAGATCCCTCTAGGAAGGGGGTTCGACAGAAGCGACGGGCGGTCAGTGGTGAACGTGTTGTTGCCTTGAAAGAGTTTGTTGATCGATTGTTAAATGTTGGGCTTGTTAAAGAGTCCTTTTATCCGGATTGGCTTGCGAATCCAGTTTTGGTGAAGAAATGTAATGGGAAGTGGAGAGTCTGTGTGGACTTTACCGACTTAAACAAAGCCTGTAAGAAGGATAGTTTTCCTTTGCCTAGGATCGACCAATTGGTGGATGCCACTGCGGGGCATGCTCTTCTTAGTTTCATGGACGCATATTCAGGATACAACCAGATACCGATGTATGGGCCAGATCAGGAGAACACCTCTTTCATTACAGATAGAGGTTTGTATTGTTATATCGGAATGCCCTTTGGATTGCTCAATGCAGGGGCGACCTATCAGAGGTTGGTAAATATGATGTTTAAAGATCAAATTGGGAAAACCATGGAAGCTTATGTGGATGACATGCTGGTGAAGTCCAAGATAGCGGGGGATCACATCCAACATCTGGGAGAGATGTTCCAAATTCTGAGGAAATTCCGTATGAAGCTTAATCCTCAGAAGTGTGTGTTTGGAGTGGAATCTGGAAAGTTTTTGGGCTTTATGGTGAATCATAGAGGGATAGAGGCGAATCCCGCAAAAATACAAGCTCTTCTTGATATGAGATCTCTACGAACAGTGAAGGAGGTTCAGAGCTTAACTGGGAGAATTGCTGCTTTGAACCGTTTTGTGTCCAAATCTTCTGACAAATGCAAGGAATTCTTCAAAGTTATCAAGGGTGTAGGAAAGAAGTTCGAATGGACGTCAGAATGCGAGAATGCTTTTCAGGCATTGAAGAGTCATTTAGGATCTCCTCCACTTTTGTCTAAACCTCACGCGGGTGAAACCCTTATTCTGTACTTGGCCGTTTCGGAATATTCGATTAGTGGGGTTCTTGTGCGAGAGGAAGATGACACCCAGTACCCGATATACTATGTGAGCAAAAGGTTGTTGGATGCAGAGACGAGATATTCGAATATGGAAAAATTGGTATATGCTTTAATCTTGTCTTCCAGAAAATTGCGACCTTACTTCCAAGCGCATAAGATCGAAGTTCGGACGGCATATCCCCTCAGACAGATATTACACAAGCCTGAGACATCCGGGCGAATGCTGAAATGGGCGGTAGAATTGGGACAGTTCGATGTGGAGTATAAGCCAAGGAGTGTTATCAAGGGGCAGGCTCTTGCCGATTTTATTCTGGAATTCCCTCTGGAGCAAGAGGGCGACGTCTTAGCCGTTATATCTACACCTCCGCCGGAGCCAGTTCAGGAGTACGCTACTTCGGCACCTTGGTGGACATTATATGTGGATGGTGCATCAAACAATGAGGGAGCAGGTACGGGAATTGTGTTGGTTAGCCCGGAGGGGTATCGCCTGAGAAACGCAATTCACTTTGCTTTTCATGCTACAAATAATGATGCTGAGTATGAGGCTCTGATTTCGGGTTTGAAGCTAGCCCTTGAGATGAGGGTTGAGAATATAAACATCATGAGCGATTCTATGTTGGTGGTCTATCAAGTTAATGGGGGATTCCAAGCTCGGGGACCTCGAACTGAGCTGTACATGAGATGTACACAGAGATTGTTGGGTTTGTTCAGGGAGGCGATGTTGGAGCAACTTCCTAGAGATAGTAACATGGAGGCGGATGCTTTGGATAAATTGGGATCTCAGAAGGAGGCTACTCTTTTAGGGGTCATTCCTTTGGAAATCCAGAGGAAACCTAGTGTTCCAGAGACAGAATTGATGCAGGTCGATGCACTTCTGCCACATACATGGATGACCCCCAATATGGAGATATTTGAAGGACAAGATTCTACCGGAAGACAGAGTTGAGGCTAGAAGACTGAGATACAAAGCTGCAAGGTATGTAGATTTTGGAGGTTCCCTCTATAGGCGAGGTTTCAATCAGCCATTGTTGAAGTGCATTGATGGAAAAAAATGTAATTATGTTCTGCGGGAGATTCATGAGGGAATCTGTGGGAATCACTCGGGGGGTGGATCGTTGGCACAGAAGGTACTCCGTCAGGATACTACTGGCCTACTCTTCGGGAAGATTCAATGGAATTTGCTAGATCCTGTGATAAATGTCAGAGGTATGCTAACTTTGTCAATAGCCCTGCGGCTCCTCTCACTTCATTGACTAGTCCTTGGCCCTTTGCTATGTGGGGGATTGATTTGATAGGAGAGCTTCCCAAGGGGAAAGGAGGAGTGAAGTATGCAGTCGTGGCAGTGGATTATTTCACTAAGTGGGCAGGAGCAGAACCTTTAGCTTCGATTACAGCGAAGAAGTTTGTTGACTTTGTGTATCGATCTATCGTCTGTCGCTTTGGGATTCCATACAAACTTATATCTGATAACGGGAAGCAATTCGATAGTAAGGAGATGAGGGAGTTGTGCGATAACTTGGGAATTAAGAAAAGTTTCTCCGCTGTTAGTCATCCTCAGACTAACGGCCAGACTGAGGCGGTAAATAAGATCATCAAACATACACTTAAGGCAAAATTGGATGATAGTAAGGGGAATTGGTCAGAAGAATTGCCTAACGTCTTGTGGAGCTATAACACTACACCTAGGACCACTACTGGGGAAACCCCTTTTTCCTTGACATATGGTTGTGAGGCCATGGTTCCGGTAGAGTTGGGGGCATGATCTTTTAGGAGAGATAACTATCAGCCGGAGGTGAATGAGATTAACCATCGTCTTTATTTGGATATGGTTGAGGAGTTCAGGACAACTTCACAGACAAGGTTGGCATCTTACCAGTAAAGGGTGGCAAGGTTTTACAATTCAAAGGTGAAGGCAAGACCTCTGAAGATGGGCAACTATGTTCTCCGGATAGTGATGCCTAATACAAAAGTCCAGAATCATGGAGTGTTCGGTGCAAACTGGGAAGGGCCTTATAGGGTCAGAGCAGCTTTGTGGGAAGGAACTTATTATTTGGCTGATATGGAAGGAAAACATATTCCGCGCGCTTGGAACATGGAACATTTGAAGAAATACTATCAGTAATGTATTTCCTGCTTTTGTTATACTTTCCTTTAATTATTATTTTCATGAAAGTCTAGGGGGTAGTGCATGTACTTCTCCTTAGCTAGGATCTTTATATTTATTAATAAAACATGCTTGTTTTCCTTTAAGATTATTGTGAAATCTCTGTAATAGATGACCTCCTCTAAGGAGGGTCTTCGTGGAGTATGTGAAAAGTTGATCTCCCATGAGGAGAATCTTAATAAAATTGAAGATATCTTCGGAAAATCGACCTCCTGTGAGGAGGGTATTTCTGATATGGGGAACGACCTCCTTTGAGGAGGGTATCCCGAATTACAAAATCCTTGCAAAAACCGTACTTCCGGGGGGGATGTCCGTACTTCCGGCGCCTCATCAAGGTAATATCTTCGGAAAATCGACCTCCTTTGAGGAGGGTATTTCTGATATGGGGAACGACCTCCTTTGAGGAGGGTATCCCGAATTACAAAATCCTTGCAAAAACCGTACTTTCGGGGGGGATGTCCGTACTTCCGGCGCCTCATCAAGGTACTATCTTCGGAAAATCGACCTCCTGTTAGGAGGGTATTTCTGATATGGGGAACGACCTCCTTTGAGGAGGGTATCCCGAGTGTTGTGTTTATACGTTTTCTGAAGGAAATAACCATCTTGGATTAACGTTCGCTAGGGCGAGGTCATTTAATAACCCTCTTAAAAGAAAATTTACTATTCTCTAAGGCAAAATCACTCTCTAGGGCGAGATACATTGGTAGGCATAATTTACTGGTCACCTTTGGGTAACGTTTGTGATAGGGGTGAATTCTCCTAGTTATGATAAAAAAAAAATTTGTTTCTAAAATAACTTATGGCCTACAGGACAAAATTGAAGAATCATTATGAAATTAGGTAAATCAGGGAACAAGTAATACAAGGGCGACGCCATTAAATGGAGGGCGCGCACTCCAAAAAAAAAAGTTCTGCAAATTCGAAACTAAAAAGTTGAAGAGATGCTATAACTAGCGAGGCCATTATAGGAGGGCCCGCACTCCTATTCTGTTCGCAATAATAAAAAGATCATAAAGTCAGCTACCAACAGTGTGTGAGGGCGATGCTATGTTAGTATTATCGCCTCCAGCCAAGGCTTTCTTCTTTGCCTCCTCATCGGCCAAGGTTTTTTTCTCTGCTTCAATCTGCAGTCGAAGTCTTTCCTTTGCAGCAGCAATAAGATCGGCATTAGCATTTTGAAACTCAAGCATGAAACCTGGAGTGGAAGGAGCAAAGTAGGTAGACCAGTCGTAGCTGGGATCGGCTGCCAGAAAGTTCCGGAGATAATCTAAGAACCCTGCATTATAGGCCTCGCTTTGTCCTTTCCTTGTTCCAGCGGCAAGCTTGTCATTCTCGCCCTTCAATTTGGCGATCTCGTCCTCATGGGATTTCTTCATGTTATCGAGATCGAAGTTTGCTTTGTTTAAAGCTAGCTGAAGCCTGTCGACATCATCTTTCCTAGCTTTCGTCTCATTATCCAGCTTCTTTTGGATTTCGCCTATCTTGGAGTTGTAGGATGAAGTTTCGCCCCTTAGTTTCTTGAGAGCTTTCTCCTGGTCCTTAATTGTTGAGTTTTTCAGGGCGAGAACTTTTAAGCCATGATAAAAGGCATCTCCAAGACCCGCTCTGAAGTTAAACTCAGCTTCTTCATCAGTGCGATTTATCAGAAGTTTAACTTCACTGTCAGTAAAGTTTTCTGCAGCAACAGAGCCGAATGTAGAAAGGACAGAGTCAGAGGGCGATTCTTCAATTGGCTTGTGTTTTTTGTGTGGGTGATTTTTAGTTGCATCATCCCGTTTCCTGTTCCTATCTTGTTTCTCGCCGGTGTTGGAAGGGGGTACAACGGGGCGAGGTTGATTGACCACTGTTGAAGGAGTAGGGCGAGATATGTTAGCAACAGCAGATGGAGTAGGATCAGCGTCACCAAAAGGATTGTTACCAAAAGGGAGTCTCGCCATTTGACCTGCGTATGTGAAAGGAATAGATTAGTTATACTTGGTGAAAACATTTTAAGAAACAGACATAAATAATAGGAAAATGCGAGGTACATTCAAAGAGGCGAGATACCTTTACCCGAGAGTTTTCCTTCAATCTGTTTTCTACGGGTACTTCTTTTAGTTCCTTTCTTAAATTTTACATATGGGACCTGACCATGACCTTTGTTATAAAAACCATACTCGAGAAGGTTGTCACGTGTAACTAGAAGGTCGAGGTCTTTCTCTGACTTTGGTAGATTAGATATAGCGAGGGCTCTTCCTGCAGCATCGCCTACCAATTTGGTCTGAGATGGTGTATCTAGAAAAGTACGAATGAAGGTGTGAGGGAAGAGGGTACGAAGAATAAATCAAAAGGTGAGATTAAAAGGAGCGAGAAACTTACATGGTTTAAGATTGAATTGAGTTCTCATTCTTGGAACGTCAAAGGTATAAAAGTAATCTTCTTTCCAAACCTTCATGTTACTGGGATTCCCCGTAAGGAATCCTTTTCTATTATGAGTCGCCCAATAGGCGAGGTAATAAAAACCAACATCTTTCCCGCAACGTCTTAGGGAAAGGAAGTGGCTGAGCTCTTCCATTGATGGGGCGTCATACCCTTTCTTTCTATACATCATGTATCAACCAATTGCTGCTCTGTAGCTGTTAGGCGATAACTGGATAGGAGCGATGTTGAAATAAGTGATGATTTGATGAAGAAAAGGATGCATGGGTGATCCAAATCCCAGTTCAACCAATTTGTTTGTAAGGACAACTCTCGGTGTTGGGAGGCCGGCGATATCAAAAATATGCATTCGCATAAAAGAACGAGGTCTCAACCATTTACCTTCCAGGTTGTAGTATTCCATTAGGAACATTATCTCTTCAGATGAGATAGTCGAGGCGAGGCCAGCGCAAGATATCACGCCCTGGTCGAATCTATGTTTCGCCCTAAGCATTTCAGGAACGTCATCCTCAAAATTGAGGTCAAGGTCACATGTACGGACGGGTTGTTTATATGGTTTGTTACGGGGAGAAGGGAGTTCCATTGCATACCGAAGGGGCGAGATGGATAGTGCTTCATCTTCATCTTCGACCTCTGCATCTGAGCCCGTACCAGAAGCATCGCTCTCAACACTCTCGTCAACCTCGTTTTCTTCGTCTGAACTGGACAAGTTTGAGGTCCCTTCTAACATCGCTTTGTATTTTGCAAGGTCTTTGCCTGGGCCTTTACCCAATCTAGAGGGTCCAGGTTGGTTTGGATCTAAATCGGCGAAAAGGTCATGAAGGTCTTCTTCACCTTCATTGTTATCGCCTAGGTCATGGGCGAGATATGTACTGGTAACATCCTCGACGTCGCCCATTTGGACGCTCTCAGACAATATCGTGACGTCCTTTGTAAAAATGGGAGGGTCACTTTGGATAGTGTTTCTTTTATGTACCCTTAACCAGGCAAGATCTATATCTCTGTTAGCAGTATTTTTGGGAAGAGAAGTTGAAGCCATGGGCGGTGCTGTCTCACCATCAGAGGGCGAGCTTTCTCTTGACATCTGCGAGAGAGGGCGAGGACGGTATTAAAAGTTTTGTTGATATTAGTTCTAGGAATAATTATGACAAGAAGGCGTCCTCGCCCTCCGAGTTAACGGCGATCCTAGATTGCTAACGTATTAAAGGGGCCGTAATCTAGCTTAGAAGGAATTTTTATTCAATAGTTGATGTCATAGCATGCGGAAATCAAAGATAAAGGCGAGAGAATGAAAAAGAATTAGTACCTTGTAGAGAGGAGAGTCGCCTTGAAAGTGAAGGATGTCGTTCGAAAGCTTAAAGATCTCGTCCACGATATAAAGAATCTCGCCTGTAAAGCGGAGAAAATTCGACAGCACTTCGAGTGAATTTTTAGGGTAGGGTAGAAATGAAGGAAAATGCTGGCCCTTTTTATAGTGTTTTGAAGGGAAGTTGGATGACAACCAATCAAGGACACGTGGCCAATAATCATTGGGTTCAAGGACACGAGATTCGAAGTGATCTTTGGATTTCTGTAGAATTAAGGATTTGACTCTTGTAAATGGCTCGTTTGTGTTCAAGGAATGCACTGGAGGAAAATAGTCTCTTTTATAAATAAATTATTGCAAGAAACTGGGGGGTAGTTGTTACGCCAGAAAACAACCTCAACCGTTTTTGGAGATTTCGCCCTTTGTTGGGCCGGAGAAGAATGACCCGAGTCATAGGACGTTATGAGGAAGGAGCGCATTCATTGGGCTAGGCCCAAAAGGGGAATAAAGCCTATTCTTTTGAATGATATCTCGCCCCTTTACAGAGACCTCGCCCTATTTTATGTTGAAATGAAGGATTTTTCCCTATTAACTTTTATATGAAAAATATTGTTAGAAATGGACTATGATTTAGGTCCTTGACTACAGCAATTAGGGAGAGATCTAGATATCATTTGAGATGGAAGATCTCGCCCTAAATCCAGAATCTCGCCCCTTTGACAATTCCAAGACTGCCTAAAAACTGCTCTATCTCTGTGGTCCAAGGTGGGCGTTGACTCCGATAATCCCGGGTCAATAGCTTAGCCATTACGCTCCGAGAAAGTAGTTGGGCTTTAAGTCCATTATAACTGTCAAAGGCGGTGGTCTTGATGGGCTTCCTAAAAATGGAAACCTAGCCCATTACGGTTACTTGTTTCCCAAGAACTACGTTTGGCTTGATCTCTATAAATAGGGTACGTAGGCACATTGTATGACGCGATGCAAACCCTTGCGAAAAGAGAGAATTCGATATTCAATCTTAATTGCAATCATCTCAGCATACAATCTCAGCCATCCCCAAATCTTAAACCCTAACCCTAACGTCCCACGCCTCATCAACCACCACCACCACAATTCCAGCAACCCTCCCCGAATTTGTTTTCCCAGATTCCTCCGTTAACACTAATGGTAATGGTGGAAGAGTCTGTTTTTACTCCACTACTACTAATGCAACCTTGGAACAGTACTTTTATAATTATCCTACACTACCAAAAAGAGATCTCAGAAAAATCACTCCGTTTCTTAATGCAGCAGCTTCACTTCTCGAAAGATTGACATAATTAGGAAAACCTACGCTAAAGGTGGCTCGGATATGGATGGAAACGAGATGATGAAGAAGCCCGTTATTCGAAAGGGGGATGTACGTTGTTTGTTTGTCGGACCTTCTCTTCATCGAAACCGAAGATTACCTTGTTACAAACAACAATCAACATGCATGTGTTTTTGGATCTTGGTCCCTAATCTATCATTGTTACTCCGTCTGTCCTATTTTACATGTGATCTATAAAATTTTCCAACTAATATCCTTATTTAATACATAGAAAAATGATAATCTATACTATTATATAAAATCCGAAACATTAAAAGTTTGGTTGGTCGGTCGGTCGGTACGGTACCTGTTGATTTTACTTATTTACCCTTACTTAATTATAGATAAAATCCATATTTGAAAAGGTAATAGCTTGAAAAAGAAGTAAAAAAGCCAAGTTTTGGAAAGAATAGATTTTAGTTAGAAAAGATAATAGTCTAAAAAGAAGTAAAAAAAGATAAGTGTAATTAATTAGTTATTAATAATTATAATATTATTAGTTTATTTCATTAAATAGAACGACCAATGTTATTTTTGGAAAGAAGAGATTCACTACGTCATAAGTGAGCATACGCAACCCTTTTTACAAAGCGTTGCACAGAAAGCGTTTCGTTAGATAGAAATTTTGGGTCTTTTGCAACTGAGCTGAACTGGTGTTGCGTTAGATATAATTTAGTGTTGCGTATTACCCATAGTGTTTCACATCATGCAACACTAACTGCTGGTGTTGCGTTAGATACTTTTTCATTTTAATAAATGGTGACGTGGATGAAGTGGGACCCACATGTGCTGATGTGGCATTTGCTGACGTGGCAATTATGGGACCCACAATTGCTGACGTGGCAGAAGTGGGACCCACCTATGCTGACGTGGCATTTGCTGACGTGGCAGAAGCGTTGCATTTGATACCAGTAGTGTTGCATTTGCTGTTTGAAGTGTTGCATTAGACATATTTATATTTTTTTTAAAAATATGACGTGGCAGATGTGGGACCACCACTGCTGACGTGGCAGTGTGAGACCCACAAGGGTGACGTGGCAGTAGACCCATCATGCTGACGTGGCAATTGTGGGACCCACAATTTCTGACGTGGCAGAAGTGGGACCCACCTATGCTGACGTGTCATTTGCTGACGTGGCAGAAGCGTTGCATTAGATATCAATAGTGTTGCATTTGCTGTTTGAAGTGTTGCATTAGATATTTATTTTATTTTATTAACTAGTCTTGTCCCGAATGACGAATCCATTTTTTTAAATAATTTTTTCGACGTTCCAATCGCACGGGTGTCAAGATATAACGATTTTAGTGATGTGGTAAATTTTTTAAAAATTTCCTATATTTATTTGGTTGGATTTTATAACGATCAAACCGGTCAAAGTCGACCTTTCTTTTAACTAGTCTTATCCCGAATGATGAATCTATTTTTTTAACTATTTTTTCGACGTTCCAATCACACGAGTGTCAAGATATCACGATTTTAGTGATGTTATAATTTTTTTTAAAAATTCCTGTATTTATTTGGTTGGGTTTTATAACGGTCAAACCGGTCAAAGTCGACATTCTTTTTAACTAGTCTTGTCCCGAATGATGAATCTATTTTTTTAAATTATTTTTTCGATGTTTCAATCGCACGGGTGTCAAGATATAACGATTTTAGTGATGTGGTAATTTTTTTAAAAAATTCCTATATTTATTTGGTTTGGTTTGGTAACGGTTAAACCGGTCAAAGTCGACCTTCCTTTTAACTAGTCTTGTCCCGAATGATGAATCTATTTTTTTAAATTATTTTTTCGACGTTCCAATCGCACGGGTGTCAAGATATAACGATTTTAGTGATGTGGTAATTTTAAAAAAAAAATCCAATATTTAATTGGTTGGGTTTTATAACGGTCAAACCGGTCAAAGTCGACCTTCCTTTTAACTAGTCTTGTCCCGAATGATGAATCTATATTTTTAAATTATTTTTTCGACGTTCCAATCGCACGGGTGTCAAGATATAACGATTTTAGTGATGTGGTAATTTTTAAAAAAAAATTCCTATATTTATTTGATTTGGTTTGGTAACGGTCAAACCGGTCAAAGTCGACCTTCCTTTTAACTAGTCTTGTCCCGAATGATGAATCTATATTTTTAAACTATTTTTTCAACGTTCCAATTACACGAGTGTCAAGATATAACGATTTTAGTGACGTGGTAATTTTTTTAAAAAATTCCTATATTTATTTGGTTAGGTTTTATAACGGTCAAACCGGTCAAAGTCGACATTCTTTTTAACTAGTCTTGTCCCGAATGATGAATCTATTTTTTTAAATTATTTTTTCGACGTTCCAATCGCACGGGTGTCAAGATATAACGATTTTAGTGATGTGGTAATTTTTTTTAAAAATTCTTATATTTATTTAGTTTGGTTTGGTAACGGTTAAACCGGTCAAAGTCGACCTTCCTTTTAACTAGTCTTGTCCCGAATGATGAATCTATTTTTTTAAATTATTTTTTCGACGTTCCAATCGCACGGGTGTCAAGATATAACGATTTTAGTGATGTGGTAATTTTAAAAAAAAATCCAATATTTAATTGGTTGGGTTTTATAACGGTCAAACCGGTCAAAGTCGACCTTCCTTTTAACTAGTCTTGTCCCGAATGATGAATCTATATTTTTAAATTATTTTTTCGACGTTCCAATCGCACGGGTGTCAAGATATAACGATTTTAGTGATGTGGTAATTTTTTAAAAAAAATTCCTATATTTATTTGATTTGGTTTGGTAACGGTCAAACCGGTCAAAGTCGACCTTCCTTTTAACTAGTCTTGTCCCGAATGATGAATCTATATTTTTAAACTATTTTTTCAACGTTCCAATTACACGAGTGTCAAGATATAACGATTTTAGTGATGTGGTAATTTTTTTAAAAAATTCCTATATTTATTTGGTTAGGTTTTATAATGGTCAAACCGGTCAAAGTCGACATTCTTTTTAACTAGTCTTGTCCCGAATGATGAATCTATTTTTTTAAATTATTTTTTCGACGTTCCAATCGCACGGGTGTCAAGATATAACGATTTTAGTGATGTGGTAATTTTTTTTAAAAATTCTTATATTTATTTAGTTTGGTTTGGTAACGGTTAAACCGGTCAAAGTCGACCTTCCTTTTAACTAGTCTTGTCCCGAATGATGAATCTATTTTTTTAAATTATTTTTTCGACGTTCCAATCGCACGGGTGTCAAGATATAACGATTTTAGTGATGTGGTAATTTTAAAAAAAAAATCCAATATTTAATTGGTTGGGTTTTATAACGGTCAAACCGGTCAAAGTCGACCTTCCTTTTAACTAGTCTTGTCCCGAATGATGAATCTATATTTTTAAATTATTTTTTCGACGTTCCAATCGCACGGGTGTCAAGATATAACGATTTTAGTGATGTGGTAATTTTTAAAAAAAAATTCCTATATTTATTTGATTTGGTTTGGTAACGGTCAAACCGGTCAAAGTCGACCTTCCTTTTAACTAGTCTTGTCCCGAATGATGAATCTATATTTTTAAACTATTTTTTCAACGTTCCAATTACACGAGTGTCAAGATATAACGATTTTAGTGACGTGGTAATTTTTTTAAAAAATTCCTATATTTATTTGGTTAGGTTTTATAACGGTCAAACCGGTCAAAGTCGACATTCTTTTTAACTAGTCTTGTCCCGAATGATGAATCTATTTTTTTAAATTATTTTTTCGACGTTCCAATCGCACGGGTGTCAAGATATAACGATTTTAGTGATGTGGTAATTTTTGTTAAAAATTCTTATATTTATTTAGTTTGGTTTGGTAACGGTTAAACCGGTCAAAGTCGACCTTCCTTTTAACTAGTCTTGTCCCGAATGATGAATCTATTTTTTTAAATTATTTTTTCGACGTTCCAATCGCACGGGTGTCAAGATATAACGATTTTAGTGATGTGGTAATTTTAAAAAAAAATCCAATATTTTATTGGTTGGGTTTTATAACGGTCAAACCGGTCAAAGTCGACCTTCCTTTTAACTAGTCTTGTCCCGAATGATGAATCTATATTTTTAAATTATTTTTTCGACGTTCCAATCGCACGGGTGTCAAGATATAACGATTTTAGTGATGTGGTAATTTTTAAAAAAAAATTCCTATATTTATTTGATTTGGTTTGGTAACGGTCAAACCGGTCAAAGTCGACCTTCCTTTTAACTAGTCTTGTCCCGAATGATGAATCTATATTTTTAAACTATTTTTTCAACGTTCCAATTACACGAGTGTCAAGATATAACGATTTTAGTGATGTGGTAATTTTTTTAAAAAATTCCTATATTTATTTGGTTAGGTTTTATAACGGTCAAACCGGTCAAAGTCGACATTCTTTTTAACTAGTCTTGTCCCGAATGATGAATCTATTTTTTTAAATTATTTTTTCGACGTTCCAATCGCACGGGTGTCAAGATATAACGATTTTAGTGATGTGGTAATTTTTTTTAAAAATTCCTATATTTATTTGGTTTGGTTTGGTAACGGTTAAACCGGTCAAAGTCGACCTTCCTTTTAACTAGTCTTGTCCCGAATGATGAATCAATTTTTTTAAATTATTTTTTCGACGTTCCAATCGCACGGGTGTCAAGATATAACGATTTTAGTGATGTGGTAATTTTAAAAAAAAAATCCAATATTTAATTGGTTGGGTTTTATAACGGTCAAACCGGTCAAAGTCGACCTTCCTTTTAACTAGTCTTGTCCCGAATGATGAATCTATATTTTTAAATTATTTTTTCGACGTTCCAATCGCACGGGTGTCAAGATATAACGATTTTAGTGATGTGGTAATTTTTTAAAAAAAATTCCTATATTTATTTGATTTGGTTTGGTAATGGTCAAACCGGTCAAAGTCGACCTTCCTTTTAACTAGTCTTGTCCCGAATGATGAATCTATATTTTTAAACTATTTTTTCAACGTTCCAATTACACGAGTGTCAAGATATAACGATTTTAGTGACGTGGTAATTTTTTTAAAAAATTCCTATATTTATTTGGTTAGGTTTTATAACGGTCAAACCGGTCAAAGTCGACATTCTTTTTAACTAGTCTTGTCCCGAATGATGAATCTATTTTTTTAAATTATTTTTTCGACGTTCCAATCGCACGGGTGTCAAGATATAACGATTTTAGTGATGTGGTAATTTTTTTTAAAAATTCTTATATTTATTTAGTTTGGTTTGGTAACGGTTAAACCGGTCAAAGTCGACCTTCCTTTTAACTAGTCTTGTCCCGAATGATGAATCTATTTTTTTAAATTATTTTTTCGACGTTCCAATCGCACGGGTGTCAAGATATAACGATTTTAGTGATGTGGTAATTTTAAAAAAAAATCCAATATTTAATTGGTTGGGTTTTATAACGGTCAAACCGGTCAAAGTCGACCTTCCTTTTAACTAGTCTTGTCCCGAATGATGAATCTATATTTTTAAATTATTTTTTCGACGTTCCAATCGCACGGGTGTCAAGATATAACGATTTTAGTGATGTGGTAATTTTTAAAAAAAAATTCCTATATTTATTTGATTTGGTTTGGTAACGGTCAAACCGGTCAAAGTCGACCTTCCTTTTAACTAGTCTTGTCCCGAATGATGAATCTATATTTTTAAACTATTTTTTCAATGTTCCAATTACACGAGTGTCAAGATATAACGATTTTAGTGATGTGGTAATTTTTTTAAAAAATTCCTATATTTATTTGGTTAGGTTTTATAACGGTCAAACCGGTCAAAGTCGACATTCTTTTTAACTAGTCTTGTCCCGAATGATGAATCTATTTTTTTAAATTATTTTTTCGACGTTCCAATCGCACGGGTGTCAAGATATAACGATTTTAGTGATGTGGTAATTTTTTTTTAAAATTCTTATATTTATTTAGTTTGGTTTGGTAACGGTTAAACCGGTCAAAGTCGACCTTCCTTTTAACTAGTCTTGTCCCGAATGATGAATCTATTTTTTTAAATTATTTTTTCGACGTTCCAATCACACGGGTGTCAAGATATAACGATTTTAATGATGTGGTAATTTTCAAAAAAAATTCCTATATTTATTTGGTTGGGTTTTATAACGGTCAAACCGGTCAAAGTCGACATTCTTTTTAACTAGTCTTGTCCCGAATGACGAATCTATTTTTTAAAATAATTTTTTCGACGTTCCAATCGCACGGGTGTCAAGATATAACGATTTTAGTGATGTGGTAAATTTTTTAAAAATTTCCTATATTTATTTGGTTGGGTTTTATAATGGTCAAACCGGTCAAAGTCGACCTTCCTTTTAACTAGTCTTGTCCCGAATGATAAATCTATTTTTTAAACTATTTTTTCGACGTTCCAATCGCACGATTGTCAAGATATAATGATTTTAGTGATGTGGTAATTTTTTAAAAAAATTCCTATATTTATTTGGTTGGGTTTTATAACGGTCAAACCGGTCAAAGTCGACATTCTTTTTAACTAGTCTTGTCCCGAATGATGAATCTATTTTTTTAAATTATTTTTTCGATGTTTCAATCGCACGGGTGTCAAGATATAACGATTTTAGTGATGTGGTAATTTTTTTAAAAAATTCCTATATTTATTTGGTTTGGTTTGGTAACGGTTAAACCGGTCAAAGTCGACCTTCCTTTTAACTAGTCTTGTCCCGAATGATGAATCTATTTTTTTAAATTATTTTTTCGACGTTCCAATCGCACGGGTGTCAAGATATAACGATTTTAGTGATGTGGTAATTTTAAAAAAAAATCCAATATTTAATTGGTTGGGTTTTATAACGGTCAAACCGGTCAAAGTCGACCTTCCTTTTAACTAGTCTTGTCCCGAATGGTGAATCTATATTTTTAAATTATTTTTTCGACGTTCCAATCGCACGGGTGTCAAGATATAACGATTTTAGTGATGTGGTAATTTTTAAAAAAAAATTCCTATATTTATTTGATTTGGTTTGGTAACGGTCAAACCGGTCAAAGTCGACCATCCTTTTAACTAGTCTTGTCCCGAATGATGAATCTATATTTTTAAACTATTTTTTCAACGTTCCAATTACACGAGTGTCAAGATATAACGATTTTAGTGATGTGGTAATTTTTTTAAAAAATTCCTATATTTATTTGGTTAGGTTTTATAACGGTCAAACCGGTCAAAGTCGACATTCTTTTTAACTAGTCTTGTCCCGAATGATGAATCTATTTTTTTAAATTATTTTTTCGACGTTCCAATCGCACGGGTGTCAAGATATAACGATTTTAGTGATGTGGTAATTTTTTTTAAAAATTCTTATATTTATTTAGTTTGGTTTGGTAACGGTTAAACCGGTCAAAGTCGACCTTCCTTTTAACTAGTCTTGTCCCGAATGATGAATCTATTTTTTTAAATTATTTTTTCGACGTTCCAATCACACGGGTGTCAAGATATAACGATTTTAGTGATGTGGTAATTTTCAAAAAAAAATCCTATATTTATTTGGTTGGGTTTTATAACGGTCAAACCGGTCAAAGTCGACATTCTTTTTAACTAGTCTTGTACCGAATGACGAATCTATTTTTTAAAATAATTTTTTCGACGTTCCAATCGCACGGGTGTCAAGATATAACGATTTTAGTGATGTGGTAAATTTTTTAAAAATTTCCTATATTTATTTGGTTGGGTTTTATAACGGTCAAACCGGTCAAAGTCGACCTTCCTTTTAACTAGTCTTGTCCCGAATGATAAATCTATTTTTTAAACTATTTTTTCGACGTTCCAATCGCACGATTGTCAAGATATAACGATTTTAGTGATGTGGTAATTTTTTTAAAAAAATTCCTATATTTATTTGGTTGGGTTTTATAACGGTCAAACCGGTCAAAGTCGACATTCTTTTTAACTAGTCTTGTCCCGAATGAGAAATCTATTTTTTTAAATTATTTTTTCGACGTTCCAATCGCACGGGTGTCAAGATATAACGATTTTAGTGATGTGGTAATTTTTTTAAAAAAATTCTTATATTTATTTGGTTTGGTTTGGTAACGGTTAAACCGGTCAAAGTCGACCTTCCTTTTAACTAGTCTTGTCCCGAATGATTAATCTATTTTTTTAAATTATTTTTTCGACGTTCCAATCGCACGGGTGTTAAGATATAACGAATTTAGTGATGTGGTAATTTTCAAAAAAAATTCCTATATTTATTTTGTTGGGTTTTATAACGGTCAAACCGGTCAAAGTCGACCTTCCTTTTAACTAGTCTTGTCCCGAATGATGAATCTATATTTTTAAATTATTTTTTCGACGTTCCAATCGCACGGATGTCAATATATAACGTTTATAGTGATGTGGTAATTTTAAAAAAAAATTCCTATATTTATTTGATTTGGTTTGGTAACGGTCAAACCGGTCAAAGTCGACCTTCCTTTTAACTAATCTTGTCCCGAATGATGAATCTATATTTTTAAACTATTTTTTCGACGTTCCAATCGCACAAGTGTCAAGTTATAACGATTTTAGTGATGTGGTAATTTTTTAAAAAAATTCCTATATTTATTTGGTTGGGTTTTATAACGGTCAAACCGGTCAAAGTCGACATTCTTTTTAGTTAGTCTTGTCCCGAATGATTAATCTATTTTTTTAAATTATTTTTTCGACGATCCAATCACACGGGTGTCAAGATATAACGATTTTAGTGATGTGGTAATTTTTTTAAAAAATTCCTATATTTATTTGGTTTGGTTTGGTAACGGTTAAACCGGTCAAAGTCGACCTTCCGTTTAACTAGTCTTGTCCCGAATGATGAATCTATTTTTTTAAATTATTTTTTCGACGTTCCAATTGCACGGGTGTCAAGATATAACGATTTTAGTGATGTGGTAATTTAAAAAAAAAATTCCTATATTTATTTGGTTGGGTTTTATAACGGTCAAACCGGTCAAAGTCGACCTTCCTTTTAACTAGTCTTGTCCCGATTGATGAATCTATATTTTTAAATTATTTTTTCGATGTTCCAATCGCACGGGTGTCAAGATATAACGATTTTAGTGATGTGGTAATTTTTTTAAAAAAATCCTATATTTATTTGATTTGGTTTGGTAACGGTCAAACCGGTCAAAGTCGACCTTACTTTTAACTAGTCTTGTCTCGAATGATGAATCTATATTTTTAAATTATTTTTTCGACGTTCCAATCGCACGGGTGTCAAGATATAACGATTTTAGTGATGTGGTAATTTTTTAAAAAAATTCCTATATTTATTTGGTTTGGTTTGGTAACGGTCAAACCGGTCAAAGTAGACCTTCCTTTTAACTAGTCTTGTCCCGAATGATAAATCTATATTTTAAACTATTTTTTCGACGTTCCAATCCCACGAGTGTCAAGATATAACGATTTTAGTGATGTGGTAATTTTTAAAAAAATTCCTATATTTATTTGGTTGGGTTTTATAACGGTCAAACCGGTCAAAGTCGACATTCTTTTTAGCTAGTCTTGTCCCGAATGATGAATCTATTTTTTTAAATTATTTTTTCGACGATCCAATTGCACGAGTTTAAAGATATAACGATTTTAGTGATGTGGTAATTTTTTTAAAAAATTCCTATATTTATTTGGTTTGGTTTGGTAACGGTTAACCGGTCAAAGTCGACCTTCCTTTTAACTAGTCTTGTCCCGAATGATGAATCTATTTTTTTAAATTATTTTTTCGACGTTCCAATTGCACGGGTGTCAAGATATAACGATTTTAGTGATGTGGTAATTTTCAAAAAAGATTCCTATATTTATTTGGTTGGGTTTTATAACGGTCAAACCGGTCAAAGTCGACATTCCTTTTAACTAGTCTTGTCCCGAATGATGAATCTATATTTTTAAATTATTTTTCGACATTCCAATCGCACGGGTGTCAAGATATAACGATTTTAGTGATGTGGTAATTTTTTAAAAAAATTCCCATATTTATTTGATTTGGTTTGGTAACGGTCAAACCGGTCAAAGTCGACCTTCCTTTTAACTAGTCTTGTCCCGAATGATGAATCTATATTTTAAACTATTTTTTCGACGTTCCAATCCCACGAGTGTCAAGATATAACGATTTTAGTGATGTGGTAATTTTTTAAAAAAATTCCTATGTTAGATATAATTGATGTGATTTAATGTCAGTGTTTAAGTGTTTCAGGTAAAGAGAGTTTAACTTGTTATTGAAAGCAGTTGTAACAGAGTTTGAGTATATGCTGATTGCTGGAAGCGCAAACGCTGACAGAGGAAAGCGTAAACACTGATAGCTGAATACATGGAAGCGCAAACGCTGTTAGCGTGGAGAGAACAGAGTTTGCTAAAGTCTGTCTACTGGGAGCGTCTACAAGTCAACAGAGTTTGAAGATTAATTTAATATTAATATGGAAGCGATATCTTTGAAGATTGGATAGCTGTCAAAGAGATCGAGTTGACTTAGAAGACGTGTAGCAATCGTAATTGATATCAATTGTATAGCTTAATTTTAGGAGAATCAATTTACGATTGTACGTAGCTGTATATCTTATAAATACAGTTAGGTTAACCCTAGAAGGGTATCGAACGTGGACGAACATCATTCTTGTAACCTAAGCAGCTCTCTGTGATACTTTACATCACCGAGAGAGGAATTATTAATTCCAAACAGTTTTTAAAGAGTTAAAACGTGTGTTCTTGTTACTTATTTATACAGTTCTTGATTATTTATTGTGTAATCGACCTAACAAGTGGTATCAGAGCGGTATCTGTTACTTTATTACAGTTAAAGATCCAAACACAATAGTAATCAATGGCAGAGATACCTCCACCATCTGAAAAAGCCCCTACTACTGTAAGTAGGTATGAAACAATTAGGGTTCCTATCCTGAGGCCATTGGAGTATGCAATTTGGAAGGTGAAAATGACCATGTTTCTGGAGGCTACAGATCCAGAATATCTGGACAGAATTTATGAAGGTCCTCACAAACCTACAAAGTTATCTGCTGCTGCTGCTGGTGAGGAACCAAAAGTCATACCAAAAGAGAAGAAAGATCTATCTGCTGAGGATCTTTCATCTATTGCAAAGGATGCGAAGGTAAGGCATTTACTTCACAGTGCATTAGACAATGTTATGTCTAATAAAGTGATAAACTGCACAACTGCAAAGGAGATATGGGATGCACTTGAGGTTAGATGTCAAGGAACACCTGCAATTAAGAAGAACAGAAGGAACATACTCACACAGGAGTATGAGCATTTTGAGGCAAAACCTGATGAAACCATGACAGAAACATTTGACAGATTCTGTAAGTTGCTCAATGATTTGTCATTGGTGAATAAAGAGTATGATTTGGAAGATTCAAATCTCAAATTTCTTCTCTCTCTACCTGAAAAGTGGGATGTGAAAACGACCACTATTAGAGATAATTATGAACTTGGTGAAACAGAGATTGATGAAATTTATGGTTTGCTCAAAACCCATGAATTGGAATTGGAGCAGAGAAACAAAAGATCTAGTAGAAAGTCAAAGTCTGTTGCTCTCAAGGTTGAGGAGAAATCATCAAAGAAGGAGGCATCAAGGAGAAAGGCAAAAGGGAAAGCCTTAGTCATCCATTCAGAGAATGAGTCATCAAACACTGATGTTGACTCAAACACAGATGATTCATCTGATTCTGAAGATGATGAAGAAATGATGCAAATGGCTGCATTGATGGTAAAGACCTTCAAGAAGATGGGATACAAGAACTTCAAGAAGGGAAAGAAATTCTCCAAGGACTACTCAAAGTTTGATAAGAAGAATTTCAAGAAATCTGAAGGAAAGGACTTCAAATCTGGAAAGAAAGATAAGTCTGAAATTCAATGCTACAAGTGTAAGGAGATGGGTCACTATGCTCCTGAGTGCAAAAAGGGTAAAACTGAAAAGGCACTCTACACCAAAGGCAGAGATTGGGCAGACACTTCAGATTCAGATGAGGAAGTCAACTATGCTCTCATGGCTACTACTCAGAATGAAAATGATGATCTCAAGGTACCTCCAACTACCTATGCTTATAACACTGATAATATAACTGAATTAAGAATTTATCTTAAAGCATTGCATATCAGTTATAGGGATCAGACATTAGAAAATGAGAGGATAAAGTCTGAGTGTTCTCAACTCAAAGAAAGAAATAAATTTGTTGAGGAACAGCTAGAAAACATGAATAAAATTCAAAAAGAGAGAGATGATGCAGTGTTTATTGAACAGGAGTTGCTAGGTAAGTATAAGCAACTAGAATCAGAATTGGAGGATAGTAAACACATCATTAAAACTTGGACACACTCTGGTAAAGACACTCAAGAAGTGTTTCAGTCAGATACAGTAGGTCTAGGTTACTCTGTAGGAGATGAACTTAGATTTGAAAATAAGGTAAAAGTAAGACCATATTGTTCATCTGAGGGTAATGTCATGGGAACAGGTGGACCTAAGACTGAAGCACAGAAAAAGGCTGTTAAAGAGTCATATGCTAAAACTTTTGTTAAAGAGGCTAACATTGGCTTAATGACAGATAAACAACTCAAGCATAAGCTTAAGGAGATAAAATCTGTAAACAAACAGAGTATGCCTAAGAAAAACAGAAATGGAAAGGTAGGCATAACCTCAGGAATTAAGCCAATGCTTGCTTCATTAGCTCCCAGGAAAACATGCTTTAATTGTGGTAGCACTAATCATCTTGCTAGTTTCTGCAGTAAGAATAAGAACATTAATTCTTTGCCTTCTAAAACTGCAGTAAAGAGTGATTATGTGAGAACTAGACCACAGACTTTATGCAAACACTGTGGAAGTACTTGGCATTCTATTTACACTTGCAGAGATTATCATGCTATTTATTATAATTACTATGAACCCAAACCAAATTTGAAATGGGTTAAAGTAAACTCTGCAAATGTAAACTCTGAAAAAGTTAGCTTAAACTCTGTTAATTTGAATTCCGCTGCAAAAGCTAACAGATTTAAGAAAGCCAAAGGATCCAAGCAAGTCTGGATCCTTAAAACTAATAATCAGTGATTGTTTGTGATTGCAGGGCACCAGGGTCAGTACCTTAGTCGTGGACAGTGGATGTTCAGGACACATGACAGGAAATAAAGCCCTGCTATCAGAGTATGAGGAGAAGGCTGGCCCAGAAGTTTCCTATGGAGATGGCAACATAGGACATACACTGGGATATGGCAACATTAATCTTGGAAATGTCATCATCACAAATGTAGCTCTAGTTCCAGGACTCAAGCATGATTTGCTATCTGTGAGTCAAATCTGTGACAGAGGATATCATGTAGATTTTCAGCCTGAATATTGTCAAGTTATCAGCAAATCTACAGGGAAAGTTGCTCTAGTTGGAAACAGACACAACAACATCTATGAAATCAAATTGTCAACAAACACTGATGGCAAAGCAGTGTGTCTGTCTACAAGGATGTCCAGTGAAGAGAGTTGGAAATGGCACAAGAAACTCTCTCATTTGAATCTGAACAATATCAATGAGCTCATAAAGAATGATCTTGCAAGAGGACTACCAAAGTCATTATTGAATGTAGAAGGCCTGTGTGATTCTTGTCAAAAGGCCAAACAGAGAAAAACCTCTTTCAAGAGCAAATCTGAGTCTTCAATTGTTGATCCTTATCATCTCCTACATGTTGATCTTTTTGGACCAGTAAATGTCATGTCACTTGGAAAGAAGAAATATGCTCTAGTCATTGTTGATGAATACACCAGATATACATGGGTGTATTTTCTAGCAAAGAAAGATGAAACTGCTTTAACACTGACAGAACATATATTACAACTGGACAAAGAGTCAGAGAATCAAGTGAAGATAATCAGAAGTGACAATGGAACTGAGTTCAGGAATTCATCAATGGAAGAATTTTGCAAGAGTAAAGGGATAAAACAAGAGTTTTCTGCACCTGGTACTCCACAACAAAATGGTGTAGTGGAGAGAAAGAACAGAACCTTGATAGAAGCTGCCAGAACCATGCTAGATGAAGCAAAATTGCCAACATATTTTTGGGCAGAGGCGGTTCAAACTGCTTGTTTTACTCAAAATGCAACACTGATCAACAAGCATGGTAAAACACCATATGAAATGGTGAAGAAGAAGAAGCCAAATCTAAAATATTTTCATATTTTTGGATGCAAGTGCTTTGTGTTGAAGACACATCCTGAACAGTTGACCAAGTTTGACCTAAAGGCAGATGAAGGAATTTTTGTTGGCTATCCACTGTCAACAAAGGCATTCAGAGTTTTTAATCTGAGAACCAGAGTGATCATGGAGTCTATTCATGTGTCATTTGATGACAAGAAAATAACTGGACTTGAAGATGTTAATGAGCATGATCAACTGCACTTTGAAAATGAAGATTTATTAAACTCGGATGATACAGATCTGACAAACACTGTTAAGGTCAATTCTGAACCTCTACTGGTAAACACTGAAGAAACTTTTCAATCAGAAACAAGGGAAGAACCAGTTGAGGGGGAGCATGAAGAATCACATCAAAGTGATAAGTCAAACACTGAAAGTGACTCAATTGATGATTCTGAATCAAACTCTGTTGATTCAAACTCTGATCATTCAAATTCTGAGCAGTCACATTCAGAGGGAGCATCTGAAAATGAAGAGAGACATCAAGAAAATCAGGAGAGCATGGATCAAGGGGGAGGATCACATGATGACAGAAGCAATCTGCCTTCTGCAAGAAAATGGACTAAGTCACATACACCTGATTTAATTATTGGTGATCCAGATGCAAGAGTAAGGACAAGAAGTGCAACAACAAATGAATGTCTGTTTCATGCATTCTTGTCACAAACTGAGCCAAAGAAAGTGGAAGAAGCTCTTAAAGATGCTGACTGGATAACAGCAATGCAAGAAGAGCTAAATGAATTTGAAAGAAATGAGGTGTGGACCCTTGTACCAAGGCCAAAGAACAGATCTATTGTTGGTACTAAATGGGTTTTCAGAAATAAAACTGACAGTGATGGTGTGATCACAAGAAACAAAGCAAGACTGGTAGCTAAAGGCTATTCACAGCAGGAAGGAATAGATTATGATGAGACTTTTGCACCAGTTGCCAGGTTGGAGGCAATAAGGATGTTTCTTGCCTATGCTTCTCACAAGAAATTCAAGGTTTTTCAAATGGATGTGAAAAGTGCTTTTCTGAATGGAAAACTTGAAGAAGAAGTTTTTGTTGAACAACCACCTGGTTTTGTAGATCCAAAATATCCAGATCATGTCTACAGGTTAGACAAGGCACTCTATGGACTTAAACAGGCACCTAGGGCATGGTATGAAACACTTGCTAAATTTCTGCTAGAAAGTGGGTTTCACAGAGGTACTATTGACAAAACTCTGTTTTACTTTCAATCTGGTAATGACCTGCTCTTAGTACAGATATATGTAGATGATATCATTTTTGGATCTACTAATGATAAACTCTGTAAGAAATTTGCCAAGCTCATGCAGTCAAGATATCAAATGAGTATGATGGGAGAGTTAAGCTACTTTCTAGGCTTACAGGTGAAGCAAACAGATGATGGAATTTTCATTAATCAAGCAAAATATACCAGAAATCTACTCAAGAAATTTGGCATGCTTGACTGTTCATCTGCAACAACTCCCATGGCAACTGCAACAAAACTGGACAAAGATACAGGTTCATCAGTGGATATGACAAGCTACAGAGGGATGATTGGTTCTCTACTTTATTTAACAGCTAGTAGACCTGATATCATGTATGCCACCTGTCTGTGTGCAAGATTTCAGGCAGATCCAAGAGAACCACATTTAACAGCTGTGAAGAGGATTTTCAAATATCTCAAGGGAACTGCAACTTTAGGACTGTGGTACCCAAGAGAATCAGATTTTAAGCTACTTGGTTACTCTGATGCAGATTTTGCTGGATGTAAGATTGACAGAAAAAGCACAAGTGGAAGTTGTCAATTTCTTGGTGACAGACTAGTATCTTGGTACAGTAAGAAACAGAAGTCAATATCTACATCTACAGCTGAAGCAGAGTATATTGCTGCTGGTAGTTGCTGTGCACAGATTCTATGGATGAAGAATCAACTGCTGGATTATGGATTAAGGTATTCCAAGATACCTATTTTCTGTGATAATCAAAGTGCTATTGCAATGACAGGTAATCCAGTACAACACTCAATGACCAAGCACATCAGCATAAGGTATCACTTTATCAGAGAGCATGTAGAGGAAGGCAATATTGAGCTTCACTTTGTGCCTACAGATCAACAACTAGCAGATGTTTTCACAAAGCCTCTAAGTGAAGCAACATTTACAAGACTGGTCAATGAACTAGGGATGGTATCTGGTTTTGACTAAACATGTTGGTTAGACTCAAACTCTTTCAAATAAAATGTGTTGCTCATATCTCTGTAAATTGCTATAGTGCTATGTGAACCTTATTAGTTAAACTCTGTTAGCATGATTGTTGGTCATACACTGTTAATACGTTTGTTAAACTCTGTGAATTCTGAATTGATTTTTGTCTGAATGAAAATACCGATGAAGAAAAATGTATAGAGCATGATTTTCAGTGATAAATCAAGATTCTTTTTGAGTCACTGTAATCTAATCAGAAATTGCACAGTAAGTTAACACAGCATGATACTGTTTCATATTTAGAGCATCTCTTAGTTTATTTGATCCTAAACTCTGAATCTATGAATACTTCATGCATTGCCTCTCATGAATGACACTGATATTGATGAACTCTAAACTCTGATTAGTGACACTCTGTTTTCAAGTCATACTTGATTCTTGATGATTCTGTGTTTGCACTTGTGAAAATTTTAAAACTTGAGATATGTCATTGTTTATTTTGGTGAGAAACAGTTCATGTCTGAACCCTGTGAGATTTTGAGCCAAATCAGTGATTGATACATTTTATATCAATCAGAGTTTATTGTTGTGTGATATTCATCAGTAAGTATGTTGCTCTAGAACTTGCATTAAACCATTTTGGAACTACATGATATATGTGTGCATGAAAATGATAAAGGCAATTAGGATTAACCATTTTTCTTCAAACACTGTTCAAAATATCTTTGAACACTGCTCATAAACTTTGTTCATAAACATGACCCATAGTAAACCCTTTTGAGCCAAATTAACTGCTCATTTTCTTGAATACTGAAGTATTAAGAGCAGTTATATTCATTTGTTAAATCTGATTCAAGCAGGTGAGTATCTCTCATACTATATCTTACTCAGTATATATATATATATATGTAAATTAAAAAAAAAAAAAAAAAAAAAAAAAAAAAAAAAAAAAAAAAAAAAAAAAAAAAAAAAAAAAAAAAAAAAACAAAACAAAAAAAAATGTATATATACTGATCATCTTGTACAAAATGTACTAACCATTTGACTGAACATTTTGATTAAATAAATTGTTCAGTTCAAAATTCTCATTCGAAACATATCTCTTCTCATCTGTTTGATTTCACTCAATTACAACCCTGACCAAAGTCCTTTTGATTTGTGCATATATGTAATCGAAGTGGTGTAGATTTGGTGGAAATTCAAGCTTATGGTAGTATCTGCTTTTAATGATTGAATCTGAGAGTAAACACTTCACCTAAACACTTGTGTGATGTGAGAGTTTGTGAGAAAATCCTTGACATGTAACTCACTGAATGATGCTATGATGTTTATCTCCTGATCTTTTTGTCTTTAATGACTGTGTGCTTACGTGGATAATCATGATCATAAACTGGAACAGAGATATTCAGATTTCTGTAATTAAGGAACTACAGAGTTTAGCATTCATCATATACTCTGTGTTTAATATGAGAGTTTGTGCATTCAGTGTTTATTGTTTTGATTTATGGATTCTATGAAATATTAGATGCTATAAAAATTGATTTGGTAAACTCTGCTACTCACACACGAAAATCACGACTGTGCGTTTTTGAAAGGTTTTTTTGTGATAAAGATTGAAAATTGGATAAACACTGATTGATTGTGCTACATACTCTAAGGTATATTTTCCTTAAGATAATTTGAAAATTTTGGAGTAAATGGAGTAGTTGACAACTGTTAATTAGTGTCATTAGTGGTAACGTGTCTTGAAAAATGGAACGACAGCGGTAATAATGGCTTTTACTGCGCCTGTCTTAAGTGAACCGTTGCATGTGTGACACCTGTCCCACTCACTCATCATTATGTCTCCCTTTTACACTTTTCAAGGGAACAGTTGCGTGTTTTCAAGTAAAAACGCTTGAGTTTAGTTTTTAACTACAACTCAAATTACTTTTTGCCACAATCATTTTTATCCACACGTATTCACTTTACCAAAACAGAGAACATCCTTGTTTTTCACTTTGGCATTTTCACAAACACCTTTCTTGCAAAACCATTTCACAGTTGATTCTTACTTATTTCTTGATTCAATGGCAACTAAACCTTTCACTGTCTTTGGTCTACGTTTTGTGCCTAACAACTATGCAGCTTTACTTGAGAATGACCGGGCACCAGAGCCGTTTCATCTTATGCAAAATTTTCTTCGAGATTCTGAAATTGGGCAAGCGCTGGTTGAACCGGCTACTCTATCTGCTTCCCAAGTCGTTAATTTCTGGCAAAACTCAAGATATATTGAAGGAGGAGAGAATGGAACTCCGTCTATCATCTTCTCTCATGAAGAACAAGAGTTTGTGATTACTCCACAAACTGTTCGCGATGTCATGGATTTTGACACATATACCTCATATGCTGTTGTTTCTGAGCAAAATCTGAGGGAAATGCTCACAGAAATTGGGTACATGGAATCACTTGCCAAGCTGGGCAGTGTAAGGCGACCAAACTTGCGAAAAGAGTGGACTTTTTTCTTTGATTGCATTACAAGGACATTTCAGAAGAAGGTAACCAACTGGGATGCTATTCCAATGGACAGTCTACAAATTGGGTATTCTCTACTTTATGGTAGTAATTTTGATTTTGGTCGATATGTTTTGATGAATTTGGGTGATAAGTTGTCAGAGTCTACTACAGTTTACTTTGCTAGATTTTGTCAACTTCTGTTCAATGCATGTGTTCCTGGTTTAACTGTTGATGAAGCTGATGAGATTCAACCGTTTCGAGTCACTAAAAGAATATTTTCTGATATGTCTAACAAAGATGTTGGAAAAGACTTGCCTCCTTTAGCATTGCCGCTTGCTTTGCAAAATTTTGTTAATCAGCCACAAGACACTGATACACATCAACCACAACAACCAGACTCACAGCCTATGCCTGAACCTTTAGCCACTGATCGTACACAAAACATACCATCTCAACCTACTCAAACACCTGAACCCACACCAACCACCACTGAACAAACCATATTACCTCCAACACAAACAGAACCTCAAACCAAACCTGACCAAACGAACACTGAACCAACAAACCCTGTCTCTACTACTCATCCACAACCACCTCCAAAGCCAAAAAGGAAGAAACATACTGCAATCAACACTGAACGTGCTAAGGCTAAACAGTCAACTCCAAAGGCTGTTTATTCTAGAAGATTCATACAAAGGGCAAACAGACCTTCACCACCTTTGGTTGAGGAAAGTTCTAGTGAGAGTTCCAGTGAAGCTGCAGAACAGGTTGCAGTACCTCAAGCTAAGAGAAGGAAGCTTATTCTGACTGATTCTGATGATGAGCCTGTTGCAGAGGCTCAAGAGAAAATCTCATTTGATATTCCTACTGGTGAGCCAGAGGTTATCATAGAACCTGAAATTCCAGAATCAGGAGTCAAGGTTGCTGAACCAGAAGTTGATAAGGCTCAAGACAATGAAGATGCTAGAGATGTTTTGTCTCCAATGGAAGAGTTTGCTGAAACTCCAATTTCTTTTAATCATGAAGCATCTACTCCACAACTCATGGAGGTTACAATGTCTATAGATACTGGTGTTGCTGATGGGCCTACTGTTGTTCTTGAAGACACTGTGGTTGCATCACACACTGAGTTGAACTCTGATGCCAATAATATTTCTGCTCATGGTGAGGAAGTTGATAAACCAGAGAAGGTTCTTTCTTCAGAGCAAACTCCAATTGATAAAGGAAAACAGGTTGCTCAAGAACCTATTGTTGCTCAAGAACAAATTGCTCAAGAACAAATTGCTGCTCCAGAACCTAGTCTTTCTGTTGCCTCTACTAGTGAATCAATGAGTGATTCTGTTGAAGCTAATAGTACAGGAGTTGACCAACCACAAAATCAGCCAGATGGTCAGAAAACAGGTGAAAAACCAGATTTTGCTGGGCCTTCTAATAATGAAATTGATGATGGTTATTTGGCCAAGCAAACTGCTGAATGGTACAAGTCAGACTGTATTTTTCCTCCTGGAAGGGCAGAAAAGTTTCTTGAAGTCAATTCTAAAAAGATTACAAATCCAGAAATTTTCACTTGTTTGCAAGGCACGGTGATACAGATCAAAACTTTGAATAATAGATTTGATGACACTCAGAAATCTATTGTTGATCTTCGCACAGAAGTTGCCACTCATGAGGAAAAAGCTCAACTAGCTAATGCTAAACTCTTTCAACAGTTTGCCAAAGCTCAATCTAATCTTAATGACAGACTGAGTACAGTTGAAAAGAATCAGACTTTACTGGCTGAGAAAGTTGATTCTATAGCAAATTCTCTTGAGTTAATCACCTCCATACTGATTCAAGACAGTGATGATGTCAAAAAGGGGGAGAGAGTTTCTAAAACCAAGTGTAAGAAAGATCAAACTTTGTCAAAGAAAGATCAAAATGATGATGAAGAAGCCAATGCTGATAAGGGCTTAAGAAATGTGAATCTCAGACAAGGACATGGGAGGTCTTCAAGGTCAAAGCCGAATTTGGTGATAGATTCAAATGCTCAGAGTACTTCAGGATCAAAGCCAAAGGATTTGTTATTCTCTGACAATCCACAAACAGATGAAGAATTGGCTGCAAAACTTTTTCGAGAAGAGAATGCTGAAGCTACACTTGAGGATATTCAAGCTGAAGAGAAGTTGTTACAGAAAGAACATCTAAAAGCTGTGAAGTCCAAGAAAGTGAAGAAAGTTGTTAAAACTTCAAAGTCTGCAAAGGCTGTGATGAAAGGAATTGTAATCAAAGAAAAACTATCTGGTATTCAAGAAGAAGAAGAAGAAGATACTGGAAAGCTGGTTAGAAAGTCTTCTCTTGATGCTAAGTTGAAATTAAAGGAGAAAGTTGATGAAGAGAGCAAGGGCAAAATGATAGTTACAACCTCTGTTGCTACACAAGTTGTACAGACACACAGTAAACCCTTACCTGGTTTCTCAAGGCCAAAGATTCCAGTGCAAGAACAAGCAGGAGTAACTGGTGAGTATCAACATAATAAATCTTGTTCAGGAAAGCCACCAGGGAGAAATACTTCTGGATTAGGTGCAACAAGAGATTTAAGATTTAGTAACAGTCCAAGAGATCCCTCTGCACTTGTATCTCTTGGTTCTGGTATTAATCAAGAAAATCTAGACAAGTTGGAATCAGTTCAGGTAGTTCATCAAAGGAGCTTAGATATTCACTTTCTACTATACTTTATGGCAGATGGGTCAGTGTATAGAGTGAATGAAGAAGCAATCAAATTAAAATTATTTGAGGAACTTCAGTATGTCTTGCATATCTTCAGAGTTAGAAATCAAAGAACACAGATCATTGCTAATTCTATAAGGAAGCATATGCTGAAAGCTAAAGCTGCTACAGGAACAAAGTCTGCTGAAAAGTATGTTCCAAAATACAGAGACTGGAATGGAAATCTGATTGAAATGCAGAAGGGAACTACAAGGTTGAAGACTGATCTTGGAATTACAGTTCTGGATTTCAATATAAAGTCTGAAGAATTAAAGTACATCAGATTGGGTAATGAAATGAGGAGAAACAAGATCTATGATCTTAGGGCTGCTATTTTTCAAACGGATGAAAATGATCCAGAGTTAAGAGAGATCAAGCAAGCTATGGAAATTGAACTTGAAAATGCTGAAAGGAGATTGTTGATTGATTATCTCAGAACAACTCCAGATCTTGAGGAGGTTAGGTAGACAGAATTTGTAAGTAATTCGAATTTTCTGTAAATTTTGCTAAGTCAAGTTTAAACTCTGATTATATGTTAAACACTGTGTTTTTATTTGTTAGTTTTGACATCATCAATTATTATGAACTTGTACATTTTTCTAATGAACAAGTTGGGGGAGATTGTTAGATATAATTGATGTGATTTAATGTCAGTGTTTAAGTGTTTCAGGTAAAGAGAGTTTAACTTGTTATTGAAAGCAGTTGTAACAGAGTTTGAGTATACGCTGATTGCTGGAAGCGCAAACGCTGACAGAGGAAAGCGTAAACACTGATAGCTGAATACATGGAAGCGCAAACGCTGTTAGCGTGGAGAGAACAGAGTTTGCTAAAGTCTGTCTACTGGGAGCGTCTACAAGTCAACAGAGTTTGAAGATTAATTTAATATTAATATGGAAGCGATATCTTTGAAGATTGGATAGCTGTCAAAGAGATCGAGTTGACTTAGAAGACGTGTAGCAATCGTAATTGATATCAATTGTATAGCTTAATTTTAGGAGAATCAATTTACGATTGTACGTAGCTGTATATCTTATAAATACAGTTAGGTTAACCCTAGAAGGGTATCGAACGTGGACGAACATCATTCTTGTAACCTAAGCAGCTCTCTGTGATACTTTACATCACCGAGAGAGGAATTATTAATTCCAAACAGTTTTTAAAGAGTTAAAACGTGTGTTCTTGTTACTTATTTATACAGTTCTTGATTATTTATTGTGTAATCGACCTAACATCCTATATTTATTTGGTTGGGTTTTATAACGGTCAAACCGGTCAAAGTCGACATTCTTTTTAACTAGTCTTGTCCCGAATGATGAATCTATTTTTTTAAATTATTTTTTCGACGTTCCAATCGCACGGATGTCAAGATATAACGATTTTAGTGATGTGGTATTTTTTTTAAAAAATTCCTATATTTATTTGGTTTGGTTTGGTAACGGTTAAACCGGTCAAAGTCGACCTTCCTTTTAACTAGTCTTGTCCCGAATGATGAATCTATTTTTTTAAATTATTTTTTCGACGTTCCAATCGCACGGGTGTCAAGGTATAACGATTTTTGTGATGTGGTAATTTTCAAAAAAAAATTCCTATATTTATTTGGTTGGGTTTTATAACGGTCAAACCGGTCAAAGTCGACCTTCCTTTTAACTAGTCTTGTCCCGAATGATGAATCTATATTTTTAAATTATTTTTTCGACGTTCCAATCGCACAGGTGTGAAAATATAACGATTTTAGTGATGTGGTAATTTTTTAAAACAATTCCTATATTTATTTGGTTTGGTAACGGTCAAACCGGTCAAAGTCGACATTCTTTTAAACTAGTCTTGTCCCGAATGACGAATCTATTTTTTAAAATAATTTTTTCGACGTTCCAATCGCACGGGTGTCAAGATATAACGATTTTAGTGATGTGGTAAATTTTTTAAAAATTTCCTATATTTATTTGGTTGGGTTTTATAACGGTCAAACCGGTCAAAGTCGACCTTCCTTTTAACTAGTCTTGTCCCGAATGATGAATCTATTTTTTTAAACTATTTTTTCGACGTTCCAATCGCACGAGTGTCAAGATATAACGATTTTAGTGATGTGGTAATTTTTTATAAAAATTCCTATATTTATTTGGTTGGGTTTTATAACGGTCAAACCGGTCAAAGTCGACATTCTTTTTAACTAGTCTTGTCCCGAATGATGAATCTATTTTTTTAAATTATTTTTTCAATGTTCCAATCGCACGAGTGTCAAGATATAACGATTTTAGTGATTTGGTAATTTTCAAAAAAAAATCCTATATTTATTTGGTTGGGTTTTATAACGGTCAAACCGGTCAAAGTCGACCTTCCTTTTAACTAGTCTTGTCCCGAATGATGAATCTATATTTTTAAATTATTTTTTCGACGTTCCAATCGCACAGGTGTCAAGATATAACGATTTTATTGATGTGGTAATTTTTTAAAAAAATTCCTATATTTATTTGGTTTGGTTTGGTAACGGTCAAACCGGTCAAAGTCGACCTTTCTTTTAACTAGTCTTGTCCCGAATAATGAATCTATATTTTTAAATTATTTTTTCGACGTTCCAATCGCACGGGTGTCAAGATATAACGATTTTAGTGATGTGGTAATTTTTTAAAAAAATTCCTATATTTATTTGGTTTGGTTTGGTAACGGTCAAACCGATCAAAGTCGACCTTCCTTTTAACTAGTCTTGTCCCGAATGATGAATCTATTTTTTTAATTATTTTTTCGACTTTCCAATTGCATTGGTGTCAAGATATAACGATTTTAGTGATGTAATAATATTTTTAAAAAATTCCTATATTTATTTGGTTGGGTTTTGTAACGGTCAAACCGGTCAAAGACGACCTTCCTTTTAACTAGTCCTGTCCCGAATGATGAATCTATTTTTTTAAATTATTTTTTCGACGTTCCAATCGCATGGGTGTCAAGATATAACGATTTTAGTGATGTGGTAATTTTTAAAAAAAAATTCTATATTTATTTGGTTGGGTTTTATAACGGTCAAACTGGTCAAAGTCGACCTTCATTTTAACTAGTCTTGTCCCGAATGATGAATCTATTTTTTTAAATTATTTTGTCGACGTTCCAATCGCACGGTGTTAAGATATAACGATTTTAGTGATGTGTTAATTTTTAAAAAAAATTCTTATATTTATTTGGTTGGGTTTTATAACGGTCAAACCGGTCAAAGTCGACATTCTTTTTAACTAGTCTTGATGAATCTATTTTTTTAAATTTTATTATAAATTTATAGTAGTGGTCTACTTTATTATAATGAATTTCTATTATAAATTTTTTTAAATATTATTTTTGAATGTTTTAGTTATTTATATTTTTATTTTAAATAGGTGCTATTATAAATTATTAGAATATCATTATTAAATAATTATTATTGTTTGTTTTTTTTGAAAAATCAATTTTTATTATTATTTATTTGTATTTGAATATTGTTTGAATAATTTAAATATTTTAATTTTAATTTACAAGATAGAGATATTTGATAAACAATACACATATTTGTACATATTTTAGTAATTTATAATTGAGAGACACTTGGCATGCTGCAATTTGTTGGAAGGAGATGGTTTGGATTGATGATAAGACTTAAACAATCTGAATCGTCCATGCAATTAGGGATTAAATTCTAACCGTTCAAATATTTATAACTCCTTTTCTACCTAAAATTTACATTTCTTAATCTATCCATCCAAAATTAGTGATTTATATATGAATATGTTCTATAAATTGAGCTCCATCTATACATATATAAATCAATCAATTTTGAGATGAAAATTTTCTATGTAAGATTCGGCTTTGTTCGGTCTTTGGAGATATATGAACGATTTTGAAATTTCTAGGCTGATTTTGAGGATTGGTCAGTTTTTGTGTGCTGCTGCTTCTATTGGAGTTATGGTTTCTGCTAGAGAGAGGCTTCTCTGGCTACACTGTATTCTGGTATATTTTCTGTATTCTGGTATATCTTTGATTGGGTTCAGTTTTTTTACTGTTTATTTACTTTATGGAATCTATTTCCTCTGTTTCTCTTCTTCTTTCACAGATCAATTCTTCAATTTTTAATTTCCGAAGCTACAATTTACAGGCACTTGAGGATCCTGTATCATCTGTTAGGGATGCGTTCGCTGAAGCTTTGGGAACTTTGCTTGCTTTGGGAATTTTGAAATTTGTTCGCTGTACTATTCTGTTGTCAAGTTTTGTAATTTAATTCTCAATCTCAAAGCATTCTTTTCATACTAGGTTCAACCAAAAGGAAAAGGCAACGTAGTTCCAAAAAAAAAACTTGAAGGCGGATTGCAGAAGCATCTCATTTTGCCATTCACAAAAGGTACTTTACTGTGTTTTAATGAATTCCCATGTAGTTGTTACTAGTGGAGTATGAGAATAGAAAATTTTCTAATTTTTAGTTATTCATTGAGCTCATTGTGTTAAATGAATATGCTACTTTAGTACTCCTTATGTCCCATTTTTTTTTTGCTAAATCCTTATGTCCCATTTTAATTGACCGAAGTTGACATTTGAAGTATACTTGACTGTTTATGTCATATGCTTGTTTAGTACTCCCTCCGTCCCAAAATACATGTCCCTTTTCTAAAATGAATTTGTCCCATTTTACATGTCCCTTTTCTACTTTCAATGCAAATTTAAGAGTAATTTTCCAAAACTATCCCTACATTTATTGTATCTAAATTTGACTTTTTTTCAAACTTAACACTATTCTCTTTTTTCAATGTATTAATTAAGGGTATTGGTTGGAAAATTTTATCTAACTAACTTTCTCTTTAATATGTGTGTATTTTAGAAAAGGGACAAGTAAATTGGGACGGAGGGAGTAGCAGGTGGATGCTGCTCAAGACAAACACAATTGTAGTTGGATGAAGAAGTTATGTAGAATGATTGATATTCCCTCATTACTAGATGAACATTAAAATAACAAAGTTGTAGTTTTCTCCTTAATGCTATAATAACTACCAAGTGGAGAAACCTAGAGCCTCAGTGCCATGATGAAAATTATGATTGAGTATTTTTGAAGAGAATGACAAGGGAAAACAATGAATAAAATATGCCTGTTATTCCATGCTAATCTGGTTTATGAATTTGGATCTCCTATAAGCTTCTGAAAATTAATCACATCTAATGACAATCTAATTTTGATGTGCTTACCTATATGCTTTTACTCTTGATATTATCCTCACACTTCTGAATAATAGCTAAGATGTAAGAATTATTTGCCACCATATGTCCACCTAAATATTCACCTTTTTTATCGAAACCTAAGCTGAATTCATTTGGCTATGCTGATTAAGTTATATTGGTGTTTTACTTCCAGGCTTCTGATAAATGGTTGCAGGTAAAACCAACTAGAGCAGGGTCAAACATGACTCAGTTGACAAATACGGACATGACTCAGTTGACAAATACGGACTTCTCTGAAATTAGGTGCTAAGTCCTTTAACAGGCAAAGTTTACATTTACCAATCTGATTTGCGTCAAAATATTCGCTCTTGCAGTAATTTTTGTAGAATTCGTCCTTGTGATTTAAGGAACATGGCTTATATTTGTTATCATTTACAGTTTGTGATTTGTTTGATGTGTAAATCTAAAAGTTATTGTTGTTCATGGTAGTGTTCATTTACCTTATGATCATAATCTGCTCGTTCAGAATCTTACTACACAGGTAATTGAAGTTACTGGTGCCTTTTGAATTTACCAGATACTACATTTATTTTTGAAGATACTCTGTTCTAATCAAAGTTGCATTAAGTGCCAACGAGTTGATTGGAAAAAGTAACTCTGATGTTTCATTTGCTTGTAGTTGCATTTCCATGCTATGACCTGCCAAGGGAAATGATCTTTTAGCATTCTAATTTAATTGTTATGTTACTTACAGTTGGGACCTGAGGTAATTTTAAGTGAACGAAGTTTATTTTAAGTGAGGTGTGGTGAATTAATTTAGTCTTCCGTGACCAGTTAAGGTAATTTTTTCTCCCTAAATACTTTTTCATAATAGCCAAAATCAGTTGCTACTAAGACAAGATGCTTATACATTTTTGCGGTGCACTTGTGTTTGTATTTCTCAATTGGGATCAGTGAGAGTTGGCTTGTAATGCATTGAATTAATTAAGTGTCTTTATATTGTCACAATTGAATATACATTATGACTTGTTGGCAACCTTATATGTATTCAATTTCTGGTATATTATTACAGTGAACAACTTCTTCCCATGGCTGACATAGTAACTCCTAATCTCAAAGAAGCTTCTGCTTTACTTGGTGGCAACAGTTCCCGACATGCGTTCTGCTGCAAAGTTCATACATGATATGGGTCCAAGGTTAGTTTTTTCCATCTGGACTTCTTTTAGAATTTCACATGCTTAACGCATCCCAAGATTTTAAAATTTATTATTTAGGTAAAATGAAAGACACTTTGCAAGTATCTGGAAACAGTGTCTGACCATTCCATGTAAATGAGACAACTTTTGTAAAATTTATAAAAGACTTAATTTGCACTACATGTTTGGTAGAAAAATTTGTAAAATTTATAACATGTCTTAGCAGGCTTCCTCTATCAGGAAAAAATTTCTTTTCAAGCTTCATCTAGATAACAAAATGGTGTTTATATCTGTAGATTTACTTTTGCATCACCTGTCCAGAACTTAATGGATTCTCCTTTATTTTCTAATTTCTGGTTACAAACTTGTAGATTGCGCAAGTGTGGGGAAAGTTTAAGGAAATGGAAGGATTGAGAAGGCAAGAACAATATCGTCAAGAAAGAATCAATAAAGCTAAAGAGGATCTTGTTGCTGCAGATAGAATTTGCGAACCTGCCCCATTTTGAACCTAAGAATTTGTTGATTTGTATTAGTTGTTGGCTTGATTTGGATAGGATGGTTTTATGTATAAACAAAGTAGCTATTTCAAATTTTTTGTAAAAAGGTGTTGCATTTGATTCTATTTGATGTTGCAATAAAAAAAAATGATGTTGTAATAAAAATAATGGTGTTGCATTTAAAAAGAATGATGTTGCTTAAAAAAAAAAAATTTAGTGTTGCATTAGACTCAATTAGCGTTGCATTAGATAGTGGGTCACTGCTGATGTGGCATGTGGGCCCATTGCTGACGTGGCATGCAGGCCCATTGTTGACGTGGCACCTTGGTGGGCCCCACTGCTGACGTGGCATGCTCCCCCATTTGTGACGTGACACTTGTGGGCCCCACTAATGACATGTCAGCATGCTGACGTGGTACCTTGCTTACATGTCAGCATGCTGACATGGCTGAAACATCTTATGCAACCCCATGTAGTGTTGCGTAAGACCTTACGCAACGCTTTTCAGGCCTTACGCAACTGTATTTGGGGGTTGCGTATGCGCGTTTGTGGCGTAGTGATTTTAGTTGGAAAATGTACAAAAGGTAATAACTAATTATAATATTATTAATTTATTTCATTAAATAGAACGACCCATGTTATTTTTGGAAATAAGATATTTTAGTTCGAAAATGTACAAAAGGTAATAACTGAAAAAGGTATTTGGTTACTTATTAAGAAATATAAAATAAGTAAAGAATAACTAAGTAAGAGCATCTCCAACGGCATTATCTAAAAATGGTTGGCTAAATCGGAAAAATATTGATTATGTAAAATTTGCTGAACCTATAAGATGTTGTGCTCCAATGGTATATTGGCTATAATGTTGATTATATTGTAAATATAGTATGTTATTATTATTTCATGTTGATATAAATAGATATATATTTTTATAAGGTAATAGATCATATAAAATCTTTCTTACAGGTCTCTAGAGGTTGGCCAAATATAGCCAACGAAATAAGATTATCTAAATTTTTTTGCTAAGGGCAATGTCCATTGGAGTGAATATTTTTTTACAAAATCTCTATAAATTTTATTTATAGTATTATATTTATAATTTTAGCTAAGGGGTCTTCTACTTGGAGATGCTCTAAGGGTAGCTGAAAAAGTAGTAAAAAAAGCAAGTTTGAAAATGAGATATTTTAGTTATAAATGTAGAAAAGATATTAACTTTTAGCTGAAAAAAGTAATCAGTTAGTTATTAGTAGTTATGATATTATTAATTTATTTCATTAAATCAGACGACCCATGATATTTCATCTAACTAAAATTTCTCCTTTTTAAAAAATACTACGAGCAATTTTGTTTAATATAATTACTATTAATTAATCAATCAATTACATTTTTCAACCAAAATATGTTTTTTTTTAAAACTAAAATCTCTCTTTTTAGCTAAAACGTATCATTTTTTCTATATTTTCTAATTAAATCCCTCTTTTCTAGAAATATCACGGGCAACATTAATTTCTCCTTTTATAAAAAAACTACGAACAATTTTATTTAGTAAAATAACGTAATTAAATTATAATTACTATAAACTAATCAATTACCTTTTTCACCTAAAACATGCACATGATATTTAATCTAACTAAAATTTTTCATTTTTTAAAAATACTACAAGCAATTTTGTTTAATATAATTACTATTAATTAATCGATCTTACTCTTTTCAACCAAAATATGTTACCTTTTTTCTTTTCTCTAACTAAAATCTCTCTTTTCAGCTAAAACGTATCATCTTTTCTATATTTTTTTAAACTAAAATCCCTCTTTTTCTAGAAATATCACGGGTAACATAAATTTCTCATTTTCTAAAAGAACTATGAGTAATTTTATTTAGTAAAGTAACATAATTAAATTATAATTACTATAAACTAATCAATTACATTTTTCACCTAAAACATGTCACCTTTTTTATTTTCACGTTACCTTTTCTATTTTCTGTAACTAAAATCTCTAATTTTCCAATTATATCACGGCTATACTATTATATAAAAGCCGAAATATTAAAAGTTTGGTTGGTTGGTCGGTCGGTCGGTACGGTACCTGTTGATTTTACTTATTTACCCTTACTTAATTATAGATAAAATCCATATTTGAAAAGGTAATAGCTTGAAAAAGAAGTAAAAAAGCCAAGTTTTGGAAAGAATAGATTTTAGTTAGAAAAGATAATAGTCGAAAAAGAAGTAAAAAAAGATAAGTGTAATCGATTAGTTATTAATTTTTTTTTTTGCGAAAATCAATTAGTTATTAATAATTATAATATTATTAGTTTATTTCATTAAATAGAACGACCCATGTTATTTTTGGAAAGAAGAGATTTTAGTTGAAAAATGTACAAAAGGTAATAACTAATTATAATATTATTAGTTTATTTCATTAAATAGAACGACCCATGTTATTTTTGGAAATAAGATATATTTTAGTTGGAAAATGTACAAAAGGTAATAACTGAAAAAGGTGTTTGGTTACTTATTAAGAAATATAAAATAAGTAAAGAATAACTAAGTAGGGTAGCTGAAAAAGAAGTAAAAAAAAGCAAGTTTGAAAATGAGATATTTTAGTTATAAATATAGAAAAGATATTAACTTTTAGCTGAAAAAAGTAATCAGTTAGTTATTAGTAGTTATGATATTATTAATTTATTTCATTAAATCAGACGACCCATGATATTTCATCTAACTAAAATTTCTCCTTTTTAAAAATACTACGAGCAATTTTGTTTAATATAATTACTATTAATTAATCAATCAATTACATTTTTCAACCAAAATATGTTATGTTTTTTCTTTTTTTAAACTAAAATATCTCTTTTCAGCTAAAACGTATAATTTTTCTATATTTTCTAATTAAAATCCCTCTTTTCTAGAAATATCACGGGCAACATTAATTTCTCCTTTTATAAAAAAACTACGAACAATTTTATTTAGTAAAATAACGTAATTAAATTATAATTACTACTCCCTCCGTCCCTTAATGTTTTTCCTGTTTTGGCTGGACACGTTTGCCAACGCACACTTTTGATTGTTAATATCTTGAATTTCGTATTAGTATTAAATATAAAAACTTCACTGTATTAAAGTACTCATAAATACGAATCCAACAAGATCACTCATGACTATATTTGGTCTTATAGATTAGACGTAAATTAGTAATTTGTCTCATGTTATGAACAGTCCCGACATTTTAAACAAGAATAACATATCGGGACAGAGGGAGTATAAACTAATCAATTACCTTTTTCACCTAAAACATGTACATGATATTTTATCTAACTAAAATTTCTCATTTTTTAAAAGTACTACAAACAATTTTGTTTAATATAATTACTATTAATTAATCGATCTTACCCTTTTCAACCAAAATATGTTAACTTTTTTCTTTTCTCTAACTAAAATCTCTCTTTTCAGCTAAAACGTATCATCTTTTCTATATTTTTTTTAAACTAAAATCCCTCTTTTTCTAGAAATATCACGGGTAACATTAATTTCTCATTTTCTAAAAGAACTATGAGCAATTTTATTTAGTAAAGTAACATAATTAAATTATAATTACTATAAACTAATCAATTACATTTTTCACCTAAAATATGTCACCTTTTTTATTTTCACGTTACCTTTTCTATTTTCTGTAACTAAAATCTCTAATTTTCCAATTATATCACGGACGGTTCTATTTAATAAAATAAAATAATAAAATAATAATACTAATAATTAATCGATTATTGTTTTTTTAGCTAAAACGTATAATCTTTTCTATCTTTTTTAATACCTCTTTTTCAAGATATATCACGCGCAACATTAATTTCTCATTTTCTAAAAACACTACGAGCAATTTTATTCAGTAAAATAATTTAATTAAATTATAATTACTATAAATTAATTAATTACCTTTTTCACTTAAACATGTCACCTTTTGAATTTTCACCTTACCTTTTCTATTTTCTCTAATTAAAATCTCTCCTTTTCTAATTATATCAAGTGTGGTTCTATTTAATAAAATAAAATAATTGTATTATAATACTAATAATTAACCGATTACCTTTTTCAACTAAAACCTATCATCTTTTCTATATTTTCTAACTACAATCCCCTTTTTTTAGAAATATTACGGATAACCTTTATATAATTATTATGAAATCATCTCATTGAAAAATTTAAATTATTCATATTTAAAAAAAATAAATTCAAATTAATAAAAAATATTCATATAATATTAAAAAATTTCCGTGCATCGCAAGTTTTAAGCTAGTATAATTAAGTTTTAAAAAATCAAATTTTAGATACAATAAATGTAGATATAGTTTTTTTTTTGAACAAAGGATCTAATTCATTAATAAAAATCCATACGGCATTTACAAGAATAATCGATGTAAAGTATTGAATACGGTAAAAGAATAAGGGGGGGGGGTGAATGGATTCTTGAACTTTTCTTGGATTGAGTCTATGTAGCAGATAAGTGCCTGTGTGTGTAGAAGTGAAGGTGCGGATAAAGAAACAACACAAGACACAATATCACTTTAATCTAATGTATTATTAGATAAAGGTTGCTACAATCTGTGAATACAAATGGTAGTATTCTCAGCTTCGTTTTTCTCAGAGAGATATAGCTTACAGTGTTTGAAAAACTTGACTCACAAAAGTTACTAAGTTATGAAGTGAGGCTGTGTCCTTATAGAACATGGATACAGCCCACTTACTGCAAATAAGGTAGCTAAACAAATTACTTTCTAGTCTGTCTATCCTTTTTGAGTAAGTGTCCAAACGGTTACAGATTTGACTTTGCAAAGCCTGTTTAGATCCACTTCTTTAGCTCCTTGTCTCTTCTATATCTCTCCAAGCTTCCTTGTAGGCTTTCCAGAGCACGTTACAGATTGTGATCCATAAAGTGCATTGGCTTGTTGTAGGTTTCTGACTTGTACAATTTCTTCAGTATTTTGTCTCCAAGAATGTATTCGAGAAGTGACTAAGTAAGTGATTCGAGAACTAGAATTGACTTGATCGATAACTCTGAGTTCTCGAATACTGTTATATTGACATATCGAACCACTTCTCGAATAGCTCTTTTCCACCAGGATTCCTTGAGTTGTCGAATAGAACATTTGACTTATCGAATCCTCGAGATATCGAATAGCTTTCTGAGTCCTTGAGATATCGAATGGAGCTTTGACTTGTTGACTCTTTGAGAACTCGAATACCATCTTGACTTTTTGACTTCTTGAGTTCTCGAATAGAGTAGTAGACATATCGAATCCCTGAGATATCGAATGAGATATCGAACAGTGTATTCAGAGATATTGAATAGTGTCTTGAGATATCGAATCTCTGACTTCTCGAATGCTGGACTTCTCGAATAGACAAATATACTTCTCGAATTGGTACGTAGGCAAATTCTTCATTTCTTCAAATCCCAACTGTGATTATTTGACAGTCTTTAACTCCTTGCTTGAGGCATGAACCTTGGAACTTCTTTCAAGCATTATTCTAGACTCTATTTGTACAATTACACAACTAGGATTTGATGCCTACTACAAGTACAATACAAACAGAAACTCTACAACTAGAGGTTCCCTCAGTTAAGAGGTCATGTAAGTAATGCAGAGCATTACAAACAATTAGGCTTGTTATTAGATGTGTACAGGCATGCCTCTGTAACCAACAATCTCCCCCAAATTGTTATCATGTCTGATAACAAGCCTAACATACATAAAGATAAGACTTTAAAAGTACAGGTATGTATATTGAACATATAAATGGAATTACAAGATAAATGCTCTTACGATATGATGAGGTACTAGCCATTTTCATTTGATTGCATCTCCATTGCTTTGGCTTGTAGATCATCATATGCTTTCTGTTTCATTTCTTTCTCCTTTCTTGCATTCTCATATATTGCTCTTATGATTTCTGCCATAGCATCCAATTCTTCAATCATGATAGAGTTTTTGAAATCTTCAAGCACTGGCTTCAGAATGTAGGCAGGATAGTGACTGAGTAGGTTCATTCTTATATTGACATTGTCTCCATTTCTTCTCCTATACTTCACCACATAGGGATCAAGCTGAACTCTACACAATCCCTTTGCCCTTAGCTTTTCTGCTTCAATCTCCAGTCTGTCAATTTCTTTCTCCCTTTCTAACCACTTCTCATAGCAGCCTTTTCTTATATTTTCAGCATAATCTCTCTTCATTTTCACAAAATCAATCAATTCCAGCTTCCATACTTTCTCCACCTTGACTTTAGAGTCCAGCAATGCAATGATTCTTTCTATCTCATACAATTTACCCCAATTCTGACAACCCCCTTGTTTGAATTTCATTTCTCTCCCATCAGTGTACTTGATCTCAAGGTGGTCATCTACAATTGCAGCAAAGCATATCTTTTGAGCTCTTAGAAATTGCAATTGCTCTACATCAAAGTCTTCATCAAGTGGCTGGAGTTTCAATCCTGGAATGATTGTTAGGGCTCTTGATCTGGATAGCTTCACTCTTCTTGGAACATGTTTAAATTTCATCCTCTTGACATGGTTGCTTGGCAAAAATCTTTGACCTTTGTTGGTAGACCATAGTAGTATTCCATTAGCAGTTTGCTTTCTGAAACATACACAAGGTTTCTTGACTTGAATCTTCTTCTCTTCTTGAGGTGGCAAAACAGTTGCAGAAGCCATAGATGTAGATTTTGCTAGGTCACCACTAATAGTATTCACCCTAGACTTAGAGTCTTGTGTTGTGGTGAGGTTACTGCTAGCAATGCCTAAGGCTTGCTGTTTTCCAATCTTCCTCTCATAGATTTTGCCTTGGTCATCATCATTCTTCTTGTCCTTGTCAGCCTTCTTCTTTTTGTCTTCATCACCCTTATCTCTCCTGTGATGTCTTCTTCTCCCATCACCTTTGTCTTCAGAATCATCATCCTTATTTCTCCTAGGTTGAGCCATCTCTGGAATTTCACCAGTTGCAATATAAGTTCTGAGGATGTGCAGTGCCTCAGTTTCTTCAGCATTTCTGGCTCCAACCTTCTTCTGTAATTGATCAATGATAGCAATGATCAGTCTGTGATTTCTAGTGGTGAGATCATGGGGAATGACCAATTGCTTGATATCTTCAATTCTGGTGCCAGACTGATAAATGATTGTCCATGGCTTCTTGATCACTTCTGGTAGCCTTGAAGGTTGGTCATTCCTCAAGTCATCAAACAGACTTTTGTTGTTCACATTCTTCTTCTCAATAAGCTCAAGTATGGCATCTATCTCTGAATGTTTCAGTTCTTGTAGAGTCTTGTATGTTAGATGCCATATCTTCAATTTGGATATCATCACTATCTCCTTAATCCATAGATTATTGACTTTCTTAGGAATGACAGTGATGCAATCAATCTGCTTCTTCAGCTCCCTCAGATAGAACTGAGTGTCACCAACCTGTTCCCTTGTGGCTTTCAGAAACTCCAAGAAGGCTTTATCATGATAAATATTGGAGTTAGCAACTTCTTGTAGCTTGGCCTCAGTAACAACTTTAACTTCTACAGGCTTGGCACTCTCAGATATGGAGGTTGGAGATTTGTCAGATGGCATACTCCCTGCAACCACTGTTGTAGTTATGGATTGCTTTTGTCCTCCAGGAGTAGTGATGTGTACAGTTGGTAGAGTGACCACTGGCAAGGTAGATGGAGGCTCATCCACTTTGGATTTTCCTTTGCCAGGCACATTAGGTAGAGATTTTGAAGCTCTTTGTTGACCACCCTCTTTTATTATTATGCCTTTCTCCCCCTTTGTATTTGAGTTCCCTTTCTCCCCCTTTGAATTTGAGTTCCTTGTCTTCTTCTCCCCCTTAGGCTTGTTGTCAGGCACAGAGGCTGTAGAAATGTCCTTTGGGATTGAAGATTCATCAGGTAGAGGGAGACCCATATGCTTCATCATAGCAGCTAACATGGATTGTTGATGCAGAAGGACATCAGCTGTGGTAGATGCTTGAGTGTCCAACTGGTCATTTAGAAGTGCAACCTTGTCTGTAAGATGAGCATTGGACTTGGTGAGAGTAGCAACCTCCTTCTCAAGTGCATCTACTTTGCTGAATAACTCAGTAGATTTGAAGCCAGACAGGGATTGTTCATTGAGTCTCTGCACTTCAAACCTAGTCATGTCATGTACTGGGACCTCAGTGATCAGTCTGTCTCCATATAGATTTTTGAACATGGTCCTCAGCATGGCATTGGCATCTGTGGTCTGATCAGATAGAGTTTGAAATTGATGCCCCAGACCTGTGACAGTATCCTTTAGCAGAGCTAGCCCATTGTCCATCTTTGTGCAGGTGGTGTTGCAGTGTTTGAGATCTTTGACCACACTGTCTAGCTGAGGAAATTTAGCATCAAAGGCCCTCTTTACTTCTGCTACTGAAGTGGCTGTCTTGTCACACACCCTGTTGACTTCAGTTTTGACTCCTTTGCCAAGATAGTGTGAAGCCTTGAGGAAACTCTTGTAGGAATCATTAACAGCTTCATACACTTCACCAGGAGACAGGGATTTAGCATTTTAGCCCAGTGAAATGATGTATTCCTCCCTGAGATACTGAAGTGCTTCATCAAGAGTAATATCATATTTTCCTTGCAACCAGGCATCTATGTTGCCATTTCTCTCAGCATCATCAATGATCTTTGTCTTCTGCACCTCCACATCATCCCTATGGCATAACAGAATAGCCTCATAGTCTGGATTAGGCATGTCTGCAGTGAGAAGGTTCTGAGCAATCTTTGTGAACTCAGGAATCTGATCCACAATTAAGCTTTGAAGTGCTTCAACCGTCAATTGTTGTGGAACAGACCCTGATCTTGAAGCACTGTCATGTTGCACAGACTTCAGCCATTGTGACATGAAGTCAGAGCTAGAGCTAGGCAAGCTAGACTCCTCAGTTACAGATGCAACTTCTGTACCCGGATGGATTGACTCTACTACTGGTGTCACCACAGAAGTGGGATGAATTACACCAGCAGTTGACACAGGCACAGAGTCTCTAGTAAAAACTAGTGGAACCTCTGTGTTTGTGATGGTGTCATCAGGAGATGCCTCAGCATGCATTCCCTCACCATCTAAATGTGGGTTCTGAGTGGTGAGCAAAGTGTCATGCACTAAGTCACTTGAAATTATTGGCTCATCAAGAGAAAAGAATTCTTGATGATCAATGCCTTGCATCTCAGTTGCCTGAGTTGCAGGTTCCAAAGAAATTTCAGAGTAAGATTCTGGAAGAGAAGTGTGTTTAAGAGTAGATTTTGGCAACTCCCCCTGAGAGATAGAGGGAGTTTCAAATGTGATGTGCTCTCCACTCAGTGTTGTGTCAGCCTTATCACTCCCATGTGCTGACTCTATACAAGAAGGTGCATTGGGGAGGATGCTTGATTCTATAGGTGCACCCTGTTGAGAGGATACACCTAGTGAGCTGTATGCCCCTGATTTTACAACTTCAGCCATTTGTGTGACTGAAGAGGTGGTCTTAGTTTTCCTCTTCTTTGGCCTTTGTAAGGGTGACTCAGGTTCCTCACTTTCTAGTCCTAATTCAACAGCTAATGCTGCTTCAGATAAGATATTTAATAGTGCAGACATTACTTCATTTCTCTTTTTTTTTACTAACATCACCCTTTTGAGAGGATGATGCAGTTGGCTCAGTATGTGGTAGAGTGTTTGGTTGAGAGGGTTGGTTAGCAGGCCCTGGGTTAGCATTTTGTTCTACTTGCTTGGGCTGTGCTAACTTAGATTTTGCATCAAATGTTGGCATGTTGTGGGGATAAGTTCTAAACAAACTCTCCATATGAGGAGTTATGTTCAGTCTTACATCCACATCATTCCTAGTCTCCAAATTACCAAAAATGAGTTTGGTCATGGACTTAGGATAGCCTATTTTATTTTTATCAATCCCAGGCAATTCAATCAATGAAGCATTCTTAAAATTAAGTACAGATTGAATAAAGCGAGGGAAGAAAATATCAGTACCTCTCTTGGTTGTGTTCTTACCAAGTCTCCCATATAGTTCTTGGAGGATGATTTGGCCAACATCTATCTTCTTTCCATAGGCCAATGCATATCCAATTTGCTGCACAGGTGCACTGATTTGATCAAAGCTTGATTTCCTGGCAGTGAAGACTTGGAGAAGAGTTGCAAACACATAGCTCCACTCCTTTCTCAGATTCTTTCTGTTTAGCTTTCCAAGATTGATCCCATCTGAGTAGTTGATGAACTCAAAGAATTCCTCTAACTCGGCATTAGTGGCCATTCTGTCAAATGACTCTTGTTGTAGGCCCAGTGCTTGGTTCATGTCTGCAGTAGTGATAGTGATTTCCTTATCCTGAATCTTGCAGTAGATGATATATGAAGTGATTGCGTTTTCCAGGGCTACAACCTCCACAATAGCAGTGCCCCAAAACTGTTCCAGGATATCTAGATACAGAGTTGGGTTGGCAGAGAGTGCATCCTTGATGTATGACTCAGCCATCCATTTCACAAAGCACTTGAAGTTGGCATTGGGTGCTTCAACATCACTAGTGAGAGCGATGAAGTTGGTGTTGAACTTTACTGTTGCCATTTGTGTAGAAGAGAGGAAAGAAATTGAAGGTTGAAGGAGAAATTTGGCTTTTCGTAGTTAGGGTTTCAGGGGTTTAGAGAGTGTAGATGCTTGAGAAATCGAATGAAATGAATCGAATAGATGTGGAATTGTATAAGCATGAAGTACTTGAATTGTCGATTAGAAGTATGTTTTGTATCGACAAGTCAGGCATTCGAGAAGTAGAAAACAACTATTCGAGAAGTCAAGACAGGCTTAATCGATAACTCAAGCAGATTATAACTCACAGCTGGCAGTTATCTAACTTAGAAATAATTCTAAATTAAATAAAATGTGTTTTTATGTGTGAATTAACTTTTTAGACAAAAGTCCAAAATCGGTTAAGATTCAGCGAGAATTCAGCCTTTTTAAATGATTCGAGAACTCAATTATAGTATTCGAGAACTCAGTAATTCGAGAACTCAGTTACTATATTCGAGAAGTCAAGAATACCTCTATTCGATATCTCAGAAGGACTCTATTCGAGAACTCAAGAGTACTCTAATGAGACTTGTTAGAGATGTCGAATAGTGAATCATTCGAGAAGTCTGACTTATCGAACTATACTCATCACTCATAAAAATTTAATTTTCACTATCTTTTAAAATTTACCAGACATATTCATTGAAGAATATCCTAGCAAATTAAATAGTGATTTCCTCAAAATTTCATAGAAATTTTAAGTTAATAGAAATATGATTTTCAACATATGCAACATATTTGAAATATTTATAAATCATATTTCAGCCAACACTTACTCCAAAAATATTGAGAATTTAGATAGAGTAAGGGTTTACTGCTGCAACAATCTAGATGGTGTATTCACTTAGCCAGAATCTGAAGAATTCAGCATTCCAATCTCACTTACCAACCTTGTGAAGGTGGCTTCATCTAATGGCTTAGTGAATATATCAGCTAGTTGTTTATCTGTAGAGACATAATGCAACTCAATGGTTCCATTAGTTGCATGTTCTCTTATGAAATGATATCTGATGTCAATGTGCTTTGTTCTAGAATGATTGACAGGATTGGCAACTATAGAGATTGCACTTGTGTTGTCACACATGATTGGAATTCTTTCCAACACAAGTCCATAATCTCTAAGTTGATTTCTAATCCAAAGCACTTGAGCACAGCAACTTCTAGCAGCTATGTATTCAGCCTCAGCTGTGGAAGTTGACACAGATTGTTGTTTCTTGCTATACCAAGAAACTAACCTTTGTCCAAGAAACTGGCAGCTTCCTGAGGTGCTTTTCCTATCCACTCTACATCCAGCATAATCAGCATCAGAATAACCAACCAGATTGAACCCTGTGTCCTTAGGATACCATAATCCCAAGTTAGGAGTGCCCTTCAGATATCTAAATATCCTTTTTATTGCAATCAAATGTGATTCCTTTGGATTTGATTGAAACCTTGCACACAGGCATGTAGCAAACATGATGTCTGGTCTACTTGCAGTGAGGTAGAGTAGAGAACCAACCATGCCTCTGTAGACTGAGATATCTAGTTTCTTGCCTTTAGCATCTTCATCCAGTTTAGTGGCAGTGGCCATGGGTGTCTTGGCAGGTGAACAATCTTCCAAGTCAAACTTCTTCAATAAATCCTTGATGTACTTGGTTTGACTGATAAAGATACCATCCTTCCTTTGACTGACTTGCAACCCTAGAAAGAATGTCAACTCTCCCATCATACTCATCTCATATCTGCTCTGCATGAGTTTAGAGAATTTCTCACACAGTTTCTCATTTGTAGAACCAAAAATGATATCATCCACATAAATCTGAACTAGGATAATATCATCACCATGCTTCTTGTAAAACAGTGTCTTGTCCAATGTGCCTCTAGTGAATTGATTTTCAAGAAGAAATTGTGATAAAGTATCATACCATGCTCTTGGAGCTTGCTTAAGTCCATACAATGCCTTAAGCAATCTGTAGACAAATTCTGGGAAATGTGGATCCTCAAAGCCAGGTGGTTGTTGCACATAAACCTCTTCTTCCAACTCTCCATTTAGAAATGCACTCTTGACATCCATTTGATAAACTTTAAAGTTTGAATGAGCAGCAAATGCCAAGAATATTCTAATGGCTTCCAATCTAGCAACAGGGGCAAATGTCTCATCATAATCAATGCCTTCCTGTTGAGAGTATCCTTTTGCAACCAGCCTTGCCTTGTTTCTTATTATTACACCATCTTCATCCATTTTATTCTTCAGAACCCTTTTTGTTCCAACAATGGTTCTATTCTTTGGTGCAGGCACAAGTTCCCATACTTTGTTCCTTTCAAATTGATTCAGCTCCTCTTGCATGACAATAATCCAATCTGGATCCAACAGTGCATCATCAAGTTTCTTAGGCTCAACTTGTGATAGAAAACATCCATAGAGGCACTCATTTTGAGTTGCTCTCCTAGTCCTTACTCCTGCATTAGGATCTCCAATGATTTGCTCTGCAGTGTGTGATCTATCCCATTTCCTCGAGTGTTCAGCCTGACTTCTCATTCTTGATGTTGCTTCATCATCCACATCATGGTCATCCTCATTTCCTCCCCCTGTGAAGTTGCCATTACTCACAGGTGTGTCTTGGATGCTTGTTTCTCCACTATCGATTGGCACAAATTCTTCTCTTGTATCATTAATCACTTGAGTTTGTTGAACTTGAGTTTCAACTCCAGTTTCAATCTCTTCATCAGAATCATATAGATTATCAAACCTCAATGGATCTTTGTCTTCATCATTGGCTTCTTCTAGTCCAGGTAGTTTGCTGTCATCAAATGTTACATCTGTGCTTTCCATAACTTTCTTTTGACTGATGACATAAACCTTGTATGCAATTCTTTCCATAGAATAGCCAAGAAAAATTCCTTCAAATGCTTTTGCATCAAATTTTCCAACATATTCAGAATTATCCTTTAGTACAAAGCATTTGCTTCCAAAAGTATGAACATACTTTAGAGTAGGCTTCTTTCCAGTCATCAAGTTGTAAGGTGTCTTTCCAGTGTTTTTGTTGATGAGGGTTTTGTTCTGAATGTAGCATGCAGTACTCACAGCCTCAGCCCAAAAGCATGTAGGCATTTTTGCATCAAGTAACATTGTTCTAGAAGCCTCAATTAGAGTTCTATTCTTTCTCTCAACAACTCCATTTTGTTGTGGAGTCCTTGGAGCTGAGAATTGTTGAGAAATGCCATTCTCTTTGCAGAATGCTTCAAGTGTGGCATTTCTGAACTCTGTTCCATTATCACTCTTCAGTGCAATTACACTTGCATCGTTTGCCTTTGCTTCCTTGTCAACTTTCTTTATATGCTCAATAATTACTTGTGGAGCCTCATCTTTTGATGCCAGAAATTCCACCCATGTATACCTTGAAAAATCATCAACCATTACCAGGGCATACTTCTTTCTTCCAAGTGACATTATGTTGACAGGCCCAAACAAATCCATATGGATGAGTTGTAATGGCTTGGTTATTGATGTCACTGTCTTTGACTTGTGGCTTGATCTTTTCATTTTTCCTTTTTGACAAGCCTCACACACTCCTTCTTGGTAGAATTCAAGTGTGGGCATGCCTCTCACTAACTCTCTTTTGACTAGAGAATTAATGGCCTTGAAGTTCAGGTGTGATAGTTTCTTGTGCCACAGCCAACAATCTTCATTTGATGCTTTTGAGTAAAAGCAACAAATTTTGTCCTTGTTTGCAGAGTCCATATTGGCTACAAACAGGCTTCCCTTCCTTACTCCAGATAGAGCAAAATCACCAGTCTTCTTGTGGGTGATCAAACATTCATCTTTGTCAAAATTCACTTTGAATCCTCTATCAGTAAACTGACCAACACTTAGCAGATTATGCTTGAGCCCCTTGACTAGTGCTACATCTTCAATGATGACATTTCCAACTTTCAGCTTGCCATATCCCAATGTGTTACCCATGATGTCATCTCCAAAAGCAACCATTGAGCCAGCCTTTTCCTCATACTGTGATAGCAGGGCCATATCACCAGTCATATGATTTGAGCATCCACTGTCCAAAATCCACATGACCTTCTTTTCACTTTCTTTGCCCTGCAAACACAAAGGTATTACTTTTCCTTTGGTACCCAAACAAGTTTGGGTCCATGTGACTTAGAGACAGTTTTATCATAAACAACATGCTTGTCAACTTTCTTAGTGTTAGTCTTCTTGTCACTGTTGGAAGTCTTAGAACCTGAGGTTTCAGACTTAGGTGACAGAGGTACCTTCCTAGCTTTAGGAGGACTTGAAGACTTTGACCTTGTGTAGTGTGTGTGAGAATTGTGACTGATACAACCATCAATGAACTGCCTTCTTAAATTAAAACAACTAGTCATAACATTCATATTGCATGGCATACAGTCAAATTTATCACAAAAGGGTGCATCTCTGTGACTTAGAGGCACAGAACAATCATAGAAAGGTTTAGACACACTACCAACAGGTTTCTTGCATGCATGAGTTAAATGATTGGTACTGAAACAGTTCTGACAAGTTTTCCTAGGGGCATTAGGCATATAAGCATAATTGTTATCCTTGTTAATTCCTAACTTGCCATTTCTGTTCTGTTTCTTCTTAGTCACTTTCTTTTCAGATTCACTCATCCCAGTTGAGACAAACTTAACAAACTTCTTAGGTCTTGGCCTATCAACTACTGGTTTCTTGGTCTTTGACTTGACACTCTCACTCTTAGAGGATGCTTGTTGTTCACCAGATTGTGCCTCATCCTCATCATTCAACATTTGTTTGATGAGTAAGGCATCCTCATCAATTTCAAATATTGATTCCTTAAAAATTGGATTTTCAGTTTTTCTCTGTATGTGAGGCACTTTCTCATGAACATCTGTGTCCTCTTCAATGACAGCATAGCCTTTCCTTTGCTTGAGAGATTCATAGTCAAGTCCAATAGATGCTTTGGGATTAGCTTCAATTTTCTCACAGTAGGATTGCACTAGACCAGATGATTTCTTGAAAGTTTTCAGTTTGAATTCATTTTCAGCTAATTCATCCCTAAGAGCCTTCTCTACTTGACTAGCACATAAAACCTTGTTCTGCAAATATTCAACTTCTTTCTTAAGGTTTTCTACTTGCATAGCAGTTAGCTCAAGTTCCTCATTCTTTTTGGTTAATATTTCATTTCTAGTAGACAGTTTAGCAATCTCCTCATTAGCAGCAGTCATACTAGTATGAATATTAAACATTTCAACAGATAGTTGTTCGATCATGCATTTATACTCAGAAACAGACATGTCTATAGTAGTGAGAGATGGTACCTGAGAATCAGATGAAGATGAGTCATCCTTGGAGTTGGCCATCAAGGCATAATTGCAGAATTCTTGTTCCTCTCCATCACTCTCAGAATCATCCCAACACTTCCCTTCAGCTATGTAGGCCTTACCTTGTGTCTGCTTTTTCAGAAGGGCCTCATACTTAGCTTCCAGCTCAAGATAATCTCTATCCTTCTTTTTAGGCTTCTTGCATTCACTGGAAAAATGCCCTAGGTCATTGCATCTATAGCACCTTACAGATGACCTATCCACATAACTGGTTTTGAACTTATTTCTGTTTGGTTTCACAGGTGCCTTGTTCTTGTTGGCTGAATGGTTTTGAGTTTTGGGTTTGAAGGGTTGATTTCTTTTAAATCTAATGTTTGGAAATTTTCTGGCCATGAAAGCATATGAAGTATTTTCCATCCCATCAAGTTCTTCCAGAGTGTAAAACTCTTCTTCTTCTTCCTCCTTTTCCTCAACAGGCTCACTCACCCCAGCTTCAGTTTCTTCATCATCTGCTACCTCCTCTATCCTTAGCTGGCTTGTAGATGCTTCTAGGTCCAGAATAGATTTGTTGACAATCAAGGCACATGATGTGTTTATCATTCTACCTTGGTTGGCTTGGATAGCCCTTTTCTGAAGCAACTCAAGTTCATGAGTCTTTAGGACTCCATAGAGCACATCATAGGTGACTTTGTTCAAATCTCTCTCCCTTAGAGAAATGACTCTTTGCTCCAGATGATTTGGTGAAGACAACATAAATTTCATATTTAACTCCTTGGTGCTGTAAACCTTTCCATTCATCTGCAACTCAGTAACTAGCTTGTGAAACCTTTCAAACATTTCAGTGATGCTTTCCTTGGGCTGTGCCATGAAAGCTTCATACTGTGTGACCAGTATCTGTTTCCTGTTTTCCTTAACCTCATCAGTCCCTTCACACAACACCTCAATGTGATCCCACATCTCTTTAGCAGACGTGCATGATGCAATGTTTGCAAACATTGACATGTCCATGGAATCAATGATAAGCAGCATGAGGTGGCTGTCAAGAGCAACCTTCTCCCTTTCTGACTCTGTCCACTTTGATGGATCCTTGGCCTCATAAGATCTTGGGATAGTTGTGGTTCCAACAGTCTTCTCTGGTATCTCTTGTTGTGGGACAAAAGGACCATTCTTTAGAATCTCAGGATACAAGGGATGAGAGGCTTTAATGAACAACATCATCTTTATCTTCCAGAGGTTGAAGTTTTCTTTGTCAAACTTAGGGACCTTCACCGTTCCTGTAGTCTTTGGTGTATTCAAACTCATGATCGTTTTTCTGTTTTTGAATAAACAGCCCGCTCTGATACCACTTGTTGAGTATTGAATACGGTAAAAGAATACAGAGGGGGGGGTGAATGGATTCTTGAACTTTTCTTGGATTGAGTCTATGTAGCAGATAAGTGCCTGTGTGTGTAGAAGTGAAGGTGCGGATAAAGAAACAACACAAGACACAATATCACTTTAATCTAATGTATTATTAGATAAAGGTTGCTACAATATGTGAATACAAATGGTAGTATTCTCAGCTTCATTTTTCTCAGAGAGATATAGCTTACAGTGTTTGAAAAACTTGACTCACAAAAGTTACTAAGTTATGAAGTGAGGCTGTGTCCTTATAGAACATGGATACAACCCACTTACTGCAAATAAGGTAGCTAAACAAATTACTTTCTAGTCTGTCTATCCTTTTTGAGTAAGTGTCCAAACGGTTACAGATTTGACTTTGCAAAGCCTGTTTAGATCCACTTCTTTAGCTCCTTGTCTCTTCTATATCTCTCCAAGCTTCCTTGTAGGCTTTCCAGAGCACGTTACAGATTGTGGTCCATAAAGTGCATTGGCTTGTTGCAGGTTTCTGACTTGTACAATTTCTTCAGTATTTTGTCTCCAAGAATGTATTCGAGAAGTGACTAAGTAAGTGATTCGAGAACTAGAATTGACTTGATCGATAACTCTGAGTTCTCGAATACTGTTATATTGACAGATCGAACCACTTCTCGAATAGCTCTTTTCCACCAGGATTCCTTGAGTTGTCGAATAGAACATTTGACTTATCGAATCCTCGAGATATCGAATAGCTTTCTGAGTCCTTGAGATATCGAATGGAGCTTTGACTTGTTGACTCTTTGAGAACTCGAATACCATCTTGACTTGTTGACTTCTTGAGTTCTCGAATATAGTAGTAGACATATCGAATCCCTGAGATATCGAATGAGATATCGAACAGTGTATTCAGAGATATCGAATAGTGTCTTGAGATATCGAATCTCTGACTTCTCGAATGCTGGACTTCTCGAATAGACAAATATACTTCTCGAATTGGTACTTAGGCAAATTCTTCATTTCTTCAAATCCCAACTTTGATTATTTGACAGTCTTTAACTCCTTGCTTGAGGCATGAACCTTGGAACTTCTTTCAAGCATTATTCTAGACTCTATTTGTACAATTACACAACTAGGATTTGATGCCTACTACAAGTACAATACAAACAGAAACTCTACAACTAGAGGTTCCCTCAGTTAAGAGGTCATGTAAGTAATGCAGAGCATTACAAACAATTAGGTTTGTTATTAGATGTGTACAGACATGCCTCTGTAACCAACAATCGAGTCGAACAAACCGTAAAAAGATACAATCGCAGATTAATCCAATCTTCTTATACCTTTTGGATATACCATCAAGCGATTTGTTGAAACTGATATATGTACATGTACCGCTTCGCCACATCTGGTTAATTTGAGCTATCGATCATAAATGCAATTCCATAAAAATTTTCATCGCTAAATCAAAACCTTAAAAATTCTGCAGATCTAACATCTCGGACATTAATTTACTGCAAAACAAACCAAAAACACACAAAGCTCTCACAAGGAGAGAATAAACAAAACCCAAATAAATTTTGGGAACAAACACAACAAAGAACAAATTTAAATTAAACAAAAGCCAAACGTAAGGCTCGATTTTATTAAAACTGGGAAAAAAGAAAGTGTAGAAGAATAAATGGATGGCCGAAGAAGGGAGGATGAGGCTTTAAACGGAGAAGAGGAGACAGAGAATAAAATGGGTTGGGGAGGGGGGGGGGGGACGACGGTCAGTCAATCGATTCTCATTTGTAAAACTACTCTTAAATTTGCATTGAAAGAAGAAAAGGAACATATAATTTTAGACAAATTTCTTTTTCAAAAGGGACATGTATTTTGGGACGGAGGGAGTATAAAATAATCTGTAATGCACGGTTTTCTTCGATTAAAATAATATTGAGTATTTACCAATTACGCTACTTTTTTTTAAATTTTATTTGTAAATTTACCTTACTTGTATAATCATTGCAATTATATCAGAAGAAAAAGGAACTTGAGATTAATTTAAGGAAAGTTTTCTAAGATATTATAAAAAACAAGCTTTACAATTTATTGAGCACGCATAGCTAATTAATAGTACTATAATATAGTAAAATTTTATACAATCTTAATTTTATGAAAATGCCCACCCCATATTTGCATATAAAATCTGTGTATTTCAATCTTAGGCTACCTAATCTCTTATATCGTCTTTGCAATTTTATAAAAATGCACATACCATATTTGCATATAAAAATGACAACCGACATGGTAGTGTGGGTCCCATTCCTTGCTGACATGACAACAGGTGATGTGACATACAATGATGTTATTCTGATTCTGGGCTCCGCAGTGATATATACTTGTATGTGTATTTAGTTTAAGAATTTGGTATTTTTGCAATAAAAAATGTATATTTGCAATTGTTTTAAAACTGATAAGATATTTTTGCAAAAATCTTTGCACTTGAGTATTTATCAAAAAAGCCCATTAATATTTTATTAATATTTTAATAATTATATATCGCATATACATTGCTTAACATAATATTAGCATAAAAAATTAAAAAACTTATTCCATTTTCACCTAATTTTAGCCCTTGTGGCTTCCTTTTATAATTCTTCTGAACTCTGCTAATATTCTAATTTAAAGTAAATGATAAAAATATGACCTAAATGATAAAAATGCTATGAAGTACGTGTATATTATTCTCACCGTCCTCATTTTACGTGTCTTTTTAAAAATTATGCTTAAATTTGTATGGAATAGAGAGAAAAATATGAAATTTGGGATAATTTTTTGTTTTTCAAAACAAACGGTACATGTAAAATCGAAAACGAATGATGTGTTTTATGACTGTTGAAGTTTGCTGTATAATTTCACTGAATTTTGCAGTGAAATCTAGGAGTAGTACAGTAATTTTCATAGATTGACTCTTCGTACAAACAAAAGTTAATTGAATGTGCTGATCTGCAATTCTACATATTCAAATTAGTTTAATCTCAAAACTCTTCGTTTACTTTACATACATGCATAAATACAGGACACTGTCGTATACTAACATATAATGCATTTGGAGTATAATGATGAAAATTGGGCCAACATATCCCACTTTGGGAACTTCATGGGATCACCAAGCCAAAACAAAAATAGCACAAATCTTCATTACTTGCTCCCGGTCTAGGATTGAGTTTATTCAATTTGCTTATGTTGAGGATGGAGGAAGCACAGTTTTACTGCCCGAAAAAATTGGTGGGGAAGAAGATGAAAGTACTTACATGGAGACGGTAAACAATGATTTTATTCAAATTATTTAATTAAATAGTAACACAAATTATTAAATAATTTACATTAGCATAATGTTGTGGTTCTTCCATTCTTCCTCTCTCTTTTTTGTCTATTTATTCTTACCTTGTTTTGAGAAAGGTAAGAATAAATAGAAAGGTAAGAATAAATAATTATCAGGTCAGAGGCCGATTTTGTGGATTTTTTGGCACCTGTAGGAAAAATGTCATTGAAAGCATCGGCCTTCATATGAAGGTTCACGAGTTTGGTCGGAAGGATTCGTTCTTCTAGGCCTCTTGCTGTGATTGTATCCAGTTTGCATTGTTTGACTTCTTCAAAACATATTTTCATTTACATGTATACATTTTATTAATCCATGGTCCATGCTTGTGATAAAGGTTGATTCTGTAATGGATTTTAAATTCTGTGAGTCAATGTTTTGTTTCATAAACACAACTCAATCCTATTTCAGTCTGTAACTCCGTTTTAGAATTAAAGGTATCTACTGTAATTATGCTTTTCTGATAAACCGAACGATATACTATTAGAAATAGTTTGATATTTTCGGTCTAGACCTAAGTAGAACCATTAATGTTGAAAAAGCCGTTGTCAGTGAATAAACCAAACCAAACCAAAACCAAACATACCCAGTATATCCCGCACAGAGCAGGGTCTGGGGAGGGTGAGTTGTACGCAGACCATGCCCCCGCTTTTTAAGGCGGGGAGGTTGTTTCCGTGAAGACCCTCGGCTACGTGCACGACAGATACGGTGGGTGATATATACACAGGAATCTAAATGGTACGAAAATGTTCAAAGCAATACCTGAGCCCATGGCGTTCTCCACATGGGACCTACCCGCCTGCTTGGAATTATGTTACTGAGGTCCTGATGCGCTCCGCTCTACCAGCTTGAGAGAATAGCTCCTGTCGTGGCCCCTGCATAAAAGACCACACGCAAACGATAACAGACCAAACCAACCGAGTCACACATACCCAGTAAACCTCAAACAGAGAAAAGACCGGTCCAATCTCCCTGGAACTGCAGAACCGACAAACAGAAGGCAATAAAAACGAAAAATGCCACAGAAAAAGCTGAACTTCTAAGATAAAGCTAATCGAGACAACCCAACCCTGAGGCTCTCCACAACAGAGTCGCTCCCTAAAAGAGAATCCACCTGTAATAACCGTGAATTTTCGAATAATTTTTCCTGCGTGGTATTTAAAGTTTATTTAAGAGCAATGCACTAGTATATTTTAATTAACCCGTTTTTGGTAAAATCTTAAAATTTTATATATTCATATGTGAGTAAATATTATATTATATATATTAATTATATTTATTTGGTATTTATTAAAATTAGGAAATTTAGGAAAATAAGATTTAATTTTGAATCGAATTTATTTTTTTAAAAAAAACGAGGTTATAAAGTTCCGTTTTAATTAGCCGGATGGGGAGAAAACGTTATTATTATTACTCATTGGAGAAAGAGACAGCATCCACTTTCACAAAACACGGATGGAAACATGATCCGTGTTTTCAGGGCACTTAGTTTTGTTCCCCACGTTTAAGTCATTTAAAACATAAAAGCTGGGCCTTATATTCATTGAACCGAGCACCATTATTCTCCTATCTCATTTACACAGAAACAAGACCCAGCCATTCTTTTCTTTTTCGCATCTATATGAAACAGAGTACTACAGGTAGTTTATTTTCTTTCTTTTCGGATAATTGTTTTTGGTCATTTCGTTTTAACACTGGTAGGCTCGTTTGAATTGCTTAGCTTGTTTATGGGTGGGTGTTGATGAGAGGAGTTAAGAAAAAGAGGGGTAGGAATCGAAGATGAGGGAGAGGTTTAGTGAGGTGTATATATGTGTTGTTGTGTATTTGTTGGGTGTTGCCGGTAATCGAGAGTGAGAGAGACGAGAGCTCGAGGGAGAGGAGTTGAGAGGGGTTGAGAGATTGTTGAGAAGGAGCTCGATAGTGTTGCTGTGGTTGTTGTTCGAAGAGATTAACGGAGAGAGATGAGAGATTGTTGAGGAGATGAGATGAATATGTGGGTGTGTAAGTAAACATATGTGTGAGTGTATTGTGTGTCTGCGAGGGGATGGAAGGGAGAGATTGAAAGAATTGAAAGGTTGAGGGAGGTTCGAAGGGAGGCGGAGGGAGAGATGGAGCGGCGGAGAGGGTGAGATCGAAGGAGGGAGAGAGAGATACGAGGGTAGAGAGAGAGAGATGATGGAGAGATAAGGGGAGGAAAGGGTTGAGAGAGGTAGCGAGATGAGGGCAGAGAGAGAGATTGAGAGAGATTCGGAGAGATTGAGGGAGAGAGATAGAGAAAAGAGAGAGAGAGACTGGCGAGACAGAGAGACTGGCGAGACGAGAGAGACGCAGGGGAGAGGGGGTGGGACCCGTAAGTGGGGTCCACAGAAATTTTCTGTTAAATGCAATATTAATATAATAATAGGGAATTTAATTATTCGGTATATTATTTGGTTATTAATAAACAGTTAATAAAATTGGTTTTTTTATTAAATTGGAAAGTTTTTAAAATTAGAATATGATGGGTGATAAATAATTGATTTAATCAATAAAAATATTTTGTGATTATTTGCCATAATTTGGAGATTTATTGATTTGTTGATAAAAAGAGAGATATTAATTGTGAATAAATAGAATTAAATTGATTTTATCTTAGAAGATTGATATTAAATATTATCGAACTATTTTGAGTAATTTGATCGGACCAGATTATTTAGAGGCTAAGATCGGATTATTATTAATTATTAAATTATTTAAGAGATTAAAAATGGAAGAGAAATTAGTTAGTGAGATTAATAATAATTTAGGTTTTAAATTGAATAAAAGTGGATTGTTAATTATTTTGTTTTGAGAATAAATAGAGGTTAATGTTTTTAAATTATTAAATTGTATAAAGAATTCATTAGAGCCTTTTTAAATGAGAATTTTATTACAATTAAATAAATTGAGATTTACGGATATAAAAAAATAGTATATAATTTCTAGATTTGATTCTGGAGTTCGAAGAGAGATTTATTTATTCGAGAATTATTTTCCGTCATTTATGATAGAGATTTTCAAGAGATATTATATTATTATTAATATTATTTATATTTAAATATTATATTAGTGGATCAGGAATATGTTATTTTGACGAATCGCTCACGTATTTTCTGGTTGCCATTTTTAGAGAATATTTTCCGAGCTGTTGACCGAAGCCAAGTTCACGGGTAGAGTTTATATTTTAGCTTCATTCATTTGCACTACGAGATCGAGGCAAGTTCAATCCTACCCTAAATCTTGAAATTTCATATTTCTAGCCTGGTTAATTCATTCGTATTTATTTTCGAGCTATCAAATTATGAGATTTATTTTGCTGCTTCTTATTCTACAATGATTCTTTCGAACATTATTTTCTCGTTGCAATATGATTTTACTGTTAAGAGTACTTTACTTGCGAATTATATTCCCTATAAGCGTAGAAGACTTTCAATTGCTATCGGGTCGATCTCATTAATTCGAGGCGACTATTTATTTTGATTCAGTTAAACTATTCTCATTCGTTCGAGATAGTTAAATTCATTCTTCTCGGTCGGATTTATTGTTCAAATTTGACAATATTTATTGATTATCTTTTAGTTGGTTCATCGTTCGAATCAACCAATAGGAGTTATATTATTTAAAATCGTTAGAGTTTTACTCATTTATCAAGTGAAAAACATTCTATTTATCGTCCTTCGATTTTGAGTATTACAATTATTCGAGTAGTACTACTTGTTCAGTACGACTCATTTTGTTTCATTCTAAGACTATTCTCATTATTTCGAGATAGTTGCCCTTTATTGTCAAGGTTTGGCATTTTGTTCATGTCAACCAATAAAATATTATTGAGAGTTTACATCAGTCCATTGTTCGGATTGATGGCGCAATTGAGTCAGACTGGCAGTCCGCCAGATTAACAAATATTTCCTGGAAGAATTTTTATCAAGTCATCTGTTCATTAAATATTCGGGAATTCTGTATTCTACTGGTCAATTTTGGGAAAGAGGCCCATTATAGAGAAAGAGAGACTTGTGTACCATAATACAGACACGAGAATATTTTGGCATTCGTTGCCAGAGTTGAATTAATAACCCATTATGATGCTAGCATTCATACATATATTATATTGTTGATATCGTATTGTAGCCGTGATCGGGCGAAATGCGGTGTCATTGGAGGCGGTATTCTCGGTCGGATAGTTGATCGCCCCACCGAGATATCGTGAGGTGGAAGACCAGTTCATTCTTAAATAATGAGTTTTCAGAGTTATATCAAATGAGTCTTTCGAATATTCTGTTTCGAGATGAATTTTTAGTCTTTCGAGTATTCTATTTTCGAGATGAATATTGAGTTTTTTTAATATTCTGTTTCGAGATAAATATTGAGTCTTTCAAGTATTCTGTGTCGAGATGAGCATTGAATCTTTCGAGTATGCTATTTTCGAGATGAGTTTGAGCCAATTCAGATTGTATATCCGATATTAAAATTTTGAGTATTTCTTTTGGTAAATATTATTATATTTATACCCCGAGCAATGAAAGAACTTGCTGAGCACTATAGTTGCTCATTCTTGCTTTAAAACATTTTGTTCAGCTATCAAGATGGAAAGATGCGAGACGTTCAGCTAGGAATCCAGAGAAAAGGGAAAAAGATCCAGACTATGCTGACAAGAATTAGAATATCCAGCTGGAACCTTTATTTTCTACTTTGTGAACTTATGTAAGATATTATCCTAAGATGTACTAAGACGTATTGTAATATTTTGTGAGACCGATCTTGGATCTGCGGAGTGGGACTTTTATGCTCCGATGTATTAAATATTTCATTTTATTATTGCGCTAACGTGTGCTACAGGATATTGAGACAATGTGACGACCCGGGTCCCCGGACAGGGTGGATTTGGGGGCGTTACAGTTTTGGTATCAGAGCATAGTTATATTTTTAGGAATCGTATGAGCCTAGAATTATAACGCGACGTGAGAGTTTAGAGGTATAATACGATGTTGAGATTTTAGCACTAAGTGCCTTACACCCTTATTTATATGCGTATATAGTCGACTAGAACCTGTTTGTGACCGAAACTCTTTGCCTTTGTAGATGTCTATTTTCGGATCTGTTGACTTTTGTTTCGCTCGAGATAGATGTCCTAAACCTTATTCGCATGGACCCTAGTTCCCAACTGATTTAAAGATAGGATGCCTAAGATTCCATTATTGTTATGGTGGATAATACCCTGGAGAGTTTCCACATTTTGTAAATGTTGTCAATATCTTTACCAGTCAGAGTTGGACCAACACGAGGTAAGTGCACCAGAGATGGGCTTAAAGAGATATGCAACTATGTGTTCCAAGTTCGATGCTAAATTCTTAAACGATTTCATGATCGACATTAGTTTTCTAGATATATAACTTATAGAGGTTGAAATAGTTCTATATGATAATGTGTTTTTAGTACATTCTCTTTTAGAGATTTTCTTCCCTGACGAGCTACCAGAGTCTGCAAGCGTCGCCTTTATTCGAGAATCGATTGTTGTTCCTAAGAGCTTATTTTGTGTTGAAAAATCATTCTTTAAATAACTTCGTTAACAGCGATTATCGATAAATCTTATCATGTGAATTTACTCAGGAAATTTCTATCCTATTTTAAAAGGACCTATTTTGTTTAGAGGTTAAGTTACCCATCATTATATACTTTCATAAATACAAATTCTTTTCGTATCTCTTCCTATATTTAACATTCTTTGAGATATTGAGATGAACAACCCTATATATAGGGGAAGACTATCAGTCTCTGTGATTGAAGTCTGGTGGGACGCCACCGTTTGTTCTGTTGTTTGTCATTAGAGTACCAAAGGCTGGCCACCTTATGTACTATGACGGTTGTCCTAATGATACATGCAACAAAGCAGATGTTCAATGGTCATAATGATCTCTCAGTTAATCCTTTTATAAAAGATTCTCATCATCAAGAAGTGAGCATACACATGTGTTTAACATTTATTCGTTATGAGTTATCTCTATTCAATGTTCTTATGGATCCTAAAACGATTGGGGCCTAAGAATTCTAAAAGTGATATAAGGAAATTTGAAATGAGGAAACTTCTCTTCCAGAAATGGAAATTTCAACAACTCAAGTTGGAGCATCGATTTCTAAATATGAATAGATTATTGCGTTAAACCACTAGTCAGGTCTTCGAAACCCTATGCGGTGTTTCATAGTTATGTATTAAGGTTTTAGGAATTTGGTTTGAATACGGAGCAATTATTGAGTTTAATCCTTTAAAAAAAACGTGAAGCGAATCGATATTGAGTATACATTGATGATATATTATTTGTTGATGAAAGAGTGATTGTTTTTCATATAGGAAAAGAAAGAGAACATTAATGCGTGTGTCCACTATCTTCTTTCTGAGTATAGTAGTTAAACAGCGACTTAAACCTTGGAAGTTTTAAGATTAATGTTTGAGACAATTAACATGATTGTGATATTTCAAACTCTTGAGGCATGTATTATCGTATTTTATAAATTTTCTTGCCCAACTACGACAAGTGTTTTATCTTTTATACCTACAATATTTCTTTAAATGGAACACACCGCGATTGAGAATCAAAGTGAGAATAATTTGGATTTTAAAGAGGAGTCAAAACCCAGGGCCTAGACTAAAACCAAATTAAGGGTATATTTGGAAGTTATTCCTTGATTTTCTTTAAAACGAAAAGACCCTATGAGAAGAAATGAATCTTATGATTGAGAAACTCGAACCATACCATCACTATTAAGATTTATTGGTAGTAAGTCATTGTGAGACCAAAAGGTTTACTAATTCTAAAGAAATGAGAGCTATGTAGGGTAAAGCGGTCTTACCGTGAATTAGATTCAGAATTTATTTCGAGATAGGTATTTTCCCAAGTATCTGGAGAATCAAATGGAATTAAGTTTTTGGAACTCAAGCAAGGGACGATGACTGTCGCAGACTTCGAAGCTAAGTTTACTGAAATCTCAATGTCCGTACCCTATCATGTAGACACCGAGGAGAAAAGAGCCAAGTATTTTCACGAGGATTGAACCCCTGAATACAGAATCGAGTTACCATATTTAAAATCACCAATTACGCAACCTTAGTGCAGAAAGCGGCCATAGTAGAAAACGGAAGTGAATCGTATCCGAAAAATAGAGATGGTGAGTAGTAAGTTTCATAATAGTGGTAGTAGTTTTGTGAAGAGGATCAATAACCGAGTTAACAAGAAACCTTTTGTGAAAAGAGAACTATTGAAGGCACGAGAGTGATATCTTAAGTTAGAATTATTGAGTTGATATTTAGCAGGTATTATTCTAAGTATGTTGTGAATCATAGGAGGATCAAGCTCTTTAAAACGAAAGCATCCAAGACTATATGAACAGAATATATTTTTTAAAGAGTTGGTATTATTATGTAACCTACGTAAAGAAGGATATTCCTACTTCAAATGAGGAAGGAATGGAGATTATGGACGAAAAATATTAGTAACCCCGAGAGCAAACACAGTTATAAGATTGGCTACACCTCTAGGAGACAAGCCAAGTATACACACTTTTAATATGAGTATGGCAGATGTTATCAAGGATCATAAGGTCCCATGTCCCGAGATTTCAGACAACGTTCGAAGAAGAATCCAGTGCCTTGACTTACAGCACCTCCTAACAACAAGCCGACATCAAGAACTTTTAACATGATTGTAAGAGATACCATTGACGAGAGCGATATGATCGCAGTTCTAGTAAATTTTGAGAATGTGTGTGTTTCAGTTGAATATTGAGTCTGTGCCCTTAGAGGGAATTCTAAGCATAGAAGAAGCTAATCAAGAAGTTATACCAGTAAACCGATTGTGTCCGAATTGTTCTATAGAGATACATGGGCAACGTTTCGACGCAGACCTCATTTTTTTTAAGTTAAGGAAATTTGACGTAATCCTAGGGATGGATTGGTTATCGTTATGATGCTTAAATGAATTATCGATGTAAGAGGGTCAGCTTAAATGGACTTAATGGTATAAGAATTTCGTTTTACGGACGGAAATCGACTAAGGATTTTCTGTCAATAATTCGAGCTAAAAGACAAGCCTATCTGGCTCATGTGATAGATACCGAGAAACCGACCCATATGATCGAAGAGGTCCCTGTAATAAATCAGTTTAGAGATGTTTTCCTGACAAGTTGCCTGGAATTCCATCGGATCGAGAGATAAAATTTGCAATCGACCTAGCACCAGAAACTGCACCAATCTCGAAGGCGCCGTACAGAGTGGCACCAGTGGAAATGAAGGAATTGGCAACACAATTGCAAGATTTACTTGAAAAAGGTGTAATTAGACCAAGTGTATCCCCGTGGGGAGCTCCAGTTTTGTTCGTGAAGAAGAATGACGGATCTATGCGACTATGTATTAATTATCGTGAACTAAACAAGATGACCATCAAGAACAGGTACATTCTGCCTCGAATTGACGATCGATTTGACCAACTTAAGAAAGCTATACATTTCTTGAAGATTGAATTAAGATCCGACTATCGTCAACTAAAGATGAAGCATGAGGATATTTTTAATACTGCATTTAGGTTACGATACGGACATTATGAATTCCTAGTTATGATTTCGATGGACGAATGCTCCGGCTATTTTTATAGATTTGATGAATCGTGTGTTCAAGAGGTACTTGGATAAATTCGTGATTGTATTTATTGATGACATTATGATATACTTGAAGTCTCCTAAGGAACATGCTAAACATCTCCGTGTGGTTCTGGAAGCGCTGAGAAAGGAAAAGTGATATGCAAAATTTTCGAAAGTGTGAATTCTGGCCGAAGGAAGTTCAATTTTTAGGACATATTGTGAGCGGCGAAGGGATTTCTGTAGACCCTGCAAAGATAGAAGCCGTAGTAGAAAGGGAGAGACCCAAGACTCCAACTGAGGTTAGGAGTTTTCTCGGATTGGCCGGATACTATCGTAGATTCGTGAAGGATTTCTCAAAGATAGCTACGCCACTGACCCGACTTACCAGAAAGAGCGAAAAGTTCGAATGGACCCCCAAAATGCGAAGACAACTTTCAGGAATTGAAGAAGAGATTGACTACTGCCCTAGTGTTGACTTTACCTGATGAAAAAGGCGATTGCGTGATTTTTATAAAAGGGATTTAGGATGTGTTCTGTGGCAACACGGGAAAGTAATAGCTTACGTCTCTAGACAACTGAAGGAATATGAGTCCCGTTACCCTACTCACGATTTAGAATTTGATGCCATTGTTTTACCCTCAAGATTTAGAGACATTACTTTTATGGAGAGAAATGCGAGATTTACACAGATTACAAGAGCTTAAAGTATATATTCACGCAGAAGGAATTAAACATGAGATAGAGAAGATGGTTAGAATTTACCAAAGACTATGATTGCTTGATAAACTACCACCCAAGGAAGGCTAATGTTGTAGCTGATGCTTTAAGTAGAAAGGAAAGACTTAACTTGTTGACAACCTCAGAAGAATTGGTCAGAGAATTTAAGAGAATAGAATTTAAGATCGAGATCCCAGTCCAAAACAATGAAATAGTGTACAACATTCAGTTTCAACCAGAGTTACTCGAGGAGATTCGCCGTTGTCAGGAACAAGTAATGGAAGAAATAAGATCAGAGTTGACCGGAGAAGAATTTCTGAGTTCAAAAGATGATAAGTGACTTACGCGATTTGCATCGAGGATATGGATTCCTAATGTTACAGAGTTGAAAGAAGAAATTATGAGTGAAGCGCACAACTCGAGATATTCATTCACCCAGGGAGCACAAAAATGTATCAAGACATCAAGCTAAATTATTAGTGGCCTAACATGAAGAGAGAGATTATGGAGTGAATAAGCAAATGGTTAACATGTCAGAAAGTGAAGGCAGAGCATCAACAACCAAGTGGATTAGTACAACCTTTAGAGATACCAGAGTGGAAATGGGAACATATTACCATGGATTTTGTCGTAGGATTGCCCCAAACTAGAGCCAACCATGATCCAATTTGGGTTATTGTTGACCTAATCACTAAATCTGCACATTTTCTACCAATTATTGATAGTTACTTCGTGGAGAGATTGGTGAACATATACATGAAGGAAAATTTTGATTCGTCCTGGAGTGCCTGTTTCAATTTTATCTGATACAGACGCCCATTTTACTTCTTGATTTTGGAAGAGTTTTCAGGAATGTCTTGGCACGAAGTTATATCTGAACACTGCATATCATCCGCAGACCGACGAACAAAGTGAAAGGACAATATTAAAAACCTCGGAAAAGCGCGGAGAGCAGCCTCATTTCTTTCCTCTCCGTAATATTAAGAGCCTGTGCAAGGATTTCAAAGAAAGTTGGGATAATCATTTGCCCTAGTTGAGTTTACTTACAACAATAGTTATCACTCCAGCATAGGTATGGCACCATATGAAGCATTGTACGGAAGGAAGTGTAGATCACCTCTATACTGGAATGAATTAGGAGAGAAGAAAATACTAGGACCAGAACTACTTCAACAAACTAAATAAGCAATCGAAATTATTTGAAAAAAAAAAAAAGTTAGTTGTAGTTCAGGATCGACAGAGGAAGTATGAAAATCAAAAGAGAAAAGACAGAGCATTTAAAAAAGGAGTAATGAGATTCGAGAAGAAAGGCGAGTTGAGCCCTAAATATATAGGACCTTTTGAGATTCTCAAGAAAATAGGACCACTAGCTTATTAGTTGGCCCTACCTCCAGACCTTCAGCATATCCATGATGTGTTTCATATTTCTGCGTTAAGAGAACACCATTCTGATTTTAGACATGTTATAATCTACGAATCAGTGGAACTACGTCCTGATTTACCATATGAAGAACAACGAGTATAGATCTTAGATTCTAAAGTGCGAGAGTTAAGATTTAAAAGAGTAAACTTATTGAAAGTATTCTAGAGAAATCACCAAGTTGAGGAAGCCACGTGGGAATTAGAAAACGAAATGCGGAGGAAATATCCTGAATTGTTTAGTGCGTAATTTTGATTCCGAGGACGGAATCCTATAAGGGTGGAAGACTGTAATAACCGTGAATTTTCGAATAATTTTTCCTGCGTGGTATTTAAAGTTTATTTAAGAGCAATGCACTAGTATATTTTAATTAACCCGTTTTTGGTAAAATCTTAAAATTTTATATATTCATATGTGAGTAAATATTATATTATATATATTAATTATATTTATTTGGTATTTATTAAAATTAGGAAATTTAGGAAAATAAGATTTAATTTTGAATCGAATTTATTTTAAAAAAAAAAAAAACGAGGTTATAAAGTTCCGTTTTAATTAGCCGGATGGGGAGAAAACGTTATTATTATTACTCATTGGAGAAAGAGACAGCATCCACTTTCACAAAACACGGATGGAAACATGATCCGTGTTTTCAGGGCACTTAGTTTTGTTCCCCACGTTTAAGTCATTTAAAACATAAAAGCCGGGCCTTATATTCATTGAACCGAGCACCATTATTCTCCTATCTCATTTACACAGAAACAAGACCCAGCCATTCTTTTCTTTTTCGCATCTATATGAAACAGAGTACTACAGGTAGTTTATTTTCTTTCTTTTCGGATAATTGTTTTTGGTCATTTCGTTTTAACACTGGTAGGCTCGTTTGAATTGCTTAGCTTGTTTATGGGTGGGTGTTGATGAGAGGAGTTAAGAAAAAGAGGGGTAGGAATCGAAGATGAGGGAGAGGTTTAGTGAGGTGTATATATGTGTTGTTGTGTATTTGTTGGGTGTTGCCGGTAATCGAGAGTGAGAGAGACGAGAGCTCGAGGGAGAGGAGTTGAGAGGGGTTGAGAGATTGTTGAGAAGGAGCTCGATAGTGTTGCTGTGGTTGTTGTTCGAAGAGATTAACGGAGAGAGATGAGAGATTGTTGAGGAGATGAGATGAATATGTGGGTGTGTAAGTAAACATATGTGTGAGTGTATTGTGTGTCTGCGAGGGGATGGAAGGGAGAGATTGAAAGAATTGAAAGGTTGAGGGAGGTTCGAAGGGAGGCGGAGGGAGAGATGGAGCGGCGGAGAGGGTGAGATCGAAGGAGGGAGAGAGAGATACGAGGGTAGAGAGAGAGATGATGGAGAGATAAGGGGAGGAAAGGGTTGAGAGATGTAGCGAGATGAGGGCAGAGAGAGAGATTGAGAGAGATTCGGAGAGATTGAGGGAGAGAGATAGAGAAAAGAGAGAGAGAGACTGGCGAGACAGAGAGACTGGCGAGACGAGAGAGACGCAGGGGAGAGGGGGTGGGACCCGTAAGTGGGGTCCACAGAAATTTTCTGTTAAATGCAATATTAATATAATAATAGGGAATTTAATTATTCGGTATATTATTTGGTTATTAATAAACAGTTAATAAAATTGGTTTTTTTATTAAATTGGAAAGTTTTTAAAATTAGAATATGATGGGTGATAAATAATTGATTTAATCAATAAAAATATTTTGTGATTATTTGCTATAATTTGGAGATTTATTGATTTGTTGATAAAAAGAGAGATATTAATTGTGAATAAATAGAATTAAATTGATTTTATCTTAGAAGATTGATATTAAATATTATCGAACTATTTTGAGTAATTTGATCGGACCAGATTATTTAGAGGCTAAGATCGGATTATTATTAATTATTAAATTATTTAAGAGATTAAAAATGGAAGAGAAATTAGTTAGTGAGATTAATAATAATTTAGGTTTTAAATTGAATAAAAGTGGATTGTTAATTATTTTGTTTTGAGAATAAATAGAGGTTAATGTTTTTAAATTATTAAATTGTATAAAGAATTCATTAGAGCCTTTTTAAATGAGAATTTTATTACAATTAAATAAATTGAGATTTACGGATATAAAAAAAATAGTATATAATTTCTAGATTTGATTCTGGAGTTCGAAGAGAGATTTATTTATTCGAGAATTATTTTCCGTCATTTATGATAGAGATTTTCAAGAGATATTATATTATTATTAATATTATTTATATTTAAATATTATATTAGTGGATCAGGAATATGTTATTTTGACGAATCGCTCACGTATTTTCTGGTTGCCATTTTTAGAGAATATTTTCCGAGCTGTTGACCGAAGCCAAGTTCACGGGTAGAGTTTATATTTTAGCTTCATTCATTTGCACTACGAGATCGAGGCAAGTTCAATCCTACCCTAAATCTTGAAATTTCATATTTCTAGCCTGGTTAATTCATTCGTATTTATTTTCGAGCTATCAAATTATGAGATTTATTTTGCTGCTTCTTATTCTACAATGATTCTTTCGAACATTATTTTCTCGTTGCAATATGATTTTACTGTTAAGAGTACTTTACTTGCGAATTATATTCCATATAAGCGTAGAAGACTTTCAATTGCTATCGGGTCGATCTCATTAATTCGAGGCGACTATTTATTTTGATTCAGTTAAACTATTCTCATTCGTTCGAGATAGTTAAATTCATTCTTCTCGGTCGGATTTATTGTTCAAATTCGACAATATTTATTGATTATCTTTTAGTTGGTTCATCGTTCGAATCAACCAATAGGAGTTATATTATTTAAAATCGTTAGAGTTTTACTCATTTATCAAGTGAAAAACATTCTATTTATCGTCCTTCGATTTTGAGTATTACAATTATTCGAGTAGTACTACTTGTTCAGTACGACTCATTTTGTTTCATTCTAAGACTATTCTCATTATTTCGAGATAGTTGCCCTTTATTGTCAAGGTTTGGCATTTTGTTCATGTCAACCAATAAAATATTATTGAGAGTTTACATCAGTCCATTGTTCGGATTGATGGCGCAATTGAGTCAGACTGGCAGTCCGCCAGATTAACAAATATTTCCTGGAAGAATTTTTATCAAGTCATCTGTTCATTAAATATTCGGGAATTCTGTATTCTACTGGTCAATTTTGGGAAAGAGGCCCATTATAGAGAAAGAGAGACTTGTGTACCATAATACGGACACGAGAATATTTTGGCATTCGTTGCCAGAGTTGAATTAATAACCCATTATGATGCTAGCATTCATACATATATTATATTGTTGATATCGTATTGTAGCCGTGATCGGGCGAAATGCGGTGTCATTGGAGGCGGTATTCTCGGTCGGATAGTTGATCGCCCCACCGAGATATCGTGAGGTGGAAGACCAGTTCATTCTTAAATAATGAGTTTTCAGAGTTATATCAAATGAGTCTTTCGAATATTCTGTTTCGAGATGAATTTTTAGTCTTTCGAGTATTCTATTTTCGAGATGAATATTGAGTTTTTTTAATATTCTGTTTCGAGATAAATATTGAGTCTTTCAAGTATTCTGTGTCGAGATGAGCATTGAATCTTTCGAGTATGCTATTTTCGAGATGAGTTTGAGCCAATTCAGATTGTATATCCGATATTAAAATTTTGAGTATTTCTTTTGGTAAATATTATTATATTTATACCCCGAGCAATGAAAGAACTTGCTGAGCACTATAGTTGCTCATTCTTGCTTTAAAACATTTTGTTCAGCTATCAAGATGGAAAGATGCGAGACGTTCAGCTAGGAATCCAGAGAAAAGGGAAAAAGATCCAGACTATGCTGACAAGAATTAGAATATCCAGCTGGAACCTTTATTTTCTACTTTGTGAACTTATGTAAGATATTATCCTAAGATGTACTAAGACGTATTGTAATATTTTGTGAGACCGATCTTGGATCTGCGGAGTGGGACTTTTATGCTCCGATGTATTAAATATTTCATTTTATTATTGCGCTAACGTGTGCTACAGGATATTGAGACAATGTGACGACCCGGGTCCCCGGACAGGGTGGATTTGGGGGCGTTACACCACCACTCTGATATGACGCCTCCAAGAGCACCTGTCAGCTGTCATGGTCTCATTCAAGTTCACGGCCTTCAGATCCATCCTAAGCTGCTCTTCCCACGACCTCCTCGGTCTGCCTCTCCTCCTCACCCCAACCACCGAAAGACTCTCGACCCTCCTCACTGGGGCTTCAGCCAACCTTCTACGGACGTGGCCGAACCATCTCAACCTCCCTTCCCTGACTTTCTCAGAAAGAGGCGCCACTTCAAGCTCGGTCCTAAACACCCCATTCGGGATTCTATCTAACAACGTGCGCCCACACGACCACCGCAACATCCTCATTTCAGCCGCTTCCAGCTTTCTTTCGAGGGCCTTCTTCGCCGCCCAACACTAAGAACCATATAGCATCGCAGGCCGGATTGCCGCTCTATAGAATTTCCCTTTCAACTTTAAAGGGACCTTCTTGTCGCACATCACCCCTTACGCTGCCCTCCACCTTAGCCACCCAGCCTTGATACGATGTTTGACATCGTCATCAACCTCACCTTCCTTGTGGATGATCGAGCCTAGATACTTGAACTTATCCGTACTAGGTACGATCTGATCTTGAATCTTAACCTCCACTCCTCCCTCGCTCTCCTCACCACTGAAGTTACACCATAGAAGAAAAGCATGAACTATTTCGTTTTTTCAATAGGTGTTAGTATCACAAAAGATAATAATGTTTTTTTACTGATGGTAAGGAATGATGTGTTGGAATATGGATTCGATAAAATCAATTTCGTTTTTACTACAGATTTTTTGCCACCGCCTTAACATAATTAATTAACACGGTTAATTAATTAAGGAAATTGCCACCGATTTAATTGATTAGCACGGCTAATTAATGCAGGCAATTGTGTTAAGGAAATTGCCACCGTTATAATTGTTTAGCGCGGCTAATTAATTAAGGCAATTGTGTAGCGCACAAGTCTTCTCATCCTATAAATACTCATCTAGAGCATTAGGATTATTTACTCGAAAAACACACATCCTCCTCTCATTTACAACCTCTTATCTTCCTCTAGTGATAGTTCTTGCTCGTTTCAAGCTCGCTGAGAGTGACGCTCTTTTGTAGCCTCATTGCAATCCGTTTTATCCTGGGAGGCGATTCGCTCACACATACGGTGAGGGCTAATACGCTTTAAGGAGACAGTCACGCACTGGACTCGGGTTTTTCGTTCCTTGTCTCCTCTTTTGTCTATTTTTCTCCTCTTTTGTCTGTTTTAATTATACACATAACTGTTACTCACACACGCACAAATATTATACTGTTTGTATTTATCGCAGATTGTCTAACAATCTTAAAGCGTATTATTTTTTTACATCTGTGATCTGTACTTACGTATTTACTTGTTTGTTTGAGTGACAGAATCAATGGAGAACCAAAACATGAACAACACAAACATGGTGGTTGATCCCAACGCACAGATTGTAACATCTTATGGGAATCACCAGCCTCCGTTAAACCCTAACGCACAGATTGTAACATCTGATGTGGGTGCGACGCCGGTTGGACATGTGCCTACGGGACATGTACCTTCGGGACATAGTGTCATTGGACAGATTAATGTTCCGTTTGGTTCGACTACGACAGGTTTCGTTCCTATGAATGGACATGCGGTGCCTACTGGTGTGCAAACATCGGTAGTATAGACGCCTGTTATACCTGTGGTGCCTAATGCACATATTGCACCTGTTGTGCCTACGGTTCCTACAGTGCCTGCTGCACATGCTGAGAAACCTGAGAAGTTCAACGGTACGAACTTTAAATGCTGGCAGCAAAAGATGTTGTTTTATCTGACCATGTTGAATATGGATCGCTACTTCAGGGAGGATCCACCGTTGCTCACTGCTGAGAGTAACACGCAAGCAGTTTATGTTGTTGATGCTTGGAAGCACGTCGATTATATCTGTCGGAATTACGTGCTAAATGGTTTGGCTGACTCGTTATATAACGTGTACAGTACGAAGCCAACAGCTAAGGTCTTATGGGAGTCTCTTGACCATAAGTATAAAACCAAGGATGCTGGGGTAAAGAAGTGGACTGTTGGCTGTTTTCTTGATTATAAGATGGCGGATTCGAAGACTGTGGTCAGTCAGGTGCAAGAACTGCAAGTGATCATCCATGATATTCATGTTGAAGGGATGATCATAAGTGAGTCTTTCCAAGTTGCTGCTGTAATGGAAAAGCTGCCACCTGCATGGAAAGATTTCAAGAAAATTTCTTTTGAAATATCAATCTTGGTCGGATGCTTCGAGATGTTGAAAAACCTAACAGGCCTGTTACTTATTAAGTACAGGATGATGGTCGATACGAGATTTATAATTTTCTAGTTTGATTCGTTCCTCTGGTTATTTTATATAATCTCTTGTTGGTGTCGGTTTGCCACGACAATTACACACGAGCCTATTATGGTGATCCATGTGATACCTAATACGGCACTGCGATCAGCTCTGTATGCTGAAATTTGGAGAAATCCAGAACGATGGTGACCCTAACACATCAGTTGATCAAGGATCATTGAATATGGGTTTATTGGAACTTTATGTTCTTCCTCGGACCTCTTTTGGTTATACTGGTTATATCAGTTGGTGAGCCAGAATTAGGTTCTTGTATGAATCAAATTGAAATTTAAGAGAAATTCAATGGTTGAATTTTTCAGTGAGAAGAACAAGAAAGTTTTTTGAACATGATATTAATACCTGAGAGGTTTTAATAAAAACAAGATAAAATCTGTAACGACTCGAGATTTTATAATTAAACAAAACGATTATGAGATTTCTGTGTTTATGAAACACGGAATTAAATACGAATTTTCAATGATTCGATATGGGGAGATTTTGTCAACAACGGGTCATGCCTGTAAGGAAGTCAGGTATTAAGTGAGACCATTGTGTCTTCTCCGACAACCTGGAAATCAAACCATTAATGAATGTTGATTTGAAGTATTTAATTCAAGGAAAAATTGGGAATCTTTTTTATGATGGGATCATGGTCGTTTGAAACCTGCTCTAGTAAGAGGTGATAACAAGTTGTGTAATTACTTTATAGTAATACATTGATTATGTGTACTCGTTAAAGAGTAAAAATGAAGCAAGATAGAGATAATTACGCTCTATAAGCTCGAGATAGAAAATCAACTTAATATGAAAGTTAAAATGGTAATGATTGACTTTGATATTGAATAACCACTGGTTGATTTTGTTCACAATGTGGATATATTCATGAGGTCAGTGCACATTACTCACATTAATTTAACGGAGTAGGTGCATGTTAAATTGCTCTCTAATGGAGATGCAAAAGCGATGTTCATCAATTCAGACTATCACTGAATATGAGGATGTTAGTCATGTAGAGACTAATTATTTTTAAACATGTCAAGATACCAAGATAGGAAATAATTGAATTTCCTGATATTACAGGAATGTAGTGAAACATTCTTAGAAATATTAAAATGTGGGGGTATCTTGAAGGGAAAATAAGAGAATTTGTCTTTGGATGAACTCTAGAATGTAACGAAGCATTCCTAGAAATAATTGAATTATGGGGGTATCTTGGAGATATCTTGATACTTATACCTATAAAGGCTAAAAGTGATCCAAAATAATCTAGGTATTTTGGATGGATATAGACAACGATTGTGTCTAATGATATCCTATACATGAATCTAAATAATGAGATTCTAATTTGTATGCAACTACGGAATCTGGGAATGTTTATTTTTTTATTAAGCTAAGTAGTTCCACACAGATCCGTAAGTGATCCAAATGAACTCCTAAGTTATTGGAATAATGTGATAATGAACTATTGTTGGAAAAACTTAGTATTTTAGACTAAGTTGTAGATCATTTTGAGACTCAATTTGAGTGATAAACACTATGTGTTAGTGTTGTGTATTGGTTGGATTATATTTTACTCTGCGAGAGGATTCCAACGCATATTTACATGCTCAAAATGGATAAAAGGGTGAATGAGAACTGATGTTCCAAAGTACGACCCTTTAAAGTGGTATTTTAGAAGCGTACCACATCGAGATACACTTCATCGAGATGTCTTAACGATTTGCTTAGTGGTGAACCTCAAAGCCTGAAAAAGCTAACACTACGCCATAGATGCCCAGACGCAACGCACTTCTACTGTTGCATTAGACACGTTTTTTGTTACAATAGGCCTAAGGTAACACTTTTTCACCATTTCATCCGCTAATGTTGCCTCTGCTATCTAACGTAACGCTTTTGTTCTCAATAGTAACACTAAGAAAAGTATTACCTTAGGGTCATACAGTAACACTAAATCAAACAAATGCAACACTAGGAAGGTGTTACCATAGCTTAGCAAAAAAAAAAAGACAGAGGACACGTGGCATGTGGGGGCCCACGTGACACGTGTCATGGTGGTGACGTGTCAAGGGGTGATACGTGGCAGGTGTTCACGTGGCATGTTGGGGCCACCTGACACGTGTCAGGTGGGTCCCACATGCCACGTGGTAGGTGGGTCCCACATGCCACGTGGTAGGTGGGTCCCTCCTGATACGTGGCATGTGGGACCCACCTGACACGTGGCATGTGGGACCCACCTGACACGTGGCATGTGGGCCCCACTTTCTAATATAACACTAAAGAATTATCTAATGCAACACTACATAATTATCTAATGTAACACTGTAATTATCTAATGCAACACTGTAAATAAGGCTAATGCAACACTAGCAACTATAGCAATTGCAACACTAAAATTGAAAATTTTGTAAGATCTGATTTATATGTATATCAATCCCTTTACAGAATAAACCAACCAATTCACCAAAATACAATTCAATACTTATCTCCCTCCACAAATTCACCAAAATACAATTCAAGTACCAACCACCTTATACAACGTTTTATACACCACTTCGCCAAAATATAATCTATACTAAACCACATAGGACACCTTCTGACTATCTTACAAACCATATCCATTCTGTTTTAAGTGATACACAAGCTGCCACGAAGTCGCCACCTACTTTACCTGAAGAAAAACTCTTAATAACCTGCATTGATATCATAGAAATCAATCAGAACATAAGATTTTTGTTGATATAAGAAACTCTTTGAAGAAAAAGAAGCATCTAGCCGACCATCACCAGACATCAAGACCGTTTCCAAACACAAGAGTCTATGTTATTACACTGAAATATAGACATTTAGACCAGAGCATGATCCAAAATATGTTGGCAATTCCTATTTTGAAACTCATGGACATACTAAGATAGATACACAAATAGAATGCCAAATCTACCTAAGAGCCATTGGTTTGCTTTCTCAGACCATAAAGCAGCATTCCCAGCTTTCTAGTTAGAAACATCGTGTGATAAGTGGATTTTATATCCACTTGGAACATTCTATATCGGCTTAAATTGATTGTTTTGGACTCAAGTTTGTGTAGTTTTGATGTGTTTTGTGTAGTTGTGCAGGTTTGCAAGAATATCTAAGCTTTTGTCGTTTTTTGGAGATTTAATTGATTAAAATTCGGATTTTCCGGGAAGGTTGCGCAGCTTATACTGTTTTGGCCATATCTGGAGTTCTAGAAGTCCGTTTTCAGCGATCTTACTGCTCACGCGAAGCTTGAGAGATTTTCTACAACCTGGGATAGGAAAAAAATGCAAGAAATGTACTGATTAAAGTCGCGCACGTGTTCTTATTAAAGAAGGCTTGGAATTTACTGTTTTGCCCTTTTTCTAATTCTAATTGTATTCTGGGCAGTTTTGGGTACCTTCTTTAAATCCTAATTGTAATAGAAGGCAATTTCTTGCTAGGCAAGATATGTAGAGCCTATTTAAACACATTCTACCATTGTAAATCATAACAATTCATAGCTAACAATTGATAGCTTTTAATCATATCAAGGTACTTTCGATCTTCAATTCTTTCTTCAATATTATGTTTTCATTCATTATCATTATTATTATGTTTTCTTTATTAAATATGCGTAACTAATTCTCTAATCTGAGGATTGGGTAGTATTCCTTGGTATTCATGCATGCTTGATTATGTGATTTTCTGCTTTGTTGATCTGTTAATGAGATCTTAACACAATTAGAAGAGTAGCTAACTTTTGATTGTATTCTAGGGATTGTAATAAGCTTGGGAGAGAAGTTGCAATCTTAGTACATGATTTAACAGACATAATTTGAATATTAGATCGGGAGATTAATAGGAGAATTGTGAGACATATAATTCTTGGCACTTAACAGTTTATAGGTATACTTTGATTGTATCACGGGAGTGACAATTAGGGTGTAGCTGTAGGCACTATATTGTAACCTGGGAGGGTACAGTATAACTTTAGAAGAATCGTTTTCAGCAAGGTAGGAACACAGATATCACATTAATATTGAGCATGTATTGAGACCAAGTGAAGAACCCCAGTTCTTAGATTGTTTTCCCATATATTTGAATCTCAGTTTAAAATCAATTCTTAGTGCTTACAATTAGTTCTTGGTTAATTTAGTTAATACACAAACCCAAAAATTCTTCTCACACACTTCTAGACGAAAAGAGATAAGAAACCTGAACTTTGTATTAAATTTAGTCCTTCCCTGAGAACGAACACACAAAAAGACTACTAACAAATTTGCGCCGCTGCCGGGGAAGGCAGTATAGTTGAGTTTAGGTTAATTGTTTCTTAGTGTTTAGATTTTATCTTTGTATATATTTTTCTTTTCTTTCTTTTTGTGTTTCTTTCTTTGGTGTGTCTACACGTTCTTTGAGGTAGACAACTTAAACAGGTTTTGAGGAGAGAGACTAGATGGAGTACAACTTTAGTTGGAACAATGCTAAGAATTTCTACAACAGTCAGGAACAATATCAAGACTTCAATCCTTACCAACAATTCAATTTCTATGAGGATTGTAATGCATATCAGGTGAATTCGTTCTATTCTGAGAACTCATTTTATGCTCCATATGCCCCTAGCAATGATTATTCATATTCGTTTGAAAATCAATATCATGATGATGTTTATCCATATATGTGTAATGATGTTGATACGAGTTTAACTCAGTCTAATCCTTCTTTACCTGCTGATTGGGAGATTGCGCTCAATAAAATGATTCAAGGAACTCAGTCTAATCCTCCTTTACTTTCTTTGGGAGTTTTTGATGAACCAACTTTAGAGATTGCTAGTGACAATGATATTCCATGTGATTCAATAGCTTGGTACGAGGAGAATGCTAAACTAAATAATTTTATTTGGGAAGTTCGAGCAGTGTGGCATGAAGGTTGTTATCGAACTCCCCCTTGTGTCAATTTTCCTCTATGCCATAATTCTTGTTTAGCAATTGATGATAATGTTGTGTCCGATGAGTCTACTTGTGTAGCTGATAATTGTCCCATGCGCATTAATGATAATTTGGATGCAATTGAAATTCTACCAAATCTAGAAAATTTTGAGCTTAATACATTGGTAGACGAGATTAAGATTGATGAGTGTCCAATTATAAAAGATAAGGAAGTTAAGATTGATGAAGTTGAAAATCTTGCTTTAGACTATAAGGATCCGATTTGGGAGGAGTATATGAGTCGTACTTATAATGATTATTCTAACGACTTTTCTAGCTATTTTGATGTTTCCAAGTCTCTTGAGCATGATAGGTTCTTAGAAGTTTTCGTACCTTTCAATGAATCTAAGGTTTATTTGCACAATATGCTTATATTAGAAATTCGTAGATATGTGCATCTGTTTGCTTTTTATCCTCATTGAAGTTTCCAGGTATAATCGGCGTCAAGCTATTGATGTTAAAGAAGCGCTTCGTGGGAGGCAACCCACGCATTAGTGTAGGAAGAAAAAAAATTGAGTGTTTTCAGAAAAAAAAAAAAATTGAGCAGATTGCAGGTCTGTAACGCAGGTTGCGCCTGCGTTACTGGTTTCAGGGCAGATTGTGGGTGAGTAACGCAGGCGCAGCCTGCGTTACTGGAGAAGAGGCAGGTTGCGGGTGAGACACGCAGGCTGCGCCTGCGCAACTGCTTGTGAGGCAGTTTGCGTGGCTCGCGCGCGGCTTGCGTGTGCTCCAGTGATTGTCAGCTTGTCTGATGGTTTTTTTTTCTTTGAGTTGTTGTGCGCCTGTCCATCTATAAAAAAAAAAAAAAAAAAATTCTTTTCACTCCCATTATATTTATACCCCTATCCTAAATCTAATTCTTTTCCTATTTCAATTCCAAAACCTCCCATCTCTCCAAAAATTCTAAACCTATTTCTATTCTTATTATTATTCTTATTATTATTATTATTATTATTATTATTATTATTATTATTATTATTATTATTACTATTCTTATTATTATTATTATTATTATTATTTGTTTATATTTATTATTATTATTATTATTATTATTATTATTATTATTATTATTATTATTTATTATTCTTATTATTATTATATTTATTATTATTAATATTATTATTTTTTATACCCACCTATACATACAAATCCAATTCCTCTTCTACTTATTTAAATCTCTAAAAATTCAATTCTAAAGAGGAATTAATTGCAAGTTCACCTCTTTGATTCGTATTGGGTAAATCTTTTTCTCTAATCTTATTTTTATTACGAATTTGTGTTCTTGTCAATTGGATTTTGTAGTATTCAGGCAAGGTGGATAGTCTATGGAGCTCGTACGCAATATCCTCCGCCAGATTCTGATTCATCCGAGGAAGAGGACGAGTATGTATGTTTTTCTGCTATCCCTCGTATTTACTTCCATTCAATGAGGACATTGAATATTTTAAGTTTGGGGGTGGTTTGAGAGATTAGTAAGTTGTTGTTGTATTATTTGTTCATGTAGGATTTCATGCTTTGCATATTAGTAGTAGTAAATTATGCATTTATGTTTGTGTTATCTACGTTTGTTTCATATAGGACATTCTGTTTTTTTTTTTTGTATTCATGTGAGTTCATAGTAGTTTGCATTTGCACCCATGCTTGATAAGAATTTTGTGTTGTTGATGCTTTTGATTGAGAAGTGATATGTTTGTTCTTGTGCACACACATACACTAGTAGGTTGAAGCTAGTAGACTTATTGAATGTTGTAAGTAATTAGAAGGACATGAATATGTGCAAGATGATTTAGTTTGCATGCTTTGAATACAAGTAGGTGCGTTAGAGAGATTTTTTGCTTGGGATTGAGTATGTTTTTCCACCAAGTGAGATTTTGAGCCATATTGCATATTTTTTGCAATTTATTCGTTTGCTTGAGTGTCCACGGATTGTTTGCATTGCTAGCAGTTGTTTGAGGTCTTTCTTGAAACGCATGACATTATTTGACGATTAAAATGATAAAGGCAATTAGGAATAACCACATATTTTCCCATATTACCACACCATGTTTACATGATCAATTAGTTAACCCGTTGAGCTTAATCCTATTTTTTCGGTAACATACCACATTACTTGCCTAGACCTTTTTCTTGTATTGGCCTTACATTAATTTGAACCCACATTGTCAAAGGCTATTATAGTGTTTAAGGGAGTAATAAGGTGTGCATGGAGGGGTTTATTGTTGGTCGTACTTTTGGGGGAAATATTGAAATTGGGTTTGTTTACTTGATAGTCGGCATATGTAATAAATTGTGGGATCATTGTTATCGTTTATATTATTGTTTTATTTAGCTCTCGAAAAAAAGAAAAAAAAAGAAAAAAAAAGAAAAAAAAAGAAAAAAAGGGAAAAAAAGAAAAAAAATATTATGAGAGCATGTTTGTGTTTGTTATGATCCTACTTTAGTCGACTAGTCGAGTGTTCTTAGTAAAATTTATGTGGGGGGAAAATAGGGTGTTGTGAATGGTTCATTATGGTACTTATTAGCTTTTGACACTTCACCTGTTTTGGCTTATTTGACATACCTTGTCCCTAGCCCCCGTTACAACCCAATTAAAGACCTTTTGATTATCGTCATTGATGTATGTTGTGTTAAGATTTAGATTGATACCAAATGTCAAGCATGTTTATGATTTTGTTGGAATTGAGTGATACACTTACCCTTGTTCTTGAGTGAATATTCTTTTGTGAGTGGATTGTGAGTGTTTGCTTGTTTTTGCGTATGAGATCCCGAGTTTTGTCTCAAAGATGTGCTCTTGTGGGCTTAGCATGTTTACTAACTTATTCTTACACTTGACATGGGCTTGTGAGAACTTATGCATGTTCATTGAGTAGACTATGTGAATACTTGCACTTTCGACACCAAGACATTGCGTATTTACTTTGATTCTTAAGTTGATATGGCATGAGAGGATTTGAAGGTATGGTAGGATATTAGTACTAGATTAATTGCATTTGCATATTAGTTGCATTCATGCATTGCATTGCATTAGGTTAAATGGATTTTGTGGGAACATTCGCTATAGACCCTCACGAGACCTTACTCGTCCACTAGGGCTGCCTAGGGGTTTAAAGGGCTTGTTGCATATGCCAAATGCAACCGTGATCACCTACGGAAGTGGTACTAATTAGGTAGTTGTAATTTTTTATGCTTGAGGACAAGCATCGGTTTAAGTTTGGGGGTGTTTGATAAGTGGATTTTATATCCACTTGGAACATTCTATATCGGCTTAAATTGATTGTTTTGGACTCAAGTTTGTGTAGTTTTGATGTGTTTTGTGTAGTTGTGCAGGTTTGCAAGAATATCTAAGCTTTTGTCGTTTTTTGGAGATTTAATTAATTAAAATTCGGATTTTCCGGGAAGGTTGCGCAGCTTATACTGTTTTGGCCATATCTGGAGTTCTAGAAGTCCGTTTTCAGCGATCTTACTGCTCACGCGAAGCTTGAGAGATTTTCTACAACCTGGGATAGGAAAAAAATGCAAGAAATGTACTGATTAAAGTCGCGCACGTGTTCTTATTAAAGAAGGCTTGGAATTTACTGTTTTGCCCTTTTTCTAATTCTAATTGTATTCTGGGCAGTTTTGGGTACCTTCTTTAAATCCTAATTGTAATAGAAGGCAATTTCTTGCTAGGCAAGATATGTAGAGCCTATTTAAACACATTCTACCATTGTAAATCATAACAATTCATAGCTAACAATTGATAGCTTTTAATCATATCAAGGTACTTTCGATCTTCAATTCTTTCTTCAATATTATGTTTTCATTCATTATCATTATTATTATGTTTTCTTTATTAAATATGCGTAACTAATTCTCTAATCTGAGGATTGGGTAGTATTCCTTGGTATTCATGCATGCTTGATTATGTGATTTTCTGCTTTGTTGATCTGTTAATGAGATCTTAACACAATTAGAAGAGTAGCTAACTTTTGATTGTATTCTAGGGATTGTAATAAGCTTGGGAGAGAAGTTGCAATCTTAGTACATGATTTAACAGACATAATTTGAATATTAGATCGGGAGATTAATAGGAGAATTGTGAGACATATAATTCTTGGCACTTAACAGTTTATAGGTATACTTTGATTGTATCACGGGAGTGACAATTAGGGTGTAGCTGTAGGCACTATATTGTAACCTGGGAGGGTACAGTATAACTTTAGAAGAATCGTTTTCAGCAAGGTAGGAACACAGATATCACATTAATATTGAGCATGTATTGAGACCAAGTGAAGAACCCCAGTTCTTAGATTGTTTTCCCATATATTTGAATCTCAGTTTAAAATCAATTCTTAGTGCTTACAATTAGTTCTTGGTTAATTTAGTTAATACACAAACCTAAAAATTCTTCTCACACACTTCTAGACGAAAAGAGATAAGAAACCTAAACTTTGTATTAAATTTAGTCCTTCCCTGAGAACGAACACACAAAAAGACTACTAACAGCGTGTTTGGTAACACTGAATCTGCTCTCCATAATAGCTGGTTAGCTGCATTCAGGGAAAGCTATAATTTCTAGTTTCTGTAGAAAGCAGCTTTTTCACAAACTATTATAAAGAAAGCTGATTCTAATTTTTTTGTAGCACAAAAAAATCTTAACAATAACTTAATTTGGGAAAAACCTACTATTGACCTTAGAACTTTGATCATTTATTTACGAAAACTTGTGAGCTTTTTGTTGGAATAGTTTCCTGCATAGCAGTTTAACTTAAGAAGTTGAAGTAAATGTACATTCCAATGTTAATCTAAGTTATATTTATAATATTCTATATCACAGAACAAAACACAAATTCTTTATACTATAGTTATCATAGGTATTAATATGTCAAACAATAAATTAAAAAACATGCGAATCGGGCACCAATACTAGGATATATATTCTGTATACTAGATCAATTTTCCATTAACAATAGTATATGCACCTATTAGATGAAGCCACTGGAACATGCATCTGCTTGAGTGTGCATAGAGGATAATAAATGTTACCTGCCCCTGAAGTGTCATGAGGTATATTCATGATGTCTTGTTACACGCAATGACATGGTCAATGTTTTTGGAAATAGGATAAAATAGGAAATCTCTATTGTAGGACTTGTAATCTTGAGGCTCTCTAGTAATTTAATTCAAGTTAATACCAAAACTAGATAACACACAGTAATTAATTATGTAAATAGTTCTAATTTCAGCAATGTGCTTTGTACAACTGCATTTAATATTGTCTGCAATATACTACTCAACTGAAATGCATTTGACATGGGAAAAGATGCTTACAGTATACTCAAATGCTTTAAAATGAGAAAAGGAACTTACACTATGAAAAAGAAAAGTATTCTACCTCAAGCATGTGTACAACCTGCCCCATCCATGGCCGTTTCAGGGGATCCAAGTCTATACAGCGGAGGCACACAAGCAATGTGGTAGAGTCACAGCTTCATACCTGCAAAAGATTAAGCTATTAATGTGTTCAGACAATAAAATTAGTCCACGACAATATTTGATCGACTTCTCTACCAATTCATGTGATTTGAACCATTATTTGTAATGGACTTACATGTTTCCACACAATCTGGTAAAAAAGACAAAAATAGCAAAACTGACTGAAAACAAAGTTAAATGTGTACATGTCTGGACAATATTCTCAAACATTTATTATACAACTAGATGGACACATGAAGTTCATATTATGATCAGGTTCCTCTTTTTTGCAAAAGTTCAAAAGACCGCGAAACTCACTAGCTACGTCCTCCTCAGGTTCAATTTTTATCTTATCTCCGTCATGCCTTGCATAAGAGATAGTAAATCATTTATTAAAATTAAAGACCAGATTTAAAGTTACATAAACCTTACCATTTTGTGATCGAGATTGAAAATATTTAAGATATGTTCTAGATGAACATGAAGCAAAAGCAATGCAGAAAGAAACTTTCAAAATAGAATTCATATACTTAAACTGTAATGTAGAGACAAAGATATAAATAGTTGGACTTGTGGAAGAGACTTACCATGCGATTTACACTACAGCTAGGTCGTAAATCGGTAGCCGCAGATACACCTGCAAAATTTGAACATTTCAATCATCAGAACCAAAGCAACACAAATTTTCACTTAAATTTGAACTCAAAACCTACAGTTAATGGATCGATATAACCACGATATAATTTTTAAAAATGTATAAAACAAAAAGGTGTTCGAAAATTCAGCTATATACCTTAAAACAAACATGTAAATTACTGCTATTGGTTTCTTTATACATTGTCAAGTAGTTGCTATTAATTCTATTGTTAATTTTCTATATAAATTAAACAGCAGGGTACAAAATCAAACAAATCAATTTGGACCAAATTAATAAAAAATAACTTAACACTTGTTAGCATTCCCCAATACAACCAACGATTTATTTCTGGTAAGCAATATATATCATGTAATCATAATCTTAAACATAAAGCACTAATTTTTCACACAAATTGTTTCTTTTAGTGAGAACTGAAGTCTTATGCTCTTGCTAGAGATGGGAGAGGGTGCCAATCGGGCCAAAACTAGTTTGAGTTTTTTTCCCCATTTTGTCCCTGTATGATACTAGCTACAATGTCCAAACAAGAATTAGTGCAAGGAATATGTTGAGAATCAAGTACGAAGAACGTAACCACTAAAACAAGAATGTGTTAATACTTGCATATAGTTCTGTGTACAAAATAATCTGCATAAAAATCCAAACAAAAAACCATAAGAAACTATACATAGAAATCATCCAAACTAATAGAGCAGCGCAGATAATAAACAAACATCCACTCACTGTTTTTATCACTGAGCCACGCTTTGGAGGGCTCTTTTTCTATGACGCGGGATTAACAAGGTATATTTGGATTGTGTCAAGTTCCGGAGCTGATTTTTTTGTATTGACCAAAAGCACAACTTTCAACTTTGAGTTTCTAGATAATCACTAAGAACATATGAACTAATCTTATGGGTAATCACTAAGAACTAGGAAATCTAGAAATTCTAAAATGTATCTAAAACATATGAACTAACAATACTTTCAAATTATACACTACTGAGCTCTAACTAAACATATAATTATTCCTAAATGTAAAATGCACTGGACATAAACCCAACTAAACATACATATGCACAAACATTAAAATACCCATATACAACAAGTACATATATGCCCATATAATAGACACCCATATACAAGTACATATGCCCAATCGACTACCATATACAAGTATGCGTGGAGATTGCATATCCTAATATACCAGATTGCACAAATTTACCTTGAACTTGAAGCCCTAATTGAACCCGAATGAAAATTCCCAATCGAAACCTATTTGAAAATTAACATAAAAGAGTGAGTGCAAGACCAATTAATCAGAGAAAAATAAAAAACAAATTGACTCAAGAAAAGTAAAGAACAGACCCATTAATCGGAGACCCAATTAATCACCTACAAAGTAAAAAAAAACAAATTAGATATAGAGAGAAAATAAAAGAGAAGAAAAGAGAGTAAAAAAGAAAAGAGAAGAGAGATATTATCCAATTATATGAAGATAATACTGAGAGATTTCTTCGAATTGAGGGATATTTTTTCAAGAGGGGAGATAGTAGAGAGAGGGAGCTTGAGAGAGAGATATGTGTGAGAATGTGTGTGTGTGTGAACGTAATTTTGTTTAAAGGGGGAAAGTGCAATTTGGGGGGAAAAAGTCCGCCCATTTTTTCACCTCGGGACTCGAGCAACACAAAACAAAACAGTACATTACATATCTTTTATAATTTATTTAAATTATTAAATTTATTATAATATGAAAAATACTTCACATGTATTTATATATAATATAAATTGAAATTTGTAGTATATCGTGAATTATATATAAAATTAAAAAAAGCTCAAAAATTAAAATGTAATAATAAAATTTATAAAAATATATTCAATTTGTTAATTATAAATATAAAGAAATATAATGTAATGCTTTTCAAAATATATCTCGACGACCCAACCGTACGGGCATCAAGATCCATCCTTTTTAATGTTATTTCCAAAAATTCAGGAAAAAAAATTAATTTGATTGGGTAATTGAACAGTCAACTATCACTTTGACCTGAACCCCTAAACAAGGTTTCGTCGGGTTTAAGGATTCGATTTTTTAAAAAAATATTTCTCGACCACCCAACCATACGGGATCAAGATCCACCATTGGAGATGCTCTAAGTTTCTCTTCTGTAAAGGATTTATGTTTTTGGGGCGAGGGTCTCTCCCCATCCTCATTCGATTTTTCTAAGCTTTCCAAACTACGATTTCTAGGATTGTATTTTTGTAAAGGTACCTGTTCCTCCTTTCCACGACTTCCTCTGAATCTAACAAGTTTAGCGGTATGTAGCTATGCAGAACTGGAGCAGCTACCTGATTTATCCAGATTGAAACATCTAAGGTCTTTGACTATTAGACACTGCGACAGCCTTCAATCACTCTCGGGACTTCCTCCTCATCTTTGTTTTCTTTTTGTTGCTGCCTGCAGAAATCTGAAATCAGTTACTTTGAAACAGAGTTCCCTTCAGGTATGTTCGTGTTTGTCTCTCCCTCTGTACTGTAAATGACACGTGATCACACTTCTGTAAATTTATCTGTCAAATTTTAAATGTTACAGGTAGGAAGAGTCGAGCAATCTTCATTTACTGCATTTCTACCAAATAAGGAGATTCCAAAATGGTTCGATTACAAAAGCAGGGGAACGATAGTCTCTTTAGATATCCCTCCACTCTTGGGAGGTAACTTTTTTGGTGTTGCCCTATGGGTTGTTTACAAATGCGAAAACACTGATACGTGGAAGAACATTGATTTTCGTTTAAGCACTAGTGTTATTATTACCAACCAGAAGTATTCGGAGTAAATCAACTATGAACTCCTCATTTGGTGCTTACGCTGTGGACTGTCAGAAGCTGTTTTCGAGTTTAAATTCTGCGGAGTTATTATTTGTAAAACAGACTGCTACCAATGTTGCACATACTCTCTTGCTCATGCTTCTTGTATTCATGCTGTCCGTGCATGAGTACCATGGAACTAATGTTCCTTCCTGTTTATTTACAGCTTTATTAGCTGATCTTTCTTAATGAAGATAATCCTTTGATTAAAAAAAAGGGAGAGGGAGATGCCAGTCTCAGTCTCCCTTGATCTATAGATGTTATCTGTAATATGATTTCTGTTTCCTACAAATACTTGCAGTTTTCTCACATTTTCAATTAATTTTACCCATTCATTCTTCCTAGATAATTACTTGAGCTTTTATGTGTTTTAGACTTTTAGTTGTCAAACATTTATTTAAATCTCCTTTATTTTATTAGTCAAAGCTTTTTCTTAACAAAAAAAAATCTCCTTTATTTTTATTATATTTTTCATTCAGTACAATTACCACAGTTTAATGTAGTTTATCATCTAAAAAACGCGAGAGAACAACGACCATAATAGGAGTTGTTACATATTTACTGGATTTGTGGCTATCAATATTTTAAGGTTAATAGCATATGATTATATTAGAACATCTCCAAGATTCTTACATTTATTCTTAAAAATAATATAAATAAATAACTATAACAAGTTATTAGTGGTCAAACTCTACAATACTTTTTATATTAGCCATTTATTTATAATTTGTTAATAAGTTATTAGTGTTAAACTCTAACAATATTCTTTATATTAGCTATTTATTTATAATTTATTCATAAATCAATAACCAAAAGTTGTGCAAGAGTTGATAGTTATGAATATTTTATTATTAAAATATAAGTTAAGAGTTACTAACACCACAAGTCCAACAAACCCCTTATATGACTTCCTGACTTAAATTATAAGGGATTAGGTCTAAATTTGTGCTCATGTCACTCTTAAAATTTTTCCTCATTTTTCCAATTATTTTCCTCTTTTTTTTGTTCTTACTTCCCTTCTTTCTTTATTATTTAATAATTATAAGGATCAATTATAAACAAGCTTGTTGGAGTAGGTATACAATACAATATCCTAAAAATTTAGGATATTAATTAAAAAATGAGAATAGAAAAGAGACTTTTAGTATTTTTAAGAGACATTAATTAAAAAATTTTTGAAGCAACATTTTTATTAATTCTGTTCATTTTTTGAATTAAAAACTAAAATAAAGAATTTCTTGAAACTCTACGAGTTTACAACAACAATTAAAATGGCTAATATAGAGAAAATGATCAAAATACACTACTTTTGTAGTCACAGTACCCAAAATACCTTTATGCGGAACAGTCCGCCCAAATTACCCACGACCTACGCATGCTAGGCATGCGTAGGTAGAGATACGCATTTCCCTCTTGCGCATCTGGGGTAACGCATTTCCCAGATGCGCAATGACGTCATCCCACGTCATTTTCTAACGAACACAGCCGTCGTCTCTCTCGGTTTATCGATCGCCTCTTCGGTCGTCTTCATCGTTCGTACTCCTCCGGCTACCTCCATCACATCTAAAGACATGAAAATATTGCCCATACCTGAATCTCCATTTTTCCAAGTTGATTTATTGAGTTTGGCCCCGCAGGGGCGTCTGTTCGCTTATCGGAAAGAAGATCGGAAAAAATGGTACAGTTTGGGTATTTCGAATCAGGCAAAACAAATTAAAATTCAATGGTATAGACATGTAGAGGGTGAAAAGGCGAAGAATTTGGTATATAATATGCTAGTGTTCGATGCCGGAAAAGGAGTGAACGAAGTGACCAAAGTTTCGTCGGAAAATCGCTCTGATGTGAGCTTGGAAGATGATGAACAATACCAGGGTTGCGCATGTTGGAGATGCGCATCGTGAGATACGCATTCTCAACATGCGCAACGCTGGGTACTATTCACAGTACATAATTGAAATTTACACACTACACGCATCTTTAAATTGCGTGGTTCAACTCCACGCATGAACATAATGCGTATAGCCCTGTACGCATCTCTAACTTGCATGGTCCGTGGGTATTTTGGGCGCCTCTTTCCGCATATAGGTATTTTGAGCAGCTGGAATTAAAATATGGGTATTTTTGTTTTTCACCCTAATATATGGAGTATTTTTTAATTGTTAACAAAACAATTGACCAATATTATCTTAGGAGGAATTTTGTTACGATAGACATTTATTTTTGGAGTAACATGTAAGTGAGTGAGGTGATCTTAGAATGCTATCTGAGATTATAAGTAGGATAAATTCGTAGATTTAAGATGAATCATTTATATTTATAAAAATGCTATTAAATTTATACTAGCTTAAAACCCGTGCGATGCACAGAATTTTTTTAATATTATAAAAAAATTTATTAACTTTTTTTAAATATAAATTTTGGAGGCTTAAATATTTAAATGAGATAATGATCATAATTATATAAATGTTATCCATGATATTTCTTTAAAAGGAATGATTTTAGTTTAAAAAAATATAGAAAATGCGATAGGTTTTAGTTGAAAATGTAATAAGTTATTTATTAGTAATTATAAAATTATTATTTTGTTTTATTAAATAAAATGCCCGTGATATAATTGGAAAAAGAGAGGATTTAATTAGAGAAAATTAAAAAGGTAATATATTTTAGGTGAAAAGGGTAATTGATTAATTTATAGTAATTATAATTTAATTATGTTATTTTACAAAATAAAATTGCTCGTAATGTTTTTAGAAAAGGAGAATTTAAGTGATCGGTTAATTAATAACATTATAATATTATGATTTTATTTTTATTAAATATAATCGCCCGTGATATAATTTGAAAAAGAGAGGTTTTAGTTAGAGAAAATAAAAAAAGTAACTTGTTTTGGCTGAAAAAGGTAACCCGTGATATAATTGGGAAAAAAAAATTTAGTTAGAGAAAAAATGAAAAATTAATTTATTAGTTAACAATAATTATAATTTGTTTTTTTAATTAGATAAAATATAAAAGATATTACATTTTACCTGAAAAAGGAAACTGCTTAGTTATTAAAAAAAAGGTAACATGTTTAACCTGAAAAAGTGGATTGATTAGTAAAGTAAAATTTTTAGTTAAATAAAATATAAAAGAAGATTTTTAAATGATAACCCGTGATATAATTGGAAAAAGAGATATTTTAGTTAGAGAAAAGAGAAATGATAATTTGAATGAAAAAATTAATTAATTAGTTAATAGTAATTATAATATGCTTTTTAGTTAGATAACATATAGAAGATATTATATTTTACCTGAAAAAAGAAACTGCTTAGTTATTAAAAAGAAAAGAAAAGGTAACATGTTTAACCTAAAAAAGGAAATTGATTAGTAAAGCAAAAATTTTAAAGGTAACATGTTTAACCTGGAAAAGGAAATTGATTAGTAAAGAAAAAAATTTAGTTAGATAAAATATAAAAAAAGATTTTATCTATAATTAAATAAAAGAAAAAAATTTAGTTAGATAAAATATAAAAAAAGATTCTAAATAAGTAAAATCAATAGGTACCAACCAACCAACCTGTTAAGTAACCAACTCATCTAAAACCTTAAGGTGTTAGAGGGAGGCCTTATATGGATCTTATATTATATTAAACGGTTTCTAACATGGTATCAGAGCTCTGGTGTTTGTGGAGGTCTCAAGTTCGAACCCCACCATTCCCAATATTCTCAATTTAATTTGGCACTAAGGTATTGCTCCAAATATGGGCTCCTAGTGACCACTCTTACCCCATAGTGGGCTTGCGAGTGAGGGGGAATGTTAAATACATATGAGTATATTCTGAGATTTTCTCGCATACTCAGTATATTTAACATACAACATACTCAGTATATCCCGCATGAGCAGGATCTGAGGGGGGTAGGATGTACGCAATCATGTCCCTACACAAAGGTAGGGAGATTGTTTTCGGTTTTTGACCCCGGCAGAAATCGAACCCGTGACCTCACGGTTCACGGTTCGGAACCTATGACTATGAGGGAGAGATGTTTGATTTAGTTCAGATACATTAATTTATTTAATAGATTTAATAGATTACCTAAAACTAGATAACATAAGTTATCCAAATTTACAAGTTATTCATGCAACCGTCTTATTTATACAGTACATACAAGGGTTTATCTCCCGTGTCAGTTGATATCAAAGATCCTTGATAAACCAGGTATGTATCTTAATATTTGTTGAATACACCCTAAAATACTTGTTTGCTACGTGTTTGATGTAAAGTTTAAATGAGACTGAGAAGGACTGTTAGTTTTGACTAGTTAAAACTTAAAATTTAGTAGCTGTCAACCGTGGGACTTATGGAATTGTTTTAGATAGCCTGTAGTTAAAAAAACATTCAAGGCTATTAGTTGGCATTATATGAACGGTTAGGGCACAAAATAAGAAGAATTTAGTTGACATTTTTTGATTGGTTTGATTTCTGTTAATGATGATATGTTTTGTTCATGATTCATGACATTAGTTGCTTGTTTGATGTAGTTTCTTTGCAGGAAATATTTATTGATTTAATAATATCATTTTAATAATACTTTTAAATTATCTATATAGCGGGCGACTTAGTGAATCTCTATTAACAGCATAGTCTAGCACGCTTTGTAGTTTGGACTTCCATGGCTTCCACAAGTAATCTTCATTTAATAGACCCTTCTTTACCCGTTTGGGATGTTTTCTTGAGCTTTTACGGTAAGGACGCTCACAGAAACTTCATTGCCAATCTTTACTTTAATTTGAATCAGGCAGGAATTTTAACCTTCAGAGATGATCCTGCACTTGAAAAGGGTGAAGAAATTTCACCAGGAATACGTAACGCAATAAAAAATGCGAAGAAGTTTGTGGTGGTTATCTCGGAGAACTATGCTCGTTCATCGTGGTGCCTTGATGAGCTTGTAGAGATCCTTGGTTGCAAGCAAACAAAGAATCAGGTTGTTCCTGTATTTTATTATGTGAATCCATCAGATGTACGTTATCAAAAAGGGAGTTTTGGAGAAGCTCTTGAAGCTCATAAGAAGTGTTACTCTGTTGATATGGTAAACGAGTGGAAATTTGCACTTTCTGAAATCGCGAAGCTATCAGGGTACCTTCTCAAACACGATACACATGAGTACGTACTCTTTGTTTATTGTTTGATTATTTCATTTCTTTGTTATCATTATCTTGATTGCCTAGAACGATACTACATTAATGATGCAATCATGCAATCACTACTATTATACTTAATGAAGAATATTGTTATTGTTATCCTTTATTGTCGTTTCCAAATAAGTCATGTAGTATCACTAAGTATGTGGCAACTTATGTGGTCCTCTCTAAGGGCATTGTATTGTCTGTCTTATCATTAAGAGAGTAGCAGGTCAGTTATTCTATTTTGGTCGTTATCTAGTAGTTTGTTATGTATCAGAATATAAAGACTTTGTATGGCTGTGAGGTGAATGTATGAATCAGTTTATTATTGAGAGAAGTATCTCTGTGTTAAAGCTTTCTTCACTCTTGTTATGACTGCTATATGCTAAGTGTATCTTGCTCATTATGGTATCAGAGCTGCATATGTGCATCATAGAGTGAAAGCTTCGTGGTTATTGTTATCTTCTATTCACCTTCTTTTATTCACCCAGTGAGTCTGTTATCTCTAAAGTAAAGACTAGTTGTCTTGTGTTCAAAATACAGTTCAAACACGGTGTGTGTTAAATCTTGTGTTCAAACGTTGTGTGTTTCAGAAATATTATTATTCTGTCTTTAAATCTGAATCTTGTTTTCTGTTAAGCCAATGGCAAGTGGTGGTAGCGGTGGTAGTAAATTCACCTCCTCAGACCTACAAAATCCTTTGTTTGTTCACCCTTCTGATGGGCCACTCTCTGTTTTTGTCACTAAATTGGAAGGTTCTCATGACTACAGGACCTGGAAACGATCTATCGAGATCCAGCTGAGTGCAAAATGCAAACTCGGCTTTGTGGATGGAACAATCTCTCGAAGCACAACCGATACTGCAGAAGCCTCTCAATGGGACACCTGTAATAACCTGGTACTTTCATGGCTTCATAATAATGTGTCTGATACTATTAAAAAGTCTGTTCTGTTTATTAGTAAAGCTGCTGAAATCTGGAAACAACTTGAAAAACGTTTCTCACTCACAAATGGTTCACGAAAGTATCAGCTTAATCGTGATTTATTTAGTCTGAAGCAAAATGATATGACTGTTAATGAGTATTTCACTGGCATGAGTAGTCTTTGGGAAGAAATTGAATCCATGAATGCTTTGCCAACTCTCACAACTATATCCACTGAGATGGCCAAGTTTCTTGAAGCCGTTGATGTTATGAAAGAAGAGTCAAAACTGTTTCAATTCCTAAATGGTCTTCATGATAAGTATGCTGCACAAAGAAGTCAGATTCTTATGATAACACCCTTGCCTAGTGTTGAATCTGCTTGCTCTGTCATTCAACAAGAAGAAACTCAACAGGCTGTTCTCAATGTTGATGGTACGAGGGATGTTGATGTCTCAGCCATGTTTAGCAAAGGCAATGTAGACAAGATTCATCAGTGTACAACTTGTGGTGGCAAGGGTCACATCAGTGACAGATGCTGGAATGTTATTGGTTATCCAACATGGCACTATAAGTATAAACCCCCTGTGGCAAGAAATACTAGCCACAATGCTGGTAACAGATGGACCAAGAATAAAGGCACGATCCCAAGGTATGGTAATTCCATAAGAGCAAATGCTGCTCAAGGTCTGTGTGATACCACTTCTGGATTGACACCAGAACAAGTCGAACAGTTGCACCAACTGCTCCCCAGTGGTTCATCCTCTCAACAACAAGGAGGAGTCACTGATGAGGAGCTAGATTTTGCTTTCTCAGGCATGGTCAACACATCGAAATGTAGAAGTACAGATCAGTTTGAGTGGATAATGGACTCAGGGGCGACTGATCACATGGTGACAACTTTACAGCAACTTGTTAATGTTAAACAAGCCCCCTGCACTTTACAATACAACTGCCTACTGGAGCAAAGGCTAACATCACACACATTGGGGATATGCAGCTTCCAAATGGATTGAAGATGCTCAATGTCTTATATGTTCCCCAATTCACTCACAATTTGCTGTCCATCCATAAATTGGCTAAAGACAACAATTGTGATGTGATGTTCTATCCCGAAAAATGTGCTGTTGTGGATTCAAAGACTAGGAAAACCAAGGCTGTGGGAAAAGTGAAGCAGGGACTCTACTATCTCACTCCCATGAACAGCATGCAACCTAAAGCCTTCTCAGTGTCAGTGTCCCTCAATACATGGCATCAAAGGTTGGGACATGCTTCTACCAAAGTGCTGCAACATACTCCTTTCTTGAGGTCTGCAAAGAACACTGCAGAACCAATGTGTGTCACCTGTCCTATGGCAAAATTTACACGGCAGCCTTTCAACCTAAGCCAGTCACATGCAAAGAAAAGGTTTGACTTGCTGCATGTTGATATATGGGAACCTTACAAAGTGCCAGCTCAAGGAAAATATAGGTGCTTTCTTACTCTGGTTGATGATCACTCTAGAATGACATGGGTATATTTGTTAGAAAGAAAGTCTGTTTACCTATCTGTATTGTCTGATTTTCTGAGTTACATAAGTAATCACTTTGCTAGCACTGTAAAAACCCTAAGGACAGATAATGCTCTTGAGTTTGATGACCAAGCCTGCAGAAAATTCTTTGTCGAAAAAGGTATCATACATGAAACTTCCAGTGTTTACAGACCCCAGCAAAATGCCAGGGTTGAGAGAAAACACAGGCAAGTGTTAGAAGTGGCTAGGAGTCTTAGATTTCAATCAGGTGTGCCCTTGAATTATTGGAGCTATTGTGTTTTGACTGCAGTGCACATTATCAATAGATTACCTAGCTCTGTCCTAAACTTCAAAACCCCTTATGAAATGTCCTATAAAGAAGACACAAATTATGAGCACCTTAAGGCCTTTGGCTGTCTGGCATTTGCATACAATGCATCACCACACACTGATAAATTCTCACCTAGAGGTATTCCGTGCATCTTTGTTGGATACCCTCCTACCAAGAAAGGTTATAAACTCATCAGTCTTCTAGATAAATCTGTGTTTGTTTCTAGAGATGTCCTCTTTAATGAGAACATATTTCCTATGCACAGTAAGTCCACCTCTTATGCATCGCCTATTCCCTTTGAAATACCTGCTCACAATCCAACTCAGTCAGATGATGAATTGTTGCTCACAGACACACCTAATGAGAGTGACACACACGTTGATGCTCAAACAGAAACCTTAACTGAAAAAATTCCCCACGACTCTGATCAGTCACATACTGCAACCACACCACCTGTAAGAACATCCTCCAGAACTGTCAAACCACCATCCTGGATGATTGACTATGTTGGACAGCGACCACCTCGCTCAGCTGCTAACATTGTTACTGTCTCTGATCAATTTGTTGAGCCTCAGTTCACCTGTTTTCTTACTGCCCTGACAAAAACACCTGATCCAACTTCTTTCAGCCAAGCAGTAAATCACAAACATTGGATAATGGCCATGAATGAAGAATTGACAGCTTTGGAAGAGAATAATACTTGGGACATAGTTGAACTCCCACCTGGCAAGAAAGCTATTGGATGCAGATGGTTGTTCAAAACTAAATACAATCCGGATGGCACTGTTGACAGATATAAGTCAAGACTGGTTGTACTGGGAAATAGACAGATCTATGGCATTGACTATATGGAGACATTTGCTCCTGTGGCCAAGTTATCAACAGTTCGAGCTTTGCTGGCAGTGGCGACAGTGAAGGATTGGCCTATCTTTCAAATGGACGTTAAGAACACATTCTTGCATGGAGAATTGGCTGAAACTGTATACATGAAACTGCCTGAAGGTTATAATGGTTTGGGAAGCAGGATTCATAGTGACTCTGCTATGAACTACAACAGAAAAAACACTCTAGTTTGCAGGCTAAGGAAGGCTCTGTATGGTCTTAAACAGGCCCCCAGGCTGTGGTTTCACAAACTCTCACTCACTCTGAGAGACAGTGGCTATGTTCAATCAAAAAGTGATTACAGTCTATTCACCTATTGCCATGAAGATGATGTCACTCTAATCTTGGTCTATGTTGATGATATACTTATTACAGGAAACTCACCAACAGCCATAGCTCAACTCAAGTCCATGCTGTCAACTCGGTTCCACATGAAAGATGTGGGGCATGCTAACTACTTTCTGGGATTGGAAATCACAAGAACTGCATATTGGATCTTTATATCTCAGAAGAAATACACTGAAGATTTGCTGAAGGAGTTTGGATTATCTACTGCAGCTCCATTGAGACTCCCAATGGATGCTCATCTTAAACTGACTATGGACAAAGGTGATCCACTGCCAAATCCTCACATTTATCAAAGACTGATGGGCAAGCTAATCTATTTAACTGTGACAAGACCAGATTTGACTTTCTCTGTTCACATTCTCACACAGTTTATGCACAGTCCTACCAATGTGCATATGCAGGCAGCAAAAAGGGTTCTCAGGTACTTAAGGAATAATACTGGGCAAGGTATTCTACTGGCATCATCTTCCTCTGCTCACCTCACTGCATACTGTGATAGTGACTGGGCCAGTTGCCCATTTTTTCGAAAATCCACCTCTGGTTTCTGCATTCTTCTAGGAAATTCCCCTGTGTCATGGAAAACTAAGAAGCAATCTGTGGTCTCAAGGTCCTCAGCCGAAGCTGAATATAGGGCCATGGCTCTTACTTCCTGCGAAGTCACTTGGCTGACAAATTTACTCAAAGACATGGGCCTTGGTAACCTGCCTATAGCAACTATGAAATGTGACAATCAAGCTGCAATTTCTATTGCTGCAAACCTTGTTCTACATGAGAAGACCAGGCACATAGAAATTGATTGTCACTACATTCGTGATCAAATCAATGCTGGTACCATCAAGACTGAGCATGTTCCAATCCATGGTCAGGTTGCTGATCTCCTTACCAAGCCTCTCTCAGTCAAGCAGCATCATTACCTACTCAACAAGTTTGGAGCTTCGGTTGGCACCTCTTCTCCACTTGCGGGGGAGTAATGAAGAATATGGTTATTGTTATCCTTTATTGTCGTTTCCAAATAAGTCATGTAGTATCACTAAGTATGTGGCAACTTATGTGGTCCTCTCTAAGGGCATTGTACTGTCTGTCTTATCATTAAGAGAGTAGCAGGTCAGTTAGTCTATTTTGGTCGTTATCTAGTAGTTTGTTATGTATCAGATTATAAAGACTTTGTATGGCTGTGAGGTGAATGTATGAATCATTTTATTATTGAGAGAAGTATCTCTGTGTTAAAGCTTTCTTCACTCTTGTTATGACTACTATATGCTAAGTGTATCTTGCTCATTAATACTAAAGTAATTTAAAAATGTTGCAAATATCTATTCATATCTTCGCCAAAATCCGTTTGAGCTAACGACCACAAATGAAGTTCCGACCAAGCTCTTATCGTTGAATCCGAACCAACTCTCACAAAATAAGGAGGAAAATCCAAACCTCTCACCAAGGAGAGAAACCACACCTCTCACCAAGGAGAGAAATCAAACTAAACTTACAAAGAAAATTGAAAATACACAATAAAATCAAACTAAAACAAATGTTCAAGCTACCTTATGTATCAAATCAAAGCTAGGCACGTCTAAACTTTTAAAATTAGACTTAAAAACTTCTTGAGAAAGTGGTTAATATTATTTCCTAGAAAAAATTGTGATTTTCAGATATTAACACATGTATGCGTTTTTACGCTGTTGCTGTACTTGGGCAACAATCTTATGAGATAATTATTCAGTTTTATTTGTTCAAAGGCACATCTTTATCAAGGAACGCATTGTTAAACAAAATTATATATTTAGGCAACAATCTTAAGAAATAATTATCAGTTTTCTTCGTTTGAAGGCAACATCTTTAGTCTTTACCAAGGATGGCACCATTAAACTGAATTGATTATACGTATTAATTACCGTATAATATAAGAACACAGATCGATTATTTTGAGGATATCTTTGCTTGCACTCTATATCACCACTGTCAAATGTGCATAATTACTCTACATTAGTGGACTTGGTATTGGAGTAGCAAAGAATAAACTTAAGCTCTCAGAATGGGACTTTTATATAACCCTGTTGATGTGCACATCCACCCCTCATAAAGCACTCTCGACTTCATTCCGAAACCATATATGCACTACCCACAAATCCGGAACTGGAAGGATTTGGTGCAAACAAGTTGGCTCTATCTCTATCTAAGCAATCAACATCGATGTTGAAATTTTTGCTCAAATATTTTAGCGGTGGATTCTTTGAAATTCTGGTTCCGCAACTGGATTTGCATTACACGATTTTCAGAAGTATAACACATGTACAAAAAAGTCTAATAAGCACTAAGATAATTATATAATACAAATTATTATACATTTATACTAAGTAGTAGCATGTTATATACTTAATACACATGTTACATTTGTTTTGTATGCATAGTCTAAGAAAGTCAAATTAGTAATTGTAGTTTATGATACATCTTAATCGACTTCATTTGTTAATGAAGGTCTTGACATGAGAGATCATCTCATTTGCACGAGTTTGTGAAATCTGTGACTTGCTCAGAACTTGAAATGCATGTCCAACTCCTTTAGAGATTAAACATTGTTGGAATGTTTAATCAAAACTTGTAACATCAACTTGCATGTTTTCTAATCAGTTTTTAGCAAGTTGCATGAGTTAAGTTGTAGTAGTGGAGACAAGGATTTCTAGGAGTGTGTAGTTATTCTCTAGCATGGGCTAAAGTCTTAGTAAGTAGTGTAGTATTAGAAGTAGTGTTGCATGCTTGTTTTGTCTGCAACTTTTAACACTTTTAGTTCCTATTTATTTGCTTGTAACCTCCTTTGGAAAATCAATCAATTGTCTTACAATCTCCAGTTAATACTCCAAGTAGAAGTGCTAGTATAGTGCAGGGGTTGATCATCTATATCCTACATTCTGGTATCAGAGCTTCGGCTTGTTACATGCCCAAATATCAACCCAAACATATAACACAAACCATGGAAACACCTGAGACTCAAACACATACACAAACCAGTGAAACCTCTAAGGCAAAAGAAGGTGGATCTGTTAGCTTAAACTATCCAATGTTAACAAGAACTAATTACACAGCATGGTCATTAAAGATGAAAGTATTCATGAAATCTCAAGGAGTATGGGATGCAGTTGAGCAGAAAGATCCCAAAGTTGCTGTCGACGATAGGACAGTGCAGGTAGCCCTTGCAGCAATTTATCAAGGCGTTCCAGAGGACGTACTACTGACTATAGCTGAGAAAGAGACTGCAAAAGAAGCATGGGAAATGATTAAGACAATGTGTATGGGTGCAGAAAGAGTAAAAGAAGCAAAGGTGCAGACATTGAAAGGAGATTTTGAATCTCTGGTCATGAAGGAGACAGACCAAGTAGACGATTTCTGTATGAGGTTAAGTGGGATAGTAACCAACATACGAGTACTTGGAGAAACCATGGAAGAATCAAGTGTTGTAAGAAAAATCTTACGTGCAGTGCCTGAGAAGTTTCTGCAAATTGCTTCAAATATTGAACAATTTGCAGATATGAAGGAGATGACAGTTGAAGAAGTAGTAGGACGACTCAAGGCACATGAAGAAAGGATGAAAAGCAAGACAGAAAACACAGGAGGGCAACTGTTGTTGACACAGGAAGACAAGACAAAGAAATGGACCAAGAACTGGTCATCTACATCCCAGAATCAAAGACCAAGGGGTGGCTTTGGAGCTCGTGGTAGAGGAAGACATAGCCCTCGAAATCACAGTGGTGGGAGAGGGCATAACCAACAGCAACAAAACAAAGGTGAGGCAGCTGACAAAAGTTACACTCGTGATAGGAGCACAGTGAAGTGTTACAACTGCAATGTGTATGGCCACTATGCAGCTGAATGCAGAAAACCTCGAAGAGAAAGGGAGAAAAATAAGGACCAAACTCATGAGTCTAATCTCACAAAGACAGAAGATGATGAGCCAACGTTGCTGTTGACTGAACTTGATCAAAACAGTGATAATGTAGTACTTTTGAATGAAGAAAAGGTGGTACCAGGCTTTGGTCAGAAGGGAGGCGTCAAGACGGACAAAAACATGTGGTACTTAGACAATGGTGCCAGTAATCACATGACTGGACACCGTGTGAAGTTCAGTGAGTTGAACGAAAACATAACAGGGAATGTGCGTTTTGGTGATGGTTCCACTGTCAAAATAGAAGGGAAGGGTACGATATTGTTCAAGTGTAAAAATGGAGATGAGTTGGAATTGAAAGATGTCTACTTTATTCCAACATTGTGCAACAACATTATATCCCTTGGACAACTATCTGAAAGTGGAAAAAAGATTGTTCTAGATGGAGACAAGTTGATAGCATATGATAGTCGTGGCAGACTTTTGATGAAAGTGCAGAGAACAACAAATAGGATGTACAAAATAGTGATTGAGGAGTGTAAGCCTGTTTGTATGTTGACAAAGGCAGAAGAGCTAGCTTGGCTTTGGCACTCGAGATTGGGCCATGTGAACTTTCAAGCATTGCAAACGATGTCAAGCAAGGAGATGGCACGAGGGTTGCCAAAACTGGTTCAACCAAAAACAGTTTGCAAAGGCTGTCTATTATCGAAGCAAGTGAAGAAACCATTTCCATCCAAGACTGAATTTATGGCAAAACAGAAGCTGGAATTGATTCATGCTGACCTGTGTGGTCCTATATCTCCACCAACTCCAGCTGGGAACAGGTATGTGTTCTTGTTAGTTGACGATTATAGTCGAGCAATGTGGTCATTTATGTTGAAAACCAAGGACCAGGCCCTAGAAGTGTTCAAACAGTTCAAGGCACTTGTTGAGAAAGAAGCAAAAGACACGATCAAAACTCTAAGGACGGACAGAGGTGGAGAGTTTACATCAAAAGACTTTGAAGTTTTCTGTGCAAACAATGGCATAAAGAGGCATTTAACTGCACCTTACACTCCGCAGCAAAACGGGGTCGTAGAGAGACGTAACAGAACAGTGATTGCAATGACTAGAAGTTTTCTGAAAGAGAAGAAGCTGCCATCTATGATGTGGGGAGAGGCTGTGAGGCACTCAGTATATGTTTTAAATCGCTTGCCAACAAAGGCACTAGCTGGAGAGACTCCCTATGAAGCTTGGACAGGTACTAAGCCTAAATTGGATCATATACGTATTTTTGGTTGCTTAGCACATGTCAAGGTTCCATATGTAGGTCTAAGAAAACTAGATGACAGAAGTGAAACCATGATTTATATTGGGAAGGAGCCAGGAACGAAGGCTCACAGATTATACAACCCAAACACTGGTAGGTTACATGTCAGTCGAGATGTGGTATTTGAAGAGGAAAAGGAGTGGAACTGGGAGCATTCTGGTACACAAGGTAACAATGCACCTGGAGGCTTTGTTGTTTTTGGCATGCAAAATACAGACAATGACAGTGACAATGAGACACTGTCACCACATACACCAAATTCTGCAGGAAATTCATTCCAAGGAAATGAGGACACGGGATATGGTTCTCAAATGTCTGGAAATACAAGTGAGGTGGAAGAATCAAGTGAATCAAGTGAGCCCAGAAAATTTCGCTTGTTAAGTGACATCTACAACGAAACAGACGAGGTGGAACTGGCTGATGAGCTCTACCTGATAAGCTTAGAAGAACCAAGAACGTTCCAAGAGGCAAACGATGTCAAAGAGTGGAAAGAAGCTATGGATGCTGAGATCACAGCAATAGAAACAAACAAAACATGGGTGTTAACAGATCTGCCAGAAGGACGAAAACCCATAACTTTGAAGTGGGTCTATAAAATCAAAAGAGACACCAACGGAGACATTGTGAAGCATAAGGCAAGACTCGTGGCGAGAGGATATGTGCAGAAAAAGGGAGTGGACTACGATGAAGTATTTGCGCCTGTGACACGTATTGAAACAGTAAGGTTGTTGCTGGCATTAGCAGCAAAACAAGGATGGCAAGTGCACCATTTGGACGTAAAATCAGCGTTTCTGAATGGTGAATTACTTGAGGAGGTGTATGTAACTCAGCCTACTGGTTTTGAAAGAAAGAACGAGGAGCATAAGGTCTATCGATTGTTGAAAGCACTCTACGGGCTACGCCAAGCACCTAGGGCATGGTACTCAAGGTTAAACAAGTATCTAAGAAGGCTGGGATTTGCAAGGTGCCCGTATGATCACTCAGTGTATACAAGGCGTGAAGGAAGTGAATGCCTTATAGTTGCAGTCTATGTAGACGACCTACTGGTAACAGGTTCAAGTACAGGCAACATTCTAAAATTCAAGACTGAGATGAAAAGAGAGTTTGACATGAGTGATATAGGGAAGTTAGCCTACTATCTCGGTTTGGAGGTGAATCAACAGGTTGGTTTCATTGAGGTTAAACAAACAGCATACGGGAGGCATATACTTCAAAAGATGAACATGTCATTGTGCAAGCCAGTCAAGTTTCCCATGGAGTCCAAAGTAAAAATACACAAAGATGAAGGAGGACAGTTGGTCGATTCCACACAATACAGAAGTGTCATTGGCGAACTGAGGTACCTTGTGCATACACGTCCTGACATTGCATATTCTGTGGGTGTGTTAAGCAGGTACATGGAGAAACCAACTGTCCTACACTACAATGCTGTGAAGAGAGTGTTAAGATACATTCAGGGCACCCTCGATTATGGTTTAGTGTATCACCAAGGGACTGGAAACTACATTCTAAGTGGCTACTCTGATAGTGATCATGCTGGAAGTGCAGATGACAGGAAGAGTACAACCGGCATAGCCTTTTATTTGAATGAAAACCTGGTAACATGGGTCTCTCAGAAGCAGAAAGTTGTGGCATTATCATCATGTGAAGCTGAGTTTATAGCTGTTACAACAGCAGCTACTCAAGGAATTTGGCTACAGAATTTATTGAAGCAAATAATGGATGTAACACCAGGCCCTGTGGTAATCTACGTGGATAACAAATCTGCAATCAACCTGGCAAAGAACCCTATCATCAATGGGAGAAGCAAGCATATAGACATGCGGTTTCATTTCATCAGAGACTGTGTTGAAAGAGGAGAGATAGTCGTGGAGTATGTGAAAACACAGGAACAAAGGGCTGACATCCTGACCAAGCCATTAACAGCAGCTAAGTTCGAAGAAATGAAGATGTTGCTAGGGGTTAAGAATCTGAACAACAAGTTTAGATGAAGGGAGAGTTTGTTGGAATGTTTAATCAAAACTTGTAACATCAACTTGCATGTTTTCTAATCAGTTTTTAGCAAGTTGCATGAGTTAAGTTGTAGTAGTGGAGACAAGGATTTCTAGGAGTGTGTAGTTATTCTCTAGCATGGGCTAAAGTCTTAGTAAGTAGTGTAGTATTAGAAGTAGTGTTGCATGCTTGTTTTGTCTGCAACTTTTAGCACTTTTAGTTCCTATTTATTTGCTTGTAACCTCCTTTGGAAAATCAATCAACTGTCTTACAATCTCCAGTTAATACTCCAAGTAGAGTTGATAGTATAGTGCAGGGGTTGATCATCTATATCCTACAAACATTCCACCCCGGTTCCGGAAATTGCCAAAGCATTACAGAACTCCAAGTTTCTATCTTTCAGTATGTCCAGTTCAGATATACAAACCATAACGGATAATGATGATTTCTTCGCCGCTCCCATTTTAATCGTCCCATTTACTGTTGGATTGCACCATGGATGATCACGATTCGACCCCGAGGGCAATGATAATCGCCAGTATTTATCAGAAGTCTCCAAGGTAAGCGCAGAGTTAGGTGGCTGAACCATATGTTTCTCGGAGTGAGTTCTCATTTCACCACCAAAAAATGGTTGGATTAGTATAATTCCTTTTAGGGACGTGCTAGAATTTAAGCCGATGGCCACATTGTAGGCTATATTGGCACCAGCACTATCACCAGCTGGAAACATGTTAGAGAAGTCACATTTTTTCGACCATAATTCACTTGTTACGTATGTTGCTTGTTGTTTCAGCCACGTTAGAGCTTTTAAACCATCATCATATACGCTGCTGGGAGAGGATTTTCCGGGGCTAATCTATAATTTACAGACATGATTATGCATCCAGCTTTAGCAGCTAAACGTGCTAAAAATTCATGGTAGCAACTCCAAGCTGCAGAGCCAACACAAAATCCACCACCATGGAAGTACACAAGCAAAGGGAGCTTATTCCCATTACAGTTCGGAACATAAATACGTGCCCAAATGCCTGTGAACTTGTCAATAACAATGTCATGAGAGGTGATGCCAAGCTCCGGGGCAAAAACATTACTCGTAACACATGGAACGATCTGTGGTCGTTCCACGTGTCCGTCTTTATAAACCCTAATAAGGCCATGTATTTCCTCCTCGACAACACTAGGTTGTTGAGGGATGTGTTTGGTAATTTTAAGGCTCAAAGGTGAGTCTAAGGTTAAGGCAACCATTATTTTTCTTCTCATGTGAAGTACTGGGAGTGTTTTAGTATACAAAACTTGAGTTCATTGAAGTGGATTTATATAGAAAAATGAGTAGTGAAGAAAGATAAGATTGTAGTACTATGGAGGGTTAAAGGCAAAAGGATGGTTCTCCTTTCCTTAGATGACAAGTGGCCAAATTGGACAGATAGTCAATATGGAGTACTATTACTCCTATTGTGGGCGCAGTGATAATGGAGATATGCTTGCATTTTTTCAACGCTCTTATAGAACTACAACTATTGAATTAACTTAATGCTCAAAATGGCCGAACAGGATAGTTTAGTAATAAGAATTTATTATTTATCGTTTCATGTTTTAAGTTTTATTTTTGTTCATTCCGAGATTTATTTACGAACATGTCACTTTAGGATGCAAAGAAAAGAATTCAGAAGTCAAGAAGAAGACAAATGAAATTTTGAGAATGTTTTTGAAGCTCTTCCTTTTGATACATATGAGATCTTGTACAAGAACATGCAGATGGGCCTTTATGCTATTCTTTGGTAAGTGCCCAATCCCTAAACTCCAATCCCTAAATTGTGAGGTCACGGGTTCGATTTCTGTCGGGGTCAAAAAATCGGAAACAATCTCCCTACCTTTATGTAGGGGCATGATTGCGTACCTCCTACTTTTTTTTGTAGTTGTAAACTAGAAATTTCGTCCGTCGACGGCAACTTGGAAGAATGATACGATTAATTTTTCCGGCTAACAATATGCTCATTATTTTTTTCAGTTTTTGATTCCCCGCATATATTTTTCTCATTTTTTTCAGTCGCAAAAAAACACCTTGCCGCACTATTATAAAAATCGGCCGATTTCTGAAAAATTGGCAAAAAAATCGGTAAAAATTTTGGAATCGATTCGGCCAATTTTGTAAAAATTGCCGATAAATCACTGATTTTTCAACCGAATCACCCGATAAATCATAAATCGATATCTCAACCAATCGAATAGTTCCGATTTCCGAAATTTGTAACAGTACACCTTGTCAATATATCCGAATGGTCATGTCTCTATTTTTAGTGAGTCTCAAACAACCTACTCCCTTCGTCTCTTTTTAAGTTGCTCGTTTCAAATATCGGGACTGTTCATAACAAGAGACAAATTAATAATTTATGTCTAATCTATAAGACCAAATATAGTCATGAGTGATCTTGTTGGATTCGTATTTATGAGTATTTTAATACAGTGAAGTTTTTACATATAAAACTAATACGAAATTCAAGATATTAACGATCAAAAGTGTGCGTTGGCAAGTGTGTCCGGTCAAAACAGGCAACTTATTTAGAGATGGAGGGAGTATTAAACAACCAAAGTAGCAACATAGCCCAATCACTCAAAGCCCATTAACCCAAATCTGTTGGCATGTAACTCTGAAAATTAAGGGCAGAATCAGAATCCAGAAAATAAGGGCAGAAATGTCTTATCCGCTAGCTAAAATTGGATTAAAAATATTCAATTTTAAAATGAATCAAAATATTAATTTAACTATAGCTACAGAAACTGGACAGGCTGAAATAAAAAATATGAGCACATTTTCGGAAATATAACAAATCAGCAATCACTATCAAAAAAAAAAAAAAAAATCTGCAACAAAATTTCGTAATTTTACAGTTACTCTTTTATCAAAGGGCAAAAAGGTAAACCAAAAAATGGCAGTATAAAAAAGGTGATAAAAAACCCAGAAACTAAAATGAGGCAACAGAGAGAAGTGGGTGTCTTAAGGGCAGTTGCCCCTCTTTGTTAAGATCTAAAAATCTTGCAGCCCATGATTTTATTTTCAAATAAACAGCCCTTTTTGTGTGTTTTTGTGTGTGTTTTTATATCCCATATATATGTATGTATGTATATGAGGGGGAGAGACAGAGAGAGATTGATGTTACAGTGGTTGTTTGGGGTAACTTGATAAAAAGGCTGTGATGATAAAAATTAATGTTTCTGGGTAAAATCGAGTGTAGATGAATGTGATATCGTAACTTGGCGGGGCGACCCGGATGGGTCGCAGCCATGGCGGTGTTACCCTATTACTTGATGTGTTCTTTTACAGATCTGAGCCTTCTTTTCTTCAGTTTTTTTTTTGGATGAGAATTTTTTTTTACTGTTTTACGGTTTTGTTTACACCTGGTAAATTTAATTCACCAACCATGGACCAAAAAGTTGAAACTGTTACGTGAACAATCATCCCACCTTAAAAAAAGAAAAAAGAAAAAAGAAAAAAAAAATTGAATATGGTTGAATGTGGTTGAATCTGGGCAGGGGAAGGGGTGTCCTAAAAAGTAGTCTTTTGTAATTTTGAAACTTAGGTTATTAAAATTGCAAATAGCTTTTATTAACAAAAGTACAATTGTAAAAATTTACTTTTTTATTTATATTTATGAAAAAAGCGCAATATAAAAACAACACAACATAACATACTCAGTATTTCCCGCATGAATAGGGTCTGCCGCATGAGCAGGGTCTGAGGGGTACTACACAAAGGTGGAGAGATGTTTGATTTAGTTCAGATACATTAATTTATTTAATAGATTTAATAGATTACCTAAAACTAGATATCATAAATTTACAAGTTATTCATGCAACCGTCTTATTTATACAGTACATACAAGGGTTTATCTCCCGTGTCAGTTGATATCAAAGATCCTTGATAAACCAGGTATGTATCTTAATATTTGTTGAATACACCCTAAAATACTTGTTTGCTACGTGTTTGATGTAAAGTTTAAATGAGACTGAGAAGGACTGTTAGTTTTGACTAGTTAAAACTTAAAATTTAGTAGCTGTCAACCGTGGGACTTATGGAATTGTTTTAGATAGCCTGTAGTTAAAAAAACATTCATGGCTATTAGTTGGCATTATATGAACGGTTAGGGCACAAAATAAGAAGAATTTAGTTGACATTTTTTGATTGGTTTGATTTCTGTTAATGATGATATGTTTTGTTCATGATTCATGACATTAGTTGCTTGTTTGATGTAGTTTCTTTGCAGGAAATATTTATTATTTAATAATATCATTTTAATAATACTTATAAATTATCTATATAGCGGGCGACTTGGTGAATCTCTATTAACAGCATAGTCTAGCACACTTTGTAGTTTGGACTTCCATGGCTTCCACAAGTAATCTTCATTTAATAGACCCTTCTTTACCCGTTTGGGATGTTTTCTTGAGCTTTTACGGTAAGGACACTCGCAGAAACTTCATTGCCAATCTTTACTTTAATTTGAATCAAGCAGGAATTTTAACCTTCAGAGATGATCCTGCACTTGAAAAGGGTGAAGAAATTTCACCAGGAATACGTAACGCAATAAAAAATGCGAAGAAGTTTGTGGTGGTTATCTCGGAGAACTATGCTCGTTCATCGTGGTGCCTTGATGAGCTTGTAGAGATCCTTGGTTGCAAGCAAACAAAGAATCAGGTTGTTCCTGTATTTTATTATGTGAATCCATCAGATGTACGTTATCAAAAAGGGAGTTTTGGAGAAGCTCTTGAAGCTCATAAGAAGTGTTACTCTGTTGATATGGTAAACGAGTGGAAATTTGCACTTTCTGAAATCGCGAAGCTATCAGGGTACCTTCTCAAACACGATACAGATGAGTACGTACTCTTTGTTTATTGTTTGATTATTTCATTTCTTTGTTATCATTATCTTGATTGCCTAGAACGATACTACATTAATGATGCAATCATGCAATCACTACTATTATACTAAAGTAATTTAAAAACGTTGCAAATATCTACTCATTGGATAAACATGTATGAGTTCTTCATTTAATGAAATTGTGCGTTCGCTTTATGGAACCTAGTTAGTACTGAAATAGATTTCTTGGAGATATATAAGATTGGTGTCTAATTTTTATATATAGGCACAATTTATGACTGTAATTTTTTATTAAAATTAACAGGAATGAATCAGACACAATTCAAAAAATTGTGGAGGATGTTGCACCACAAGCATCTGGCAAAGTAGTACACCTTGAAAAATATCTAGTTGGGATCGATTATGCTATTAAGAAGATAAATAAAAAACTAAACCTAGAGTCCAATGATGTTCGTACTATTGGCATATGTGGGATGGGAGGAATCGGGAAAACTACAATTGCCACAGAGTTTTACAACAGATTTTCCAACAAATTTGATATAGCCTGCTATATTCAAATTGTAAGACAGAATTTACAAGGAGGCTCCCCCCTACTTCCTTTTCTGGAGCAACTTCTGATTGAGCTTCTTAGAAGGAAGAACTATAAGGTGCATGATGCTGAAAGTGGAATAAGAAAATTGAAACAAATCCTTTGCTCTAAGACAGCTCTCATTGTTCTGGATGATTTAGACCAAGCCTGCTATTTGGAATTGGTAGTTGGGCTTTGCAACTTGTTGTATGGTGGGAGTAGAATTATTATTACAACAAGAGATGTGAACCTGTTAAATCAGTTGAAAGTAGATATTACACTAGTAGATATCCATATGGTGACAACATTGGGAGTAAATGAATCACTGCAGCTCTTTAGCCATCATGCCTTTAGAAAACTTATGCCACCTGAAAGTTTCAGAGAGCTCTCCGTAAGTTTTGTAAGATATGCTGGGGGTCTTCCTTTAGCCCTCAAGGTGTTGGGTTCATATTTGCGAGGTAGGACTGACGTGTCATTCTGGAAATCTAAACTTGAAGAACTACAGAACATACCAGAAAAAGTGGTACAGAAAATCCTTTGGCTGAGTTATGATGGGTTAGATGATGAAACAGAGAAGCCACTTTTCCTTGACATTGCTTTTTTCTTTGTGGGACAGGACAAAGATGAGGCTGTTCATACATTAAAATCTTGTGGTTACCATCCAGACTCTGGAATAACAATTCTAGTGGAAAGATGTTTGCTAACAATTGATGAATATAATAAGTTTCAGATGCATAATCTAGTTCTAGACATGGGAAGGAAATTCGGAGAAAGTAAAGGCTTGTTCTGGCGAGGAAATTCATGGGAGGATTTACATAATTTGAAGGTAATAAAAAAATTATATTATGCCAGTTTCTTACCAGGGGAAGGGGTGTTTGGATTGAGATTTCAACCCGCTTAATGAGAATAAGCAAGAAGTTTCATTAGTAAAATTTATTAGAGTCTCATTTTCAGAATTAAACAGGCTGAAATTACATTATTCAAACATGTCTTCATATTTTAGTGGCAAAACAGTTGCATGATTATCAATTTAGTTATTATCCTGAGGAAACTTTAAGACTATGTACAAATTAATTTATGAAGAAAAATTTAGCATTAAAAATATTAAAAAAAAACTTAATATATGTCAAGCAGTAGTAGAAAAAAATTCCACCAATTTGTTAAAATCACTGCATTGTGATTTGTGGTTGTAGAAAATGAACTTATTCCATACTATCTTTTACTTGAAATAAGTTTAACACATATGCTTTTAATTTTCTAGTTGGGGAATGTAGAAAATGAAAGATGCTTTTATTTGATTTGTAAGTAGCTCTTAAGAGTCCTAAATATTTGAATTTTAGATAGTTGTAAGGTCTGTTTGCTGCTTAGATCTATTAGTTTCTAATTAATGAATATATTGTTGGATTTTGTCTTATTATTTTATCGTTCAATGATCATGTCAGGGAACAAATGAAATTGAAGGTCTCATTTTAGACTAAATCAACAGAAAAGACAATTCCTGCGAGAATATTTGAAAGGCTGCGAGAATTCCTTGTTGGACAGTTGAATAATTTGGGTTGTCTGGATTTGGGTGAATGCGATTTGAAAGAATTACCTGAAACAATTGGACTGTTAACTAATTTGGGTCATTTTGATTTGCATGATTGCCACAACTTGAAAAGATTTCCCGAGCCAATCAAGCATATGAATTTGGGCTTTTTAGATTTGAGCCGTTGTTGCAATTTGAAAGTATTGCCAGAGCAATTATGTGATATGCATGGGTTAAAAAGTCTTAATGTAAGTGATACAGGAGTTGAACAACTGCCTGATCAGTTTGGACGACTAACTAATTTGGTCACCCTGCAATTGTCACATTGCAGAAACCTTACTTGTCTTCCTAATAGCATTAGGAAGCTGAAGTTGCTTAAATATTTATATCTGAATAGTTGTTCAAAGCTGAAAAAATTGCCCGAGCAACTGGGGAAGATGCAATCCTTAGAAACGCTTGAGGCATCTGATACGGCAATTGAAGAATTACCAGATTCTATTGGACTACTGAGTCAGTTGACCTCGTTGAAATTGGAAGACTGCCAGAAGCTTAAATGTTTGCCGAATAGCATCGGGGAACTTGTATCATTTGCAGAAGAATGTGATGCAGGAGCGCAAATGGTTGATTTTGCATTTCCTCACACCGAAAGAAACAAGGTAGAGGGATTATTCTCTCGGAGCCTGAGGTGTGATATTGCAAAATGGCTACTTGTGATGCTAAGTTTCTCTTCTGTAAAGGATCTATGTTTTTGGGGCGAGGGTCTCTCCCCATCCTCATTCGATTTTTCTAAGCTTTCCAAACTACGATTTCTAGGATTGTATTTTTGTAAAGGTACCTGTTCCTCCTTTCCACGACTTGCTCTGAATCTAACAAGTTTAGCGGTATGTAGCTATGCAGAACTGGAGCAGCTACCTGATTTATCCAGATTGAAACATCTAAGGTCTTTGACTATTAGACACTGCGACAGCCTTCAGTCACTCTCGGGACTTCCTCCTCATCTTTGTTTTCTTTTTGTTGCCGCCTGCAGAAATCTGAAATCAGTTACTTTGAAACAGAGTTCCCTTCAGGTATGTTCGTGTTTGTCTCTCCCTCTGTACTGTAAATGACACGTGATCACACTTCTGTAAACTTATCTGTCAAATTTTAAATGTTACAGGTAGGAACAGTCGAGCAATCTTCATTTACTGCATTTCTACCAAATAAGGAGATTCCAAAATGGTTCGATTACAAAAGCAGGGGAACGATAGTCTCTTTAGATATCCCTCCACTCTTGGGAGGTAAGTTTTTTGGTGTTGCCCTATGGGTTGTTTACAAATGCGAAAACACTGATACGTGGAAGAACATTGATTTTCGTTTAAGCACTAGTGTTATTATTACCAACCAGAAGTATTGGGAGTAAATCAACTATGAACTCCTCATTTGGTGCTTACGCTGTGGACTGTCAGAAGCTGTAAAGCTATTTTTATCTTTTATTTTAAAGGACCCCGCAGGACATCAATAAGTATAATTATGTGTCTTCATTCTAATGGTTAACTTTAGAGAAATTATCTAAAGTTAACTTTAGATTCTCTTTACTCTATGAATATTTTATTATTAAAATATAAGTTAAGAGCTACTAACATCACAAGTCCAACAAACACTTCTGAACTTAAATTATAAGGTGTTAGGTCTAAATTTGTGCTCATGTCACCCCTAAAATTTTTCCTCATTTTCCAATTATTTTCCTCTTTTTGTTCTTGCTTCCCTTCTTTCTTTATTATTTAATAATTATAAGAATCAATTATAAACAAACTTATTGGAGTAGATATATCCTAAATTTTTAGGATTTCGAATATGTAAGAACTTGTATTAAAAATGTAATTATTTATTATTGAATGGAATAAATATTTATCTGATTTATTCAACTCGATGGAACGATGTGTTATAGACAGATATTATTATCGTTATATTTATTTAATTGAGGTTAGAGAGTCCCCCGTATATGTTTAAACGAATGTGTTAGTTGATCGTATCCTTTTACTTAATTAAAAAAAAAAAATCATGTTAGTGGTATTTACCATTTCGGCAGACCGTACTTTTAAAAAAAAACTCAGCGGTTTCGTTTTAAAAAGCATATTTATATCAAAACCGATCGAATAAATTTTAAAATATTTTTGTCTCAAGTTTTATTCATTCTATCATGTTTGAGGATTTTTCAAATTATTTTCGTGATTTTTGGTAAAAATTTCGCCTTTGTTTTATATCCGAAACTTCACTAAGCGGCAATTACGGAACCGATTTCATGAGACCTGATTATAATATTCAAGCTTTTGGCAAAGCTACCACTTATTAGCACAGCCAAACCCACTCAAACACAGCCATCATTCAGCTGCATTATTGCTCCCAATAATCAAAATTTCTACTAACCAAATATTCTCTCAAGTGTTCTTCAATTTCAAGCTCCAAATTGGAGGCTTTCCCGGAATCGAAATTCAACGTTCTTGGGCTCAAATTAAAGGTATAAAAATCTAGTTTCTAAATATGTACCCAGAATTCGTGGGGGATCAATATTTCATTTTATATGATTTTTACAAAATTCGAATTTAAAGATTCAAAATTATGATTTTTCGTAAACTTGATTGTTTATGTGATTTGATGATTCCATGTTGTAGATAATTTTCTCCTGGTCAGTTTGGTATATCATATGTTGATTTTTGAGTTCCATATCAAGTAGCAATCGAGGTTTGATTGTTGTGTTCTTCGTGTTCTTCGTGTTCTTCGTGTTCTTCGTGTTCTTGAGAATCAAACCAACAATTGGAGGTGTTATCGGAGTCCGATTTCGACGATCTTACAGTCGAATCGAAGCTCACATCATCTAGTTTCTAAATATGTGCCCAGAATTCGTGGGGAATCATTATTTGATTTTATATGATTTTTACAAAATTCGAATTTAAAGATTCAAAATTATGATTTTTCGTAAACTTGATTGTTTATGTGATTTGATGATTCCATGTTGTAGATAATTTTCTCCTGGTCAGTTTGGTATATCATATGTTAGATTTTGAGTTCGTTAAACATGTTTAGACGTGATTTGATTATTTCGAAATTGTTCTTGAGTTTTCTTGGTGTTCATCGGAAAATGTTGACTTTTTGAACGGAATTTTAGTTCGAGTAATTGTTTGGAAATTCCGGGTTGGCGAAGTTGTAGATCGTTCAAAGACAAAGCTTGTGTTGAGTTTGGGTCATGTTTGACTAGATTTAGAGTGTCGCCGGAATTGCGCCGCCGGCCGGAGCTGCCATTGCCGCCGGTGGTGGAGCTTGAAGAAGAAGACGATGAATAGTGCTGATTATTTCTGATTTTTATTTTAAAATGTTTTAATTTTCGAAAATTCATATTTAATTCAATAAAAATCAGAAAAATACAAAATCAGTTTCTAAATTTTCAGAAAAATATTTTATGTATTATTTTAAAACAAAAATCGGATTTATCCAAAATTATTATTTATTTTAAGATTTTTGGAATCATTTCCTTAATTATTTAAATGTAGAATTTAATACTTTAATTATATTGAATCATTTCGAATAATAATTTAAATTGATTTAATTATTCGATAAATGAGATCATTTATCGAATAATTTTATTCATTAATTATTGTTTAATTTAATTAATATAATTGAGGTTATTTAATTCCAAATTATCCCGTTTTGAGTTTTAAATGCTTTAAAAATATTAGAAAAATCCCAAAAATTATGAAAATTGTTTTAAAAATATTTCGAAGCGATATTTAATTTATGACGAGGTTTGGACTTGTGTTAAAAATAATTGTAGAGTTCCATTAATTGATTACGTGATTTGAATGTGTCCGCTAGGGCAATATAAATGTTACGTGCTAAATGAATTATGTAAATTATGTGAATTACATGAAATACGTGGAATGAATAGTGAGATGTATTAGTATTTGATTCGAGACGTTTATTATAGAGTCGAGTCAGAGGAGCAAAGGAAAAGCTAAAGCAGAAGGTTACGAGAATATTTAGACGGACTTGACCTTATTATCAGGCAAGTATTTTTCTATCACTTGTTATCCTATTAAATATACAAATGCTATGCCATGTATTCCTTTAAATCATTGTTCAAGAAATCATTCTTAAATTACTCACAGCATGAATCCATTGAATTATTCTTATCAACTTTGACGAGATTCATTTAAATTATCATTGACGATTCATTTCAACCTTTTTAGGCATTCGCTCTAGTCGATGCCTTATTACTCTTGATTAATTATTGTCACCCAGATTGTGGCGTTCGACTTCGTCGACGCCTATAATATCGTTGCATTCGATTTACCCATTTCTTGTATCGATCTAGACAACACTTATTGTTATTATTGTTGATTCTTCATTATCACCCCATTGTTGTATCGAACTCATCGATACTAGATGTACCATTTGTTATCGTACATTCACTTTGAGTTGTTTTCCTGGAACGTGAACTTCCAGTGATTGTTGTGATCGAGGTTGTCAATCTTCCGACACCTAATTATGATTTAAAGGTTGTCAATTATACCGACACCTGAACGTAAGGTTAGAATTGGTGGATTTATATAAAACTTGACCTTAATTGGTCTGACCATATATTGGTCGATGTGTAAGGCCTTTCAGTGCCTTGGATCCGATGAGGACTTTGCTTTGTGCACTGTCCGGGTTAGAGCGTGACTGATCAGCATGCCTAACTTTGTTTTTAAAATTATGAGATGGACCAGTTCTAACATTCTGAGTATTTGACTCTAGTTGATGTTGAGCCACTTTCTTATGGCATTATTGATCGTCGGAACTTATCCGAATTTATCTGTTCATATCACTGAACTTGATTCACCTTTCAGATATTCCAGTATGGCTTGTAGTTAATACTTGGAACGATTAAAAGTTTATTATTTATTTATACATTGAAGGATATTCTTGTTGAGCTTTCTGGCTCACCTTGCAATGTAATGTTTCTTTTCCAGTTAAGATCGAGGATGTTTAGACCTAGTGGCTCGGCAGCCAGGGGAGTGATGTTTGATGATTGAGAGTGCAGATGGTTTAATTTCGTGTATTGTTGTAATAAGTGGATTGGATAGACTAGACATTTAAGATCTATCAGATTGTATTAAATTATATTTGAGGTTTGTAATAGTAATTAGAAGTGTTTGTTTCATACTTTAGCCTGTGCTCGTATCTTGGATGAGGGATTGTATTATTATTGTTCCGCATTTATAGGTTTGTATTGTTTAAGTGAGTTGTGAGCCCGGATCTGTATCCCGGATCTGTGAGGCGTCACAGAATATATTTAATATTATTTAAAAAAATTATGTTAGGAGACTGTTGAATTTGCTCTAATGGCTCTTAAAAATGAGAATAGAAAAGAAACTCTTAATATTTTTAAAAGACACTAATTTAAAATTTTTTGAAACAACATTTTTATTATTTCTGTTCATTTTTTGAATTAAGAACTAAAATAAAGAATTTCTTGAAACTCTACGAGTTTACAACAACAACTAAAATGGCAACAGTTAAAGTTGTAATTCCTAATTAGCGGTTGAAAGCTAACCAACAACATTGGAGAGGCAAATTTATCCAAACACAAGATATTTATATAGAGTAAAATTTTATTATATTAAATATTTGATATTATAATAAATTAATATTTTAATATAAAATTTTGATCTTAATATAGTAATATTAATATAAATTAAATCTCAATTAATTAATAATCTTAATAAATTTATAAAATTTATCGATTCTAACGATATTAATTTACACAATTACAAATACACAATTTTTACATTATTATCAAGTTCAGAATATCAATCAAAATTCAAAACTGAAGTCGTACATATAATATATGGAGTATTTTTTAATTGTTAATAAAACAATTGACCAATATTATCTTAGGAGGAATTTTGTTACGATAGACATTTATTTTTGGAGTAACATGTAAGTGAGGTGATCTTAGAATGCTATCTGAGATTGTAAGTAGGATAAATTTATAGATTTAAGATGAATCATTTATATTTATAGAAATGTTATTAAATTTATATAGGAGAAAAACATAAAACCAGGGGAGTTACTCTTCTCTCTCAATTTGTGCTATTTCTTTCGATCCGTGACAAAAGTAATGGTACGTAACGTTTGATAAAATTTTCATTGATCATGCTAATACGTTTCCGTTTCAAATTATCTGTTTTGTTTAATTTTTATGATTAAAATACTAACTTTGATCATAAATTACAAATATTTTTATAATTTTAAAAATTGAAAAAGTTACTTTAAAGTAAATCAAACCTACTTTCTAAGGATATAACTTTTATACATTTTTTCGATTATGTAATACATACAAAATTATCAGTTAAAATTTAGTTAATTAATTGAAACATAAAAAATTAAATAAAATAAAAAATTCAAAACGGAGAGAATATTTATGTAATGAACCCGACGAGTTGAAGTGCACATACAAAAGAGATGCCACGTGTCATTTAGTTGGACACGTAACCAATTAATCGTCACGGAAACGTAGTAAATAGAAAGCAGCGTAGGTGTAACCATGCATGCAAAGCCAACACAAACCCCTTGCCCTTCTTTTCTTGCTGTATGACGAATGTAATTCCAAGTATTTTGTTTTGATCTTTTGCATTTTTTTTCCATGTTTTCTTTTCAATCAGTAGACTTATATGCATGATAATTGGGTATCTATTTTTAAAAATTTTTGGATGAACAAGAATTGAATATAAATCAGTTTTTAGATCTTTTGGCATGTTAAAATATATGTACATTTGCGATATTATTTCGAATAAATGTCTAGAAAATGACAAGATTTTCCGTTTCCGCATGTTATAGAGACCGAAAATTATTTAAATGACAATCTTAGATAAATTTCATCGAGGAAATTGAGATTTTGTCGAATTTATAACGGTTTTAAGATTCTTGGAATTCTAATCAAATTTCGAATTCGTGATCCTTATACATCATATACTTATAAGTATTCACCAGTTTTTTCATATAAATTTTTAAAAGTTTGTGTTCCTTAAATTTGTGAAATCCCAATAGCAAGTTTTGGTCGCTTATAAGCATATAGTCTCTAAATTTATACAGTATTAAATTGATTGAATTGATCAAAGTTTATAAGTAGAAATTCATATGAATTTAACGACTTGTGCTGTATTGCATGTTATTATCCTAAATTCAACTGAAAAATTGTTGTCAAACATTAAAAAGTCGATCAAATCAAGTAGTGTTTGTTTCATTGCATTGTGTCCAACTATATATTCTTACCAATATTAACGTGAGACTTCTACCGTTACTGATTTTAGAACCGGATAAAAAACCATGACCATTCCCATTGTAAATCAGTAATAGTAATAGTACAGAGAGTAGAGATACGTGTAGATAACGGGTGCATTTGATCTGTATGTGATGTTAAGTCTGCATGCAGAGATTTTGTAATATCGATTGACTCATCTGCTAAACTCTATACACGTATCCATCATATACTTATACATGTGTCCTCTCTGCCCTTCAACATGCCTCTTTCTTATTGGCTCTCCCTCTCCCTTATATACAGTCGCCCCCCTCTCCACAAACCCAAGCTTCAGCTTCACCCTCCACATCTCTCCCTCTCTCTTCTGAGTCTCTGTGGCTTCCCCCCCCCCCCCCCCCTCTCCTCTCTCTCTGTGATTTCCATCAAAATGATGCAAACCCTGAACTCTTCAAAAACAGCACAGATTCTTGCTAGATACAGACCTATAGCTCCTAAGCCATCTGATCATGAGGAAAACAACTCCAATTCTTCAAATCCCAACTCAGATTCATCATGCATGCCTCAGAAGATCAGAGACTCTCCTTATCTAAGAAGTGTATGGTCTCAGTTACAAGCCAGGCCTACTCGAACTCGAAAGCGCGGTAGGACTTCAATTGGCCCTGCTATACCATGCAAGAGATCAAGGCCTACTTACACTCCAGTACCAATCAACACATCATCTTATCAGGATCTTGACTTGAACAAGCAAGTTCCAATCGAAAAGGATCTTATCCAACAACTACAATCCGAAGAGATTCCCCACCAGATTCCTCTCCAGATTCCCAACCAGGCTCCCTGTCTCTTTACACCAAGGCCAATTAAACTTGTGTCTTCTGCAATCACTGTCCAGCCACAATCCACTATCGTAAACCCTGCGGTAATGATGCATGGTCCTTCGAAACCCGAGGAAATCGAGAAAGTAATGGAGTCGGAAACCTTGCCTATAGTGATATCAGATTCAAATAACAAGGTCAGGATGGCCAATTCAGCTTACATGAAATTGGTGGGACAGCCAGAGTGTTGCTGGCTTGATTCAATTGCTACATGCAATAGAATCTGTGGGGAGGTGATGTTGAAGATTCCGGAATCTGTAAGTCATGATCTTGCAGGATCTTCGAAAGGGGTGTTTTGTTTGGTGGTTATAGAGTGGGGGAATAGTGAGTATAAAAGCTCAATTACTACTTGTGGTGAGGTAGTGAGGTTGGTTTGTGAATCCAGGGATTATGTGTTTGCATGGAGGTTTCATACACAAGGGGCTGTTATTCCTGCTGCTAATTTTTGAATGTTTCTGTATACTGCATATATAGAGGGGGTGTGTGTGTCCTAGTTAGCCTAGTTATAGCTAGGCATAGTTGTGAAAACCATGTGGGACATTTTTATGTCTATTAGCTAGTGTGTGTACTCTGTTCGTGTGTGTGTGACAGTGTGAGTATTATAAATATATATGCGATCACTTCTATCGACGTTCTAATAAAATCTTGAATGTTTACTTGCGAAATTCAATTCGCTTAATAACTGAATGATCGAGATTTAATTCTCGTTTTACGGGAGTTTGAGAATTCGAATCGATAAATGTGTGCGTGATTGAGAATTTGAGGATTCGAGTTGACACATGTGTACCCGTGAATGACTTAAATATGAAAAAAATCGATCACAATTTGATTTGACATATGTATAGTCATTTTTGATACATCGGAATTCTAGCATTTTTATATGTACAGATTTGCAGATTATTGACCTTTTAATGATTCTGTAATGATGGAAATTTGTACAACACACAAATCACAAAGCAAGAGTATTGATTGGTAGAAATGCCATGCATCTTATTGAGTTGGTCGATTGCCAGTTTGCCACAACTCCAATGGTCAATACAACTTCTTGTCCGTTTATCTCGCATATCCGTAAGTATACTTAAAACTTATTTCGAGATCTTCTGAAAAAGCAAGAAGAAACAAACTAAAAAAAAGGGTTATATGACTTCGACGGAATTCAATACATGGTTCCTACACAATAAGGTAGCAAACTTGTGAAATGCAAGCAGAACATTCACAACCATAATGCAGCAGAAGCAGCTTACAATTTATTTATCATCCTACACCAGAAAATACAAGAAGCTTTGTTGATTTATAAAACTACCTTTATTCTCAAAAAAAAAAATACAAGAAGCCGTGCAGAGGTGTTCCCCTGCACGGCTGCACCATATTGGACGAGACTAATTCCCATCAGAGAGTTTTTTTTTTTTTTTATCACATTTAACAAAAAATGGACAAATTCTTGACCAATGAAGTTGTCTCCTGAAAGAGTCGAAATCGGGACCTTTAGCCCTATTCATTAGCAAACTTGGCCAGTACCAGTGTGGAAATGTCAAATTCAAAATCGATGGTTTTTAATACTAAAGTATAATGTAAACTGAGGGTTGGAAAAGGACACAGCCAAAACAGATTGGTAACTGAAAAGGACAGACTCGGCTTTCTCAGTTAAGGACTTGATCATATATGTTGTGGTGTGGAAGAAGTGAAACCTTAGCATAAAATCACTAAAACTTAAGCGGATTAACGATGAAGGATCACAGACCTTTTGGAGAACCATTTAATTCAGGCTGTACCGATTTCCAAAAACGGAACAACATTTGTGTTAAATATAGCAAAATTTACAGACAGGCACGATAGTACAGGTGAAATGGCGTTTAATTAAGCGATTCTAATTGAAATCTCAGAGTGCGACATTGTTCTAATTTTTGGTATCAACTTCTTCTTCCTGAGCACTAAAATACAATCTAAATCATTATCATATCTAGATATCTTCGTTTAGCACAGGTGTGCATTAAGCTTATTCTTATCAAGTCCATTGGATGCAAGTTACAATTACTTGTTCAATCAATGTTACAAACTATCAGTTGATAGAAGCTTCTCCTGTATTATATTTAGCTAGTATGTCCTGCCTGAAACTTGATATCCCCCATAATTCAACTAAATAGTATATATAATCTATTATAGAGCTTATTGCATTTTGTAATCCTTAAGTATTTGTCAAAATCACATAGGTACCTTTATTTTTTTTGCTGGCACTTCACCTCCTATACTTCCTTTTCTCTTTCAGTTTGCAACCCTGAACATGATTTTATCAAAATGTCATTATTTGTAAGGGGTATTTTAGTCTTTTTATTAATAAATTTATTTATTTTACATGAAATATATAATTTACTTTACATAAAAATATTAAAATATTTACTGATTTCACTTCATCACGATTTCTCTTGGACGGTTAAAATAATAAAATAATCGTGATGAAGTGAAATCAGTAATTTTTTTAAATAAAATAATCTTCAACTACATTATATTAAATCTAAGAAAAAAATAGTTTACAATTGCATCATCGCATTATATATTCAATTAATTCAAATAATGCATAAATGTTTTTAAATAAAAAGGATTATATTTATTAATATAAAATTAAATTATTATATTTTTATGTACATTAAATTATATATTTCATGTAAAATAAATAAATTTATTAATAAAAAGACTAAAATACCCCTTACAAATAATGACATTTTGATAAAATCATATTCAGGGGTTGCAAACTGAAAGAGAAAAGGACGTATAGGAGGTGAAGTGCCAGCAAAAAAAATAAAGGTACCTATGTGACTTTGACAAATACTTACCAAGGGGCTTAAATTAGTGAGACATTTTAATCAACTTTAAATAGTGACACATTTTATTCAATTTGAATTGTCTAAATTGCCCTTTTATTTTCATTTTTTAAAAAATGTGGTAGGTGGGAATCGAACTCAAGTCTTACCATTGATTTACACATCATCCTACCACTACACCACTCAATCATATGTGTTATGAAGCATACACATACTATGTGTTCGTGTATGTTCGTGAATTAAGAATATTTAGTATTATGACTACTAAATTTTCTAAATCAATTTTTCCGTGTTACATTTACAAATTTACTATGTAATTTACCCCTATTTGTAGTATAAAATAGGAGTAAATTACATAGTGGTGACTGTATTTTACACCAATTTTCAAAATAATGGCCAAATTTTCAGTTTCTTAAAAGAGTTGCCAAGTTTTCTTTCCGCCTTTCAAAAGAGTGGTTGTCGTCAACTTCCGTTAAATTTTTACCGTTAGCTAATATATTTAAAGAGTAAATTACAGAATGGTGATCATACTTTACAATGATTTTCAAAATAGTTAACGGTGAAAATCATTAAATAGCCACTATTTTGAAAATCATTGTAAAGTATGGCCACCATTTCTGTAATTTACTCTTTAAATATATTAGTTAACGGTGAAAATTTAACGGAAGTTGACGACAACCACTCTTTTGAAAGGCGGAAAGAAAACTAGGCCACTCTTTTGAGAATCTAAAAATTTGACCACTATTTTTAAAATTGATGTAAAATACAGGCACCACTATGTAATTTATTCTATAAAATAGTGATTTATAATATGTAGTCTGTGAACCCTGTATTTTTATATTAAAAATGTATGTAAAGTTATTTTAATTATTTAAGTTATATAAAAAAAGAATTCTTTAAAACTTTGTGCTTAGTTTACTATAAAAATGTGCTCTTGTATTTTATTGTACTTAAATGTGTATATTGCATATGTTTTATTTTAAATTTCAAAAGAGGTCTTACTTGGTCAAAGAAAAAGAAAACTACCGTTTAGTTAAACGGATGGATATTGTGACTGTGAATTTCAATTAGTGAGTGTAGTGTAGCCACTAAATTAGGAATAAGTGTTGAACCAATACTATTATATAAACTTACGTTAGTTTACTTTTCATCTTGTACAGTGACTCTTCTATTAGGTACGCTCTAGTTTATTTCTTTTTTTCATTGCTCTGTTCTCTAACTTGTATGTATGATAAAATGATTCATTCTCATCACATCATTTATACATGTTTATTGATACTCAAGCATGTTTTTCTATGTTAAATATAACAATTATGTATTAGTATTTTGTTTTTATTATTATGTTACACGTGATTACATTATATTAAATGCCAAGTATGTTGCTGATTCTATATCATGTTAACATGTTTGTTGATTCCGTCTACATTTTTTAAGTTGTTATTATGTCATACTTACATACCATTTTGTATATATAAAAATTATATTTTGATTATATGATACAATATGTGATCATTATATCCATTAATTTAAAGCATTTTTTCCAGATCTGTGTATCTCATTTTATTAATTGCTAGTTGCTATTTTTATTAATTATAAAAATGATCATTGTTAGTTATATATTTATTTAATTGAATTTGGGTGACTTATAGTATTTTTCTCAATTATTATGCATGTGATATATCTTGATAGATTTTTTTTAAATTATTTTTATTATCTTAATATTGGAAATTTTTAATTTACTAGGCATACTAAAATTCTCCAAATTGGTTTAGATTTATGTGTTTAATCTTTTTACATTTTATGAATTGTTTGATGTGTTGATATTATTATTATTATTATTATTATTATTATTATTATTATTATTATTATTATTATTATTGTTGTTGTTGTTGTTGTTGTTGTTGTTGTTGTTGTTGTTATTATTATTATTATTATAACTAGCTTATAACCCGTGCAACGCACGACTCCTTTTTAATATTTACAATTATTTTATTTTTATGAATTTTTATAAGTTATTAATTTACATATCAAATTGGTGTTTACAAATTGATATCTATACTATATTATAATAAGCAAAAGAGGGTATAATATGTAGTTGGTTACCCCTTTTTTGGTTATCCCCATTTTTGGTTATCCCTCATTTATCACCGTTAGATCTCAACTCAAATAGATCATAACCGTTAGATATAACAATACTAAAAGTTGTTATATGCAGAGGTTCAAGGTTCGATTCCCGCCAATAACATATTAATTTATATTTAATACTAAAAAATTATATATAAAGATGTAAGGTTCGAATCAATAACATATTTAAATTAATATTTATAATATTATATTATAAATAAATTATAAAAAATTAAAAGTAACCCATGCTTTGCACGGGCTATAAGCTAGTATATATAAGAGTTTACATGTTCGATTTAATATTTGTACTATATCTTGAATTTTAAAATTTGATTTGGACGTTTACAGCCCACATGAAATTAACAAAATAATGTTTAAATTAATGATGGTTTAATATAATTAAATCTACACAGAAACAAAAAAGAGAAGAAATTGACGATTTTTTAAGTTAAAAATTCTTTTTGATTTATGAATTCTACTTATAATTCGTTTTGATTATCAAAATATCCTTATAATTATTTAAAGATAGTTCTACTCACAACCAAATACAATTTTAATAATAAGTGTAAGAGAGATTTTGTCCGAAATTTTGATAATCGATAATTTATTTCTCCGTATGACAAAGATCTTAAAATAAATAGATGAAAACCGTTGGATCTAACATAAAAAATGTTTTATATTTTAATATGTTATAAACTAAAAAGTACTCCGAATATTTATATAAGATAGATTTTGTCCAAAATTTTGATAATCGTCTATTACTCCGTACAACAAAGATCTTAAAATAAATAGATGAAAATCGTTGGATTTAGCATAAAAAATGTTTTATATTTTAATATGTTATAAAATAAAAAGCATATTTATATTGAAATACGAAAATGTATATGTCAATGATTTAAATCATATACAATTAGGTTTTCTATAATTGATAGCATTATCAATGTAGAACTTCTACATAGATTAGGATTAATGTAAAAATTCGTAATTATATTTTCTATTGATATTCTGAGTGTTTCTATTTGAATAATAATTATTAAAGCATCACTAAATTAAAGATAATTTTATGAGGTTCGTATGGATTGTAAAATCATTCAAATCTGATTTCTAGATCTCAAGATAGAGGCCAAATAGTAAATATGAAATTTTTTAATACTAATAAATAAAAAATAAAATTTAATTATAATACAACTTTTTTTAATTATATCATTTTTAGAATATAATTTTCTTTTTAAAATTCAATTATAATACAATCTTTTTTAATTATATCCTTTTTAGATTATAATTTTCTTTTTAAAATTCACTTCTAATACAACCTTTTCTAATTATATCCTTTTTAGATTATAATTTCTTTTTTATGTGATCTAATCTTGATCGTTTAGTTTCAATCCAACGGATCATATAATTTTGGTAGTACAGCGACCAGACCAAAAAATTGGATAAGATCCCTCTTATAAAGATATTTTTAAATTAAATTTAGTTCTAATGATGAAGAAAAAAACAAATCGATCAAATCGATGAAGAAATGGTATTATAGTAAATTAACAAAGTGAAAATTATAAATAAATATATAAGGATATAATTTATAATCCAACGGATGACTTTTAATCCAATTTTTTAATCCAACGGATCACATGTTTTTGGTAGTACAGCGACGACGACCAAAAATTCGGATAAGATCTCCATTATGCTTATTATATATAAGGTATTAATTGTTGTTGTTATTACTATTATATTTTTTTATCATTATCATTGTCAGTGTTGTTATTATTAATTATTGATCTTCCCAACGTGATATTTTTTATATGGATGTTTGTGTTATTAAAGTATTAAATGAAAAACACTTTTGGCAATGATTTATTATGTTACAATATTCTATATTATGTTTTAAAATTTTAAGGTTGTATCATGTATGTGTCTGTACTTTGGTGGTCTCTGTTGCTCTGCATGTTGATTAGACATTGTTTAAAATTATAAGAAGACAAAATGACAGTTTGTACCCCTCATGTATAGGGGTTTTGTCAAATTGGTCCATTTTTACGTTTTGTAGCATTTTACAACCCCTATCTTTAAATCTCGCTTCTAATTGAACCCCTTTACTAACATTTTTACTTTTTGTAACACTTTACAACCCATATCTTTAAATTTCGCTTCTATTTTTACTATTCATTATTTTGGTTCGATTATTTTTAGTCGATATATGCTATTCCAAAAATTATGAAATTTTGGGAAATGTCTTAAAAAATATTTAGAAAGTTACAGTAATATTTTCAGAATTTTCGGAAAATATTTTTCGTACAAATTTATTCGTCGATCAACTCAAATTAGACATGGAGTTAGTGAAGGGGTTCAAGTTGAAGCGAGATTTGAAGATAGGGGTTGTAAAGTGTCACAAAACGTAAAAATGGACCAAATTGACAAAACCCCTATACATGAGGGGTACAAACTGCCATTTTGTCTTATAAGAATAGTTTTGACTTTGACACCTCAGCTTAACTTCATGTTTATACAGTTTGTTATCACTGCCTTAATTTAATATATGTATCTTACTTGTATATATTAGTTTATTAATAACCTTTATTTGATTTGATTAATTTAAAATATAGGATTTATTTAGCAAAACCTTGGATCTTGATTAGCATATTAAGGTAAGTTAACTTTTCGGACTTTTATTTTATTTTGAAATCTTTTAAATATTTTTGCACTATTTTGTTATTTTCTAAATTATGGATCAAGTTGTTTTAGAAATAAGAATTCACGGTGAGCTCTGACTTATGAACCGTTAGTAATTGTGTATAGTTCCGGAACTAGCCTATGATACCTTATTAGGGGGTGCCATTTATGATGCCTTCGGGAGTGCACACTTTATGATATCTTAGTAAGGGGCGCATTATTGACAAACTATGAACTTATGATACCGTGTCACCGTGTATTCGTGACCTTAGCGAGCTGTGGAATTAATGTATGTGATTTGAACTATGGATTTTTGAATAATGTTTTGACTCAATGAAAATTATGATACTTGATCCACTGGTTTCCGAATTGTTTTCTTGCTGGGCTTGTATAGCTCATTACTTACAAATTTTCAGGTGCTTAGCTTTTGGAAACTGGGAGAAATGGACTTTATATGAGCAAGTATTTCGGAATAATGTTTTAGTGATCATGTTTTACTTTTGGAGTTGTGTTTCCTTTTATTTGGATTTGTATCAGACCATTTATTCTAGCTCCGTTGCAATGTTACATTTGGATATTATGTTTGATATTTTATGACATTTGAGACTTGTTTTTACTTTTTAATCTACAATTATTAGTTCAAAATGTCGGGTCGTCACATAGTCAACTTATACATTTTCAAATCATTCAGTTCAATAAAATAATATTAATAATAAGTATTTACAATATTAATAGATAAATATAAGATATCTATTAGATATTTAAATTTTTTCATTACATTTAAATGCATATTATTTCGAAAAATGGGTAATGAAAGCGTAACAATCAGAACATTTAAATGCATGTCATTGAACCAATGTAGTTCGACATATTTCAGATTCAAAATCGAAGCATGACTTGATGTTTTAAAAGTACTCAAAATTTCATCATTTTATACATATAATATTAGCCTTGTCTGGAGGGAATTGCATTGTCATTTGCAAGATTTAGTATGTTTGTTCGTTCGTGGGATAGACGAGATCGTCGTCCAACTACGATAGGGGTTGTAACATTCCACATCGATACGAATTAGTGTATTTGACGCCTCTATAAGAGCAAGTTAATATAATGTATATCAAAATTACAATCTTAGTATGTGGTGAGTTTTTAGGTCAAGAACTTGACATGATTTTAAGAAATACTTCGAATTGACCAAGATTATTGCAATTAAACTTGATCAACTCATTTATCACATTTCACAATTTTATAAAAAGTTTGAATTAATATCACAGTTTAAAATATTAGCTTATGTCAATTTTAATAATGGTGATTTTTTTTTATAAAAAAAGGTTATTTATTGTCTTGATTTAATATTTAATGCCAATTTAGAATAAAAATTAAACTATTTGTTATTAATTAAAAAGATTTTTCACCGATAAATGCAATTTGACAATCGCATATAAATCCATTGATTCAAATATCACGTATATTAAAAATATATAGTTTATAGATTACATACAATATTATTGAATTAATATATGAAACTCGATCATAATCAAAATAATGCTCGAACGATATTAGTACAAATATTTAAGTCTGATACTAGAAAATAGCTCGTCACTCGCATAGGTTTTAAAATATATAAAATTTCATTTTAAGAAAAAATATGAATTTTCCACTTACCGCGAGATTTCCGTATCCCATATGGGACGGGGATTAGTTAGCAAAATAATTTTTATTTCTGGATCGGGACAGACTCAGGATGGTGGGAAGAAATATATCACTCCACACGACGTAGTGACTCAATATTTATCACTAACTACATAATTTGTACTCATTCAATACATGCAGATTACATGTCACAAACAAGAAAATTTATCATTCGCTTTATGAGCTAAATTACCAACGTAGCACAAATTAGTAATGTCTTACGTACAAATCAAAAACATTGATACTTAGTCAACTTATATTTGATATATCTAAAACATTATACAGATGCTCAATAAACGAATAATTAAAAATGTTATTGTTACGTGTTAAACAAAAAATATCTAGAAATTGACCCATGCCTCGCACGGGTTAACACAATATGAGACTTTAAGTTATGATAGTCAATAATATTTATGAAAATTAATATTATCATCGGTCAATGAAATCCATGTAATTTAAAAAATTAATTCTATTTCATAATTTTGGTAGCATAAACAATAATTTTTTATATTATATGTGAATTTTTTTTAAATATATGTACAAAATTTACATTGGAGATAAAATGAAATATTCAAAACAAAAGCATATATAGTGCATACTAAAATTATTAAATTAAAATATATAATTTAATTGATGATTTAAAATTGAACTATTAATAATTAAAGAAGACTTTCACAATAAAGCATGCATATACAAAACTCAAAAGGAGAAACAACAAATTCATTGAACACATAGGTCTATCTGTTTGCTATAATTTGTAAAGATACTTCTCTGGAAGAAGCTGTGTTTGAAAAAAGAAAGGATGAATTCATTATCAAAGCACGGACAAAAGTCATATTATCAATTTCAACTTGTGACAATAAAAGTACAAAAAATATTTATCCAATCATAAATGATAAATTCTCAAGTTTGGAGAACAAAAATGTTATAAGCCCGTTACACAAGGTAGATTCACTCAGTTGAGAACTAAAGTATCTGATGTTTTGAAAGTCAGACAAAAATAAGAAGAGAAATCAAGGCAAAAAAATGCTTAAAATCAAGAGCTTAGAAGAAAAGAAATGAAATAGTTAGAAAGATAGTTTTAAGAAGTGAAAGTGTAAGCTCTGAATAGCGTCTTAGAAGATTTAATAAGTTTTTTTTTTAATTAAAATCATGACTAAAACCCACACCCACACTCTTATAATGCAACATCTTGAAGGCATCATTTTTGAAGAATTGGAAAAAAAAAATTAGTATCGTAAATGTTTTGAAAAATCATCTTAATTAGACAACACTTATTGAACACTCGAATTCTATTCAATGACCCACAATAAAATTAAAAACTGACATGATTTCTATTAGTACTTCTTATATTAGTTTCTAAATTACAAATTTGAACACATTTAAATAAGTACGCAATAGTCACATATACCATTAACAAGCAAAACTCTTTGAAAATAAATTTTATACTTCAAATGGTATTTTTTTTTTGAGAATTCGGACCTTATATTAATAGCAATCACTCATGATTACATCGAGAAATTCAGGAGAAATATTTTCACTCCTGACAATACGATCAGCAACATAATAAGATGCTCGTGCTAGAAAATGAGCGACCCTATTAGCATACCGTCTAATAAATAACAATGAAACATCAGGTAATTCTTGTAAAAGATCCTTACAGTCACTGATTACACTGCCAAAGTGAGCTTCGCACAGACAGGACAACTGAGAGACTATCAGTCTCAATCACCACACTTCGCCACGCCTTCCTCTTTACCCAACTCAAGGCCTCCCTTAATCCCATTCCCTCCACCATTTCTGGATTCAACACTCCCTCACGACAGCTCGATATAACCTCCAAGACAACCCCATACTATCTCGCGCTACGCAAACAAAGCTGTACTTACCTGCCTCCGCAAAAATATCCGCATCAACATTAATTTTTATCACCTCTCCCACTGGTTTAACCCACTTTTCACTACCATCAGCCTCTTTCAAAAAAGCTACAGTTGGTATGACATTTCTATCTTCGGCTCGTACCCAGTGATTAAGAGTGGAGTGAGCCAAGGCCACAACTACATCAACATTAGCACCTTTATTATTCCAGACCAGGTCATTCCTAACTTTCCAAATCGCCCAACATGTCATAGCTATAATATTCCTGTTCTCACCCTCAAAAACCCTCATCTTGTCTTCTAACCAAGTTGCAAACGCCCCTGTTACAGTAAGATCTATCCCATTGTTTATTCGATTCCAACATGAACGAGCAAATGAGCATTCTACCAGGCAATGAGAGATAGTCTGTAATAACCCTAACTTTTAGAATCCTACAGTGCCTAAATGAATAGTAATTTTGAGGATTTAGGGAAATGGTATGTAAGTACCCTAGATTTGAAATGGAAAATGAATAATCAGGAACCATATTGATGTTGTACTATGAAAATGAGTGACTCAAAATGATAATGGATTTCAGAAATTCCTGAGTATGGATTTTAAGATTTTCGATTTCAATTGAGACTCTATGGAATGTGATATTAAGGAATATGGAAATATTAAAAGGTTTATATCTTGAGGAAATAGTGAAGTTAGATTAAACCAAGGGATTATCAAAGCAAGGAAATGCCAGGGGAAAATGAATTGTTAAATGATTTCAGAACCACTGAGATAATGAGGTATATTCGAGACAAATCATAATTAGACGAGTATGGAAACCAAGCAATCAAGATTTATAAAATAACAAGGATACCTACCACATTATTTAATTACCAAAGGTATTAGTATAATACTGAGGAAAAACAAGGAAAAAGGATTATGAGATCATCTTGATGACATCAATTTCCACTAACATGTTTTAAGGGTAAATTAGTACTTTTGCAAGGCTTAAACCACAAAAATATCTACAAAGCTTCCTTGATACTCTAGAATTCTCAAGATTAAAGTAAGATAAGATCAAAAATTAGGAGAAAAATCTCTCCCCATCTTCCTCATTACTCCATTTCTCTCATTTCCACAAACTGCCCAGCTAGAGCAAGGAGGAGAAGAAAAATCATATCTCCATTTCTACCCATGATAAAATCACCAAATTTGAACCACAACCTCTCCACTCCATGGGCATTAGTCGATCCAAATTTCATACCAATCCAAGTAGTGTAGCCTAGGCAAATCATCTCCCCAATTTGAAGAACCAAACTGTCCAGGATTGTTCACAGGTTCTGTGATGATTTTCAAACGGCCATATCTCCTTCATTACTCAATGGCATTTTGTGTTCTTTATATGGTTGGAAAGCTGGTGAGATTCTCTACAACTCTCCTTTAGAAGTCTCATTAAGAAAACCTAGTTAAGGGCCTCGTTTTTCATGATCTTTAAGTCAGGTTCTAATAACTCCAAATTTCTAACTTTGTTTTCTTCAATTCTTTTGATCATCCAAGCTTACCCAAGGCTATACAAGGACTATACAATGTTTAGAAAGCTATTACACACATCAAGGAAGGTATATTACTTGAGACCCTAACTTGAATTATGAGTTTATGGTTTTTATGCTTAGTTTAGAAGTTAAGTTGTATAAAGCATGAAATCTTGATGATATGGTTGTTGATATGTGTTTTAAGTTTGATATCGAAATTGTGATGTGAACTTGTAACCATGGTTGGGATGTAGACCACATGGTGTAGGGCTTGGATTGAGTGTGAAATGATGGTTTTGGAGCAATTAAAATATGGAAAGTATGAAAGTACAGCAGTTATAATGCCCGATTTTCGTTAGGAAATGAACTGCCCTGTTTTGGACCCCTGTATGAGTACGGTACCTTACTGTCCAGTGTACCAAGTGACCATGAAATGATAGAGCTTAGTTCATAGATCGTTTTGATATAAAGTGCGTTAAAATCTGATGAACGGTTTAGGAGAAAAGTCAGTTTTAGTGAAAGACGTTTGAAAACCGAGAAACTGTAATTGTATCAACTTTGAGGCTATAACTACCATACTTAGACATTCTTAAAAATTATAAAATTTTGGGATATGGTCGTAGGGTAGTCAAAGAGGCATTACCAGTTGGTCTTATGGTAAAATTCGAAATCCATATTTTCTGGGAATTTTTACAGTTAAGTGTGGTCGTTAGGGAAAATGGTGAAAACCCCTGAAACTTCGATTGAGTTTATAAATGGTTGAGTTCTTGAACTTTTGGGGCAATAGTGATATGTTAAACATATGTTAGGAGTCAAGGGTGTTATTGTATAAAGATTAGGTTATTAAGTGGGATATATATATATTAACGGTGATCTTTTCATTTCTATAGAGTCGGGAGACGAACTCAGGATTCCACATACTCGCTTTAGAGATCCAGGCAAGATCTTTTCTATCCCTACTTGGAAAATTATTTATCTTCAAAGAAACTTGATTTCATGGAATATATATGTGATGCTATTATTACTATATTGTTAAGAATTTGTTTTTCTTGATTATTGATATTAAAGGGAGAGGTATATGAAGATGTATATGAATATGGATATGATATGAGTATGAGATGGATATGAATATGTATAGAGATGATTATGCATGAAGTGAACATGCCTTATGAGTAAGAGAATATAAAAGAATGGTATCAATTGTTATCTAGAGGTATATAAAAGAATGGTATCAGTTGTTATATAGAGTGAATAAAAGAATGGTATCAGTTGTTATCTAGAGTGAATAAAGGAATGGTATCAGTTATTATCTAGGGTTATATGATTTATAATATTATGTTAAAAATATTCTTTCTAAATGTTGTGATAAATATTATTGAGTATTATTTAATACTTCTAAAATAAATGGAATACTTTATGTATATAAAAGCATATTGATTTCATTGAATACAGAGGAGATGTCGGAGTCATAATCAAAGTATTATGACATATATAATTTTTAAAGGTGATGATAAATGGAAATGGAAATGATATATGTGAAGGGAAATGTGAATGGAAATGTGAATGGAAATGTGAATGGAAATGGAAAATGTGAAATGGTATTTGATAATGGTAAAATGATTTGAAAAAGGGGGATTGCAACATGTAAGCGTAAGAGGCTGTGTGGGAGTGGCACAGTCCAGCATTTAATATTTTCTTACGGCACGAAGATGCCAAGGGAGGATGTAGCAGGTAGCCTTCCTCCAGGGTTGATTACCAGGTAGGGATCATCCCTTCTACTAGTAGTAAACAGAGAGCGGATACGGTCAGGCGACTGATCATCGTCCTACGTATCTGGCGCCAGCAGATATCCCCAAAACTTGAAAGAAAGAATTGAAAATGGTTTTCAGATTTCTATAACTGAAAACAGAAAAGTGATATGAAATGGTGGAATTATTGTTACAAACGAAGAGAAACTGATTTTATATTGATTTATATGATTGTTGCATAAGAAGGAAATGAGAAGATTATAGCGAGAGATTTGTTCAAGTTTTTATATTATCTTGAAAGATTACACTGAAATGGTATATTGATGGTTATAGCATTCAAGAAGAGGAACTGATATTATATGATGTTAGAAGCGAGACTGATGGAATGATACTATATATTTCTTACGTACAAGGATAATTGGAAAGTGTATATACATGTTGAATGAAAATAAAATTCTTCCATAATAACTGAAGTTTGCTTTTGTCTATTATATATATATATAATGGTTTATTTTCCTTTGATGTTAGTAGATAGAAATTATCTTGCTGAGCTACTATAGCTCACTCTTGCTACTTATTTATATAACAGCTAGGTATGCCGATACTACGCAAAACGCCCCGCAAGAGGGTAGGGGGAAGGCGACCTTCTGAGAGCGCATTGGCACCGATTCCTGAGGTAGCGTAGAGACAGACGGGTTCTAGTAGTCTTATGTATAATTAAGTGTGTAAGAATGTAAGGAACTTTTGATTGTTGAAATGCTTCATGTCGAAGTATTATTCAACAATGTATTTAAGTTGGATTCTGGGTTTGTAATAACTGTTCAACTCTAAACTTTTATTATGATGAATGTTGTTCTCTGAGCATATGACTGGTGTGGGTGTATGTATTATTGCGGGGTCAATTGCATAAGTATTAATTGTAAAAAAAAAAAAGACCCAAGAGATATTGATATTGAATGGAAATTGGACCTTGACGGCCCGGATCCATGACCGCGGATTTGGGGCTGTCACAGTTGGTATCAGAGCTTAGAGTCATATTGCTCAGGAACAAGAGTGATAGTAATATACACATATAGATATATAGGTAATGATATAAAATATGAACTCACATCGAGTTCAAGGGGGGGTTTATCGAACAAAGCGTTTATTCTAAGTAGTGATTATAATTTTATAGAGTATTACTAATAAAAGTTTATGTTTTAGTATAGGGAGAGGAGATTGGTGAGCCAAAGTTAAGGGTATTTAAAGTCTTCTTGTGTTTAAGGGAGTTTGAAGAAATATTGTAAGTGGATTGGTGAACAGACACTGATGGTTTCAATTGATTGTGGAGATGAAAGGGTGAAACTGAGATTTGTCGGTAAAGCCAAGATATACCTTAAGGACCAAGAAAGACTGAGACATTCCGAGATTGACTTAAATGAAAAGGTTATTATGCAAAAAGTGTTAAGTTTATGTAGCACACGGGATTGATATGAGAAAGGGAATACTTGATGTATCGGGAAGTGTACGTTAGATAACCTCGTGAGTATACAGGGTATGTTGGGATATACAATTATAAAGTATAGTTTGAAGGGTCCTTGATACCGGAGCAGTGTTATGCCAAGACGATCAATATTACGTAAGTATATCGATCAGAAGGTTGTGTTTTATTATGGATAAAGGCAGAAAGTATTGAGGCAAGTCACGACTAGGTAAATGACGATAATTGGGAATATCAGACGTTAGGTTAAGGATAAATGGTGAATGCCAAATTTGAGAAATTTTGGGAAATACGCAGTCTAAGATAAATAGTATTTGAGGAAAACCTTCCATTATTGGGATTTTCAATTGGGCAGAGGCTATTAACGGTAACTACTTTCAAATTTCCTAAAGCCTGCTAAATTATATTATTGAGGTTCAAATTTTCCTCCACTGGTGAGTAATTCCAGGGTGATCTATCGCCTCTTATTCAAAAAGGGCCTGTATCTTTTAAAAACTTTCTGGTACCTTTGGAATGTGTTTCAAAATTTTATTTTATCTATCTTAGTCAAAATATATCTCTAAGCTTATTTTCGAAAAATGGTGTTTATCATCGTGATCTAAATTTCCCTCTATATTTCTTACTCCAACTAAGAGGAACAACCCTATATGTATACACAAGGACGATCTGTCTGTGTGATTGAAAGTCGGAGGGGACGCCCTCACTTGTGTGACGTACGGGTTCTTCCATCATATTGATTTCTCAAATATTCTTTTGTTTCGAATAAAGGTTATTTAAAACTCTTAATTTTATAAATTGTTATGGGAACCTTGCTTGTTTCTGGGTTCGTTTCAATTCAAAGTCTCCTAAATTCTATTAATTGTTTTGAATATAAAAGATTTCATTAATGGATGTAAGCAATGTTTATAGTATACGTGATTACACAAGGAAACTTGAGATTCCAAGGGAAATTTCAATAAGAGATAATTAGAACTGGGAGTGTTTCAATATAAGAGAGGAAGTAAATTCGTGAGAAGAAATGGGTATATTTGACGATTAGTAAAAGAAAAGAACATGAGGAATTTTAAGGTATAATTGAAATTTACTATTGAGAGCAAGGTGTATTTTGAGGATAGAATTAGAATAATGATAAACAAAGGAAGTGGGGATAATTAATGAAGGATTTCGAGGTGCAATTACTATTAGTAGGGGAAGACCAATATTGTGACTAATACCCTAAGTAGCATAGAGAGATTAAAGATGTTAAGTATTCAAAGGATTAATCCAAAAGGTGTGAATGAATAAAACTTGAGGTAAAGATTTTGATGAGAATAATAAAGGGAAATTACAGGGGTGGAATAGATAGTATATCATGAAGAAACTAAGGAGGATCAGTAAGATGTAAAGAGTGTATAGTGAGCAATAGACATATGGGATAAGGTATCCAGAGGAAATTGCAAGTACGCGATAATTTGACCTCTTAAGTGTAAATGTTTGGTTAGGGATTGACTAAGTCAATGAATGGTGTAAATGGACTGGTAATATAGATAAGAATAATCTATCTGTGAGAAAGTAAACTATGGTGATATAAGAAAGTGAGTTATTCTCGTGTCATCCAAATCAATATATGTTAAGAGTCAAAGAACTCTATAAAAAGGAGATTAAGAGTATTGGGGAAAGCACGAGAATATTTTTCAATGATGAAAGGAAAGTATATGTTTGTATAAGTATGAACAGGAAATATATATTATAGATAATATTTTCTTACAATTGTTTCAAGGAATATTATTATAACTTATTTTCTGAAAAATTTTACAGAGGTGATACATAAAAATGTTGGAGTATTAATATTTTATGTCATGATAGAGATCAAAACATAGTTAAACAATAGTGAGATACACTACCATTCAGGGAAGGCCAATGTGGTGGCCGATACCCTTAAGCAAAAAGAGGAAGGAGAGATGAGATGAGATAGAATGACTGAATACAGGAGGAGATTTGCAAGGAAAAGATAGTGAAAGTACTGCTATTGAAAAGCAAAATGGCATGTTGATGAATGACAAGCAAGTTTATGTTAGTGTATTTTTGCGCAAACAAGATAGAGATATTATGAAGGGAAAAAGGACAAAGGAAGTAGTGTGGAATTAGAAGGTGTGGATGAAAAAGGTACCTATGGACAATTCCAACATGATTCCGGGACGGAATCCTTTTAAAAGGGGGGAAGACTGTAATAACCCTAACTTTTAGAATCCTACAGTGCCTAAATGAATAGTAATTTTGAGGATTTAGGGAAATGGTATGTAAGTACCCTATATTTGAAATGGAAAATGAATAATCAGGAACCATATTGATGTTGTACTATGAAAATGAGTGACTCAAAATGATAATGGATTTCAGAAATTCCTGAGTATGGATTTTAAGATTTTCGATTTCAATTGAGACTCTATGGAATGTGATATTAAGGAGTATGGAAATATTAAAAGGTTTATATCTTGAGGAAATAGTGAAGTTAGATTAAACCAAGGGATTATCAAAGCAAGGAAATGCCATGGGAAAATGAATTGTTAAATGATTTCAGAACTACTGAGATAATGAGGTATATTCGAGACAAATCACAATTAGACGAGTATGGAAACCAAGCAATCAAGATTTATAAAATAACAAGGATACCTACCACATTATTTAATTACCAAAGGTATTAGTATAATACTGAGGAAAAACAAGGAAAAAGGATTATGAGATCATCTTGATGACATCAATTTCCACTAACATGTTTTAAGGGTAAATTAGTACTTTTGCAAGGCTTAAACCACAAAAATATCTACAAAGCTTCCTTGATACTCTAGAATTCTCAAGATTAAAGGAAGATAAGATCAAAAATTAGGAGAAAAATCTCTCCCCATCTTCCTCATTACTCCATTTCTCTCATTTCCACAAACTGCCCAGCTAGAGCAAGGAGGAGAAGAAAAATCATATCTCCATTTCTACCCATGATAAAATCACTAAATTTGAACCACAACCTCTCCACTCCATGGGCATTAGTCGATCCAAATTTCATACCAATCCAAGTAGTGTAGCCTAGGCAAATCATCTCCCCAATTTGAAGAACCAAACTGTCCAGGATTGTTCACAGGTTCTGTGATGATTTTCAAACGGTCATATCTCCTTCATTACTCAATGGAATTTTGTGTTCTTTATATGGTTGGAAATCTGGTGAGATTCTCTACAACTCTCCTTTAGAAGTCTCATTAAGAAAACCTAGTTAAGGGCCTCGTTTTTCATGATCTTTAAGTCGGGTTCTAATAACTCCGAATTTCTAACTTTGTTTTCTTCAATTCTTTTGATCATCCAAGCTTACCCAAGGCTATACAAGGACTATACAAGGTTTAGAAAGCTATTACACACATCAAGGAAGGTATATTACTTGAGACCCTAACTTGAATTATGAGTTTATGGTTTTTATGCTTAGTTTAGAAGTTAAGTTGTATAAAGCATGAAATCTTGATGATATGGTTGTTGATATGTGTTTTAAGTTTGATATGGAAATTGTGATGTGAACTTGTAACCATGGTTGGGATGTAGACCACATGGTGTAGGGCTTGGATTGAGTGTGGAATGATGGTTTTGGAGCAATTAAAATATGGAAAGTATGAAAGTACAGCAGTTATAATGCCCGATTTTCGTTAGGATAGGAACTGCCCTGTTTTGGACCCCTGTATCAGTACGGTACCTTACTGTCCAGTGTACCAAGTGACCATGAAATGATAGAGCTTAGTTCATAGATCGTTTTGATATAAAGTGCGTTAAAATCTGATGAACGGTTTAGGAGAAAAGTCAGTTTTATTGAAAGACGTTTGAAAACGGAGAAACTGTAATTGTATCAACTTTGAGGCTATAACTACCATACTTAGACATTCTTAAAAATTATAAAATTTTGGGATATGGTCGTAGGGTAGTCAAAGAGGCATTACCAGTTGGTCTTATGGTAAAATTCGAAATCCATATTTTCTGGGAATTTTTACAGTTAAGTGTGGTCGTTAGGGAAAATGGTGAAAACCCCTGAAACTTCGATTGGGTTTATAAATGGTTGAGTTCTTGAACTTTTGGGGCAATAGTGATATGTTAAACATATGTTAGGAGTCAAGGGTGTTATTGTATAAAGATTAGGTTATTAAGTGGGATATATATATATTAACGGTGATCTTTTCATTTCTATAGAGTCGGGAGACGAACTCAGGATTCCACATACTCGCTTTAGAGATCCAGGCAAGATCTTTTCTATCCCTACTTGGAAAATTATTTATCTTCAAAGAAACATAATTTCATGGAATATATATGTGATGCTATTATTACTATATTGTTAAGAATTTGTTTTTCTTGATTATTGATATTAAAGGGAGAGGTATATGAAGATGTATATGAATATGGATATGATATGAGTATGAGATGGATATGAATATGTATAGAGATGATTATGCATGAAGTGAACATGCCTTATGAGTAAGAGAATATAAAAGAATGGTATCAATTGTTATCTAGAGGTATATAAAAGAATGGTATCAGTTGTTATATAGAGTGAATAAAAGAATGGTATCAGTTGTTATCTAGAGTGAATAAAGGAATGGTATCAGTTATTATCTAGGATTATATGATTTATAATATTATGTTAAAAATATTCTTTCTAAATGTTGTGATAAATATTATTGAGTATTATTTAATACTTCTAAAATAAATGGAATACTTTATGTATATAAAAGCATATTGATTTCATTGAATACAGAGGAGATGTCGGAGTCATAATCAAAGTATTATGACATATATAATTTTTAAAGGTGATGATAAATGGAAATGGAAATGATATATGTGAAGGGAAATGTGAAAGAAAATGTGAATGGAAATGGAAAATGTGAAATGGTATTTGATAATGGTAAAATGATTTGAAAAAGGGGGATTGCAACATGTAAGCGTAAGAGGCTGTGTGGGAGTGGCACAGTCCAGCATTCAATATTTTCTTACGGCACGAAGATGCCAAGGGAGGATGTAGCAGGTAGCCTTCCTCCAGGGTTGATTACCAGGTAGGGATCATCCCTTCTACTAGTAGTAAACAGAGAGCGGATACGGTCAGGCGACTGATCATCGTCCTACGTATCTGGCGCCAGCAGATATCCCCAAAACTTGAAAGAAAGAATTGAAAATGGTTTTCAGATTTCTATAACTGAAAACAGAAAAGTGATATGAAATGGTGGAATTATTGTTACAAACGAAGAGAAGCTGATTTTATATTGATTTATATGATTGTTGCATAAGAAGGAAATGAGAAGATTATAGCGAGAGATTTGTTCAAGTTTTTATATTATCTTGAAAGATTACACTGAAATGGTATATTGATGGTTATAGCATTCAAGAAGAGGAACTGATATTATATGATGTTAGAAGCGAGACTGATGGAATGATACTATATATTTCTTACGTACAAGGATAATTGGAAAGTGTATATACATGTTGAATGAAAATAAAATTCTTCCATAATAACTGAAGTTTGCTTTTGTCTATTATATATATATATATATAATGGTTTATTTTCCTTTGATGTTAGTAGATAGAAATTATCTTGCTGAGCTACTATAGCTCACTCTTGCTACTTATTTATATAACAGCTAGGTATGCCGATACTACGCAAAACGCCCCGCAAGAGGGTAGGGGGAAGGCGACCTTCTGAGAGCGCATTGGCACCGATTCCTGAGGTAGCGTAGAGACAGACGGGTTCTAGTAGTCTTATATATAATTAAGTGTGTAAGAATGTAAGGAACTTTTGATTGTTGAAATGCTTCATGTCGAAGTATTATTCAACAATGTATTTAAGTTGGATTCTGGGTTTGTAATAACTGTTCAACTCTAAACTTTTATTATGATGAATGTTGTTCTCTGAGCATATGACTGGTGTGGGTGTATGTATTATTGCGGGGTCAATTGCATAAGTATTAATTGTAAAAAAAAAAAAAAAGACCCAAGAGATATTGATATTGAATGGAAATTGGACCTTGACGGCCCGGATCCATGACCCCGGATTTGGGGCTGTCACATAGTCTCTCTCTGAGATTGACAGAGAGGGCAAGTTACATTAACATCTACATGCCTAGAACGTAACTGGGTTTTAGTAGGAAGACAATTAGATGCAGCTCGCCATAGCAAATCCTTCACCTTAGGAGGCACACCTAGCTTCCACATTTTTTTCCAAAAGTCTGATGCCCTTATGTTTACCCCTTCCTCCTTACTAGTTTGTAAGTACCTATAAGCACTCTTGACTGAATAGTGACCAGATTTTTCAAAGGACCAGTACCACACGTCCCTATTACGACTTGAATTGAGGGTAATGCCTAAAATCAAACCAGCATCCCGTTCATTAAATAAATCACGCACCAAGTCAACATCCCAGGCCAAATTTCCAGTCTCCATAAGTGAAGATACCTTATTACCAACTAGCGCCGGATGAACAGATGTCACTCTTGGATTGACGTCAGAAGGCAACCATGGATCGTTCAAAATATTTATAAGTGCCCCATTTCCCACCCTTCTTCGAGCATCCTGGTAAACCACTTCTTTTGCTTCAAAGACACTCCTCCAAACGAAACTCGGATTATTCCCTAGCCCAGCCGATAAAAAGTCACCCGAAGCAAAATACCTCGCCTTAAAAATACGCCCCACCAATGATTCCGGTTGACATTGTAGCCTCCACCCTTTCTTACCTAACAAACACAAGTTGAAATCTCGAAGATTTCTGAATCCCATGCCCCCTTTTGTCTTGTGTATCGTCATTTTATTCCAGCTTTTCCAATGTATTCCTCGATTATTTTTTGAGCTTGACTTCCACCAGTACTTGCACATCAACTGCTCCATCTCTTTACACATCTCCACTGGAAGTAGAAAAACGTTCATCGCATAACTGGGTAATGACTGTGCTACCGTTTTGATGAGCAATTCTTTCCCAGCCTTAGAGATGAATTTACCTTCCCATCTCTGAATTTTCTGCCTCATTCTCTCCTTTAAGTACCCAAGCATTACCGATTTCTTCCTACCCAAAATACTAGGAAGACCCAAATAGGTGTTGTTCTCTCCTGCTTCATTTATACCAAGCACAGAACACACTCCTAACTTGGTACTAGCCTCAGTATTAGCAACACAATTTAACATAGCGACCCGTGCGAGTTTTATGCTAGTTCCTACAAATACCTCATCACAGAGAGAAAAACAAATGCCATGTACATCCGATTTAGTACTCGATTGCATGAAACCGATGCATGGAAATAGTGATGATGTTGCACATTTAAAACGATCATAGTTTGCTCAAATGCCTTGCAAAGCAGTCCATCCAACTTCTTTTTCAAAAAAGTAACCAGAAAATAAATCTTTTTTTCCCTTTTTTTTTTGCATTTTTCTTTGAGTAATATGATTCGACCTGCAGAATTTTGGGAGGAAATCCCTGCAATATTTAGACAGGTGGAATGTAGTCTTACCATTACGAGTTCCCTGCAAGTATCATACTTGTCGATCAGATATTAATTCTTATCTCTAGTCTCAAGAGAATCTTGGATTCATCTGCCCAGAGTTCGTAGTATAAGAGGCACGATAGTTTCAGGACATTGCAGAAGCTGAAAGAAACTACTACGAAAAGTCGAAAATACAATTGTCATTGTCATGTGTTCTGCGACAAGAAGGGAATTCACACTTCATTGATTGCAAACTCGTAAAAGACATACGAGAAAACGATTTCACTTGACCTTTACGCAGCTCGTGATGAGGAGGGTAGGAAAAACACACACAAAAAAGACCAGGTTGTCAGCTTGTTCATTGTCGTAACATAAACATTACTAGCTAAACATGACCTTGTGGAGTCTTCTTAGATGCTTCATAGTCTCCTATATATAAGATAGACAACTCAAATTGTATACGAATGTGTTGATCTTAATTGCAAATTTTCTCAGCCTTAGTCACTTTAACAACATCTTATAAAATGAGTCAGATTCTTAACAGGTGGAAACATTGTTTTACGCTCATTATCTGCGAAAATATGGAAATTTTAACAGTTTTTTGTCCTTGAAAAGAAGAGGCGGACCCTAATATGCATACAAAACAGAGGTACAAGTGCACAGTTGTACATTGCAACAAGTGTAGGCTATTAAGTACGCATGGATAGTACACTCTATTATTAATTCTAACTATCAGCAACAGCAAAATAATTGCTATACATAGGCCTGGGATATCTTAAAAAAGTGATAAAGTAAATTTTTAATTATAAGTTATTTAGGTGTTTGAATAATTTTTCTTATAAGTTGGTCACGTTTTTGGTAAATTAAACTTATATAAGTTAAAAATTTAAACAAATTCAAAAGTAAAAGTACTATTTTTAAAATAAAAAATTTATATTAAAGAAAACAATAGAACTAAAAAAAAAAAATTAGTACTAGTCGATTGTGACTCTTAATCTCAACGGTTTATTTCTCCTCTTCTAGTCACGAGGTTTGGGGTTCTATTCTCTTTTTTATCAACAGTATGTTGAGAAAGATTTGTGGTATCTTTTGTTACCTTACATGTAATTCGTCATTTCACCAATTAGTGTTATTCATTGATGGATTATCGTTCTTGTACTCTCGGTAAATTAACTAATTGTTAAATGCTGGTTCATGATGATTTTAATGATTATAGAAATTGCGATTGATAGAAATTGTGATACATATCAGCTACTATAATATTTCATAAATATTATTTTAGTTATATAGATAATAAACTACAAATCTAGTTTAAGTTGTATCAGGCTAGTCCTGTTTTATTATTAATATATTTTGGTTTATAAAAAAAAGATAATAAACTATAATGAAGTAATAATTTGAATGAATTTTTTGATTAATAATTTTTTGCTTATTTAATAAAGATGTGGTTAAACAATAGTTAATACACATCAAAAATGATTAACTATAGTTAATTTATTTTTCACAATTTAATAAAGTTTGTTGGGTTTTTATGAGAAAAAATAAGTTCATTAGTTAAATTGCAAAAAAATAGAAAGTTGATTAGGTTTTTTTGACTAATAACTCTTAGTCACGAGGTTTGGGGTTCAATTCTCTTTTTTATCAACAATATGTTGAGAAAGATTTGTGGTATCTTTTGTTACCTTACATGTAATTCGTCATTTCACCAATTAGTGCTATTCATTGATGGATTATCGTTCTTGTACTCTCGGTAAATTAACTAATTGTTAAATGCTGGTTCATGATGATTTTAATGATTATAGAAATTGCGATGGATAGAAATTGCGATACATATCCGCTAAAAATCGATGTCTAAAATATTTGAGATATTACTTTTGCATCGGCCCTATGCATTAGCGCTATATTTTCCAAAGAAGACGGCTAAGACGAGAGGTAGGCTTGTAGTTGCTTGTTCTTTTCAGAATGAAGATAATTTATATCGTCAACACAAATAGGCTAAGCATATCCAAGGCATTGATGTTTACATTGCAATTTGTCTCAACCTAAAATGATCGATGCTTGTGTTTCTTCTATTTTTTACTCCCATGTTAAACACACTTTCCATATAACTTACTTTTATCTCATGCTGTTAATTTTTCAAGTCTCGACAAGATACCCATGGGATCCACGTCCAGTCGTCCACCTTACCACTAGTTTTGCTTTTATTTTGGTTTTTTTGTTATTTTTGCTAAAATATTTTTATTTAAAAATATATTGTATAAGTGATCTAACATAACTTTTGAATAAATGTGGGCTTATTATATATATCTTATAAATGAATTTCCATTTTTAAAAAATTTCGGAATAAATAAGAATCGAATCCAATAATCTCACATAACTTTTGAGTAAATAAATTTTTAACTTTAAAAGAGTATCCACTCTTTAAAAAAAATTTGGAAAGCGAGAACTTAAACGAGGTACTCCCTCTGTCCCATCCATTTCTTTACAATTTCCTTTTTGGGACGTCCCACCATTTCTTTACATTACTAAAAATAGTAACTTTTAACAATAAAATACATTATTACAATAACTACTTTACTCCACTTTTTCAACACTTTACACTATTACACCCACTACTTCACTTATTTTAACAATAAAATCACTATTACACCCACTACTTCATTTATTTTAACAATATTACACCCACTATCCTTGGTCTCCGTGCCCAGCCCCCAGGTAAAGAACCTGGCGGGACAGAGGGAGTACATGAAATAAGCTCTTTAATACTTAAATTATTTCGGACTTCATTAGCTAAGAGCTCACGTATTAGTTAAGATTTAAAAACAATATTTATAGTTTAAATTAATCTTTTGCAGTTAATAGTTATTAGAAGGTTGATCCTGCTCTAGATTCTATTAGATATATACACATAAAAAAACAGACACAATTGACTGACTTGGGGTCCTGATGACTTAGGACATGACGTCGTAATTGAAAGTTGACTATTTCGCCTTTTATATTACGAGTATTTTAACATTCATTTCCTTCATTTTTGTGTTTTGTAATGTTAATTAATTTCTTTAATGATTTCTCTTCAAAGCAATGCTAGGATTCCGAAATAATTTTCGAAATTGTTTCCGAATATAAAATATCATATTTTAATTAATGAAGTTCATATAAATACATATAAATACATGAAGGTTCTCTTTATTTTTAAATACATATTCAACCAAATCTTTTCAATTAAGCTTTTAAGAAACGTTTTAAAAAAATTTTTGAACACTCTAACATTTCTCTTTTAACTAAAAATTAATTATTGATTACATCAGTGTAATAATCTTCGTAATTTCGTGATTGTACTTAATTTGTTAAGAGCATCTCCAATGGTATTGGCTAAAATGGGTGGCTAAAATGATATAAAATAGTGATTATGTAAAATTTATTGAATCTGTAAGGTGTTGTGCTCCAATGGAGTTGGCTATAATGATTAGTCATATTTTAAAAATAGCAAGTTATTATTATTTCAAATTGTTAAAAATAGAATGTATTATTTTAATATGGTAATATTGATGATGTGGAGTTTTACTACAGGTCTCTAGAGGTTCGACAAATATAGCCAATATGATAGGATTTTAGAGGATTATCTAAAATTTTAGATAACAGTAATATCCCGTTGGAGATGATTTTTTTTACACAATATCTATAATTTTTATTTAAGGCATGTTTCACACACTTTTTAGCTAAGGGGATTTTATGGTTGGAGGTGCTCTAACAATTGGCAACAAATGTACGTAAACACCTTAATGATTAAACTTAATTTTAATTAATTATATTATCTTCAATTATAAAATAACCCCTTCTCCAAGAAAGTCAAGTTATACCAATCCATTTAGAAGCTTCCACAACATTTAATTATTTTCTAACAAATTGACCAAACCCAATTATCTAGATCTTAGTCTAAACCACCACAACTTTGATAAATATTGATTGTCGTACACAAAATTTTCTAGTGTTCCTATTATTCTCTAGAAAACATCTACAAGTCATCATTCCCCATAACCAAAGTCTCATTTTAGCAACAATCTTCACTTTTTTTCACCATTCATTCTGAAATGATCAGTCCTCTAATTTGTGGAAGCTTTCAAGATCAACAAGATGAAGATTTAGAGCTTCTAAGATCATGCACAAGCCCGAAATCTCGAAAACCGACGAAATGGCGTAGCTTTGGTGCGAAATCAAACAAGGGCAATAAAAATCCTTATGCGGATCGCGGGCTTGATAAATTTTCTAAACTTTTAGCTGAGCTTGATTCGAAAAGACAGAAGATTTATACGCAGAAAGGCTCGGAAGACATTTCCCTTCTCGGATTCGTCTACTCGAACTCGGATGATTACAAGCCTATTGTTGTCAGATTGAAGAACAAGAAACAACCGATTATAAGTAGTGAAAAAGAAAAGCCGAAAACTAATGATATCATTAGTTCGCCACCTGCAACTTCTTCTGAGATCGAGCCTGCAGGTAATGCTAATCAAGTCAAAGCAATATCAAGAATGGTATCCGATATAAAGACTTCTCCTAGGAAGGTCACGTTCGATTCATTGAAGAACATCGTACTGGAGAATTCGAGGCTGCCTGCGTTTTACGTTCCCTTAATTACAATCTTAATATTAATTTTCTTGGTGGTATTTGGAAGGTCTTTCGCCATACTGTGCACAACTCTTTGCTGGTATTTCGTGCCAACGATCCAAAGTTTCGATTATAAGAAGCCCAAGAGGATTAAAACAAAGACCACGAAGAAAGATTACGCGAAGGCTTTGAGCTATAGTGGTAATCTGATCCCAACTTCTGATCATGAAATGTCGAATTTAAAGAAGACGAAGGTAATGAAGAAAGCTATGAGTTATAATAATAAGTTCGTAAAGACCGGTACTAGTGATCATGGATTATATTCTCCGAGGAGTGTGCTTAATGGATATAAATCGCCTCCAACACCAGCTTCGCCACCACCACAAGATCATCGGAGGAGTTTTCCGAGATAAGCCAATTAATTAAGTAAAATTATTTGGTTTGAGTTTTGATTTTTAAATGTACTTTTGTTCAATCGTCTTAAGTTTTGGTGATCTTTGTGATCTTAAGCCAATTATGGTAAGCTTTATGATCAATGTAAATTATTACAGAAGGCGTGATTATGCATGTAAATGATGAGTTTCAGTATTTTATATTAATATATTTGTTTATGATATTTATAATATAAAGTATAAAACTATGATCGAACTTAAATATTTCGTTTACTATTTTGTTTATCAAAGTTTACATTTTATAATACTAAAACGATTAAAATTTAATTAGCACTTATTGCAATTTACCCATTATATATAGTTTACATAGATGTTTAGCTATAATGCATCCAAGCTTTTCTCAAAGGGTCCTGTTGTCAGGGACCCCTTTATAACAATCAGTTTCCCAGCTGTTGGATCCTTGATCCAACGGCTAGGATTTCATAAAAATATTTTTTATGATTTGTGGATATTTTCTGCGGATAGGATTTTTTATGTTTCGCGAAATTTTTTTGCGAATAGGCCTTTTTATGTTCCGCAAAAAATATCCGTGGATCATAAAAAATATTTTTATGGAATCCCAGCTGTTGGATCCTTGATCCAACGGCTGGGAAACTGATTATTATACAAGGGATCCCTGGCAATTATCAGGACCCTTTCTCAAATCATAGTATAGATCAATTAATTTTAGAGTACAAATCAAAATGGTGGCCGTAGTTTACACTGAATTGCAAAAAAGTGGCCGAACTTTCAGATTTTCATTTTAGTGGCTATCGATCTTTTTTCATATACTTTTTTGAAAAATTAAAAATAATTTTGGCCACTATTTTAAAAATCAAAAACAATTTTGGTCACTTATTTTAAAAATAAAAAAAACTTTGGCCACTATTTTAAAAAGAAAAAACAAAGTGTTGTCACTAAAATGAAAATCTGAAAATTCGACCACTTTTTTTGCAATTCAGTGTAAACTACGACCACCATTTTGTTTTTTACTCTTAATTTTACATGGGCATGACCATCTCAAGTCTCAACCATACTTCTAGACTTTTAGTTGCAAGTTATGCATTCAACAAGTTCACCTACATAATTTATTTTTTTAATTTGTATATAGCCGTGTCAGAATCAACCCTTTCGAATATTCAATATCTTCATTAAAATTGGCCAAATTAAATATATGATTTAGATTAATAATGATATAACTTTTTATAAATATAAGTCCACAACATGAGGCTTTTTGGCCTAATAATTGATAGCTTTTTGGCTTAATAATTGGATGTATGAAAGTGCTCGGTGACATTATGAAGTTAACATAATACTCCTTCCGTCGAATGAATTCTTTATAGTTACTAATTTGGAACATCGTACTGGATTCTTTACATTACCCAAAATAGTAACTGTCAACACTAAAATACATTATTACATCCACTACTTCACTTCACTTTTACAACACTTTACACTATTACATCCACTATTTCATTTATTTTAACAATAAAATCACTATTTCCATGTAAAGAATCCAGCGGATGGAGGGAGTAATAATTATATTTTCAGGGGGGAAAATTGAATTGGAATGGCAGGTGAAGACTTCGTCAACTCTGTTCTAAAAAGCGACCTAAGCGGCCGCCTAGGCGGTTTTAAAGGCTTAACCGCTTCGATTAGTACAAAATCGGGAAATTAGGCGTTTTCAGGGGATTAAGCGGGTTTAGGCGAGATTAAGCGGGTTTAGGCGGGATTAATAGGATTTATGGGGGATTTAGGTGGGAATTAAGTGGGTTTAACCAAATTTTGACCCTTTAATTTTTTTTAATTTTTTCTTTACATATTTTTCAAATTTCATATTATAAATTAATATAAATAATAAACATATATAATTAAAATAAATATGTATATATTCACAATCCGCTTAATGACCCGATTAAAATTCCGCCTAGGCGTTCGCTTAACCGCTTAAGCGTTAAAAGGTCCTCCCACCGCTTAGAACCGCTTACCGCTTTTTAGAACACGGTTCATCAATATCGATCTAGTCCATAAATTATTATACAAAGGGTCCGGCTGCTACAAAAATCTCAATTATAAACTACCTCGCGAGTTAGAGATTTTCTTCAATTTGGTATAATAAGTTTATCCATTTCAGCGCGATAAGATAGTAACGTTTCAATTTATATAAGCCTAATTATTCGAAAATAAATTAGTAGCATGGATGATGGACGACGACATTACAAACGTCAGCATTCTGATCTCCGTTAATGGTGGAAGAAAGATCATGGCAAGATAGATACTCCCTCCGTCTCTAAAAACTTTTCCCATTTCCCTTGGACACGTTTGCCAACGCACACTTTTAATCGTTAATATCTTTAATTTTGTATTAGTTTTAAATATAAAAACTTCACTGTATTAAAGTATTCATAAATACGAATCCAACAAGATCACTCATGACTATATTTGGTCTTATAGATTAGATATAAATTAGTAATTTGTGTGATGTTATGAACAGTCCCGACATATCAAACGGGAGAAGCATTATGAGACGGAGGGAGTACAAGTTCAGAGTATCATTTACGTGCAAGACTTTTCGCAATAATTCAATGAAATCCTCCTTCGTGTACTCTTTGTCAGACTAAGATTTAGTTCAATGTACATCTATAACGCACGGATAGTACGTGCAGACAAGTAGTTTGTGTGTAATCTGCCCGTCGAGCCAAGTGTTAAAAAAAAAAAAAAAAATTGCGTGTAAGAGCAACTCCAATAGGGGTTGCTAAGAAACTTCCGGTGTAAAAAAAATATAATATAAATGTTGATTTGGCATAGGTTGGCAACCCTTAAAGCAATTTCTTATTGGAGATGCTCTAATTGGCTCGTCAAGTCAAGTGTGGTCTTTAATTCGAACATCTTCTACTTCCGGTGTCCGAAACTTAAGTATATTCTTATGCTAACATCTTAAATTTCACATCTATCCTCCCAGATTTTAGATTCGATTTTTACTTAATTCGAGAATTGTTATAAAATGGATGTTACTCTATAAGCAATTAAGCATAATTAAAAAGAACTAGAGAAGGTGAATGTAAGTATAAAAGATAAGTGATAAGCAAAAGAGAGAGCTAACGAGCTACATATCAAATCAGATTTGGGGATTATTAGCTTGCGAAAGAGTTGAAGTGAATAAAAATTCATGCAAACATTTCGGTGTTCTTTAGAAAAGATTTAAAACTAAAAACTGAAAAACAAAGGCCGGCCGAGTCCATTAAGTAGGTGACAAACAAATAACGTCAAGTGAGTTGTGAGCCCAAAGTTAAAAGCCACAATTCAAAGATTTTCGCAATCAAGCAAGGCCAGACCCGAGCATGAACAACTCAAAGATTTTTGGCACTGTACAAATTCTGCACATACATTTACACACAATTCATGTTAAAAAGGCCTAAACTAAAGCATTGTTGCAACTAGTTACATATTTACTACATTTGATGTCATTGTACTTGCACTAGGCACAATTTTCTGCTGAAATATGCCTTCTGATACATAGTTCAGACTGTCTCTGGGAGAGACTATTAAACGCCGAAACACATTTTAAAACTCTGGAGAACAACTGAACGTTTAACGGAATTTTATAGCAGTGCATCTCATTCTGAACCTGAGATCTTTCCAAAATCAAAACATGCACGAACGAAACCTGCTTGTCTCGATCAATTTACCAAATCCCTTGCACCGATACTAGAGTACATTAACCAAAAAAAAAGTGACTGTTTTTGGGGCATGAGATTTAAAACTTTAAACAATTTGTTTTTTCCTGTCCATTACCTTGATATACTTAAAATATATCACAGAGAGCATTTGATTAATCTGATACATCCAACATTGTCGTGGCAGCTGTGTTAACGGATCTTGGTCCCCGTGGGGGTTCAACCAGTGTCTTTGCCTATTATTAACAACAAAAATTGCACACGCATCAGAGACTTCTATGTTTTCCCCGATCAAAACAATTCAACAGAAACAAGAAAAAGAACAGTATAATCTATTAGCAACTTGATAGCTTGTCTTAACTTTCTTTGGCAGGTACGGGGGCCACCGGGTCTTACCGCACGGTTAGCATGATTTACATGCTGGTGTTGACCATGGAGTTGGTCGGCCGGTCCTGGGCAACGAAACCAGGCAGGCTAGCGTGTCCTGAAAATACATGTTTTGACGAAGATCAAGAGGAACATATTTTTATTTATTAACTGGTAAACTCCGAAAAAACCTGCAATTTCTACATGTCCAGTACCCCAGTTAACTTGGTGAAGGAATAAAATTGCTCTGAATCCGTACCCGAAACATTTCGAACACGACACAAAGATTCCACCACATGTAAATGCTACAAACAAGAAGAAACTGTCTATAATTACTTAAGGGTTTGTCTAGTGTGTGCCCAAGGGCACATGCTAAGAATCCGTGTTTGATGAGTTGTTAAATTTTGATTGGTGGATATTTATGTGAATGTAGGGGGTCCATCATTATTAATGAAATCCCCACCAATTAAAAATTTGACAACTAAGCTAGCACGGATTCTTAGCATGTGCCCTTGGGCACACACTAGAAAATTCGATTACTTAATTAGCTCCGCAGACTAAAGCAATAAACTAATTCCACTAGTTCACCTTACTGCGACTTCTACGGTGGCGCTGTAGTTATATATTCTGGACCAAAGTTGCATCCATGTTTTTATTATCCTTATAAAGTGACATTTTAGCTTAACATAACAAAGTCTAATTACCACAATCAGAATTTTTCAACATTATCCTTTTACTCAGTCCATTTCAATTGTTATGCCTGTTCTTGTCTAACATAAGGGATTAAAATACACCTCCTTTCTTAATAACTTCAGGCCAGGAGGTGAGATCACGTACGTCCTTGTAATCTAGTGCGTGCCCTCCTATATTGAAAAATAGAAAAAAAAAACTCGCGCTCATGCATCTGCTTAGCCTCGAAGCCTTACTTTAACTCTCTCGCTTATTTCCAGTATTGCCAAGATCTTCAAATTTAAACTCCATCGATCATCATTAGCTGAATAAGATTAGACAAGGTTAAATTCTTACATAAAATATACAATGTATTGACATAAAACATGATTCAGTTTATTAAGAAGTAGCCTGAACTGATGTATGTAAAGATGTAGCACGAGACGAGTACAAGCAGCTTGTAAAAATTTAGCATGAGTTAAATTATTTAAAGTTTTAAGTATCAGTTTAAAAACATTTTATACATTAAATTTGATTCGAGTTTGACTAAACATTCTTAAGATTAAGATCAGAGTAATCTAAATTTATAGAGGACTTTCCAATCTAACAGGAAATAAACCGTACAACAAAATTAAAATCAAAGTACTTGCTTGGCTAATTGATCTCACATGGCTTTGTTGTAAGATGCCTGTTATTCTGCACGACAAGCAATCATCTCACGCCTCTGTTTCTTTAATTCAGAGTAAGGTGTCCACATGGTTTTGTTGTAAGATGCCTGTTATACATGGACATCATAGTCGTCTGTCTCTTACAGTGTGTACATTGCATGTCTCGTCTATTAAACGTGATGCTTTGTTGCACCAACATACATCTTCGTCGTAACTTTATTACATTGTATACACTACACAAGCCGAGGTTACACTCAGCAATAAGCATAGCCATCTCCTGCTGAAATATGTCTTCTGATACATACTTCACAGTTCAGACCAGTCTACTTGTCTCAGTCCTCTCCTTTCGCTTGGATTAGCTTCAAACTCGCAACACACGCTTTTAAACTCCGCATAACAGATGTACGTTTAACGGAATTCAACAACAGTACATCAAAACTCTGAACCCTGAGCTCTCACCAAAATTATAACATACAGAACCAGAACCAGAACCGGAACCTGATTGTTTCGATCAATTGACAAGGAAGTTCCTTACACTAATACTACAGTATATATACAAATCCATATTCTAAATTGATGCCTCTTTTTTTTTTTTGCCTGAGATTTAAATTCTTTTTGACATTTTGTTTTCTTCCTGTTTTTGTGTGGTGGATGTATGGTTTGATTATAATATATCACATGAAGCATTTGATTAATCTGAAACATCTGACATCCTGGCAGCTGTGTTACCGGATCTTGGTCGCCGAAGAAGTTCAACCAGTTTTTCTGCCTGTACATAACGACAAAACTTGCACACATCAGGGATTCCATGTTTTACCCAATCAACCATATTAATAAAAAAAATGAACCAATTTTATTAGACACAAGTAAAAGAAAAGTATAATCTATTAGCAACGCAATAGGCTAGAATAACTTGTTTGGCGGGTAACGGGTTGCATAAGATAAGAAGGAACATATTTCATATTCCAACTGGTAGACTCCAAAGAATACCTACACTCTTTATACTGCCCAAATATCGTGGTAAAGGAACAAACTTGTTCCAAATCAGTAGAAAACATTTCTAACACGACGTGAATGTTCTAGTGCAATTTTTTATGCTACATATAAAAAAGTATTTATAATTACTTAAGTCGCTCCGTAAGATGAGCAATAAAGTAATTCCACTAGCTCACCTTGTTGCGACTTCTTCGGTGGCCACCAGGTGATGGATGTAGTTAAATATTCTGGATCAAGTTACATGTATATTTTAATGTCTCATTAAAGTAACACTTGGCCTAACATAATATATAATGGTCAGTGACAATATACCATGATTAGTATATTTCAACATTGATGCTTTTACACAATCACATATAATGGTTCCCCTGTTCTTGTAGACCACTTCTTCAATCAGAAAATGTCATTGAAGTGACGAGCGTGACTACTTAAGCCTCCTTTAGGCTTTATCTCACATTTCTTTTCATCACCATGAGTGTGACTATTAAAAATTTTGTTATTGAACATTTCTATTGACCCCAATGAGTTGGACAGAACAAGTTCCTGTTACTGAACATTTCTGTTGACCATTTCTACAACTAAGAAAAACTACAATTTGCAAATTTTAAGTATGCAGATTTCACTAGCATTCTAGCAACACAGACTCACATTTGTAGGCCATTGTTCCATGGAGAACCATGTTACGTGGAGAACCGTGGAGAACCGTGGAGAACCACTTAAAATGCATTAAAATTGCTTTATATATAAGGACCCCGCCAAGGGTACCTTCACAAAAAATGCTTAAAATAATTGGCTCTATCCATAAAAAAAAAAAAAAAAAAAAAAAAAAAAAAAAACTTGTCGTGGAAATGCGAAGCATTTAAGACAGTAAACGGATGAGTTAGTTAGTCATGAGGGCCGAAGGCTCTCGACACACCCGTCAATCGTCTATTGCCTTTACCATTGATTGCCATTCCTTACAACTTTAGAATGATAAAGGCGCGAAGCGCCGTACAAGAAGGTGCGAAGCACCGTTAACCAGTGAAATCCACTGCCACGTCATCACGTGAACAGTGAATTTTTTTTTCTTTTTTTTTCTTTGACAAATGGATAGAGGGTAGAATTATAAGACTTTTTTGTAAAGGGGCCCCGCCATGGGCCTTATATAAAGGACAATTTTAATGCATTTTAAGTGGTTCTCCACGGTTCTCCACGTAAGATGGTTCTCCATAGAGTGGGACTCCACATTTGTATGCTATATTTACCTAAAATCATATTCTGTTAATTTGGATATTCAGATGGCTTGATATTTTTTCCCAAATTTTATGTTCAAAGTAACTCATGTGTTAAATGTATGCACAATCAATGTACATGTCAATCTCGCAACAATAAACCAATACTATGTCCATCTATTAGGCATACATTCAATTGCATATATTGATCATAATTTAAATCAAGGTGTAGAATATGAAAAATAAATAAATGATGAATCGAATTTACCTTCTGTTTAGCCCGACTAGTACCGGATTGTGACAATGCAATCAAAGGAGGAATAGCCCCTTCCCTCGCCACCATTGTCCGATACACTGCACTATCCTCACACAACTTCAACAAAATCGCAGCCGCAATCTCCTTCTGCCTCTGCGATCCAACCTCCACAATCTCAACCAAAACCGGAATTCCCCCTTCCTCCACAACCGCAACCCTAGCCTCCGCCACACTCACCAACAAACTCAACACGAACCCCGACTTATCCACCATATTCGACCCGAAATCCGCCATCAATTCCACCAACGGCTTCATAATCCCCGCCTCAACCGCTCTAATCTTATTCTCCTTAACCGAACACAACGAATACAAAGCAGTCGACGCATCCTTCTTCCCTCTTAAGTTTCCTGTTTCAAGTAGGTTAACTAACATTTCAACCGCTCCAGACCGTCCGATCGCAACCTTATTCTCCTCAACTTGCGATAATCGCAACAAAGCACAAGCAGCGTTCTCTTTTGCAGTCGAATTCCCGGTCCTCAAAGCCTTAACTAACGGTTTTATCGCTCCAGCCGATGCAATCAGCTCCTTATTTTCATCACACAACGACAAATTCAATATCGTAGTCACACCGTATTCCTGTAACTGCAAATCGGAGGACAAAATCAACGAAATCAACGGCCTGATCGCGCCTGCTCTAGCAATTTTAATCCTATTCTCCGGTTTATTCTTGGCTAACAGCCTCAACTCCATAGCAGCTAGTTTCTGATCATCGACACAGCTGGAGTCGAGATCAGAAACTAGCTGTTCGATCACATCATCCGCGTTCATCGTAGCGCATGATGTGATCAGTCTTCGACTAGTTGTACTTGTCGAAGTAGAGGAGAACTCACCGGAGCGATCGCTGTTGCAATCACTAAACGCTGCAGAAGAGTCGTTGATGCTGAGAGAGTTAAAAGTTCTACCTAGATAGGTGAAGTTCGTTTGGATATCAGCTTCCATTTTTTCCGATTAACCGGAGGATTTGGGAGTTGTGTGTATAGGTGTGTGTAGAGGTTGGAGAGGAGAATGAGGTTTGGGAAAGGAAAGAAGATGATGATGAGGAACACGTGGAAGAAGAGAGTATCTGAGTTGGAAACTTCGAGGGGAAGAGCACGTGAAAAAGATAGTTTTATTTTTGTTGTCTGTTCATTTATTGTGCTGGGTTTGTTGGCTTAAGGTCCACCATCCATTTTCATCATGGACTCCACGATTTTTATTTTCCGATTTTTTCCGTTCTCCGTCTCATAAATCGATTTTAGTGGAACGGATAGAGTATTTATTTGATTCACCGTAATTTTTTTATAAAATTATTTATTGATAAATTTAATGATAATGTATTTCTCGTTAAAATGTGACTGGTACGTTGTTGCTGTTGGATCGAGTAAAGAAAAATAATTTTGATTGTACAGTATTTATTAATTTTAGTACGTAGTACATGAAAAATGAAACGAATTTGTAAGTTTTATGTAGGATAGATAGGGCACCAATTGAGGGACTACAGGTTAGAGCAAATCCAATGTATAGCTATACTTAGTCCTATAGCTATAATATAATATAGAACTAAGTTTGCAAAATCACCATTCCAATGCATAGCTATATTTAGTTCTACAATAGCATAAATGAATAGTTGATCCTATATTTAGGACTAAAAATGGCTATAGCCATCCTTGCCACATCATCTCCAACCAACCACTTAATTTTATTCATTATCAAAAAATGTTAAAATGCACTTTAAATGCTAGTTTGAATGTAGTTGCTCCTATTTTAGAACTATGCATTGGAGCATTAGTTGTATTTTAAGACCAAAAACTACTTTTTGGTCTCAAATTATAACAATAGCTATAACCATTTTAGCTTTAGCATTGAACTTGCTCTTAACAAAGCACGACTGCACGAGTACTTGTCTTTAATCATAGGAAAATGCTAGATACCCCAAATTGGATCCCAATTTTTTTTCCAAATTACACATGTCATTATCTGAATGGTTATAATTATAATGGGCCCGCCAGGATCATATAAATCTCACCAATTAAAATCCTCCATACATCCAACTCATCAATGCCACATCATTTGGAAGCATTTTTTGTGTACCAATTTGAGGTACCTAGCATTACTCTTAATCATATTCGATAAATTTTGAATGCACCTTCCCCTATTATTCAAACTAGCTTTGTAGCCCGTGCAAGGCACGGGCATATGCTCTAGATTACAAATATTTATGAATTATTCGTAATCACGTAGGATTGATTTGTTGATATCTTCGATTGTTCATATCTTTGTAGCAATTGTTCTGAGTAAATAGAATTTATGCAATACCCGATCGTGACATGCAAATTATAATTCTGATTAAATTAAATCTATTTTATATTTTACGCTATGTTTTGTTTTGTTAAAATAAACTTGAACGATATGTAATAAATTGGTCAATGTTAAGATCAAAACCGTACTTCGAAATATAAATATATAGAGTTAACATGGATGGATACAGAGATACATTCAAGTATTAATTACATAATAATAAATGCATATTAGTTCATATCAGTTATTATTATATGTAATAAATATGTTAGTGTTGCAATACCTAAATAGCCTCCGGAAATATAACATAGATATAATTAGTAGAGGTAAATATGACTTTTTATATGAATAAATTTGCTCATGGAACCCCCCCATTTGCTCTATATATATATATATATATATATATATATATATATATATATATATTTGTTATATTGTTTTATGCGTTTACGTATTAAACATGTGATTGATGAGTTTTACGATAGTTAATGTTAATACAAGTTTGTATTATACTTACATACGCATGAAGGTTTTTTTTTGTATTGGGATATTTTTTGTAATATTTAATTCATAAATAATTAAAGTGATCTAAAATGATTAATAATATATGGTATATGTTAGTGAATATTATAGTACATTATAACATATCCACATAAATTTATATATGTATTTATGTTTGTACAAGTTTATGTATGTATAATTATGCAGTAATTAATATATTACAAATAATGAAATATTAATAGATTATACAACATAAATGTATGTATGTATGTATGTATGTATGTATGTATGTATGCTATATAGTATGTATGTATGTATATATGTATATAATATTATAGTAGATCATTATATATGCACATAAATTTATATATGTATGTATTTATGTTTGTACATGTGTATGTATGTATAAATATGCATATTAATTATACAACAATTAATAGATTACAAATAATGAAATATTAATAGATTGTACAACATAAATGTACGTATGCATGTACGTATGCATGCATGTACGTATGCATGTATAATTAATAGTTATGTTGTATGTATATATGTATGTATGTATGTATGTATGTATGTATGTATATATGTATGTATGTATGTACGTACGTATGCATGTATAATTAAAAATTATCTACAAATATACATTATAATTAATAATTATACATTATCTGAGTTAAGCCAACTGAGATTTATCTACAAATTAATACATATAAACAAAAATATATAGTATGTGTATGTATATAATATTATAGTACATTGTTATACCACAAAAATTTATATATGTATGTATTTATGTTTGTACATGTGTATGTATGTATAAATATGCATATTAATTATACAACAATTAATAAATTACAAATAATGAAATATTAATAGATTATACAATATAAATGTATGGATGGATGTATGTATGCATGCATGCATGCATGCATGCATGCATGCATGCATGCATGTATGTATGTATGTATGTTATATAGTATGTATGCATGTATGTATGTATATAATATTATAGTATATTATTATATATATATCCACATAAATTTATATATGTATGTATTTATGTTTGTACATGTGTTTGTATATATAAATATGCATATTAATTATACAACAATTAATATATTACAAATAATGAAATATTAATAGATTATACAACATAAATGTATGTATGTATGTATGTATGTATGTATGTATGTATGTATGTATGTATGTATGTATATAGTACTTATACATGTATAATTAATAATTATGTATGTATGTATGTATGTATGTATGTATGTATGTACATATGCATGTATAATTATTTATGTTTATGTATGTATAATTAATAATTATGTATGTAGTGTATGTATGTATGTATGTACGTATACATGTATAATTATTTATGTATGTGTAGTATAATTAATAATTATGTATGTATGTATATATGTGTTTATGTATGTAGATAATGATTTTTAATATAAGCTCAAATGCTCACATAGCTCAATTGGTTATGTTGTTTAATTTAGTATTGTAAGGTCATGGGTTCGAACCCCTTGAATAACAATATTTTTACAAATATTTAGAGTGAGGTTCGGAGGGTCCGAGCCTATGAATAAATTTGCTCAGGGAAACCCCCTGTTGGTGTATTAACGTGACTCACTAAATAGGTGGGCCGTAATTGTAGCATGAGATTGACCTACTTTAAATTTGAGTACCATTATATTTTTTCTTAAGATTAGATTAGATCATGAACACTCGACGACGATTAAAAAGCTTAGTGACAAGTGTTTAATAATTCATGGATTCGATCATCTAACAATTTTCAAAAAATTGATAAACGTTTGTTCCTTATCATCACAAATGCAGGAATTGTTATTCTAGATCATAATTCACGCAAAATACAAATAAAGAAAATGTATTTAATTAATCACTAATTTAGTATTGAAAAATTAATCACACATAATACTCCAAACTAGCAACATTTGACGAAAAGAAAATAGTCAGTATTGGGTAGGAAAACAAAATTGATGGAGACATTAGAGGCAAACTCTATTTTACAGATCAGGCATGTTTTCATGCAGTTTGCTCCGATGAGCAAGTAGAGGGCGATAAAAATGTAGAAAGATTGATCGTAGTTGTAGCATAAGATCGAATTATCAAAGATTTTGGGTACAATAATAATAATAAAGATAAAAGCAATAAGCCAACAAAGGATTGCGATGGTTGAGTTCTTGGTTTCTCTAAAAGAGGTCAAGAGTTCGACACTTGACGTGTGTGTGAGTTCAACTAACAAAAAAAAGATAAAAGCAATATGCAAAGAAAATAACAACTAAAACATGGTGAGAAGAAAACTAGGCAATGTTTCCATAACTGCACTACTATGGGAGCTCTCAGTGTACCTGTGTACCTATGACGATACGGCCTCAATTTTTTTAATGATTCCAATAACAGATTTGGGAAAGACTATAATATTCTTGACAGAATCTTAACACTAGCAGAAGTACCAGGAGACCAACATGGATAATATTGACTACACAAAAGAAATTCCAAATAACTACAGTTGTAGAAAAGACAAGAAATATTGCAACCACAAATGTATCTTGTTTGACAGGGGATTGGTGAGCAAGTCTGCAATTTGAGCATGAGATGGAACATACTGAGTGACTATCTATCGTGAAAAAATTTTATCCGTCACATAGTGACAATCAATTTCTATGTGTTTGGTACTCTCGTAAAGGATTGGATTTGCAACAATAGACAAGGTTGCCTCTCAGTTGAGTAGAGTAGGTGCTAAATCAGTAATTCCCATATCCTTATCAGTGTGACCAACCAAGTTATTTCACAAGATGTGAGATCCATTGCTCTATATTCTGCCTCAGCAGATGATCTAGACATCACTGATTGCTTCTTTGTTTTCCAAGAAATAGGTGAGCTACCCAGAATTATGCAAAATTCAGTTGTAGACTTCCTTGTGGTTGGGCATCTAGCCCAATCACTATCACAGTAGGCTATTAGTTGGGCAACAGAGGATGGGCATAAAGTATGCCTTGATAATGGTTGCCCTTCAAATACCTTAAGATTCTTTTAAATTATGCACAGGAAAAGCTAAATCTGGCCTGGTGATGGTGAGGTAAATAAGTTTTCCTGTGAGCCTCTGAAATATGTGTGGATTTGGCAAGAGATCTTCTTTAACTACTGTCATCTTGATGTGAGTGTCCATCAGTAGTTTCAAGGGTGTAGCTTTCAACATGCCATTTATGTAACGCCCCTAAATCCGAGGTCAGGGATTCAGGTCGTCACATCACCTTCCACCCATGTCATACCTGTATTAACTTTACAACTCAACAATACACCAATCCAGACCTCAATCTTTCACACTTACAAGTAAGAGCCTCAGAAACGATGATTAGAGTAACACTAAATATTACCATTCATCTTTATAATCCAGAATCTTAAAAAACTTCACTTATACAAACTGCACCTGAAGGCAAGTCTTGCTAATGACAATTGAAACCTATCAGACTTACTTTGTAGTATTTATCCGAAACTGCATCATTCCAGGGGTAACTCTTCTACTGGTACGGAGTTAACCAACCCAATTCTTCTCTTTCTAAAAGGTTTTTATAAAGCAAGAATGAGCTACATAATGCTTAGCAAGTTTTCCGTTTTGAGAAATAATATAATTTGTCTCGAAAAAGATTTTTCCAAAAGTATGAACATATATCTCTTGATATCAAAATATAACTCGACAAGATACATGTCCGAGTTCTGAATAAATACTCGTACTCAGTATGAAGTTTTTAAGAAAATGTTATCATATGAACAAATTAAGTTCATAATAACAATAATAACCTTCATATCGTAGCAAAATAATATATACTATAATTTTGATAACCTTTTAGAAAGCTTTTCAAAATACGCAGTTCAATATGTTGCTACGATAGTTGCTTTTCATCATACGAAAACTGAACCATTTATAAGGTTCCAATACTTCTCAAGTTTGAAAATATATACATATATGTATATCATTTTCGTCAAAACACCCTACAATTTAAGATGATGTACCTCAGCAATATAATAATAGTATTGTAAAAATACTTTCACCTCGTTTGAAAACTGAGTAGCATACTATAAATTCGGCTTTTAAAAGCATTTACTTCCCCTGAGTCATTTCAAAACAGGAACGTTTGGATAAATATCTTTTCTTGATAAGTTCAACACTGACAACACTATCGGTACTGGAGCACCCGAGCTTCCAGTACAGTATAGCAGCACAATTCCAATTGGAAGGATGAGACTATCCTGGAGTACCCCGATACAAAGTGATCAGCCAATGTATCGTACAAAACACTTCGCTACTAGTAGACGGGTGACGTACCTACTACGGAGGCCGTGGCCCGACCAACTATGGGTCTTATAATTGACTTGCCTACCTGCAAGTTTCTTCATCCAGTGCATATACCCTGATGGACAGGACACTTGCTAGCTCTTACACTTCGGTATATGCACTTCCGGATGGGCCTGCGACTTGCAAGTCGCTTCCCACCCAAACATCCACTAGTCCCAGAGTCAATAAACCAGCTTTGATACCCTTTTTAAAATCTTTACTTCCGGAAGAAAATAAGGAAGTAAGTTCATCTCACGAACAGATCTTCGTCAACTGATTTTCTTTACTCAGGGAATTCTTTCAAACTTTACTTGGGAGTTATTCGGAGTTTTCTTAAGGATTTTTAAAACCTGACCCTCCTGGTAAGGCATGGCTATTGAACTGATTACGCTTTAGTTTGTAGCGAAGGGATAAAACATTTTAATCGCTCCCAAAACTTTGGGTTCCCAAGTTTTGATAAGTTCGCAAGCCATTGGGGTGGTATTTACGAAGTATATATAATTATAAAAAAATAGTTGAGAACCCCTGCTATTTTTAAATATTTTAATAATTATAATGTGTGGTGGGTTTCAAGGTGACAAGTTTTGATGGTCCGAAATCTCTTTACAAAACAGAACATGTCACAAAGATTTCCAACATCCTTTTTCATCAATTTAACTTTCAAGATCTCTTGTTATACTTTAATACAACCACCAAAATCACCAAGATCCTTACCCTTAACATATACAAGACTACATAATCTAAGAACACATGGCTTACAACATAATAACAAACAACAATTCTCAAGATCTCATCACCAAAGGCCCAAAACACCAAGAACTACACTATTACTTATAGATCTTGAAATATAAACCATAAACTTGACATGAACTAAGAGTGGAGGGATCTTATACCTTTCTTGAATCCTCAAAAATACTAACAAGAGCTTTTAAGCCTTATGGAAGCCTTGATCTATGTTTATCATCTTCAAACTTGCAAAGGAATTCAAGAAACAAGTTAGATTTTCGGAATCAGCATTACCACTCTTGAACGAACTGGTAAAACGAGGGCCTTACCTTGATTTTGTGGATGAGGCTCTTGAAGAAGAGTTGTAGAGCATCTCAATACCTTTCCAACAAGCTATAGAACACAAAATTGGAGTAAGAAATGAAGGACATGTGGATGTTTGAAGACACTGTTGCTGTTTTGGCCGAAAATGGAGGGGGAGAGCTTTTGCTATCTTTTGGTAAATGTTAAAGTGATAATACAAATTTGTTTGTGTGGTTTTTGTCAAGGTTTGCAGCTGGTTTCTTTTGTTAAAGGCTAGGATATAGTAGGCTTTTTAGATTTTCACTAGTACAGAATACACCTATAGCGTCGCCACCTATAGCATCGGTTGTTGACCTATAGCGTCGCCACTTTACCTATTGCGTCGGTTGTTTGCAGTAACCGACGCCTTAGGTCATCTGCGAGAAGCTATTGCGTCGGTTGTTTGCATTAACCGACGCTATAGGTATAACCTATAACATCGCCCTTTTAAGGGGCGACGCTATAGGCTATACCCAGAAGCTATTGCGTCGGTTGTTTGCATTAACCGACGCTATAAGTATAGCCTATAGCATCGCCCCCTAAAATGCCGACGCTATAGGTTAATGTTTTTTTTAAAAAAGAGCCTATAGCGTCGCCTATTCAAATGACCGACGCTATAGGTCAATTTTTTTAAAAAAAATAATTTTTTCAAAAGTGGAATTTCACCATTACAAAATATAATCCAAGAACACCAAACAAGTCTAAACACAATTTTAATCCCATTACAAAATAAACCATTCAATACAACCAAAATATTAACTAGTTTTACTCATTAATGTTACCCTACTTTCAATAATTTTCTAATTTTTTTTATTTTCCCCCATTTTTAAACTAGTTTGTCAAAGAAATCAAAAAATTAAATAAAAATAGGAAAAATGCCAATTTCTGAAAATAAATTCATACACAACAAATTAGTGATACTGACAATTTGTATGATTAATTTTACCCTACTTTCCCTAATTTTCCATTTTTTTTATTTTTTCCCATTTTTAACTAGTTTGTAAAAGAAATCAAAAAATTAAATAAAAATAGGAAAAATGACAATTTTTGAAAATAAATTCATACACACCAAAGTAGTCATACTCATTATTTGTGTGATGAATGTTACCTTATTTTCACTAATTTTCCATTTTTTTTATTTTTTCCCCATTTTTAACTAGTTTGTAAAAGAAATCAAAAAATTAAATAAAAATAGGAAAAATGACAATTTTTGAAAATAAATTCATACACACCAAAGTAGTCATACTCACTATTTTTGTGATGAATTTTAACATACTTTCACTAATTTTCCATTTTTTTTATTTTTTCCCCATTTTTAACTAGTTTGTAAAATAAATCAAAAAAATACATAAAAATATGAAAAATGACAATTTTTGAACATAAATTCATACACACCAAAGTAGTCATACTCACTATTTGTATGATGAATGTTACCTTATTTTCACTAATTTTAGCATACAGCTAATTTAAATCTTTACGTTTTGAAAATAATATCGAGATTTTTCCTCAGCTTTATATATTTATTTTAAAAATTACAAAAACTTTAAAAATTTTATATCATATAATTATACTCTATCCGAAAATTAGTGTGAATAATCGACTCAATTACGCAAAAATCGAATAAATAATCGAATAATCGACTAATAATGATTTGAAAAAAAGCCAAATTATATACAAATTATACGTTATTTTATATTATACCATTCTATTAAAAAAATTTAAATCAAATAATATTATCAATTTTTTATTTAAATGTTAATCAAATAATACTAAAATTAAGAATCTACATAATTATTGGGCCAAATTATTGGCGGGCTCCCAAAAATAAAGCCGGCTTTCAAAATATTGGACAAAACAAGCGGGACTACTAAAATTAACGAGGGGCGGGACAATAATTGATTGAAACATAAAACCTAACCACACATAATAACCCCTCCCCCTCCCTCACCTCCCTCTCTCGCCTCACCACCGCCTCCCTCAACCATCGGCATCACCACCCCACGCCGGTTTTTCCACTAGTACTTCAACACACACCAACTCCCTCCCCTGTTCTCTCACTCTCTCCCTCTTCTCTCTCCTTTCGCCGCCAATCCCCTCCCCTGTTTATCTCTCTTCTTCTCACAACACCAGTACTTCAACATCCTTTATCTCTCCGTTTTCTTTTCAATTCATACACACATCCACAAACCCTTTTTGTTTACACTGATTTCAGTTTGTGAGTTCGCTGATTTCCGATTAAAATTATGTCACCGAGTTTAGTGAGTTTTATGCGAGTAGCTGAGTCGAGTTTAATGTTTCGTGTTTTGGTTTTTGCTGTCCTGAGTTCTGGTTTGTTTCGATTTGTAAGAATTTTTGTTTAATTTATTGGTTCCAGAAGATTTGGTTTTGTCGAGTTCAGTATTGGTATTTGGTTCCAGAACATGCGTCTCTGTTGGTTTACTAATCATGTTGCTAAAATGTGTAGGTATGACGAAAGGGTGAGGGACCTCTTGGACTTCAGTATCTACTTAGATATCGGCATTGAGGGTGAGGTAGATTTGGTTTTATGGTTGATTTTTGATAAGTGGAGTTTATATCCACTTGGAACATTCTAAATCGGCTTAAATTGATTGTCTTGGGCTCAAGTTTCTTGTAGTTTTGATGTGTTTTGTTTAGTTGTGCAGATTTACAAGGATGTTGATTATGGTGGATGTTTTTGTCGTTTTTGGAGATTTAATTTATTAAAATTCGGATTTATTGGGCTGCACACGTGAGATTCACTGTTTGGGCCATATCTTGAGTTCTAAAAGTCAGTTTTGGGCGATCTTACTGTCCACGCGAAGATAACGGAATTCTCTATCATTCTAAAGTGGTCCAGAGGCCAAATTGCAGCTGGAACGTTCCAGAATTACTGATGAAAAGACAGCTGCGAATTTTCCCTTTAAATCAGAATCAGTTTAGGAAACGTACTTCTATTATAATTCTGATTTGGTATTTTCTTGTTGGGCAAGATGTCTAGAGCCTATATAAACACATCCAACCCTTGTAATTTAATCATTAAGATCATTATCATCATTAGGAGTAGAACCATTACATATCAATTACTTATATTTATTTGTATTTTTTCATACTTTGTTTATTATCATGGTTTCATCAGATCCCATGATGACGAGAGGTTCAATTATGAACTAATCGTTGTCATGGGATTCTAACGGATTTATTTATGGAGCTTTAGTATCTTGATGCTTTACAGATCTGTGTGTGATGTATATATGATATCCTCGTATGGTTGTGCTTCTTGAATTTAGATGCGTAGCTTACATCTAATTTGTTAATCTCTTGTGAAGCGAGAGTGGATCTTGAGATTTAGAACTTGCCATGCTAGCACAGGATAGGTTGATGTTTTAACATCATGATTTGTGGCGTAAATAGAGATATTATGCTGCCCTATGTGATCAATGTGGATAACTTGTTCTTCAACCGTTATGTTTTCAAATTCTATAGAGATATAGGGTCTAAGCATAAATGGTGTCTATTCATCTTCTATCTCTTTTGTGGATGTATGTTTAGTTTGGTATTCATATACTGAGAAATAGCGTTTACTTGTTTCGTGTTATTCGATCAGATATCATAACCATTGCATATAGTGATTAAAGGCGTCAGATCTAAGCGAAGTATTTAATGAAGTTAGGATTCCATGGTTTTTCTTGCAGAAGTAATTAGATTTCAATTCTTGTTAGTTAGTTAATTTGTAGTTTTGTTAATTTGCTTTTTAGTTAATTTAGATAGTTAAAACCCATATTTGTTATTTGTCTTAGCAGTGCATAATAACCATACACTGTTGCATAGGTGCATTTACTGAATTAAAACCATAACCAGATCTCTGTGGGAACGAACTTGACTTATATCTGTATTACTTGTGACCACGTACGCTTGCGTGATTTAGTACAAACAAGTTTTTGGCGCCGCTGCCGGGGATCATCGGTGTTTTATTTTTGGGTTATGTGCTTGTCAATAGTGGTCGTTAGAGTTCACTGACTCGGATTGTTCTTATATAGTTGTTTAGTTTTATGTGTTGCAGGTAGCAATGGGAGAACCAGCAGCAGTAGCGAAAGCATTAATGTATTATTCTCAACCAAAGATCAAGGACATCCAATTTAGCATTGTCAGGCCAGCTATTGCAGCTAATACTTTCGAAATCAAGCCTAGCATAATTCAGATGGTGCAGAATTCGTTTCAGTTTGGGGGTGCTCCTACGGAGGATCCTAACATGCACATCCGAAATTTCATTGAGATTTGCGATACTTTCAAGATCAACGGGGTGTCAGAAGATGCTATCAAATTGAGACTTTTCCCATTCTCTTTGAGGGATAAAGCTAAGGGCTGGTTACACTCTCTACCAGCTTGTTCCATTACTACATGGGAGGATCTTGCTCAGAAATTTCTCACTAAATTTTTCCCCATGGCAAAGACCATAGCACTCAGGAACGCTATTACTCAATTTGCACAGCAATCTGAAGGATCTTTGTGCGAGGCTTGGGATCGATATAAGGAGATGCTAAGGAAGTGTCCACATCATGGGATCCCTGATTGGATGGTGATTAACTGTTTTTATAATGGCTTGGGTGCACAGTCAAGACCCATGCTAGATGCAGCATCAGGTGGAGCTCTATGGGCTAAAAGCTATACGGAAGCTTATGAGTTGATTGAGATGATGGCTGCGAATGAATACCAGAATTCAACTCAGAGATTATCACAAGGCAAATTAGCAGGAATTCTGGAAGTTAATACAGTCACAGCTCTAGCAGCTCAGCTAGAGGCACTTAATAAGAAATTGGATTTTATGTCAAAACATGGGGTGCCTCAAGTTGCTAGTGTTTGTGAGCTATGTGAGGGTGCACATGAGACGAGTCAATGTGCCATATCTTCTGAATCGGCACAGTTTGTGAGCAACTTCCAGCAACCTTCGCAACCAGCTACAGCCACCTATCATCCCAATTTTGGCTGGAGCAACAATCAAGATTTTCAGCAGCAACAGTTTCATGGGGATGATGGTCAATCTTCGATTGAAAAATCTGAATTGGATGAATTGAGGTTGATAATTGAAAGTCAGGAGGTATCTCTCAAGACATTGGAGAATCAGTTTGGGCAAATTGCAAGTGCCTTTCTCAACGGACCGCAGGGAGTTCTTCTTAGTGACACAGAGGTGAATCCAGGAAAACGAGATGGCATGGAGCAGGTTAAGGCCATAACACTCAGATCTGGAAAAGTCACGAACGATCAAAATTCAGCAATTGAGGATGAAGAAGGAATTCATGATCAGGATCCTATAGAAAAAGAAGAAAATTCTGTTTTGTCAGAACCTGTGGTGGATAGTAATGAGGAGGATAGTGCAATTGAGTCTTTTACTGAGGAAGACACATTCCAAGAGGAGGTTAGCGTTCACAAGCCATGTGAGGAATTTGATCATGTTAGGATGGTGGAAGATTTGGAAAGGGCACTATTTGGGACCGACACTGTTGAGCTACAGAAATTTCAAGAATTGGTATGTGCGAACCAAGAGGTTGATGATCATGAGAAAGATGCAGGTCTTCTACTTGTCTCAGAGTATAAAGATGGAGGTAGCGCATTAGAGCCAATGGAGGAAGTTCTCTTTGAGGAACCAAAGGCTTCAGCAACTTACATTTACCCTCCTTCATTATATTCAAGCGAAGCCCGCGAGTGTGTGTTGTTCTACAAATTGACAGATTTTGGGTCGACAGATGAAGGCATTGGACTAGGACATAGTTGTTACATGAATAGGCCAAGCGAGGAGAAGTGGCAGAAAGTGTGCCGCCGTGATGACGATGAAGTATCGCGAAGAGATGATCAGGCAAATTATTATCATCCTTAATGGAGGCTTGGAAGTAACGTCAAGCTATTGACGTTAAAGAAGCGCTTCGTGGGAGGCAACCCACGCATTAGTGTAAAAGAAAAAAAAAATGAGTGTGGTGAAAAAAAAAATTGCACAAAAAAAAAAAAAAAAATCGACAGGAGGTTCACCGCGCTACGGCGCCAGGTCCGCGCCATGTCCTGGCAAAGTTTCTGTCCAGGTAGTTTATAAGAGTATACACGAGGGTGTGTTGTGTTATAAAAAAAAAAAAAAAATCGGAAAAGCAATTCAACACCAAGCCACGCGCCATGTCGCACTAAACCTTCTGTCCAATTGTTCATCCAGGTTTGTTTTGTTGTACGTGTATATATATATTACAAAATATTCATTCCTAAAAGGCTAAATCAATTCCAACCCCTTTTCTAATTATTTTCTCCACCTAAAATCCTAATTCTAGTATTATATTAATTCCAAATTATTCCCAATTCATCTCCTATTTCATATTTTTTTTATTTATTTTATTTTATTTTTTTTTTTTCCCAAATCTATATACTCGTCTATATATACACCTATATACACACAAATCCTACCCCATTCCAATTAATTTCAAGACTTCAAGATTCAAGTTTGGGGGATTTTTAATTGCAAGTTTCACCTCTCTGGTTCGTATTCGGGGTATATTTTTTCCTTTTATTTTGATATTACGAATTGTGTTCTTGCATTATTAGGGTTGTGTGTTCTTGTTTATATGGGGATATTTGTGAGTTCGAATTTTTTGTGGATTTTGGTGAATTTTGTGAGTTGGGTATTGATTCTTATGGCTCCTAAGCGTGGGAGAAGTGGTGCTAGTGTTGTGAAATTTTCGTCTCCCGCCTGATTCATCCGAGGATGAGGCATTGCAGGTATGTTTTCTGCTATCCCTTGTATTTACTTCCATTCAATGAGGACATTGAATATTTTAAGTTTGGGGGTGGTTTGAGGGATTAGTAAGTTGTTGTTGTATTATTTGTTCATGTAGGATTTCATGCTTTGCATATTAGTAGTAGTAAATTATGCATTTATGTTTGTGTTATCTACGTTTGTTTCTTATAGGACATTCTGTTTTTATTTTCATATATCATGTGAGTTTATAATAGATGCATTTGCACCCATGCTTGATAGGAATTTTGTGTTGTTGACGCTTTTGATTGAGAAGTGATATGCTTTGTTCTTGTGCACACACATACACTAGTAAGTTGAAGCTAGTAGACTTATTGAATGTTGTAAGTAATTAGAAGGACATGAATATGTGCAAGATGATTTAGTTTTCATGCTTTGAATACAAGTCGGTGCGTTAGAGAGATTTTTTTTGCTTGGGATTGAGTATGTTTTTTTCCACCAAGTGAGTTTTTGAGCCATATTGCATATTTGTTGCAATTTATTCGTTTGCTTGTGTGTCCACAGATTATTTGCATTGCTAGCAGTTGTTTGAGGTCTTTCTTGAAACGCATGACATTATTTGACGATTAAAATGATAAAGGCATTAGGAATAACCGTATATTTTCCCATATTACCATACCATATTTACATGATCAATTAGTTAACCCGTTGAGCTTAATCCTATTTTTTCGGTGACACACCACATTACTTGCCTAGACCTTTTTTTTGTATTGGCCTTACATTAGTTTGAACCCATATTGTCAAAGGCTAGTAGAGTGTTTAAGGGAGTAATAAGATGTGCAAGGAGGGGTATTGTTGGTCATAATTTTGGGGGAAATATTGAATATTGGGTTTGATTGTTTACTTGATAGTCGGCTTGTGTAATAAAGTTGTGGGATCATTGTTATTGTGTATATTATTGTTTGTGTTATATTTAGCTCTCGAAAAAAGAAAAAAAAATATGAAAAAAAAAGAAAGAAAAAAAAAGAAAAAGAAAAAAAGAAAGAAAAAAAAAAGAAAAAGAAAAAAAAAAGAAAAAAAAAATATATATTATGAGACCATGTTTGTGTTTGTTGTGATCCTACTTTAGTCGACTAGTCGAGTGTTGTTTTAGTAAAAATTATGTGGGGGGGAAAATAGGGTGTTGTGTATGATTTATTATGGTACTTACTAGCTTTTGACACTTCACCTGTTTTGGCTTATTTGACATACCTTGTCCCTAGCCCCGTTACAACCCAAATAAAGACCTTTTGATTATCGTCATTGATGTATGTTGTGTTAAGAGTTAGATTGATACCAAATGTCAAGCATGTTTATGATTTTGTTGGAATTGAGTGATACACTTACCCTTGTTCTTGAGTGAATATTCTTTGTGAGTGGATTGTGAGTGTTTGCTTGTTCTTGCGTATGAGATCCCGAGTGTTGTCTCAAAGATGTGCTCTTGTAGACTTAGCATGTTTACTAACTTATTCTTACACTTGACATGGGCTTGTGAGAACTTATGCATGTTCATTGAGTAGACTATGTGAATACTTGCACTTTCGACACCAAGACATTGCGTATTTACTTTGATTCTTAAGTTGATATGGCATGAGAGGATTTGAAGGTATGGTAGGATTTTAGTATTAGATTATTTACATTTTTCATGTTAGTTGCATTCATGCATTGCATTGCATTAGGTTAAATGGATTTTGTGGGTACATTCGCTATAGGCCCTCACGAGACCTTACTCGTCCACTAGGGCTGCCTAGGGGTTTAAAGGGCTTGTTGCATATGCCAAATGCAACCGTGATCACCTACGGAAGTGGTACTAGTTAGTTAGTTAGTTGTAATTGTTTATGCTTGAGGACAAGCATCGGTTTAAGTTTGGGGGTGTGATAAGTGGAGTTTATATCCACTTGGAACATTCTAAATCGGCTTAAATTGATTGTCTTGGGCTCAAGTTTCTTGTAGTTTTGATGTGTTTTGTTTAGTTGTGCAGATTTACAAGGATGTTGATTATGGTGGATGTTTTTGTCGTTTTTGGAGATTTAATTTATTAAAATTCGGATTTATTGGGCTGCACACGTGAGATTCACTGTTTGGGCCATATCTTGAGTTCTAGAAATCAGTTTTGGGCGATCTTACTGTCCACGCGAAGATAATGGAATTCTCTATCATTCTAAATTGGTCCAGAGGCCCAATTGCAGCTGGAACGTTCCAGAATTACTGAAGAAAAGACAGCTGCGAATTTTCCCTTTAAATCAGAATCAGTTTAGGAAACGTACTTCTATTATAATTCTGATTTGGTATTTTCTTGTTGGGCAAGATGTCTAGAGCCTATATAAACACATCCAACCCTTGTAATTTAATCATTAAGATCATTATCATCATTAGGAGTAGAACCATTACATATCAATTACTTATATTTATTTGTATTTTTTCATACTTTGTTTATTATCATGGTTTCATCAGATCCCATGATGACGAGAGGTTCAATTATGAACTAATCGTTGTCATGGGATTCTAACGGATTTATTTATGGAGCTTTAGTATCTTGATGCTTTACAGATCTGTGTGTGATGTATATATGATATCCTCGTATGGTTGTGCTTCTTGAATTTAGATGCGTAGCTTACATCTAATTTGTTAATCTCTTGTGAAGCGAGAGTGGATCTTGAGATTTAGAACTTGCCATGCTAGCACAGGATAGGTTGATGTTTTAACATCATGATTTGTGGCGTAAATAGAGATATTATGCTGCCCTATGTGATCAATGTGGATAACTTGTTCTTCAACCGTTATGTTTTCAAATTCTATAGAGATATAGGGTCTAAGCATAAATGGTGTCTATTCATCTTCTATCTCTTTTGTGGATGTATGTTTAGTTTGGTATTCATATACTGAGAAATAGCGTTTACTTGTTTCGTGTTATTCGATCAGATATCATAACCATTGCATATAGTGATTAAAGGCGTCAGATCTAAGCGAAGTATTTAATGAAGTTAGGATTCCATGGTTTTTCTTGCAGAAGTAATTAGATTTCAATTCTTGTTAGTTAGTTAATTTGTAGTTTTGTTAATTTGCTTTTTAGTTAATTTAGATAGTTAAAACCCATATTTGTTATTTGTCTTAGCAGTGCATAATAACCATACACTGTTGCATAGGTGCATTTACTGAATTAAAACCATAACCAGATCTCTGTGGGAACGAACTTGACTTATATCTGTATTACTTGTGACCACGTACGCTTGCGTGATTTAGTGCAAACAATTTTAGTTTGTTTGGTGGTTGGATTTGCAGAAATACCAAAATGGAATTTTGGATGGTTTTTTCTATGCCTTGTCTTATGTTGTTTCTATGCCTTGTTGCAACTGCACGCTATTCTCATGCTCAAAACATGCTCAAGAAAGCATTATGTGAACAAGGAAATTGATATTAACATCCTGATATGAAATGGAGTTAAATTGATTGCTTTGTGGGTTATGTTAATTGTTACAGATTCATTCGAGTGGGCTCTGTTATTCTGGCTCTTCATGATGCTAGTGATGTATTTCTTGAAGTTGGAAAGATGTCTAAATATGGAGGGGCAAAGAGACTTGCCAGCTTTTCATTTATCATGTTCGTCTTATCATGGATTTTGATTCGCCTTATTGACTATCCCTTTTGGATCCTCAGGAGTACAAGGTGAAATTTCCTTCTTATTGCTTTGCTCATCGTCTAATTTATTGCTTTGCTCTGCTAACATCAGAATCGTAGAGGTTATATAGGATATGCTATAAGAAGTACAGTGAATGAAGCAATTTAAATTGTCAACTTTTGTCATGGTCTGAATCTCTACCAATATATTTCATTACTTGAGTTTTAGGGGTGTTGATAGTTTATTAGGTATATAATTTGAAACTATCATACATCTTTGTGATTTTTACATGTCTTTCTGACCCACTATTTTATTTTCTATCAGCTATTATGTTCAAAAGATTAAAAGCGCAATGAACAATGTTGTTTGACCTTCTTATGGCAGTTATGAACTTCTCAAGGTTTTAGATAAAGAGAAGTACAGAATTGCCTACTATTACGTTTTTAATACTCTTCTCTTCTCCTTGTTTGTTCTTCACATTCACGTATATTGGTGGGTGTTAATGTTTAGAATTCTTGTTAAACAAATCAAGAATTATCAAGGTTAGGCAGATTTATTCTGGACGCATTTAACTTTACATTTGCTTCTATGCTCTACATTAACCAATAATTTCTTATGATTCCTGTGCAAATAAGAGAAGTTCATTTTCAAATTGAAAAGATTCTGAGTTTGTTTGTCATTTGATCCTGCATGTGGTGTCATGTCAAAATGCGTTCCTTTGATGATGCTAACCACCGAACTTATGTGGATTTGAAGGTGAGAATCCAGCATAGTAAGTTTTCATACATTTTTAAGCCCGGTTTAGGGTTGACATGTTATTGTTTTTAATACAAGGCATTGAGTTTGAGAATAGTCTTTAGTCTTTAGTTTGTATCATTATGGTAATTGAATTGTCTTGACTTGCAAACTTAATTAGTTATAATCCCTTGTTTCCTTAGATAATTTAATGTACAAATTGTAAACTATATATGTTTCTTTCTGTCATCATATCATATCCTATATTTGGATTTCAGTCTGACCAAGACTATATTTGGTTAAACAATGGTTTGTTTTGAAAAACTACTCTGTGTTTCAGAATGATGACTAGGAAAGCTCAACCTGATGCAACTGCACACTCAACTGGAGATGGAAGGGTATTCCTTAATGTTAATGTAATCTTTGTTGTATAATGCTTTTGTAGGTACTACTTGCAACGAATGCTGATGATTTAAGATTTGTCAAAGTAAGGGTAAGATCAGTGAGGATACCTCAAATCGGGGATAAATTTAGCTGTTGGCATGGTCAGAAAGGAACCGTTGGCAGCTACTCTGTTGTTTCAGCTTTTAAACTTTATAGAATAGATTTTAGACCAGTGTACCCAGCTTGTTTGGTTTCATGTCATACCTGTAATTGTAAATATGTCTGCAGCTTGTAATTTTGCATTCTGTAAGTGTAAATATGGAAGGCAGGAAATGAAGTTCAAACTCTTGTTTCTCACTGATGAATATTATTCTGAGAATTGCAATTTTTATATATATTTTTTAAAAAAATTGGCTTTATGAATATTGTTATGAGAATTGCAATTTTTACATATTTTTTTTTAAAAAATGACCTATAGCGTCGGTCATTTGAAAGGGCGACGCTATAGGCTTTTTTTTAAAAAACAATTAACCTATAGCGTCGGTCATTTGAAAGGGCGACGCTATAAGCTGTATCAATAGCGTCGACATTTTAATGGGCGACGCTATAAGCTATACCTATAGCGTCGGCATTTTAAAGGGACGACGCTATAAGATATACCTATAGCGTCGGCATTTTAAGGGGCGACACTATAAGCTATACCTATAGCGTCGGTCATTAAATGACCGACGCCTAAAGTAGACTTCAGCGTCGCCTGCATATACTACGCCAAACAACCGACGCTATAGGCCCAAAAAACCGACGCCTTAGGTACTTTTTGTACTAGTGTTTCTAGAATTCTTGACTAATCTTGATTACCTTTCCATGAAAACATGGAACTATGCCTTGTACCTTCTAGCTGGATACTAACTAAGTTGGTTTGCTTCCTAAGTGTCTAGTTTGCATGGCATTTATCTTGCATGGGCTTCTTTACTTGCCAACTTAACACTTTTTACGTAATTGCTTTCGTAATTACGATTAATATCCGAAACGTTTCGCGATGCAACTCTTTTTATTGTAATTCCTTACCATTGCAAACACTTGTAATTCGTTTAAATGGTGGAATTCGAAATCCATAATTTTCCCCTTCATAATATAATCCTCATATTCCTTATTATCTTGGAAAACGTGACCATTCGAAATAATGGGTTTCGTCGAAAACTAACGACTTTTACATACACTCATTTGCACATAAAGACGTAATATCAATTCGAAATCTTCATTTAATAATTCGTACATAGCGTGGTTGCAAAAGTTTTTTTTTCGTCCACCCATAAAATCACTATTCATCCAAGTTTCAAATATTCGCAAAAATTAGGGTTATTACACATAATCCTTATGGAGGTCTTGTATGTACTTTTTTTTAGAAACAAACAATCCATCTGTAGTCTTTGCAATTTCCAAGCGAAAGAAATAACTTGTTGGACCATTATCTTTCATGTGAAACTATTCACATAAAATTATCTTCAAATGACCAATTTGTGTTTCACAACTGCTAGTAATCAACAAGTCATCTACATAGATGAGAATCAGAGTGATCGAATCATCTTTTGTGAGAGTAAAAAGGCTTTAGTCTGCTTTGGACTGTTTAATCCTCCATCTTTCATAGTCATAGTGAGCTTATGAAACCACAACTTTGGAGCTTGCTTTAGGTGATAAAATGTCCTTTTGAGTTTACATACCAGATAAGCACAAGAATGTTGTATCTCCCCCTTAGATGCATTAATTCTACAACCATAACCATGATATCCTGCAGGCAGCTTCATGTAAACATCCTCCTCCAACTCTCCATGTAGGAATGCATTAGTTACATCCATCTGATAAGCATTTCACCCTTGCATTGATGTGACAGCTAGGAGTGACCTCACTGTTGACATTTTTGTCATAGAAGCGAAAGTCTCCAGTAATATATGCCATATACTTGTCTGCAACCCAAATTCACCAGCCTTGCTTTGTACCTTTCCACACTAGCTTCCATCTGGATTATACTTTGTTTTATACAGTCTCCTTACAACCAATGGCCTTTTTGTCAGGTGGCAATGTTGTGATTTCCCAAGTATTGTTCATTTCCAAAGCAACCAGCTCCTTGTTCATGGCTGCAATCTAGTGATCATGTTTGATTGCTTCTGAATAACTTTGAGGATCTGTAATCTTAGTGAGAGCATCTTGAAAGCAAGTGAATTCAATTTCTATGGTTTGTGGAATTGTAGAGACTATGACAGCAGCATTACTGGATGGTGTGTGCACAAAGTCTTGCAACCAAGTTGGAGTTTTGGTCTGTCTTGTAGATTTTCTAAGAACAGGTTATGGTGCTTGTCTTCCTCAGATTGAGCATTGATTTTGGTTCCTGTGAATAGCCTTGATCTTCCTCGCCAGGCATTAACTCTTCATCATGTTTGTTTAGCCAAAATTGCGGTATTCAAAGCTCTGTTTATGTTATTTGACAGAAGAGTTCCAGTAGTGCGTTCATCATACTAAGCTGATAATAATGATTTTAAGAGGAAAAATGAAAGGGAATCAAAAAAATGTTCCCAAAATTTTTTCCAAATGCTACATGTCTTTTCATCATTGGTTGATAAAATAATTAATGTGATGGACTCCGCGTTCATTCATGAATCCCCCAATTAAAATTTCTCATTTTGCCATCTCAACACTTACCACATCATTTTGAGAATATTTTTGGAGAGTTTTTTTTGGTTTCCTACCATTACTCAAGTAAGAGTGTTAAATAGTATTGATTTGAAGGAAAATTGAAGAGAAAATTTAGCATAATATTAAGATGGTAATTTGATTTAAAAGGAAAGTTTAAGTGAATAATAAGATGATAATATGATTGAAAAGAAATCTATACTATTATATAAAAGTCGAAACATTAAAAATTTTGGTACTTGTTTTTTGGTACGTAGTGAAGTTACTTGTTTACCCTTCATTAAAGAAAAATAAATACACCCAAAATAAATAATAACATAATATAATTAACCTCTAAAATAAATAATAACATAATATAATTAATGGTAATTAGTCGATTAACATAATAAAATTAATGTTAATTAGTCGATACTATTATATAAAAGCCGAAACATTAAAAGTTTTGGTACCTGTTTTTTGGTACTTCGTGAATTTACTTATTTACGCTTCATTATAAAGAAAAATAAATACACCTAAAATAAATAATAACATAATATAATTAACACCTAAAATAAATAATAACATAATATAATTAATGGTAATTAGTCGATTAACATAATAAAATTAATGTTAATTAGTCGATTGTCTTTTTCACATTAACATAATAAAATTAATGGCAATTAATCGATTGCCCTTTTCACATTTACTTTTAATTGAGAATATTACCTTTTATAAATACCTAAAAACATTAATCATATCATATCTTTCGATCATTAATATTTTCTTTCGAATTAGTCGATTAATATAATAAAATTAATGGTAATTAGTCGATTGCCTTTTTCACATTACTTTTAGTTGAAAATATTAGCTTTTATAAACACCTAAAAACATCAATCGTAATTAGTCTTTCGAATTAAAACACGTTACCTTTTAATTTAAAACAAATCTTACAATGATTAATATATGCCCGAAAGTATCACACCCTAATTTTCAAGAAAAATATAACACCTAAAATAAATAATAACATAATATAATTAATGGTAATTAGTCAATTGCCTTTTTCACATTTACTTTTAATTGAAGATATTACCTTTTATAAACACCTAAAAAGATCAAGCTTATCATATCTTTCAATCATTAATATTTTCTTTCTAATTAAAACATATTACCTTTTTAATTTACAACAAATCTTACCATCATTAATATATACTCGAAAATATCTGATGGGCTATGAAATATCTTCAAGCTATTAAATTAATTATAAGCTAAAATATTGCTTAAGAATAAAGTATTTTATTATCTCATAGTCCTTTAGAGGATCTCTCTTTACATCAAGTTGTATCCCTCCTCAAGTAAGGTGGTACAAGAATATTTATAGGGCATCCCTTGTGGGTCCCCCCTCTAACCACCTTTACTTGGAGGGTAAGTCATTATAACTTATTTACAAGTTTTGGGCTTCAAGGCCCACTAGGATGATTAAATACATTTTGGGCCTAACTACAAACTATGACTAATTGGGCTTAAATACCAACTACAATTATACATATTATTCTATCTAATATTCGTGGCCCAACATTTGTCCCCCTAGTATTTACAATATCTTTAGATTTGTTTGGTTTTGGTTTTTTTTTTTTCACGTGCGGGGTGTTGTCTATATATATCTATATTTTTTCAATTTTGCGTACAGTTTATTTTGGAGGCGACGGTTCAACTTTCAAGGTTTGCACTTAAGAGTCTTTAAGGCACTCTCTCCCGTCCCTAGAGGTAATAACTTGTTTTTACTTTATTGTTTTCCTTACAATTTCTGCCTCTTGTTTCTTGATCTTGCTATATTTCTTTTGAGAGAAGGCCGAACTTTGCTTGTCTTCATTTTCCGATTTGGGGTTTTTAATTATTTGTTAGTTATGTCGGATTCACTTACTTCTTCATCTTTTCATACGCTCTATCCTAAGAGTTTTGAGAAACTTCCAACTAAAGAAGAGTCTTTTGAATCTCTTATTAATTTAGATCATCTTGAGTTACCGGATACAGTGTCCGTTCAATCTTTAGGGTTTTTAAATGATAATGAGGAGCACGTCCATCATAATCCTCAACCGTTAAGTCCCACTACCGTTGCTTTGCGGGATGAGGTGGTTCGCAAGGCGAAGGAGGTTGGAGAAGTGGAGTTTGTGGGCAATCCTAGTTTAACTTATACCAGTACATACGCTGTTAATCCTGTTAACTGTAGTTCTTTGGGATCTTGGGTCGATTTGGATAATGGGTGGACATGTGTTGTCCCTAAACCTCAAGACCAAGTTTGGTTCATGCCGAAGTTCGGAATGCAAGGAATTCCGTTCGTGTATTTCGAATATGGATTGCCTTCCGATGCATCCTTTTCATCTGGCTGTCTACGAGGCTTTAGGCTGTGGTATAGTGCAATTGACCCCAAACTCTGTTGCGCAGATGAGCGGCTTCATTGCTCGATGTGCCGAATTAGATCGTATTCCCACTTTGCGGCTATTCTTTTCTATATATAGAATTAAGCATTCTCGGGGTCAAATTTATTTTGACAAGAGGTCGGGAAGGTCTAGTTTGGTAAATGTGAAATCTTCAAATTCTGGGTACCAAGGTAAATTTTTGTATTTTCACGGTCCCGACTGGAGCTCGTTAAACGGTGTGGGAAGATTTCTCGAGAGGCTATTGATAGTTTGCCTAATTTAGAGAAATACTGAGTTTTTGGATGGGTTTCAGGGTCAAAGCCCTTTGTATGACTTTAATCAGCTTAAGAATGCCAAGTTCTTGGAGGAGCATAATCGTAAAGCTTCCACTTTTGTCTCTTTCCCCTATCTATTACTTTTCTTGGTTTAATTAGTTTTGAGATCATGTTTTATACGTGTCGTTTATTTATATTATTTTTGTGTACTCATCACTTTATGACTTGTTTATTACAGTTGCAGGTGAATCCCTGAAGGCTATTTTTTCAAGTGGCTTGCTAGAGAAAATGGATCGTGCTTTGATGCTGTTGGCGAAACAGTCTTCTTCTGCTAGGGTCACCGGAGGGAATTCTTCCACGAGGCCGAGTGGGGTAGCTCCAAAGTTAATGACTCCTATCAATGTGGAGACCGATAGTGGAAGTGGGGCTGAGACTGAGTCTGTCACTTCTAAGGCCGCCGAGGATGTTAATCTTCGCGATCGGAAGCGTGGCCGAGATCGTGAAGGTAACACATCTCGTCGTATTGTTTTAAAAAGATGTGATGACTCTGGTCGAGATATGTTTGCACTAATACACGCAAGCGTACGTGGTCACAAATAATATATGAATAAGTCAAGTTCGTTCCCACAAAGATCTGGTAATGGTTTTAATTCAGTAGATGTACCTATCTAACAATGTATGATTATTATTCACTGCTAAGACAATTAACAAATTTGGGTTTTGATTATCTAAATTAACTAAGAAATAAATTAACAACTAAGAATTAATTATCTAATGAAAATTAAAATCGAATTACTTCTACAAGAGTAAACATGGGATCCTAACTTCATTAAATACTTCGCTTAGAGTTGATGCCTTTAATCAATGCATGTGATGGTTATGATATCTGATCAGACAACACGAAACAAGTAAACGCTACCTCTCAGTATACGAATACCAAACTAAACATACATCCATAAAAGAGATAGAAGATGAATAGACACCAATTATGCTTAGACCTTATATCTCTATAAGATTTGAAAACATAACGGTTTAAAAACAAGTTGTCTATTAAGATCACATAGGGCAGCATAATATCTCTATTTACGCTACAAATCATGCTGTTAAAACATCAACCTATCCTATGCTAGCATGACAAGTTCTAAATCCCAAGATCCACTCTCGTTTCACAAGAGATTAACAAATTAGATGTTTCATAAATCTTTAAAGCAATCAAACTACTAAGCTACATAGATAAATCCGTTAGAATCCCATGACAACGATTAGTTCATAATTGAACCGCTCGTCATCATGGGATCTGATGAAAGCATGATAAAAACAAAGTATGAAAAGATACAAATAAACCTAAGTAATTGATATGTAATCGTGATACAAATTACAATGGTACGATGTGTTTAAATAGGCTCTAGAAGTCTTGCCCAGCAAGGAAACTACCAAATCAGAATTAAAATAGAATACGTTTCCTAAACTGATTCTGTTTTAAAGGAAAATTCGTAAATGACTTTTATTCATTATTTCTGGGCCGTTCCAGTTGTGTTTGGACATCTGGACCACTTTAGAATGATAGAGAATCTCGTTATCTTCGCGTGGACAGTAAGATCGTCCAAAACGAACTTGTAGAACTCAAGATATGGCCCAAATAGTAAATCAGGATTTTCAGGACAAAATTTCGGAATTTCCAGAAGGGTTCCCGTGCTGCAGCGCGCTCTCCAGGCCGCAGCACACCCTGGTCACTATTCACTTTTGTAGAAAATCTTCTCCTCTTCGCGTGAGCTGTAAGATCATCAGAATCGGACTTGTAGAACTCCAGATATGGCCAAAACAGTGAAGACTGCGCAACCTACCCAGAAAATCCGAATTTTATACAATTTGCTCTTTTCTCCTCCGTTTTCTCTTCCGATTCTTATGTCACTTCCCATTATTCAGTTCTTAAGCGTGAATCCACCATGAAACATGCAAATGTATCTCCCCACTTCAAGATAGTAACCCTGCACCATTCTTGCTAAAAACGATTCAAAAACACGACATACTTGAGGCTAATTTAATCAATTTAAGCCGATATGGAACGCTCCAAGTGGATATAAAATCCACTTATCAAGATACCGTTTCTAAGGACCCAGTTATGAATGAGAAGGTCAAACTTCATCCCATCCTAAAGCCTGTTGAGCCTATTTCCTTAGTTCGTGTCGAGGTTTCTCCTAACCAACGTTGGACGGTCGGTCTTAACGCTCCTGTTCAGGTGTTCCAGGTCTTTGACCTTCCTCAGGACCTGAACTCCTATGTCGATAAGTCACGTGCTGAGATCGCAGGGCGATGTTTAACCCGAGGTGGCAGGGTACGTTACACACATACGTATTTAGATATTTATTCTTGTTACTATTCTTCCCGTATTATGTCATTATCTTTATTTGCTATTTACAGTTTTTGTCTAATTTGACACACATTGTGAACTCCTATAAAACTGATGTTGATCTTAAAATAAATGATGTAATCACTCGAGAGCTATCTGAAGCGAAGTTGGAGAAAATTGAAGCTGAAAAGCGAGCCTCTAAGGCAGAGAAAAGAGAGGTGGAAGTCGCGAAGAAAAATTTCAATGACAAGGCTAAGTTAATAGAGGAGGTTCGTGTGTCAAAGGATAAGGTGGCTTTGTTGAACGAAGAACTCGCAAAAGCTAGGGCTACATCTGACTTTGTTGAACGAAGAACTCGCAAAAGCTAGGGCTACATCTGATTCTGAGGAGAAGAAATGCATTGATCTTGAAAAAGAATTGGATCATGTTCGGGGTGAGTTGGAAGAAATTTGGGGACGATAATGTTGCTTTGAAGGCGGAGGTACTGTTAGGGCCCTTGGTGTTGGATATGGGTACTGTTACAGTCGTCTGGAGACTGCATGAATCGACCTTACAGGTCATTCTTTTGACGACTATTGTGCCGATCTCGCCAAGGCAATGCCCGAATCAGGTGTTGAAGGAGGAAACCAAAAGTCTGCTTGAAGGTGGGGTATGCCCCATTGTGATGTATCTTTTATTAATGTTAGGAATAATTCATGAGTTGTGATGTTAAGAATAGAATTTCACTTATACTTCTTGTATATCCTGATTTATAAAGGATTTAGCACTTTGTACAGGATATATGTATTAGACAGTGATCTGTAGAATTTAAGTCAGGAACAGTGCATCGAGGACTACATGTGAGGAACTAAGATCGAATCCTGATAGAACAAGTCAAGTACTGATGGGATTGTCAAATCCTGATGCAAGATGAAATCCTGATATCAGTCGTGTTACTGATGATGTCATATGGATGCTACAGAAACTGGCAAGTGCTATAAAACAGGATCTTTGTTTGAAGAACAAGCAAGAAGATATCATGAAGGAAAGAATTTTCTATTGATGGAAACTATCAACTGGACGGCAGAACATTGTCATGTATAGATTATCTTTCTGTTATTAGTTGATAGGAAGCATTATAAATACTCTCTATATATCATTGTAAAAAGTGTGGTCGTGCGAAGCAATTGTGAGTTGAGTGATTGAGTTTGTGTGCGTAGCTCTGTATAAGGTTTGTATTTGAAAGTTCGAAACAAATAGAAAGAGAGATTTATTTTGTCAGCAGCTGCTAAAGGTATTTGTACACCTTTGGTAGAGTTTGTATTTGATTTTTTGTAATACAAACAGAGTTTGATTTAACCTTTTCCTCTGAGCCTCGAGGGCCTCAACTCATCGTCAGACTCATTGAAGTCCTCATCATTTTCCTGAATTCCCTCATGAGGGTTTTGTCTTCTCATTTTCTCGAGGTGAAGACGGGCATCGGTCGTCAACACCTGTCTGCCCGAAGCTGTTGGGACCATGTACGGGTATCAACTCGAGCTCTCTTTCTACCTTGCTCTGCGACAGGGGATTCTTGGAAATCCTCTACCTCTTCATCATTTCCGTTATCAGAAAATAAACGACTCGATTGTAATGGTTGTCTTAAGGTGTCGTCGTCTTCACGGGGGATTGTTCTTATTTCCTCCTCCGTGAGACGTTGGACGACTGGTTCACCATCATAATCATCCATTTTTCGATGCAATCGTTGATAAAAGAGCCCGTTCTAGAGCCAAATGATGGGCTATGAAATATCTTCAAGCTATTAAATTAATTATAAGCTAAAATATTGCTTAAGAATAAAGTATTTTATTATCTCATAGTCCTTTAGAGGATCTCTCGTTACATCAAGTTGCATCCCTCCTCAAGTAAGGTGATATAAGAATATTTATAGGGGATTCCTTGTGGGTCCCCCGTCTAACCCGCTTTACTGGGAGGGTATGTCATTATAACTTATTTACAAGTTTTGGGCTTCAAGGCCCACTAGGGTGATTAAATACATTTTGGGCCTAACTACAAACTATGACTAATTGGACTTAAATACCAACTACAATTATACATATTATTCTATCTAATATTCGTGGCCCAACAATATCACACCATATTTTTCAATTATTAATAAAATATATTAAAAATCGTATATGTTTTTTATAATAAGGAAACATTAGTATAATCCGTAAACATGAGTATATTAAATTATATCAAATTAAAATTAAAAAATTATTAAAAATATTTATTATATAAAAACATAATTGTAATATTAAATAAAATTTATAACATAATACAAGAAATCCGTGCATTGCACGGGTTATAAGCTAGTTTTTGTAAAATATTAAGATGCAAATTTTACTTGAGAAAAAATTTAAAAGAACATGAAATAAACACGATGAGATATTTTAAATGATGAATTTATTTATTGGGGTACGGAATTCGGTTCTCGCTTATGATAATTAAAAAAATGATGCCGTACATATGCGAGTCATATCTTCCATCACTTATCTGGGTCCAAATCCTCTACACCATAGTTGGTGTGCCACCCTCTCTTCCACTTTTTTAATTGGCTGTTGATGCTGACTTGGATTCCACTACCACCATACTTTATATCAATACACTTTAGTCATTATTCTATCAATTTTTTTTCTTAAAATCATATAATAATTATTTTTATATAACTCAATCGTCAACCCTTCTCCTTTTCTCATTCATTGGTCTGCTCGTGTGCTTCTGGGTCATTGTTCACTGCTACTACTGATCATTGTTCACTGCCTGGGATATAAATAAGTTCATATATATATTTATTTTAATCTTTTGTTATGAATATGCTTATCCTTCTGCATTGTGTATATGAAATTGTTTAATTTTATAGGTTATTTGAACAACATGTCTTCCCTTGAATGGAATCAAGAAGAACCTACAACACCCACCAAAAACTTTATTAACGAAGCCTTAGATGACAGTACAATACCTAAAGTAGGAATGGAGTTTGAATCTGAAGAAGCAGCTTACAATTTTTATAATACTTATGCTGAAAATTCTGGTTTTAGCATCCGAAGGGGAAGAGTCCATAAATCTAATTCAAGGATAATACTAGATCGGTTATTTGTTTGTTCATGTGAAGGAACACGCCGGCCAGATAAAAGAGATGATGACGTGAAACAACATCGTCCTGAAACTAGATTTGGGTGTCTAGCAAAAATGAGTATTTCTTGTAGAAAAAATAAAATGTATCAAGTCACGCAATTTGTGTCTGAGCATACACATGTACTCATAAGTCCAAGTAAAAGCCATTTTCTGAGATCACATAAAAATCTATCAGATTCTCAAAAGATCGAGATTGACATGGCAGAAAGTTCAGGAATTGCACCCAAAGCTTGCATGAATCTAATGGCAAGGCAATTTTGTGGTCGTGAAAATGTTGGTTTTATTCCTGAAGATTATAGAAACTATTTGCGTACTAGACGCACAGTTGAGATGAAAGTTGGTGATACTGGAGGCGTCTTAGAATACTTACAAAAGATGCAGGGTGAAGATCCGAATTTCACTTATGCAATACAAGTAGACGCAGATGACTTGATTACCAATATTTTTTTGGGCTGATGCAAGGATGAAAGTTGATTATGATCATTTTGGTGACGTGGTATCATTCGATACAACATATAGAAGCAATAAAGAAGGTCGTCCACTCGCATTGTTTGTTGGAGTCAATCATCACAAGCAAACTATAATTTTTGGTGTTGCTTTATTGTATGATGAAACGATAAATACTTTTGAGTGGCTGTTTTATACTTTTGTAAATTCAATGTCAGGAAAGAAGCCTAAAACAATTTTGACAGACCAGGACGCAGCAATGGAGAAAGCATTATCCACTCAATGGCCAGAAACAAATCATCGACTTTGCGTATGGCATATGTATCAAAATGCGGCAAAACATCTCAGTAATGTGTTTGAGAAATTCAAAAATTTTGTTAGAGATTTTAGTAGTTGTGTCTATGATCATGACGAAGTTTTAGATTTTGTTGACGCATGGAATAAGTTGCTTGAAAAATATAACTTGGAGGAAAATGAATGGTTGAAGAAGTTGTACAAAAGCAAGGAGAAATGGGCATTAGTTTATGGACGAGACACGTTTTCTGCAAATATGAGTACTACACAACGGAGTGAAAGTATGAATAGCAAAGTGAAGGATTATATTAGTTATAAACATGATTTGTTACAATTCTTCAAGCATTTTCAAAGTTTGTTAGATGATCGACGATATGAAGAGTCAAAAGCTGATGCAAAATCTTCCATAAGTACGCCTGCTTTGCCTTATCCCTGTTGAAATTCTAAAACATGTTGCTACTGTTTATACATTGGAAGTATTCAAGATATTCTATGAAGAAATTTGGAAGACATGGAACTGCAGCGTGGAGGTTTATATAGAATAACTGAGACTATTGTGCAGACAAATCATCAATTATTATGGAATTCAAATACTCAGGATATACACATTGTAAGTAACTTAAAAATAATTAAATATGTTTTTAATAATTTTCTTAATTTAAGTTGAAATTATTATGCAATTAAGCTTTTTTATATAATTTTATGATTAATTTAATATTATTATGCAGGCAAGTCTTCTTCAAACAGTGTCCCAGCCCCAGCCCCAGCCCCGTGCCTATGATAGATTCATATATCAGCATAATTTCGGGCCATTTTAGTAGTAGTAGTCTGGGAAGATATTGTAATTGTTTTTTTATGTATGAACAATGAGCATATTTTATTTTGTTGTTTGTGAAGTTTGACTCGTTATAAAGAAAAAACATTTTATTGATTTGAAGCATTTTATTTTGTTTGTGAAGATTGAATTATATAAAATAATTATTATATGATTTTAAGAAAAAAAATTTGATAGAATAATGACTAAAATGTATTAAATGTATTGATATAAAGTATGGTGGTAGTGGAATCCAAGTCAGCATCAATAGCCAATTAAAAAAGTGGAAGAGGGGTGGCACACCAACTATGGTGTAGAGGATTTGGATCCCACTTATCTTCGTCTTTTGTATTGTCAAATTAATGTCGTCATTAATAGTAAGCTTGTGGTAAATTGACTGATATATTTGGAAGCAGAAAGCAATAATGGGGTCCTTCTATTCCATACAACAGCTCTGTTCTAAAAATCGGTGATTAATCACGATTAATCACCGATTAATCCCTGTTCCATGGGTTACCGAACTGATTAATAATCCGATTATTTGATTAATCATTCCGATTAATCCTCAAATACCCGATTAATCCCCGATTAATCCCTGGACAGTGCCTCTACCGATTAATTCCGATTCCCGCTTTTTACAACACTAACAACAGGTAATATTAGGAAACTTATTCTCTTACATAATTTAATAATAAACCTGCACAGGAATCTTCTTTTTACTTAAATCAGAATTATCTTTTTCTCCTGCATTAGGGTTAAATTAGTGTATTGCCCAGAGAAAGACAAAGCATGCAGCGAATTATGGAGAATAAAATTGTCGGAAAAGAACCAGACGTGATCAGAGTAGTTTCATGGTCTGAACTCTTTTCAGATCTATTAGAAGACATCATTGGTAGACTCTGTTTCGCTGATCAGGTTCGTTTTCTCGCAGTGTGCAAGTCCTGGCACAATTTGTATTGCATTAATAAATCTCATGCAGTTTGCAAGTCATTAGGGCTTAAAAACACATCATGGTTTGTTCGTGTTTTTCGTGGAAATCAAGAACTATTCAGCACGTTGCAATTCCATCTCTATGCACCATCCTATTCGATTGATGACCCGATTTCAGTTCACTCAATATCTTTAAGTGAATTAGGTGTTCCGATACTTTCATCTTCCTCCAGTACTATCAGGATCTTTTGCAAATATAGCTGGTCATTTATCTCCATTACTAAAAGAAGGGTTCATCCCTATTGTCATAGGTACTTCATATTATTCTCTCCTTTAACAAAAAAACTCAAACAGCTTCCTCCTTGCTTAAACTCTTCGGGATGGAATATTGAACACACATTTTCTTCGGACCCTGAATCTGCGGATTGTGTCTTCTTATTCTTGGATACATGGTCCTTTGATGACAAAGTCGTTGTAGCAACATGTCGCAGTGATGATAAAGAATGGACTGTTAGACGATTCAAAAAGGTTCAAAGTTTTAAGCATTGTGTGTGCGTGCCTATGTATGCTAGGGGAATTTTTTACATAGTTTCTCCCTATGGACAACTGGCAACTTATAACGTTACTGAGAACAAATTCAAGTTTGAGAGTTTATCAGTAGATGATAATTTATCTGAAAACTATACCCGTTTACGGAAGTGCATATTGGTTATGGTGAACGGGGAGCTCTTTTATATTTTTGGCAAAAACAAGAAGCCCTGTACAAAAAGGTATGATCTGTCTAAGAAAGTTTGGATTCCTGTGAGCAGCTTGAGAGATTCAGCAATTGTTAATGTCGACGAACCACATTCAGTTGCAAACATGATAGAATTTTTTCATTCCGGATGCCAAATTTCCTCGTTGGAGAGTTCTGATTTGGTTCCTGGATTTATTTTTCATTCAGGGAGTTTCAAACTCGGCCAAAGCAGACTTATTTTTTTGGTTTGATCATTTAGTGAAACAGAAACAATGCACGCCAATCAGGTAACTATTGAACCTTCATAGGCAAATTAGTTAGTCACTTGAATCTAAAAAAATGGTTTGGTATTCATACGTAGTTCTTCTGTCACTACACAATTCGTATTTTTTGTAGTTCCACATTTAAATTCTACTTAATTTTGGACTTCTTGGTATCAAAACCAGAAGCAAACCAATAAGATACCCAAATTTAGGAGATTGTTCAACTTGACCAGAGAATAAAATGTTCTACTCTTTTTGGTTGAAATTACTAAAATGAGATATGAAAAATATGTGGAATTGTGAAGGACTGAAATTCTGATTCTCTTTGCGGAAGATGTGATTCATAAAACGAATGAAGCAATTATTTTAAATTTGTGAGTTGATGTCTTGTTCGCATTGATAGAATTGAATGGGGCAAGTAATGAGAATCGTAGATATTTATTCATATAATATTATAAATTTCCTTATATTTTTTCTCAAATTCGATGTTTGCCGGACTCTAAAACTAGACTATATTATTACTGGACGATATTTGAATGAGCATTCTCGGACTGTGTGGCCTCATAACCACTATTCTGAAAACCATCATGCTAGTTAAGCAGTTAATGTGATACCTTTCTAATTACTATTTGGAACACTTTTAAATAATTATTGACATACAATTATACAAAAGTTGATTGTAGTTTTGATTATTTTCGCGCCATGTCCTGCTTAATCCCTATTTCTTTGCCTGATTCCGAAATTTTACCAGAAAATGCATAATTGTCTACTTTTCACAAAATTGTGGCATTACTCCGCCACCTACTGCCTAAACCCCGCTTAAGCGGCTACCTATCCTATCTTCTAGAACACTGCAAACTGCAAACTCATCAGATATGACACAAGCCTTTTAGACTCATTAGGAATTGAAAACAGAGATTCTAATTTACCGCAAGTCTCTCTAGGCGATATAGAGTCTTGCATTATTTAACGCTCTAAACACATTAATTTCATTAATTTCATCTTGATTGGACCGGAATTTGCAACTGTTAGATGATTTTTGTTTTCCTTGCAATTCTTCTTCCATCAGATTTGTTCCATAAGTTTAGAAAAATGAGTTTAATGTTGTTCTGCAGTTTCCTTTGTATATTTGTATGCTCAGCATATCGATCGCAGTTTTCTGGATTGGCCTTAGATTTTGGTTATTTTTCATTAGCATCTATGGTCTTTATTCTTCACCATTCTGATGCTGGCTTTTCTGCTTCTGCTTCTGAACACCAACTGTTTCTGTTTTTCTCCTTCTGAACATCCACTGTTTCTGCTTTTCTGCTTCTTTACAGTTAGAATGTCATTGCAGTGGCTTCTAAATCGATGCGAAGCATTTCAAGTCGGAATCAAATCTCAATGATAACAAATTTACTACAAGCATCAGCATTTTTCTAAACTCTGGTCCTGTCATCAAAACCCTTCCAATTTGATACACATGTTGTTGAGTCCCTTTAATTCTGCCCTGAAATAAATTAACATATATCATTGCTCCTCAAATCAAAATAGAGGTAAATTATGCATCCATGTCATTAGCAGATGGTCTTTTGGTTTTTATTCATCTTCACCAGACTCCGGACCTTTTGACGGCCATGTCTGCATTAGGCGCTATGCATCACTTTTTTTGAAATAAACGTACGTGCTTTTATTAAATTGAATCAATAATCAGAACATCAGAAATAAACTCCGGAGCGGTATCAACCCACTCGTGTACGCCTAACATAGAATGAGTATCCCTCGCTAATGAATGAGCTACTGCATTCGCAGACCTGTGAATAAATTCAACTAGCACTTCATCATAGTGCTTAAATAACTCAACACAACTTGACACAATCGAATGAAAATAAGTACGCCCTTGAACATTTTTGCATGCATCTGCTAACATCTTCGCATCTGTCTCAAAGACACACTTTCTGTATCCAAGCTCTTTTACCCATGAAAGAGCTTCCTTCAATGCAATAGCTTCAGCCTCCCGTGGTTGGTAAACTGCTGCAATTTTCTGGTTTCTAGCTCGGATAAAACCTCCATTCCAGTCTCGTATAATACTGCCCATACCAGTACACCCAAACTCCATAAACAAAGCAGCGTCAACATTAACTTTTATCCATCCTTGTTGTGGTGGCTGCCATTTTCTCGGACTTATGCTTGATACCACCTGGTGCTTCTGCCTCTCTACCCTACTCTGCCTCCACTCATACAACATATTCATTGTCGTTGCTTGAACACCAAACTCAGATGTACTGATCTTATCCCAGACCCACCAATTTCATCGTACTATAGTTTTTTTAGGGGTTACGCGAAATTTCTTCTTCTTGTTGTTAATACTGTTTATTTGAAAAAAAAATTACTGAAAATTTAAATTTAATATTTTATAATCTAACAAAACTGAAAAATACAAATAGATTATATATAGCTTTTAATAATATAATATTAGGAATTCATACAATTATTTATACATGTAAATTTTAGTCAAAGTTGGGTAAATTTGACCAAACAAAAAAGTAAAACCAGAATGCTAAACGGAATTTGAAACAATTCTCTGCTAATTTGACATGGAATCTAAAACTGAAGGAATACCTATATAATGCTCACTTCGGAGTTGAATAAGAGTATTGGCCATTCACGTACCTATTGAAGAGAGCAAACAAGAAGTTAAATCATGCAGCCAACTGAGGAAAAGAATTTAGTTGGCGAGAAAACAGATGTGATCAAAGCAGTCTCATGGTCCGAACTTTGTTCAGATTTATTGAGAGACATCATGGTCAGACTCAGTTTTCCTGATCGGGTTCGTTTTCGTGCAAGGACATACAAAATTCATTTTTTTGGTTAAAACCTCCTCGAGTGAAACATATCCAAACCCAGTCACACACATTCAGGAAAACTAAATTCACTTTTTTTGGATAAAACCTCCTCTCAGTGAAACAAAAACCATCACTACAAGAAATATGGGCTATTGCAAGCCCAATATATATTTGTGTTACATAAAGTGTTACAATAGACACAAAACTTGGTAGTTTATTGCAATATTTTTACAAATGTGACAATACATACGAAAAGTGTTGCAAGCAAAATGATCATTTTGAAATTTTAAAACAATTGCAATACTTTGTCCAAAACGTTACAATAGACGATACATTTTTAGTCACAATTGCAATACTTTGTCCAAAGCGTTACAATAGATGATACTTTATCTCAAAATTATAGGCGGGAACTTTATTTTTTTGCTGGGCGGGATAAAAGCCGGGTACCAAAATATTTCTTACATAAAATTAAAACTAAAGTACAATCCCAAAAACACATCTCATCTCTCTCGACCGCTGTCTCGACCTCACCACTCTCTCTCTCGACCTCACCACCCTCTCTACCGCTCCTCTCTCTCTCCACCTCACCACTCTCTCCTCTCTCTCCTCTCTCTCTCTCTCACAAATATACATCTCTCATCTCAAGTATAATCGATTTAGCAAAAGCCCAAAACCCCAAACCTAATTGAGCAAAGATTTGAGTAAATCTTCAATTAGAGGTAAAATACCCATCTTTTTCCGATTTTAATTAATTATACATGTATATATATGTATGCGTAAGAAATAGTTCGATTATATGTTGGATTATATGTATTCATAATTTTTGTTCGATTAAAGCTCTGGTATTAGGTGTTAAATTAGTAGAATTTTTGAGTTAAATTTGTGCGAAATTAGTGGAATCTTTTGTTAATTTGTGTTAATTTTTTTTGTAATTTTGTGTTAATTAGTGGAATAATGTGTTAATTTGTCTATTTTTCATTCTTAGGTATACTGAAGAATTTGTGTGAAATTAGTCTTCATACAAGTGAGCTTGAGGGGAAGGCTTGTACGGCTGTTGGACAAAATGGTCTAATGGCCATCTACGACACATTGTTTAGTCAGGTACACTTTTTAATATTTAACTTGATTTCCCATCTGTACTACATACTTCATGACAAGCATGTATGTAGATACTGGGTGGTGTTGTAAAGCTTCTGTCCTTGCTTCCAGATGGAATTTGTCATGTTTATATTGATAAATCTGCCAATATCAAAATGGTAAAGAAAATTGTTTTGGTTGCTAAAACGGATTATCATGCAGTCTGTAATGCAATGGTATTTTAAATCTTGATGTCCCTTTCCCTGTAAATTGGTTTACTTACCCTTTTAGGATTCTAATAATTAATAAACCTGGTGACAGTTTTTGTACATGTATATGGCGTACATCGTTGTTACACTAATGCTCTTTGGTGATTTTTTAAGTTAAATTACATGATAAAACAACATTGTTAATTTCTTGCGTTGTGTACATATATGACATTCGAAAGCATAAGCTCCATTCTTGTCTCTGAATAATGTGTTGTGTTCTTTATATATGTTGTAAGAGTTGTTTCTCGGTCAGTCGCTTGCCCCTTATATATACCCACCCATATATATGTATTGGTGTCTGTTTATGTAGGAGTTGAGTCTATGATTTAGAAACAAGGAAATAGGTTTTGGTTGGTACTAATTTAGAAATTGGCAGTGCCAAACATCCCAAACATAAACATACATCAAATTTTGGATTTATAATCCTTCTAGAGCATTTCCTTGTGCACACTTTGCATTCCAACTCTACATCAAATTTATTGTAAAATTAAAGAGTAATGTGTAGTGTACTGGTTGCTTTTAAAAATACTTTCTGCATACAGAAAATGCAAGAAAGACATATTCGTTTTTCAGTGTCCAGGTATATTCGTACATGACTATCAAGTGATTCACCATTGACATTAATAAAAATACTTTCTTAAGTGATGTGACTTAAGAAAAGCAGGTGGTTATGTTTTCTGTTCTCTCTTTATCTTTTTGTGCAATCATGTATCCAAATTTGTTAACTGTATTGGAAATGCTTATTGGGCACTCTTTGATTATGTAACTGTGTTGTACATAGGGGTGAGCAATGGTCGGGTTGAAACGACTAAACCACCCAACCCATATTTTATGGTTTTAGAATTTAGCAACCCGTTACCATAACCGTTACCGTTAGTACTAAATAAAACCGTCCAACTTATAACGGTTTGGTTTGGGCGGGTTGAGTTTTAAACCACTTAAAAAAAAATTAAACTTGAAAAAAATTAATCGACACAAATGTACAATGCATCAATGTATAAAATTTGGACAAAGAATCACACTGCATTCTTTAGTATTCGAGAAACCAGTAACAAGGACAATGAGCATCTAGGCTATTAACACCTAAGTAATTATTAATTTGAATTATATTTCTTAAATAATAATATAAAATAATTAATATATGTTATTATATATTCGGGTGGAACGGGTTATAATGGTTGGTTTGACAAGGCAAACCGAACCCAACCATTATTTTTCGGTTTTTAAAAAATCGAAACCGTTACCAAACTGAACGGTTAAGAAACCGTAATTTCTGGTTTGGGCGGTTTGGATTGGACGGTTTGGGCGGGTTTGAAAAGTTTTGCTCACCCCTAGTTGTACGGTTTGGGCGGGTTAGACCTGGTTGTTACACTCTTGCAGTTTCAGAAGCACTTCCAGAAGATTTGCAGGTTTCCTTTGATCTGAATTTAGAATAATGTTCATATCTATCCCACTGCTCTTTAATCACTGCATATGCACCATGGATTAGTTCTGTGACAACCCGGGTCAAATCCCGAGTCTTTTTTTCGAAAATCGGGTCGAGTCCCGATCACGAATCCGAAATAAGCCAAAGTAAACTGACCAAAATGCCGCCAACTTTGGTAATCCACAAGCCCACCATAGGCCCCCAAAAGATCATGATTTGTTGGTGCACTTAGTAGTAGTACTTTTGCCTTATAAACTGAACTAAAGCCCCCATATCTCCTCGATGTGGGACTGGGGTGTTACAAACTCCCCCACTTAAACTCCTAACGTCCTCGTCAGGCCAAACGGAAATCCCATAGGTCCAAGACCGTTCCTCCCTAGCCATTGTGGGATAATACCGGCTGGCTTCGTGTCCCCACCTCCGGACCTCTGTCCATTGTGGGATAATACCACTAGCCTTCGTGTCCCCACCTCCGGCAACTTGACGAATCAAGCTTTCGAGAGTCGGTTCTGATACCATATGTGACAACCCGGGTCAAATCCCGAGTCTTTTTTTCGAAAATCGGGTCGAGTCCCGATCACGAATCCGAAATAAGCCAAAGTAAACTGACCCAAATGCCGCCAACTTGGGTAATCCACAAGCCCACCACAGGCCCCCAAAAGATCATGATTTGTTGGTGCACTTAGTAGTAGTACTTTTGCCTTATAAACTTAACTAAAGCCCCAAATCTCCTCGATGTGGGACTGGGGTGTTACAAGTTCACTATCTCGTTAATTAAAAATGGCTTTTAAGTATTAGAGTCTGAACTTTTGTTGTGTTTTTCAATAATATTTTCCATTTCTCTGTGCACCCAAAACTTTAGAACACTGCAATTCTGTTGTTTTTATTTCTAATCCTCTCTTACACACACAATTTCGTTCCCTATGGTTGGGAGATGTAAGGAAGGAAAGGTAAAGAAATGGGGGTGATTTTCCTCTCTGCGTCATATTTTCGAATTTTATGTTTGGGAAGTGAATTCTTTGCTGCTCTCTGCTTAGGTGCTATCAAAAGTATGTCTCTTCTTTTTTCTTTTATGCTTCTCAATTTTTTGAACACTCATACACACTAGTATTGGCTAGTATTTTTTGAAGATCATCTTTACATCTTCCTCACAATTCTAGTTTTAAATGTTGCCATCACCTTTCTCACAGCCAGGCCCAGATATAGAAAGAAGTTATCAACTTCACTAGACCCTTCTGTTGGAGTACATCACTCAGCTGATGGTCCTCGAATTGGCTCTGTTATTACAGAAGCATCGCCAATTCTTATGGCAAGCCTGTATTCGAGAAGATCAGTCAGAGAGACTATATATGAAGTGAAAATGGTCAAGGTTTGTTTTTAACGCTATTAGTTTTTCAAGTCACCCATATTTGGGGATCTTAGAGATCAAGATATGCTAGATTACTGGAGCAAAGTTTAAATAACCTACAGATGTTAGATTATATTTGTTTTGGGTAAAACTTGTGCTGTTAGATTGTGGTGTCAGGACATTTAACCTTGTTTACATTTGTTTGTAATTTGTACTAACCTATCGTCTATTTGCAGGTTTGTATCCTGTTTCACCTTCGTTTGTAGTCAGGATTATCCACAGGGGTTTCTTGTTTCTGGAAGTGGTGATTCAACAATAAGTAATTTTTAAAATGTACATATTTGGATAACTTGAGCGTTGAAGCATAAAAAACACCAATGTTCTAATTGTTGCTTTGCAGGTCCGCTTGTAGGAATATGCATCTGGATCCCTGCTTCATACTTGTGAAGTTGGAGCAGAGGTACATCTATTGCTTAAATCCCTAATTTTTTTTTGGTGCAATCCTATTTTGACTTCTAAGATATATTAATAGTATACACTACACCATATACACTAAACCATATATCTCATGGACATGCCTTATGTTTTCACCAGGATCTCCGAAAATCTGGAGTTACTTTGTTCTATAATGAAGAGATTCTCAAGTTCCTTTACTGTTTTCCTTTTTCATTAGTTATGTACTTGTGTATCTACAAATATTTTATTGCTCCAGGACATGAAATCTGAGAAGCATTTCGACGCAATGTTCACGGATTCGCAATACATATTTGATATCTGTAAGGAAGGACTTGGCCCTTGCACTATATTAGATTACCATATAACCAAGTAGAAGTGATTTGGTTAGGTTTACATTCTTTTGATATGCAATATGGTATTTGTTACTTGTTCAAATACGAGGAAATATTATAGAGATTAGAGATAAGTGATTTGTAGTGTGTTTGGGACCGGAGATATGTATTACTGTGACTCGATGATTTTTTGGTGCTTTGTAGAATTTGTTGGCTGATATAGTTTGTGAACATGACCGTATTTGTATATAGTTTTTTGTTTTCTTTATGTATGCTTATATGTGAGACTGATTGCAAGTTGGACTCTTTCTAGAATCTTATTCAGACACTTGACATAGTTGCTGAAAATCCAGACAAATTCAGAGTTGTAGCACTTGCTGCTGGTTCAAATATGACCCTTCTTGCTGATCAGGTGACAAATTGTTTTCTTCCTTGTTGATACACTTTAAAAAAAATAAATTTCTACCCTTCTACTTTACCTAGAATTTAAGTAGTTATATCAAAAACCATGAACGTACAACCTAATTGATACCTAATTGGAAGACAACATATTGATTATCTAAGTAAGTTCAATAATTGTTCATTGTTTGATATTATCTATTGTGCATGGCAGGCCCTGGCTGATCCATACTTTAAGGGACTTACCAAAGTTGACAGAGAACCATCATCTACTGATATAGCTGTCAAACTAGAGATAGAATCCTCAAATTTAATTTGTTAGTTTGCAGAGTATAGAAAGGGATATACATACATGTAATTTTTTCATTACATTGTGTTATAGGTTTTCATAAATTAGTTTGGTACTTTAACATGTAAGATGATCTTATGCTATAAGCCGCTCGATTTTGTTTGGGCTTTATTGACATATATTATGTTGGATTTGCTATCTCCTTGTTTGATATGTTTTTGTGTTGGTTTATTGACATTTCAATCAGGATATTGCAAACTGGACTAATACAAATTGTTGCACAAAAATGTTGCTAAAAATATCTATATGTATTACAATAGGAACAAAAGTGTTGCACATAAATGTTGCTAAAAAATGAAAAACATTACAATAGGGGATAAAATGTTACACGAAAATGTTGCAATAAATTGACTTAGCAACACTTTTAACTAAAAAATATTGCAAAATGGTGTTGCAATAGTCTATTGCAACATCATAAAAGTGTCACTAAACAAGGCAAAAGTGTTGCACTAAAGTAGCTATTGTAATACTTGAAAAATGTTGCAATAAGTGCATAAAACGTTGTTATAGGGGTCTATTGCAACGGCAGCAGATGCAACGCTCAATTTTGGCAAAAACGTTGCAAAAACCTGTTAGTTACAGAGGCATGCCTGTACACATCTAATAACAAGCCTAATTGTTTGTAATGCTTTGCATTACTTACATGACCTCTTAACTGAGGGAACCTCTAGTTGTAGAGTTTCTGTTTGTATTGTACTTGTAGTAGGCATCAAATCCTAGTTGTGTAATTGTACAAATAGAGTCTAGAATAATGCTTGAAAGAAGTTCCAAGGTTCATGCCTCAAGCAAGGAGTTAAAGACTGTCAAATAATCACAGTTGGGATTTGAAGAAATGAAGAATTTGCCTAAGTACCAATTCGAGAAGTATATTTGTCTATTCGAGAAGTCCAGCATTCGAGAAGTCAGGGATTCGATATCTCAAGACACTATTCGATATCTCTGAATACACTGTTCGATATCTCAGGGATTCGATATGTCTACTACTCTATTCGAGAACTCAAGAAGTCAACAAGTCAAGATGGTATTCGAGTTCTCAAAGAGTCAACAAGTCAAAGTTCCATTCGATATCTCAAGGACTCAGAAAGCTATTCGACAACTCGAGGATTCGATAAGTCAAATGTTCTATTCGACAACTCAAGGAATCCTGATGGAAAAGAACTATTCGAGAAGTGGTTCGATATGTCATTATAACAGGATTCGAGAACTCAGAGTTATCGATCAAGTCAATTCCAGTTCTCGAATCACTTACTTAGTCACTTCTCGAATACATTCTTGGAGACAAAATACTGAAGAAATTGTACAAGTCAGAAACCTGCAACAAGCCAATGCACTTTATGGACCACAATCTGTAACGTGCTCTGGAAAGCCTACGAGGAAGCTTGGAGAGATATAGAAGAGACAAGGAGCTAAAGAAGTGGATCTAAACAGGCTTTGCAAAGTCAAATCTGTAACCGTTTGGACACTTACTCAAAAAGGATAGACAGACTAGAAAGTAATTTGTTTAGCTACCTTATTTGCAGTAAGTAGGCTGTATCCATGTTCTATAAGGACACAGCCTCACTTCATAACTTAGTAACTTTTTGTGAGTCAAGTTTTTCATACACTGTAAGCCATATCTCTCTGAGAAAAACGAAGCTGAGAATACTACCATTTGTATTCACAGATTGTAGCAACCTTTATCTAATAATACATTAGATTAAAGTGATATTGTGTCTTGTGTTGTTTATTTATCCGCACCTTCACTTCTACACACACAGGCACTTATCTGCTACATAGACTCAATCAAAGAAAAGTTCAAGAATCCATTCACCCCCCCCTCTGTATTCTTTTACCGTATTCAATACTCAACAAGTGGTATCAGAGCGGGCTGTTTATTCAAAAACAGAGAAACGATCATGAGTTCGAATACACCAAAGACTACAGGAACGGTGAAGGTCCCTAAGTTTGATAAAGAAAACTTCAACCTCTGGAAGATAAAGATGATGTTGTTCATTAAAGCCTCTCATCCCTTGTATCCTGAGATTCTCAAGAATGGTCCTTTTGTTCCACAACAAGAGATACCAGAGAAGACTGTTGGAACCATAACTATCCCAAGAACTTATGAGGCCAAGGATCCATCAAAGTGGACAGAGTCAGAAAGGGAGAAGGTTGCTCTTAACAGCCACCTCATGTTGCTTATCATTGATTCCATGGACATGTCAATGTTTGCAAACATTGCATCATGCACGTCTGCTAAAGAGATGTGGGATCACATTGAGGTGTTGTGTGAAGGGACTGATGAGGTTAAGGAAAACAGGAAACAGATACTGGTCACACAGTATGAAGCTTTCATGGCACAGCCCAAGGAAAGCATCACTGAAATGTTTGAAAGGTTTCACAAGCTAGTTACTGAGTTGCAGATGAATGGAAAGGTTTACAGCACCAAGGAGTTAAATATGAAATTTCTGTTGTCTTCACCAAATCATCTGGAGCAAAGAGTCATTTCTCTAAGAGAGAGAGATTTGAACAAAGTCACCTATGATGTGCTCTATGGAGTCCTAAAGACTCATGAACTTGAGTTGCTTCAGAAAAGGGCTATCCAAGCCAACCAAGGTAGGATGATAAACACATCATGTGCCTTGATTGTCAACAAATCCATCCTGGACCTAGAAGCATCTACAAGCCAACTAAGGATAGAGGAGGTGGCAGATGATGAAGAAACTAAAGCTGGGGTGAGTGAACCTGTTGAGGAAAAGGAGGAAGAAGAAGAAGAGTTTTACACTCTGGAAGAACTTGATGGGATGGAAAATACCTCATATGCCTTCATGGCCAGAAAATTTCCAAACATCAGATTTAAAAGAAATCAACCCTTCAAACCCAAAACTCAAAACCATTCAGCCAACAAGAACAAGGCACCTATGAAGCCAAACAGAAATAAGTTCAAAACCGGTTATGTGGATAGGTCATCTGTAAGGTGTTATAGATGCAATGACCTAGGGCATTTTGCCAGTGAATGCAAGAAGCCTAAAAAGAAGGATAGAGATTATCTTGAGCTAGAAGCTAAGTATGAGGCCCTTCTGAAAAAGCAGACACATGGTAAGGCCTACATAGCTGAAGGGAAGTGTTGGGATGATTCTAAGAGTGATGAAGAGGAACAAGAATTCTGCAACTATTCCTTGATGGCCAACTCCAAGGATGACTCATCTTCATCTGATTCTCAGGTACCATCTCTCACTACTATAGACATGTCTGTTTCTGAATACAAATGCATGATTGAACAATTATCTGTTGAAATGTTTAATATTCATACTAGTATGACTGCTGCTAATGAGGAGATTGCTAAACTGTCTACTAGAAATGAAATATTAACCAAAAAGAATGAGGAACTTGAGCTAACTACTATGCAAGTAGAAAACCTTAAGAAAGAAGTTGAATATTTGAAGAACAAGGTTCTATGTGCTAGTCAAGTAGAGAAGGCTCTTAGGGATGAATTAGCTGAGAATGAATTCAAACTTAAAACTTTCAAGAAATCATCTGGTTTAGTGCAATCATACTGTGAGAAAATTGAAGCTAAACCCAAAGCAGCTATTGGACTTGACTATGACTCTCTCAAACAAAGGAAAGGCTATGCTGTCATTGAAGAGGACACAGCTGTTCATGAGAAAGTGCCTCACATTTTGAGGAAAACTGAAAATCCAATTTTTAAGGAATCAACATTTGAAATTGATGAGGATGCCTTACTCATCAAGCAAATGTTGAATGATGAGGATGAGGCACAATCTAGTGAACAGCAAGCATCCTCTAAGGGTGAGAGTGTCAAGTCAAAGACCAAAAAGCCAGTAGTTGATAGGCCAAGACCTAAGAAGTTTGTTAAGTTTGTCTCAGCTGGGAAGAGTGAATCAGAAAAGGAAGTGACTAAAAAGAAACAGAACAGAAATGGCAAGTTAGGGATTAACAAGGATAACAACTATGCTTATATGCCTAATGCCCCTAGGAAAACTTGTCAGAACTGTTTCAGTACCAATCATCTAACTCATGCATGCAAGAAACCTGTTGGTAGTGTGTCTAAACCTTTCTATGATTGTTCTGTACCTCTAAGTCATAGAGATGCACCTTTCTGTGATAAATTTGACTGTATGCCATGCAATATGAATGTTATGACTAGTTGTTTTAATTTAAGAAGGCAGTTCATTGATGGTTGTATCAGTCACAATTCCCACACACACTACACAAGGTCAAAGTCTTCAAGTCCTCCTAAAGCTAGGAAGGTACCTTTGTCACCTAAGTCTGAAACCTCAGGTTCTAAGACTTCCAACAGTGACAAGAAGACTAACACTAAGAAAGTTGACAAGCATGTCGTTTATGATAAAACTGTCTCTAAGTCACATGGACCCAAACTTGTTTGGGTACCAAAGGAAAAGTAATACCTTTGTGTTTGCAGGGCAAAGAAAGTGAAAAGAAGGTCATGTGGATTTTGGACAGTGGATGCTCAAATCATATGACTGGTGATATGGCCCTGCTATCACAGTATGAGGAAAAGGCTGGCCCAATGGTTGCTTTTGGAGATGACAGCATGGGTAACACATTGGGATATGGCAAGCTGAAAGTTGGAAATGTCATCATTGAAGATGTAGCACTAGTCAAGGGGCTCAAGCATAATCTGTTAAGTGTTGGTCAGTTTACTGATAGAGGATTCAAAGTGAATTTTGACAAAGATGAATGTTTGATCACCCACAAGAAGACTGGTGATTTTGCTCTATCTGGAGTAAGGAAGGGAAGCCTGTTTGTAGCCAATATGGATTCTGCAAACAAGGACAAAATTTGTTGCTTTTACTCAAAAGCATCAAATGAAGATTGTTGGCTGTGGCACAAGAAACTATCACACCTGAACTTCAAGGCCATTAATTCTCTAGTCAAAAGAGAGTTAGTGAGAGGCATGCCCACACTTGAATTCTGCCAAGAAGGAGTGTGTGAGGCTTGTCAAAAAGGAAAAATGAAGAGATCAAGCCACAAGTCAAAGACAGTGACATCTGTAACCAAGCCACTACAACTCATCCATATGGATTTGTTTGGGCCTGTCAACATAATGTCACTTGGAAGAAAGAAGTATGCCCTGGTAATGGTTGATGATTTTTCAAGGTATACATGGGTGGAATTTCTGGCATCAAAAGATGAGGCTCCACAAGTAATTATTGAGCATATAAAGAAAGTTGACAAGGAAGCAAAGGCAAACGATGCAAGTGTGATTGCACTGAGGAGTGATAATGGAACAGAGTTCAGAAATGCCACACTTGAAGCATTCTGCAAAGAGAATGGCATTTCTCAGCAATTCTCAGCTCCAAGGACTCCACAACAAAATGGAGTTGTTGAGAGAAAGAATAGAACTCTAATTGAGGCTGCTAGAACAATGTTACTTGATGCAAAAATGCCTACATGTTTTTGGGCTGAGGCTGTGAGCACTGCATGCTATATTCAGAACAGGACCCTTATCAACAAAAACACTGGAAAGACACCTTACAACTTGATGACTGGAAAGAAGCCTACACTAAAGTATGTTCATACTTTTGGAAGCAAATGCTTTGTACTCAAGGATAATTCTGAATATGTTGGAAAGTTTGATGCAAAAGCATTTGAAGGAATTTTTCTTGGCTATTCTATGGAAAGAATTGCATACAAGGTTTATGTCATCAGTCAAAAGAAAGTTATGGAAAGCACAGATGTAACATTTGATGACAGCAAACTACCTGGACTAGAAGAAGCCAATGATGAAGACAGAGATCCATTGAAGTTTGATAATCTAGATGATTCTGATGAAGAGACTGAAACTGGAGTTGAAACTCAAGTTCAACATTCTCAAGTGAATAATGATACAAGAGAAGAATTTGTGCCAATCAATAGTGGAGAAACAAGCATCCAAGACACACCTGTGAGTAATGGTAACTTCACAGGGGGAGGAAATGAGGATGACCATGATGTGGATGATGAAGCAACATCAAGAATGAGAAATCAGGCTGAACACTCGAGGAAATGGGATAGATCACACACTGCAGAGCAAATCATTGGAGATCCTAATGCAGGAGTAAGGACTAGGAGAGCAACTCAAAATGAGTGCCTCTATGGATGTTTTCTATCACAAGTTGAGCCTAAGAAACTTGATGATGCATTGTTGGATCCAGATTGGATTATTGCCATGCAAGAGGAGCTGAATCAATTTGAAAGGAACAAAGTATGGGAACTTGTGCCTGCACCAAAGAATAGAACCATTGTTGGAACAAAATGGGTTCTGAAGAATAAGATGGATGAAGATGGTGTAATAATAAGAAACAAAGCAAGGCTGGTTGCAAAAGGATACTCTCAACAGGAAGGCATTGATTATGATGAGACATTTGCCCCTGTTGCTAGATTGGAAGCCATTAGAATATTCTTGGCATTTGCTGCTCATTCAAACTTTAAAGTTTATCAAATGGATGTCAAGAGTGCATTTCTAAATGGAGAGTTGGAAGAAGAGGTTTATGTGCAACAACCACCTGGCTTTGAGGATCCACATTTCCCAGAATTTGTCTACAGATTGCTTAAGGCATTGTATGGACTTAAGCAAGCTCCAAGAGCATGGTATGATACTTTATCACAATTCCTTCTTGAAAATCAATTCACTAGAGGCACATTGGACAAGACACTGTTTTACAAGAAGCATGGTGATGATATGATCCTAGTTCAAATCTATGTGGATGATATCATTTTTGGTTCTACAAATGAGAAACCGTGTGAGAAATTCTCTAAACTCATGCAGAGCAGATATGAGATGAGTATGATGGGAGAGTTGACATTCTTTCTAGGGTTGCAAGTCAGTCAAAGGAAGGATGGTATCTTTATCAGTCAAACCAAGTACATCAAGGATTTATTGAAGAAGTTTGACTTGGAAGATTGTTCACCTGCCAAGACACCCATGGCCACTGCCACTAAATTAGATGAAGATGCTAAAGGCAAGAGAGTAGATATCTCAGTCTACAGAGGCATGGTTGGTTCTCTACTCTACCTCACTGCAAGTAGGCCAGACATCATGTTTGCTACATGCTTGTGTGCAAGGTTTCAATCAAATCCAAAGGAATCACATTTGATTGCAATAAAAAGGATCTTTAGATATCTGAAGGGCACTCCTAACTTGGGATTATGGTATCCTAAGGACACAGGGTTCAATCTGGTTGGTTATTCTGATGCTGATTATGCTGGATGCAGAGTGGATAGGAAAAGCACCTCAGGAAGCTGCCAGTTTCTTGGACAAAGGTTAGTTTCTTGGTATAGCAAGAAGCAACAATCTGTGTCAACTTCTACAGCTGAGGCTGAATACATAGCTGCTGGAAGTTGCTGTGCTCAAGTGCTTTGGATTAGAAATCAACTTAGAGATTATGGACTTGTGTTGGAAAGAATTCCAATCATGTGTGACAACACAAGTGCAATCTCTATAGTTGCTAATCCTGTCAATCATTCTAGAACAAAGCACATTGACATCAGATATCATTTCATAAGAGAACATGCAACTAATGGAACCATTGAGTTGCATTATGTCTCTACAGATAAACAACTAGCTGATATATTCACTAAGCCATTAGATGAAGCCACCTTCACAAGGTTGGTAAGTGAGATTGGAATGCTGAATTCTTCAGATTCTGGCTAAGTGAATACACCATCTAGATTGTTGCAGCAGTAAACACTTACTTTATCTAAATTCTCAATATTTTTGGAGTAAGTGTTGGTTGAAATATGATTTATAAATATTTCAAATCTGTTGTATATGTTGAAAATCATATTTTTATTAACTTAAAATTTCTATGAAATTTTGAGAAAATCACTATTTAATTTGCTAGGATATTTTTCAATGAATATGTCTGGTAAATTTTTTAAAAAAAAGATAGTGAAAATCAAATTTTTATGAGTGATGGGTATAGTTCGATAAGTCAGACTTCTCGAATGATTCACTATTCGACATCTCTAATAAGTCTCATTAGAGTACTCTTGAGTTCTCGAATAGAGTCTTTCTGAGATATCGAATAGAGGAATTCTTGACTTCTCGAATATAGTAACTGAGTTCTCGAATGACTGAGTTCTCGAACACTATATCTGAGTTCTCGAATCATTTGAAAAGGCTGAATTCTCGCTGAATTTTAACCGATTTTGGACTTTTGTCTAAAAGTTTAATTCACTCATAAAAACACATATTATTTAATTTAGAATTATTTCTGAGTTAGATAACTGCCAGCTGTGAGTTTCTACCTGCTTGAGTTATCGATTAAGCCATTCTTGACTTCTCGAATAGTTGTTTCCTACTTCTCGAATGCCTGACTTGTCGATACAAAACTCTCTGCTAATCGACAATTCAAGTACTTCATACTTATACAATTTCACATCTATTCGATTCATTTCATTCAATTTCTCAAGCATCTACACTCTCTAAACCCCTGAAACCCTAGCTACGAAAAGCCAAATTTCTTCTTCAAACTTCAATTTCTTTCCTCTCTTCTACACAAATGGCAACAGTAAAGTTTAACACCAACTTCATCGCTCTCACTAGTGATGTTGAAGCACCCAATGCCAATTTCAAGTGCTTTGTGAAATGGATGGTTGAGTCGTATATCAAGGATGCACTCTCTGCCAACCCAACTCTATATCTAGATATTCTGGAACAATTCTGGAGTACTGCTATTGTGGAGGTTGTAGCCCTGGAAAACGCAATTACTTCATATGTCATCTACTGCAAGGTTCAAGATAAGGAAATCACTATCACTACTGCAGACATGAACCAAGCACTAGGCCTACAACAAGAGTCATTTGACAGAATGGCCACTAATGCAGAGTTGGAGGAATTCTTTGAGTTCATAAACTACTCAGATGGGATTAACCTTGGAAAGCTAAACAGAAAGAATCTGAGAAAGGAGTGGAGTTATGTGTTTGCAACTCTTCTCCAAGTCTTCACTGCCAGGAAATCAATCTTTGATCAAATCAGTGCACCTGTGCAGCAAATTGGATATGCTTTGGCCCATGGGAAGAAGATTGATGTTGGCCAAATCATACTCCAAGAATTATATGGGAGACTTGGTAAGAACACAACCAAGAGAGGTACTGATATTTTCTTCCCTCGCTTTATTCAATCTGTACTTAATTATAAAAATGCTTCATTGATTGAATTGCCTGGGATTGATAAAAATAAAATAGGCTATCCTAAGTCCATGACCAAACTCATTTTTGGTAATTTGGAGACTAGGAATGATGTGGATGTAAGACTGAACATAACTCCCCATATGGAGAGTTTGTTTAGGACCTATCCCCACAACATGCCAACATTTGATGCAAAATCTAAGTTAGCACAGCCCAAGCAAGTAGAACAAAATGCTAACCCAGGGCCTGCTAACCAACCCTCTCAACCAAACACTCTACCACATACTGAGCCAACTGCATCATCCTCTCAAAAGGGTGATGTTAGTAAAAAGAAGAGAAAGGAAGTAATGTCTGCACCATTGAATATCTTGTCTGAAGCAGCATTAGCTGTTGAATTAGGTCTAGGAAGTGAGGAACCTGAGTTACCCTTACACAGGACAAAGAAGAAGAAAATTAAGACCACCTCTTCAGTCACACAAATGGCTGAAGTTGTAAAATCAGGGGCACACAGCTCACTAGGTGTATCCTCTCAACAGGGTGCACCTATAGAATCAAGCATCCTCCCCAATGCACCTTCTTGTATAGAGTCAGCACATGGGAGTGATAAGGCTGGCACAACACTGAGTGGAGAGCACATCACATTTGAAACTCCCTCTATCTCTCAGGGGGAGTTGCCAAAATCTACTCTTAAACACACTTCTCTTCCAGAATCTAACTCTGAAATTTCTTTGGAACCTGCAACTCAGGCAACTGAGATGCAAGGTATTGATCATCAAGAATTCTTTTCTCTTGATGAGCCAATAATTTCAAGTGACTTAGTGCATGACACTTTGTTCACCACTCAGAACCCACATTTAGATGGTGAGGGAATGCATGCTGAGGCATCTCCTAATGACATCATCACAAACACAGAGGTTCCACTAGTTTTTACTAGAGACTCTGTGCCTGTGTCAACTGCTGGTGTAATTCATCCCACCTCTGTGGTGACACCAGTAGTAGAGTCAATCCATCCGGTTACAGAAGTTGCATCTGTAACTGAGGAGTCTAGCTTGCCTAGCTCTAGCTCTGACTTCATGTCGAAATGGCTGAAGCCTGTGCAACATGACAGTGCTTCAGGATCAGGGTCTGTTCCACAACAATTGACGGTTGAAGCACTTCAAAGCTTAATTGTGGATCAGATTCCTAAGTTCACAAAGATTGCTCAGAACCTTCTCACTGCAGACATGCCTAATCCAGACTATGAGGCTATTCTGTTATGCCATAGGGATGATGTGGAAGTGCAGAAGTCAAAGATCATTGATGATGCTGAGAGAGATGGCAACATAGATGCCTGGTTGCAAGGAAAATATGATATTACTCTCGATGAAGCACTTCAGTATCTCAGGGAGGAATACATCACTTCACTGGGCTCCAATGCAAAATCCCTGTCACCTGGTGAAGTGTATGAAGCTGTAAATGATTCCTACAAGGGTTTCCTCAAGGCTGCACACTATCTTGGCAAGGGAGTCAAAACTGAAGTCAACAGGGTGTGTGACAAGACAGCCACTTCAGTAGCAGAAGTCAAGAGGGCCTTTGATGCTAAATTCCCTCTGCTAGATAGTGTGTTCAAGGACATCAAACACTGCAACTCTACCTGCACCCAGATGGATAAATGGGCTAGCTCTGCTAAAGGATACTGTCACAGGTCTGGGGCATCAATTTCAAAATCTATCTGACCAGACTACAGATGCCAATGCCATGCTGAGGACAATGTTCAAGAATCTTTATGGAGATAGGCTAGTGACTGATGTCCCTGTGCATGAACTGTCTAAATATGAAGTGAAGAGGCTGCAGGATCAATCTTTATCTGGTTTCAAGGCCAATGAGTTATTCACTAAGGTGAACACTCTTGAACAGGAGGTAGCTACTCTTACCAAGTCCAATGCTCATCTTACAGAAAAGGTTGCACTGCTAAATGATCAGTTGGACACTCAAGCATCCACCACAGCTGATGTCCTTCTGCATCAACAATCCATGTTAGCTGCAATGATGAAGCATATGGGTCTCCCTCTACCTGATGAATCTTCAATCCCAAAGGACATTTCTACAGCCTCTGTGCCTGACAACAAGCCTAAGGGGGAGAAGAAGGCAAGGAACTCAAATACAAAGGGGGAGAAAGGCATAATAATAAAAGAGGGTGGTCAACAAAGGGCTTCAAAGTCTCTAGCAAATGTGCCTGGCAAAGGAAAATCCAAAGTGGATGAGCCTCCATCTACCTTGCCAGTTGTCACTCTACCAACTGTGCACATCACTACTCCTGGAGGACAAAAGCAATCCATAACTACCACAGTGGTTGCAGGGAGTATGCCATCTGACAAACCTCCAACCTCTATATCTGAGAGTGCCAAGCCTGTAGAAGTCAAAATTGTTACTGAGGCCAAGCTGCAAGAAGTTGCCAACTCAGATATTTATCATGATAAAGCCTTCTTGGAGTTTCTGAAAGCCATAAGGGAACAGGTTGGTGACACTCAGTTTTATCTGAGGGAGGTGAAGAAGCAGATTGACTACATCACTGTCATCCCCAAGAAAGTCAACAATCTATGGGTCAAGGAGATAGTGATGGTTTCCAAATTAAAGATATGGCATCTAACATACCAGACTCTACAAGACCTAAAACACTCAGAGATAGATGCCATACTTGAGCTCATTGAGAAGAGGAATGAGAACAGCAAAAGTCTGTTTGATGATTTGAGGAATGGTCAACCTTCAAGGCTACCAGAAGTGATCAAGAAGCCATGGACAATCATTTATCAGTCTGGCACCAGAATTGAAGATATCAAGCAATTGGTCATTCCCCATGATCTCACCACTAGAAATCACAGACTGATCATTGCTATCATTGATCAATTACAGAAGAAGGTTGGAGCCAGAAATGCTGAAGAAACTGAGGCACTGCACATCCTCAGAACCTATATTGCAACTGGTGAAATTCCAGAGATGGCTCAACCTAGGAGAAATAAGGATGATGATTCTGGAGACAAAGGTGATGGGAGGAGAAGACATCACAGGAGAGATAAGGGTGATGAAGACAAGAAGAAAAAGGGAGACAAGGATAAAAAGGATGATGATGACCAAGGTAAAACATATGAGAGAAAGAGTGGGAGACAGCAAGCCTTAGGCACTGCTAGCAGTAACCTCACCACAACACAAGACTCTAAGTCTAGGGTGAATACTGTTAGTAGTGACCTAGCAAAATCTACATCTGTGGCTTCTGCAACTGTCTTACCACCTCAAGAAGAGAAGAAGATTCAAGTCAAGAAACCATGTGTATGTTTCAGAAAGCAATCTGCTAGTGGAATACTACTATGGTCTACCAACAAAGGTCAAAGATTTCTGCCAAGCAATCATGTCAAGAGAATGAAATTTAAACATGTTGCAAGAAGAGTGAAGCTATCCAAATCTAGAGCCCTAACAATCATTCTAGGATTGAAACTCTAGCCACTTGATGAAGACTTTGATGAAGAGCAACTGCAATTTCTAAGAGCTCAAAAGATATGCTATGCTGCAATTGTGGATGACCACCTTGAAATCAAGTACACTGATGGGAAAGAAATGAAATTCAAACAAGGGGGTTGTCAACATTGGGGTAAATTGTATGAGATAGAAAGAATCATTGCATTGCTGAATTCTAAAGACAAGGTGGAGAAAGTATGGAAGCTGGAATTGATTGACTTTGTGAAAATGAAGAAAGATTATGCTGAGAAGATAAGAAAGGGCTGCTATGAGAAATGGTTAGAAAGGGAGAAAGAAATTGATAGACTGGAGATTGAAGCAGAAAAGCTAAGGGCAAAGGGATTGTGTAGAGTTCAGTTTGATCCCTATGTGGTGAAGTATAGGAGAAGAAATGGAGACAATGTCAATATAAGAATGGACCTACTCAGTCACTATCCTGCCAACATTCTGAAGCCAGTGCTTGAAGATTTCAAAAACTCTATTATGATTGAAGAATTGGATGCTATGACAGAAATCATGAGAGCAATAGATGAGATTGCAAGAAAGGAGAAAGAAAGGAAACAGAAAGCATATGATGATCTACAAGCCAAAGCAATGGAGATGCAATCAAAAGAAAATGGCTAGTACCTCATCATACTGTAAGAGTATTTATCTTGTAATTTCATTTATGTGTTCAATCAAAATACATACCTGTACTTTTAAAGTTTTATCTTTATGTATGTTAGGCTTGTTATCAGACATGAAATTGTGACTAAGGGTCTCACTCACAATTTGGGGGAGATTGTTAGTTACAGAGGCATGCCTGTACACATCTAATAACAAGCCTAATTGTTTGTAATGCTTTGCATTACTTACATGACCTCTTAACTGAGGGAACCTCTAGTTGTAGAGTTTCTGTTTGTATTGTACTTGTAGTAGGCATCAAATCCTAGTTGTGTGATATGTCAAATTATACCTAACCGCAAGCGCACGGTGTCTATTGCTAGTACAGATGGCAAGCGGGTCGAATCCACAAGGAGACAGGTTCTACTAATTCCTTTTCAGTTATCGCTAATTGTTTCAAGGGCAAACGATTATGTGAAATTATTAATTAACTAATTAAACTAAATTAACACTAATTAAGCAGATGATAAACAAATTATTTAAAACCTAGGGCAATCAGGTCCACCATGCTTACACAATTGGCTCTTAAGCTAAAGCAATCAATGTGATCCTATAACTAGAGTATGTTAATCTCTCTCAAGCATTAACACTCTCGAAACATTCAACACAATTAACCACTTTTAGTAATTCAATCAATCAGGTAATTAGAGTTAAGTTAATCTTTTCCAAGCATTAACGCTCTCAGAAATCCAATGATGCTCTCGCACTCAAATTCAATTCTGCTAATCGTATGTGTGCCTCTAGTAAGTAAATCTCTCGATCCATACCCCTATTTGCATATAATTAATCCATGATATCGGCCGATTATACAAATTAATGATTAAAACATATCAATCAGAATTAACCATAACCAATCAAACCACTATGAAAATCATGCCAATATTAGTGCAAACATGGCTTCCCTTTAAGCCCTAGAAATAACTACTCACTAATAATTAAACAAGTAAAACAACTAGTAAAACAAGAAAACATAATTAAACTAATAAGAATTGAGAAGAAATTCAGATAAGAAAACCTGCAATCATCAATCCTGTCACAAGAATGAAATTCATGGTCTCCTCTCCAAAACCCTAGCTCCTAAGAGTAGGAGCACGTATGTATCTCCCCTCATAAAATAATACCCTAGATGTGTTTATATAGGCTCTAAAAGTCTTGCCCAATAAAAGTATTTTAATACTCTAAATCAATTACAAGTAGGATTCCATAACTGAATAGGATTCCTTAATTAAAATTCGTAACTTCTTTTTCTCCTCTGTTTCCGGCCTCTTCCAGTTGGATTTTGCTTACTGGACCACCTCTAAATTAAAGATAATTCCCTAAGCTTCGCGTGGACAGTAAGATCGTCAAATTCTGACTTCTGGAACTCAAGATATGGCCCAAACAGTGCAGGCAGCCCCAATAATACGAATTTTCTCCTATTTTATCTCCAAAATAGCTCTTTTTGCTCCAAATCCTTCCAAGTCATGGATTCTTTATTTCCTACAATAAAACAATAAAATCTATTAAATAAAAATCCAAATCAATGCAAAACACAATAAATATGAGAATAAAATCATCTAAAATATATATAAAAATATACTCTATCAAACATCCCCACACTTAGCATTTGCACGTCCTCGGGCAAATAAGTGAAATAAAAACTAAGTCCTAACAAACATCACTTTCGTAGATGACACGATTACATTGAGCATATGCAACAAGCCGTTAAACCTCTAGGCAGCCCTAGTAGGACGAGTGTACCCACAAAATTCATCCAACCATGCAAAAGATCAATGCTAACACAACACCACACACACAAGTCCTCTCATGCCACATCAACTTAAGAATCAAAGCAAACATACGATGTCTTGGTGTCGAAAGTGCAAGTATTCACGTAGTCTACTCAACCAACATGCAGAAGGTCATAAAAATTCATGTCAAGTGTAAAAATCGTTGGTAATCATGCTAAGCCCACAAGAAACACATCTTTAAGTCTAAACCCGGGATCTCCTATGCCAAAACAAGTAATAACTCACCTTTCACTCAAAAACGAATATTCACTCAAGAACAAGGTTAAGTGTATCACTCAATTCCAACAAAATCATAAACACAACTTGACACTCGCAATCAATCTCACTCTCAACACAACATACATCACTGATGACAATCAAAAGGTCTTTATTCGGGTTGTAGCGTGGGCTAGGGACAAGGTATGTCAAGAAAAGCTAAAACAGGTTAAATGTCAAAAGCTAGTACCCAACAATATAATTCATTCCATTCCCTTTCTATTAAAACAAATACTTCCCCACACTTGGATTTTTCAATATCCCTTATGTTAGGTCGAATACACAATAAGTAATCAAATACTGTATGAATAACTTAACAAGAACACACTGTTTAACAATTAAAAACTGTTTGGAATTAATAATTCCTCTCTCAGTGATGTAAATATCACAGAGAGCTGCTTAGGTTACAATGGATGAATATCTCAATGTTCAACTACCCTTCTAGGGTTAACCTAACTGTATTTATAGAACATACAGCTTCGTACAATCAGTAACTGATACTCCTAAAATCAAGCTATACAATTGATATCAATCACGATTGCTTCAGTCTTCCAAGTCAACTCAATCTCTTTGACAGCTTTCCAATCTTCAAAGATATTGCTTCCATATTTATCAATCTTCAAACACTGTTGACTCTTCAGACAATACCGCTACAGAGTTTAACAAACTCTGTTTGCGCTTCCAGTCAGTGTTTAATCAAACTCTGACTGCTTCCATCTAAACTCTGTTTTCTGACTTTAGCTTCCAAACACTGTTTTCATCAATCATTTCTAACAATCTCCCCCAACTTGTCCATTAGCAAGAATGTACAAGTTTTACAGTAAATGATGATGTCAAAACAAATACAAAGTTTACAGTGTTTAACATACAAACAGAGTTTAAGCTATTACTTAACAAATTCTACATGAAATAAGAAAATTCTTACAGACTTTAATCTCTAATCTCTTGAAGATCAGGCACTGTTCTAAGATAGTCTATAAGCAACCTTCTTTCAGCATTTTCAAGCTCTATCTGCATAGCTTCTTTGATTTCTCTCAACTGAGGATCATTCTCATCAGTTTGATAGATAGCAGCTCTAAGATCGTAGATTTTGTTTCTTCTCATCTCATTTCCCAACCTGATATATTTCACCTCTTCAGATTTTACATTGAAATCCAGAACAGTAATCCCAAGATCAGTCTTCAGTTTTGTAGTTCCCTTCTCCATTTCAATCAGATTGCCATTCCAATCTCTGTATTTAGGAACATACTTGCTGTTGAATTTCATTTGCCTTCTTGCAAGGTTTTGAATCATTCTTTGTTGAAGCACATTTGCAACTGACTGAGTTCTTTGACTTCTCACTCTGAAAATATATAGGACATATTCAAGTTCTTCAACATACTTTAATTCAATATCCTTTTTAGAGACTTTAAATACTGTTCCATCAGCCATGAAATACAACAAGAAATCCTTTTCTAGACTCTTCTGATATACAAGCTGTACTGATTCCAGTTTGTCTAAACTCTCTTGAGTGACACCACCTCCTGGAACAGACAGTGAAGAAGGATCTCTAGGACCAACATATTGTCTTTTATCTCTGTATGAGCCTATGCCTCCTTTGTTGTATCCAACTTTACCAGATAATGCTCTACCATCAGCAAAATCCATTGGAATTGTAGCTTCTAGTCTTGGATCATGAGGAGCACCTCTTTTAAATGTTGATTTCAACTGAAAAGACACTAATGGTGTGGTCACCACTTGTGCAGCAACAGAGGTTGTGTCTTCATTCTTCTGTACAACATGTGTATCAACAGAGGTTGTAACTATACTTTTCAGCTTTTGCTTGGCTTCTGCATCTGTTGGTTTTCTGAATACTTGCATTCTTTGATCTGTACCAACAGGTTCTTTGATTTGAATGCCTTTAAGAACAGGCTTTGCAGCTTTAGCAATTTTCACATTCTTCTTTGCTTTTTCAGACTTTAGAGCTTTCAGATGCTTTTCTTGTAAACTCTTCTCTTCAGCTTTAGCATCTTCTATGGTCACTCCTTCTGCATTCTCTTCCATGAAAAGCTTAACAGCTAACTCCTCATCAGTCTTTGGGTTTGATGTTAATTCCAAACTCTTCCATTCTTTTCTCAAACTTGGTCGTCTCAAAGACCCTATCTTGTTCAAGTTTCCTGCACATCCAATTTGTTCCAACATTGTCCTCAATCGATCATGACCAACAACACTGTAAGAAGTGTGTGTCTCAAAGTCCAAAGCATCTCTGACAGTGGTTGGAGTAATGATATACTCTGATTCTTCATGAGTGAAAATGATTGTTGGAGTGCCAGCCTCTCCTCCATCATCATATTCAGAGTTTGTCCAGAAAGTAGCAATCTGTGAAGCAGATAATGTTGGTGGTGCAGTTAGAGCCGTCCCTATCTCAGAATCGTTCAAGAAGTTTTGGAACAAGTGAAACGCCTGTGGAGCATTTTCATTCTTCAATGGTGCTGCATAGTTACTAGGGAGAAAAACTAACCCTGCTGCATCAAATGCTTTAGTTGCCATTAGTAACAAGATACGAAGATATTCAGAGAAAAGATGTATATGCACTGTAAGTGTTTATCAAAATGTGAAGGAGAGAATAAGAGAAGTGTGAAAATGAATAAGTATGTAAGTAACTGTGAATGTGAATCGATAAGGAGTGAGAGACTAAAGACGATTAGAGTAAAATTAAAACTCAATCGTTTATTTAGTAAAAGCGCGCAACTGTTGTAGAGTAGTGTGTGAGTGGGACACAATCATGGGACACGTGTCAAACAGCCAATGGATCACTTAATAATTACCGCTGTTATTCCTATAATCACGACACTTAGACACATTAACACTAATTAACAGTTGTCAACTACCCCAATTACTCCAAAATAGTCAAATCATCTCAATAAGACTTTACCTCAGAGTACTTAACACAACTCAACAGTGTTTATCAATTTTCCAACTTTATCACTAAAACCCTTTCAAAAATTGCACAGTTGTGAATATGAGTGTGTGTGAAGCAGAGTTTACTGAAATCAATTTTTAGAGCATCTAATATTTCATAAAATCCATAACAAACAGTTAATAAACACTGAATGCACAAACTCTCATATTAAACACTGATTGTTTGATGAATGCTAAACTCTGTAGTTACTGTTATACAGAAATCTGAAAACTTCCATTCCCTTTGATGTCCATGATTATCCAAGTAAGCACACAGTCTTTAAAGACAAAAATATCAAGAGATAGAAATCAGAGCATCATTCAGTGAATAACAGTCATGAACTGTATAACCTCACAAACTCTCAAAGCACACAAGTGTTTAGGTGATGTGTTTACACTCACATTCAATCAGAAATAGCAGAGTCTACCATATGCTTGAATGTCCACCAATTCTACACTACTTTGAGTACATGTATTCACAAATCAAAAGGACTTTATTCAGGGTTTAAATGGAGTAAGATCAAACAGATGAAAAGAGATGTTTTATTCAAGAGTGACTTCAAGCTGAGCATCTTAAGAGAACAAAGTGTTCAGTCACAGTATATATTTGTACAAGATCAGTATATATGCTCTTTTTTTTTTTTTTTTTATTTATATTTTTTTTTTATATATTTTTTATTTAGCATATATACTGAGTAAACTTTTTCTTTTCTTGAGAAACACTCATCTGTTTGAGAAAAAAAAATATTTAACTGCTCTTAATACTTCAGAGTATAAGAAAATTGAGCAGTTAATAAGGCTCAAAGGGGTTTACTAAGGATGGAATTTATGAACAGTGTTTATACAGTGTTTGTACAATGTTCAAAAGAATTTCGAACAGTGTTTGAAAGAATGGTAAATCCTATTGCCTTTATCATTTTCATGCACACACATATTATGTAGTCTCAAAATGGTTTAATACAAGTTCTAGAGAAACATACTACCTGATGAATATCACACAACAATAAATATTGATTGATAGAAAATGTATCAATCACTGATTTGGCTCAAACTCTCACAGGGTGTAAACATGAGTCTGAACTCACCAAACTAATCAATGACACATCTCAAGTTTTATGGTTTTCACAAGTACAAACAAGGAATCATCATGAACCATACCTTTGGAAACAGAATGTCACTTATCAGAGTTTAGAGTTCATCAATAACCAAAATTATTTATGAGAGGCAATGCACACAATATTCATAGACTCAGAGTTTAGGACTGAATAAACTAATAGATGCTATAAATATGAAACAGTATCATGCTGTGTTGATTTACTGCACAAAGTCTGATTAGATTACAGTGACTCAGAAAGAATCATGATTTATTTACTGAGAATCATGCTTCATACATTTTTCTTCATTGGTATTTTCATTTAGACAATAATCAATTCTGAATTCACTGAGTGTATCTAACATGTTAACAGTATTTGACAGACAGACATGCTGACAGAGTTTAAAAAAGATTTAAACATTAGCATGCAGAACAGAGTTTAATACTAAGGTTCACATAGCACTTAACAATTTACAGAAAAAGAAACATGAGCATAAGTTTTTGAGTCTAACCAACATCTCTAGTCAAAACTAGAGACCATTCCTAGTTTATTGACCAGTCTTGTAAATGTAACTTCACTCAATGGCTTGGTGAAGATATCTGCAAGTTGTTGTTCTGTAGACACAAAGTGAAGCTCAATGTTCCCTTCCTCTACATGCTCTCTGATGAAGTGATACCTTATGCTGATGTGCTTTGTCATTGAATGTTGTACTGGATTACCTGTCATTGCAATAGCACTTTGATTATCACAGTAAATAGGTATCTTGGTATACCTTAATCCATAATCCAGCAGTTGATTCTTCATCCATAAAATCTGTGCACAGCAGCTACCAGCAGCAATATACTCTGCTTCAGCTGTAGATGTAGATATTGACTTCTGTTTCTTGCTGTACCAGGAAACAAGTCTGTCACCCAGAAATTGACAACTTCCACTGGTGCTTTTTCTGTCTATCTTACATCCAGCAAAGTCTGCATCAGAGTAACCAAGAAGTTTAAACTCTGATTCTCTTGGATACCACAGCCCCAAAGTCATAGTGCCCTTGAGGTATTTGAATATCCTCTTTACTGCTGTTAAATGTGGTTCTCTTGGATCTGCCTGGAACCTTGCACACAAGCAAGTTGCATACATGATATCAGGTCTGCTAGCTGTCAAATAGAGCAAAGAACCAATCATTCCTCTGTAACTTGTCATATCTACTGATGACCCTGCATCTTTGTCCAACTTTGTTGCAGTTGCCATGGGAGTTGTTGCAGATGAACAGTCAAGCATACCAAATTTCTTGAGAAGGTTTCTGGTATATTTTGCTTGATTTATAAAAATTCCATCATCTGTTTGCTTCACCTGTAGGCCTAGAAAATAACTAAGCTCTCCCATCATACTCATTTGATATCTTGACTGCATGAGTTTGGCAAACTTCTTGCAGAGTTTATCATTAGTAGACCCAAAAATAATGTCATCCACATATATCTGAACTAAAAGCAAGTCACTACCATTTTGGAAGTAAAACAGAGTTTTGTCAATAGTACCTCTGTTAAATCCACTTTCTAGTAGAAATTTGGCAAGGGTTTCATACCATGCCCTTGGTGCCTGCTTAAGTCCATAGAGTGCCTTGTCTAACCTGTAGACATAATCTGGATATTTTGGATCTACAAACCCTGGTGGTTGTTCCACAAACACTTCTTCTTCAAGTTTTCCATTCAAAAATGCACTTTTTACATCCATCTGAAACACTTTGAATTTCATGTGAGAGGCATATGCTAGAAAAATTCTGATTGCCTCCAATCTAGCCACTGGAGCAAATGTTTCATCATAGTCTATTCCTTCCTGTTGTGAGTAGCCTTTTGCAACCAGTCTTGCCTTGTTCCTTGTGATAACACCCTCACTGTCAGTTTTATTCCTGAAAACCCATTTAGTACCAACAATGGATCTATTCTTAGGCCTTGGTACAAGTGTCCACACTTCATTTCTTTCAAATTCATTTAGCTCTTCTTGCATTGCTGTTATCCAGTCAGCATCTTTAAGAGCTTCTTCCACTTTCTTTGGCTCAGATTGTGACAAGAATGCATGAAATAAACATTCATTTGTTGTTGCACTTCTTGTCCTTACTTTTGCATCTGGATCACCAATAATCAAATCAGGTGTGTGAGATTTAATCCATTTTCTTGCAGAAGGCAGATTGCTTCTGTCATCATGTGATCCTCCCCCTTGATCCATGCTCTCCTGATTTTCTTGGTGCCTTTCTTCATTTTCTGATGCTCCCCCTGAATGTGACTTCTCAGAATTATCAACAGAGTTTGAATCAACAGTGTTTGAATCAACAGAGTTTGATTCAGAATCATCAACTGAGTCACTTTCAGTGTTTGAATTATCACTTTGATGTGATTCTACATGCTCCCCCTCAACTGGTTCTTCCCTTGTTTCTGATTGAAGAGTTTCTTCAGTATTTACCAGTAGAGGTTCAGAGTTTAGATCAACAGAGTTTGACACATCAGTCTGATCAGAGTTTACTTTTTCAGAGAATAAATCTTCATTTTCAAAATGTAGTTGATCATGTTCATCTACATCTTCAAGTCCAGTTATCTTCTTGTCATCAAATGACACATGAATTGATTCCATGATTACTCTGGTTCTCAGATTATAAACTCTGAATGCCTTAGTTGACAGTGGATAGCCAACAAAAATACCTTCATCTGCCTTTAGGTCAAACTTGGTCAACTGTTCAGGATGAGTCTTCAACACAAAGCACTTGCATCCAAAAATATGAAAATATTTTAGATTTGGCTTTTTCTTCTTCACCATTTCATATGGTGTTTTACCATGCTTGTTGATCAGTGTTGCATTTTGAGTAAAACAAGCAGTTTGAACTGCTTCTGCCCAGAAATATGTTGGCAATTTTGCTTCATCTAGCATGGTTCTGGCAGCTTCTATCAAGGTTCTGTTCTTTCTCTCCACTACACCATTTTGTTGTGGAGTACCAGGTGCAGAAAACTCTTGTTTTATCCCTTTACTCTTGCAAAATTCTTCCATAGATGAATTCCTGAATTCAGTTCCATTGTCACTTCTGATTATCTTCACTTGATGCTCTGACCCTTTTTCCAGTTGAATTACATGTTCTGTCAGTGTTAATGCAGTTTCATCCTTCTTTGCAAGAAAATATACCCATGTGAATCTGGTATATTCATCAACAATGACTAATGCATATTTCTTCTTTCCAAGAGACATCACATTCACTGGACCAAAAAGATCAACATGTAGTAGATGATAAGGATCAACAATTGAAGACTCAGATTTACTTTTGAAAGATGTTTTTCTCTGTTTGGCTTTTTGACAAGAATCACACAGTCCTTCTACATTCAACAAGGACTTTGGTAGACCTCTTACAAGATCATTCTTGATTAGCTCATTGATGTTGTTCAGATTCAAATGAGAGAGTTTCTTATGCCATTTCCAACTCTCTTCACTGGACATCCTTGTAGACAGACACACTGCTTTGCCATCAGTGTTTGTTGACAATTTGATTTCATAGATGTTATTGTGTCTGTTTCCAACTAGAGCAACTTTCCCTGTAGATTTACTGATCACTTGACAATATTCAGGCTGAAAATCTACATGATATCCTCTGTCACAGATTTGACTCACAGATAGCAAATCATGCTTGAGTCCTGGAACAAGAGCTACATTTGTGATGATGACATTTCCAAGATTAATATTGCCATATCCCAGTGTATGTCCTATGTTGCCATCTCCATAGGAAACTTCTGGGCCAGCCTTCTCCTCAAACTCTGATAGCAGGGCTTTATTTCCTGTCATGTGTCCTGAACATCCACTGTCCACGACTAGGGTACTGACCCTTGTGCCCTGCAATCACAAACAATCACTGATTATTAGTTTTAAGGATCCAGACTTGCTTGGATCCTTTGGCTTTCTTAAATCTGTTAGCTTTTGCAGCGGAATTCAAATTAACAGAGTTTAAGCTAACTTTTTCAGAGTTTACATTTGCAGAGTTTACTTTAACCCATTTCAAATTTGGTTTGGGTTCATAGTAATTATAATAAAAAGCATGATAATCTCTGCAAGTGTAAATAGAATGCCAAGTACTTCCACAGTGTTTGCATAAAGTCTGTGGTCTAGTTCTCACATAATCACTCTTTACTGCAGTTTTAGAAGGTAAAGAATTAATGTTCTTATTCTTACTGCAGAAACTAGCAAGATGATTAGTGCTACCACAATTAAAGCATGTTTTTCTAGGGGCTAATGAAGCAAGCATTGGCTTAATTCCTGATGTGATGCCTACTTTTCCATTTTTGTTTTTCTTAGGCAATCTCTGTTTGTTGACAGATTTTATCTCCTTAAGCTTATGCTTGAGTTGTTTATCTGTCATTAAACCAATGTTAGCCTCTTTAACAAAAGTTTTAGCATATGACTCCTTAACAGCCTTTTTCTGTGCTTCAGTTTTAGGTCCACCTGTTCCCATGACATTACCTTCAGATGAATAATGTGGTCTTTTCTTTACCTGATTTTCAAATCTAAGTTCATCTCCTACAGAGTAACCTAGACCTACTGTGTCTGACTGAAACACTTCTTGAGTGTCTTTACCAGAGTGTGTCCAAGTTTTAATGATGTGTTTAGTATCCTCCAATTCTGATTCTAGTTGCTTATACTTACCTAGCAACTCCTGTTCAATAAACACTGCATCATCTCTCTCTTTTTGAATTTTATTCATGTTCTCTAACTGTTCCTCAACAAGTTTATTTCTTTCTTTGAGTTGAGAACACTCAGACTTTATCCTCTCATTTTCTAAAGTCTGATCCCTATAGCTGATATGCAATGCTTTAAGATAAATTCTCAATTCAGTTATATTATCAGTGTTATAAGCATAGGTAGTTGGAGGTACCTTGAGATCATCATTTTCAGTCTGAGTAGTAGCCATGAGAGCATAGTTGACTTCCTCATCTGAATCTGAAGTGTCTGCCCAATCTCTGCCTTTGGTGTAGAGTGCCTTTTCAGTTTTACCCTTCTTGCACTCTGGAGCATAGTGTCCCATCTCCTTACACTTGTAGCATTGAATCTCAGACTTATCTTTCTTTCCAGATTTGAAGTCCTTTCCCTCAGCTTTCTTGAAATTCTTCTTGTCAGACTTTGAGTAGTCCCTTGAGAATCTCTTTCCCTTCTTGAAGTTCTTGTAACCCATCTTCTTGAAGGTCTTTACCATCAATGCAGCCATTTGCATCATCTCTTCATCATCTTCAGAATCAGATGAACCATCTGTGTTTGAGTCAACATCAGTGTTTGATGACTCATTCTCTGAATGGATGACTAAGGCTTTCCCTTTTGCCTTTCTCCTTGATGCCTCCTTCTTTGATGGTTTCTCCTCAACCTTGAGTGCAACAGATTTTGACTTTCTACTTGTTCTTTTGTTTCTCTGCTCCAATTCCAATTCATGGGTTTTGAGCAGCCCATAAATTTCATCAATCTCTGTTTCACCAAGTTCATAATTATCTCTAATAGTGGTTGTTTTCACATCCCACTTTTCAGGTAGAGAAAGAAGAAACTTGAGATTTGAGTCTTCTAAATCATATTCTTTGTTAACCAATGACAAATCATTGAGCAGTTTACAGAATCTGTCAAATGTTTCTGTCATGGTTTCATCAGACTTTGCCTCAAAGTGCTCATACTCCTGAGTGAGTATGTTTCTTCTGTTTTTCTTGATTGCAGGAGTTCCTTGACACCTAACCTCAAGTGCATCCCATATTTCCTTTGCAGTTGTGCAATTAATCACTTTATTAGACATAACATTGTCTAATGCACTGTGAAGTAAATGTCTCACTTTTGCATCCTTTGCAATAGATGAAAGATCCTCAGCAGTTAGATCTTTCTTTTCCTTTGGAATGACCTTTGCCTCCTCACCAGCAGCAGCAGCAGATAATTTTGTTGGTTTGTGAGGACCTTCATAAATTCTATCAAGGTATTCTGGATCTGTAGCCTCCAGAAACATGGTCATTTTCACCTTCCAAATTGCATACTCTGATGGCCTAAGTATAGGAACCCTGATTGTCTCATACCTACTAACAGTAGTAGGGGCTTTCTCATTTGGTGGAGGTATCTCTGCCATTGATTACTATTGTGTTTGGATCTTTAGCTGTAATAAAATAACAGATTTGGCTCTGATACCACTTGTTAGGTCGAATACACAATAAGTAATCAAATACTGTATGAATAACTTAACAAGAACACACTGTTTAACAATTAAAAACTGTTTGGAATTAATAATTCCTCTCTCAGTGATGTAAATATCACAGAGAGCTGCTTAGGTTACAATGGATGAATATCTCAATGTTCAACTACCCTTCTAGGGTTAACCTAACTGTATTTATAGAACATACAGCTTCGTACAATCAGTAACTGATACTCCTAAAATCAAGCTATACAATTGATATCAATCACGATTGCTTCAGTCTTCCAAGTCAACTCAATCTCTTTGACAGCTTTCCAATCTTCAAAGATATTGCTTCCATATTTATCAATCTTCAAACACTGTTGACTCTTCAGACAATACCGCTACAGAGTTTAACAAACTCTGTTTGCGCTTCCAGTCAGTGTTTAATCAAACTCTGACTGCTTCCATCTAAACTCTGTTTTCTGACTTTAGCTTCCAAACACTGTTTTCATCAATCATTTCTAACACCTTATATAATAACTTGACTAGTCGAATGAAGAAGGATCATACAAACATAAGAATGCTCTCAAATTTATTTTTTAATTTTTTTTTCTTTTTTTTTTCTTTTTTTTTTCTTTTTTTCTTTTTTTTTCTGAGAGCTAAGGAATAAGCACAATGATCCATAGATATTATTATGAATTTCGACTAGCAAGCATCAACCCAAAATCAATATTCCCCAAAAGTATGATCATCAATAAAACCCCTTTTATGAACACCTTATTACTCCCTTAAGCACGATACTAGCCTTTGACAGTTTAGGTTCAAATTCAATGTAAGGCCAATAGAATAAAAAGGATAATGGCAAGTAATGTGGTGTGTCACCGAAAGAATAGGATTAAGCTCAACGGGTTAACTAATTGATCATGTATAGAAGGTGTGGAAATATGGGAAATATGAGGTTAAACCTAAGTGCCTTTATCATCTCATCATCAAGTAATGTCATGCATTTCAAGAAAGATCTCAAGTAAGTGCTAGCAATGTAAACAACATGTGGACACTCAAGCAAACGAAAAATCATGCAAAAGATATGCATATAGGCTCAAAACTCACTTGGTGTGACAAAACATAATCAATCCCAGGTAACAAGACTCTCTAACGCACCTACTTGTACTCAAAGCATGAAAACCAAGTCATCTTGCACATATTCATGTCATTCTAATCACTTACAACATCCAATTAAGTCTACCAGCTTCAACTTGCTAGTGTAAGTGTGTGCACAAGAACAACGCACGTCACTTCTCATACAAAAGCGTCAATAAACACAAGAATTCTACGCATGCATGGGTGTATCAAGCAAAATACAACAACTAATCAAATTGCATGGCTAGAATTATTTTTGGTATTTTTCAATTTTTTAAATTTTTTTTTTTTAAACAAGTAATACAACTACGTTGAGAACACCTCCCCACACTTAAGCGGTTCATTGTCCCCAATGAACTAAGGAACAAACACAAAACTACAACGAAAAACAGAATAAAACTACACTAAAAAGAAAAGAAAGAAAACTCCCCTGGAATCAAGGTGTCGGGTGTGAAAACCATCCCTCCTTTGCTTAGAAGCCACCCACTCACCAATAGCTTCACCAACAACCACCAAGAAATTTCCTGCAAAAACCACCAAGCAATATCACTCCAAAAATACCCAATTAACAAGAATATTAGAAAACCCCCAATTTACAAGAACACAAATTCGTAATAAAAAATTAGAGAAGAAAAATCCCAACTACGAATCAAAGAGGTGAACTTGTACTAATTTTCCAAGAAAATAATAAATTGGGTGCGTATGTATGGGTATAAATAGATAATGGAGTGATAGGATGAATATAAAAATTTTAATGTGAAAAGGAAAAAAAATTTGGGTGGTAATAGGGTTTAGGGATTAAAAAGAAAAAAAAAATAAAAATAAAAATAAATAAATAGTAATAATAATAATAATAATAATAAATAAATAAGAATTAGAATAGAAATAGGTTTAGAATTTTGGTGGAGAAATGGGAGGTTTTGGAATTGAAATAGAAAAAGAATTAGGTGAAAAGGGGGGAGTATAAATAGAATGGGGTGGAACAGAATTTTTTTTTTTTTTATAAGAGACAACAACAGCCGCTGCACAAACTGAAACAGTGGCAAAAAAAATTTCTGATAAACCAGGGGTGACGCGCCAGCCGCGCGCGTGCAGCGCAAACAGCGCTCAGATCAGATGCGCAGGGGCAGATTGCGCAACAGGGTGGCAAGCTGCGCCAAGGACAGTAACGCAGGCGCAGCCTGCGTTACACAGGGGGCGGACTGCGGAAGGAGCAGTAACGCAGGCGCAGCCTGCGTTACAGAGCTCAAAAATTCGATTTTTTTTATTTTTTTCGATTTTTTTTTTTTTTTTTTTTTTTATTTTTAAGAGAACAACAAATTTTTTTTTTTTTTTAAAGAATGAGATGAAGGAACACAACAAGGCTTGGGTTGAACAAATAACTAAGCAATTCTACTATATATGAAAGAGAAGGAAAGAAGTACTCCCCTATGCAAAAGCATGAAGTGCACTGATCCTACAATGAAATCTTGGGTTGCCTCCCAAGCAGCGCTTATTTAAAGTCATTAGCTTGACCTCCTCAAAAATACTCCGGTAAAGGCGTAATATCCACTTTCTTGATCATAAACTCGCCACCACAAAAAGTATCAAGAGTGTTAGTGGTTGTCTTTATCCTGCAGAAAGTCTCCAAACAAGCATCAGTAAAATAAAATATGTCATTAATAAGCAATAGAGAATTAAGTGCTTGTGCAGTTTTGGAAAACTTTGTGATAAAACAGCGATAAAATTCAACACCACGAAAATATTGAACTCCCTTGACATAAGGTGGAGGTTCTGGTGGTGGCTTTTCTTCACTCCTCACTTTCACTGGAGTCATTCGGACATCTTGGCTTATCACATCATTGGCTAATAAGACACTTCCATCTTCTCCCTCTTCTCGAGCTTGAAACATAAGAGCCACTTTGTATGGATCCTCAACCAGAATTTGAGAAATATCATCTTGGACAATATTTGTTATCACATCAACCTTGAAATAAGTAGTCTTGAGCAAAGAAGCCTTGTAAGTAGAGGCTAGATCGAGAGCAAATTTATCAATACATGGTAGCTTAGGCACAAGTTGTGGAAGAGAAACAACAACCATCTCTGTATTGCTTTCCTTTGTAGCCTCATCATCAGTCACATTGTTCTCGGTAGCAGCAACATCATTGATCTCGTCATCGGTGGCATACTCCTTCTCTTTATCAATGGCCTCATCATCAACATACATGGAGAAACTATCATATTCCTGATCGCTTGTGAGATTGATAGCAATCAGGTCCTCTTCGGATCGGATAGATGATGATGGTAAATAGTCGAGCTGCCCTGTAGTAGAAGAGTTAGCCAACTGTGCAATTTGAGATTTAATCGCCAAACTTTGAGTTTCTAATTCTTCAAAACTCTTTAGCATTTTATTTAAGATATCCCACATCTCATTTGTCTGATCAGCTTGCACATCTACACTGGATTGAGAAACATGTAGATCTTCTTGTAGAGGAGGATATTGATATTCTTGCTGTGGCGGCTGCTCATATGACTGATAATATTGTTGCTCAAACTGTTGCTGATTATGATATGAAAAATTTTGAGCACCATTGTCCTGGTAGTAGAAATCTGGTTGATTCACGTATTCTTGATCAAAAGTGTTTGAATACTGATTGTACCCATATCCTTCTTCAAAAGAATTCATTTGTCCCAACTGAGCACTCTGAGAATTATAGACATTGTAATAGCATTCCAAACCATAATGACCCTGGACACCACAAATTGGACAGAAGTTGTAAGTTTTAGGGGCCACTTGTGACATCTCATTAATACTCATTGGACGCATAATGGGCTCTGTAGGGTTGAATGAGGCAATTTCTTGAGTGCGTGCCTCCAACATGGAAGAGAGTAGTGCAAAAGTATCAACTTCACCCATTGCAAACCTGTAAACTCTCAACAAAGCCAAGAAAACGTAAAATCTGCCTCAATTGGAACAAAAGTTCCAATGAGACAATGGAAACAATCTAAACAACTAAATTAAAATCAATAGAAACTCGCTGTCTCCCCGGCAGCGGCGCCAAAAACTTGATGTGTTAAATTTTACCTAACCGCAAGCGCACGGTGTCTATTGCTAGTACAGATGGCAAGCGGGTCGAATCCACAAGGAGACAGGTTCTACTAATTCCTTTTCAGTTATCGCTAATTGTTTCAAGGGCAAACGATTATGTGAAATTATTAATTAACTAATTAAACTAAATTAACACTAATTAAGCAGATGATAAACAAATTATTTAAAACCTAGGGCAATCAGGTCCACCATGCTTACACAATTGGCTCTTAAGCTAAAGCAATCAATGTGATCATATAACTAGAGTATGTTAATCTCTCTCAAGCATTAACACTCTCGAAACATTCAACACAATTAACCACTTTTAGTAATTCAATCAATCAGGTAATTAGAGTTAAGTTAATCTTTTCCAAGCATTAACGCTCTCAGAAATCCAATGATGCTCTCGCACTCAAATTCAATTCTGCTAATCGTATGTGTGCCTCTAGTAAGTAAATCTCTCGATCCATACCCCTATTTGCATATAATTAATCCATGATATCGGCCGATTACACAAATTAATGATTAAACATATCAATCAGAATTAACCATAACCAATCAAACCACTATGAAAATCATGCCAATATTAGTGCAAACATGGCTTCCCTTTAAGCCCTAGAAATAACTACTCACTAATAATTAAACAAGTAAAACAACTAGTAAAACAAGAAAACATAATTAAACTAATAAGAATTGAGAAGAAATTCAGATAAGAAAACCTGCAATCATCAATCCTGTCACAAGAATGAAATTCATGGTCTCCTCTCCAAAACCCTAGCTCCTAAGAGTAGGAGCACGTATGTATCTCCCCTCATAAAATAATACCCTAGATGTGTTTATATAGGCTCTAAAAGTCTTGCCCAATAAAAGTATTTTAATAATAACTGAATAGGATTCCTTAATTAAAATTCGTAACTTCTTTTTCTCCTCTGTTTCCGGCCTCTTCCAGTTGGATTTTGCTTACTGGACCACCTCTAAATTAAAGATAATTCCCTAAGCTTCGCGTGGACAGTAAGATCGTCAAATTCTGACTTCTGGAACTCAAGATATGGCCCAAACAGTGCAGGCAGCCCCAATAATACGAATTTTCTCCTATTTTATCTCCAAAATAGCTCTTTTTGCTCCAAATCCTTCCAAGTCATGGATTCTTTATTTCCTACAATAAAACAATAAAATCTATTAAATAAAAATCCAAATCAATGCAAAACACAATAAATATGAGAATAAAATCATCTAAAATATATATAAAAATATACTCTATCATTGTGTAATTGTACAAATAGAGTCTAGAATAATGCTTGAAAGAAGTTCCAAGGTTCATGCCTCAAGCAAGGAGTTAAAGACTGTCAAATAATCACAGTTGGGATTTGAAGAAATGAAGAATTTGCCTAAGTACCAATTCGAGAAGTATATTTGTCTATTCGAGAAGTCCAGCATTCGAGAAGTCAGGGATTCGATATCTCAAGACACTATTCGATATCTCTGAATACACTGTTCGATATCTCATTCGATATCTCAGGGATTCGATATGTCTACTACTCTATTCGAGAACTCAAGAAGTCAACAAGTCAAGATGGTATTCGAGTTCTCAAAGAGTCAACAAGTCAAAGTTCCATTCGATATCTCAAGGACTCAGAAAGCTATTCGACAACTCGAGGATTCGATAAGTCAAATGTTCTTTTCGACAACTCAAGGAATCCTGATGGAAAAGAGCTATTCGAGAAGTGGTTCGATATGTCATTATAACAGGATTCGAGAACTCAGAGTTATCGATCAAGTCAATTCTAGTTCTCGAATCACTTACTTAGTCACTTCTCGAATACATTCTTGGAGACAAAATACTGAAGAAATTGTACAAGTCAGAAACCTGCAACAAGCCAATGCACTTTATGGACCACAATCTGTAACGTGCTCTGGAAAGCCTACAAGGAAGCTTGGAGAGATATAGAAGAGACAAGGAGCTAGAAAGTAATTTGTTTAGCTACCTTATTTGCAGTAAGTAGGCTGTATCCATGTTCTATAAGGACACAGCCTCACTTCATAACTTAGTAACTTTTTGTGAGTCAAGTTTTTCATACACTGTAAGCCATATCTCTCTGAGAAAAACGAAGCTGAGAATACTACCATTTGTATTCACAGATTGTAGCAACCTTTATCTAATAATACATTAGATTAAAGTGATATTGTGTCTTGTGTTGTTTATTTATCCGCACCTTCACTTCTACACACACAGGCACTTATCTGCTACATAGACTCAATCAAAGAAAAGTTTAAGAATCCATTCACCCCCCCTCTGTATTCTTTTACCGTATTCAATACTCAACAAAACCTCTATTGTAACACATTTGAGGTCTAATATGACACTTTTTTGACGTTGCAATAGCTCATATTTCTTGTAGTGATGTATGGCCGATCAAATAACTATTGAACCTTCCTAGGTTCAAATAATACCACATGGTTTGGTTTTAATACTTATTGCTGATTAGCTAACTCTTCATTGTTGAAATTATAAGACCTTAGCCGAAGCCAAGGAGGCAAGGAATGAACAACAGAAGAGAAACTAAATGTTCTGTTAATATTATTCTCATGCATTACAACTTAAATAAGCAAACAGATAAATGTAAAGCTAAAAACAAGGAACCACTACAACAACTCTCCTACTACAAGTCTACATCTCTGACTCTGTCAAGCACTACATGCAGTTCCTACAAATGCTCTACAAATGCTCCATAACAGCACCACCAAATCACCCATGCAAATCAATTCTTTGCTGGCTTATTCAAAACACGAGTTTTAGATTAAAAACTCCAATCGCTTAATTTACCTATGGAGTTACTGTTATACTACAAACTCTGCAATCGTATTTCTTCCATTCGCTACACAATGTTTAGTTTCATGAGTTTTCCAATGTGTAGTTCCGCTTAGTGCTGAATTTTGAGGATCTGTTTAGTTTCCCAATGTTTACTTGATTATCAACCATGATATGCGTTCAAGTTAATTTTAATAGCCAAAATTAAACTGATGCGATAAATTGATGGCTTAATAACTTGGTGAAGTCATATTTGGCGCGGTGGTTAAGTATCTACTTATTAATAACTACTAGCTTTATACCCGTGCAATGCACGGGTTATATTATATTTTGTAAAAAAAAATTATTAGAAATATTTTTTCAAAAATTTCTCATATTGTTTTAAATTTGTATTTTTAATAAAAATTATACATATATATATTTCGTAATTATAAATATACTAAAATAATAATAGAACTACGTTAATTTTATAATAATAATTAATTAATTTGTTGATTGGTATATTATGAGATTGAATTTTTATTATTAGTTTAAATTTTATTGTTGATGAAATTTATTTTTTTGTAACTTTCAGTTTATTAAATTTTAATTTTTTTATTGTATAATATTTTAATTCTACATATATTTTTGGAAAATTCTTTTAATTTATTTACAGATGTAGTACTACATCTACGATTTTCGAAAAAATAATATGACCAAATGATATTATGATTTTGTTCAATAAAATTGCATTGTTTTTTATTGTAAATTTAAGAAACATGTTTGTTGTAAAATTTATAAGTAAATGTTTTAATACATTTATTCGTTACTATTTTTTTGTAAGGATCTTTATGTGATAGTTGTTTTTTTTTGACTAATTTATAGTTGTTATTTTTATAATTTATATTATGAAGTTTAGCCTATTATATTTTTTAAATTTCATTATTTTGCGACGTTTTTTTTAAATATTAGATTATATAAGATCTATTTGAAACATGTTAGTCATAATATTTGTATAACTTTTCTGTAGTTTTTATTAAATATACTATCTAAAAATTGTTTAGATTTCTTTGTTATGGTGTATTTTCATGTGTGGGAGGTGATTTTTTCTAAGTATTTTGAATTCTTTTGAAATGTTCTATTGATAATATTATTTTTGTTATTAATATCAATTAAAGTTTTCTAAAAACAACTTGTAAATGTGTTACATTTTTTTTTCTTAGTTAATATTTATTGTATGTGTATTATATTAAATTTTTTTGTGAAATTTAGTTACTGAATTTATTATTTATATAAAATTAGCATTTGTTTTGTAAAATACATTTTGGTGAATTTTAATGTCATTTATAATTATGAAATATTTTTTAAATATTTTTGAAGTCTTACTTTACCAATTTGTTTCTTGATACATTTTTAAAAATATTTTTTTATTTTGTAATTAAATTACAAACCCTGTTTTGTAAAAATATTATTTTGGAGTTGGAAATTTTGTGTTATATTTGTTTACTTTGTTTGTTATATATTTGTGACTTATTTTTAATTATAGTTTTGGCTATTTTATTTTTGTTTATCTTATTTTAATGAAAGAATTATAATGATACGTTATTCTAATATTTTTTTATTTGCATTTCAATATGGAGAAAATAATACGTTAGTTTCTAATTGTTTTGTGGAGTTTATGGTGTTGGTATTACTTATCTTTATTATTTTTTTCTATATCTCCCTTACACTTTTTTTTTGTTAGGTTTTATTTTGAACCATGTGTTAATCATTTTTAATTGTAGTATTAAATTTTGCTTTAAAATGTATATGGAATATTTTGGTTCAAATTATTTTTTTACTCATCTCGACCAAATTAAAATATATATGGAATATTTTGGTTGAAATTATTTTTTTACTCTTTACGATCAAATCAACCACGCTAATTATATATAGTATATAATTATTTTTGTTTGTTTGTTTAGTTTGTTTATTTTTGAAAATAATATGTTATTTGTTAATACTTAATAGTGTTGTAGGGTTTGTGCACCTCTCTGCCGTATGATTTTCTTAGGTGTCTTGAAGTTACTATAATATCCTTAACGACCAAACCTTACCATCAAAATCTCCTTACGCTAATTATATATAAGATATAATGGAACTTTCTATATGCGTTGCTCTCAACAGGTATGTCAAAATCTTAATCACACTCACTCAATTCAAGCCTCTTTCTTTTAGTGTTGACAGAGAAGTAACCAAAATAATTTCCACAAACATTGGCTCTAATAAGGACCTCATTTTGGCTTTTTAACCATCTTAACTCCAGGACTAGTAAGATATTTATAACTCTGCCATAACTGAAGATGCTCTGTTAATCTACACTTTTTTTTTTTACTAATTTGTTAATCTACACTTAACAACACAGTAAATGAGTACAATTTTCAATTGCAGCTTGCGGAAAAGGGTGCACCTTGGTGCTTGATAAGAATGACATCAGATGTGGCAACTCGTTCAATGGCCTCTACTGTTTTACCTCAATCATATACAATAACTTTTCTGTGTAATCTAACGCTGCAACTACTCACCACTCCAGCACCAACATTTTTTTCTTGCCTTTATTTCCGCACTTCTCAATATAAAATTAAGATATTTATGCTAAGTAAAAAAAATTCAATAACCTTTTAAAGTTTTAATAAAATATTAATTCATTGTCACCAGTGTTGTCACTCTGACATTCATCATCTTCATCGACCATCGTAATCAGGATCAAATTACTCATCATCATCTACATTGTTCATCTACTGCTCTAGAACAATTTTTGGTTTCTGTTTAGCACAATGATCAACATATACACTAATACCATCTCTAATCATGAGGAAGTCACGTTAATGGGGTCGGGGTTACCCACTTCTTTGTATTATTCTGTTTTTTCACTTTTTGTTTATTTATTTAATTATGTAGGATTACTGGATTAGACACATACTCCGTAAATAGCCAGGTAGATGTTAATTGTTAATAAGCACCATAGAATCCTATGAGAGTCGACTCTCTCCTCTTCCTCTAACTCTCCTCCCCTTTCTTCATATCTTCCCCTCTTCATCCCTTCTTCATCCCGCTCCCTCCCTTCTTCCTCATCTTTTTCATCCGTCCCCCTCTTTATCCTCACATTTCCTTCCCCTCTTCCAGATCTACCCCATCTTCTTTCTTTTTTCTTGTAAATAAGTTCATTAATCTTCATCTCTGGGTGAGATTTTGATTATTTTGTCCATCTTTTTGGGTGGTTTTATGTCTCTCCTATGTGAGAGTTTTGGTTTTCGCTTCTTAATTGTGAGCGGGGTTTTGTTGAAAATGATTTTGTTGATGTTTTGGAGAATCTGGAAAACCCGCATTGAAACTGGATTGGTGGTGATTATTGCAAGAGCTCACCTTTCACAATTAAAGATTGTTCATTCGTTATCGGTTTTCACTTTCGGCATGTTTATAGCTGGTATCCGACATGTAGATAGCTGGGGTGAAGAATCCATTTTCGGCATGTCTATAGCTGGTATCCGGCATGTAGATAGCTGGGGTGTCGCTCCTACTCTTGAGGTTTTTGAACACTGGGCTAACAATTGTTTTTATGTGATATGGTCATTTGTGATGCTGCTGCTTTCCGGGATGTTGGTGCAATATGGATTGCTCGGAATGTCTTCGACTTCGTTTTTAATTTCAAGAATTTTTAAATTCTATGTATTAAACGATCAGAAAACAAATTAGCTAATTATGTTTAGTTTGTTATTTGTTTCTCAATCTGGTTGTAATGGCAGTTGGAGATTTGTTCTGACTGAATTTTGTTATTATTAATGAAACAATGCATTTCGTCAAAAAAAAAACAACGTTAATGATTTAAGGGAAATTCTTAATGGCACCCTATTAAAGTTGGCTTTTCTAAATGGTACACAAAATTGTTTTGGTTTCCGAATGGTACCATTATACTATTATGTCATTCTATGTAGTACCCTTACCGTTAACTTCCGTTAATAAAATGTTATATTTTGGGTACCATTTTTAAAATGCAATTTTAGGAGGGTATCATTGATAATTTCTCTTAAATATATTATTCTAATTTTTTTTATCCTATTATTCTAAATTTTGCCTCTTCGTATTTATGTGATGATCGAAGATAAATAGAGTAATGAGAAGATGGAAGATAAATAGAATAATGAGAAGATGCACTCGGATTGAAATAAATGAGATTCTTTGTTGTTTAGTTAAAGATGATACTCGATTTTTGAACCCCGATTATATTGAATTTGATTATCTCCAATTTCACTCAATCAAATTTCCCTCATTTTAATCTAACCCGGCTTTAAGAACTGATATTTAGTCTAATACGTATACTCCCTCTGTCCCTCTCATTTCTTTACATGTTTTCATCATTGATTGGTACCCATTCTAAGGTGTATATAAAGTATAGTTCCATAACTTATTATTATTATTTTTTTAAATAAAAGTTTAAACATTAAATTTTTATTCAGAAGAAAAAAAATATAAAAAATTACGGAACTATATTTTTTAAGAGCATTAAAATGTGTGACACGTCCCCGTCCCCCAATGTAAACAATTGAGGGGGCGGAGGGAGTATATGTCTAAATTTTTAGAATAATAGGATAAAAAAAATCAGAATAATATTTTTAAGAGAAATTATCAATGGTACCCTCCTAGAATTGACTTTTACAAATGGTACCCAAAATATAACGTTTGAGTAACGGAGGTTAACGGTAGGGAACTACAGAGAATGACATAATAGTATAATGGTACCATTCGGAAGCCAAAACTATTTTGTGTACCATTTAGAAAAGCCAATTCTGAGAGGGTACTATTAAGAATTTCCCATGATTTAATAATGATTAATCACATAATTAGTAAAGAGTTAATTTTGAATTATTTTTTTAGTTGAGTGGTAAGCTTTTAAAATACAAAATAGTTGAGTGACAAAAAAATTGATTTTTCCAAAATAAAAATTGGTTACCAAAATGTAGTTATAAAGAATCCTAGAATTACTGTAATAATGTAGTTATAAAAATTGTTATAAAATTGGGTCTCATTTTATTATGCCTCTCTATAGTATGAGCCGGGCCTGTATAAAACCAAAATCGACGTACATATAATACTCGACCTAAGAATAAAACACTACAAGAAATATGGTTTTTACCTACCAATTGTAAATGTAGGTAAAACTTTGCTATTGGTAAGTAAAGAGAATTTCCTACCAATACAGCATTGGTCAAGATTGGTAGGTAAAAGTTGGTGGAGAAAGACTCATTACCTTCACATCTATAAATTGGTAGGTAATAAAATTTGTGGACCCCACAATAATAAAAGTCATCAGATGACATGTCATTGGCTTACGTGGCATGTCGACGTGTCATCTGATTGCATGGATATGTGGCGCCTCATTGTCATGCCACTTGGAACATTAATGTTGTGCCACATGGCACATTACAAATCGTGCCATGTGGTGCTTCAAAAATGTGACATGTGGCACCTCCAAAGGATGGCACATGGAGGCCTATATAATTGACATGTGGCAATTTCTCAATGGTTGAAATTTATCATACAAGAGAACATATATACTTTCTCGTAAATAAATTTAGTTTATTTAAAAATAATTCGTAAATCACATACTTTCTAATAACGTAGAAAATAAAGTGTCAAATGAATTACATAGAATTTAAAGTTCCAACAATTACAAAAAAAGCATAAAATAAATCATTCTAAATTATCTAAATTTGCATCTAAATCTTCATTTGTTGGAGAAATCTTTGGTTGTGGCATAAGTTTGTTTTGGCACAGGATGTTAACAACTTCATCAAGACGATTATTGGCTTCATTAAGTCGTTGAACTAACTCTTGATAAGTCGGTTGATCAGACTCGATAGTAGTACCATGAGCTTTATTATTGTTAGTTGTGCCACTAGATCGTCCCCATCCTCGCAAGTATACTGAATGACGACCTAGCACTGCTTCCAAGATTTCTTTATCTGACATTTCCTCTGGAGAATAAACTTCTCTTATATTCATCATTTTATCCTAGTTATACAATATTAATAATAAGTATCTCGAATGAATGAAAGTAACTATAATATATTTTGAGTGAAAAATAGAGAGATATTTATTACTCACATATAAATCTTGAAGGCCTGGCCCAGTCCATTCATTTTCATCAAAATGCTTTAAATGCCAAGTTTCAATTTGTCCCGTTGAAGAAGTTAATTCCATTCCACGTCGAATATGATGTCATACTGTTGACACTGATCCATTTTTGGACTCCCAAGGTCTTTTGGACCGATTAATGGTATTTTTAGCGGCTCTTTCCTAAAGAGATAGGGTGGATCATATATATCAAGAAAATAACAAAAGTGATTATAAAAACTAGGTTACCTTAAACTCGTTTGAACACCATTGATCACATAAGAACTCCCAATCTTTTTGTTGGTCATCTCTCATGTCTGGATATCGTTTTTTCTTCGCCATCTCAACATCTTTTATACCTCCAATGCGTTTAAAGTACGAGTGTAACTTGTACTTGTGCGTTTTCCATGTTTTTTTCATTTGATCATCAATACACAGTATAGTTGTTTTATCCCGCAAGTCAATGTCAAAATTTTCCTAAGAATGTTAAAACAAGAAACACTTAAACATAAAATACACTACTGCTAATTCAGGCAACTCAAAAAACAATTAAAATTAATAAAATATGAAATTTTACCAAAAGATAAATTCGTAGTGGTGCTCTGACCTCCTCAGGAACAAGTCTCCAGTCCTTATAACAAAATGTACCATGAATACGAACGATAAATCCGATCTCATTATTAAATCTCTCAGCATTAATACATATCGGTTGACGACAATCCGCATCAAAAGTTACGGACAATTTTCCTGTTGAAGCTGCCCTGGCGATCTTAGAAGTACTTATGCCATGAGTGGCTTTACGTGGTCTGTAGGTAACATTCCGTTCACCAAAAGGTATGCTGGGACTATTCTTTTCACCTTGTATAACAAATTGTGTGGTGGATTCAACTTGATGACCCTGAATAACAGTGGTGCTTTGAACAACTTGGGGAACTTTAGGACCAGAACTAGTGATGCCTTCTTTTCTTCGCCGTCCAGGTGCCATGATGCACAAACCTGCAAAAAAAAAAGTATTAAAATATATTGAATTAGGAACTTTCCCTATTTAATCTTGTTTACGAATAAGATTATCAGCAAATTACACATACAAAATGGGACAATTATCAATAAGTTTTTGATAACTTGATGAAGGTATGTTTGCAATTAGCAGTGAAATATGTATTTGATGAAGAGGGGCTGAGGTTTTAAGTGATATAAGTATTCACAACTTTTCTAAAAAAATAAAAAACTGGGGGAAAGATCGAGCGCCAAACCAAAAAAATTCCCTCCCAATTTTCATTTTAATCAAATAATATCCTTAAACTAATAAAAAGTTCAGTTACCATTGTTCAATAGCATTAAAAAACTATCAATCAAACCCGACAAAAGGAAAAGCAAAAGTAAAAACAAAAGCAGAAATCCAGCACGAGTTATCATTACGCGTTACCCGCTCATATACACCTTATATTTCAAGCACTTGAATTTTTACAAAGCGCCAAATATATATTATTAAGGAAGAAAATGAAAATGAAAATGATTTTTACCTTTAATTAAAATTTCTTTGGGTTAAATATTAAGGGTCATGCATGACATTAAACAAGAAATTTTTTAAATTAAATAGTGTGTATAATTTTTTATTTATTTTGAATTCTTAGAACTATTTGTTTTTAAATTTTTAAAAATATTTTTGATGCGGTTTGTTCATTTACAAAAATGATTTTAAAAAAAAGTGAAACAAAATATGTTTATTGATTTTTATAAATATTTAAAATGATATTCGATTTTGGATTAAACTCATCCCAAAAAATAGTATATTAAAAAAATATTTTTGATAATAGTTAAATGAATATTCTGTTAAATAGTTGTAGAATAAAATATATATTTGTAAACGCAAAACAATTGCATACAAAAATGTAAAAAAAAAAAACTTAGCCCGGCACGGCACGGCTCGGCCCGCCTGGCATGCAGTGATACGCATTGTTGTCATGCATATGGTAACTCCTTATATATAATTGAACAATAAACAAGCAATTTTTTAAATTAAAGAGTGTGTATAATTTTTTATTTATTTTGTATTTTTAAAGATATTTGTATTTTTAAAGATATTTGTATTTTTACTTGTATAAAAAATATTTTTACAAGTAAAATAAATTAAAAACTTAAATTGAAATAGGAAGAAGTAAAATAAATTAAAAAATTAAATTGAAATAGGAATTAAGAAGTGCGCACTTCCACTTTTCTAGAATTGATATTTTTTTTCGAAAAAATAGAAACCCCATTCTTCACAATACGATGTCATTTTGGGTTCAATCAATTTCTAAAAGCAAATTTTTCCAATATTTTAAACTTTTTATATGTAATCTTATTTTTGCATAATTTTTTTGAAATTTTCTATAATTTTTTCAGAAAAAAAATCTTTGACCCTCATTATTGCTTACTATTTCGGAAAAAAAATCATCAATTAACTTTTGAATAATAATGCATGTATTGTAGATATAATTTAGAACATAGATTTAAAATTATTTCATTTATTAATTATTTTGACCCCCGTTTTTGATAATAGTCTGAATTGCATACAAAAATGTAAAAAAAAAAAGTCTTAACCCTGGCACGGCACGGCCCGGCCCGGCCCGGCACGGGTGTGATACGCATTATTGTTATGCATATGTTAACCAGCTCGGCACGGACCGGCCTGGCACGTTGAATCGGCCCGCTAACGGCTAGCGCGTTTCTGACACGCGCCAACGGCTACACTCTGTTCCTGCTCTCTGCTCTGTTCTCCAGCAAAATCATGGAAACTTAACGTTAATTTTCCAACGGCTCTCAAATAATTCCGAACCCTCCTATAAATATCACCCCTGTCTCCTCTCCTTTCTCACACATCTCTACTCTCTCTCGACTTTCCTCTCTCTCTCTCTCTCTCTCCTCTAGTTTTGTAATTCTCAAGTTAAAGCAAGTCTACAATTTTATGTTGGCAATCGACAACTTGTTAAAGCAAGTCGACTTCTGGCAAAAAAAAACCAAGTCTCGACTCCATTGGCAGCGCTGCTTTCTTAAATCTCACGTAGTTTTGTGTGTCTTTAATTTAAGACTAAATTATTTTATGTTGTTTATTAAATCATATGTAATTTTATCAAATTTGATGGTTAATTTTTTGGTTTTTTTAATTGCAGATCGAAAAAATAAAATGGAAGGAAGGGGCACTATATCATCTCAAGGTTCAAGCCAAGCACCTTCCTCCTCGATGCCACCACCAATGGAAGCCGGTAATTTACTCGTTTTAATTTCGTTTTTATAGTATTTGATTGAAATATACTTCGTTTTTTTTTTTAAAATGTAGTTTCCTAGTTTTAAAAATATTCGCTTTTTAAATTAACTCGTTCCAAATTAACTCTTTTTAAATGTACTCGTTTTGAATTTAATCGAATTATATTTTATTTTATAGGTGCTTCTTCTCGACATAATTCACACGTTTGGACTTATTATTCGAGACAAGCAACGGACGAGCCGAACAAATTTAAGGCATTTTGTTTGCTTTGTATTCAAAATGGTCGAGAACAAACTCCTTTTATTCATGCGAAGGGGGTGGTACGGGTACACTTGATCGACACTTGGTTAAATATCATGGAATTACGAAGCAAAATCACGAAAGTGGAGCGGCACAAGAAGGTTCACAACAAACACAAATCGGGGGTTTCATGACTTCGTCTCTTGGTGGAGGTATGCCTTTCGCCTATAATAGAAATAGAATGATCGAAGATTTTGCTAGTTATGTTACATTAGATGAGTTACCTTTCTCCCACGGTGAGAGTCCGAATTTAGAACACATGATTAAGAATTCACTAAACTCGGCATTTACGAAAATTCCTAGAAGCACACTTAAACGTCACACACAAAAACAATATAAAAGTCAACGAGCACAACTAATTGAGTATTTCGAAAAATTTGATGGTATGGTTTCGTTAACTAGTGATTGTTGGAGTTCGAGTCAAGGTGAGCCTTATATTTGTGTTACGGTTCATTGGATTGATGTTGATTATTTGTTACAAAAACGAATTATTGCTTTTGATATTATGGACGAGTCATACTCTGATTATAATATAAAACAAAGAATTTTAGACACGATAATTGAATTTAATTTGTATCATAAGGTATTTTCAATATCTGTAGATAATGCTGTTGCTAATAGCAAATGTATCGATTACATTAGGACCGAAATTCCTTTAATTTTACAAGGAGCATTTTTACACATTAGATGTTGTGCTCACGTTATTAACTTGACGGCCGAAGTGGGAATTAAACATCTAACTACATTATTAGAACCAATTAGGAAAGTAATTAAATATCTAAGTCTATCGGATACATATAGGTCTAGGTACAAGAAATTGTGTAGAGATAATGGATTAAGGCCGAAAAAATGGGTTATCGATTGTCCTACTAGATGGGGTTCGACTCATAAATTATTAAATGATGTAATTAAATATAAGGATATTATCACTGAATTGTATAATGCCGATCCAAATCACCAAGAATCAGTTATTACCGAATTTGAGTGGGAGATGGCATCTATGGTACGTGATATTCTTGATTGTTTTTCACATGCTACTAACGTTTTTTCTTATGTTTATGAACCAAATGTACATCAAGTTATTATTGAATGTGTTCTTATTGTTAATACTTTACGTAATTATGAAGAAAACCCCCAATTTAGTAGTATTATTCATGATATGAAAGTTAAGTGGATCGAATATTTGAAATAATTTCCTTATATTTATGGTGTTGCATGTCTTCTTGATCCGGGTGTTAGACAAGAAGGTTTGGAAAACATGTTAGATCATTATTATAGTACGTTAGGAATTTCATATAATTATAAATTATATATAATTAATTGTTTAGGCTTTTTGCATGGTCTTGTAGATATGTATACTCCTCGAACTCAAAACCCACCTAAAAAGAGTATTAGTAGTGTTAGTAGGTTTAATAGTACCATTACATCTATATTAACCAAAAAACAAAATTGTAGAATTGTCGAACAAGATTCTAGAAGTGTCCCTCCTTCTTCTTTTACTATAATTAGGGAATTTTTTTCTTATAGTTATGAATTAAATTAGGATTTTGAAATAATAACATGGTGGAAGAATCATGAGATACAATTTCCGGTTTTAGCAAAAATTGCAAAGGACATTTTAGTAGTCCCCGCTTCTACCGTTGCGTCCGAGTCTGCTTTTAATGCAGGTAGAAGAGTGTTAGATGAGAAGAGATCACGTCTTCCACCCGATGTGATAAAAATTTGTGTTTGCAAAAAGGATTGGGATCAAGCCGCAAAAAGACAACAAGGAAAAAAAGAAGATGACTCGGATGGAGAAAACGATCCATGGATGACAATGGATACTTCATCGGAATCGGGTCAAGAAGAATGATAAATTAAATAGTGTGTAGAATTTGTATTTTGTATTTTAGGATTTGTTTGCTTTGTTTTTTTTTACATATGTTTTAGAATTTGTTTGCTTTGTAATTTTTTTAATATGTTTGATGCGGTTTGTTCCGTTTTTTTAGAGAGGAGTCCTCTCACACCATTAGTAAAATAAAATTATTTAATAAAATTTATATGAGGTACCGTCCTCTTTTAATCCAAAAACATTAAGTATTAAATTGATCGCTATATAATTAGCAAGTTATCAAATTTATCTCGAAATTTTAGATTGATCAATTTTCAAATAAAAATGTTGATGATAAATAAACATCCAAAATTTGGAAAGGGAAAAGTTATTAGATCTAAATAATTTGTTCCAAGTTTCGACAACAACTCGAAAAAAATTTCTAACCAAGTTTGAGCACGCTTATCAAATTGAGTTTTAAATTCTATGGAATTCGAACTCAATAACTTTTTTACTTTTAAAAAATATAACCAATTTATTGAAATTCGGCATGAACTATGTGTCCCGATTTGTAAATATTAAAGTATAGCCACTATTTTGATAATCAATAGAAATTTTGCTCACCAATTTGCAAAATTCAAACTACATCCACCATTTTAAAACTCGGTATAAAATACAATTAACTCTATTTTTAAAATGTGCACCTTTTGATATAAAATATGTAAAAAATGTATTTAGGTTTGTTGATGAATGGACTGTCTTTTATCTCTAATTTAAATATGAGGTACCGTCCTCCTTTAATCCAAAAACATTTGTATAATTTGTGTTCAAAATATTTCAAATCTATTTTTATTATAATTTATGTGTTGATGACAAAAAAATTTGAGAGCAGCCAAAAGAAAAAAAAATGGCAAATTAAAAATTTTGTTTGATGACACGTGTTAATGTGTTATTCGCTGCATAGCACGACACAAGGATTGTGTTTCTTTAATCAATCTACAACCGTCGATTAAAATAAAGAAACACAAATCCAACTATCCATATTTTATCCCTATTATCTTATCAAACCTTATTTTACCCCGTCTCTCTCTACTCGGTCTCTCTTTTATCTCTCCCCTCTCTCCCTTTTCTTCTATCTCTCTCTTCACCGCCATCTCCATCTTCTTTCTTAACCCTAAAATCACCCCAGATTCTCTTTCTCCAAATCATCCCCTTATACATGGATCCATGGTTTTGGATTTTGAATTTTTTATAATTATCATTGTTATCGTTGTGGTTTACTGCCTCGAAATCAAACAATGGGTTCAGAACTTCTTGTATAAGATGATGATTTGGATATGTGTCTGGTGTATTATGATGATGCTAACTGTTTAAGAAGAAGAAGGTGAAGAAAATGAAGAAGATGATGAAGATATTGACTGATTTCTATTAGTTGTAATAGATATTGTAGTCCAAAAGATTTGATTGTAAAACTTTTAATCTTAATTAAATATCATCTCTTCATTCATTCTTTAGTAGCCATTGGTTGGATGGAAAGAAATCTGGGTATTTGATGTAGTGTAAAGTGTTCGATATGCTGCACAACGAGATGGAAATGCCAAAAATAATCAACATATGATTTTTTTTTACTTTTATTTTCTTTTGGCCATTTATACGTTTTTATATTGACATTATAAAAAATTCAAAATTGTGTTACATCATAATAGAATAAATAAATTATTTATAGAATAATCAATATATGATTTTTTTTACTTTTATTTGAACGTTAACAATACATATAATGTTAAATATATATTAGAGGGACCAATAGTTAGAGGAACAAGCAAAAATAAGATAAAAATGCATATTTTCTTTTTGACCGGCCTATATATATAAGATAAAAACTTCTTTAAAAGGGATACTTAATTATTAAAATCTATCAACTAGCAATCTCAATAGTTGTTCCACTTTGCCCCACTAAAGAAAGTGTTACACACTTTGCCCCACAGTCCATTAGTACACTTAGTCCCAGTAAAACATTAAAAGAAATTTTAGTTAATTTAATAAAACCTTAAAGGCAAAGAATGAAGCATAACAATTTTATTAAAAATATAAATGAGTTAAAACAAATTATTAGATAATTATATTTTAAATGATATTCGATTTTTGGATTAAACTCATCCCAAAAAACAGTATATTCAAAAAAAATATTTTTGATAATGGTTAAGTGAAAACATCTGTTAAATAGTTGTTGTCATGCGTATAGTCTTTTTTTTTTATTTTGATAATTATGCATGTGTTAATTAATTCAATAAATTGATTTATTAGTTATATATACTCACCTTATTTTTTCGATATAAATATAAAAAAATAAGTTTTCTATAGTCATTTACAACTAAATTTTCTATAGTCATTTACAATAAAATATAAACAATTTAAATAGGGTGTAGTGTGTAGAAATAATAAAATATAAACAAAAGAATTGCAAAAAACAATTTGTAAATTGGTTATGCGAAATTGCGAATTGTGGTTGTATGCAATTTTTTTATTGCAATGAATTTTCGTTTCTTAAAAAAAATTGCAAACAGAAATGAAAAAAAAAATATTAAACTCGCCGAACCGGCCCAGCACGCGGAACCGGCCCGCCTGCATGTGCACGTCATTTGGAATATATATTAAATCTATATATTATAAATTGCTGGATAACCCTTTCCTCAGGTTCGGGATCCATATTCAGGTTTGATAGATATCCATGACCCATTATAGTAGTAAATTATATGCTTAGGATTAGGTTCGGGATCCGTTTAAATTACCCATCCACTGGATAACCCTTTCCTCAGGTTCGGGATCCATATTCAGGTTTGATAGATATCCATGACCCATTATAGTAGTAAATTATATGCTTAGGATTAGGTTCGGGATCCGTTTAAATTACCCATCTAGTTATATGATATGATCCATATTTTAAAATATATTGACCCGATATTATATAAAATACACATCATGACAAACCACTCTTGCCAAAAATTATTTCCTTGATAATACCAAAAATTTGGCAGTTGTTATTATTAATGCCAAATAATTGGTTATAATTATAATGGGCCCGCCAGGGCAATCCAATTAAAACAATCTTGCCAAAAAAATTTCCTTGACAAAACACGAATTATTTTGTTTCCAAAAATTATTTCCTTTCTAACAATTGTCAATTATAATTATAATGGGCCCGCCAGGGCCATCCAATTAAAACATTCTTGCCAAATCTGTTTATATTACCCATCCAGTTATATGATATGATCCATATTTTAAAATATATTGACTCGATATTTTATAAAATACACATCATGACAAACCACTCTTGCCAAAAATTATTTCTTTGATAATACCAAAAATTATTAACAAATGATTTTGATTGGTTATAATTATAATGGGTCCGCCAGGACCATCCAGTTAAAATATTTCAAAATGCCAAAATATTATTTCTTTCACAAAACACAAATTATTTTCTTGCCAAACATTATTTCCTTTCTAACAATTGTCAATTTTTCTTGGTAGTTGTTATTATTAATGCCAAATAATTGGTTATAATTATAATGGGCCCGCCAGGGCCTTCCAATATAGTAGTAAATTATATGCTTAGGATTATGTTATAGTGCAGTATAACTTTAATTTTTTTGATATTATGATTTAATTATTTTAATTTATTTTTTATATCTACTACTATTACATTCATGATATAGTTGACATCACTAAAATAATGTTATAGTGTTCAATTTTTTGATCTTTTTAAAATTAATTAATATATTAATAATTTCTTATATTAATTGTAATTTAAATTATCAAAACAAACTCATGTTCTTAAAGAATTTAACATTTTAATTTATTAAAGTAGGCAACTTTTTAATACTACTACCAATTTTTATTTCTATATTGTAAAATTATATACTATAATTTATTAAAATTTAAAATAAATTTTATTTAAAATATGAACTCCCATCCAGTTATATGATATGATCCATATTTTAAAATATATTGACTCGATATTATATAAAATACACATCATGACAAACCACTCTTGCCAAAAAATATTTCTTTGATAATACCAAAAATTATTAACAAATGATTTTGATTGGTTATAATTATAATGGGTCCGCCAGGACCATCCAGTTAAAATATTTCAAAATGCCAAAATATTATTTCTTTCGCAAAACACAAATTATTTTCTTGCCAAACATTATTTCCTTTCTAACAATTGTCAATTTTTCTTGGTAGTTGTTATTATTAATGGAAAATAATTGGTTATAGTTATAATAGGCCCGCCAGGGCCTTCCAATTAAAACATTTTTGCCAAAAAAAATTCCCTTGAGAAAACATGAATAATTTTGTTTCCAAAAATTATTTCCTTTCTAACAATTGTCAATGATAATTATAATGGACCCGTCAGGGATATCCAATTAAAACATTTTGCCAAAAATTATTTCCTTCCACAAATTTTAAATTATTTTAAATTTTTTTTAATCCATATTCAGGTTTGATAGATATCCATGACCCATTATAGTAGTAAATTATATGCCTAGGATTATGTTATAGTGCAGTATAACTTTAATTTTTTTGATATTATGATTTAATTATTTTAATTTATTTTTTATATCTACTACTATTACATTCATGATATAGTTGACATCACTAAAATAATGTTATAGTGTTCAATTTTTTGATCTTTTTAAAATAAATTAATATATTAATAATTTCTTATATTAATTGTAATTTAAATTATCAAAACAAACTCATGTTCTAAAAGAATTTAACATTTTAATTTATTAAAGTAGGCAACTTTTTAATACTACTACCAATTTTTATTTCTATATTGTAAAATTATATACTATAATTTATTGAAATTTAAAATAAATTTTATTTAAAATATGAACTCCCGTGTGCGAAGCACGGGCATTAAACTAGTTAAATATAAAAAGCTAAAAAATGAAAGGAAATTACATCATCCACAATGCTAAATACACGATCCCACTTTTTTGGATCCCATTTGAATGCAAAAAAATGAAAAGAAATTAAGGATTGGATCCCATTTGAATGCAAAAAAATGAAAAGAAATTAAGGAGAACAAGCTGGATCGTGGAGGTGGGGTCACACTCTTCACAATTTCAAAAAGTTTACCATTATGTACCAATACTCAATTGTAGGTAAATTATTGGTAGGTAAATACTAGTGTAGTGAAAGAGGAACATTAGGGTAAATTAAGATCATTGGCCATTAAGAATTCAACCGAGCAAAGAAGTTGTTAAAGAATGCAGCGAATTGATCAGGTAAAGAAGATAGTAGTATGGTTGCTCATAATTAACCCAACCCGAAATAACCAACCCAACCCGACTCTATTTTGGGCTGAACTAACCGGACCGTCCAAAACCGAAGCCCGATTGGATTTATTTCTGTTAAACCAAATATAATGGGTTGGGTTAAGGTTTAGCTATTTAAAACCCTAAACAAACCCGACCCGGTTAAATATTAATAGTCCAGTCCACTATATCCATGCCCAGTCCACTTAGAATACACAACTATATCCATGCCCAGTCCACTTAGAATACACAGTATACACCTAAATGGCTAAATCCCTAAACCTAATTACACAAAGTCACAAATACTAAAACATAATATATGACTTGGTGAGTTCGTGCCGCGGCCGCAGTGTCTTCAAGTTCTTGCCATCTTCAATCGACATTCAATCTTTACTCGATATTTACTCAATCTACATCTGATTTTGTAAGTTTATTCTTGTGTATTTACTCAATTTGCGCGAGATATTTGCTTAATCTTTAGTAATCTTCAACTTGTATCATTTAGATATGATTGTTATCTTTAATTGATTTGTTATCTTCAAGTTCATATATGATTGTTATCTTTAATTGATTTGTTATCAATTGGTTGACTATAGATGATTTATATATGATTTATTTATACATTTATATATGATTTATATTTGATTTGTTATCTTGAGCTGTATATATGATTTATATATGCGATTTTTATGTTTGTATTCTTGTTTGTGTTTCTAGGATCAAAAAATGTCTCCGATTGATTCTGTCCCAAAAGCAGGATTGAACAGAGCAGTTTCATGGTCCGAACTTAGTTCAGATTTATTAGGAGACATCATGGGCAGACTCTGTCTTATTGATCAGGCTCGTTTTCATGCAGTTTGCAAGTCCTGGCGCCATGTTTGTCCCATTAATAAATCTCATCTAGTTTTCAAGCCCAGGGGCCTTGAAAGCGCATCACTTTTCTCATGGTTCGTGCGTGTTGTTCGTAAACCCAGTAGTAGTACGCTGGAATTCCGTCTCTATGAACCATGCCATTCAATTCACGACCCGATTTCAGTTCACACTATTTCCTTGACTGAATTGGATATTCCGAATCCTTCATCAAGTTGGACCTGTATCAGAATCTTTTGCCAAAATAACTGGTTATTTATCTCCTTTACTGATAGAGAGCAAGGCCGTTGTGACCAAATACACTTTATTTTATTCTCTCCTTTAACCAAAACACTCAAACAACTTCCTCCCTGCTTACATTCTTGGCTTGGGTATTTTGATCAATCATTTTCTTCGGACCCTGAATCTGCGGATTGTGTCTTCTTACTCGTGGATACATTGTCTTGTCATGGAAAATTCACTGTTGCAACATATCGCAAAGATGATGAAAATTGGACTGTTAGACTATTTACGAAAGCTCAAAATTTTCCTGGTACTGGTACATGCAATACTATGTATACTGGGGGAATATTTTACATTGTTTCTCCTTTTGGACAAGTGGCATCTTATGACGTTATCAAGGAGGAAATTAATTTTGAGAGTTTAATTAGAGATGACAATTTAGCTTCAATCTACCATTCGATGTGGCAGTACGATTTGTTTTTGGTTGAAGGAGAGCTCATGTATAGAATTTATAACAGTGATATTTCATGTACAAAAAGGTTTGATCGGTTGAAGAAGCGTTGGATTCCTGCAAGCAGCTTCCAAGATTCAGCAATTATTGATAACGAGAAGCCAAATTCAGTTGAGAATATAACAGCTTTTTTTAATTTCGGATGCCTGATTTGCTCCTCGGAGAGTTTTGTTTTGGATCATTTTTCACCCAACTCATTTCGATTTAATTTTAGGCCAACCATCTCAGTATCAGGTTCATTTATTTGGTTAAAGCCTCCTGTCATTCAGTGAACATAAACCATACACACCAATCAGGTAAAATACTGAAACTTCCAGGCCTAATAGTAAGTCACTTGAATCTAATGCAAGGTTTGGTTTCACCCTTGTCGATCGCTAATTAGCCATTTCTTCGTCCTCAATTTACTTTTTGTTTTACAATAAGATTGTAGTTCTTTCATCCCTACACAATGTTTAGTTTCATAAGTTTTCCATATTTGTGCTTATTTTTTGATCGATGATCCGTTTTAACGCCTACTCAATTTCAGACTTATATTTTGGTATGAAAACTAGGGATTACTTTAATGGATTTTTGGTATAAAAAACATTGTGTTATGATAGGTTGAGAGAAATGGAATGAGATAGGAATAAGAAGCCAAGTTACATATAATAGTATGGTTTTGGAGAGGAAAAGAGAGTGAAAACATATGAAAGAGCGTAAATATTTAACAAACAACTGTAAAAAAAATTGATTGACGAGAAAGATGAAAAGAATATTGTAAAACTGTTGATGAATTTGATCTCTGGTTCCAATTTTCCAATATATAGTACCTCTAAATGCTTGTTGGCCCATGTACCATGCTGATTAAGGCTCTGTTTGGGATTTTGCCAAGATACACATTCAAGCAAACTTAAAATAATTTCTTATGATTCACACTCACTCAATTCAAGCCTCTTTCTTTTAGTGTTGATAGCAGAAGCAGAGGCGGATCTAAAGGTTAAAGAACCCAGCTCCAGCTGGGTGGATTTTCTGATTTTTAGTGAAAAAAAAATTAGTGGATTTTCTGATTTTCTGCTCAATGGGTAGCTGATGGCAGTATTGTTGTAGATTGTAATGACGTTTTCGTCTGCCATTGCAATGTGTACACCAAGTGTTTGATAAAATGCTTAAATGAGTTTTGAGCTATGATTTGAGGAAATTGATTAGAGGTTTGATTTGTTTGTGATTTGGTGGTGAGTGGGAAGATTGAGGAACCGCTGGGTAAGTTTTTTTGGCTAGATCCGTCACTGAGCAGAAGTAACCAAAATAATTTCCACAAACATTGGCTCTAATAAGGACCTCATTTGGCTTGTTAACCATCTTAACTCCAGGACTAGTAAGATATTTATAACTCTGCCATAACTGAAGATGCTCTGTTAATCTACACTTAACAGCACAGTAAGTGAGTACAATTTTCAATTACAGCTTGCGGGAAAGGGTGCACCTTGGTGCTTGATAAGACTGACATAAGCTGTGGCATGACACTCTTCTAGCACTCCATTGAAATTGATGGATGTCATTGGGGTGTAAGTGAAATGGTATGAGGTGCCAACTTGAGATACCAAAAGTTTACATCTCATAAAATAATTCATTTGCAGACCCAATGATAATTTATATATATATATATTTTTAAATATTTATTATGCATTATTTTATAAGGCAACATCTTGGGGTGTCAGTAGACCTGGCAAAATGAGTCTGGATACGAAAAATCGAACTGAAATATGTGGAACCGAATTCGAAATTTGATCCGAAATAGATTATCTGAAATTGTATCCGAACCGAAACAATCCGAATCCGAACCGAAACCGGTTCAAATTAATCAAATCCGATAACGATCCGAAAACCGATTTGACCCGATCCGAAAATTAACCGAACCGGAAATTTAACAAAAAATTATCTGAAATACTGTATCCAATGATGACCATGTATCCGATTATAATCAGAACTGATCAAATCCGAATAAAAATTTACCCGAACCGAATATGACTTGAATCCGATGTAAATCCGAAACTAAAAATAACTGAATCGAAAAATATCCGATAAAATAATTGTATATAGATTAATATTTTCTTGACCTTTATTTGTTTAGTTTTGTCAATTTTTATATTTTCTGATTTGATATATATTTATTATTGTCATTGAATATTGCTTACGATATTTTGTATAAAATAATGTTTTAATTCAATTTGAAAATTTAAATTAATAAATTCTGCACATAATTAGCAAATAAATAAATAAATAAAGAGATTGGGGAACCTGAGATGTATCTCAGGTATTGTATGTAAATATAGGATGGACATTTCTGTAAAATCACAATTTTTTAATTAGCCCTGCGAGCCCAGTTAAATTTATAGTATATTTTTAACTATCTCAGAAAAAGTTCCTTGAGATCAATCTCAGTGTCCTTTTTCTCATAAATAAATTCTGCATATTCTAAAATTAAAGTGTATTCACTTATATAGCGCTTATTAAATCATACGATAAGAATTATATGGGAGACTTGGTAGAACACAACCAAGAGAGGTACTGATATTTTCTTCCCTCGCTTTATTCAATCTGTACTTAATTATAAAAATGCTTCATTGATTGAATTGCCTGGGATTGATAAAAATAAAATAGGCTATCCTAAGTCCATGACCAAACTCATTTTTGGTAATTTGGAGACTAGGAATGATGTGGATGTAAGACTGAACATAACTCCCCATATGGAGAGTTTGTTTAGGACCTATCCCCACAACATGCCAACATTTGATGCAAAATCTAAGTTAGCACAGCCCAAGCAAGTAGAACAAAATGCTAACCCAGGGCCTGCTAACCAACCCTCTCAACCAAACACTCTACCACATACTGAGCCAACTGCATCATCCTCTCAAAAGGGTGATGTTAGTAAAAAGAAGAGAAAGGAAGTAATGTCTGCACCATTGAATATCTTGTCTGAAGCAGCATTAGCTGTTGAATTAGGTCTAGGAAGTGAGGAACCTGAGTTACCCTTACACAGGACAAAGAAGAAGAAAATTAAGACCACCTCTTCAGTCACACAAATGGCTGAAGTTGTAAAATCAGGGGCACACAGCTCACTAGGTGTATCCTCTCAACAGGGTGCACCTATAGAATCAAGCATCCTCCCCAATGCACCTTCTTGTATAGAGTCAGCACATGGGAGTGATAAGGCTGGCACAACACTGAGTGGAGAGCACATCACATTTGAAACTCCCTCTATCTCTCAGGGGGAGTTGCCAAAATCTACTCTTAAACACACTTCTCTTCCAGAATCTAACTCTGAAATTTCTTTGGAACCTGCAACTCAGGCAACTGAGATGCAAGGTATTGATCATCAAGAATTCTTTTCTCTTGATGAGCCAATAATTTCAAGTGACTTAGTGCATGACACTTTGTTCACCACTCAGAACCCACATTTAGATGGTGAGGGAATGCATGCTGAGGCATCTCCTAATGACATCATCACAAACACAGAGGTTCCACTAGTTTTTACTAGAGACTCTGTGCCTGTGTCAACTGCTGGTGTAATTCATCCCACCTCTGTGGTGACACCAGTAGTAGAGTCAATCCATCCGGTTACAGAAGTTGCATCTGTAACTGAGGAGTCTAGCTTGCCTAGCTCTAGCTCTGACTTCATGTCGAAATGGCTGAAGCCTGTGCAACATGACAGTGCTTCAGGATCAGGGTCTGTTCCACAACAATTGACGGTTGAAGCACTTCAAAGCTTAATTGTGGATCAGATTCCTGAGTTCACAAAGATTGCTCAGAACCTTCTCACTGCAGACATGCCTAATCCAGACTATGAGGCTATTCTGTTATGCCATAGGGATGATGTGGAAGTGCAGAAGTCAAAGATCATTGATGATGCTGAGAGAGATGGCAACATAGATGCCTGGTTGCAAGGAAAATATGATATTACTCTCGATGAAGCACTTCAGTATCTCAGGGAGGAATACATCACTTCACTGGGCTCCAATGCAAAATCCCTGTCACCTGGTGAAGTGTATGAAGCTGTAAATGATTCCTACAAGGGTTTCCTCAAGGCTGCACACTATCTTGGCAAGGGAGTCAAAACTGAAGTCAACAGGGTGTGTGACAAGACAGCCACTTCAGTAGCAGAAGTCAAGAGGGCCTTTGATGCTAAATTCCCTCTGCTAGATAGTGTGTTCAAGGACATCAAACACTGCAACTCTACCTGCACCCAGATGGATAAATGGGCTAGCTCTGCTAAAGGATACTGTCACAGGTCTGGGGCATCAATTTCAAAATCTATCTGACCAGACTACAGATGCCAATGCCATGCTGAGGACAATGTTCAAGAATCTTTATGGAGATAGGCTAGTGACTGATGTCCCTGTGCATGAACTGTCTAAATATGAAGTGAAGAGGCTGCAGGATCAATCTTTATCTGGTTTCAAGGCCAATGAGTTATTCACTAAGGTGAACACTCTTGAACAGGAGGTAGCTACTCTTACCAAGTCCAATGCTCATCTTACAGAAAAGGTTGCACTGCTAAATGATCAGTTGGACACTCAAGCATCCACCACAGCTGATGTCCTTCTGCATCAACAATCCATGTTAGCTGCAATGATGAAGCATATGGGTCTCCCTCTACCTGATGAATCTTCAATCCCAAAGGACATTTCTACAGCCTCTGTGCCTGACAACAAGCCTAAGGGGGAGAAGAAGGCAAGGAACTCAAATACAAAGGGGGAGAAAGGCATAATAATAAAAGAGGGTGGTCAACAAAGGGCTTCAAAGTCTCTAGCAAATGTGCCTGGCAAAGGAAAATCCAAAGTGGATGAGCCTCCATCTACCTTGCCAGTTGTCACTCTACCAACTGTGCACATCACTACTCCTGGAGGACAAAAGCAATCCATAACTACCACAGTGGTTGCAGGGAGTATGCCATCTGACAAACCTCCAACCTCTATATCTGAGAGTGCCAAGCCTGTAGAAGTCAAAATTGTTACTGAGGCCAAGCTGCAAGACGTTGCCAACTCAGATATTTATCATGATAAAGCCTTCTTGGAGTTTCTGAAAGCCATAAGGGAACAGGTTGGTGACACTCAGTTTTATCTGAGGGAGGTGAAGAAGCAGATTGACTACATCACTGTCATCCCCAAGAAAGTCAACAATCTATGGGTCAAGGAGATAGTGATGGTTTCCAAATTAAAGATATGGCATCTAACATACCAGACTCTACAAGACCTAAAACACTCAGAGATAGATGCCATACTTGAGCTCATTGAGAAGAGGAATGAGAACAGCAAAAGTCTGTTTGATGATTTGAGGAATGGTCAACCTTCAAGGCTACCAGAAGTGATCAAGAAGCCATGGACAATCATTTATCAGTCTGGCACCAGAATTGAAGATATCAAGCAATTGGTCATTCCCCATGATCTCACCACTAGAAATCACAGACTGATCATTGCTATCATTGATCAATTACAGAAGAAGGTTGGAGCCAGAAATGCTGAAGAAACTGAGGCACTGCACATCCTCAGAACCTATATTGCAACTGGTGAAATTCCAGAGATGGCTCAACCTAGGAGAAATAAGGATGATGATTCTGGAGACAAAGGTGATGGGAGGAGAAGACATCACAGGAGAGATAAGGGTGATGAAGACAAGAAGAAAAAGGGAGACAAGGATAAAAAGGATGATGATGACCAAGGTAAAACATATGAGAGAAAGAGTGGGAGACAGCAAGCCTTAGGCACTGCTAGCAGTAACCTCACCACAACACAAGACTCTAAGTCTAGGGTGAATACTGTTAGTAGTGACCTAGCAAAATCTACATCTGTGGCTTCTGCAACTGTCTTACCACCTCAAGAAGAGAAGAAGATTCAAGTCAAGAAACCATGTGTATGTTTCAGAAAGCAATCTGCTAGTGGAATACTACTATGGTCTACCAACAAAGGTCAAAGATTTCTGCCAAGCAATCATGTCAAGAGGATGAAATTTAAACATGTTGCAAGAAGAGTGAAGCTATCCAAATCTAGAGCCCTAACAATCATTCTAGGATTGAAACTCTAGCCACTTGATGAAGACTTTGATGAAGAGCAACTGCAATTTCTAAGAGCTCAAAAGATATGCTATGCTGCAATTGTGGATGACCACCTTGAAATCAAGTACACTGATGGGAAAGAAATGAAATTCAAACAAGGGGGTTGTCAACATTGGGGTAAATTGTATGAGATAGAAAGAATCATTGCATTGCTGAATTCTAAAGACAAGGTGGAGAAAGTATGGAAGCTGGAATTGATTGACTTTGTGAAAATGAAGAAAGATTATGCTGAGAAGATAAGAAAGGGCTGCTATGAGAAATGGTTAGAAAGGGAGAAAGAAATTGATAGACTGGAGATTGAAGCAGAAAAGCTAAGGGCAAAGGGATTGTGTAGAGTTCAGTTTGATCCCTATGTGGTGAAGTATAGGAGAAGAAATGGAGACAATGTCAATATAAGAATGGACCTACTCAGTCACTATCCTGCCAACATTCTGAAGCCAGTGCTTGAAGATTTCAAAAACTCTATTATGATTGAAGAATTGGATGCTATGACAGAAATCATGAGAGCAATAGATGAGATTGCAAGAAAGGAGAAAGAAAGGAAACAGAAAGCATATGATGATCTACAAGCCAAAGCAATGGAGATGCAATCAAAAGAAAATGGCTAGTACCTCATCATACTGTAAGAGTATTTATCTTGTAATTTCATTTATGTGTTCAATCAAAATACATACCTGTACTTTTAAAGTTTTATCTTTATGTATGTTAGGCTTGTTATCAGACATGAAATTGTGACTAAGGGTCTCACTCACAATTTGGGGGAGATTGTTAGTTATAGAGGCATGCCTGTACACATCTAATAATAAGCCTAATTGTTTGTAATGCTTTGCATTACTTACATGACCTCTTAACTGAGGGAACCTCTAGTTGTAGAGTTTCTGTTTGTATTGTACTTGTAGTAGGCATCAAATCCTAGTTGTGTGATATGTCAAATTATACCTAACCGCAAGCGCACGGTGTCTATTGCTAGTACAGATGGCAAGCGGGTCGAATCCACAAGGAGACAGGTTCTACTAATTCCTTTTCAGTTATCGCTAATTGTTTCAAGGGCAAACGATTATGTGAAATTATTAATTAACTAATTAAACTAAATTAACACTAATTAAGCAGATGATAAACAAATTATTTAAAACCTAGGGCAATCAGGTCCACCATGCTTACACAATTGGCTCTTAAGCTAAAGCAATCAATGTGATCCTATAACTAGAGTATGTTAATCTCTCTCAAGCATTAACACTCTCGAAACATTCAACACAATTAACCACTTTTAGTAATTCAATCAATCAGGTAATTAGAGTTAAGTTAATCTTTTCCAAGCATTAACGCTCTCAGAAATCCAATGATGCTCTCGCACTCAAATTCAATTCTGCTAATCGTATGTGTGCCTCTAGTAAGTAAATCTCTCGATCCATACCCCTATTTGCATATAATTAATCCATGATATCGGCCGATTATACAAATTAATGATTAAAACATATCAATCAGAATTAACCATAACCAATCAAACCACTATGAAAATCATGCCAATATTAGTGCAAACATGGCTTCCCTTTAAGCCCTAGAAATAACTACTCACTAATAATTAAACAAGTAAAACAACTAGTAAAACAAGAAAACATAATTAAACTAATAAGAATTGAGAAGAAATTCAGATAAGAAAACCTGCAATCATCAATCCTGTCACAAGAATGAAATTCATGGTCTCCTCTCCAAAACCCTAGCTCCTAAGAGTAGGAGCACGTATGTATCTCCCCTCATAAAATAATACCCTAGATGTGTTTATATAGGCTCTAAAAGTCTTGCCCAATAAAAGTATTTTAATACTCTAAATCAATTACAAGTAGGATTCCATAACTGAATAGGATTCCTTAATTAAAATTCGTAACTTCTTTTTCTCCTCTGTTTCCGGCCTCTTCCAGTTGGATTTTGCTTACTGGACCACCTCTAAATTAAAGATAATTCCCTAAGCTTCGCGTGGACAGTAAGATCGTCAAATTCTGACTTCTGGAACTCAAGATATGGCCCAAACAGTGCAGGCAGCCCCAATAATACGAATTTTCTCCTATTTTATCTCCAAAATAGCTCTTTTTGCTCCAAATCCTTCCAAGTCATGGATTCTTTATTTCCTACAATAAAACAATAAAATCTATTAAATAAAAATCCAAATCAATGCAAAACACAATAAATATGAGAATAAAATCATCTAAAATATATATAAAAATATACTCTATCAAACATCCCCACACTTAGCATTTGCACGTCCTCGGGCAAATAAGTGAAATAAAAACTAAGTCCTAACAAACATCACTTTCGTAGATGACACGATTGCATTGAGCATATGCAACAAGCCGTTAAACCTCTAGGCAGCCCTAGTAGGACGAGTGTACCCACAAAATTCATCCAACCATGCAAAAGATCAATGCTAACACAACACCACACACACAAGTCCTCTCATGCCACATCAACTTAAGAATCAAAGCAAACATACGATGTCTTGGTGTCGAAAGTGCAAGTATTCACGTAGTCTACTCAACCAACATGCAGAAGGTCATAAAAATTCATTTGCAGACCCAATGATAATTTTTATATATATATTTTTAAATATTTATTATGCATTATTTTATAAGGCAACATCTTGGGGTGTCAGTAGACCTGGCAAAATGAGTCTGGATACGAAAAATCGAACCGAAATATGTGGAACCGAATTCGAAATTTGATCCGAAATAGATTATCTGAAATTGTATCCGAACCGAAACAATCCGAATCCGAACCGAAACCGGTTCAAATTAATCAAATCCGATAACGATCTGAAAACCGATTTGACCCGATCCGAAAATTAACCGAACCGGAAATTTAACAAAAAATTATCTGAAATACTGTATCCAATGATGACCATGTATCCGATTATAATCAGAACTGATCAAATCCGAATAAAAATTTACCCGAACCGAATATGACTTGAATCCGATGTAAATCCGAAACTAAAAATAACTGAATCGAAAAATATCCGATAAAATAATTGTATATAGATTAATATTTTCTTGACCTTTATTTGTTTAGTTTTGTCAATTTTTATATTTTCTGATTTGATATATATTTATTATTGTCATTGAATATTGCTTACGATATTTTGTATAAAATAATGTTTTAATTCAATTTGAAAATTTAAATTAATAAATTCTGCACATAATTAGCAAATAAATAAATAAATAAAGAGATTGGGGAACCTGAGATGTATCTCAGGTATTGTATGTAAATATAGGATGGACATTTCTGTAAAATCACAATTTTTTAATTAGCCCTGCGAGCCCAGTTAAATTTATAGTATATTTTTAACTATCTCAGAAAAAGTTCCTTGAGATCAATCTCAGTGTCCTTTTTCTCATAAATAAATTCTGCATATTCTAAAATTAAAGTGTATTCACTTATATAGCGCTTATTAAAGCGCTGTCTAAATGAGAGTGCATTCACTTCCATAGCGCATTTAATGTGCTTTTTAAGAATAGTTTCAATACATCTCGAAAATGTAAATAATTGAAATGGATGAAGATTTATGTTACAGGAATTGAGCACGAGATGGACGATGATCGCGTAAATACCGGGAAGGCGGGAATAAGATGCAGGCCTGCGGGGTATTGTGGAGAAGCTATGAAAAAAAAAACGAGTAGTTTAATTTTGAGTAAATTATAGAATTGTAATTGAATTTTATTTGATTTTATATTTTGGTACTTGAAATTTTAAATTTGTAATACATTGATTAGAAATTACTTTTATATTTCAAAATAGTGGTTAAAAATCATTTTTAATGGAAACCAAAATTCAAAAAAATGGTATTTAACCATTCTTTTAAAACGTAAAAGCAATATTGCTTGATTAATATATTTTTTTGGGCAAGTCCGCTGAACTCTCTAATTTGTAAATTTTGATCGAACTCTATGTTTGTACAGAGCCGAAACATATCGTCAAACATGTTTTGTTTATTTATAAAATAATCGAAGGTCAAAATAAAAATTGGTTACAAAAATGTAGTTGTAAAGAATCCTATAATTACTGTAATACTGTAGTCATAAAAATTGTTATAAATTGGGCCTCATTTTATTATTTTTGAACAGGGCCTCTCTATATATAAAACCAAAACCGACGTACATATAATACTCTACCTAAGAATAAAAGAGGAACATTAGGGTAAATTATGAGTATTGCCATTAAGAATTCAACCGAGCAAAGAAGTTGTTAAAGGCAGCATGCAGCGAATTGAGGAAAAGAAGATAGCTGTAGGTAGAAACAGAGCAGTTTCATGGTCCGAACTTTGTTCAGATTTATTAGGAGACATCATGGGCAGACTGTGTCTTACTGATCAGGCTCGCTTCCATGCAGTTTGCAAGTCCTGGCGCCATGTTTGTCCCATTAATAAATCTCATGCAGTTTTCAAGCCCAGGGGCCTTGAAGGCACATCACTTTCATCATGGTTTGTGCGTGTATCCGACTATAATCAGAACTGATCAAATCCGAATAAAAATTTACCCGAACCGAATATGACTTGAATCCGATGTAAATCCGAAACTAAAAATAACTGAATCGAAAAATATCCGATAAAATAATTGTATATAGATTAATATTTTCTTGACCTTTATTTGTTTAGTTTTGTCAATTTTTATATTTTCTGATTTGCTATATATTTATTATTGTCATTGAATATTGCTTACGATATTTTACATAAAATAATATTTTAATTCAATTTGAAAATTTAAATTAATAAATTCTGCACATAATTAGCAAATAAATAAATAAATAAATAAATAAAGAGATTGGGGAACCTGAGATGTGTCTCAGGGAAGTTACCTGAGATACATAGAATATTGTATGTAAATATAGGATGGACATTTCTGTAAAATCACAATTTTTTAATTAGTCCTGCGGGCTCAGTTAAATTTATAGTATATTTTTAACTATCTCAGGAGAAGTTCCCTGAGATCAATCTCAGTGTCCTTTTTCTCATAAATAAATTCTTCTTATTCTGAAATTAAAGTGTATTCACTTATATAGCGCTTATTGAAGCGCTGTCTAAGTGAGAGTGCATTCACTTCCATAGCGCATTTAATGTTCTTTTTAAGAATAGTTTCAATACATCTTGAAAATTTATTCAAAAAAAAAAAAAAAAAAAAATACATCTTGAAAATGTAAATAATTGAAATGGATGAAGATTTATGTTACAGGAATTGAGCACGACGACTGCACGAGATGGACGATGATCGCGTAAATACCGGGAAGGCGGGAATAAGATGCAGGCCTGCGGGGTATTGTGGAGAAGCTATGAAAAAAAAACGAGTAGTTTAATTTTGAGTAAATTATAAAATTGTGATTGAATTTTATTTGATTTTATATTTTGGTACTTGAAATTTTAAATTTGTAATAAATTGATTAGAAATTATTTTTACATTTCGAAATAGTGGTTAAAAATCATTTTTATGAGAAACCAAAATTCAAAAAAAAAGGTATTTAACCATTCTTTTAAAACGTAAAAGCAATATTGCTTGATTAATATATTTTTTTGGGCAAGTCCCGCTGAACTCTCTAATTTGTAAATTTTGATCGAACTCTCTGTTTGTACAGAGCCGAAACATATCGTCAAACATGTTTTGTTTATTTATAAAATAATCGTAGGTCAAAATAAAAATTGGTTACAAAAATGTAGTTATAAAGAATCCTATAATTACTGTAATACTGTAGTCATAAAAATTGTTATAAATTGGGCCTCATTTTATTATTTTTGAACAGGGCCTCTCTATAGTATGAGAGCCGGGCCCGTATAAAACCAAAACCGACGTACATATAATACTCGACCTAAGAATAAAAGAGGAACATTATTACATTAGGGTAAATTAAGATCATTGGCCATTAAGAATTCAACCGAGCAAAGAAGTTGTTGAAGCATGCAGCGAATTGAGGAAAAGAAGATGGTAGGTAGTAGAGAAGCAGAATTGAACAGAGCAGTTTCATGGTCCGAACTTAGTTCAGATTTATTAGGAGACATCATGGGCAGACTGTGTCTTACTGATCAGGCTCGTTTTCATGCAGTTTGCAAGTCCTGGCGCCATGTTTGTCCCATTAATCAATCTCATGCAGTTTTCAAGCCCAGGGGCCTTGAAGGCACATCACTTTCATCATGGTTTGTGCGTGTTGATCATATTCGACAACGAAATCATACGCTGGAATTCCATCTCTATGAACCATGCCATTCAATTCACAACCCGATTTCAGTTCACACTATTTCCTTGAGTGAATTGGGTATTCCGAATCTTTCTTATTCGACCGATATCAGGATCATTTGCAAATATAACTGGTTATTTATCTCCATTACTAACAGAGAGCATTGTCGTTATGCTCAAATATACTTTATTTTATTCTCTCCTTTAACCAAAACACTCAAACAACTTCCTCCCTGCTTAGATTCTTCGCTTTGGAGTTTTGAACAATCGTTTTCTTCGGACCCTGAATCTGCGGATTGTGTCTTCTTACTCTTGGATGAACGGACTTATAATGATAAGTTCATTGTTTCAACATATCGCAAATATGATGAAAATTGGACTGACAGACAATATACAAAAGTTCAAGGTTTTCATGGAGGTAAGTGGAAACCTATATATACTGGGGGGATTTTTTATATTGTTTCTCCCTGTGGACAAGTGGTATCTTATGACGTTATTAAGGAGGAAATTAATTTCGAGAGTAAATTTGTAGATAATGATTTAGCTCGAAACTATTTCAAATGGGAGACGTACGATTTGTTTATGATAAAAGGAGAGCTCATGTACACATTCTGTTATGATGATATTTCATGTACAAAAAGGTTTGATAGGTCGAACAAGGTTTGGATTCCTGCAAGCAGCTTGCAAGATTTAGCAATTATTGCTAACGAGAAGCCACAGTCAGTTGCAAACATGATAGAATTTTTTGATTCCGGGTGCCTAAAACCCGTGCGATGCACGGATTTCTTTTAATATTATATGATTTTTTTTTAATTTGAATTAATTTTTTTAATATAAATTTTGGTGGCTTAAATTTTTCAATAAGATGATTTGATAATAATTATATCAATGTTATCCATGATAATTCTAGAATTATAGAAAAGAAGGAATTTTAGTTAGAAAATATTGAAAATATGTTAAATTTTAGTTGAAAAAGGTAATCGGTTAATTATAAGAAATTTTAAAATTATTTTTTAATTTTAATAAATATAATGCCTGTGATTTAATTGGAAAAAGAGAGATCTTAGTTAGAGAAAATTAAAAAGGAAACATGTTTTAATGTTTCGACTTTTATATGCACCTAACTTATAGCCCGTGCAAAGTACGGATTAATTTTAATTTTTTATAATTTGTTTATAGTGTATTATAATATATTAAATATTAATTTTAATATGTTATTTAAAGGATTCAAATCTTACATCTTTATATTTAATAATTTTTAATATTAAATATAAATTAATATGTTGTTGGCGTGAATCGAACCTTATACCTGTGTATATAACAATTTTTAGTATTTTTGGAAAAGTTAATTAGGTAGTTTTTAATAATTATAATATTATTAGTTTATTTCATTAATTAGAACCACTATATTTTTAGAAAAATAATATTTTAGATAGAAAAGTTAGAAAAGGTAATAGCAGAAAAATGTAATTGGTTAGAAAAATGTAATTTTGCTCCTTAGAGAGTTTTGTTTTGGATCAGTTGACGCCCAAGTCACGTCGATTTATTTTTAGGGACTGGTCTGAGTGGTCTGGATCAGATTCATTTTTTTGGTTAAATCCTCCCCACATTCAGTGAAACATAAACCGTACACACCAATCTGGTAAACTGTTGAAGATTCCTAGGCCTATTGATTTAGTTATTTGAATCTCATACAAGGTTTGGTTTTCACCCTTGTTGCTAATTAGTAGTTATTTCTTCTTCCTAAGTTCAGTTTTTGTTTCAACACTTCTAAAATTTAATAAAATTTTAAAACACTTCTAAAATTTAATAAAATAATCTCTTCATTTGTTTTGTTTTGACTAGTATGTAGTCCAATAGATCAAATTTTAACCGATAATATATTTTAAAAACGAAAAATAAATTTTAAAATCGATTAAATATAATTTCTAATGATACAATTTTTTAATAAAATTTGCATAATTTAAAGTCAAAATTTATAAAATGAGATGGATGGATTACTAATTTATAACTAGTGTGATGGATGTTAATTTCAAAATTGGCTACTTTATAAAAAAACAATTATACAAGAGAATGAAATATATTAATATGTTCTTGTTTGGGGCTAAACCATGTACCTTTTTACTTTAATTACAAAAAAAAAAACTTCTAAAACTCAAATAAAATATAAATATAATACGTGCATATAATAGAATTATAAGAGTAATAATACTGTTAATTAATAAGAGTAATGATCAGTATAAATCTTAATGACACGTGATATTATGTGGTATTTGAGAAATTTAATTGTTTAGAGCCAATTTGTAAAAGAAACTTTGGGTGATATTTAAACATTTCCAAAAATATGTAAGACTTATTTTTTCAAGAAGATATTTTTAAGATTATCAAACAGATGTGAAACGTGTTTTTTCAAGAAGATATGTTTAAAATTTTGGGGTTTTTTCATAAACTAGCTTAAAACCCGTGCGATGCACGGATTTTTTTTTATTTTAATATTATATGAATTTTTCATGTATTTAAATTAATTTTTTAAAACATGAATTTTGGAGGCTTACATTTTTATATGAGATGATTTGATAATAATTGTATAAATGTTATCCCTGATATTTCTAGAAATGGGGCGATTTTAGTTAGAAAATATAGAAAAGATGATAGGTTTTAGTTGAAAAGTAATCGGTTAAATATAGGTAATTATAAAACTATTATTTTATTTTATTAATAGAATGTCCATGATATGATTAGGAAAAAATAGGATTTAGTTAGAGAAAATTAAAAAGATAACATGTTCTAGGTGAAAAAGGTAATTGATTAGTTTATAGTAATTATTATTTAATTACGTTATTTTACTAAATACAATTGCACGTAATATTTTTATAAAAGGAAAAAATTAATGTTGCCCGTGATATTTCTAATAAAAGAAGGATTTTAGTTAGAAAAGATGATATGTTTTAGCTGAAAAAGGTAATCGGTTAACTATTAATATTAAATTTTATTATTTTATTAAATAGAACCGTCCTTAATATAATTGGAAAAAGTGAGATTTTAGTTAGAGAAAATAGAAAGGTAACGTAAAAATTAAAAAGATGGCATGATTTATGTGAAAAAAGTTAATTGATTAGCTTATAATAATTATAATTTAATTTTGTCATTTTACTAAATAAAATTGATCATAGTTTTTAGAAAATGAGAAATTAATGTTGCCCGTGATATTTCTAGAAAAAAGGTGATTTAATTAGAAAAAATAGAAAAAAGATCCGTTTTAGCAGAAAAGGTAATCGTTTAATTATTAGTATTATAATATTATTATTATTTTTTTTTTAATAGAAATGGCTGTGATATAATTGGAAAAAGAAAGGTTTTAGTAAGAAAAAAGGTAACCGTGCATGATATAATTGGAAAAAGAGATATGTTAGTTAGAGAAAAGAGAAAAGAGAACGTGTTTTGGGTGAAAAGTGTAATTGATTTGTTAATAGTAATTATAATATAATTATGTTATTTTATTAAACAAAACTGCTCAAACTATTTTATTAAATAGAGAAATTTTAGTTAAATAAAATGTAAAAGATATTCTATTTTACCTGAAAAAAGAAATTATTTAGTTGTAGAAAAATAGAAAAGGTAATATGTTTAACTTGAAAAGGGAAATTGATTAATAAAGGAAAATTTTTAGTAAGATAAAATATAAAAGAATATTGTATTTTACCTGAAAAAGGAAATTATTGAAATTTTAGTTAAATAAAATGTAAAAGATATTCTATTTTATCTGAAAAAGAAAACTATTTAGTTATTCAGAAAAGGGAATATGTTTAACTTGAAAAGGGAAATTGATTAATAAAGGAAAAATTTTAGTTAGATAAAACATAAAAGAATATTGTATTTTATCTGATAAAGAAAATTATTTAATTCTTGAAAAATAGAAAAGATAATATGTTTAACCTCAAGAAGGAAATTGATTAGTTAATAGATCTGTAATTGAGCAAGGGTAAATAAGTAAAATCAATAGGTAGAGAAATTTTAGTTTAATAAAATGTAAAAGATATTCTATTTTACTTGAAAAAAGGAAATTATTTAGTTGTTGAAAAATAGAAAATGTAATATGTTTAACTTGAAAAGGGAAATTGATTAATAAAGGAAAAATTTTAGTTTGATAAAATATAAAAGAATATTGTATTTTACCTGAAAAAGGGAAATTATTGAAATTTTAGTTAAATAAAATGTAAAAGATATTCTATTTTACCTGAAAAAGAAAATTATTTAGTTATTGAAAAATAGAAAAGATAATATGTTTAACTTGAAAAGGGAAATTGATTAATAAAGGAAAAATTGTAATTAGATAAAATATAAAAGGAGATAATATGTTTAACCTCAAGAAGGAAAGTAATTGAGTAAGGGTAAATAAGTAAAATCAATAAGTTAGTAATTGGATGCAAGGGTAATTAGGTAAATTCAATGGGTACCAACCAACCAACCAACCAAACTTTTAATGTTTCGGAATTTATATAATAGTATAGATATCCAAATTCATGATTTTTTTTTTGCAAAAATATCTTTTAAAAAAAATTATGAAAATATCAATTTTTATAAAATATTTACAAAAATACATTTTACAACTAAATCAACCAACTGTTTGCAATCACATATTCAACTACATAAAATCTACCAATAGGTTGCATTTGGTTGATTTGGTTGCAACCACGTATAAATTCCACCCAAATCAACTAAAATCTACCAATAGTAATAGTAAGACAGAGCCTTTCTTTGAAATGGTGACGGGGGCCTTATTTTTTTTGAACAGGGTCTCTCCATAGTATGAGCCGGGTCTGTATACAATACAATCGACGTACATATAATACTCTACTCTACCTAAAGAAGAAAAGAGGAACATTAGGGTAAGTTAAGAGTATTGCCCATTAAGAATTCAACAAAGCAAAGAAGTTGTTAAAGCATGCAGCGAATTGAGAAAAAGATGGTGGGTAGAAAAGCAGAATTGAACAGAGCAGTTTCATGGTCCAAACTTTGTTCAGATTTATTAAGAGTCATCAGGGGCAGACTCTGTCTTACTCGTTTGCAAGTCCTGGCGCCATGTTTATCCCATGTTAAAGGCAGCATGCAGCGAATTGAGGAAAAGAAGATAGTAGGTAGAAAAGCAGAAGTGAACAGAGCAGTTTCATGGTCCGAACTTTGTTCAGATTTATTAGGAGACATCATGGGCAGACTCTGTCTTATTGATCAGGCTCGTTTTCATGCAGTTTGCAAGTCCTGGCGCCATGTTTATCCCATTAATAAATCTCATGCAGTTTTCAAGCTCAGGGGCCTTCAAAGCGCATCACTTTTGTCATGGTTCGTGCGTGTTGTTCGTAAACCCAATAGTACGCTGGAATTTCATCTCTATGAACCATGCCATTCAATTCACAACCCGATTTCAGTTCACACTACTTCCTTCAGTGAACTGGGTATTCTGAATCCGAATCCATTATGTCCGACCTATATCAGGATCGTTTGCAAATATAACTGGTTATTTATCTCCATTACTAACAGAGAGCAAGGTCCTGGTGCTCAAATATACTTTATTTTATTCTCTCCTTTAACCAAAACACTCAAACAACTTCCTCCCTGCTTAGATTCTTCGCTTTGGCATTCTGAACAATCATTTTCTTCGGACCCTGAATCTGCGGATTGTGTCTTCTTATTCCTTGATACATGCTCTATTAATGAAGGCAAATTCACTGTTTCAACATATCGCAAAGATGATAAAGAATGGACTCATAGACAATTTGGGATAGTTCATAAATTTCAGCGTCCTGGGTGCAAGACTATGTATACTGGGGGAATTTTTTACATTGTTTTTCCCTCTGGACAAGTGGCAGCTTATAACGTTATTAAGGAGGATATTAATTACGAGGGTTTATCGGAAGATGATGATTTTGCTGAAAAATATGCCCGTTGGGTTCCATTCGATTTGTTTTTAGTAAACGGAGAGGTCATGTATACATTTTGTGATGATGGAATTTCATGTACAAAAAGGTTTGATCGGTCAAACAAGGTTTGGATTCGAGTGAGCAGCTTGCAAGATTCAGCAAATATTGATGACGAGAAACCACATTCAGCTGCAAACATGATCGAGTTTTTCTCTAACCACGGATGCCTAATTTGCTCCTCAAGGAGTTTAAATTTCGAACTACTAATGCCTTGCTTATCGCCTCGATTTATTTTTGGTTCAGAGTACGGGTTCAGTTCAAATTCATTTTTTTGGATAAAGCCTCCTCTCATTCAGTGAAACAAAAACCATGAACAATCAGGTAACTATTAATTATTGAACCTTCCTAGGTATAATACCACATGGTTTGGTTTTCGTACTTGTCGTTGATTAGCTATCTTCGCTTAACTTACTTATCCGGTTATTGTTTCACACTAAACTTTGTAATCGTAGCTCTCCCATTGCTGCACAACGTTTGTTTTCATAAGTTTTTCCAATGTGTAGTTCCACTTAGTGCTGAATTCTGAGGATCTGTTCATGCTTAAACTTAAAGCAGTCTCTTATGAGTCACTTTCTCACTACACGATGATACGTTTAATTCTAATTTTGACAATTTGTAAACTGTGAATTTAGATCATGTGTAGTAATGCTAAGATATAACTTTTTTTCCACAAAAAGGCCTATCAATTAATGAATGTATGAAAGTGAGACAACGCAAAAACATATGTAAGAAATATGAATAATGCTAGGGGCATCAAAATTAGTTTCCCCAAATACACGTGGCAAATTCTGATCATTCATTGTAATAATTAATGGGTCCCCTGTATTCACATCAACAAAACCAATCAAAAAAATTCATACTGCCACATCAACCATTTCATGTCATTTGGTACCTAATTTTGTGTCTCTACTCAAGAAATATATATCCCGTTAAAATCTCATATAATCCATAGAATTCCTCTCAATGTATAGCAATATGAAAAAAAACATCAACACCCCATCACTAACCTTAACATAAGATTAAAAAACAGAGCTCACTCTGTAAAAAAGTAAAAGTTCTCCCAAACATTTACGAAACCAATCAAATACCAACCTTTTATTTGAATGCAAACATGCAGCACAAATGCATCGAATGGCCCAAATAGATGAAAAAACATCTGAAAAGAAACTCAAAGCCTCTCATTGCCTTCCTTTTCACAACATTTCTAAAGCCTAAAAGTAAGCATTACTAGCACACCCTTCAAAAGTTAGGATTACAAGAATCATTTTGTAGGTTTACAACACCTATGTAAAGTGGAAAACATATTGAGCAAAGAATAACTAGCTTTTTTAAGCCCTATATTGGGAAACCACATTTCTTCCATGGTTGGCAACAGGCTTTGCCTTCCATTTTTGGTCTTTTTCGATTGTAAGGCATTGTGGCAGATCTGTGATCATATATCAATTCAAAGAAGAAAACATAATCAGTAACCGCCTTCACTAAACTCCTTTTAATGACAATGGAGCTTTCTATCCGCGTCGCTTCTCATCAGGCATTTCAACATCTTGATCACACTCACCAAATTCAAACCTCTTTCTTTTAGTGTTGATAGTAGAAGTAACCAAAGAATTTCCATAAACATTTTGCTCTATCAATCGAATTGGTGTCAAACTTGAAGCAGGATTGCACGGGAATAAATTAGTTTTATCCGCACTGAGTTCCTGCATTCGATCATAACAACGAAAAACTGTTGGGTAATTTACACTAAACACAACAATGAGGCAGTGATATATATTAAACAAGAACAGGCAATTAACCAAATAACAAAACAAATCACGAAGGCAAAACAAGAATATAATCAGTAACTGCAATTAACAAGAAAAGTAAGAACAAACTTATCTCCCACAGAAGCTATTAGCAATCCTGATCAGAGAGAGAAGAACAGCTGAGTCACCAAGCCCTACGAGAAGACTTGGCTGTTCTTGAAGAGAATATTGCCCCACTTACGTTGTGATTGGGTTGCAGCAATATCACTTCCAGGATAAAACAGCACCGATCAAAGGGTTCACAAATACACCAGTGATCAACAGCGACCAGCACCTCAGTTCGCCTAAGAACTATGTATCTCTTCAGTATGTATTGAGGGAGCAGAGAGAAAGAAGATTACGAAGGATTTCTCTCCTTAGGATGTATCTTATTTTTAACGTTATATTCTGTATGTATATAAATACCAAGAATAAAACGTAACTGATACTCCATAAAAGGAAAGTAAATATTCTGATTTAATTTCATTAACTACATCAGTATTTATTTTTCAGTTACAGCTGCATCAGGATTTAACCATCGTCAGGATCTGAGATCCATCAGGATTGGTAATCATCAGTATCAGATCCATCAGGATTTTAGTCCGTCAGGATCTGATGCCCATCAGTATTGTGTTATGTTCAGAGTCTGTCCATCAGTATTTGATGTCTGATCAGCTCAATAATCCAAGTACTGATACAACAGTAGTAACATATAAAATCTGATGTTCTGTTAAAATAAATCAATATCTAATTTAAAATCAGTTGCACATCATGGGCATGAAAACTTCCTCATGGGCATGAAACATTTCTGACCAACCAAGTATACATTCATGGACATGAAAACTTTCTCATGGGCATGAAACATTTCTGAATATCCCATCTCTTTTGATGCCTCTTCATGATCATGAAATATATATCATGGCCATGATTTCCATCTGCAACTTGATTTCAAATCTCCTTCTTTCAACTCAATTTATCTATGGATTCCACTAAGAAAATGTCTTAGTTCCAAACATGAAAGTTTAAGTCCTCATAACAAGGAACAACCTCCACTTGTTAGTTTCTGGAAATTACATCAAGAACATATTGTAAATATTCCTCAAACTTTCCATTTTCTAACAATCCCCCACGAATCCATACAGAAATTCAAATACATATCTATCCTCATCATGACTTGTTTTTCAGAGTAGGTACCCTTCCGGGTTTGAACCCTCCTAAGTCCTCTACTTCGATGGCTACCGGATTCAGATGGAATGTTTCACCTTGAATCTTTATCCGTTTGGTGTAACCACACTCCATAGACGACGACAAGTCAAAGGCTATGGTGCCAATCTACGGCTTTGAGACGTTAATGGTCATGTCTCGATCCTGTTCGTCGAATGTTTCAAGGAATAACCCTTTCCTCTAATTGCGACCACACAATTACATTCGCTTAGCTGGGCATCTCCAAAGATGTACTGCTAGCATCTCGTCAAATGACTTGACCCCATTCAGAATTCAAATAACTCTTGCTATTCTGGCAGTGACAGTACCTTATAGGTTTACAGGGGATAGACTCCAGATACGTGAGTATCAATCTATGTAGTTAAAGGTACAACCAATTCACCCTTACAACTTGTTATTACCACATTGAATACACTTTCGAGGGATCTCCTCTCATGTGTATTGGGTTCCCGCTGTAGATGAATTACAATGGGCTATCAGTCCCATCCCCAACCTAGACTTAAGGACTACAGCATGCTCAAGCCCTTTAGTCAAAGGATCAGCTAGGTTTTCTTGAGTTCCAATAAACTCAACAGCAATAATCCTTTCAGACATTAAACCCCTTATAGACTTCAGTCTAACTTGGATATGTCTCTTTGTTTTCACATTATACTTCTTGCTGTTTATCTTGTCGATAGTTGTACGGCTATCACAATGAACAGCAAAAGCAGGAAGTGGACGACTTACTACAGGTAACATTGACATAAGTCCATGTAACCATTCAGCCTCAGTCCCCGTGGCATCTAATGCACACAACTCAACCTCAAAGGTAGACCGAGTTATAACAGTCTGTCTAGATGACTTCCAAGATACTGCTCCACCCGCTAGGGTACACAGGTATCCAGTCACTTCATTGGAACCAGACTTCTTAGCTATCCAACTTGCATCACCATATCCCTCTAGCACTCCAGGAAACCTCCTGTAATGCAGACCAAGATATATGGTGCCTTTCAGATATCTAAGCACTCTATCAAGAGCATCCCAATGAGTCTTGTTTGGAAAGCTTGTATATCTTGCTAACTTAGACACTGAATATGAAATATCAGGCCTAGTACCATTAGCAAGATACTGCAAACTCCCAATAATCTGAGAATACCTTAACTGAGACACAGGTACTCCTGAACTATTCTTGACAAGGGCAATTTTAGGATCATACGGAGTACTTGCAATTCTACAATTTGAATAACCATACTTCTCAAGTATAGATTTCTCTATATAATGAGATTGTGACAAGGTTATTCCATCAGTTGACTGAGTCAACTTGATACCAAGAATCACACTAGCCTCTCCCATATCCTTCATTTCAAAATGCCTTTTCAAGAACCTTTTTGTCTCGTTAATAATCTCAATATTGGTTCCAAACAACAAAATATCATCCACATACAGGCACACAATAATACATTCATTTCCTTTAACCATGTAATAGACACACTTGTCACTTTCATTAACTACAAATTCTGATTCTAAAACAGTTTCATCAAACTTTTTATGCCAGTCTCTAGGAGCTTGTTTTAAGCCATATATAGACTTGATTAACTTACATACTTTCCTTTCATTTCCAGAGGCAACAAATCCCTCAGGCTGATCCATATAAATCTCTTCTTCAAGTTCACCATGAAGAAAAGCTGTCTTTACATCCATTTGATGGATGATAAGACCATGTACAGAAGCCAATGCTATAAGCATTCGGATTGTTGTCATTCTAGCAACTGGAGAGTATGTGTCAAAGTAATCAATGCCTTCTTTTTGCTTAAAGCCCTTAGCTACCAGCCTAGCCTTATACTTATCTATTGAGCCATCCGGGTTCATCTTCCTTTTGAATTGTTGAGTATTGAATACGGTAAAAGAATACAGAGGGGGGGGTGAATGGATTCTTGAACTTTTCTTGATTGAGTCTATGTAGCAGATAAGTGCCTGTGTGTGTAGAAGGAAGGTGCGGATAAATAAACAACACAACACGCAATATCACTTTAATCTAATGTATATTAGATAAAGGTTGCTACAATCTGTGAATACAAATGGTAGTATTCTCAGCTTCGTTTTTCTCAGAGAGATATAGCTTACAGTGTATGAAAAACTAGACTCACAAAAGTTGCTAAGTTATGAAGTGAGGCTGTGTCCTTATAGAACATGGATACAGCCTGCTTACTACAAATAAGGTAGCTAAACAAATTACTTTCTAGTCTGTCTATCCTTTTTGAGTAAGAGTCCAAACGGTTACAGATTTGACTTTGCAAAGCCTGTTTAGATCCACTTCTTTAGCTCCTTGTCTCTTCTATATCTCTCCAAGCTTCCTTGTAGGCTTTCCAGAGCACGTTACAGATTGTGGTCCATAAAGTGCATTGGCTTGTTGCAGGTTTCTGACTTGTACAATTTCTTCAGTATTTTGTCTCCAAGAATGTATTCGAGAAGTGACTAAGTAAGTGATTCGAGAACTAGAATTGACTTGATCGATAACTCTGAGTTCTCGAATACTGTTATAGTGACATATCGAACCACTTCTCGAATATCTCTTTTCCATCAGGATTCCTTGAGTTGTCGAATAGAGCATTTGACTTATCGAATCCTTGAGTTGTCGAATAGCTTTCTGAGTCTTTGAGATATCGAATGGAACTTTGACTTGTTGACTCTTTGAGAACTCGAATACCATCTTGACTTGTTGACTTCTTGAGATCTCGAATAGAGTAGTAGACATATCGAATCCCTGAGATATCGAATGAGATATCGAACAGTGTATTAAGAGATATCGAATAGTGTCTTGAGATATCGAATCCCTGACTTCTCGAATGCTGGACTTCTCGAATAGACAAATATACTTCTCGAATTGGTACTTAGGCAAATTCTTCATTTCTTCAAATCCCAACTGTGATTATTTGACAGTCTTTAACTCCTTGCTTGAGGCATGAACCATGGAACTTCTTTCAAGCATTATTCTAGACTCTATTTGTACAGTTACACAACTAGGATTTGATGCCTATTACAAGTACAATACAAACAGAAACTCTACAACTAGAGGTTCCCTCAGTTAAGAGGTCATGTAAGTAATGCAAAGCATTACAAACAATTAGGCTTGTTATTAGATGTGTACAGGCATGCCTCTGTAACTAACAATCTCCCCCAAATTGTGAGTGAGACCCTTAGTCACAATTTCATGTCTGATAACAAGCCTAACATACATAAAGATGAAACTTTAAAAGTACAGGTATGTATTTTGATTGAACACATAAATGAAATTACAAGATAAATACTCTTACAGTATGATGAGGTACTAGCCATTTTCTTTTGATTGCATCTCCATTGCTTTGGCTTGTAGATCATCATATGCTTTCTGTTTCCTTTCTTTCTCCTTTCTTGCAATCTCATCTACTGCTCTCATGATTTCTGTCATAGCATCCAATTCTTCAATCATAATAGAGTTTTTGAAATCTTCAAGCACTGGCTTCAGAATGTTGGCAGGATAGTGACTGAGTAGGTTCATTCTTATATTGACATTGTCTCCATTTCTCCTCCTATACTTCACCACATAGGGATCAAACTGAACTCTACACAATCCCTTTGCCCTTAGCTTTTCTGCTTCAATCTCCAGTCTATCAATTTCTTTCTCCCTTTCTAACCATTTCTCATAGCAGCCCTTTCTTATCTTCTCAGCATAGTCTTTCTTCATTTTCACAAAGTCAATCAATTCCAGCTTCCATACTTTCTCCACCTTGTCTTTAGAATCCAGCAATGCAATGATTCTTTCTATCTCATACAATTTACCCCAATGTTGACAACCCCCTTGTTTGAATTTCATTTCTTTCCCATCAGTGTACTTGATTACAAGGTGGTCATCCACAATTGCAGCATAGCATATCTTTTGAGCTCTTAGAAATAGCAGTTGCTCTTCATCAAAGTCTTCATCAAGTGGCTGGAGCTTTAATCCTGGAATGATTGCTAGGGCTCTAGATTTGGATAGCTTCACTCTCCTTGCAGCATGTTTAAATTTTATCCTCTTGACATGGTTGCTTGGCAGAAATCTTTGACCTTGGTTGGTAGACCATAGTAGTATTCCATTAGCAGATTGCTTTCTGAAACATACACATGGTTTCTTGACTTGAATCTTCTTCTTTTCTTGAGATGGTAAGACAGTTGCAGAAGCCATAGATGTAGATTTTGCTAAGTCACTACTAACAGTATTCACCCTAGACTTAGAGTCTTGTGTTGTGGTGAGATTACTGCTAGCATTGCCTAAGGCTTGCTGTCTTCCACTCTTTCTCACATATGTTTTACCCTGGTCATCACCATCTTTTTCATCCTTGTCCCCCTTTTTCTTCTTATCTTCATCACCCTTATCTCTCCTGTGATGTCTTCTCCTCCCATCACCTTTGTCTTCAGAATCATCATCCTTATTTCTCCTAGGTTGAGCCATCTCTGGAATTTCACCAGTTGCAATATAGGTTCTGAGAATATGCAGTGCCTCAATTTCTTCAGCATTTCTGGCTCCAACCTTCTTCTGTAATTGATCAATGATAGCAATGATCAGTCTGTGATTTCTGGAGGTGAGATCATGAGGAATGACCAATTGCTTGATATCTTCAATTCTGGTACCAGACTGATAAATAATTGTCCATGGCTTCTTGATCACTTCTGGTAGCCTTGTAGGTTGACCATTCCTCAAATCATCAAACAGACTCTTGCTGTTCTCATTTTTCTTCTCAATGATCTCAAGTATGGCATCTATCTCTGAGTGCTTTAGGTCTTGTAGAGTCTGGTATGTTAGATGCCATATCTTTAGTTTGGAAACCATCACTATCTCCTTGACCCATACATTGTTGACTTTCTTGGGGATGACAGTGATGTAGTCTATCTGCTTCTTCACCTCCCTCAGATAAAACTGAGTGTCACCAACCTGTTCCCTTATGGCTTTCAGAAACTCCAAGAAGGCTTTATCATGATAGTCATTGGAGTTAGCAACTTCTTGTAGCTTGGCCTCAGTAACAACTTTGACTTCTACAGGCTTGGCACTCTCAGATATAGAGATTGGAGGTTTGTCAGATGGCATACTCCCTGCAACCACTGTGGTAGTTATGGATTGCTTTTGTCCTCCAGGAGTAGTGATGTGCACAGTTGGTAAGGTGACAACTGGCAAGATAGATGGAGGCTCATCTACTTTGGCTTTTCCCTTGCCAGGCACATTTGCTAGAGACTTAGAAGCCCTTTGTTGACCACCCTCTTTGATTATTATGCCTTTCTCTCCCTTTGTCTCCCCCTTTGAATTTGAGTTCCTAGCCTTCTTCTCCCCCTTAGGCTTGTTGTCAGGCACAGAGGCTGTAGAAATGTCCTTTGGGAGTGAAGATTCATCAGGTAGAGGGAGACCCATATGCTTCATCATTGCAGCTAACATGGATTGTTGATGCAGAAGGACATCAGCTGTGGTGGATGCTTGAGTGTCCAACTGATCATTTAGCAATGCAACCTTTTCTGTGAGATGAGCATTGGTCTTGGTGAGAGTAGCTACCTCCTGCTCAAGAGTGTTGACCTTAGTGAATAACTCATTGGCCTTGAAGCCAGATAAAGATTGGTCCTGAAGCCTCTTCACTTCATATTTAGACAATTCATGCACAGGGACATCAGTCACTAGTCTATCTCCATAAAGATTTTTGAACATTATCCTCAGCATGGCATTGGCATCTGTAGTCTGGTCAGATAGATTCTGAAATTTATGCCCCAGACCTGTGACAGCATCTTTTAGCACAGCCAGCCCATTGTCCACCTGAGTGCAGGTAGAGTTGCAGTGTTTGATGTCCTTGAACACACTGTCCAATTGAGGAAATTTAGCATCAAAGGCCCTCTTGACTTCTGCTACTGAAGTGGCTGTCTTATCACACACCCTGTTGACTTCAGTTTTGACTCCCTTGCCAAGATAGTGTGCAGCCTTGAGGAAACCCTTGTAGGAGTCATTTACAGCTTCATACACTTCACCAGGTGACAGGGATTTTGCATTGGAGCCCAGTGAAGTGATGTATTCCTCCCTGAGATACTGAAGTGCTTCATCGAGAGTAATATCATATTTTCCTTGCAACCAGGCATCTATGTTGCCATCTCTCTCAGCATCATCAATGATCTTTGACTTCTGCACTTCCACATCATCCCTATGGCATAACAGAATAGCCTCATAGTCTGGATTGGGCATGTCTGCAGTGAGAAGGTGCTGAGCAATCTTTGTGAACTCAGGAATCTGATCCACAATTAAGCTTTGAAGTGCTTCAACCGTCAATTGTTGTGGAACAGACCCTGATCCTGAAGCACTGTCATGTTGCACAGGCTTCAGCCATGTTGACATGAAGTCAGAGCTAGGCAAGCTAGTCTCCTCAGTTACAGATGCAACTTCTGTAACCGGATGGATTGACTCTACTACTGGTGTCACCACAGAAGTGGGATGAATTACACCAGCAGTTGACACAGGCACAGAGTCTCTAGTAAAAACTAGGGGAACCTCTGTGTTTGTGATGGTGTCATTAGGATATGCCTCAGCATGCATTCCCTCACCATCTAAATGTGGGTTCTGAGTGGTGAACAAAGTGTCATGCACTAAGTCACTTGAAATTATTGGCTCATCAAGAGAAAAGAATTCTTGATGATCAATACCTTGCATCTCAGTTGTCTGAGTTGCAGGTTCCAAAGAAATTTCAGAGATAGATTCTGGAAGAGAAGTGTGTTTTAGAGTAGATTTTGGCAACTCCCCCTGAGAGATAGAGGGAGTTTCAAAAGTGATGTGCTCTCCACTCAGTGTTGTGCCAGCCTTATCACTCCCATGTGCTGACTCTATACAAGAGGGTGCATTGGGGAGAATGCTTGATTCTATAGGTGCACCCTGTTGAGAGGATACACCTAGTGAGCTGTGTGCCCCTGATTTTACAACTTCAGCCATTTGTGTGACTGAAGAGGTGGTCTTAGTTTTCTTCTTCTTTGTTCTGTGCAAGGGTAACTCAGGTTCCTCACTTCCTAGACCTAATTCAACAGCTAATGCTGCTTCAGACAAGATATTTAAAGGTGCAGACATTACTTCCTTTCTCTTCTTTTTACTAACATCACCCTTTTGAGAGGATGATGCAGTTGGCTCAGTAAGAGGTAGAGTGTTTGGTTGAGAGGGTTGGTTAGCAGGCCCTGGGTTAGCATTTTGTTCTACTTGCTTGGGCTGTGCTAACTTAGATTTTGCATCAAATGTTGGCATGTTGTGGGGGTAAGTCCTAAACAAACTCTCCATATGGGGAGTGATGTTCAGTCTTACATCCACATCATTCCTAGTTTCCAAGTTACCAAAAATGAGTTTGGTCATGGACTTAGGATAGCCTATTTTATTTTTATCAATCCCAGGCAATTCAATCAATGAAGCATTTTTATAATTAAGTACAGATTGAATAAAGCGAGGGAAGAAAATATCAGTACCTCTCTTGGTTGTGTTCTTACCAAGTCTCCCATATAATTCTTGAAGTATGATTTGGCCAACATCTATCTTCTTTCCATAGGCCAAAGCATATCCAATTTGCTGCACAGGTGCACTGATTTGATCAAAGCTTGATTTCCTGGCAGTGAAGACTTGGAGAAGAGTTGCAAACACATAGCTCCACTCCTTTCTCAGATTCTTTCTGTTTAGCTTTCCAAGGTTAATCCCATCTGAGTAGTTTATGAACTCAAAGAATTCCTCCAACTCTGCATTAGTGGCCAGTCTGTCAAATGACTCTTGTTGTAGGCCTAGTGCTTGGTTCATGTCTGCAGTAGTGATAGTGATTTCCTTATCTTGAACCTTGCAGTAGATGACATAGGAAGTGATTGCGTTTTCCAGGGCTACAACCTCCACAATAGCAGTACTCCAGAATTGTTCCAGAATATCTAGATATAGAGTTGGGTTGGCAGAGAGTGCATCCTTGATATATGACTCAGCCATCCATTTCACAAAGCACTTGAAATTGGCATTGGGTGCTTCAACATCACTAGTGAGTGCGATGAAGTTGGTGTTAAACTTTACTGTTGCCATTTGTGTAGAAGAGAGAAAAGAAATTGAAGGTTGAAGAAGAAATTTGGCTTTTCGTAGCTAGGGTTTCAGGGGTTTAGAGAGTGTAGATGCTTGAGAAATCGAATGAAATGAATCGAATAGATGTGAGGTTGTATAAGTATGAAGTACTTGAATTGTCGATTAGCAGAAGGTTTTGTATCGACAAGTCAGGCATTCGAGAAGTAGAAAACAACTATTCGAGGAGTCAAGAATGGCTTAATCGATAACTCAAGCAGATAGAAACTCACAGCTGGCAGTTATCTAACTTAGAAATAATTCTAAATTAAATAAAATGTGTTTTTATGAGTGAATTAAACTTTTAGACAAAAAGTCCAAAATCGATTAAAATTCAGCGAGAATTCAGCCTTTTCAAATGATTCGAGAACTCAAATATAGTGTTCGAGAACTCAGTCATTCGAGAACTCAGTTACTATATTCGAGAAGTCAATAATTCCTCTATTCGATATCTCAGAAAGACTCTATTCGAGAACTCAAGAGTACTCTAATGAGACTTATTAGAGATGTCGAATAGTGAATCATTCGAGAAGTCTGACTTATCGAACTATACCCATCACTCATAAAAATTTGATTTTCACTATCTTTTTAAAATCTACCAGACATATTCATTGAAAAATATCCTAGCAAATCAAATAGTGATTTTCTCAAAATTTCATAGAAATTTTAAGTTAATAAAAATATGATTTTCAACATATGCAACAGATTTGAAATATTTATAAATCATATTTCAGCCAACACTTACTTCAAAAATATTGAGGATTTAGATAAAGTAAGTGTTTACTGCTGCAACAATCTAGATGATGTATTCACTTAGCCAGAATCTGAAGAATTCAGCATTCCAATCTCACTTACCAACCTTGTGAAGGTGGCTTCATCTAATGGCTTAGTGAATATATCAGCTAGTTGTTTATCTGTAGAGACATAATGCAACTCAATGGTTCCAGTAGTTGCATGTTCTCTTATGAAATGATATCTGATGTCAATGTGCTTTGTTCTAGAATGATTGACAGGATTGGCAACTATAGAGATTGCACTTGTGTTGTCACACATGATTGGAATTCTTTCCAACACAAGTCCATAATCTCTAAGTTGATTTCTAATCCAAAGCACTTGAGCACAGCAACTTCCAGCAGCTATGTATTCAGCCTCAGCTGTAGAAGTTGACACAGATTGTTGCTTCTTGCTATACCAAGAAACTAACCTTGGTCCAAGAAACTGGCAGCTTCCTGAGGTGCTTTTCCTATCCACTCTGCATCCAGCATAATCAGCATCAGAGTAGCCAACCAGATTGAACCCTGTGTCCTTAGGGTACCATAATCCCAAGTTAGAAGTGCCCTTCAGATATCTAAAGATCCTTTTTATTGCAATCAAATGTGATTCCTTTGGATTTGATTGAAACCTTGCACACAAGCATGTAGCAAACATGATGTCTGGCCTACTTGCAGTGAGGTAGAGTAGAGAACCAACCATGCCTCTGTAGACTGAGATATCTACTCTCTTGCCTTTAGCATCTTCATCCAATTTAGTGGCAGTGGCCATGGGTGTCTTGGCAGGTGAACAATCTTCCAAGTCAAACTTTTTCAATAAATCCTTGATGTACTTGGTTTGACTGATAAAGATACCATCCTTCCTTTGACTGACTTGCAACCCTAGAAAGAATGTCAACTCTCCCATCATACTCATCTCATATCTGCTCTGCATGAGTTTAGAGAATTTCTCACACAGTTTCTCATTTGTAGAACCAAAAATGATATCATCCACATAGATTTGAACTAGGATCATATCATCACCATGCTTCTTGTAAAACAGTGTCTTGTCCAATGTGCCTCGAGTGAATTGATTTTCAAGAAGAAATTGTGATAGAGTATCATACCATGCTCTTGGAGCTTGCTTAAGTCCATACAGTGCCTTAAGCAATCTGTAGACAAATTCTGGGAAATGTGGATCCTCAAAGCCAGGTGGTTGTTGCACATAAACCTCTTCTTCCAACTCTCCATTTAGAAATGCACTCTTGACATCCATTTGATAAACTTTAAAGTTTGAATGAGCAGCAAATGCCAAGAATATTCTAATGGCTTCCAATCTAGCAACAGGGGCAAATGTCTCATCATAATCAATGCCTTCCTGTTGAGAGTATCCTTTTGCAACCAGCCTTGCTTTGTTTCTTATTATTACACCATCTTCATCCATCTTATTCTTCAGAACCCATTTTGTTCCAACAATGGTTCTATTCTTTGGTGCAGGCACAAGTTCCCATACTTTGTTCCTTTCAAATTGATTCAGCTCCTCTTGCATGGCAATAATCCAATCTGGATCCAACAATGCATCATCAAGTTTCTTAGGCTCAACTTGTGATAGAAAACATCCATAGAGGCACTCATTTTGAGTTGCTCTCCTAGTCCTTACTCCTGCATTAGGATCTCCAATGATTTGCTCTGCAGTGTGTGATCTATCCCATTTCCTTGAGTGTTCAGCCTGATTTCTCATCCTTGATGTTGCTTCATCATCCTCATCATGATCATCCTCATTTCCTCCCCCTGTGAAGTTGCCATTACTCACAGGTGTGTCTTGGATGCTTGTTTCTTCACCATTGATTGGCACAAATTCTTCTCTTGTATCATTATTCACTTGAGTTTGTTGTACTTGAGTTTCAACTCTAGTTTCAGTCTCTTCATCAGAATCATCTAGATTATCAAACTTCAATGGATCTTTGTCTTCATCATTGGCTTCTTCTAGTCCAGGTAGTTTGCTGTCATCAAATGTTACATCTGTGCTTTCCATAACTTTCTTTTGACTGATGACATAAACCTTGTATGCAATTCTTTCCATAGAATAGCCAAGAAAAATTCCTTCAAATGCTTTTGCATCAAACTTTCCAACATATTCAGAATTGTCCTTAAGTACAAAGCATTTGCTTCCAAAAGTATGAATATACTTCAGTGTAGGCTTCTTTCCAGTCATCAAGTTGTAAGGAGTCTTTCCAGTGTTTTTGTTGATGAGGGTTCTGTTCTGAATATAGCATGCAGTGCTCACAGCCTCAGCCCAAAAACATGTGGGCATTTTTGCATCAAGTAACATTGTTCTAGCAGCCTCAATTAGAGTTCTATTCTTTCTCTCAACAACTCCATTTTGTTGTGGAGTCCTTGGAGCTGAGAATTGCTGAGAAATGCCATTCTCTTTGCAGAATGCTTCAAGTGTGGCATTTCTGAACTCTGTTCCATTATCACTCCTCAATGCAATCACACTTGCATCGTTTGCCTTTGCTTCCTTGTCAACTTTCTTTATATGCTCAATGATTACTTGTGGAGCCTCATCTTTTGATGCCAGAAATTCTACCCATGTATACCTTGAAAAATCATCAACCATTACCAGGGCATACTTCTTTCTTCCAAGTGACATTATGTTAACAGGCCCAAACAAATCCATATGGATAAGTTGTAGTGGCTTGGTTACAGATGTCACTGTCTTTGACTTATGGCTTGATCTCTTCATTTTTCCTTTTTGACAAGCCTCACACACTCCTTCTTGGCAGAATTCAAGTGTGGGCATGCCTCTCACTAACTCTCTTTTGACTAGAGAATTAATGGCCTTAAAGTTCAGGTGTGATAGTTTCTTGTGCCACAGCCAACAATCTTCATTTGATGCTTTTGAGTAAAAGCAACAAATTTTGTCCTTGTTTGCAGAGTCCATATTGGCTACAAACAGGCTTCCCTTCCTTACTCCAGATAGAGCAAAATCACCAGTCTTCTTGTGGGTGATCAAACATTCATCTTTGTCAAAATTCACTTTGAATCCTCTATCAGTAAACTGACCAACACTTAACAGATTATGCTTGAGCCCCTTGACTAGTGCTACATCTTCAATGATGACATTTCCAACTTTCAGCTTGCCATATCCCAATGTGTTACCCATGCTGTCATCTCCAAAAGCAACCATTGGGCCAGCCTTTTCCTCATACTGTGATAGCAGGGCCATATCACCAGTCATATGATTTGAGCATCCACTGTCCAAAATCCACATGACCTTCTTTTCACTTTCTTTGCCCTGCAAACACAAAGGTATTACTTTTCCTTTGGTACCCAAACAAGTTTGGGTCCATGTGACTTAGAGACAGTTTTATCATAAACAACATGCTTGTTAACTTTCTTAGTGTCAGTCTTCTTGTCACTGTTGGAAGTCTTAGAACCTGAGGTTTCAGACTTAGGTGACAAAGGTACCTTCCTAGCTTTAGGAGGACTTGAAGACTTTGACCTTGTGTAGTGTGTGTGAGAATTGTGACTGATACAACCATCAATGAACTGTCTTCTTAAATTAAAACAACTAGTCATAACATTCATATTGCATGGCATACAGTCAAATTTATCACAGAAGGGTGCATCTCTATGTCTTAGAGGCACAGAACAATCATAGAAAGGTTTAGACACACTACCAACAGGTTTCTTGCATGCATGAGTTAGATGATTGGTACTGAAACAGTTCTGACAAGTTTTCCTAGGGGCATTAGGCATATAAGCATAGTTGTTATCCTTGTTAATCCCTAACTTGCCATTTCTGTTCTGTTTCTTTTTAGTCACTTCCTTTTCTGATTCACTCTTCCCAGCTGAGACAAACTTAACAAACTTCTTAGGTCTTGGCCTATCAACTACTGGCTTCTTGGTCTTTGACTTGACACTCTCACCCTTAGAGGATGCTTGCTGTTCACTAGATTGTGCCTCATCCTCATCATTCAACATTTGCTTGATGAGTAAGGCATCCTCATCAATTTCAAATGTTGATTCCTTAAAAATTGGATTTTCAGTTTTTCTCAAAATGTGAGGCACTTTCTCATGAACAGCTGTGTCCTCTTCAATGACAGCATAGCCTTTCCTTTGTTTGAGAGAGTCATAGTCAAGTCCAATAGCTGCTTTGGGTTTAGCTTCAATTTTCTCACAGTAGGATTGCACTAAACCAGATGATTTCTTGAAAGTTTTAAGTTTGAATTCATTCTCAGCTAATTCATCCCTAAGAGCCTTCTCTACTTGACTAGCACATAGAACCTTGTTCTCCAAATATTCAACTTCTTTCTTAAGGTTTTCTACTTGCATAGCAGTTAGCTCAAGTTCCTCATTCTTTTTGGTTAATACTTCATTTCTAGTAGACAGTTTAGCAATCTCCTCATTAGCAGCAGTCATACTAGTATGAATATTAAACATTTCAACAGATAATTGTTCAATCATGGATTTGTATTCAGAAACAGACATGTCTATAGTAGTGAGAGATGGTACCTGAGAATCAGATGAAGATGAGTCATCCTTGGAATTGGCCATCAAGGCATAATTGCAGAATTCTTGTTCCTCTTCATCACTCTCAGAATCATCCCAACACTTCCCTTCAGCTATGTAGGCCTTACCATGTGTCTGCTTTTTCAGAAGGGCCTCATACTTAGCTTCTAGCTCAAGATAATCTCTATCCTTCTTTTTAGGCTTCTTGCATTCACTGGCAAAATGCCCTAGGTCATTGCATCTATAACACCTTACAGATGACCTATCCACATAACCGGTTTTGAACTTATTTCTGTTTGGTTTCACAGGTGCCTTGTTCTTGTTGGCTGAATGGTTTTGAGTTTTGGGTTTGAAGGGTTGATTTCTTTTAAATCTGATGTTTGGAAATTTTCTGGCCATGAAAGCATATGAAGTATTTTCCATCCCATCAAGTTCTTCCAGAGTGTAAAACTCCTCTTCTTCTTCCTCCTTTTCCTCAACAGGTTCACTCACCCCAGCTTCAGTTTCTTCATCATCTGCCACCTCCTCTATCCTTAGTTGGCTTGTAGATGCTTCTAGGTCCAGGATGGATTTGTTGACAATCAAGGCACATGATGTGTTTATCATCCTACCTTGGTTTGCTTGGATAGCCCTCTTCTGAAGCAACTCAAGTTCATGAGTCTTTAGGACTCCATAGAGTACATCATAGGTGACTTTGTTCAAATCTCTCTCTCTAAGGGAAATGACTCTTTGCTCCAGATGATTTGGTGAAGACAACAGAAATTTCATATTTAACTCCTTGGTGCTGTAAACCTTTCCATTCATCTGCAACTCAGTAACTAGCTTGTGAAACCTTTCAAACATCTCAGTGATGCTTTCCTTGGGCTGTGCCATGAAAGCTTCATACTGTGTGACCAATATCTGTTTCCTGTTTTCTTTAACCTCATCAGTCCCTTCACACAACACCTCAATGTGATCCCACATCTCTTTAGCAGACGTGCATGATGCAATGTTTGCAAACATTGACATATCCATGGAATCAATGATGAGCAACATGAGGTGGCTGTCAAGAGCAACCTTCTCCCTTTCTGACTCTGTCCACTTTGATGGATCCTTGGCCTCATAAGTTCTAGGGATTGTTATGGTTCCAACAGTCTTCTCTGGTATCTCTTGTTGTGGAACAAAAGGACCATTCTTGAGAATCTCAGGATACAAGGGATGAGAGGCTTTGATGAACAACATCATCTTTATCTTCCAGAGGTTGAAGTTTTCTTTATCAAACTTAGGGACCTTCACCGTTCCTGTAGTCTTTGGTGTATTCGAACTCATGATCGTTTCTCTGTTTTTGAATAAACAGCCTGCTCTGATACCACTTGTTGAGTATTGAATACGGTAAAAGAATACAGAGGGGGGGGGTGAATGGATTCTTGAACTTTTCTTGATTGAGTCTATGTAGCAGATAAGTGCCTGTGTGTGTAGAAGGAAGGTGCGGATAAATAAACAACACAACACGCAATATCACTTTAATCTAATGTATATTAGATAAAGGTTGCTACAATCTGTGAATACAAATGGTAGTATTCTCAGCTTCGTTTTTCTCAGAGAGATATAGCTTACAGTGTATGAAAAACTAGACTCACAAAAGTTGCTAAGTTATGAAGTGAGGCTGTGTCCTTATAGAACATGGATACAGCCTGCTTACTACAAATAAGGTAGCTAAACAAATTACTTTCTAGTCTGTCTATCCTTTTTGAGTAAGAGTCCAAACGGTTACAGATTTGACTTTGCAAAGCCTGTTTAGATCCACTTCTTTAGCTCCTTGTCTCTTCTATATCTCTCCAAGCTTCCTTGTAGGCTTTCCAGAGCACGTTACAGATTGTGGTCCATAAAGTGCATTGGCTTGTTGCAGGTTTCTGACTTGTACAATTTCTTCAGTATTTTGTCTCCAAGAATGTATTCGAGAAGTGACTAAGTAAGTGATTCGAGAACTAGAATTGACTTGATCGATAACTCTGAGTTCTCGAATACTGTTATAGTGACATATCGAACCACTTCTCGAATAGCTCTTTTCCATCAGGATTCCTTGAGTTGTCGAATAGAGCATTTGACTTATCGAATCCTTGAGTTGTCGAATAGCTTTCTGAGTCTTTGAGATATCGAATGGAACTTTGACTTGTTGACTCTTTGAGAACTCGAATACCATCTTGACTTGTTGACTTCTTGAGATCTCGAATAGAGTAGTAGACATATCGAATCCCTGAGATATCGAACAGTGTATTCAGAGATATCGAATAGTGTCTTGAGATATCGAATCCCTGACTTCTCGAATGCTGGACTTCTCGAATAGACAAATATACTTCTCGAATTGGTACTTAGGCAAATTCTTCATTTCTTCAAATCCCAACTGTGATTATTTGACAGTCTTTAACTCCTTGCTTGAGGCATGAACCATGGAACTTCTTTCAAGCATTATTCTAGACTCTATTTGTACAGTTACACAACTAGGATTTGATGCCTATTACAAGTACAATACAAACAGAAACTCTACAACTAGAGGTTCCCTCAGTTAAGAGGTCATGTAAGTAATGCAAAGCATTACAAACAATTAGGCTTGTTATTAGATGTGTACAGGCATGCCTCTGTAACTAACATGAATACCCATTTACATCCTATAGTAGAACACCCAGGAGGTAGATCAACCAACTCCCATGTTCCATTAGAAACAATAGAGTCAATTTCACTTTTTACAGCACCTTTCCAGTACCTAGATTCAGAAGAATCCATGGCCTGTCTGAAAGTTAAAGGTTCGTCCTCGATATTGTAAGTGATAAAATCACTTCCAAAATCCTTGACTACCTTAGCACGCTTACTCCTTCTAGGTTCCTCTACTTCATCAGGAGTAGAGCTACTACCAGGATCTGCCCCCACATTTGTCATCCTTTCCACATGATCAGGAATGGACCTCGATGTGTGAGTGGGATCATCATCAGAAATACCCTGAGGTATACCAGTCTTCATAGGGAACACATCCTCAAAGAATGTTGCATCACGAAATTCAACTATGGAATTAGCCACTATTCCATCTATGTCAGATTTTAACACTAAAAATCTCATAGCTGTAGTGGTTTCCCTATAGCCCAGAAAGATGCAATCAACAGTTTTCGGTCCTAGTTTCTTTCTCTTGTGTTCAGGGACAAGTACCTTTGCAAGGCACCCCCACACACGAAGATATTTTAAACTAGTCCTTTTCTCTGTCCATAATTCATAAGGTGTCTTGTCCATGTGTTTCAGAGGAACTCTATTCAGAATATGGCAAGCCGTATTCAGAGCTTCTCCCCACATGTACTTAGGCAACCCAGAATTAAACAACATACTATTGATCATATCCTTAAAGGTTCTGTTCTTTCGTTCTGCTACCCCATTAGACTCAGGTGTGTATGGTGGAGTTACCTCATGAACTATACCATTGCTTTTGCAAAATTCATTAAACGAGTTACTCGTATACTCACCACCTCTATCTGATCTCAAACGTTTAAGTACTTTACCAGTTTGTGTTTCAGCTTCAGTTTTGAACATAATGAATTTATCTAGTGCTTCATCTTTATGTTTAAGCAAATAAACATAACAATATCTACTACAATCATCTATAAAGGTAATGAAATATCTATTATGTTCCTTGGTCAAAACACCACCAAATTCACATATGTCAGTGTGCACTAAATCTAACACATTCGAATCCCTAACCACATTATGAAAGGGTTTCCTAGTTTGTTTAGCAGTCACACATACTTGACATTTAGATTTCTTATCAATGGCATGTTTTGGAATCAACTCTAAGTTCATCATATTCTTTAGAGCACCAAAATTCAAGTGACCAAGACGTGCGTGCCACAAATCAGATGATTCAACACAATTAACAGAAGGAACAACATTATTATTAATAAAACTGCCCAAAACAGGCTCAACATTTATTAAGAATAATCCATCAGACAAGTAACCTTTGCCAAAGAATACACCAGTATTTGTAATAACTACTTTATTACATTTCAAAGAAACTTCAAAACCATTCTTAACTAAACAACTTCCACTTATTATATTTCTACGAATATCAGGAACATGGTGCACTCTAGTGAGGGATAGAACACGCCCAGAAGCGAACTTCAAGTCCACGTTTCCTATTCCAAGTACTTGAGCTACACTAGCATTCCCCATCGTCACAGTCATTCCATGAGTCTGTTGATAAGATACAAATAGAGTAATATCAGTACAAATATGTACATTAGCTCCAGTATCAATCAACCATTCATGAGACGAATAAGTGGAAAGAAGTACAGGGTTGTAGGTCACATACCCGTTGTCAGTTTCAGAAGCAACAGCTTCACCAACAACCATGTTAACCATAGACCCACCAGTGGTTGCAAGCACAGTGTTAGCTTGTGCTCCCACAATAGGTTTCTTAGCTTTCTTTTCAGGACAGTCCTTGCTCCAATGACCAACCTGTCCACAAGACCAACATGGTTTGTTTGCCTTTGGTTTCTTAGCCTTGTTCTTGTCCTTAGACTTATTGTTTTCCTTCTTAGTGACAGACTTTCTTTTCTGTCCTACAGTCACTACATTCACCTTCGAACTCCCAGCATGTTCAACAGGCATCACATGTCCTTGCTTGGACTTGTGTTGCTCCTGCACAGAGATGTCCAACATCAGGTTTGTCCAAGTGATCTCTCCTTTCTGTCTTTTCAGGGAGAGTGCAAACTCTTCCCAAGACTTAGGGAGCTTTTCAATCACAGACATGACCTGAAACTTTTCAGGTAAGTCCATTCCAGACTCCTTCAAAGCATGAACCAACATCTCAAACTCATGCACCTGCTCAGTCATGGATTTAGTATCCACCAGTTTAAAGTCAAGGAACCTAGCCACAGAATACTTTTCCAACCCTTGCGAGTCAGTATTATGTGTCTGGTCAAGCTTCTCCCATAAGAGCTTAGCAGTGTAAGAGTCAGATGAATAAACATCGAATAGAGTGTTCGCCAAAGCTGCCAGAATTGCAGCCCTAGCCACCCCATCCTTTTCCTCCCACATGGTATAAGCCTTAACAGTTTCAGCTTTCTCCTTAACCACAATTGGTTTCTCATACTGCACCACCGGCCATAGACCCTTTACCGTTAACCACAGTTTCATCTTTTTCTGCCAACGAGAAAAACCAACACCCCCACCGAATTTATCAGGCATACCTGACATATCGATAGGCTGTGGGAAACGGTACGTAGTCCAATCAATAGTGGGTACAGTAACACCAGACCCAGAGCTAGTCTCAACAACAGGAGTTTCAGTTTCGTTAACCATCTTGTTAATTATATAACACAATTATTCTCTTCAAGATTGTTGGGTAATTTACACTAAACACAACAATGAGGCAGTGATATATATTAAACAAGAACAGGCAATTAACCAAATAACAAAACAAATCACGAAGGCAAAACAAGAATATAATCAGTAACTGCAATTAACAAGAAAAGTAAGAACAAACTTATCTCCCACAGAAGCTATTAGCAATCCTGATCAGAGAGAGAAGAACAGCTGAGTCACCAAGCCCTACGAGAAGACTTGGCTGTTCTTGAAGAGAATATTGCCCCACTTACGTTGTGATTGGGTTGCAGCAATATCACTTCCAGGATAAAACAGCACCGATCAAAGGGTTCACAAATACACCAGTGATCAACAGCGACCAGCACCTCAGTTCGCCTAAGAACTATGTATCTCTTCAGTATGTATTGAGGGAGCAGAGAGAAAGAAGATTACGAAGGATTTCTCTCCTTAGGATGTATCTTATTTTTAACGTTATATTCTGTATGTATATAAATACCAAGAATAAAACGTAACTGATACTCCATAAAAGGAAAGTAAATATTCTGATTTAATTTCATTAACTACATCAGTATTTATTTTTCAGTTACAGCTGCATCAGGATTTAACCATCGTCAGGATCTGAGATCCATCAGGATTGGTAATCATCAGTATCAGATCCATCAGGATTTTAGTCCGTCAGGATCTGATGCCCATCAGTATTGTGTTATGTTCAGAGTCTGTCCATAAGTATTTGATGTCTGATCAGCTCAATAATCCAAGTACTGATACAACAGTAGTAACATATAAAATCTGATGTTCTGTTAAAATAAATCAATATCTAATTTAAAATCAGTTGCACATCATGGGCATGAAAACTTCCTCATGGGCATGAAACGTTTCTGACCAACCAAGTATACATTCATGGACATGAAAACTTTCTCATGGGCATGAAACATTTCTGAATATCCCATCTCTTTTGATGCCTCTTCATGATCATGAAATATATATCATGGCCATGATTTCCATCTGCAACTTGATTTCAAATCTCCTTCTTTCAACTCAATTTATCTATGGATTCCACTAAGAAAATGTCTTAGTTCCAAACATGAAAGTTTAAGTCCTCATAACAAGGAACAACCTCCACTTGTTAGTTTCTGGAAATTACATCAAGAACATATTGTAAATATTCCTCAAACTTTCCATTTTCTAACAAAAACATCCTCCTGTTGCATCAAAACTCAATCAGGAGAGGTCCAAAACATAATCAAAAAACTAGTACTAGAACTTAAAATAGAGTAATCATTAACTTTATAATGATCAAAACTCACAATATTGAAAATCCCATGAGCAAAAGTATTGATATTCATTTCCAGACCCTGCCTTGTGAGTTTCTGGTCAAATGCCAATAATGTGGCTGCTGCAGCTATGGCAGATGATCTTTGATTCATTAAATTTACATCTGCACAATATAAAACATTTACAATACATGTACAAATATGTCTTAATAAAAATGAACCTAAACATTATGAATTTTAATTACCTTTCACTATGGCATATATCAGATGGATTGGCACCACACTTCTTGGTTGATTATTGTTCCGGAATTTACAAATGAAGTAATGAAGATAGTGAAAAGGAGTGATTAAATTCATTTTCCATTCCAATGTATTCAATACCAAAAGCTCCATCCTTTGTATCGTTTTGCTCTCAAAATTATAATCTTCCATGGGAAAATCTGCAAGTAAAGGAACCTTACATTCCTCCATCTTTGCCGCTATAGCTAGACAAGCCACTGATAATAGTCTAACAGCCCAGTATTTCTCATTCTACAAAATACAGAAAAGATGATCAAATACTTTTATAAGCAATCGTTTCCCAATTTATTATAAATAATCTAAATCGCTGGTATGATAAACTCCATAAATCACTAATTTCACCGAATTAGATATAAATGTTCATGTCACTTACATCTATCATTCTCTGTGAAAGAAATTTATCAAAGTAAGTCACTGATAAATAAGCTGTATAAAGTTGAAACCCCATTACTGTTACGGCCTGTTACACAGCAATGCAATACTATATTATGATTAGTCATTCGCAAAATAGTCGGTTGGATGAAGTCTAATGCACTAGATGCGACCTTTATAATTAAAAAAAAGGGTTCGACGTGAGAAAACTAACCTTAAAGATCCATTTGATCGAATCCAATCGAGCATTGACAATCCAGTCTCCACTACTAATCAACAAAGAAGATTGGCTAGTGAGTTCTCGACGTAACAATACTTGAATATATTCATCATCATCTTCATCACATTGGTATTCAAACATATACATATCTTTCTCTTCTTCACCTTCTTTTTCATCATCTGCACTGCTGGCTTGATCAAGAGTAGAAACAAAAGAATCTGAATCCGCCATTCAAATGGGCTGATTAATTGTTTCTTGTTTAAATCTCTCTCCCTCTCTCCCTATCTCTCTCTCTCCCTACATTCTACAAGGAAAGGAAATCTAGGAAAAGTGAAATATATATAGGACCGATATTACAGGCGCCAAAATAAGTGGAGACATATTGTGATATCATTTCTTGATTCTCTTCTCAATTTTTTACTAGCATCATCTTTAATTTATTTTGTTTAATAATAAAATTTAGTATCATGCATGTGCATTTATAGTTGTATACAAGGGCGGAGCAAATTGCAGAGATCAGGGATAACAACTTAGTGTATCAATGAAAAAGAACAACTTACTAATAAAAATGTATTTTCCTCTATTTTTTTATATAAGTGAAAAATGCAAAAGGGAGTCTGTACCTTTTCTAAAAAATTCCAGCCTCTCAACATAACCATATGGGCTACAGAAGTTTAACACAATATATGTAGTAGTAATATATAGATACTAAAAATTTTACCCTGGACTACAACCCACCACAGCCTTCAACGTGGCTCCGCCCCTGATTGTATATATACACAAATGCATATTGGTAAAGAAGTGGCATGGCATGGCGGCACTTTAGGTGAAATCAAATTTTGATATTCTAAGATAAAATTTTGGTAAAGAATTGAAGTGAGGTTTGACTAAAACTTGTTACAACGATCGAGCATGAGAAAGGATATGTCACGTGCATAGCACGGATCTTTTAATCAATTACTGACCAGTCAAACCTCATTTATATGTTCTGTGGCAACTGTTGCTTGTGTTGCAATTTTACCACCTCATTTATAAATTTTTTCTCTTTTACGATAGATTTACACATGATTCCTTAGAGCATCTCGAACGGGAATAGCTAAAATTGGTTTGCTAAATTGGACATGTAGGATATTATGTAAAATTTGTTGAATCTGTAAGACATTTTACTTCAATGGTATTAGCTATATTGGTTGCCTATATTTTAAAAATAGTATGTTATTAATAATTTAGGTTGTTATAAATAGAATATATCACTTCAATATGGTAATGAATGATGTGGAATCTTCTTACAGATTTCTTACAGATAGAGGTTCGACAAATATAGCCAACCTGTAGAAATTATCTAAAATTATAGCTAACAGCTTTGATCCATTGGAGTTCAAATTTTTTTTAGATAATCTCTATAATTTTTATTTATGGTATCTTTTATCTAATTTTAGCTAAGGATTTCTTGTGGTTGTAGATGCTCTTAGCATGACCGGGCCATAATTGAGTCAAATATGTATCAACAGTGCGATTTACGAGACTCGGACGTTGCATAAAATTTTTATCTTTCTATTAATTATGTGTCATACGTCAAGTATAGATCAAATCGAGTCGAATCTAAATTAAATTTATTATATATAAGTTATTATATAGGATATTTGATTTGAGTTTTTGATTTTGGTTTAAATAATAAATTAAAATTTATTAAATCTGCATGCACATTTGAGTTAGATATAATAATTTAATTTATGTTTAATTACAAATTTGTTACAACTATTAGAAAATTAGATAAATTAGTCAATATGAGGAGTTTCGTTATAACTTTATCTGAAGATTTTGTATGGTTGCATAGAACTCAAACTGAAAAATTCAGTTCCAATTTGAGCTTAAAGGTAATTAGGTTGTTCGTAATCATCTCTAAGTTATCATTCTATCAAGGGACCACTACAAGGGGAACGGGCAATTGTGACAGAATTTTACTAATTTTTAGTCGCAAATTTAACTTATGACATAATTAAATTTTTCTGTCACAAGGTACAATGTGACGGACAAATTCCGTCGCAAGATTAATATTTTATTAATATATTTACCGCCCAAGTAATAATTTAATAATTTAGTTTGCCACTATTATTTTTTGCGCTATTTTAGTTTCCTGCTAAGACACCTTGTGACGGAAAACCTAACCATTCTGTCGCAAAATAGAGCTTGCGACAGAATATATGTAACGTCATAAAGTATCTTGCGATGGCTATTCTGTCGCAAAGTATTTTGTGACAGATTGGAATATAATTCGTCGCTAAATATAATTTTTAACGGATTCTGTCGCAAGATTACATAAACTCACTTAATACCCAACAGGCACGAATTAATTATTTTACCTGAAAAATATTATTTTAATATAACTTGCGACGGAATTAAAGTTCTGTCGCAAGCTAAGGCAGTACAGATGTTAATATTTTAGGATTAACTCCATATTTTTTAATTTGTTCCATTGGCAAATATAATTAACTTAAGATTAGTAATTGAATAATAACGGTTAATCAATGCCTTACTAACGGAATACTAACGAAATTATTTGTTGCTCAATCCGTTGGTAGTTTGTTGGCAAAGAACGAGAGAAGTAGTGAAGTAAAAGGGTAGCTGGCAAGTGTAATAGAGTTAGTGTTGGGAGCACAGGTAGTGTGGAAGTGCTGGGTGTGACATGGGAAGTGTTCAGGTGGTTACATGTGGGTGTACAGAGGTTTAATAAATTGGATGTGGGTTGAGTACTGTAAGTGAATGTGTAATGTAGAAGTCATAACATGCTGGTTATTATTGACATAATTAGAAACCAAATAGTTACTTTCAAATTTTACTTGTTAATAGTTAATATAAAGTTTTGAAGTATAAGTGGTCGTATGTGCAAGTTATTTGAGTTGGTCTAAAAGATGTATGTTGGTTTTCGAATAATTAATGTTATATTCCGAGTTATATTTGAGTAGTAGTCGTAAGTTATATTGATGACTTAAAGTTGATATTCGATTTTGGAATTGATTGATTGATTGTTGATCGGGTCGATTGTATTCTGGCAGGTTATGTGGAATTCTAAAGGAAGTGTTGTCGAATTGTTATTAAAAGTATTATACGATTCTTATAGTATTTCAATAAGAGTTACTTGTATAGTTATGTTTTATGTGAATTGTAAATAATAAGTATTAACTGTTAATTTGCAGTAGGTGATATGTGTTTACGTGGCGTATCTAGTTGTACTAAACTATTTTTCGAGTAAAACCAATATGTGCTACATTTGTTATATTGTAAAGCAAAATAGGACACGATTGGGTAGAATGGAGTTATACGATTAAGGTTACGAGTGTACTGAAGTAGTACCTTTCCTGTATATAGGTACCAGTGGGATGCCGATAAGAACCAGTACGTAAGGATGAAATCTCGAGGAAGGAGATACTTATCGGAGTTGACGAGTGTAATCATGTAGAAGCTGACAAGCAATAGAGGAATGAAGGATATGTTATCGAATAAGGGCCATTGTATAAAGAAGTTGAGATTGATGTAAAGTGAGTAGAGAAGTGAGATGTTGAAATTGGAAACTGCGTGTATTGAGGCAAGTGTTCTCGCTCTTCACTTATTGTTCAAGTGATGCAATTCTGTTCTAGTTATATATTAATTGTGTCGGTCAAATTATGTTTACAAAGTGACATCCTTCTTCAAATGACGTGCAAATATTTATATTTCCACCTTTAGCTCAAGTGAAAATCTTCGAATGATCTTACAATTATCTTATTTTCCTCAAAGTTATTTTATAAACATGATATGTTATTGGATTCCTCAGCGGAGTGCCATTTCTTTTATTTTCCTCAAAAATGTTTAAGAAACGTTCTAATCAGAGGGAATCCAAGATTTTAAATTCTTATAAGAACCTTTTAGCATAATTTCTGATCTTAGCATATTTTACCCGATGGATTCTCTTTAAGGGATGTTTTCTTCAAATTGATTTACAATTAATTATCATGGACTTATCTTACAAATGTTTATTTTAAACCACTTAACTTACCCAATTTATTCCAAACTTTTCTAGATGTTGGAGAAATTTATTAAATGATTAGCACTTGACTATATCCTTGTTTTGTTGTATATCCTCAGTTGTTGTTAATCATGTTGCTAGTAAATTCTTCTGCCGATTAATTTAATGATGTTATGACCCCAATTATTCGCATCGAACTTGTCGATACTTTTTGTTATTGTTGTTTATTCAGTTGTCACCTATTTATTGTATCGAACTCGTCGATACCCTTTGAGGTTATTATTCTTTAATTATTACCCAATTATCGTGTCGAACTTGTCGACACATGTTGATCTTGAATTCCTCATTGATTCTTGGATCTTGAGTTGTTGTTCTGGAACGTGAGTTTTCCAGATTGTTTGATTGACAGAGGTTGTCGATTGTTCCGACACCTAGTGCGTTGGATTTAGAATTGGAATGTTTTTTTTTCAGATGCCCTTCGGGGAGACCAGTTTAATGGTCAACAGATGTCCCTTCGGGGAGACCAGTTTAATGGTCAATAGATGTCCCTTCGGGGAGACCAGATTCGTGGTCAGATGTTAAGGCCAATGCGTGCTGTGGATCCATTAAAGGACATTGTTGTGTGCGTTTGTCCGGGGTTAGTGCGTGACTGATCAGCAGCCTAACCTTATTTTTTTAAAAAAATATATAAAAATCCAATTCTAATCCATACATTGAGGTTGAGTTGCTTTAAAGCCTGATTCCTTTGAAGCCTGTTATGATTATCTTTATTTATCAGAACTTTTATCAGTTCTCATTGTTGATGCATTTTATTTTAGCGGAGTCCTATTGGCTCATTTGGGAGTTACAATATTTAACTTCTTCAGCTGAATTCCTTCGTACCGTATGATGATTATTCTTGTTGATCAGAACCTATATTGTTCTTGATATTGCTATCACTGTTTACACTTGCTGAGCTTTGTTGGCTCACTCTTGCTTGTTTATTTTTCTTCAGTTAATAGAGGAGATTAGTTGACCTTATGTGGATGAGTTTTCCTGTTCCAGCAGCGAGAGGTGATGTTCGAGTTGTTGGTTTCGCCGGGTAGTGATTTGAGCTTGTCAGAGGTTGGTTTACTAGTTCGGTAGATGAACTTAGTGGTTATCAATTTTTTAATGTTATACTGAGATTGGATTGTAATAATTAATTTTGGTAGTTTGTTTCATACCATAACCTGTAAGCGGTCTTGGATCAGGGGTATTTTATTATTTATTATGTTTATATCCAGGTTTGTGTTGTGTGGATTGTGGTTAGTGGCCCCAAATCTTTATCCCGGATTTTGGGATGCTACAATCCGTACGGTTGAATCATCGAGAAATATTTTTTAAAAATATAAAAAACAATCCGTGATAAAGCACTAGTTACGAGTACTAGTCAATGTAGTAGTGTTCTACTAAGATCTCCAACCAAACTGCTTTTTTATTTTTTTAAAAATTTGGAATATCATTAAATTAGATATATCTTGACATCCGTTTAGTTGGATCGTCGAAAAATATTTCTTAAAAGAATATAAACAACAATTCGTGGCAAATCACTAATTACGAGTACTAGTCAATATTGTAGCAGTGTTGTACTAAGATCTCTAACCAAATTCATTTTTTTATTTTTAAAAAATTTGGAAATAACATTAAATTAGATATGAATTTTGAATCAAATTTTTGACATTTTTCCTAATTTTAATGAATGTATCAATTAATTCTGTAAACTACTTAAAAATGAGGAAAAAAAAATTAAATTATTAGAAAATGATGTAATATTCATCACAAAAATAGTTAGCATGAATATTTGGATGTGTATAAGTTTTAAACTAAATTTAAGATTTTTTTCCTAATTTTATTTAAATTTTTGACTTTATATCCTATTTTTATTTAATTAACAGAATTCATGCCAGCAATGTTTGATTGCGTGCAGAGGAATAATATAAAAAATCCCTTTTTTAAATTATTTAATTATTAGAATACATCGGGGGCTCCAAACCAATTTTCCTTTAAAAATAATATTCATAATTTTAATTATCGAAAGTCTTTGTTTGCATAACCTTAATAATTATTTAGCCAAAAAAAAAACCCAAAAATTATAGGCGGTTAAACTGAAAAAAAGAGCGGCATCCTATGAAAATGTGAGCGGCTATTTACGAAAAAAATAAGAGAGGAATGTATAAGGAGCAGGTTTAGGGTTTTTTCTATTAAATCCCTCTCACTGTCGGCGAACACACTTCCTTTTTCTCTCTCTCTCTCTCTCTCCTCATTTCGAATCAGTAATCTATCTACCTCGGATAATATTGTTAAAGGTAACCGTAAGCTCACTATCAAGCTTCTTATTTGTTCCCTCTCTCTAGCACAAAACTTGGGTAATAACCTCTCATATATTCTTAATTTTTCATCAGTTCGAGTTGTGATTATATGTGTATTGTGTTTCAATCCTTTTACTGTTAACTGTTTAATTCTCTCAAGCCCCAATTTGTGTGTATTATATTTGGTTCGTTTATTTGTTCTTCTTTGCTCTGTATGTGTGTATTTTTGTTTTTGTTTGTCTCTCAAGACCCAGTTCTCTCATTTGTGTACGGAGTGTGAAATTTGTATACTTCCTCTGCTTGTTTTTGTGTATCTATACTTTGTAGCTTGATATGAACTTCCTCTGTGTGTGAAATTTCTGTTTTATAAGGTCGTTTTTTTAATTAATCTACTATAGTGCTTCACCTTAATTAGCCAGGGCAAAGCATAATTGTGGTGAGTTAATTTTCTGCATATTGTTAAAGCATGCAGCGAATTGAGAAAAAGAAGATGGTAGGTAAAAAAGCAGAATTGAATAGAGCAGTTTCATGGTCCAAACTTTGTTCAGATTTATTAGGATACATCAGGGGCAGACTCTGTCTTAGTGATCAGGCTCGTTTGCAAATCCTGGACCCATGTTTATCCCATGTTAAAGACAGCATGCAGCGAATTGAGGAAAAGAAGATAGTAGGCAGAGAAGCAGAATTGAACAGAGCAGTTTCATGGTCCGAACTATGTTTAGATTTATTAGGAGACATCATGGGCAGACTCTGTCTCACTGATCAGGCTCGTTTTCATGCAGTTTGCAAGTCCTGGCGCCATGTTTGTCCCATTAATAAATCTCATCCAGTTTTCAAGCCCAGGGGCCTTGAAAGCGCATCACTTTTCTCATGGTTCGTGCGTGTTGTTCATTCACCCAATAGTACGCTGGAATTCCGTCTCTATGAACCATGCCATTCAATTCACGACCCGATTTCAGTTCACACTATTTCCTTGAGTGAATTGGGTGTTCTTTCTTTTTGGACCGTTATCAGGATCGTTTGCATATATAACTGGTTATTTATCTCCATTACTAACAGAAAGCAAAGTTGTTGTACTGAAATATACTGTATTTTATTCTCTCCTTTAACCAAAACACTCAAACAACTTCCTCCCTGCTTAGATTCTTCGCTTTGGAGTTTTGAACAATCGTTTTCTTCGGACCCTGAATCTGCGGATTGTGTCTTCTTACTCTTGGATACATTGTCTTTTCGTGGAGAATTCACTGTTGCAACATATCGCGAAGATGATGAAAATTGGACTGTTAGACAATATTTTACAACAATTCCAAATTTTGATGGTGCTAAATGCAAAACTTGGTATACTGGGGGAATATTTTACATTGTTTCTCCCTGTGGACAAGTGGCATCTTATGACGTTATTAAGGAGGAAATAAATATTGAGAGTATAATTATAGATGAAGATATAGATTCGGCGGGGCGGTGGTACGATTTGTTTGTGGTTAAAGGGGAGCTCATGTATACAATTTATAAAAGTGATATTTCATGTACAAAAAGGTTTGATCGGTTGAAGAAGCGTTGGATTCCTGCAGGCAGCTTGCAAGATTTAGCAATTATTGATAACGAGAAGCCAAATTCAGTTGAGAACATGACAGCGTTTTTTAATTTCGGATGCCTGATTTGCTCCTTTGAGAGTTTTGCTTTGGGTCATTTTTCACCCAACTCATTTCGATTTAAGTACAAATACATCTGGTTAGAATCAGGTTCATTATTTTGGTTAAAGCCTCCTGTCATTCAGTGAAGCATAAACCATACACACCAATCAGGTAAAATACTGAAACTTTCAGGCCTAATAATAAGTTACTTGAATCTAATGCAAGGTTTGGTTTCACCCTTGTCGCTAATTAGCCATTTCTTCGTCCTCAATTTACTTTTTGTTTCACATTAAGATCGTAGTTCTTTCATCCCTACACAATGTTTAGTTTCACAAGTTTTCCATATTTGTGCTTATTTTTTGATCGATGATCTGTTTTAGCGCCTACTCAATTTCATACTTATATTTTGGTATCAAAACTAGGGACTACTTTAATGGAGTTTTGGTATAAAAAACATTGTGTTATGATAGGTTGAGAGAAATGGATGGAATGAGATAGGAATAAGAAGCCAAGTTACATATAATAGTATGGTTTGAAGAGGAAAAGAGAGTGAAAACATATGAAAGGGCGTAACTATTTAACAACTGCATGTAATAAAAATTGATTGACGAGAAAGATGAAAAGATTATTGTAAAACTGTTAATGAATTTGATCTCTGGTGCCAATAGTACCTCAAAATACTTTATTGGTTTGAGATTCAGAGAACTTTAGTCAAAATACAGTTTAGAAGCCTCATGATTTAGTAAAAAGAATTTTAGTTGGCATCAAGGATTTACAGCATTTTTTTTTTCTTTTTGCTAGGTAAAGGATCAGTACATTATTGCAGAAGAATAGCCAAACCTGGCCTTTTTGTGGTCTTCCTGAATTGATGTTATGGTATGTCTTACCATATTCAATCTACTAAGGTTTGATTACAAACAAGGTTTGCATGCATGCAAGATTCAGCATATATTGATGACGAGAAACCACATTCAGCTGCAAACATCATAGAGTTTTTTTTTTTTTGCTAAATGACATGATAGAGTTTTCTGAATAGGTATGCCTAATTTGCTGCTGTAGGAGTTTTTATTTAGGTCTACTCATATGCCTTGCTCATCACCTCGATTTATTTTTTGGTTCAGAGTACTGGTTCCGTTCAAATTCACTTTTTTGGATAAAACCTCCTCTCATTCAGTGAAACAAAAACCATGTCTCACCGATCAAATAACTATTGAACCTTCCTAGGTTCAATAATACCACATGGTTTGGTTTTCATACTTATTCTGATTAGCTAACTCTTCTTCGCTTAATTTACCTATGGAGTTGTTTCACTATAAACTCTGTAATCTTAGTTCTTCCATAGCTACACATGTTTAGTTTCGTGAGTTCCAATGTATAGTTCCGCTTAGTGCTGAATTTTAAGGATCTGTTTTCTACCCTACTTAATTATCAGCCATGATATGCGTTCAAGCTGATTTTAATAGCCAAGATATCCCTGTAGTCTAATGCCAATCGAAATTTCACTCCACGGCCTAAAATAAACTGATGCGATAAATTGATGGCTTAATTACTTGGTGAAGTCATATTTGGCGCGGTGGTTAAGTATCTACTTATTATCTGCCATGATACACGTTCAAGCACTATGAGTCATTTTCTCTCCATACGATATTTAATAAACCAATTTTTGAAGTTTCATCAATTAGTAAATTTACGAAAGCGAGAAAAGCGAAGCAAAAGTATTCAAATTATTCCATAAAATCTCATATCATGGAAAGAATTTCTCCCTATCTCATAAACAATGAATAGGTAAAGGAAAACGCCATCAACTCCATATCACTAATCTTAACATCAAAGGAAAAAAATGTAAAAAACATAGCACACTTCGTAAAAAAAGTAATTGTTCTCCTTTTTTTATCTGGCAAATCTGAGATCAGATATCAGATTCCAAAGAAGAAACATAATCAGTTAATGCTTTTACTGAAGTCCTATAAATAACTATGGAACTTTCCACACGCGTTGCTCTCAACAGGTATGTCAAAATCTTAATCACACTCACTTCAAGCTTCTTTCTTTTAGTGTTGATAGCAGAAGTAACCAAAATAATTTCCACAAACATTGGCTCTAATAAGGACCTCATTTGGCTTGTTAACCATCTTAACTCCAGGACTAGTAAGATATTTATAACTCTGCCATAACTGAAGATGCTCTGTTAATCTACACCACTTAACAGCACAGTAAGTGAGTACAATTTTCAATTACAGCTTGCGGGAAAGGGTGCACCTTGGTGCTTGATAAGACTGACATAAGCTGTGGCATGACACTCTTCTAGCACTCCATTGAAATTGATGGATGTCGTTGGGGTGTAAGTGAAGTGGTATGAGGTGCCAACTTGAGATACCAAAAGTTTACATCTCATAAAATAATTCATTTGCAGACCCAATGATAATTTATATATATATATTTTTAAATATTTATTATGCATTATTTTATAAGGCAACATCTTGGGGTGTTAGTAGACCTCGCAAAATGGTTTGGATACGAAAAACCGAACCAAAATATGTGGAACCGAATTCGAAATTTGATCCGAAATAGATTATCTGAAGTTGTATCCGAACCGAAACAATCCGAATCCGAACCGAAACCGGTTCAATTTAATCAAATCCGATAACGATCCGAAAACCGATTTGACCCGATCCGAAAATTAACCAAACCGGAAATTTAACCAAAAATTATCCGAAATACTGTATCCAATGATGACCATGTATCCGATTATAATCTTAACCTCATTTTGGCTTTTTAATCATCTTAACTCCAGGACTAATAAGATATTTATAACTCTGCCATAACTATAACTGAAGATGCTCTATTAATCTACACTTAACAACACAGTAAATGAGTACAGTTTTCAATTGCAGCTTGCGGAAAAGGGTGCACCTTGGTGCTTGATAAGAATGACATCAGCTGTGGCAACTCGTTCAATCATCAATGGCCTCTACTGTTTTACCTCAATCATATACAACACCTTTTTTGTGTAATCTAACGCTGCAACTACTCACCACTCCAGCACCAACATTTTTTTCTTGCCTTTATTTCCGCACTTCTCAATATAAAATTAAGATATTTATGCTAAGTAAAAAATTTTCAAGAACCTTTTAAAGATTTAATAAAACATTAATTCATTGTCACCAGTGCTGTGACTCTGACATTCTTCATCTTCATCGACCATCAGGATCAAATTACTCATCATCATCTACATTGTTCATCTACTGCTATAGAACAATTTTTCGTTTCTGTTCAGTACAATGATCAACATATACACTACTACCATCTCTAATCATGAGTCACGTTGATGGGGTCGGGGTTACCCACTTCTTTGTATTATTCTGTTTTTTCACTTTTTGTTTATTTATTTAATGAGTAGTGCTACAGACCCCAAATTGGGTACCAAATTTTGACACCAAATGATGTGGCACTAACTAATTGGCAATTTAGAATATTTTAATTGGATGGCCCTGGCGGGCCCATAATAATTATAACCAATAATTACTTGCCATGTCATTTGGGAAAGAAATTTGGGGTACCAATTTGGGGTACCTAGCATTTTCCTTATTTAATTACGTAGGATTAGACACATAAATTGCCGGGTAGATGTAAGTAATCTATTACTATATATTAAAGGAGAATACAATGGAAAAGTTTGCCATTTTAATGACTGTGAAGTTACAATTTTACCCTTTTATGTTAAAAAAATTTCAAAAATGCCACTATTTTATTATTTATACAAAAAATATATAAATTTGTGTTACCCAGGAATCGAACCCCAAACCTCTTTTTAAAGAAATTCGTGTCATAACCGATGTGCTATTCAATCACTTGTGTTTACTTCAAAAGTGTTAATAGATAAACCACACATTCTCCTATTATTTTATTTACTTTCCATTTTTGTTTTAATTTTTGAGTTAAATAAAAATTTTAGATTGTATTATTTATATAACTCTTTTTTTTAGATTTTTCTGCAGTTAGACAACACAAGGTGAAAAGTGTCAATAAAATAACTGTGAAATTTTTATTTTATCCCAGTAAATTAAAAAATTGCAAAAATGCTATCTTTTTATTATCTATCTATTACTATATACTAGCTTAAAACCCGTGCGATGCACGGATTTTTTTTATTTTAATATTATATGAATTTTTCATTTATTTAAATTAATTTTTTAAAACATGAATTTTGGAGGCTTACATTTTTATATGAGATGATTTGATAATAATTGTATAAATGTTATCCCTGATATTTCTAGAAATGGAGCGATTTTAGTTAGAAAATATAGAAAAGATGATAGGTTTTAGTTGAAAAAGTAATCGGTTAAATATAGGTAATTATAAAACTATTATTTTATTTTATTAATAGAATGTCCATGATATGATTAGGAAAAAATAGGATTTAGTTAGAGAAAATTAAAAAGATAACATGTTCTAGGCGAAAAAGATAATTGATTAGTTTATAGTAATTATTATTTAATTAAGTTATTTTATTAAATACAATTGCACGTAATATTTTTATAAAAGGAAAAAATTAATGTTGCCCGTGATATTTCTAATAAAAGAAGGATTTTAGTTAGAAAAGATGATATGTAGCTGAAAAAGGTAATCGGTAACTATTAATATTAAATATTATTATTTTATTTTATTAAATAGAACCATCCTTAATATAATTGAAAAAAGTGAGATTTTAGTTAGAGAAAATAGAAAGGTAACGTAAAAATTAAAAAGATGGCATGATTTATGTGAAAAAAGTTAATTGATTAGCTTATATTAATTATAATTTAATTACGTCATTTTACTAAATAAAATTGATCATAGTTTTTAGAAAATGAGAAATTAATGTTGCCCGTGATATTTCTAGAAAAAAGGGGATTTAATTAGAAAAAATAGAAAGAAGATCCGTTTTAGCAGAAAAGGTAATCGTTTAATTATTATTATTATAATAATATTATTATTTTTTAAATAGAAACGTCTGTGATATAATTGGAAAAAGAAAGGTTTTAGTAAGAAAAAAGAAAAAAGGTAACCGTGCATGATATAATTGGAAAAAGAGATATGTTAGTTAGAGAAAAGAGAAAAGAGAACTTGTTTTGGGTGAAAAGTGTATTTGATTAGTTAATAGTAATTATAATATAATTATGTTATTTTATTAAACAAAACTGCTCAAACTATTTTATTAAATGGAGAAATTTTAGTTAAATAAAATGTAAAAGATATTCTATTTTACCTGAAAAATGAAATTATTTAGTTGTTGAAAAATAGAAAAGGTAATATGTTTAACTTGAAAAGGGAAATTGATTAATAAAGGAAAAATTTTAGTTAGATAAAATATAAAAGAATATTGTATTTTACCTGAAAAAAGGAAATTATTGAAATTTTAGTTAAACAAAATGTAAAAGATATTCTATTTTATCTGAAAAAGAAAATTATTTAGTTATTCAGAAAAGGGAATATGTTTAACTTGAAAAGGGAAATTGATTAATAAAGGAAAAATTTTAGTTAGATAAAACATAAAAGAATAGTGTATTTTACCTGAAAAAGAAAATTATTTAATTCTTGAAAAATAGAAAAGATAATATGTTTAACCTCAAGAAGGAAATTGATTAGTTAATAGATCTGTAATTGAGCAAGGGTAAATAAGTAAAATCAATAGGTAGAGAAATTTTAGTTTAATAAAATGTAAAAGATATTCTATTTTACTTGAAAAAAGGAAATTATTTAGTTGTTGAAAAATAGAAAATGTAATATGTTTAACTTGAAAAGGGAAATTGATTAATAAAGGAAAATTTTTAGTTTGATAAAATATAAAAGAATATTGTATTTTACATGAAAAAGGAAATTATTGAAATTTTAGTTAAATAAAATGTAAAAGATATTCTATTTTACCTGAAAAAGCAAATTATTTAGTTATTGAAAAATAGAAAAGATAATATGTTTAACTTGTAAAGGGAAATTGATTAATAAAGGAAAAATTGTAGTTAGATAAAATATAAAAGAAGATAATATGTTTAACCTCAAGAAGGAAAGTAATTGAGTAAGGGTAAATAAGTAAAATCAATAGGTTAGTAATTGGATGCAAGGGTAATTAGGTAAATTCAATAGGTACCAACCAACCGACCAACCAAACTTTTAATGTTTCGGAATTTATATAATAGTATAGATTAAACTTCAACACAAGGGCAAAGATTGTCAATTTAATGGGTGTAAAGTTACGATTTTACCCATATTTTTAAAAATATTACAAAAATACCATTCTTTAATAATTATGTAAAAACTAATAAAATTATGCTTATGTTGGGATTCGAATAACTAATCTTCTACTCTCAAACTCATTTCTTAACCAATTTTGCCTTCTCTTTTTGTCTCATCCTTCTTTTAGTAAATGAAATGTTGGTTCATATTATTTTTAAAATATTGGATAGATAAAATTATAAAATATGTTTCAATCGACTGAGCATACTCTACAATTCTCTTTTACCATTTTAAATAATTGATATAGAAAAAAAAGATTATAAATAATGTAACTGAGTCAAAAAAGAAAAAAGATTTATTTACATACGTCTCCATGTAGATGTTAAATTATTTAAATAAAAAATAAGATTTTGTTTTAAGAAATATGTAAATTTTAGTTATCAAACCATGCATAATTAATAATTGCATCACACAACTTTAATGTATATAAAATTTTAAATATGTGAGTCATAGAGGGTTTTGATCGACCAACTATTTAGACTTTCAACGATTTAAATATATGATTGGTCTAAAAACATAAATATTTAAATATATACGAAAAAATAATTGAAATTATGTTAAAAAGATGAAAACTCTAAAAATATGATTTATGTTATATATTAAAAAAATATAATTAACATTCAAATTGAAATCAAAAAGATATAATTTTTTTAATCATAAATATTACAAAAGTACAATATTTAAAATGATAAATTAGATTATAACTCAACTATAAAGTATGGTAGATATGAATTTTTATATAATATGTTGATAAATATAATATATAATATAATATATAATGGTTGAGTTATGACATATATTTAGATCAATATAAGATAAAATAAAAAAATTGATCTTAGATTTCATATACATGCACGGGTCATTAAGGTTGTCATATTTTATATCGATTGAAATATTTAGAAAATTTTAAAATTGAGTTAAAAAATAATTGAAATTATAATATAAAAAATATTTCAATTTACCCAATTTTTTATTGAACTTCTATATAGTGTAATAAATATTAGAATAAAACTAAAAATTTAAGTTTAAAAGTGTATAAATGTATATGTTTAGAAAAAATGATTGAGACAGACATAAGGATGACTTTTATTCAACATTAAGAGATTTTTTAATATGTCTCAAAATATAGTCTTACATGTACGATCAATTTTTTACAACAAAATCAATGAGTTTACATACGTCTCTATTATAAACGGATAATTTTATTAAGATAATTATTTATATTATACTCAAATGTTCAATTTTGATAAAGTTCATTTCACGCAATTGAAAACTAAATTAATAATATTCATGTGATTATTATCATATGAATATTTATCCAAATTTTATGAAATCTACTCAAATTATAAAATATTTGGTTAAAAAAAAGGTATGCAATATTACAAAAAAAACTATAAAAATATTCGGTAGATCGAAATCTTATCGTTTATCATATTTTTAATTACAAAATTATTTTAATATATACAGTTTCAGACGAAAAATTAGTTCAGTGCCCGTGCAGGCACGGGCATTTACGCTAGTTGTTAAGTAAGCGCCATACTTAACAACATTAATGATTTCATGATGATTAATCACATAATTAGTAAAGAGTTAATTTTGAATTTTTTTAATTGAGTGGTAAATTTTTAAAATACAAAATAGTTGAGTGACAAAAAAAATTGATTTTACCAAAATAAAAATTGGTTACCAAAATGTAGTTATAAAGAATCCTATAATTACTGTAATACTAGCTTAAAACCCATGATGCACAAATTTCCTTTAATTAATATTACGTGATTTTTTCAATAATTTGAATGAACTTTTTGTGATATGAATTTTGTAAGTTAAATTTTTTAGTTATATTATTTGATAATAATTATATATTGAAAAGGTAACATGTTTTTACCAATAATAAATATTTAAATAAGAAAAGAAAGTTTGAAAATGAGATATTTTTGTTAGAAAATACAGAAAAGATATTACGTTTTAGCTGAAAAAGGTAGTTAGAAAAGTTAGGGAAGCTAATAGCTGAAAAAAGTTGATTGGTTAGTTATCATTTACCAGAAAATTAAAATATTTTAGTTTACTCAAAAGTTGATTGGTTAATCATTATTTACGAGAAAATTAAAATATTTTAGTTCGAACATATAGAAAAGATATTAACTTTTAGTTGGAAAAGATAATTAGTTAATTATTTGTAATTATAATATTATTAGTTTATTTCTTTAATTAGAACTACATATTTTTGAAAAGAAGAGATTTTAGTTATAAAAGTTAGAAAATGTAATAGACTAAAAAGGTAATTGGTCAGGATAAGTTTTGGGAAAAGATCGTGTAATATTTTTAGAAAATAGTGTGTTCTGTTTTTTAATATTTAAGTAAAATAATTAAGGATAATTAAGTAAAATAATTAAATAAGGTAAGAGCATCTGCAATGGTATTGGCTAAAATCGTTGGTTAAATTATATAAAATAAAGATATGTAAAATTTTGTTGAATCTGTAAGGAAGTATACTTTAATGGAGTTGACTAAAATGATTGGTTATATTTTAAAATTAGTATGTTATAAATATTTCAGTTGTTAAATATATAATAGTTCGACTAATATAGCCAATATGTAGAGGTTATCTATAATAATTATACCCTTATATATAATAAGCGTAAGGGGAATATTATCCATAAATTTTGGTTTGGTCACTGTGCCGTTAAAATAATCTCAACCGTCGAATCTAATATTTTTAAAAATAGATGTTCAACATTATATCATATTAAAAAGGAAATTATAATTTAAAAAGGATATCGTTGTACTACCAAAATAATCTCAACTGTTGAATCTAATATTTTTAAAAATAGACGATCAAGATTATATCATATGAAAAAGGAAATTATAATCTAAAAAGGATATCATTAAAAAATGTAGTATTGGAAATGAATTTTAAAAAAATATAATATGAAAAGGATTATAACTAAAAAAAATATACGAACAACTATAATATTATAATATAATTTAAAAAGGATTATAATACGAAGGATTATGATAATACGACCATCTGATTAGAATAAGGTTTTCTACCAAATCTTATCAATATCATGGGATACTCTTATATCAAACTTGCCGGTACCAGAATATTCAAAAGATGTTGGTGAAAATAATTGTAATTATCGAATATAATATTTTTAAAAATAAATGATCAAGATTATATCATATTAAAAAGAAAATTATAATCTAAAAAGAATATAATTAAAAAAGTTGTATCATAATTGAATTTTAAAACGAAGTTATAATCTGAAAAGGATATAAAAAATTGTATTAGAACTAAATTTTATTTATTTATTAATATTAAAAAAGGTTCATATTTACTATTTAGGATCTATCTCGAGATATAGAAATTAGATTTGGATGAAATTACAATCCACGCGAAACTAATAAAATTATCTTTAATTTAGTGATGATTTAACAATTATTATCCAAATGAAAATACTCGGAATCTCAAGAGAAAATATAATTACGATTTTTTACATTAATCCTATTTAGTGTAGAATACAATTTTTAGTTTACATGTTAAAATGTAATTTTTTTATGCTAGATCTAACATTTTTTTTTCTATTTATTTTAAGATTTAACGGTCTTATTTATTTTATTATACTAAGGACTAGACTACCCATTACAAAAATTTTGGATAAAATTCCTCCTACATTTATTATTAAAATTGTATTTAGTTATATTCAAATAATAAGAAGGTTATTTTGATAATCAAAACAAATTATAAGTAGATTTCCTAAATAGAATAGAATTTTCAATACAAAAAATCGTCAATTTCATCTCTCTTTTGTTTCAGGTAGTTTTAATTAGGGAAAATTGCTAAATCATCACTAACTTAAAAATTATTTTATTAATTTCACGTAAGCTGTAAAATCATCCAAATCAAGTTTTAAAAATTCAAAATAAAACACATAATAAATTGAACATGTAAAGTCTTATATATATATATATATATATAGGCAAGTGCTCAAATACAAACCATTCTTAAAATGAGAACCTACAAACCAACACTAAATTAATTATATTTCATTTATTCTAAGGTTCCCGCCAAGGGTACCTTCACAAAAGTTGCTTGATAAAATGAAAATTTATCAAAAAATAAAAAAATTTGAAAATTTACTGTTCATGGATGACGTCACTGATGACGTCATCCATGAACAGTAAATTTTCAATTTTTTGGTGGCTTGATAGAGGGTTAAAAAATAACAACTTTTTGTATTGGGTGCTATGACGGAAATTAGCTAGATTAGATATGAGGTGTTCTTTATTGTTTGTTATATAATGTGTTTTTTTTGTAGTGCAACTCTCTATATATATAGGGGTTGATTCAAATGAGAACCATTATCTAAAATAGAACCGGAGAACCATTGGATTATACTGTAGAACATATTTTGTTTCGTAATAAAAATATAGTGTCATGCTATTGAATTTCAAAATTATGAACATGAAATTAATTAAAAATTTTACAGTTGAACTTGTTTCTTTTTCAAATTTTTGCATATGACATTAAAAGTTTTACAACCAAACTTGCTTTTTCTACAAAGTTCTACGATTGAATTTACTTTTTTCAACAAATATTCTATTGCTGAATTAACTTAAAGTTCTGCTGCTGAACTTATTAGAGTTCTCTTGTTCTCAGTTTACTGTGGTTCTCCATAGAGCGTATGTATATATATATATATATATATATATATATATATATATATATCAATTTCATAACAACAATTTGATATGTAAACTAATAGCAAATAAATAATATTAAAAAATAATATAATAAATATTAAAAAAATAACTGCGCATTGCACGGGTTATAAGCTAGTTTTAGATAACAAAAATATACCATTAGAGATGTAATTATTTTACATATTCTTTAAAATATTTAATTATGGTATATAATACACACATTTAGCTAAGAGTTTTCAACAATTGGAGATGTTCTAAGTACCATAAAAAAAACTTTTAATATTTCATTTTTATAATATAGATAGATAGATAGTACAGATCATGTAAAGATTTTTGAAGAAAATTTTCGGTGATACCTATTATTTGGAAATTTTCCAAAAATATGTGAGACCTTTTTTCAAGAAGATGCTTTTGTAGCATTGTAGTTTAAGGAACAATTTTTTACCTGTTTTTCGAGTAAAAGCAGAAAAATAGGAGATATTCATGACTCTTTTTTTTATTTCAGGTAATATTCATGACTCGTTTGACAATATATATAGGTTACAAGCTATATACATTGATCATCAAAATAGGGTTGAGATATAATACCTGGGGTTGAAGAAGAGAATTGGCAGAAATTAAGAATAACCATATAGTCGGTAAAAAGGAGATGAAAAAAAACGGTAAAAAGGAGATGAAAAAAAACAATAAAAAGACAGAGGTGATGAGAGTAGGTTTGTGGTCCGAACTTTGTTCAGATTTATTAGGAGACATCATGGGCAGACTCTGTCATATAGTCGGTAAAAAGGTGATGAAATTAATCGGTAAAAAGACAGAGGTGATGCGAGCAGTTTTGTTAAGCATAATACTATAGGCTAATCTCTTGTTGTGACTTAGTTGACCAGCATATTATAATGTTGACTAAGTTAGTTAGAAGTTTGTTACAGACAAGTCTATATATACTTGTCTAGTGTAATCATTGTGAACAACACTGTTTTCTTTATTCATCAATATGATAGTCTTCTTCTTCATTTCTTCTACATTGATACCAGTTTGACATGGTATCAGAGCCTGTGTAGCTCTATTTTTTTGCTTTCTTCCGCTTCTCATACACTCTGTTTTGTGATTTCGTTTGATCGTTTGATCAAACATTCGTACTTTCAGCTTTAATTTCGTCAGATCTCTCTCGATCTCTCTCGATCTCTTTAGGTCAGAGTTTTTCAGCTGTTATTCGTCTTGAGGTGTGATTTCTCTCAAGCATCATGATGTCGTATGCTGCTGCTACAATCGGTACCGGTCCTGCATCTAATAGTACATCTGTACCTGCATCTACTAGCACTGGTGTTGTAATCGATGCGAATCATCCGTTTTACTTGCACAATTCTGATAATCCAGGTATACCTCTTGTTACTCAACTGCTTACTGATCAGAACTATTATCAGTGGAGTCGATCTGTGTCAATCGCGTTATCTGCTAAAATGAAGCTCGGTATGATTAATGGAGCGCTACCTAAACCTGTTCATACTTCTGATCAATATGCTTTGTGGTCTAGATGTAATGATATGGTTCTGTCATGGTTATTGAACTCTATGACTGTTGATATACGCAATAGTGTTGCTTATTTCTCCACTGCTAAAGAGATTTGGGATGATCTAGCTGTGCGATTTTTTCAGTCTAATTTGCCTAGGGTTTTTCAGTTGCGAAAGGAACTTAGTTCAATGACTCAAGGAAATTTGTCGATTACTTCATATTTTACGAAGTACAGAACTCTTATTGTTGAAATTGATAATCTGAATCCTATGCCTAAGTGCACCTGTGCTTCTCGAACTTGTACCTGTAACAATGCTCAAAAACTTGAGAAATATGAGGAGATGATCAAGTTAAGTCAATTCCTTATGGGACTTAATGATCAGTATACTGGTGTTCGAGGACAACTTTTGATGATGCAACCGGTTCCTACTCTTACTCAAGCATTTTCTCTGCTTCTTCAAGAGGAATCTCAAAGAGACTTTGCTAAACTCAATTCTAATCCTCTAGCTGAAAGCATGGCTATGAATGTCAAATACAACAACTTGACAAAGTTCAGGAATTCTGGATTTTCTTCTCCCACTCAGAAAAAGGCAAATGATACTTCTGGTCTTTTCTGTGACTATTGTCAGAATTCTGGACATCTCAGAGATAAATGTTTTTGCCTTCATGGTTATCCTGATTGGCATAGGTTACATGGCAAGCCTAAGCCAAAACCAAGGAAATTATCTAATCCTTCTGGCAATGTGATAAAGTCTGCAGCTCAAGTGTCTGTTCCTGTTGTTTCTAACTCTCATGAGGACACATCTCCTAAAGACTCTATGATGTTCTCAGATGCTCAGTGTCAGCAGCTATCTAAAATGATTCAAGAAACTATTAGACAGAGTAATAGCTGGAATCTGAATTCACCTACTTCTCAAATGACTGGTATTTCTTGTCATGATACAGATTTCAGTTCTGTATTCTCTTGCTCCATTGTGTCAGTGCATTCTGTTTCTAATCCTGATAATTCATCATATCATACATGGATTTTAGATTCAGGGGCTACTAATCATATTACTTGTCATAAACATTTACTTCATGATCTTAAACCATTGACAGCTGATCTTTTTCTACCGGATGGTAAAACTGTCTCCATTACTCATATAGGCAGTTTGCATCTCACTCCAGATTTAACACTTAGTGAAGTGCTTTGTGTTCCTGCATTTAATTGCAATCTGATTTCTGTCCATAAACTTGTATCTACCTCATCTCTTTCTGTTGTATTTTCTTCCACTTCTTGTGTTTTCCAGGACCATACCTTGAAGAGGGAGAGAGAGATTGGTAAAATGCAGGATGGTCTCTACAAACTTCATGTACCAAATCAGTTTCAAGACTTTTACAAACACAGTTTGCCTTTTGCTCATACTGCTGTAAAAAATTCTACTGAATTCAACTCTGGTGTGTATTGTACTGTTGAAAGCACTGTAAAATCTGCTGTACTTTGGCACAAGAGATTGGGACATCCCTCCTCTCAAGTATTAAATAAAATTTCTGTTGTTCCTTCTCATAATCTTACTTTTAATGACTGTGATACTTGTCATTTCTCCAAACAACATAGATCTCCTTTTCAAAATAGTTCTCATGTTAGTACTGTTTTGTTTGATTTGATTCACCTTGATGTCTGGGGTCCTTACAGACAAGTTACTCATCAGAATTATAGATACTTCTTGACTGTTGTTGATGATTTTTCAAGAGCTACTTGGGTTTTTCTATTTTCAAATAAAACTCAAGTTCCCTCCCTTGTTAAAAATTTCTTGACATATGTCAATAATCAATTTCAGAAATCTGTTAAAACCTTAAGATCAGACAATGGTACTGAGTTTACTAATATTGATCTTCAAACCTATCTGCAATCTTTAGGTATTATTCATCATACCTCTTGTCCAGCTACTCCTCAACAAAATGGCCATGTTGAACGAAAGCATCAACATTTACTAAATGTAGCCAGAGCTCTCAAATTTCAGTCAAAATTACCAAATTCATTTTGGGGGGATTTTATACTTACTGCCACTCATCTTATTAACTTGCTACCAGTTAAACAGTTGCAGTTTAAAACACCTTTTGAAATCTTATTCAATACATCACCAAACTATTCTGCTTTAAAATGTTTTGGTTGCTTATGCTATGCTACCAAACTTCATGTTTCTGATAAGCTTCAGTCTAGGGCTGTCAAAGGGATTTTCATTGGCTATCCTTTTGGAAAGAAAGGCTATAAAATTTTTGACTTACAATCTAGAAAATGTTTTTATTCTAGAGATGTGAGTTTTGTTGAGTCTGTCTTTCCTTCTCTTACTGATTCTTCTACTGATCAAAATCATAACAATTCATCATCCTTATTATTTCCATCATTTTCTCCCATAACTGATGATGTTTCTTCTCCATCTGTTACTATTTCTTCTCATACTGATAATTCTTCTTCATCTTCTCCTCATATATCTACTTCTGATTCTACTCCTATCTCTGAGCCTCATATTGTTTCTCCACCTGTTATTCAACCTGTTACTCAACCTGTCTCTAGACCTGTAAGATCAAAACAATTACCTGCAAGATTTAAGGATTTTACTGGTCTTCCTGCCAGCAATGCTGTTTTACCATCTCTTTCTCATCCCTCAAGTTCAGGTATGGTATCTAACTCAGTTCTCTATCCTATACAGAATTATCTCTCATATGATAAATTTACTGTTCCATATAAAGCATATCTTGCTTCTGTTACCAAAATTCCTATACCATATACCTTTAATCAAGCAGCACCAAATCCTCAATGGTTTCAAGCCATGAAAACTGAGATTGCAGCTCTTGAAGAAAATGAGACTTGGGAACTGGTTTTAAAGCCTCCTGATCAACATATTGTTGACTGCAGATGGTTGTTTAAGGTTAAATATCTGCCTGATGGCTCTGTTGAACGATATAAAGCCAGACTTGTGGCTAGGGGTTTCACTCAAACCTTGGGAGTTGATTATTTCGACACTTATGCCCCAGTTGCTAAAATGATTACTGTTCGTATTCTTTTATCTGTGGCAGCTTCAAAGAATTGGAATGTCACTCAACTTGATGTCACCAATGCTTTCTTGCATGGTGACTTACTTGAAACAATTTATATGCAACTGCCTCCTGGTTATGCCTTCTTATCAGATTTGTGTCCTGATAATGCTTCTGCTTATGTCTGCAAACTTAAAAAGTCTTTATATGGACTCAAACAAGCTCCCAGACGATGGTTTGTTAAATTTTCTGATGCTCTCAAGCAGTATGGATTTCAGCAATCCAAGAGTGATAACAGTTTGTTCACTATAAATATTAATGGAGCTTTTATGGCCATTCTGGTTTATGTCGATGACATTTTGTGTACTGGTTCTTCTGAGGCTTTGATTCGTGATGTTAAACTCTATTTGCTCACAAAATTTAAGATCAAAGATCTTGGTCCTATCAAATACTTCCTTGGAATTGAGGTTGCTAGGTCTGATCAAGGGTTTTATTTGAATCAGAGGAAATATGCTCTGGATTTGTTGAGAGATACTGGTCTTTCTGCTGCTAAACCTTCTGTTATACCTATTGAGCAAAATCACAAGTTGCTCGATAATCACTCTTCACTGTTATCTGTTGTTGATGCCTCTACTTATAGGCAACTGGTTGGTCGATTGATTTATCTGACTATTACCAGACCTGATTTGTCTTACACTATTCATGTGCTATCTCAGTTCATGCATGCTCCTCGTTTTGATCATATGCAAGCAGTTATTCGAGTTCTTCGTTTTCTCAAACAATCCCCAGGTCAAGGTTTGTTAATTTCTGCAAATTCTTCTCTTAACCTCACAGCATTTTGTGACTCAGACTGGGGGGTGATCCTACATCTCGACATTCCTTGACTGGCTATTGTATCTTACTTGGTAACTCATTGATTTCTTGGAAGTGTAAGAAACAACACACAGTTTCTAGATCTTCTGCAGAGGCTGAGTATCGAGCCATGGCTGATACCTGTTGTGAGGTTATTTGGCTAGTTGCTGTTCTTAAAGACTTGATGGTGTCTTCTGTTTTGCCTATTCCTTTTCATTGTGACTCTCAATCAGCCATCTACATTGCTTCAAATCCAGTTTATCATGAGCGTACCAAACACATAGAGATTGATTGTCATTTGGTGCGTGAACAATTTGACAAAGGATTTCTAGCTCCAACTCATATCTCAACAGCTGATCAACCTGCTGATATGTTTACAAAGGCCATTGGTGCATCTCAGTTACAGATTTTGAGCTCCAAGTTGAATGTCTGTGATTATTTCCAGCCTTTCAACTTGAGGGAGGATGTTAAGCATAATACTATAGGCTAATCTCTTGTTGTGACTTAGTTGACCAGCATATTATAATGTTGACTAAGTTAGTTAGAAGTTTGTTACAGACAAGTCTATATATACTTGTCTAGTGTAATCATTGTGAACAACACTGTTTTCTTTATTCATCAATATGATAGTCTTCTTCTTCATTTCTTCTACATTGATACCAGTTTGACAAGTTTCATGGTCCGAACTTACTTCAGATTTATTAGGAGACATCATGGGCAGACTGTGTCTTACTGATCAGGCTCGTTTTCATGCAGTTTGCAAGTCCTGGCGCCATGTTTATCCCATTAATCAATCTCATGCAGCTTTCAAGCCCAGGGGCCTTGAAAGCGCATCAATTTTCTCATGGTTCGTCCGTGTTGTTAGTAAATTTCGACCCAATAGTATGGAATTCCATGTCTATGAACCATGCCATTCAATTCACAACCCGATTTCAGTTCACACTTTTTCCTATAGTGAATTGGGTATTCCTGTTCTTTCTTTTTGTCATCATATCGAGATCTTTTGCAAATATAACTGGTTATTTATCTCCATTAATATCAGAGAGCAATTCCAATCAATGCGTGATGCTCAAACATACTTTATTCTATTCTCTCCTTTAACCAAAACACTCAGACAACTTCCTCCCTGCTCGGCTTCGTATTATCGACAATCATTTTCTTCGGACCCTGAATCTGCGGATTGTGTCTACTTACTCTTGGATACATGGTGGTCTCTTGAGGATAGACTCATTCTTTCAACATATGGCAAAGATGATGAAAAATGGACTGTTCGACAATTTACAATATTTCAAAATGTTCCGTGGTCTCTGTCCCAGCTTATGTATACTGGGGGAATTTTTTACATTATTTCTCCCTCTGGACAAGTGATACCTTACGACGTTATGAAGAAGGAAATCACAGATGAGAGTTTATCAGAAGATTATGATATAGCTCGAAACGATGCCCGATTGTTTTTGGTAAACGGAGAGCTCATGTATATTTTTGCAGACAAAAAGAACACATTTGCGAAAAGGTTTGATCGGTCAAACAAGGCTTGGATTTCTGTGAGCAGCTTGCCAGATTCAGCAATTTTTGACGAGAAACCATGTTCAGTTGCAAACATGATAGAGTCTTTCCATTCCGGATGCCTAATTTGCTCCATGGAGAATTTAGATTTGGAACAGTTCACGCCAAGCTCAGATCGATTTATTTTTGGTTCGGAAAAGTCATTTTTTTGGTTAAAACCTCCTCTCATTCAGTGAAACAGAAACCATGCACACAAATCAGGTAAACTATTGAACCATCGTAGGCGTCACAATTAGTTGCTACGAATCTAAACATGGTTTGGTTTTTCATACTTGTTCCTAATTTGCTATTTCTTCTTCCTTAATTTACTTAATGTTTTGCATTAAAAGGGTAGTTCATCCATCGCTACACCATGGTTATTTTATAAGCTTTGGAATGTCTGATTGCTTTGTAGACACCGATTCTAAAACTGAATGATGTCCGAGTCAAGAATAAACATCAGTCTATTCTAATAAAACGATGTAAACTGTTGTTTATACGGCGTGTCTCGTGTGTCATGTATTATTCTAGATTTAATGCTCTTAAATAGTCAATTTGTATTATAAGAGCATCTCCAACGGGAATAGCTAAAATTGGTTGGCTAAATTGGACCTGTAGGACATTATGTAAAATTTGTTGAATCTGTAAGACATTTTACTTCAATGGTATTAGCTATATTGGTTGGCTATATTTTAAAAATAGTATGTTATTAATAATTTAGGTTGTTATAAATAGAATATATCACTTCAATATGGTAATGAATGATGTGGAATCTTTTTACAGATTTCTTACAGCTATATAGAGTTTCGACAAATTTAGCCAACCTGTAGAAATTATCTAAAATTATAGCTAACAGCTTTGACCCATTGGAGTTCAAGTTTTTTTAGATAATCTCTATAATTTTTATTTATGGTATCTTTTATCTAATTTTAGCTAAGGATTTCTTGTGGTTGGAGATGCTCTAATCATGCAATTTTCCCAAAAGAGTGAAGATAATACACTAGAAATATGTTACAAGTTGTGTACTCCCTTCGTCCCTTTTTAGTTGGAACATTTGCAAAAAAACACACATATTAAGAAAATATTAATTATGTAATTTGTTTCCATGTTTGCCCTTAATCTTAACATTAAATGATGATTTATAAGTATGTGCATTAAATACAAAGTCAAACATTGGTATTAGAAATAAGGGGTAGATTTGGAAAAATTGGTAAAAATATGTATTGGAATAAGGAATGTGACAACTATTTAGGGACAATTTTTTTTTTCAAATGTGCCAACTAAAAAGGGACGAAGGGAGTAACTTACAACTGATGTGTAAGTTATTTCTAGGCGTGTGCTAAAAACCAATATCTAATAACCATAACTTTATCTACAGTGACAAAGACGTCGGTCGATTTTCACCTTTGTTTAGTACTCCCTCCGTCCCTTTTTAGTTGGTACATTTGCAAAAAAAATTTGTCCATAAATAGTTGTCACATTACTTGTTCCAATACATATTTTTACCAATTTTTCCATATCTACCCCTTATTTCTAATACCAATGTTTGACTTTATATTTAATGTACATACTTATAAGTCATCATTTAATGTTAAGATAAAGGGCAAACATGGAAACAAATTACATAATTAATTCTTTCTTAATATGTGTGTTTTTTTGCAAATGTACCAACTAAAAAGGGACGGAGGGAGTAGTATTATTTTTTAGTAGTGTGTATATGTTTTAGAGCCTACTTAATTTTGGACTTATTTCTAGTCCCAAAACCAGAGGTATCGGTAAATAAAAAAACATAATTGCTAAATGCAGTTATGTTTTGTTTTATGCAGTCACTAGTACAAAAACTGCCATATGCATCTGTTAAAAAGGTCATTTGCGTCTGTTGAAAACATACGCGTACGGAGGAGTCATATAAAGTATAGGGTATTTGCGTCTGTACCGCAATAGACGTATATAGGTATTTGCGTCTGTTCTCAACAGACGCATAAAGTTGACCACAGACGCATAAAGTTTGATTTTATGCGGCTGCTTAGGATTCACAGACGCATAAGAGTTTTTACATCTGTATACAACAGATGCATAATGGTTCAGAACAGACGCATGAACACAGCCATTTTACGTCTGTTGTGGCTGACCAGACATATAAAGTATATTTTATGCGTCTGTCTTTAAAGAACAGACGCATATTGTATATATATATTTTTAAATTCAGCAATATTTTTTTCCTGCCACCTGTTTTTACATCTTAAACACAAAAGGTTAAAGCTCATGCATAAAGTAAAAATGCAAATTGACAATAAAATACTTCATAATAGTTTTAACATCCAAAAATTCTTAACAATAATTATTACCAATGAAGTTAAAATCAAATCACATCATGTGTTACATTACAATTTCTAAAGTAGTGAAATAGAACAACACTAGTCAAGCTAGTATCCAAAATCCAACTCGGATCAGCGACAGCAACAAATCAAAAGACATCAAGATCAATAATGAGGTAGTAAGCCATGCCAATCAGCAAAACAAGGAATCACACCAGTTTCTGTTATTAAGAGGCTGGACTCTTCTGTCGGGAATCCACAAACTGCATGAGTTGGATGAAGAGAGGACAGAATATAGAACTGGGAAAAAAAACAATTCAAAAAAAACGTCACACAAGTAAATTGCTTAAGTTTGTAACATCAAATAGCCTATCCAATAAATATAAGCAGGAAAGAGTACGGTGCATATATATTATTAACTGAAAATAAGTTTATTAGGTTGATAATTAATACCGAAAGAAATACAAGTAAATTGGATCATAGAACTATCGACACTTGAAATTTTACCTCAACTTCTTCACTTCTGAGTCTCCCAGTCAAATTATCATAAAGATGTTGAGCTCTTCGATGTTTTCGTATAGCTTTATTTGGTTCAATTAGTACCTTGGCACATACAGCCTACAGAGCAGAACAATCATACACTAAAGCATATAGTCATAGTAATGTTACTTCATAGAGCATATTAATATAATTTTTGGAATTATGACAACTGCAAGCATCGACACAAAAAGCAAAAAAAAAATTATATGGACATACTAATCATGCTGTGTGCAAACTCGTGGTGGTCCTTGCGACTGCAAATTAATATAAGTATAAAATTTATTGAAACTTAGGGTGATTAATCATAGTGAAATGCATGGCTAAAATCTCCACTAAGAAAAACACATTTATTGAAAGACCTGGAAAGTAGATCAAATTCAATCTGAAGAACAAGGGCCAGCTATCAATCGTCCTAAAAGGGAATCAGGCACCTGAGATTCATTCACTAACTACAACATACATAACACATATTAGCACAAGCACAACAGTGCTATAACAATGAAACCACCATACAAAACACATGGTAACATACATTTGCCTGACAAAGTTCAGTTCTCAACTTCTAAACACTTGCAAGGTCTGCACTTGATATGCTTTGTAAACCTTAACCGAAATCAGGTGACATAATAGAATAGCAAATGAGATCCATATATACTTACAATTTAACTCCAATATCATGCATATTGCTATAATATTTTGCCATGACTTAAGCAGGCATCAGTTTTCCATATTTAGCATGTTTATTTTCAATCCACTGCATACAGGATTATGTACTATCATCTCACCCTAAAGGTCGAACTCAATCATCATAAAATGTTCTTAAATTCGATATATTAATTCCTGGACAGTGTAGGTTTTAGTCAAAGGGAGCCATAGCTAACGCTCAACACAAATGTTTTTCAGTCTCTAAACAAAGTTTGCTATAAAAGATAATCTACTGATTCTGAAAACAACAAGCATAACTAATGTCCACCCATTTCATTAGCTTATGTAGAACTTTATGATTCAAAAAATATCAAAAACCAGAATGGAATGAATACCAGAGTAGCAGAAAGGAATAATAATATTTATAAGTAAAATAAAATGCATAATGTTACCTCTCATTGCGAAGTACAGTTTCGAAAGTCTCTTAGGAAGAGATCTCCATGGTACTGAAATAGCTTCCTGTAAACAAAGATATTTGATCATCACTGGTCTTTACTATTGACTTGTTAAATTTCCGATCCAGTTATTAGTTATTAACCAACCATTTTTTTTAAAGTAACTACACGACCAGTATTAGTATAGAAACAAGTTCAAAAAAAAGGAGGCAAGGCGAGGCTCCAAAGGTACTAGTTCACTACAAACCTAAGGACTCAGAGCTTCTGGAGATTCTCTTCCAATATTGCATAAGTCTGTTCCATACTACTCAATATAAAGCTAGACAGTAGCACCTCCAGATTTAATTTCAGAAGACTTATAAACCTGAAATGAAATATGGAGATGTTTTGAAGGTTCTATGTTTTATTAATCCAGTTCAAAAGCCAAGGAACAAGCAGACAATCAAGATAGAGGTCAAATGACTTGGAGATTATTTGAACAAACATTCTTCAGGTCAAGAATATGACTCGTAAGCTTTTTACACTTAGAACTCCCATTATCAAACTTAATATCTAAACATTTGCAACCACACATAGCCCAGGTTTCTTATTTGCAATGACTTAATCCACAAAAATAAAGTGCTTAATCGTAACAAACAGGGAGTATTAACAGGAAGTGCCTAGATGTCAGTTTGAATCGCATTCCTACTACTTCTGTCACACAAGAAGTACTCTTTAACAGTCAGAAATAAACTCACAGGTTCCAAAAATGAAATGCAAGTTTTTTTCGGCTCGAGTTGAGCCCATTGTATTCTTTTCAACTGCAATTTAGGTTCTATATTACTCATTTTTACAGAAATAACCTCTATGTAAAAGCAATGTCTATGTGCACCACATCCTCGCAACCTTTTTAAAATTTTATTTCGGAGTAGAAATATTGGTGCTAAACTGAAAAAGATAATATCTGATGCATATCAAATGTGTAAAAATGATATCACAATCATATGATATCACAATCGCAAATGCTTACAAAAAAAGAAGAAGCATACACATTACAAATGCTTGCAAAAAAAAAATAAATTGCTTACAAAGGTATAAATGCGTGTTTAGTAAAAATTATATGGCCAATTTAGACATAGATTTAATATACAAGCATACACATTACATGATATCATAATCGCAAATTCTAAAGAAGAATCAAGAACAGATTAAAATATTTGAAAAAAAACAATGATCAACACACACAAATATACCTCTATAAGCAGAAAGTTTTGGAGCAAATTCTGTTAAATCGATATAATGAGCTTAAACAGAGGCATTACATAAATAGTATGTGTGTGGTGTTTTAGAGTATTGTATTATTGTTTTCAGAAACACTGGTACAAAATGCAGGGATAAAAGATTATCTCAACAAAACTACTCCTTACTTATACCAAATTGAATGTTGCACAAAAACTACCCTGATAATAATCAGCGTCCTTAATCTTGCATAGATTATGCATAACCGTGACATAGTAGAGAAATTAGGGATAATACACAAACAAACATATATCTATATATATGGATGTACACAAAATTAAACTCGATTCTAAAACAAAATTATTAAATAAAACAATTAGGGATGGAGAATCAACTTAATAAGTAATCAACTAGATGGAGGGAGGGAGGAGGGAGAGAGAAGGGGGGAGGGAGGGAGGCAATACCTTAATACCTAGATGGAGACTGAAGATCGATGGAGACAATCGCCCTTTGAACGTAGCTTCAATTAGAACTGGCAGTGTCGTGGATATAATTTGGGGATAAGGTAAACAGACATATATAAGGAGATATACTAATTACTAATTAGGTCGCACATATGTTATTATTACATTTATTTTATAATTTTTTTATTCACCTTTATACGTTTGTTTTAAAAGGGGTAAGACATATATAGCTGAATTATATACGTCTGTTGTAAAATAACAGACGCAAATAATTTTAAACATGTCTTTTTCAGGTATATACGTTTGTGTAGTGCTCGACAGACGCATAAAGTCGCAAATGGGGAGATGCATAAGGCAGTTTTTGTACTAGTGAGTAGTGAGAGATTATATTTTTAAGCCTCCCATATTTTATGTGCAAACACGTTCATTTACTGCATGCATGCAGTAGTCTTTGTACAGTTCTAGATAAATGATTGTATTTAATATTCACTTAACTTTACCTGACAACAAAAAAACCTATTCATCAACTTTCCATTGATATCATTAATTTGTGATATTTATTAACTTCCATTATATCTATTATAGCCCAACAAGCTTTTTCATGGTTATTTAGTAATTTACATATTTACCCTTTTATCATAAAAATGTAAAAAAATTGTTGGTAATTGGAATTGAACCCATGACCTTTATGTTAGTTATGAGAATCAAGTTCACACCATTAACCACTACACCAAAGACATTTTTTGTATCATTTTAAAAATCATTAACTACATTTCTAAGACCTCGTATCAACATATCCGTAGCTTGCTTATCATGAAAAGTATTATCAAAAAATTCTTCAAAAATTTAGTATTACATATGAATTATGTTATCTATGTATTTTATATAATGTAGGTCAATATGATAATATTTTATATAATGTAGGCCAATATGATACTTTGACCAATTATGAAAAGACTAATATATGCCTTTGATTTATAATCGTTATTCTCATTTAGGAGTGTAAATGAATCAAAATGTTCTTGAGTTGCTCGTACTCGGCTCATAAAATATTTAAATTTCGCTCAACAGTTTTCGAGTCGAACTCGAGCTTAAATACTTTATCGAGTCGAGTTGGAACTTCAAATTACTCGAAACATAGGATTATGCATGGTATATAAATCCATCATTGTGTAGTAAAAAAAATATCATTATCACTATCAGCACTGCCACCAACAACACATCGCTAACACCACCATCATTACCACCACTGACATATCACCACTAGCACACATCACGATCACGCACCATAAGCAAAGTTACCAAAATATTGATTGCAACCACATCAACACCACCAGAATCACCAAAACCAAAACAAAATGAATAAACATTCAACTCATGCTCAAATTTGAATCCAAATCACTAAAAATTTTGAACACAAATTACTAGAATATTCCAGATTTAAAAATTTGTTCAAGTTCGAAGGTGTTGGTAATGGTTTTGACGATGATTGAGTGGGTGAAAACGACTCGATTGGCGCTTCAAACTCATATCTATTGAGAGATGATTGAGTTAGAGGAGGCGTTATTAGGAATGTGGCTGGAATTCGAAGATAAACATATTCATAAGTCAATTTGATGACAAGAAGAAATTGATGAATGATGATGGTTTATACACACACTTCATATCTCTCTTTTTCACAAACACCCATATTATATATATATATATATATATATATATATATATATATATATATATATATAAGTTTTTACTATAATAGAAACCACTCTTAGACTAGAAACTAGAAACTAAATAAAAAAATTCGATCTAAATCGCGTAGGAATATAGCGCAAATGGTATGTAAACTGATCGTTGGGAGATGGAGAAAAATACAGTAAAGTTAGATTTCAAAATATGTTCAATAATATTTTTTTATAAATTCTACTATAATATTAATATCATGTAAATAACACCTTTTTAAAAAAAAATAAAAAAGCTTATGTGGGATTATGTATGGTAAGGCGTATTTTAATTGTGTGTGGTGCTTTTAGGGGGCCATTAGATTAGATTGATCTAAGGGCTTAAATTAATTTTGGTTTCTATTTGATCACTTATCCATATATATATATATATATATATATATATATATATATGTGTGTGTGTGTGTGTGTGTGTGTGTGTGTGTGTGTGTATGTGTGTGTATGTGTATGCTGATGATAAATGGAATACATAAACAGAGAAAAAGGTGGTGATAATAGTTGAGTATCACAAGTGATGGTGTAATAGGTCGCCGGAATTGGAGGGGACATATACTAAATCATGGTTAGATTTTTGAAACTGCGAATTGTTCAATATTTCACTCTTCTGAAGTGATTTTTTTAAATTATTAGGTGTGATTATACTATCATGATCATAAATGAAATTTAAGTAAGAAGTTTAAACTAATATCACTTTTAATAAAAAATTCGCAAATAAATCTCATGGTCAGTATATAGCGTTTCAAAATTACGAGTCATGTATTTGAAAAATAAAAATAAAAATTATATAAATTAAAATGGTGTCCGTGCTTTGCACGGGCTTTCATGCTAGTTTTTATTTAATGAAGAATAATATTCTAAAATTAAGAGCAAATAACTCTATGTATTGAAAATAACTTAAAAAAAACTTTATTTTAGTCAAAAAAAGTAAATAAAATAATAATAAAGTATTTTAGAGATATAAATATTGTGATTTGGGAGATGTAAGAACAAAGAAAATAAGATATTAATTAAATGTGAACAATATGCCAGGAGGAGTCTTTTTTAACTAGAAAACAAGTGATTGTTATTTTCTAAACTTAAATGAGGTTTAGATAGAAATTAGAAAATCTTTAATATAATATAATTTAGTATTAATTTTATATTAAAATGTTGTTGGCGGGATTCTAACCTTAGACCTCCAACTTTTATCATTCAAATAATCATTATCCATGTAAGGAAATTTATCCTCATAAAATTTCACATCACGAGGCACGAAAAATTCTTTATTCTCCAAATCATATAATTTCCATCCCTTTTTGGCATAAGGGTAACCTACGAATATGCACTTTCTACTACGGCTTGCACTTCCTGCTACGGCTTGCAAATTTATCACCCCTCGCTCGTTGGTTATGAGCGAAATACAAACACCCAAATACCCTCAAAATATCATATGTGGGTGGAGAATCAAACAAAATTTATTTTGTAAAATACTAGACGGTGTTCGATTAATCAAATTAGCTGCAATTAGGACACATTCTCCCCAAAACATGATAGACAAATTTCTTTGAAATCTTATTGCGCGTGCAACATTCAAAATATGTCGATGTTTTCTCTCTACTCTTCCATTCTGTTGAGGAGTACCCACACAACTAGTTTGAAATAATATACTATTCTTCAAGAAATAGCTTTTCAGACTGTTAAGCTCTGTATCATTGTCACTGCGTACAATTTTTACTTTTTGAGAGAACTGACGATTGTTAGTAGTATTTTTATGTGTTCGTTCGCAGGGAAGGACTGAATGTAATATCAAGTTCAAGTATCTTATCTCTCACAATTTAGAAGTGTAGAAGAATGTTTGGTTTGTTTATAAACTAAATTAAACTATTTATCAGTTGAGAATAAAATATATGAGGAAAACAATCCAAGAACTGGGGTTCTTCACTTGGTTTCAATGCACATTCAATATCTATGTGATGTCTACGTTCTTACTCTGCTGAAAACAATTCTTCTAAGGTTATAATGTTCTCTTCCAAGATACAATATAGTGTCTACAACTACACCTTAATTGTCACTTCCGTGATACAATCAACGTACAATCATAAACTATTACGCACCAAGAATTATAAGTCTCACAACTCTCCTATTAATCTTCCAATCAAATATTCGAGTTATGTCTGTTAAATCAGGTACTAAAATCGCAACTCCTCTTCCAAGTTATTACAATCCCTAAAATCCAATCAAAGGTTCATGACTCCCCTAATTGTGTTAAGCCCTCAATAACAGATCAGCAAAGCAAGAAAATCACAGATAATTAAACACACATGAATACCAAGGAATACTACCCAATCCTCAGATTAGAGATTTAGTTACACATAATTAAGGAAGAAAAAAAAACACATGAATTAATAGAAGAACTCATAATTATAAGAATATAGAAAAAAAACCTTTAATCTTCAATCTTTGAAGAAAATAATAGATCTCCAGAAAAATCCCTAAAAGCTGCGTACAAAGTTGTATCTATAGAATAGTGTTTTTCTCCTCCCTAAATTAATAACCTAGATGTGTTTATATAGATACTCCAAGTCTTGCCCAGAAAGAAATTACCTTCTATTACAATTAGAATTTAAAGAAGGTACCCAAAACTGCCCAGAATACAATTAGAATTAGAAAAAGGGTAAAACAGTAAATTCCCAGCCTTCTTTTACAAGATCACGTGCGCGATTTCATTAAGCATATTCCTTGCACATGCTATCTATCCCAGGTTCTAGAAAATCTCTCAAGCTTCGCGTGGGCAGTAAGATCGCTGAAAACGGACTTCTAGAACTCCAGATATGGCCAAAACAGTGTAGACTGCGCAACCTTCTCGGAAAATCCGAATTTTAATCAATTAAATCTCCAAAAATGACAGAAGCATTGATATTCTTGCAAACCTGCACAACTAAGCAAAACACATCAAAACTATAGCAAACTTGAGTCCAAAACAATCAATTTAAGCCGATATAGAATGTTCCAAGTGGATATAAAATCCACTTATCAACGATCAACCATGGCATTGAACCACATAAAGTATTTAAATACATCTATTTTATCAGTCAACAAAAATTCTCATACAACACAAGAAAAATCATCCACCAATGTCAGAAAATAACGAGCACCACAAGATGAAGGCGTATTGTAGGGACCCCATAAATCGCAATGGATTAATTCAAATACCCTTGTAGATTTATTATCACTTATAGGAAAAATTTCTCTATGTTGCTTTGCACTATGACACACTTCACATGCTTTATCCAAACACTCCATTGAATTAAGAAGTTGAGGAATCAATTTTACTACATTTTCAGAAGGATGTCCCATTCGTTTATGCCACAATTCTATGGAACAACTTGTAGTTGAAACGACATTGAAATTCGATACACATCGAAAATAATAAAGCCCATCTCGTCGTTCACCTATTCCAACAACCTCACTCGATTGAAGATCTGTATAACACATGTGTCCGACGAAAATTGAACAAAATAATTTTGATCATCATTAAGTTGTTAAACAGAAATTAAACTGCAAGTTAATTTGGGAACATAAAGAACACGTCTGAGACAAAAAGTTGCACTGTTCCCTCTTTAGTTGCTGCAACTTTTTCACCGTTAGGCAAACCAACTGGAAAAATCGTCACATCTTTAGGATTCTTTAAACAAGATAAAATAGCTGTAACATGATTTGAAGCTCCGGTATCAATTATCCATCATTTATTATAGATTTCAATATATAATTGATATGCTGTATTTTTAGGATTACCAAAACTGTAATCATTGATTGTGATTGTTTCTTCGAAAATTCGGGCAATATATATTCTGTATATTGATTTATATTTGCAGAAGTAAGGGTTATACGACATGGTTCTGATGCCATGACAAAATTGATAAAAGGTGTTCTCTATTTTCCAATCATTCAATCTCTCAAATAATAAATGTTTGAGATTATATGTATAAACCCCAATGGTACAATATTATAAATTAATAATAAATACCCACAATATAATATAATATATAATATAATATATTTTCCTAATAGGTAACCAAACTACAATTTATACCATTTCGCTTATTATAATATAGTATAGACAGTATAAATATGCCTAACAGAAAAGATATTGCTAGTCTCATTGAAATGACTAAGATACCGAAGAAATAATGTCTTCGAAGCCATTTTGAGCAATTATGTTTGAGAATTGGTCTAGAGCCCCAGTGTATGTCCCCCGACGTTCGTAATGAGTCATGCCGAGGGGGAATTTTGATAATTAAATAAAATAGGAAAAAAAAATAAAAACATAGGAAAAAAAATCCAAAAATTAATTTAAAATTTGTACACAATCAAGTACTTATACAAACTATTTATGTGGTGAATGTTACCAACTTTTCTAATAATTTGATTTTTCCCTTATTTTTAATTAGTTTGTAGAATTACTTGATAAATTAAATAAAATTAGAAAAAAAAGTTCAAATTTTGATTTAAAATTCATACACAACCAAGTAATCATACTAACAATTTATTTTGGGTTGAAACCCAACAATCCTCTAAAATCGTATAGTGACCCTCCAAACCATCGTTCTTCACCATAACGATGTATCCATTTACAAAATCACGTACATCAACCACCACGAGTACTCTTCCACATGATGAGTCTCCCGATCCTTGCCTTCACAATCCTTCGGTCTCCTAAAGAAAATCATTAGTATCATCCAAATAGTTTACCTGGTTGATCAAGCCATTGAAACAATTGCGATGACCTCTTCCATCTCGAGTCCGAACACATCTTTCTTGAGAACCCACTCCTCAAGAACATCAAGTTTGATCCACGATGCAAGGGCCAACCGAATAATCCATACCACACGTAACTTTGTCTCTTACCGCTTTAGTAGTGTCCTTGTCAACAAATCTTTCATTGTACCAATTTTACCTCGAACTTTCCCTCAACCTCATGATCCATCTCGAACCCGAACCTGGCTCTGATACCACTTATTAGGTTAGGGGACTTCTAAAAATATTATGCTTGCAAAAATTCACATAAAACACCAATAAAATAGCTTTGCATAATAAAAATATTGCTGGCTTAGCTATTCATATGAATAGTGACAAATATATAATTTTCAAATAAAAATATGAATGAATACACAATTTAACAAAAAATATACCTTGTACTCAAGTTTTTGGTGGCCGAATTAATTAGAGAATACAATCAAAATTGGATTGCAGTGAAAAAAGGTTAAAGGGTTTCACAGCATTGGCTAACGTATGATCCTTGTAGTTCGTCTAGTAAACCACAAAATCTATCAAAAAGTTTATGAAAGTTTTTAGAAGTTACTCCCTCCGTTCCTTTTTAGTTGACACATTTGCAAAAAAAATGTCTCTAAATAGTTGTCACATTCCTTGTTCAAATACATATTTTACCAATTTTCCATATATACCCCTTTGTTTGTAATCCCAATGTTTGACTTTATATTTAATATACACACTCATAACTCTTCATTTAATGTTAAGATTAAGGGCAAATATGGAAACAAATTAAATATTTAATTCTTTCTTAATATGTGTGTTTTTTTACAAATGTGTGGCAACTAAAAAGGGACGGAGGTAGTATTTCATTAGGAATTATCAAAAGTATTTCGAAATTTTGGTGACTCAACAAGAATCATTAAGAGTCATTAAAAGTCTATAAAATCCATAAAAATCATTACCCGAAGAATTATCATTAAAAGTCATAATACAATAGCACCTCCTTAATGATTTTTAACAGAATGATTAATTATGACTAATCACATAATTAATAAAGAGTTAATTTTGAATTTTTTTTGGTTGAGTGGTAAATTTTTAAAAAATAAAATAGTTAAGTGACAAAAAAATTGATTTTCCCAAAACAAAAGTTGGTTAAAAAAAAAAGTTAGTTACAAAAATGTAGTTATAAAGAATCCTATAATTACTGTAATACTGTAGTCATAAAAATTGTTATAAAATTGGGCCTCATTTTATTATTTTTGAACAGTGCCTCTCTATGAGCCGGGCCTGTATAAAATCGACGTAAATATAAATATACTCCACCTAAGAATAGAAGAGTAACATTAGGGTAAATTAAGAGTATTGCCCATTAAGAATTCAACCGAGCAAAGAAGTTGTTAAAGCATGCAGCGAATTGAGAAAAAGAAGAGAAGATGGTGGGTAGAAAAGCAGAATTGAATAGAGCAGTTTCATGGTCCAAACTTTGTTCAGATTTATTAGGAGACATCATGGGCAGACTCTATGTTACTCCCTCCGTCCCATCCAATTCTTAACACATTTTTTTATCACTTTTTAGCACGCATTTTAAAGTGAATTTTAAGGATAGTTCCATAACTTATTTTTAAAATTTTCTTTTTTTGTATAAAAGTAGGATTGTTCTATTTTTATACAAAAAAAAAAGAAAATTTCAAAAATAAGTTATGGAACTATCCTTAAAATCTACCTTAAAATGCGTGCCAAACAATTTATTTTGAAATGTTAATAATCTGTCGGGACGGAGGGAGGAGTACTCATCAGGCTCGTTTTCATGCAGTTTGCAAGTCCTGGCGCCATGTGTGTCCCATTAATAAATCTCATGCAGTTTTCAAGTCCAGAGGCCTTGAAAGCGCATCACTTTTCTCATGGTTCGTGCGTAAAAAAAAAATTAATTCATTGTCACCAGTGCTGTCACTCTAACATTCATCATCTTCATCGACCATCGTAATCAGGATCAAATTACTCATCATCATCTACATTGTACGTTCATCTACTGCTCCAGAACAATTTTTCGTTTCTGTTCAACACAATGATCAACATATACACCAATACCATCTCTAATCATGAGGGAGTCACGTTGATGGGGTCGGGGTTACCCACTTCTTTGTATTATTCTGTTTTTTCACTTTTGGTTTATTTATTTAATTATGTAGGATTAGACACATACTCTCTCCGTTTTTTTGATTTCTTATCATTTGTTTTTTGCACAGAGACCAAGATAGTGGATGTAATATTGTTAAAATAAATGTAGTAGTGGCGTTTTTTTGATATCTTATCATTTGCTTTTTGCACGGAAACCAAGATAGTGGATGTAATATTGTTAAAATAAATGTAGTAGTGAGTGTAATAGTAATTTTATGTTAGTGTAGGTGCCCTAGAGGCAATACATTGTTTCTCGAATAAATCTTATGTCATTTGATTATTAAATAAATGGATTTATTATGACTCTAATTACTGCGATATTTATTAGCATAATAAATGTCCTTAGAATAATGATACACATTATATAGTTTAAGTTTACAACTTGAATTTGAGATTATATAATATATATCATATTCTTAAAGGTCCCTAGTCGAGTATTATTATACAGGACAATAATAATACATAAATAGACTAGTATGTTTTTGACTGATAACCACATCTCATTGGTTATAAGTATGGAGATACTAAAGTCAATACATAGGTACATGTAGGGTACATGGTACTGGACAGACCCACCGTGAGATTCTTCATGTTAATTAAGTCATAAGAAAGACTCACAGTGATAATGGTGTAATGATCCTTTGACTTGAGATCATTATATTTCTATACGAGGATAATATACTTTGACTACATTAAAAGTTACCTTTGACCGGGTAATGATAAAAGTGGACATCGGGTATATTGTGAATCGTATGAGAAATATGAATGATAGATAAAGGATTTAACCCTCCTATCAGATAGGAGAGATATTATTGGCCTCTTGATTGAGTGAGACTATAAAATGCATGGCCGTGCTCAAATAATGATTTGTTATTAATAGTCTACTCATGGATCAAGTAAACCCGGATTAAATTATGAAGAGGATGACAATAAACATGCCTCGAGTTTAATCTATAATATTTGGTTAAAGGGATTATATTACACGGGAACATTAATCACAAAAGGTTTATCGAATCACGATTTAATTATTATTTAATTGGGTAGCAATGATGTATTACTAGATACCGCTCATTGTTCATAATTTTATTGGAGAATAAAATTATTGCCAAAATAAATAATAACCTACAGGGTCACACACATAGAACATTTTAAAGGAAGAATTAATTTAAATTATGAATTTAAATTAATTAATGATAAGTTAGATTTTATTATATTAATTAAGTAGGACTTAATTAAGCTATAATAAAATACAAAGATATATGAGATATGATTTTAATAATTAAGTTTGACTTAATTATTATTTATTTGAATAATAGAATTAGATTTTATTATTTAAATAAATCATATTTGGGCTAGGTTTTTGATAAGGGTTTTTTGCTTTATATTATCCTATATATAAAGATATGGGAAAAAGGATTTTGTACGTGAAAAATCAGTAGAGCCGCATCCCAAAACCAAAACCCTAAAACTAGATCTTAAAATTTCATTGGAGGCTAGACGCTAGTACCTCCCTTCCGAACAAGAATCGTTCTTGGAGTGTTCGTGTGGATACAGTAGAGGAGGCTTCGAAGAGGAGCGCTCAATATTCGTGGGAGGCTTGCATCTCCATCGTTCTTTAAACGTAAAGCTTCGATAAGGTAATCGTTCTTACTACCATGATTATTCGACATATTATACATGGATCCGGGCTTGGTTTCGATTAATTTTATTACTGTTTTTCGCTGCGTATTGATGATCGAAACCAACATTTTATTGTTAAAATAAGTGAAGTAGTGGGTGTAATAGTGTAAAGGGTTGAAAAGGTGGAGTGAGGTAGTGGATGTAATAATGTATTTTATTGTTAAAAGTTACTATTTTTAGTAATGTAAAGAAATGGAAGGGACGACCCAAAATAAAAAGTGTAAAGAAATGAAATGGACGGAGGGAGTAAATAGTCAGGTAGATGTTAGAGCATCTCCAATGTTGTCAAGCCCTTACGTAAAATTCAAAATAAATTACCTTAAATAAGATATTTAGAGAATTTGTAAAATTTTGTCCATTCCATGACAAAACTCTTTGGTAAAAATATAGACAGTGGAGGAACCGGAACCTGAATCTAGCCGGGGCTCAAATAGCTTAGTGCCACTGGCGAAATTTTTTTTTAGATCCGACACTGTTGTCATCGACGGGAAATTTTTTTGGATCCGACAATGTTACCACTATAAATGACTTATTTTTACTATTTGGACAAAAAATGACTTATTTTTACTATTTGGACAAAAGATGACTTATTTTTACTACTTGGACTATAGTTTTGATGTTAAGAAACAATCGAAAGAAAGCAGAGAGTGAGAGTGGGATGAGACTGTTGAGCTTGTGACTTATTTTTACTATCTGGACTATAGTTTTGATGTCAAGAACAAAGCACAATCAGGTCATCATCCGGGGCTAATAAAGTTTTGATGTCAAGAACAAAGCACAATTAGGTCATCATCCGAGAAATACCCCAGGCTAAAAAAAAATTTACTTGATTTTTTAGGTTCGACCGGGGCTAGCGCCCAGGCTAGCCCCCCTTAGTTCCGCCCCTGAATATAGATAACCACAATAGGTTGGATATATTTGTTGAACATTTAGCAACCTGTAGTTTAACTCCATATCATCAATTACCATATAAAAATAATACATTCTATTTCTAACAACTTGAAATAATAATAACATACCATTTTTAAAATATAGCCAACCAATATAGTCAATCCCATTGGAGTAAAACATGTTACAGGTTCAACAAATTTTACATAATCAATATTTAGCCAATCATTTTACAAAACACCATTGGAGATGCTCTTAATTGTTAAGTAAGCACCATACTTAACAACATTAATGATTTAATAATGATTAATCACATAATTAGTAAAGAGTTAATTTTGAATTATTTTTTTAGTTGAGTGGTAAGTTTTTAAAATACAAAATAGCTGAGTGACAAAAAAATTGATTTTTCCAAAATAAAAATTGGTTACCAAAATGTAGTTATAAAGAATCCTATAATTACTGTAATGCTGTAGTTATAAAAATTGTTATAAAATTGGGTCTCATTTTATTATGCCTCTCTATAGCATGAGCCGGGCCTGTATAAAACCAAAACCCCATATAATATTCGACCTAAGAATAAAAGAGGAACATTAGGGTAAATTAAGATCATTGGCCATTCAGAATTCAACCGAGCAAAGAAGTTGTTAAAGGCAGCATGCAGCGAATTGATCAGGTAAAGAAGATGGTAGGTAGAAAAGCAGAATTGAACAGGGCAGTTTCATGGTCCGAACTTAGTTCAGATTTATTAGGTGACATCATGGGCAGACTCTGTCTTACTCATCAGGCTCGCTTTCATGCAGTTTGCAAGTCCTGGCGCCATGTTTGTCCCATTAATCAATCTCATGCAGTTTTCAAGTCAGGAGGCCTTGAAAGCGCATCACTTTTCTCATGGTTCGTGCGTGTTGTTCGTGAACCCAGTAGTAGTATGCTGGAATTCCGTCTCTATGAACCATGCCATTCAATTCACGACCCGATTTCAGTTCACACTATTTCCTTGAGTGAATTGGATATTCCGAATCCTTCATCAAGTTGGACCTATATCAGGATCTTTTGCCAAAATAACTGGTTATTTATCTCTGTTAAAACGGAAGCAAGAAAGATTTATGCAGAAGAGAAATAATTTATAGATTTGAGAGGATAACAGATTACAGAGATTTTCAGATGATTTACAATCCCTACAAGCATATCTATTTATAGATACAATTCTAAGGGTTAGGTGTGGTTGGTGGCCTAACACCACCTACCAAGCTTTAACCAAACCAAACCAAACCAAACATACCCAGTATATCCCGCATGAAGCAGGGTCTGGGGAGGGTAAAATGTACGCAGACCATGCCCCTACTTTACAGTAGAGAGGCTGTTTCCGTGAAGACCCCCGGCTTAGTGCATCGAATAACAAAGTGAGTATTATACAGAGATGATAATGGTGAGTAAAGTAGTCGACCGAACCTGGGCCCATGGCCTGGATCTCATGGGGCTTACCTACTCGGGCAAGGGGCACTCCTCTCCTGATCTAGGAAGGCCTCCGGCCAAGCTCCCTGTGCCTGCATAAATAAAAGATAGAAGACAATATCAAGATGAAAAGCCAAGATTCTAAGCTAATGCTAACCGAGAGAGCCCAACTCTGAGGCTCTCAACCACAGAACCACTCCCTAGAAGGGAATCAGCAACTCTAATCTGGCGCCTCCAACAACTCCTATCCGCTATCGAGTTCTCATCCAAGTTTAAGGCCTTCAAATCCATCCTGAGCTGTTCTTCCCACGACCTCCTCGGTCTGCCTCTTCTCCTCACCCCAGCAACCGTAAGACTCTCAACCCTCCTCACCGGGGCTTCCGGAAGCCTCCTACGAACGTGGCCAAACCTACCAAGCTTTGACTACATTAATGGTTGGTGGCCTAACTAATGGTTGGTGGCCTAATTCAAGGCATTTTAACAAATTATTTGTTAAAACGGAAGCAAGAAAGATTTATGCAGAAGAGAAATAATTTATAGATTTGAGAGGATAACAGATTACAGAGATTTTCAGATGATTTACAATCCCTACAAGCATATCTATTTATAGATACAATTCTAAGGGTTAGGTGTGGTTGGTGGCCTAACACCACCTACCAAGCTTTGACTACATTAATGGTTGGTGGCCTAACTAATGGTTGGTGGCCTAATTCAAGGCATTTTAACAAATCTCCACCTTGACTTGAATCCTCTCACAAAAACAGATAACAGATGTACCAGATGCATAATAATGCCAGATGTACCAAACGCATTATAATAATGCCAGATGTACCAGATAAAACTCTTCTGCCTCAGATTTTGCCCTCAAAAGAGCAGTCAGTAACTCCGAACATTTAGCAAGTTCAAACAATGTTGAAACTTGCTATGTGGAACCGGCTTGGTGAGCATATCAGCTGGGTTATCAGCAGTACCCACTTTTCTCACCTTAATTCTCGTCTCACTTCTTAGAAAATGATATCTTACATCTATGTGCTTAGTCCGCTCATGATGGACTTGATCCTTGGCTAAACAGATTGCACTGAGACTGTCACAAAATACCGTAGCCTGATCATGATGTAGACCCAAATCACTGACCAATCCTTTCAACCAGATTCCTTCTTTTGCGGCTTCTGTCAATGCCATGTACTCTGCTTCTGTAGTAGACAAAGTCACTGTAGGTTGCAGAGTAGCTTTCCAACTGACAATCGAACCACCCAGAGTGAAAGCATAACCAGTCATAGATCTTCTACTGTCAACATCTCCAGCATAATCAGAGTCTGAAAACCCTGTCACCAAACATTCAGTATCACCTCCATAAATGAGACCAACATCAGACGTACCTTTTAAGTACCGAAATATCCTCTTCACAGCTTGCCAGTGCTCTTTGCCTGGATCACCCATGAACCTACTAACAACACTGACAGACTGTGCAAGATCGGGCCTAGTGCAGACCATTGCATACATCAAGCTTCCTACTGCACTAGCATAGGGAACTCGAGACATGTACTCCTTTTCCTCAGCAGACTTAGGTGGAAAAGCGACAGACAGATGTGCATTTGCAGCACTAGGAGTATCTATGGGCTTTGCTGTAGACATGCCAAACCTTGACAAAATCTTCTGAATGTATCCCTTCTGTGACAAGAAGAGCTTTCTTTTGCTTCTATCCCTATAAATCTCCATTCCCAGAATTTTCCGAGCCGCACCCAAATCTTTCATTTCAAACTCAGCACTGAGGAGACCTTTCAACTTCTGAATATCAGACTTGTTCTCTGCAGCTATTAACATATCATCTACATACAGGACCAGATAAATGAAAGAACCATTTGATGTCTTACTGTGATAAACACAGCAATCATACGGACTCCTGGTGTAGCCAATACCTATCATATAGCTATCAAATTTCTTGTACCACTGCCGTGGAGACTGCTTTAGCCCATACAAGGACTTCAATAACTTGCAAACATAATCTTCTTTTCCAGGAACCTGAAAACCGTCTGGCTGAGTCATGTATATCTCCTCCTCCAGCTCTCCATGCAGAAAAGCTGTCTTCACGTCGAGTTGTTCAAGCTCCAGATTCTGATGTGCAACTATTGCTAGTAGCACCCTGATGGAAGTGTGTCTGACCACTGGTGAAAAAATCTCATTATAATCTACTCCCTCTTTCTGAGTGAACCCTCGAGCTACTAACCGAGCTTTATACTTGACACCCTCAACCGATGTTTCTTCTTCCTTCTTCTTGTAGACCCATTTACAAGTAACAATCTTTCTGTCTCGAGGCCGCTTGACTAATTCCCAAGTCTTATTCTTCTGAAGTGACTCCATTTCATCTCCCATTGCAGCAAACCATTTTGTAGAGTCAGTACATGTCACCGCTTCTTTGTAAGTGGATGGCTCGTCAGAGCTAGGATCCACTTCTTCAGCTACCTGTAGTGCATATGCCACCATATCTTCAAAACCATATTTCTTTGGAGGCACTCCATACTTAGCTCTCCTCGATCGATCAAGAGCCAAACTATGCTGATTTACTACTGGTACTGATGATTCTGATTCTGACTGTGGTTGTTGAACTTCTTGTTGTGGTTCACTCTCATCTTGAGTGACTTCCTGCTCCACCTGTTTCTCAACACCACCACTTTCTGAAACAATCGTAGACTTCACGGTAGGGTTAAACATAGAATTTTCATCAAAGACTACGTTTCTACTCAGTATAACCCTATTTTCAGATGGAGACCAGATTCTATAACCTTTAATCCCATCCCCATAGCCAACAAATACTCCCTTTTTAGCTCGTGGCTCCAATTTACCCTCATTTACATGATAATAAACAGTACAACCAAAAACTCTTAAATTGGAGTAATCAGCAGGCTTACCAGACCATTTCTCAATAGGAGTTTTGAGATGGATACCTGTGTGAGGTCCACGATTAATCAAATAACACGCTGTACTAACCGCCTCTGCCCAGAATCTTCTAGTTAGTCCAGCATTGGAGAGCATACACCTTGCTCTCTCCAGAAGTGTCTGATTCATACGCTCTGCTACACCATTCTGCTGCGGTGTATCCCTGACTGTATGATGCCTAGCAATCCCCTCATTCTTGCAGAAATCTGCAAACTCAGACGAGCAAAATTCTAGGCCATTATCTGTTCGCAGCCTCTTAATCTTCTTCCCTGTTTGTTTCTCCACTAGCGCCTTCCACTGCTTGAAAACCTTGAAGGCTTCACTTTTGTGCTTTATGATGAACAACCAAGTCATTCTTGAGAAATCATCGATCATTGACACAAAATATCTGTGACCCCCTAAAGACTCCACCCGGGAAGGGCCCCAACAATCAGAATGGATGTAATCAAGTGTGCCTTTTGTTCTGTGGATTGCTTTAGGAAACTTGCTGCGATGTAGCTTTCCAAAAACACAATGTTCACAAAACTCGAGACCTGTGACCTTATGACCACAAAGAAGATCAGCTTTTGACAGAATCTGCATCCCCCTTTCACTCATGTGACCAAGCCTCATGTGCCACAAACTGGTCATATTTTCCTTTTCAATTTCCGAAGACGCAACAGCAACAGAACCTGTTAACGTAGAACCTTGAAGAAGATACAAGGTACCACGTTTAACACCTTTCAGAACCACATTAGAACCCTTGCAGACATGTAAAACTCCACCTTCACCTTGAAAACTGAAACCCTTGCCGTCTAACATACTCAAAGATATCAGATTCTTTGTCATAAGTGGAACATGCCTAACATCATTCAATGTGCAGAATTTACCATCATGTGTCCGAATTTTAATTGAGCCTAATCCAACCGTCTCACAAGTAAAACTATTAGCCATAGAAATCTTGCCACCGTCTACTCGCTCGTAGGTTGTAAACCACTCCCTGCGCGGACATATATGATAAGACGCTCCAGAATCAAGGATCCACACATCAGAGTGATGCGTGTCCTTGACAGCAACTAGAGCAATATCTTCTTCGGAATTATCATCAGCTACAGCAACAGTTCCTGCAGCATCATGTTGCTTCTTTTTCTTGGGACAGTCGGATTTCCAATGTCCCTTTTCTTTACAGTAATTGCAGACATCATTAGCTCTCAAACCCTTAGAAGCTGGTTTCTTGGATTTATACTTCCCCGACTTTCCATGTCCGGTACTCCCGCTAGCTACCAACCCAGCAGCATGATTATCTGCACCTGTACCAGCCGCCTTATGGCGCAGCTCTCTAGAATGAAGAGCAGATCTAACTTCTTCTAGAGAAATAGTATCTTTACCAACAATAAACGATTGCACAAAGTTCTCATACGATAATGGTAAAGAAACTAACAGAATCAAAGCAGCATCCTCATCTTCAACTTTAACATCAATATTACGCAATTCTAATAAAATTGTGTTTAATTGATCTAAGTGATCTCGAAGAGGCATACCTTCCTGCATTCGCAGACTGAACAGACGTTGCTTCAGCAACAACTTGTTTGTTAAAGACTTCGTCATGTAAAGACTTTCAAGCTTCAACCACAGACCAGACGCGGTATCCTCCTCCGCGATTTCAGTAATAATATCATCTGCAAGACACAACAGAATTGTTGAATGTGCCTTTTCTTCCAGAATGGCCATCTCAGCGCTTGTAGAAACAGCCGTTTTTGTGTTCAACGGCGCCCAGAGCCCCTGTTGTTTTAACAGGGCACGCATCTTGATTTGCCATAGACTGAAACTATTTCTCCCGGTAAATTTGTCGACCTTAACATTAATACCACCAGACATCTTTCTCCCAGAACCGTATATGTGAACAGTACCTATGAACAGTGTCTGTGAACAGTGCCCGTGAACAGTGCCCGTGAACAGTGCCTGTGAACAGTACCGGTGAACAGTACCCGTGAACAGTACCGGTGAACAGTACCCGTGAACAGTACCGGTGAACAGTGACGTATGAACAGTACCGTATGAACAGTACCGTATGAACAGTGCCGTATGAATAGTCCCGTATGAACAGTGCCGTATGAACAGTGTCGTCTTCTCCGGCGATGAACAGTGTCGTCTTCTCCGGCGATGAACAGTAACTCCGCCTGAACAGTGTCGTCTTCTCCGGCGATGAACAGTAACTCCGGCAAAAATTCCGGCGAGCTTAAAAAAAATTCCGGCGAGAATTTTTTTTCAGCAGATTCAACCAAGTCTCTGATACCAATTTGTTAAAACGGAAGCAAGAAAGATTTATGCAGAAGAGAAATAATTTATAGATTTGAGAGGATAACAGATTACAGAGATTTTCAGATGATTTACAATCCCTACAAGCATATCTATTTATAGATACAATTCTAAGGGTTAGGTGTGGTTGGTGGCCTAACACCACCTACCAAGCTTTGACTACATTAATGGTTGGTGGCCTAACTAATGGTTGGTGGCCTAATTCAAGGCATTTTAACAATCTCCTTTACTCATAAAGAGCAAGGCCATTGTGACCAAATACACTTTATTTTATTCTCTCCTTTAACCAAAACACTCAAACAACTTCCTCCCTGCTTACATTCTTGGCTTGGGTATTTTGATCAATCATTTTCTTCGGACCCTGAATCTGCGGATTGTGTCTTCTTACTCGTGGATACATTGTCTTGTCATGGAAATTTCACTGTTGCAACATATCGCAAAGATGATGAAAATTGGACTGTTAGACAATTTACGAAAGCTCAAAATTTTCCTGTTACTAGTACATGCAATACTATGTATACTGGGGGAATATTTTACATTGTTTCTCCTTGTGGACAAGTGGCATCTTATGACGTTATTAAGGAGGAAATTAATTTTGAGAGTTTAATTAGAGATGACAATTTAGCTTCTATCTACTGTTCGGGGTGGCAGTACGATTTGTTTGTGGTTAAAGGAGAGCTCATGTATATAATTTATAGAAGTGGTATTTCATGTACAAAAAGGTTTGATCGGTTGAAGAAGCGTTGGATTCCTGCAGGCAGCTTGCAAGATCCAGCAATTATTGATAACGAGAAGCCAAATTCAGTTGAGAAGTACATGACAGCTTTTTTTAATTTTGGATGCCTGATTTGCTCCTCAGAGAGTTTTGCTTTGGATCAATTTTCACCTAGCTCATTTCGATTTAATTTTAGGCCAAACATCTCAGTATCAGGTTCATTTATTTGGTTAAAGCCTCCTGTCATTCAGTGAAACTCCAATCAGGTAAAATACTGAAACTTCCAGGCCTAATAGTAAGTCACTTGAATCTAATGCAAGGTTTGGTTTCACCCTTGTCGATCGCTAATTAGCCATTTCTTCGTCCTCAATTTACTTTATGTTTGACATTAAGATTGTAGTTCTTTCATCCCTACACAATGTATAGTTTCATAAGTTTTCCATATTTGTGCTAATTATTTGTGCTTATTAGTTTCATAAGTTAACGCCTACTCAATTTCATACTCTTATTCTGGTTTCAAAAGTAGACTACTTTAATGGATTTTTGGTATAAAAAACCTTGTGTTATGATAGGTTGAGAGAAATGGAATGAGATAGGAATAAGAAGCCAAGTTACATATAATAGTCTGGTTTTGGAGAGGAAGAGTGAAAACATATGAAAGAGTGTAAATATTTAACAAACTGTAAAAAAAATTGATTGACGAGAAAGATGAAAAGAATATTGTAAAACTGTTGATGAATTTGATCTCTGGTTCCAAATTTCCAATATATAGTACCTCTAAATGCTTGTTGGCCCATGTACCATGCTGATTAAGGCTCTCTTTAGGATTTTGCCATGATACACATTCAAGCAAACCTAAAATAATTTCTTATGATTCACACTCACTCAATTCAAGCCTCTTTCTTTTAGTGTTGATAGCAGAAGTAACCAAAATAATTTCCACAAACATTGGCTCTAATAAGGACCTCATTTTGGCTTTTTAACCATCTTAACTCCAGGACTAGCAAGATATTTATAACTCTGCCATAACTGAAGATGCTCTGTTAATCTACGCTTAACAGCACAGTAAGTGAGTACAATTTTCAATTACAGCTTGCGGGAAAGGGTGCACCTTGGTGCTTGATAAGACTGACATAAGCTGTGGCATGACACTCTTCTAGCACTCCATTGAAATTGATGGATGTCATTGGGGTGTAAGTGAAGTGGTATGAGGTGCCAACTTGAGATACCAAAAGTTGACATCTCATAAAATAATTCATTTGCAGACCCAATGATAATTTATATATATATTTTTTAAAATATTTATTTTGCATTATTTTATAAGGCAACATCTTGGGGTGTTAGTAGACCTGGCAAAATGGGTCTGGATACGAAAAACCGAACCGAAATATGTGGAACCGAATTCGAAATTTGATCCGAAATAGATTATCTGAAATTGTATCCGAACCGAAACAATCTGAATCCGAATCGAAACCGGTTCAATTTAATCAAATCCGATAACGATCCGAAAACCGATTTGACCCGATCCGAAGATTATCAGAACCGGAAATTTAACCAAAAATTATCCGAAATACTGTATTCAATGATGACCATGTATCCGATTATAATCAGAAATGATCAAATCCGAATAAAAATTTACCCGAACCGAATATGACTTGAATCCGATGTAAATCCGAAACTAAAAATAACTGAATCGAAAAATATCCGATAAAATAATTGTATATAGATTAATATTTTCTTGACCTTTATTTGTTTAGTTTTGTCAATTTTTATATTTTCTGATTTGATATATATTTATTATTGTCATTGAATATTGCTTACGATATTTTGTATAAAATAATATTTTAATTCAATTTGAAAATTTAAATTAATAAATTCTGCACATGTTGTCAAAAAAAAAAAATAAATTCTGCACATAATTACCAAATAAATAAATAAATAAAGAGATTGGGGAACCTGAGATAGGAAGTTACCTGAGATACATAGAATATTGTATGTAAATATAGGATGGACATTTCTGTAAAATCACAATTTTTTAATTAGCCCTGTGGGCCCAGTTAAATTTATAGTATATTTTTAACTATCTCAGGAAAAGTTCCCTGAGATCAATCTCGGTGTCCTTTTTCTCATAAATAAATTCTGCATATTCTAAAGCGCTGTCTAAGTGAGAGTGCATTCACTTCCATAGCGCATTTAATGTGCTTTTTAAGAATAGTTTCAATACATCTTGAAAATGTAAATAATTGAAATTGATGAAGATTTATGTTACAGAAATTGAGCACGAGATGGACGATGATCGCGTAAATACCGGGAAGGCGGGAATAAGATGCAGGCTTGCGGGGTATTGTGGAGAAGCTATGAAAAAAAAAACGAGTAGTTTAATTTTGAGTAAATTATAGAATTGTAATTGAATTTTATTTGATTTTATATTTTGGTACTTGAAATTTTAAATTTGTAATACATTGATTAGAAATTACTTTTATATTTCAAAATAGTGGTTAAAAATCATTTTTAATGGAAACCAAAATTCAAAAAAATGGTATTTAACCATTCTTTTAAAACGTAAAAGCAATATTGCTTGATTAATATATTTTTTTGGGCAAGTCCGCTGAACTCTCTAATTTGTAAATTTTGATCGAACTCTATGTTTGTACAGAGCCGAAACATATCGTCAAACATGTTTTGTTTATTTATAAAATAATCGAAGGTCAAAATAAAAATTGGTTACAAAAATGTAGTTATAAAGAATCCTATAATTACTGTAATACTGTAGTCATAAAAATTGTTATAAATTGGGCCTCATTTTATTATTTTTGAACAGGGCCTCTCTATATATAAAACCAAAACCGACGTACCTAAGAATAAAAGAGGAACATTAGGGTAAATTATGAGTATTGCCATTAAGAATTCAACCGAGCAAAGAAGTTGTTAAAGCATGCAGCGAATTGAGGAAAAGAAGATGGTAGGTAGTAGAGAAGCAGAATTGAACAGAGCAGTTTCATGGTCCGAACTTAGTTCAGATTTATTAGGAGACATCATGGGCAGACTGTGTCTTACTGATCAGGCTCGTTTTCATGCAGTTTGCAAGTCCTGGCGCCATGTTTGTCCCATTAATCAATCTCATGCAGTTTTCAAGCCCAGGGGCCTTGAAGGCACATCACTTTCATCATGGTTTGTGCGTGTTGATCATATTCGACAACGAAATCATACGCTGGAATTCCATCTCTATGAACCATGCCATTCAATTCACAACCCGATTTCAGTTCACACTATTTCCTTGAGTGAATTGGGTATTCCGAATCTTTCTTATTCGACCGATATCAGGATCATTTGCAAATATAACTGGTTATTTATCTCCATTACTAACAGAGAGCATTGTCGTTATGCTCAAATATACTTTATTTTATTCTCTCCTTTAACCAAAACACTCAAACAACTTCCTCCCTGCTTAGATTCTTCGCTTTGGAGTTTTGAACAATCGTTTTCTTCGGACCCTGAATCTGCGGATTGTGTCTTCTTACTCTTGGATGAACGGACTTATAATGATAAGTTCATTGTTTCAACATATCGCAAATATGATGAAAATTGGACTGATAGACAATATACAAAAGTTCAAGGTTTTCATGGAGGTAAGTGGAAACCTATATATACTGGGGGGATTTTTTATATTGTTTCTCCCTGTGGACAAGTGGTATCTTATGACGTTATTAAGGAGGAAATTAATTTTGAGAGTAAATTTGTAGATAATGATTTAGCTGGAAACGATTTCAAATGGGAGACGTACGATTTGTTTATGATAAAAGGAGAGCTCATGTACACATTCTGTTATGATGATATTTCATGTACAAAAAGGTTTGATAGGTCGAACAAGGTTTGGATTCCTGCAAGCAGCTTGCAAGATTTAGCAATTATTGCTAACGAGAAGCCACAGTCAGTTGCAAACATGATAGAATTTTTTGATTCCGGGTGCCTAATTTGCTCCTTGGAGAGTTTTGTTTTGGATCAGTTGACGCCCAAGTCACGTCGATTTATTTTTAGGGACTGGTCTGAGTGGTCTGGATCAGATTCATTTTTTTGGTTAAATCCTCCCCTCATTCAGTGAAACATAAACCGTACACACCAATCTGGTAAACTGTTGAAACTTCCTAGGCCTATTGATTTAGTTATTTGAATCTCATACAAGGTTTGGTTTTCACCCTTGTTGCTAATTAGTAGTTATTTCTTCTTCCTAAGTTCAGTTCTTGTTTCACATTAAAATCGTAGTTCTTTCGTCCCTACACAATGTTTGTTTTCACATATTTTCAAATTTGCGGTTCCTCATTTGTGCTAATTTTTTGATGATATGTTTTGAAGCCTACTAGGGGCTACTTTTATGGTTTTTTGGTATAAAAAACATTGTGCAACGATAGGTTGAGAGAAATGGGGACTGAAAATATAAGTTGCATACAATAGTATGGGTTGGAGAGGAAAAGAGAGTTAGAAGAACACATCCAGGCACCTAGGTGACTAAGACCTTAGCATGCCCGTCACTGCAGCTGTAAAATTGTTTCACATTGTAACGAAACGTAATTCAGGAACAATTGTTGGAGATTATTGGAAGGTTGTCGGCGGCTAGAAGAAATCACTATGCCAATTCCCAGAGAGCCAATTCCCTAATGTTGTGTTTGGTTGGCATGAATGAAATGAGATGGAATGGAATGAAATTTGAACTATAAAATAGGTAAAAGTTTAAACTTTTCATTCCTTCCTCCATTCCATTCATAACCACCTACACTAGAGTATAAACCCATCATTTTGAGAAGGAATGCCTCATTCTTCGGTAAGCTTCCTAGTGACTTGCTATATAATTAAGGCCCAAGGATTGTCACAATATTCTGGACTTGCTATATTTTTATTGCTGTTTGCAGAGGCGTGGTTGGTGGGTCTACGTGAATTTGTTTTAACGATTTCATATTTAACTTATAAAATATCCTAGCTTTTAAACTAAATTACAGTTTTGCCATTAAATAATTGGATGGCTAAGATTGGTTCTCTCCAATTCTCTATATGATATGGGTCTCCGGTCTCCCTAAATTGGAACTCTAGATATATATTTCTGATCCAGATATATAAAGATTTTTGAAGAAAATTTTCGGTGATACCTTATTTGGAAATTTTCCAAAAATATTTGAGACCTTTTTTCAAGAAGATGCTTTTGTAGCATTGTAGTTTAAGGAACAATTTTTTACCTGTTTTTCGAGTAAAAGCAAAAAAATAGGAGATATTCGTGACTTTTTTTATGTCAGGTAATATTCATGACTCGTTTGACAATATATATAGGTTACAAGCTATACATTGATATGCACATCAAAATAGGGTTGAGATATAATACCTGGGGTTGAAGAAGAGAATTGGCAGCTGTTGTGAGAAAATTCCGCAACAACACCCCGAGAGAATATCGCTGGAATAACCGAATTTGTCCTTAGATATCGGACGTTGAAGCAGGTTCGCACGTCCGGAGCTGAAGGCAGCTTCAGCTCCAGCTCCAACTGCCGAAGTGGGTGGAGATTTGTGGTGTTTTTGGGACTGAATTAGCAAGGTCACCGGACAACAATGGCAAAACTCCGGCCAAATATGTCCAGAATATGATCACCGAGGGTACACGTGCCTTACGCGTAGAGAAATGAATTTCCAAACCCCCTTGCCAACTGCCTACATATCCTATTTATAGGAATCAAGCCCCGATGTAGTTCTTTAGGTTATGGACTCATTTTCTTGATCAATAAGCCACGAAATTGATTGATTTTCCCTCTTAAATATACCTTATCCTTGAATCAGCTAGCTGCCTAGTAGAGTCCTACTCCAAGTATATCACCCAAAGCCCATAAATCCATAAATAATCCATATTTATCCATGTATATACATATATATTATGTATATAATGTTGTTATCACGTTTATAGTGATAGAATCCAGCTAGAAGTCCATTTTATGAAGATATTTACGTGCTCCTAAAGTTTAGGAACAAGAGTCCTTGTCCAACTTCACTTCTGTTAGACAGAGGTGGAGCCTGTAAGCACACCTGCACCTATACAGCTTCCCTCTAAACCGAACCTCCACCTCCAGAGCTACCCTTTAAATGTACACCTCCACAACGGAATCTCCAGAGCTACCTCCATATTCGTATCTCTCTAGAGCTTCCCTCAAACTTTCCACCTCCAGAGCTTCCCTCAAACTTTCCACCTCCAGAGCTTCCCTCAAACTTTCCACCTCCACAACGGAACCTCTACAGCTAAACCTCAAATATTATTCAAATCACTCCAATTGGGCCCCCAAATATCCATGGGCCTGAAATTAAACCCATTACAAATTTTGGGCACAACAACTACCCCCGGTTCCTTGATGTCATGAAATTCGAAAGGAACCAATACAAGAAGAGGCTCAATCCTTCCTTACCTTCTCAGACAGATACATAGCTTCAACACTGTACTTCCAAGCTTACATGAGCTAACTCGGCATAAGAAACAGGAAACACAATGCTTCTGCATATGTACCTCAATCTGAATCATTAAATGAGACCCATCCGTATACCATAGATCACGTACTAGCTTCCAACATTTTTCCTTGAAAACCATAACCTGACTCCTTAAGATGCTCCTTTCTCCTACTAAGACAACCTTCGTGTAAGAATTCCTCATGGGCCATGCCATGGAGCTTCCGTATAGAGCTCCTGTTGTTGCAAAGATACCTTAAACTTCCAAACCTGAGCTATGATAATAACTAGAAACAGTGATTAGTAGTTGGAGCTAAACAGCTCACCTATATAATGCATACAGCTCATACACATAGAAAACATTCATGCAAGTATGAATATGCAAATGATTTTTTATATAAATCCGTTGCTGCCTCTACAATCAAGCAGAACTTTGGCGAACACACTCTTCAAGACATAATGCCACAATTTTCAGAAATTTCCATGAACATATCACAATAGACCTCCAAAGATGTTGTTAAGTAGGTTGAGGACTTCCCTATAATGCCCATAAATCGTGGGACTTTCCAGACCTTTCCCATAAACCTTGGGATCCTCCGAGCGTTGTAAGTTATTTCAAATATGTACCATAAGAGGGACCAAATGAAAGCTGTGGAGACCTCCTCAATTGCTGCTATGCCTTTCCAAGTGGTTACATTATGGGGCATATAGCGTGCCTAGGTACCTACCTGATAGCTTCAGCTAGCAACTTTGAAAACACCTTTTGAAAACCATGCATAATTTAATAAATGTATATGGAATGATGACCTTTTCTTTAAAAATCCATGCAAACTTGCTTCCTTGAAATCATGAGATATGCACATTTAGATAATGATCCATTTGAAAAAATGATGTTCGAATGATGTTTCTAGCTTAACGCTATGAAAAAATTCCTTATATGCACATAAAACATGTATGTCAATGAATATGTAAAAGCATGATAATAGAACTTATCTGTTCTTGTAGTTCCGCTTTAGATCAGGTTCGGCCGCCGAACCTACTTGGTAGAAGCTCCCTCTCTGCAAGCTCACGATGAGAACCTCTTTTCCAATCTGCCAGCTCTTTGACGAAAATATGATGTACCCCCCGAGCCATTGGATTTCCCTTCAACATGATATGTAAAACCTTCTCCAACTTGAATCTTAAACTTGTTGAGAAGTTTAGAAGTTGTTGGCCCTTATAGAGATTCCAGCAAGGACACCCCTGAGAGGCCACCTCCTCGAATGAGCAAAGAGGGCCTTAACGTTATCAGCTGAGCTGGGAGATGGTGCCAGTCTATTAACCTGAGATAAGCTCATGAGATATGGATTCATTCCAGAATTTCCAGCTGCATCAGTTGCAACCATTAAAGGAGATGTAGTTGAGTCCTCCATAAGTTTTAGCCGTTATTGAGTCCTCCGTTGTTTTTATTCCAACCGCCTTATGTGGGCATAAACCTTGTAACTCAACTAGAGGTTCCCATCTTCAATCCAAGAGATAAGACATACCAATCCGTGTTTATTGTATTTTGAAGTATTCCTGCACATTATTCCTATCGGTTGCCAGACCCTTTCTACTTAATGTTTAGGATCATGATTCCCATTCAAACCTACTTCTGCTCCGTATTTCCATAAACCCAACACTTTGAGGTTCCCCGTAGTTTGAACCTCATAAGAAAGTTATGTCTTTCTATCCAGCCGAAGCTCATATCCGATTTTATAAATCCAAACATTCGTACATCCGCACAAACAACAGCCTTCACCCAACATGTGTTCCAGCTTTCCTATAACCCTTCCTTATGAGCCATCGAATTTCCTTTCCATACAATATGCAAAACCTTCTTCAGCTTGAATTCCAAATATATTAGCCAGATGTGAAGCGGCTGGTCAAAAAACCTGCAGCTGCACCTGAACCTGAACCTCAATAAACCATAAGCGGTTGTAGCTAAAACACACTTCCAAAACTTGGCCTTTTAAAATTTATGTAGTCATAACTCATATCGAAGCTCCACATGCCTTTAAACATCATTCCATTGACGTAAGGATTTCCCACAAAAAACATATCTTCAATGACAAAAGAGCTTCCCTTCCCGACCGAGGGTTTGATGAGCTCATAGTACAATGCGAATTTCAATCCCTATTCCGATCCATATTCCAATCCATTACCATTCCACTGCCATTCCATGTGCCAATCCATATCCAACTTCCAATCTAGTCCAGCTTCCATTCCATTCCAGCTTCCAATCCAATCCAGCTTCCATTTCATCCCATTCCAGCTTCCATTCCATATGCAAAGAGACTCCGCGAGCCTGGCTCCATCAAGGCACCTCGCGAGCCAGACTCCATTAAGGCACCTCGCGATCCTATAAGCATAGGAACTTCGCGAGCCAGTCTCCATAAGAGGTTCCTAAATACTCCCACTATCTTAAAGACCAAGTCCATACTCCCCACGGAGGTCCGTACTTAAAAGGTTCATACTTAAGAAGATCTATCTAGCAAGTCCATACTCCCACTACCCTCCTAGTTATTTGACATATGACTAACGATAATGAAGAGCTAGATTCAACCATTCAGGCATACAATATTCACATATGTAGCATATAAACAAGGAGCACGTAAGCACATAAACATATAATCCACATAAATCATGTAAACATATAATCCACATTGGTCATGCAAATAAAATGACACATTTTAGTGACAAATCAAAACCTAAACCTAAGCGTGATAGTCGTACCTAATAAGCCTTTTTACTTCTCCCGAGCCTAAAGAGGTCTACCGAATCCCTACCCAAAGGTATCTACTGGGGAGGTTTCTCCAAAATTCCAATATCCAAATCCATCCAAGCCACGCTTGAATATCGTGAGCTAGCAACTATAGTGAAGCTCCACAAGACTGTGAACCCTAAGATATTTCAGCATGTCATGAGCCTAACCCTCCAATGAAATCCATAGTCCAGATCCATGCCCCTCCATGAAACCCATTGTTGTTTGTAGATGAATACCAATGGAGTTACAACTCACAGGTGAGTGCGAATGAACCTGGAACTCGCACCTTCAACAATTGCAGCAGCTGGAGAAAATAATGAACCTATAGCCAGCATGTGAAGCCAATGAAGCTGAACCCGTAGGTGAACACCAATACAGCTACGACTAGCAGCTGAATTAATTCAACTTGTAACCAGCAGGTGAATACCAAATAAGCTACCTGCAACCAGCAGGTGAATAGCAAAGAAGCTACCTACCACCAGCAGGCAAAATTCGAAGAAGCTGCCCCAGCAGCTAAAACCAACCAACCTGCAACCAGCAGGTTATTACCAAGGAAGCTGCTCCTGCAGCTGAAACCAATCAACCTGCAACCAGCAGGTTAATACCAAGGAAGTTGCTCCTGCAACTGAAATCCATCAACCTGCAACCAGCAGGTGAAATCCGAGGAAGTTGCTCCTCACAGATGAGTGTAAATGAACCTGCAACAGCTGCAATAGCTGGTGAAAAGGATGAACCTTCAACCCGCGGATGAATATCAATGAACCTGACTATTTTGCGTCAAAATCCCATTTGCTTGAAAATTTAGCTTTTTCAAGATGTCATCATGTGCAGTATATCATCCGCTACCCCCCGGTTCCTTGTAGCCATTTTATGCAAGAGGAACCTTATATAATCCGCAGCCAGGTTCGACCATCCATCCCCATGAATCTATAAGCTTACGTGAGCGTACTCATTGTAAGAAACAAGAGGTGTCATAGAAGAAGCAGTCACGACTTGTAATACCCCTTCCATGAAAGACCATGTTACTCCTCCTCAATGATGACTCCATAATTCCAGCTGTAGAACCTTTTCGCAGCTCATGCTTGATGCACGTATACCCACACATATCCGTTCCATGACTCCCCTGATGTCAGAAATTATATAAATCCAAACTCCATAGGTTCAGTTGTTTGAACCTTCTGTTACTGATTTCAGGTACGCATACTTTTGAAATCTTGCTCCAACAGATACCGATAGCCGTAGCTCCAATAGGTGCCGATATAAATGTAGCTCCTCCAACAGGTGCTGATATAGCCATAGCTCCAACAGACTTTGCAACTCGTACGCGTAGCTGCACCTCTCCTTATTGATTGGAGGTTTTTAACCTTTTTTTTTTACAGAGATCCTTCTTTGTTAGACCTTCACTTGGTAGCTTCCGCCACTACCTCCAAGTATATTTGTTACCAGGTATTTCAGCATTTCCTCCATCCTTTTAATAAGAAAGCTGCCAATGATAGTGCCTTGGGGGGACTTACCTCTTGATAGATAACAGCCTCCTTGTAAGGTTCACCTTCGAAACTGATATGAATATTTCGCTCATGTGCCACCCAGGTTGCCTTTCGATCCTTCAGATTTCATTAAGAATACTGACATCTACCAATTTTGAGATGGTGTCTTCAGTCGCACCTGATTTCCTTCCATTGCCTCAACATACAAAGGTCCAAATCCTCTTCAACCTTTCCATTATCTCAACATACAAAGGTCCAAATCATCTCCAACCAAGATTCCATTGTCAGCTCTGTTGTTTTCCTAGTCTTTCATAATTTCTGGTGAATTTTCCCTTGAGAGGTTCCTGCTTACATGCCTTTAACATAGGTTTCCATTCTGCATTCGCCGATTTGTAGGTAGCTCCATATGTGAACCTCGCGCCAGTTCCCTTAATAATTAAGAGGTCATGTGTACCTCCTTATTTGTCCAATAGCATCTTTTCCAGAATCTAATTGAGATTATTATAATCTACTCCTTCTGCAATTCCTTCCATAAGGTATTCCCAAATTCCAGCTTCCAATGTTCGAGAAGCTCATAGGAGGAGAACCTCTTTGTGAAACACCTTCCAACTTATCATGCCTTGTCATGCCAACAGGGCTTACAGTATGTGAACCTCCTCGAGATTCTTCATCATAAAGAATGCCATGGTTACATTGTTTGAAGCTTTCACGAGCTGAGATGGTTCCTTTCCAGGAGCTTCCTCTTTTAGTCTTCTTGTTGGTTCCTATATCAGTTGATCACCTTAGAGGCTTCATATTCCTTTTCTGTTGAATTTTTCAGAATAGGTCACTCGCCTCTTCAAATTATGAGAGGTACCAATTTGCCTTCAGCTTCCCTAATGCCTTTTTTGCTGGAGCTTCAGCGTCACCTAGCTAGTCCATACCTTGACACCTTTTGCTTGATGCATTTCACTAGATATTCTGATCTTCGACCTTCCACTATTAGTGAAGCTTCTGTTATGAACATCCCTACCAATTGCTTTCACCTACTTCTACAGGTGATGCCACATGACCAACCAAGAACTCCGTGAGGTTCCTTTGTACTTTTTTTTTAATTCTTAATCATAACTTCCACATGGTATACCTTGTCTTCATTATCCTTCATTAGAGCAGCCATCTGCATCAATGCCATGGGTGGTACTACCCCCCGAAAAACTGGAACCTTCATCGTGAGGTTCCTCCATTAAGGCTACCTGATAACATGTTTTCTTCGTTATTCTATATTAAGATTCCTGTAGTGAATTTTGTCATGGCATAAGGTGGATCCTTTAGAGAACCTCAACCAACTGTAGTAGCTTGTTGTAGTGGAAGCTCCAGGTTCAACTATCGAACCTCAAGTTGTGTGTTAAAACCGCCATGATTGACCCAGATTACTTTCTTTGCTCTTCTATCTTCCAGTAATCTTCATATTTATCCAATACCTCCTTATAAGAATCAAGTCCCAACTTTGAGGTCCTTGCATAACTCTACCATTGTCAGGTGAAGGTGGAGCCAGTTGTACCTGCTCCTTCACAGATGTATCTACACCTCTTCAGCTGCACCTTTCCTATCTCCAGGTACTGCTACATCCACATACCCAACAGATTGAATAAACAGCTTCAACTGCATCCCTGGATCATTGGTACCTCCTTGGTCAAGAGGTTCGCATCTAGCTCCACCTTCCTTTCCATGCAGGTTCATCTCCAATCGGCGTGTTCCTGGATTATTGGAGCAGGGGAAATGGGAGCAGCTATCTCTTTCATGGGAACCTCCACCTGATTCTCCTTATCATATGCCAAGATGAAGTATTTGGGGGTACCTTACGGAAACCTTCTTCCATAGGTGTAACCTCGAGATTGAGGTCTCTCCTATCTTTGCCATTAGAAACTCTCGACCAAACCTCTCTAGATGGTCGCACCTCCATTAGTAGGTTGATGTTCAGCTTCACCTATCTAGTTAAACATATCAGCACCCCTGATTGGGGGAAGCTCTCATCACGGGACCTCGTTTCTTGGTATTTCCGATCGAAAATTAACATCAGAAAACTTCATTTTCCGGCCATTCTTTTCAGGTCTCTTTCATCAAGCCAAAAATATGTGCATCTCTGAGCCATATATCATCCTTTATGTCTTTTCTCAAACAAGCCATGATTTCTCCTCCGTTTCTCCAATTTTTCGGATTTTTTTTACAGTAATGATTCTCCTGCCCTTATTTGGAATTTAATCCGTCAAATCCTTGCTTGAGATTTCATTTTCGGGCACATTTTCAAGATTACCTCGATCGTTCTTCAAGGTACGATCATCACCGAAGCTTTTAGACATTGTTCTCAACAAAAGGTTGGAGATTCCACTCCTTCTAGCGCCAAAAATGTTGTGAGAAAATTCCGCAACAACACCCCGAGAGAATATCGCTGGAATAACCAAATTTATCCTTGGATATCGGACGTTGAAGCAGGTTCGCACGTCCACAGCTTCAGCTAGCAGCTTCAGCTCCAGCTCCAACTACCGAAGTGGGTGGAGATTTGTGGTGTTTTTGGGACTGAATTAGCAAGGTCACCAGACAACAATGGCAAAACTCCGGCCAAATATGTCCAGAATATGATCACCGAGGGTACACGTGCCTTACGCGTAGAGAAATGAATTTCCAAACCCCCTTGCCAACTGCCTACATATCCTATTTATAGGAATCAAGCCCCGATGTAGTTCTTTAGGTTATGGACTCATTTTCTTGATCAATAAGCCACGAAATTGATTGATTTTCCCTCTTAAATATACCTTATCCTTGAATCAGCTAGCTGCCTAGTAGAGTCCTACTCCAAGTATATCACCCAAAGCCCATAAATCCATAAATAATCCATATTTATCCATATATATACATATATATTATGTATATAATGTTGTTATCACGTTTATAGTGATAGAATCCAGCTAGAAGTCCATTTTATGAAGATATTTACGTGCTCCTAAAGTTTAGGAACAAGAGTCCTTGTCCAACTTCACTTCTGTTAGACAGAGGTGGAGCCTGTAAGCACACCTGCACCTATACAGCTTCCCTCTAAACCGAACCTCCACCTCCAGAGCTACCCTTTAAATGTACACCTCCACAACGGAATCTCCAGAGCTACCTCCATATTCGTATCTCTCTAGAGCTTCCCTCAAACTTTCCACCTCCAGAGCTTCCCACAAACTTTTCACCTCCAGAGCTTCCCTCAAACTTTCCACCTCCACAACGGAACCTCTACAGCTAAACCTCAAATATTTTTCAAACCACTCCAATTGGGCCCCCAAATATCCATGGGCCTGAAATTAAACCCATTACAAATTTTGGGCACAACAGCAGCAATTAAGAATAACCATATAGTCGGTAAAAAGGAGATGAAAAAAACAGTAAAAAGACAGGTGATGAGAGTAGGTTTGTGGTCCGAACTTTGTTCAGATTTATTAGGAGACATCATGGGCAGAGTCTGCCATATAGTCGGTAAAAAGGTGATGAAATTAATCGGTAAAAAGACAGAAGTGATGAGAGCAGTTTCATGGTCCGAACTTTGTTCAGATTTATTAGGAGACATCATGGGCAGACTCTGTCTTACTGATCAGGCTCATTTTCATGCAGTTTGCAAGTCCTGGCGCCATGTCTTACTGATCAATCTCATCTAGTTTTCAAGCCCAGGGGCCTTGAAAGCGCATCACTTTTCTCATGGTTCGTGCGTGTTGTTCGTAAATTTCGACAACCCAATAGTATGGAATTCCGTCTCTATGAACCATGCCATTCAATTCACAACCCGATTTCAGTTCACACTATTTCCTTGTGTGAATTGGGTATTCCGAATCTTTCTTGTAAAACCTATATGTGGATCGTTTGCAAATATAACTGGTTATTTATCTCCTTTATTACCAGAGATCAAGGTCGTCGTGCTCAAATATACTTTATTTTATTTTCTCCTTTAACCAAAACACTCAAACAACTTCCTCCCTGCTTAGATTCTTCGTTTTGGTATTTTGAACAATTATTTTCTTCGGACCCTGAATCTGTGGATTGTGTCTTCTTACTCCTTGATACAAGGTCTAATATTGAAGGCAAATTCATTTTTTCAACATATCGCAAAGATAATAAAGAATGGACTCATAGACAATTTGCGATGGTTCATAATTTTGAGCGTGCTAGGTGCATGACTATGGATACTGGGGGAATTTTTTACTTTGTTTCTCCCTGTGGACAAGTGGCATCTTATAACGCTAGTATAAAGGATGATATTAATTACGAGAGTTTATCGAAAGATGATGATTTAGCTTAAAAATATCCCCTTTGGCCTGCATTCGATTTGTTTATAGTAAACGGAGAGCTCATGTATACATTTTGTGATGATGGAATTTCATGTACAAAAAGGTTTGATCGGTCAAACAAGGTTTGGATTCGAGTGAGCAGCTTGCAAGATTCAGCAAATATTGATGACGAGAAACCACATTCAGCTGCAAACATGATAGAGTTTTCTGAATACGGATGCCTAATTTGCTCCCCGAGGAGTTTACATTTGGAACTACTAGTGCCTTGCTTATCGCCTCGATTTATTTTTGGTTCAAAGTACGGGTTCAGTTGGATAAAACCTCCTCTCATTCAGTGAAACAAAAACCAGACCAATCAGGTAACTATTAAACCTTCCTAGGTATAATACCACATGGTTTGGTTTTCGTACTTGTTGCTGATTAGCTAATTTTTCTTCGCTTAATTTACTTATTGAGTTATTGTTTCACTCTAAACTCTGTAATCGTAGCACTCCCATTGCTGCAGAATGTTTAATTTCGTAAGTTTTTCCAGTGTGTAGATCCACTTGGTACTGAATTCTGAGGATCTGTTTTAAAGCCTACTTAATTATCAGCCATGATATGCCTTCAAGCTAATTTTAATAGCCAAGATATGCCTATAGTCTAATGCCATGTTCTGCAATGGCCTCTACTATTTTACCTCAGTCATATACAATAACTTTCATAGCCAAGTTATTGTATAAGACTGAGGTAAAATCTCATATCATCGATAGAATATAATTCCTCTCACTTTCATAGACAATGTATAGCAATATGAAAAACCATCAACACCCCATCACTAACCTAAACATAAGATTAAAAAACAGAGCTCACTCCGTAAAAAAGTAAATGTTCCCCCAAACATTTACGAATCCAATCAAATACCAACCTTTTATTATGAATGCCAACATGCAGCACAAATGCATCGAATGACCCAAATACAGTAGATGAAAAAACATCTTCACAACCTTTGAAAAGTAACTCAAAGCCTCTCATTGCCTTCCTTTTCACAGCATTTCCAAAGCCTAAAAGTAAGCATTACTTGCACACCCATCAAAAGTTAGGATTACAAGAATCATTTTGTAGGTTTATAACACCTTTGTAAAGTGACTGGAGAAAACATATTGAGCAGAGAACCAAACTAAAGAATAACTAGCTTTTTTAAGTCCTATATTGGGAAACCACATTTTTTCCATGGCTGGCAACAGGCTTTGCCTTCCATTTTTGGTCTCTTTATTTTTGTACGGGAATAACTCGCTTTGGCTCTATGAGTCGAATTGGTGTCAAACTTGAAGCAGGATTGTAAGTGAATAAATTAGTTTTATCTGCACTGAGTTCCTGCATTCGATCATAACAACGAAAAACATCATCCTGTTGCATCAAAACGCAATCAGGAGAGGTCCAAAACATAATCAAAAAACTAGTACTAGAACTTAAAATAGAGTAATCAATAAGTTTATAATGATCAAAACTCACAATATTGAAAATCCCATGAGCAAAAGTATTGATATTCGTTTGGGTTATTAACACATAAGCCCTTCAAGTTTGGTCGAAAATACACATAAACCCTTAAAGTACAAAAACGTACCTCCTTACCCCTACAGTATGCCCGATGTAGAATTCGACCCTTTTTCCGTTCAAATCCATATATTATCAAATCGGCTGAAGGTAATTTCGTCATTTCAGTTGCTTTGTAACGCTACATAACAATAGTATGAACTTGTTGGCCCTTAAAGTATGGATGTTGGTACACTTTGGCCATTAAAGTATGGATGTTTATACACATTTACACATTCAATAAAAAATAATATTTTAATATTTCTATTAACTGTGCTTGTCTTTTTCGGACCTTTAATTAACATAGTTTTGCAATATATTTTTTCGAGGTTTTTGGCTTGCACCAAAGTAGAACGTTCAAATTTTAATATAAATATAAAAAAATGAAAAAGAATTATGTAAAAGATTTTTTTAGGCCCGTGAAAATGCCTATGGAAATTATATTTTTTTGTCATTTACGGACCTAAAAATAGCATGGTTTTGTCATTTCCATTTAAATAATAATTATTAATTCATCACTGAATTAAAGATAATTTAATGAGTTTCGCGTGGATTGGAAAATCATCCAAATTTAATTTCTAGATCTAAACATAGAGGCCAAATAATAAATATGAATTTTTTTTATATTAGTAAAAAATAAATAAAATTCAATTCTAATGCAATTTTTTTTAATTATATTCTAATTCAATCTAAATGCCTATGGAAATTATATTTTTTTGTCATTTACGGACCTAAAAATAACATGGTTTTGTATTTTATTTTTTGAAGTTTTGACTTTTACCAAAGTTGGATATCTGAATTTTAATACGGAACAAAAAAATGAAATAAAATGATATGTACAAATATAAATTTTAGACCGTGAAAACAAGCGAAATTGCATTTTTTTTGCCCTTTTTCATAACCGAGCAATATTAACAAATTGGCCCTTGAAGTATGCACATTTGTATAGACAAACACATGAAGTATGCATATTTGTACAGATTAACACATAGATTTCGATATTACCCTTATATCGGACAATCGATATGCAACTTTTATCTCCGATCATCAGAAAAAGGGTTGATACGTACAAAAGACATACTTCAAGGGTAAGGAGGTATGTTTTGTACTTTAAGGGTTTATGTGTATTTTCGACCAAACTTTAAGGGCCGATGTGTTAATAACCCTATTGGTTTCTAGACCCTGCCTTGTGAGTTTCTGGTCAAATGCCAACAATGTGGCTGCTGCAGCTGTGGCTGCTGCAGCTATGGCAGATATTTTTGATTCATTAAATTTACATCTGCACAATATAAAACATGTACAATACATGTACAAATATGTCTTACTAAAAATGAACCTAAACATTATGAATTTTAATTACCTTTGATTATTGCATATATCAGATGGATTGGCACCACACTTCTTGGTTGATTATTGTTCCGGAATTTACAAATGAAGTAATGAAGATAGTGAAAAGGAGTGATTAAATTCATTTTCCATTCCAATGTATTCAATACCAAAAGCTCCATCCTTTGTATCATTTTGCTCTCAAAATTATAATCTTCCATGGGAAAATCTGCAAGTAAAGGAACCTTACATTCCTCCATCTTTGCCGCTATAGCTAAACAAGCCACTGATAATAGTCTAACAGCCCATTATTTCTCATTCTACAAAATACAGAAAAGATAATCAAATACTTTTATAAGCAATCGTTTCCCAATTTATTATAAATAATCTAAATCACATGGGATCCTGGTATGATAAAACTCCATAAATCACTAATTTCACCGAATTAGATATAAATGTTTATGTCACTTACATCTATCATTCTCTGTGAAAGAAATTTATCAAAGTAAGTCACTGATAGATAAGCTGTATGAAGTTGAAACCTCATTACTGTTACGGCCTGTTACACAACAATGCAATATGATTAGTCATTCGCAAAACAGTCATTTGGATGAAGCCTTGTGCACCGGATACGACGTTTATAATTTTTTTAAAAAAACGATTCGACGTGAGAAAACTAACCTTGAAGATCCATTTGATCGAATCCAATCGAGCATTCACAATCCAGTCTCCACTACTAATCAACAAAGAGGATTGGCTAGTGAGTTCTCGACGTAACAATACTTGAATATATTCATCATCATCTTCATCACATAGGTATTCAAACATATACATATCTTTCTCTTCTTCACCTTCTTTTTCATCATCTGAACTGCTGGCTTGATCAAGAGTAGAAACAAAAGAATCTGAATCCGCCATTCAAATGGGCTGATTAATTGTTTCTTGTTTCAATCTCTCTCCCTCTCCCTCTCTCCCTATCTATAACGACTTAGAAAATTGCGTATTTAAAATTTATTATTTAATATTAAATTTAAATTATATGATGTGATTATTTGTGAGAAGGTCAATATATGTGAAATTGTGTTCAAGTGTGTATATGATGATTTGTGTGTGCTATGTAAGTCTGTGTATCTTTATTTATATTTTTGAGGATTTAAATGTATTTAAATCATGCATTATTAATCTTCTGGGATTTTTATAAAATCATTGGAGCCGTTTAAAATCATGAAATCTTTTGCATTATCATCTTTGTGATATTTTTAAGTTTTAAAAAATTACGGGGAGAATTATTTTGGGCGTCAAGTATTTTAAAATGATTTTAAGAGTTTTATTATATTTAAATGATCAAAACTTGTAAAATTCATAATTAATTCATTTTTGATCATAAAAATATTTCGAAAATATTTGGGTGTTCGTAATTTTGTATTCTATGTTTTAAAAATTTTAGATTTAATATTTCCCCTATTTTCATTTTGTAACGATTTTAGGGGGGGTTTTAAATTGATTTTTAATTAGTTTTTAGTGTGAAATTACAAAATTGCCCCTGGATATTTTCTTAAGAGAGGCCAGCCGCCTCTCTCATTTCACAGACAATCTCGATTTGTCTCTCTCCCTCGGAGAGAGAATCTCTCTCAAAATCTCTCCCACTCTCTCTATCTAACGATCTCTCCCGATGTCCTCTCTCCCTCTCCCTTCGATCTTTCCTCCCCTCTGTTCGTTCCTGTGTGTGTATCAGTGTATGTATTCTGTTGTTGGGTGTTGCGTGTGGTGGCTGTGTGTGTTACGAGCGTATGAAATCAGTGGTTGTGTGTGTGTATATATGTGTAGGGCTGAACGTGTGTGTGGGTTGAAGACTTGAAGGAGTGTGTGTGTGTATATATGTACAGCAGTGTGTGTCTTGCGTGTGTGTATATTTGAAGAATCGTGTGGGTTGGTTCGATGATTGAGCTGAGTTTTGTCGAATTCTTGAGTTCTGCTGGTGAGTAATTCAATTTCTATGGCTGCTGATTCGAATCAAACCTATAGATTCTGCTATGGCTGCGTGTTTCCTGTTGTTCTGATGGTTTAAAAGTCGAATATTGAGAGTTGAAATCTTTGATGGGTTCGTTTCTTGCCTTGCTTGGATTCGGGATTATTTTGATGAAATTATTCGGTCAATATTAATTGTAGTTCGATTAAATTGGTAGAGTCTGGTGACTGGAAACCCGACATTACTTGTATCAATTATTTGATATTCTTCGTTTCATGTTTTAATTCCGAAAAATTCTATCCGGTTGTAATTTGAGAATTGTTCGATTGGGAGTAGTTATAATTTAAATTGTTTACTACTTGGATTGTCGTAACTATAGTTCGAGTCGATAATTGTGATTGAATGTTGCCTTAAGTGGTTGTTTGAGTTACTTGAGTCGGTTGTTTTCCTACGGGCTAGTCCACTTTATAAAGGAGGTGCTGTCCGATTTCCGTAAAAATTATCTCGTAAATTCTTATAGTAATTTAATAAGAATTATTTGCAAATCAATTTGAGATATGTGTTTATGTGGTTGGTCTAGTTGTACTAAATTATTTTATGCGTAAAGCCAATATGTGCTATATGTGTTATGTTATAAAGCGTTATAGGACGCGTATGGGTAGAATAGAGCAATCAGTAAGGTTTGGTTTGGTGATGTACTAAAGTAGTACTTTACCTTGATATAGGTACGAGTAGGAGGCCCGACCAAGAACAGTACACGAGTAAATGGAATTTCGAGCAGGAAGATAGTTATCGAAGCCGACGACTGTATTGTCATGAATTGGCGAATTAGGAAGGAAAGATGGAAGCAGGGCCGAGTAAGGGGTCAACGTGAAGAGAAGTAGAGATTGATATGAAGTTGAGTCACAGATCGATGTTGTAGGATCGAGAACTTCGTGTATCGAGGCAAGTGCTTTGCTCTTCACTTATCTTTCAAGTGATGCAGTTCAATTTCTTGTTGTAGTATATAATGAGAATAAAGTATATTTAGAAAATGTAATGTTTCTTCAATTAGCGGGAAAATGCTTATTTTCCCCACCCTCAGTTCAACTATGGAATTTTAATAAACCTCACCAAGAACTTTCCTACACCATGCCATTTCTTTATTTCCTTCGATTATGTTAAGAAATTTGTTGAATAGAGAAGAATCCAGATTTCAAAATCCTTATAAATATCTGTTAATAAAATTCTCGATTTTAGTATATTTAACCCAAGTGACCTTAACTTATTTCTTCAATTAAATCGAACATTGTTTCATTAGTACTTGATCATACAACCCTACCCCTGTAGATAAATCATGTTGTGTTGATTTACTTTCCCTTTTGATATCAAGTCAATTCATTAATGCTGAATCATATTCCTTTGATCGTATTCACTTGATTCTATGTATGTTGAACCTGAATTATTACTTCTCGTTTAAAAAAAATGGAATTTCTCCTTGACTAATCTGCTGTGGTTATAATTTGAAGTATTCGTATCGATTTTGTTGATATTTTTTTTTGAGTTGACGTTTTTTTATAATTTCCCCTATGTGGTATCGAACTTGTCGATACCAAACGATGATGTCGTTTCTTATTAATTCATAATCATAAGTTGTTATTCTGGACGCGAGTTCCAGTCGTTAGAAATCAAGGGTGGTCGATTGTCCCGACACCTGACCTGAGTATTAAAGATAGAATTGGAAATTTTTATTAAATGAAAATGTTTTCATGACTGAGGACGCCAGTCAGAGTATGAGTATGATATTTTAGGCCAAAAGAGGCCTTGGATCCAGTTGAGTATTTGGATATACCAAGAGAGTATATCCGGAGTTTTAGTGTGACTGATCATCCACTTTAACTCTTTGCGTCCAAGTGAAAAATCCAATTCTAATCTATAAATTGAGTATCTAGTTGGACTTTGATTCTTATTGCTTGACCAGGAATTTCCCAAGTATTCTTATCGAATGGTTATCATTTTACCTTGAGTTTCGAGTATCAGTATGGAATAGTTAAAGCCTGGTTTCGTTGAAGTTTATAATGCTTATTTTGGTTGAACAAAACTCTTATCCGTTCTAGTTCCTATTGCCCCTCATTTCTGGCAAAGTATTAGCCCTCGTGGCAATTCAAAAGTAATATCACATATTCTTTCACAGTATGAGTTGAAATTTCCTTGTTATCAATATTGTTTCGATATTGAAATTGTGATCACCTTATGCACTTGCTGAGCATTGTTGGCTCACTCTTGCTTTTGTTTGTTTTCCTCAGTTAATAGTGGAGTTAAGTAAATATAGTAGTGGACAATGAGTATTGATCTCCGGGCAGCGAGAAGAGGCAGTCGAGTTATAGATTTCGCCGGACAGTGGATTGCGAATTGTCAAGGTTGGAGATATAGTTAGATAGTGATTTCACTTATTCACGAATGTATATTTTTTTATTATTCTGAAATTGAGTTGTAGTAATGTAATTCGATAGGTTGTTTCACACCATAACCTGTAAGAGATCTTGGTTTAAGGGGTTTTATTATTAATGTTGCTTATTTTCAGAGATGTATAATATTGTTTATTGGTTAGTGGCCCCATATCTGTACCCCAGATTTTGGGATGCTACACTATCTCTCTCTCTCCCTACATTCTACAAGGAAAGGAAATCTAGGAAAAGTGAAATATATATAGGACCGATATTAAAGGCACCAAAATAAGTGGAGACATATTTTGATATCATTTCTTGATTCTCTTCTTAATTTTTTACTACCATCATCTTTAATTTATTTTGTTTAATAATAAAATTTAGTATCATGCATGTATAATTGTATATATTTACAAATCGTATGGCGCCACTTTAGATGAAATCAAATTTTGATATCCTAAGATATATATGTTACATATTTAAAAAATGGCTTATTGACCTTTTGGCCCCTCAACTTTGCAGACTTATACCCATAAAGCCCTAATATTTAAACTCGTTCCTTTTTGCCCGCCGAACTTCAGAATTGTACCTTTTTGCCACTTTACCGCGTCAGACTCTGTATCGGCTTTAAAACGGTACAAATTAGAGGGGTATAATAGACATTTCATAATCCCACAAATTTGATCTTTATGGTTGAATTTGTACGTTTTAATACAAAAAAAAAAATCTTTTCTTCTAATAATTTCACCCACCCCAGTTTCTTTGCCCCCGTTTTATGGTTTGACCGAAAGTCTTTAACTTGATACAACGATCGAGCATGAGAAAGGATATGTCACGTGCATAGCACGGGTCTTTTAATCATTTACTGACCAGTCAAACCTCATTTATATGTTCTGTGGCAACTGTTGCTTGTGTTGCAATTTTACCACCTCGTTTTTTAATTTTTGCTCTTTAGTCTTTTATGATTGATTTACACATGACTCCTTACTAGGGATGGGCATCGGGGCACTTCGGGACCGGGGAGTGTTATCCCCGCCCCCATCCCCGAATTCAAACCCAATCCTCGTCCCCTGCCCCGGCCCGCTCCTGTTGGGGATTATTTTTTATTCCTACGGGAATTCCCGCAGGAAATCGGGGAATTCCATTTTAAACAAAAAATAATATTTTAAATAATTTTAAACACTAACTAGTGAGTTTGAAATAAGTTTTTCTTGTGATATATTATGAAATTAGCAACTATAGCTAGATTAGATGTTACGTTACCACGTTTTTTCATCACCATTAATCACATAATAAGTATATCTTCAGATTCAAAAGCATATATGTTAACTCTTAAATTTTTTTTTTTTGAAATCTAAACATTACAAAGCAGTAGCTAATATATATAATTATTAATATATATACGATTATAAATATATTTTAATGTCGTTGAAAAATGAGGAAGGCCTTCGGGCAAATGTGGACCTAGTTGAAGAATTGATGGAAGAAGCTACTTTGCATACCGTTGCTTATCAACAGAAAGTTGCTCAATATTTTGATTCTGGAGTGCGTAAAAGATTCTTTCAAGTTGGAGACTATGTTTTTAGGGAAACAGCATCGTCCAAGCCTGACCAACTCGGTAAACTGATGCCTAATTGGGAAGGGCCTTACAAAATTTCGAGCATGCCTCGTTTGGGGACTTGCAAACTCGAGAATATGGATGGTACACCGATCAAAAACACTTGGAATATTGCTAAGCTGAAGAAGTATTATTAGTAGATCTCCATCGTCATCATCAAATAAGCTTAAATAACATGATGTTGACGGGCTATTGATTTATTTATCTCGGTAGGATATTTATTTAAGTATTTTAAGTATTTATATGAATTTTCTTTTTGTTAAGACTATTATGAGTTATTTATTGATAAAATTCCAATTTCTTTCATATATGATGATATGCATGTGTGATTTTTATTGACATGTTATAAACTAGTTTAATTTCTTCTTGAATGATAAGCCATTGGTAACAACTAAACTTCCAACCCAAACAAGTGTTCACCGATGGTTACTTGGGGGCAACAAATTTGATGAAGTCCAGAACAAGTTAACCATCGTCCAACACTTTTGGGGATCAAATTGCTCTAATCCTACACTTGTGACCTATCGATAATCAACTGGGGGCAAAAATTCAGACCAAGTCTCGACTTATGATTTATCGACACTCAAAAGACTCGTGACCTACCGACAGTCAATTGGGGATAAATATCAAATTTAATCCCGACTTATGATTTGTCGACACTCACTTGGGGACAAGAGAATCTTCCTTCCTACACTAGTGATATATCCCTTCAAACTTGAAGCAATAAATCACTAGGGGGCCGAGGATAGATCTGGCCGGATATACGCTTCAGTGCGAAGTTATGATGGTCAACCCGCCAAATTTTAAAGTTAGGAGATGAGAAACTGGTGATCTACAATTTTTTAGATTTAACATTTTATAGATCACAGAATATATCTCATCGCTGCACAATCTGAGCCAAAGGTGGTGAGGACTGGAAGAAGAAGTTAGACCGAAAAATTGCGCCCAATGCTATGATGGTTCAAAGCAATACAATAATAAAAAATCCAATGGAACGTACAATGAGTACTTAACCATTGGGTTAAAAATGAATACAACTGATGGATCAAGTCATACAAAGATCCAATGCTAATACGAAGATTCAAGTGCAAGTGCTTGAAAGCTTGAAAAAGAAAGTATACAAGGTATTCATCAACTCCGTATTATATAATTTTCAAGTATTAATGTAGTATCAATATGCCAGCATGCTATTTATTGTGTCCAAAGACTAGTACTATATTAACAAGGCATGCATAATATGCATTGGAAACAAAAGGCGTGTGCAGCATGCATTGGAATCAAAAAGTTGCATAATGTTCATAGCATAAATAAGGTTCTGCATGAAAGCATAATCAGATATGCCCGAAGACAACTAAATAAATCCATGCCCGAAGGCTACAAGTTCAAAAGTAGACTATAACTGCACATAATTCGTGGAAAGCAAGGTAATATTAGATCAGTTCTCTCCTAAATTCTCTTGAGAAGCAGCATCATTCTTAGCATTGATTGGAATCTCTACGTTGCTACTTTGAAGTGTCATTAGCCTGCTCCTCCCTCCATATATCCAACTCATAGTCAAACATACATTTGGTGAAGTCCAACTGAGCTTCTTTGACCATCTCAAGTCTTTTATCAAGCCCGAGACCGTAGTAATTAGCTTCGGCATCAATTTTATCCTGTTTGGCCTCTTTAACTTCTTTCTCCATAGTAGAAATCTTTTTCATTAGTTCGTCTTCACGAACAACAACCTCAGCTTCAATTTTCTTCAGCTTTGCCTCGGCAGCAGCAGCTTTCGGTGGTTCTGTTTTTGCCTTGTTCTTAGCAGCGTCGAAAACTTTTTCTAACTTAGAAATTTAATCAAGCTCATCCTTGGATGCAACCACTTGCTCACGCGACCAAAGAAGCAACTTTATCAATCAAGAACAAGAGAATAAAACAACAATTTATTAAAAATCGAAGATAAAAGATGGAGAAAATACCTGAGAAGCAAGAGCCTTGACTTCCTCACCACGACAGACAGAATTCATTGTCGAAAGCTTCGCTTCATCGGCCTCACTAAGATGAAGAATAGAAGAAGAGCGTATGCCTCTTCCCAAAGTGATAGAGGACAATGTAGCACTCTCCAAAATATGTTTCGGGGACTCTTGGTGCATAATACTTTTGCTTTTTATTAGGAGGTGGAGTAGGGTTCGGGTCTGCAAAGCTTACATCGGCAACAATTTCAATGGCCCCGGATTAGCCATTCATCACCACATCTTGAAGCTCTTCGACAACAACAGATTTTTGTGGCCTAGCTGTAACAACCCGGAATTTCAGGAATTTATTATTACTCTTATTTAAATATTTTATTGGTTTTTCCATTAAGGAGGAATAATATTATGAATATTTTATTCTTGTTGAATGCTTGTACGTGTTTAATTGCCAATATGTTATTCGGGTAGATGTATTTGGTACCGTTTGTGTTATGAATTATTTAATTTTATTAAAAATCAATATTTTTATCGATATTGATAAATTGAGTTTGTTTTAAAATTTTATGGATTGAGTTGGTATTTTATTTGTACCAAAATTATACCCGATATTCTACTAGTGTGCAAAAGTTTATTTGTGTAAATTATCAAAATATTTAATAATTTAGTATTTACACATATTTGGTGAATTGAGGTTATTTTAGAATTTTTGAGATCAAAACTGTATTTTATCCGTGCCAAAATTTTACCCGATATCTTATCCATGTCCCCATTGATATTTTGGTGCGTTATGAAAATATTCGAAAATTGTGTATTTTTATATTTCTGAACAATCCGGGATTTACAAAAATTTTGTGTATAGTTATTTTAATTTTTGGAAAGAATAAAATTTCTAGTTTTATCCGAGTGAATCATTTCGGGGTTAAATAAATGATTTTGAAAACTATTCATTCATTTTATTTATGAAATTGAAATTTATTATTTTCACCCGCTAATTATTTAATTGACAATTTCGAGTCTAACTAATTTAATTATGGACCAAATATTATTTGTGGGGTGTTAGATTAATAATTATATAAATTTTAATATATATCCTAATCTATCCTAATCCTAAACTACCCGTACCCCCCCTGTTTTTCTTTTCTCACGGAGACAACACCCCCCACCCCACGTCTTTCTCCTTTTCTCCCGTAACTCTCATCTCTCTCTTTTGTTCTTAACCCAACAATCAAAGCCTTGTTTCTTCATGTTTTTGGAGTCCAAATCAAGCATGTAAATATCCAATCTTCTCCTCTCTCAACCCTCTATCCGATTTCATCATCAAATTGCCGTTTTGGTAAATTTTAATTTTCGGCTTAAATTCATTATTGAATTTAGGTTGATTATTAATTGTTGTTGATAGCATATATGTGTAGATCGTTGTTTGTAGAGCCTTATATAATTTTTTTTCGTAATTTTCTGTGTGATTTTTGTTTCCCCGGAAAATTCTCGAGGTGGCCGGAATTCATTTTGTAATTGTTGGTTTAAAATTCTGTTTATATGTATAAATAGATTGTGGCATGTAGTGTAACATTTATTTTTGTTCGATTTTTCTGGGTTAATTTTAGACTCGCCGGAAAATTATTTGGTCGCCGGATTTTGATGCTTCCGGTTTGTTTTTGGTGGTTTTGAGATTGGTTTCATATACTGTTGGGTGGTGAATTGTTTGTATTTGATATGACTCGAATTGGGATGTAAAATGAGTGGCCGGATTTTTGGTGGTTGGCCGGAATTTTGCCGGATTCTGGAAAAAAATTCCGGTGATGTTCCACCGGTGTTCTTCATGTTCTTTGTAGTCTTCAATATGCGGTGTTTGATCTTCAAATCCTATTTCGATTTTGTAAAAACTGTTTGTGGAATAAAAAAAATTAAAAATAAAATCCAAAATTCATAAATTAATTAAAATAATTAATTGATTAATTATTTAAAATAATTATTTTATTAATTTATTTAATTGATTTATTTATTTTGATTAATTTTGTTAAAATTTGATTAACTTTAATTGATCATAATTAATTTGTTAATTAATTGATTAATTCTTTTAATTAATTATTAATTAATTTTGATTAATTTCAATTAATCTTAATTATTTCGATTCACGATTTTAGAAAGAAAAATGAGACGATTCGTTCTAAACGAACAAAAATATTTTTGAATGGAAAAGATTTGATTTCTAAAAATTTGGAAAATGTTTTAAAACTAGAAGATCAAACAGGTGATTCATATCGAGTCATAGTGGTATGTAGTATAATTTATTTTATTTATATATTTGCTTAACTCTATGAATTCTTGAAAAAAAATTGATTGATATTCGATCTAAAAATGTTCTGTATTCAAAATTTTTGTAAATGGAAGATCAAATATTTTTCAAAAGAGTTTTCGACTTTAGTACGTGCTATGTGAGTATCATACTCAGAGTATGTGATCTATTTATCGAGTCTTTATACGTGCAATGTGAATTATCAAGGTAATAAGTATTGAGGGTTATGATATAAATCGAGTTTTGCCCGATATATATTTAATTTGTGCTTAATTGTTTACATGGTTTATATTATAAGATGTTCTAAGGGTAGACGACGTTTTCTTTAATATATTGACTATGATTGTCAGATTATTTTTATCTTCACGAGGATTAATTGGTAAGTATTGATTTAGGTTGTCAACGGAGATAAGTAGATGTTTAATAAAGGAGGTTGGGGATGGATGAAATATTCTTTGTGGGTTATGAAGAAGGTTGGGGATGGATAAAGTATTGTTTGTGGATTGTAATAAAGAAGGTTGGAGATAAAGAATTGTTTGTGCAATTGCTGGTTTACTTGTGAGGTGTTTTAACACCGGGAAAACGTCTATGTTTAAAGGGGACATTTCTGATTTTTCTTTCATGAGATTTTGGTAAGCATGGATTAAAACTTTTGAGTTTATAAGCGTTATTAGAATATCAGAATTGTCGTCCGAAGACTGAGGTACTATCTTATGTTTGACTATAGAAGTAGACGCGCGGGCTCGACGTCGACGGATCAGACTCGTGACAACAGCAATAGCGTTGTACCAAAGAATGATCGAAAATGAAGACTGAGATGCCGTGAGATAGAAGAAGAAGATAGTTGTATTACTTCGGCGTTACGCAATAGCTAAGGACCAGAGGCAAGTATTTTTCTCCCTTGATCATCTTAAACAATGTTTATTTTATGTTTCATTGATTCATATCATGACGAATAGCTATTGTTCAGAGCTATTTGTGATTCTTAAATATTTTTGTGCGAACTCAGTTGCTTGATATTGGTACCCTTGATGTGGGGAATTGTTTAAGATAAACTCTTCATATCCTTATTATCGTAGTAAATAATAGGGATGTTAACTGTATGTGAAACTAAGCTGTTAGGCCGATTACACAAATATAATCAAGCTTTGTATGAGAGATTAACAAGAACACACGTTTTGCAAGTAAAAACTGTTTGGAATTAATAATTCCTCTCTCAGTGATGTAAAATATCATAGAGAGCTGCTTAGGTTACAATGAATGAATAATTCGTTGTTCGATACCCTTCTAGGGTTAACCTAACTGTATTTATAAAACATACAGCTACTATACAATCGTAAATTGATACTCCTATAATTAAGCTATACAATTGATATCAATCACGATTGCTACACGTCTTTTAAGTCAACTCAATCTCTTTGATAGCTATCCAATCTTCAAAGATATTGCTTCCATATTTATCTTCAATTAATCTTCAATCACTGTTGACTTGTAGACGCTTCTGTCAAACAGAGTTTAACAAACTCTGTTGCTTCCATTCGTCAGCGTTTGCGCTTTTATCCGTCAGTGTTTAACCAAACTCTGACTGCTTCCAGCTTAAACTCTGATTTATCACTGTATCACTTAAACACTGACTAATACTTACATCAATTATATTTAACAATCTCCCCCAACTTGTTCATTAGCAAAAATGCACAAGTTAATGATAATTGATGATGTCAAAACAAATTAGACAAATGCAGTGTTTAACAAGTAATCAGAGTTTAAACTACTTACTTAAACAAAATCTACAGAAAGCAAGAAATTCTTACAGAGCATCATTCATCTAATCTCCTCAACATCTGGTGTTGTTCTGAGATAATTAATCAGCAATCTTCTCTCTGCATTTTCAAGTTCTATCTGCATAATCTCCTTGATCTCTTTCAACTCAGGATCACTCTCATCAGTCTGATAGATAGAAGATCTCAGATCATAGATTTTGTATCTCCTCATATCATTACCCAGTCTGATAAATTTCACTTCCTCTGATTGTGAATTGAAATCAAGAACTGTGACACCCAGATCAGTCTTCAGCTTTGTAGTTCCCTTATTCATCTCATAATATTTCCATTCTAATCTCTGTACTTAGGAACATATCTGCTGTTGTATTTCATGCCTCTAGTTGCCAAGTTTTGAAGCATCTTTGTCTAAGCACATTTGCAACTGACTCAGTCCTTCGATTCTTCACTTTGAAAAGATACAGAACATGTTCAAATTCTTCCCAATATTTCAAATCAAGATCATACTCACCAATCTTGTATACTGTTCCATCAGCCATAAAATACAAGAGAAAATCTTTATCTAAACTCTTCTGATAGACCAACTGTACTGACTCCAGTCTGTCTAAGCTCTCTTGAGTAACACCACGACCTGGAATAGCCAGTGAGGAAGGATCTCTAGGACCAGTTTATTGCCTTGCATCTCTATGTGAGCTCAGACCAGCTCTATTTCTTCCAATCTTCCCTGTTAAAGCTCTTCTATCAGAAAAATCCATAGGACCTCCAGAAACTTGATTTGGATCTTGAAATGTTCCTTTTCCAAATATTGATTTCAATTGAGAAGATAGAGGTTTTGACACAACTTGTGTAGTAACAGAGGTTGTGTTTTCTTTCTTCTGTACAACTTGTGTAGCAACAGAGGTTGTACTTGATTTCTTTGAAATTCTTTCTTCTTCAGCAATGCCTTTAAGCTTTTGCTTAGCTTCTGCATCTGTTGGTTTTCTAGACATTTGAGTCCTTTGATCAGCACCAACTTTTTCTTTAATTTCAATGCCTTTAAGAACAGGCTTAGCAACTTTTACATTCTTCTTAAACTTGCCAGACTTCAAAGCCTTCTTATGTTCTGCTTGAAGAATTTTCTCCTCAGCTTGAATGTCTACAAGAATAACTCCTTCTTCATTTTCTTCAAGAAATAACTTAGCAGCCAATTCCTCATCAGTCTGTGGATTAGAAGATAAAACCATACTCTGGGTTCTGGAAGTACCCTGAGTATCAGTGTTTACAGCATCAGACTTTGATTTAGAAGTGCTGCCAGTTTGGAAACTCTTATCAGTTGCCCTTGACCTTAGACTCCTCTGACATCTTGCTCCTCCATCTCCTGCATCATCCTTCTGAGTCAGAGTTTGAGACTGCCTGCATTTGGACTTAGCAAATCTCTCCCCCTTTTTGGCATCATCAGGAATCAGAATTGATGTAATCAGCTCTAAGGAGGTAGCAATAGAATCAATTTTACCAGACAATACACTCTGATTTTCTTCAATTTTGTTCAGCCTATCAAACATAGTGTCTTGAGCTTTAGAAAATCTAGTTATCTTGAGTTTAGTGTCACTCTCCAGAGTCATATCTCAAGATTGAATTCCAGTTCTCAGATCATTAACTGCTTTCTGACAATCATCAAGTCTGCCATCCAGAGTTTTGACTTGAACCACAGTAGCCTTTAAGCAAGAAAGAAGCTCTGGATTTGAAATTTCTTTAGCAGCTTGTTGCACAAACTTTGATGCTCTCCCTTTAGGAAAAATACAATCTTCCTTGTACCAGTTTGCAGAAAATTTAGCAAAGTATTCTGCTTCAACTTCATGTGATTTAGAAGGCTGAGTGAAAGGTGCATGCTTTGCATCAGTTTGCACAGGGGCACTTTGAAAAGAATCAGATTCTGCACTTTCTTCAGCTTCAACTTCAACATTATCAGCTGCAACTGAATCAGTGATAATCACCTCAGCATTCTCTGCAACATTATCCACAGTGTGTATAATAGGCTCAGCTGTATGCAGTTCAACATTCTCTGCAACAGCTTTTACAGTCTCTTCAACAACTTCAACAGTCTCTGCAATCTCAGCAACTACCTCTGCAGCAACTTCAACATGCTTGGCAGGTTGTTCTTCAGACTCAACAGTCTTATCAACAGACTCTGAAATAGGAACAACTTCAGCCAGAGTATCAGAGATTACATCCTTAGTTGTCTGCTCAACTTCTTCACCTTGTTCAGAACCTTGGTGAGCATCAGAGAATAACTCAGTGTGAGAAGCTACTGTTTCATCAAGAATTACAGTAGGCTGATCAACTGCACCAGTTTCTTCAGAATGAACAGGAAGAGAAGAAGTAGGAATATCAACAGGATCAGAGAATGGCATGATAGTTTCAGCAAAATCATCCAAAGAAGAAAAACCATCTCTATTGTCCTCATCCATTTGTATATGTAATGGTGATTGCACAGCCTCTTCTGCAGTGTTTATCTCAACATCAGGTATTTCTGTAGGAGGTACCTCTGGAGCTTCAACAGCCATCTCTTCATCAGAGTCAGAGATTATCAACTTTCTTCTTTTGTAGGTTTTCATCTCAACTGCTACCTCTTCCTCAGCAGAAGTTGACTCTTCATCTACATCAACAACAGAGGGTGATGCCTAACACTATAATGGGAAAGTCAGAGCACGATCTTTACAAACAGGTGACCTAGTACTTAGAAGGGTCATGCCTAACACTAGGGTCGCAGGACATGGAGTTTTCGGTGCTAATTGGGAAGGACCCTACAAAATCTATGCAACTCTGTCAGAGGGAACCTACTATATCACTGATATGGAGGACAAAGTTATTCCGCGAGCCTGGAACGCGGAACACTTGAAAAAGTACTACCAGTGAAAGCTTTGTTTCTGGTGGTTTCCATCTATTACTACTACTTAGCATGAATAAATTCATACAAAGTACCGGGGGGGTAGTGGTCATATAGACACCTCCCCTTTACGATGTAATGATTTTTTGGGCCTCGCCCCACAATTCATTTTAGGGCATCGGCCCTACTTTTTACATTATGTGAGTTCGTTTGCTTTACGAATTATTTTTTTATTTTGCATTCAAAATAAACTTGCTAGCCAGTTGTCAGCATTTACACTTTAAGGTCCAAGCCATCTCAACGATGCTGGGATCGCACTTGCTATTATCTCAAAGTAACAGTTCATAACTGCTATTATCAAGGCACCTCACATCTGCAAACACAGATCGCATCTAAACTAACACAGACAACCTACATGAAGATTTAAGCAAATGGAAAACACAATACTACTATGAAGATAGTTAACATGGAAACAAAGGCAATTATATTGGAAACATAGATGAGATCAAAGTTAATATGGGTCGTTGTATGATCAAAGTTAGATCATCTAATATTTTATAAAATCCATAAAAATAAATCAGTAAACACTGGATGCACAAACTCTCATTGTAAACACGAAATTTATGATGAATGCTAAACTCTGTAGTAAATTATATACAGAACTCTGAATTGATCTTTCCCCCTTGATGTACATGATTATCTAAGTAAGCACACGGTCTATATAGACAAAAAGATCAAGAGATAGATATCAATGTCGCATTCAGTAAGTACCATGCCATGGATATAAGAACTCACAGATCTCTCAAATCACACAAGTGTCTAGGTGAAGTGTTTACACTCAAGTTCAATCAGTAAAAGCAGATGCTACCATATGCTTGGTTGTCCACCAAATCTACACTACTTTGAATACATGTATGCACAAATCAAAAGGACTTTGTTCAAGGTTATAATGAGGTTAAAAGAAACAGGTGAAAAGAAAAAAATTGCTAACTGAACAATTTAATAGAGCAAAGTGTCCAGTTGTACTGCAAGTACATAACTGTACATGAAGATCAGTATATATACATTTTTTTATGTATATATCCATCAAATGAACTTTCCTTAACAAAGAAATTCCCAACTGTTTGCTCATCAATCCCCAAAAGAATCAGGTTGTCCTTGAACAACCAGAGTTTAAAAAAAATAAAAAGGATCAAAGGGGTTCACTAAGGGTTTGAAAATTTTATTTACAGTGTTTGGATAAATGTGGTAGATCCTAGTGCCTTTATCATTTTCATGCACACACATATCATGCAATCTCAAAAATGGTTTAAAACAAGTTCTAGAGCAACCAGAGTTTAAAAAAAATAAAAAGGCTCAAAGGGGTTCACTAAGGGTTTGAAAATTTTATTTACAGTGTTTGGATAAATGTGGTAGATCCTAGTGCCTTTATCATTTTCATGCACACACATATCATGCAATCTCAAAAATGTAAGAATCTGACAGCTTATACATACACTTATTTTCCCCTCAGATCACTAATACGAACTCAGAAATTCATTCCGGGTACTTCTATATAGTGTCGTCTCATAATATTCTTATTTCCATCAAAAACACTATTCAGCACTTATTCTCTTTTTAGTCCTGGTACTTAGAAAATATCTTTGTGCTTCTTCGAGCGTTCCTTAACTCTTTCATGGAACCTCCGTACTTGTAACCGATATCGATCTGGATGACATGAGGGTGTCTATTTCTTTCTAGGGAATCTTATCTTAACTTTCTAGGAGATAAATTATTCTAATCTAAGTTATCACCCAACAGCATCCTTCAGGACATGTAACCTTGGAATCTATTCCTTTCATTATTTATTCATTAAAACCAGTATTACATTGTAGTTGTAACCACTGTTCACTCTTACATCAATACATAATAATAAAAAATTTTAATTCTACCCAAAAATCTGGGTTCTTACAGTCTCCCCTCCTTAAAAGGATTCCGTCCCAGAATCAGGTAGAAGATAATTGGGTACTTATTGGTTATTTCGCTTTCCAATTCTCTGGTCGATCCTTACACATTCCAATCTTTTCAAAGCACATTGTACTGGTATTACAATACACCCTTTATCCGTTCTACCAATTCTTTGACACTTTCGTACAACACATTATCCGGTATATGCTATTGTTTGGTCTTATACTATTAACCTTATTGGTACGTGCAGTGACTTCGGTATCACTATCGCGCTACGAATTCGGAGATAACCTTACTCGTACTACGTTCCTGATCACTTTTACCTTCGTAATCTGGATCTATATATATTGAAGTGGAAAAATTTATTGAGAGATCACTATGATCAATGAACAGTTGTTATATTGCATAGTTAGTACAGAAGGGGGCAAGCCTTTAGTACTTGACAAGCAATTAAACAATTAATGGCATTCCACTTAGACTTCTATCACACAGACAGATCGTTACGTAGCAGTACCTCCCCTCCTTAAAGGGTTGTTCTCCTCAATTCAGAAGAATATGAATAATTGAGAAGAAAAGAAAAGAATTTCAAAGATTTGTAGAAAATTTTTCTTGATTGCAAAATATCATATTTAGAATTTACCACTGAACTATAGAGGTTTGTCAAAGAAGAAAATAGTCGTAATCATAATAAATACTATTTTATCGTAATCTCGTGTGTCAACGCATTCTCGATGTTCTGTCCATCATTCTATGAACCATCATATCCTAATCAGTATTTCAAATATCATGTCATTCCAAAATTTAAACCATCCGAAACAAACTTGGATGATTTCTCTAACTTAGATTCAATTCCGACCCTTCCACAGTCGTTATCATCTAATTCCGCAGAAAATCACCACTATATTAATGTGGTCCATGGATAATTCGTCATCGTTTATCATTTACGTAGGGCTTTAATAGCTAGACATATGGGTTTCATGATTTGTCAAATCACCACTCTCTTAGGAAGACAAAATAATCATTATTCCTTCCCCATAAGGAATACTTACTGAACTTGATATAGATATCACATGAAGAAGATAGAATTGCAGAAGAGCTTCAAGCATTGCAGCTAGGATAGGTTGAGGAGATTATTAATCGTATATCTCTAGTTAACTATTGGAAGCTCAGCGTTTTACTTAATCACTTTCCAAATCTCGTTAATCCTTAATACAGGGATACCTTTCAGCATCATGAATCTTTAACTTCATGTACTCTATCTTGTTTGCGCAAAAATACACCAACATAAACTTGCTTGTCATTCATCATTATGCCATTTAGATTATCAATAACAGTACCATCGCTGTTCCTGGTTATCTACTACCAATCCCTTGTTGGTCCAGTCCTTTCTTTTACTCCCTTTACAGAAAGCCAATCTACCTCCTGTATTCAATCATCCCTTATTACCTAATCTCCCCTTCTCTTTCAAAGAAGGCGAGTCTCTCGGGGAATTTGGTCTAGCCTGTCGCAGAGCCTCCTAATATCAGTAATGTGCTACAAACAAAATCGGGAATCAAATGTTTACTCAAGGTCCATTTTATTACCATTCTGTTTCCTTGGTATGAGCATTTATAATTACTCTTCTATACTTAAAGTGTCGGCCACCTCACTGGCATTTCCTGATAACAATAATTTCTTGTAGTAGGTGTTTTCTGGGTCTATTCATCTCGGGGTGAAAGCATTCTCCTTTAAAGTCTGTTGAATGAGAGAAACACATATCAGTGTATTTCTTTAAGTCATTGCTTCCACCTTTGTGCATAAGCTCTATCACGGTTACTCCCAGGCATACCTAGGATATTTCTTATCTTAGTCATTTCTTGTTTTATGATAATCTCAACCTTTATTGGTTCAATCCATACTTTCTCATGGTTTCACACATGCCTTATCTGGCATTATTATTAATGAACATTCCTTATTGAACTTCCTTTTTGAAGTTCAGAATGTTACATCTTTTCCTTATAGGGTTTCTTAGGTCATCTTCATCACTCCTCCTGTATTTTCTGGGTACAGGGTAAGTCAGAATATCATTAATCAGTCCTATAACAATTCTGTCTATGCACTCTTCGAAACTTCTTTTGGCAATTTCCCAAAAGTTGTTGTTACCTTGGTTGATTCAGCTTATATCATCTGAATTCACCACGTCTTTATTAGGGGTGATACTATCCTTTGTGCATCCCCCAGGGTTCATCTTAATCTATGGACAATCTATCCTCAATTCTATTTTCAAGGAATACTTACATTATATACTTTGAAATTCAATCATATATCCATAATACGGGTCTCCTTTCAATCACTCTCATCTTGATAATCGATAGGTAGCCTAATGCTAACCTCTTCTTTCAAACGATTTTCAGTCTATATGACCCTCCAAAAGACAACATATGTCTATTTGTCTTTCTTACAGAACTTGGTAATGGTAGCAAGGATGTTCTGGAAGATATTAGTCGTGTTCAACGTGAATCTCTTAGCATTTATTACTTTTCTTGAGGACACTAAGTTTCAGATAACATTTATGCATCACACTGCATTATCTCTGATAATCTACATAACCTTCCTTGGTCATTATCCTTAATCCGACTACACCCATGGCATTTATAAAGTCCATCATCAAGTATCTCAATTTATTTTATATCAAGTTCTCGCGGTTGGCGCTTGGTTAGAAGCTACCCCACTTTGTCCTTTCATTGCTGGTCTAGTTGCTTGATATTTCCTTGTGACTTGGCCTCAACGGGCCACATTACAATATGTTAGTTTAGTTAATAGCATTACTTTTCTAGCAATTACTGGCATAGTGCCTTCTTCTTTGATACCTTTTGATCTTTTCAAAATTTTACTCCATATAAGTCTCAATTGACTTCTCGGTACCGTCTCCAGTCACCTTTCCTTTATTTTTATCTTTTCAACTTCTCTTATCAATTTCACGTGCCACATAAGCTTAACACTTCTGGCATAACAACCTTTTCATTTAAGTCAATCCCAGACTCCCTCAGTCCGGCTTGTTTCTTAATACATTTCCCTTTTTCCGTCTAATCTCAACTTCAAAAATTTATCTCTATAATCAATCGTAGTAATCGGGGTTTGACATATCAGTCCATATAGCGGCTACCTTACTCAATCCATCGGGTTTGCTTTGGTTTCCACCCTTTTTAGTGACATTCTTTGATAATCAGAAAGACAAGGTTTACCAAAATTCGTTAAATTCCTTTCCAGAATTAGGGAAAATTTTAGTCAATCTATCCACCCACTGGTGACACTGGGAAGGTCTATGTCGATACCCGAAGAATAGTTCAAGGAACATCTAAGCAGGTCGAACCGTAAGCAGTTATAATCATAGAATGATTGACATAAAGTCAGAAGTTTAACTACTGGGAAAGGAGCCAAATATATACACATCTCATAGAAGGAAATCAAAGTTCCACGCTGAAACATGCCACATCTTCCCGGTATATATTCGTCCTAATAGTCGATGCTACCGAATACCAGTCCACCTAACAACTAGTCTCAGAAGGAACACTACCGTCGGAATTAGTCGTTACACAAAATTGGCACTACCAAGGCTATCCGAATCTGGTGAACCGTGTTGTCCGAATACATCCGCAATTACCCTACTGTGTTGCACAAGCACAGCACCTAAACCTGTACGAGGTGCATTCTAATAAATTCCAGAATTTTCCTTCCTCCATTAGATAACGCCAATGCTGGGTCGTCACCAATTTTATCTTTAACTCCAGGGAGATTTTCCCCTATTTATCTTGTACCTTCAAACTTTTAGTCTTACAAATAAGTCGGGTTCCGGGACTGCACTCTTTGAGCAAATCTTTGGTAATACCTCATGAATCTTATGAAATTTCTCACCTTTGCCTGTGTGGTTGGCCTTTCTCCATTTGAGACTGTCTTTAACTTGGCGGGATCGACCAACACTACTCACTGTTAATCATATGTCCTTTTAACTGGACTTCATTTTGCCAGACTCATACTTCGAGAACTTGGCATACACTCGTTCCTTCAGGTTTCATCTAAAACACTCTCAATTACCTTTTAACCACTGATCCCTTTACTTAATCCATTTACGATTCAGTGTCGGAATAACTTAAGATAACTACATTAATCCATTCAAGGAAAAGAAAGAATTTACTATTCCTCTGAATCATATGCACCCAATGTTTCTGGTTCATCATTCCACTGGGTTAAAATAACCTTATACTTAATCTCGTTACGAGTTTATCATTGAGTTACGGGTCTTTTCCTATGGTAGGTTCCGAGATCATTTTCTCGCTTACTACCTCCTTATGTAACTTTATCCATTCAGGCCATCACTTTCCACCATCTATACTTTCTAAGTTGATCTCTTCATAAAATGGACACCTTACTGAATAAAACCACCTTATTAATCTCAGTTTGGTTTCATAAATTATAACCTATGAAATCTGCCTTCTCTGGGCGAATTAATATTAACAATATTCAAGCTTAACCCATTATCAAATGATATGACACTTCTCGCCTCTATCTCAATTGCTCCTGGAGACTCTGCTCCCTGTCCTCTATCTTTGTCTTTGATAACCATATACCACTCTAACTCTTTTCCCCTCAATCTAGAAGTCTCTAAGGATTCTTATCTAACCCCATATAAGATCTCAAGTAATTCCTCAAATCCATCTTACTTGCTGGTACTTCATCTAGCAGTCCAGCTATGAATCCAATACGCATCTTTAGTTTTCTTAATAATATCTCAGTTCTTTACGCTCACTTCTCTGAGCACTATACCTTAACTCTTATAGTCTCTCTGGTTGTAGCCCTCATTTCCTTAAGGGTAAACTCCTTATACTTATCAATATTCTCCTCCTCTGCTGGAACCTCTTCCGGGTCCTCAGTAGGGTACTCTATCGAATCCACCATCCAATCTTCAGCATCAAAACAAGCATCATTGTGTTACTGCTCGTAATCCCCAAGGTCTGTCGCCTTACTAGTCGATACAGGAACGAGCTAAGTTACTTTGATACTTTAGGGTTCCCATAAGGGTTTTATATGTCAATACTACATTATGTAGTCCGACTATGAACTTGGCAAGAGTTCTTATTATCTTAATGAATTTATTGTTTTAACATCGCGTCATCTCTGGGATATATAACGCTCGCTCTGATACCATTTCTGTAACACCCCCAGATCCAGGGTCACAGATCGGGTCGTTACGGTCTTAATTTCAATCCACAAAACCAACATAAATTAAATTACAACCTTGTGACCCAAACCAACAACATACACACCCGTTATAGTCCCAAAGATGAAATCAGAGTAACCATCAATATTATTAATCACGGGTTTGAGTTCTTACAACCAAAAGAATTACAATTAACCATTACATACTCTTTGCCATCCATTTGCATATGCCATATAATAATTACATTTAATACTCAAATGCTAATGACTAGCCTACCAGTAGCTGCCTCTTCAGCAATGGTAGATATGACCTCATCGGTTATTCCTCTGACGGCTGTCACCTGCTTACGATAAGTGCGCCTTGCGTGACCATCTAATCTAGCTGCTGTTGTGATATAGATAAATAAAGCAAGGGTGAGCAATAGCCCACCTAAAAGAATATAACTGAACATTAATAATATATAACAGTTCAAAATATCTTTGATACCATATGCCATGCATTAACGAACGTAATACAAATATAAGGTATGAGATGAAGTTACAAGGTAACTCAAAATATAATTGTTCCGAAGAAATATCTGTTATGTCAAAGATAAGCAAGATATTATCAAATTTTCATAATAGAGGAACTTGGAGGAAGAATATTGAAATTCCAGTTCAAACACTTTTCAAACCTGCCAACAATGATAATGTTGCAGAAAATTTCCAACATTGAGAGATGAACTAATACTGGAGTTTGACGCGCCAGGAGACATAGCATTTACACGATGATCAGTCGCATGTTATGCTCCCCACCTCTTGTTCTCTACATGTAGAAGGAAGCACCGACGGATTTACTTGTCTACCGCCCTCTGGAACCCCCTCGGCCAACGGTTGGGCCATTTGCTGGACCGGCGCCACTGGGTCACTTATGCATCTCCTAGTTCATTTAACATCCATAACTCTGAAACGTAAAGTTCCTCCCCCTTTCCCAAAGTATAATACTTGTTGATAGGACTCCACAAAGTAGTCGTATCTAGTTGGAAAGGAAAATTCACCAATATTTCCCAAGATGATGCTTGTTAATGGATAAAAACTTGTTCCATCAATTCTTACCCCTCGAGCGTTGAGGAGGTAACCAAACAGATTCATATCGATGTTTGAAAGAATCAAGATGTGAGTGACAAGATAGTTTAGCAAGTATAGGACCGGGCAGTCCAATAAATAACATCTCTCAAGTGAGGTCCCCTTATATACGTTTGGAAGTTGAGCGAGTATTTAAATCTTCTTTAAGATAGATTTAAATGAAAATAAAGTTTGGGAACCTCCCCTTGATAAAAATAGTCATAAAATACTCCGAAATATTGTACACCATATCTGAAGGTGACATATAATCTTTGAATAATATGAATCATTATAAAAAGAACTTAAAAGAATTTAAATAAATATTCCAAGAATATTTATTAAATCAATAATAATTAAGGAATATGAATCAATCATAATATTGCTCGTAAGTAATCCTCGACTGAATATATAGAATTATTTACTAAATAACTCTCTTCTTTAAATGAATATTCAAAATAATATTCATTAATTAAATAAACTTAAATAAATGCTTAAAACAATATTCACTAAATAAATCGAACCTTAAATGAATATTTGAAAATAATATTCATTTAATAAATATTATTCTAAATAAATATCCAAATAATATTCTTTTAGTAATCAAAACTTTAAAGGAATATTCGAAGCAATATTCCTTAGGTAAATAGAACTTCGAATGAATATTTTAAAATAATATTTATCAAGTACATAAAATCTTAAATGAACAGCCATAATAATATTCATTTAATAAATAAATTTCCAAGAATATTAAAGTAATTTACTCATTGAATAATCAAACTCTAAATGAATATTCGAAACTAATATTCATTTAAGTAATTAAAGCTCGAATGAATATTAAAATAATATTCTGTAAATAAATATATGCGAATGAATATTCAAAATAATATTCATATAGTACCTCTCGATTGAGATAATATTCAAATAGCATTCCTCAAATAATTTCCAAGTAATCAATACTTTATGGAAATATAAATAATGTTCATAAATAACATTCCTCAAATAAACTGTCACTGGAATCCCTCCGGGTTTCCACGACTATCTCTATATCCCAAAATACCGACTCCCGGTCTATATTTAAAGAATGAATATCATACGCCCTTCACTAAGGGTTTTGCCAAAACAATCCGGCTTATAACTGATACTTCATATCTAGTCTATATGCCAATATCAGTTCAGGGAACAAGTATTCCAATATACTTTGAAAACAAGCATGCATGCTATGGCATATGTATAACAACAATCATATATATTATCACAACAACAGTTCCAAGGTATTGGAAACTTGCCTTGCAATCCTGTGGGTGTAGTGTACCTCGGTTCAATCCGGTGATCTATACATAGTCACAATATCCGAGGTTAATCACTTTAACACTTCGAAATGCTAAGTATATATTTAACTTAGGCTAAAACATGCTTTCAAATTATCTCGTTAGGCAATCCCTAACATAACTCTTATTAATACCGTTATAATCCGACACTAGTCCGTTATCAAGGCACGTCATTGCACTTATACTTAATGCTTAAGTAGACCCGGCAATTTGACACGTGACACGTGAACACGACACGAAACGACACGAAAATTATGGTTTTGGGTTTTGATTTTTGGTACACGAAACACGAAAGTACACGAACACGAAATTACACGAAATATTTAGTGTCGGATATGGGTTTTCATTTCGGGTACACAAAGTACACGAAAGTACACGAAATATTATATATATAATTTTTATTTTTATATTTTCATTTCGTACTTTCGTTTTGGGTACACGAAAAGTACACGAAAAGTACACGAAATATTATATTATAATTTTTTATATTTTTATTTCGTGTACTTTCGTTTCGTTTCGTGTCAACACGAAACATTTCGTTTCGGGTTCGGTTAGGGTGATCAGTACACGAAATGATTTAGTATCGGTTTCGGTTTTAGCTCGGAGTACACGAAAACACGAAAGTACACGACACGAAAGTACACGACACGACACGATTTCCAGCCCTATGCTTAAGCACTAAAGCAATTAACAAACAAGGCACTACGGGGTTTCCCTAGACTCATACGAAGCCCATGTTAATCAACGAACTCTTAAGTCGTAAGTTTAGTCCAAATCACTCCTCGAATCCATCCTTAATTTCGGATCTTTCGTACATCTCACTTAATCATTTATAGCCTCGTTCTTTGCAACAATATGTTGTCTCGATAATTCTTAACAAGTTTCATGTTTTAGTCGACTCGAGATTCCTCTTTTAATCTAGCCAAAATGGGTGGCCAATGTAGTACCCCTAGAGTTGACTTTTCTGAGAATTACTATTCTGTGACTCCTACTTCAACACTTTTAATAAATCACTGGAAATGTATTTAATTACGAAATCAATTCTAAAATCATCTTTGGTATTTGTAATATTTATCATAAAAGTTTCAATTCGAAAACGCGGGTCTAGATAGGTGAAATGTATTTCCGAAGTTCAGTCAACTGCGGGTTTTTACTATTCACACCTTTTTCACTAAAATGTTCATAACTCGGTGACCGTTAACTCAAATGACGCACCGTTTTCATGTACACGATCTAGAGGATGTCTAGAAGGTAGTTAGCTCAAAATTTGACTTAGGTCAAAATTTCACTAAAATATTCGAACATTTTTATAAAATTGGAAAACGGTCCGTTTGACATGTGGTTTTCTTTCACACCTTCCTTATGACCTCTAATATTTAATTACTAAGATTCATCACTGACTAAACAACATTAAAGGGGTTCAATTTTAGTTACGAACTTTCGTTTACGGTTTCGAACCACTTTTAAGGATTTAATCATAACTCCTAAACCGTAAGTCCGTTTCATTCGATTCTTTCGCCGAAATGATCTATGACTCAAGATCTACAAGTTCATGTCATATACTTAACAAGATCAGTGATTTATTTCTACTTTGATGTTCGGATTTTAAGGGTTATCGAAAATTTGGCATTACGACGGCTATAAATCGAACGTTCCAAAATTTGTTAAATCACATCCAAGCCACACCGGGCATACCATACATCTCATACACATAATATGCATCTCAACAAGTCCAAAACAGGCCTCTTTACCAACATGTTCATTATTTCTTAAATCACTAAATCAATCTCATAATCATGCTAGTTATAACACCATAAACATTACTTAACTAACAATCACCAAGAACATCCATAAACTTAAAGTAAGAGCTAGGATTTTGATGAGATATACCTTCCTTGGAGAGTACTAGAGCCTTACTAAGCCTTGATCTAGTCCTTGGGTGGCCTAAGCTAGCTTAGATCAATCAAAAGAAGCAAAGAAAATCGAGATTAGTTCATGAGAGTTACTATTCACCCTCACCTTCTTGATTTGATATCTCAAGATTGGTATGGAATTTGAAGATGAAATTTATAGGGTATCTTAGTTATGAAATATAGGACTCACATTAATTTTCTTGAGATTTAACCATGGATGGAAGTTGGATTTCTCCTCTTGAAAAAGAGGGCAGGTTGAATGGGGCTTTTTGGAGAGAAATGGTGTTGGTTGGCTTTGTTCTCTTGCTTGGTTATGATAAAATGAATTATTGATGATGTGTTTGGATAACATCTATCATAAAGTACCATTATTAAAGGTAGTCTGTCATGGGTGATGTATTTTGAGGGGCATGTGTCTTGATCTTACGGTTGGATGAGAAGATGAGGCTAAGTACAAGTTTGATCTCTAATTGTTCTAGTTAGTAATGTAACTAGCTTGATTACTAGATATTATTTACTAGCACATGCATGCATCTTGACCCCCTGCTGGTTTCTTTGTCCAGTTATTGCTCAATTTGATTGATTGTTCGGAGGAGTATCTCAATTATTTCTAGTCAGGGTTTTACCGAAAACCCTCTTAATATTTACAATATCATTTCTATCTTTCTTTATAATCCTCAAATTTAAATTCCTCAAATATTTTTCTTAAATCCTTAAATCCTTCAGTATCCAGGGGAAATCTCGGAGAAAATGAAAGTACTGTTTTTAAGAATCCGACAGCTTATACATACACTTATTTTCCCCTCGGATCACTAATACGAACTCAGAAATTCATTCCGTGTACTTCTATATAGTGTCATCTCATAATATTCTTATTTCCATCAAAAACACTATTCATCACTTATTCTCTTTTTAGTCCTGGTACTTAGAAAATATCTTTGTGCTTCTTCGAGCGTTCCTTAACTCTTTCATGGAACCTCCGTACTTGTAACCGATATCGATCTGGATGACATGAGGGTATCTATTTCTTTCTAGGGGATCTTATCTTAACTTTCTAGGAGATAGATTATTCTAATCTAAGTTATCACCCAACAGCATCCTTCAGGACATGTAACCTTGGAATCTATATCCTTTCATTATTCATTCATTAAAACCAGTATTACATTGTAGTTGTAACCACTGTTCACTCTTACATCAATACATAATAATAAAAAATTTTAATTCTACCCAAAAATCTGGGTTCTTACAGTCTGTAGACACAAAATGAAGCTCAATTTTTCCTTCATCTACATGCTCTCTGATAAAGTGATACCTTATGCTGATGTGCTTTGTCATTGAGTGTTGTACTGGATTACCTGTCATAGCAATAGCACTTTGATTATAACAGTAAATAGGAATCTTACTGTACCTCAATCTATAATCCAGCAACTGATTCTTCATCCATAGAATATGTGCACAATAGCTACCAGCAGCAATATACTCTTCCTCAGCTGTAGATGTAGAAATTGATTTCTGTTTCTTACTGTACCAAGAAACCAGTCTGTCACCCAGAAATTGACAACTTCCACTGGTGCTTTTTCTATCTATCTTACAGCCTACAAAGTCTGCATCAGAGTAACCAAGTAGCTTGAAATCTGACTCTTTGGGATACCACAGACCTAAAGTAATGGTGCCCTTGAGATATTTAAAGATTCTTTTCACAGCTGTGAGATGTGGTTCTCTGGGATCAGCTTGAAACCTTGCACAGATACAGGTTGCATACATGATATCAGGTCTACTTGCTGTCAGATAAAGAAGAGACCTTATCATGCCTCTGTAGTTTGTCATATCTATTGATGCTCCTGTATCCTTATCCAACTTAGTTGTTGTTGCCATGGGAGTTGATGCATATGAGTAATCAAGCATACCAAATTTCTTGAGTAGATTTCTGGTATATTTTGCTTGATTTATAAAAATTCCATCATCTGTTTGCTTCACCTGTAGGCCTAGAAAATAACTAAGCTCTCCCATCATACTCATTTGATACCTAGACTGCATTAGCTTGGCAAACTTTGTACAGAGTTTATCATTAGTAGACCCAAAAATTATGTCATCAACATATATTTGAACTAGAAGCAAGTCACTTCCAGATTTAAAGTAAAACAGAGTTTTATCAATTGTAACTCTATGAAACCCACTTTCTAGAAGAAATTGAGCTAAAGTTTCATACCATGCTTTTGGTGCTTGCTTAAGTCCATAAAGTGCTTTATCAAGCCTATAGACATAATCTGGATATTTAAGGTCCAAAAATCCTGGTGGTTGTTCAACAAACACTTCTTCTTCAAGTTTCCCATTCAGAAAGGCACTTTTCACATCCATCTGAAATACCTTGAATTTCTTATGAGAGGCATATGCTAGAAACATCCTTATTGCCTCCAACCTTGCAACTGGAGCAAAAGTCTCATCATAATCTATTCCTTCCTGCTATGAATAGCCTTTTGCCACAAGTCTGGTTTTGTTTTACTGTAACAACCCCCTCACTATCAGTTTTATTTCTGAATACCCACTTAGTACCAATAACAGACCTATTCTTTGGTCTTGGTACAAGTGTCCAAACTTCATTTCTTTCAAATTCATTGAACTCCTCCTGCATTGCTGTTATCCAGTCAGCATCTTGAAGAGCTTCTTCTACCTTCTTGGGCTCGATCAGTTTGTGACAAGAATGCATGAAACAGACATTCATTTGTTGTTGCACTTCTTGTTCTAACTCTTGCATTTGGATCACCAATAATCAAATCAGGTGTGTGAGATTTAGTCCATTTCCTAGCTGAAGGTAAATGACTTCTCTCAGTGTTTGATCCTCCCCCTCGATCCATGTTCTCCTGATTTTCCTGATGCCTTTCTTCATTCTCTGAGGCTCCCCCTGAATGTGACTGCTCAGTGTTTGAACTATCAGATTTTTGACTTTCAGAGTTTGAGTCAACAGAGTTTGATCCATATTTTTCGGCTGATTTATTATCAGAATTTGAGTCATCACTCTGAAGTGATTCTTCATGCTCCCCCTCAACTGGTTCTTCCCTAGTATGTGGCTGAAAAGTTTCTTCAGTATTTATCAGTAGAGGTTTAGAGTTTAGCTCAATAGAGTTTGTCAGTTTAGCCTCATCAGAGTTTACTTCATCAGAGAATAAATCTTCATTTTCAAAGTGCATTTGATCATGTTCATCTACATCTTCAAGTCCAGTTATTTTCTTGTCATCAAATGACACATGAATAGACTCCATGATCACTTTGGTTCTCAGATTATACACTCTGAATGCCTTAGTTGACAGTGGATAGCCAACAAAAATTCCTTCATCAGCTTTTAATTCAAATTTTGTCAACTGTTCAGGATGAGTTTTCAGCACAAAGCACTTGCACCCAAAAATATGAAAATATTTCACGTTTGGCTTCTTTTCCCTCACCATTTCATATGGTGTTTTTCCATGCTTGGTGATCAGAGTAGCATTCTGAGTAAAACAGACAGTTTGAACAGCTTCTGCCCAAAAATAGGTTGGCAACTTTGCTTTATCAAGCATAGTTCTGGCAGCTTCTATCAAGGTTCTGTTCTTTCTTTCAACTACACCATTTTGTTGTGGTGTACCAGGTGCAGAAAACTCTTGCTTCACTCCTCTGTTTTTGCAGAATTCTTCCATTGTTACATTTCTGAATTCAGTTCCATTATCACTTCTGATAATTTTGACTTTGTGTTTTGATCCTTTATCCAGTTGCTTTACATGCTTCATCAGAGTTAATGCAGTCTCATCCTTCTTTGCTAGAAAATACACCCATGTATATCTGGTGTGTTCATCAACAATGACTAAAGCATATTTCTTTCTCCCAATAGACATCACATTTACTGGACCAAAAAGATCAACATGTAGAAGATGATAAGGATCAACAATTGAAGATTCAGTCTTGCCCTTGAAAGATGACTTCCTTTGTTTAGCCTTTTGACAGGAATCACATAGGCCATCAACATTTAATAATGATTTTGGGAGCCCTATAACAAGATTCTTTCTAATCAGCTCATTGATGTTGTTCAGATTCAAATGAGAGAGTTTCTTATGCCATTTCCAACTCTCTTCACTGGACATTCTTGTTGACAGACACACTGCTTTGCCATCAGAGTTTGTTGACAACTTTATCTCATAGATGTTATTGTGCCTGTGTCCAACTAGAACAACTTTCCCTGTAGATTTACTGATGATTTCACAGTATTCAGGCTGAAAATCTACATGATATCCTCTGTCACAGATTTGACTCACAGATAGCATATCATGCTTGAGTCTTGGAACCAGAGCTACATTTGTGATGATGACACTTCCAAGATTGATATTGCCATATCCCAGAGTATGTTCTATGTTGCCATCTCCATAGGAAACTTTTGGGCCAGCCTTCTCCACATACTCTGATAGCAGGGCTTTATTTCCAGTCATGTGTCCTGAACATCCACTGTCCACGACTAGGGTACTTTCCCTGATGCCCTGCAATCACAAATATTTACTGAGGATTAGTTTTAAGGATCCAGACTTGCTTGGATCATTTGGCTTTCTTAACTTTGTTAGCTTTTGCAGCGGAATTCACATTATCAGAGTTTAAGCTAACTTTATCAGAGTTTACACTTGCAGAATTAACTTTAACCCATTTCAAATTTGGCTTGGGTTCATAGTAATTATGATAAATAGCATGATAATCTCTGCAAGTATACATAGAATTCCAAGTACTTCCACAATGTTTGCATAATGTCTGTGGTCTAGTTCTAACATTAACTTTCTTTACTTCAGACTTAGAAGGTAAGGAATTAATGTTTTTGTTTTTCCTACAAAAACTAGCAAGATGGTTAGTGCTACCACAGTTATGACATGTCTTTCTTGGAGCAAAGGTAGTAAGCATTGGATAATTACCCTGAGAAATGCCTACTTTACCATTCCTATTCTTTCTAGACACTTTCTGTTTCTTAACAGATTTGAACTCCTTAAGCTTATGCTTGAGTTGTTTATCTGTCATCAAACCAATATTAACCTGTTTAACACTAGTTTTTACTAGTTCTTTCTTAACAGTTCCTTTTTCAGCTTCAGACTTAGATTCATTCACTCCATGAACAAATTTAGTAGTAGGAAGATGAGTTCTCATTTTAACTTGATTCTGAAATCTAAGTTCATCTCCCTCACAGTAACCTAAACCTACTGTGTCTGACTGAAAAACCTCATTAGTGTCTTTTCCAGAATGTGTCCATGTTTTAATTATGTGATTTGCCTTCTCCAACTCAGATTCTAGTTGCTTATATCATCTCTATAAAAACAGCATCATCTCTTTCTCTCTGGACTTGTTGCATGTTTTCAAGTTTTTCTTCAACAATTTTATTTCTCTGTTTAAGTTCAGAATTCTCAGACTTAATTCTCTCATTCTCTAAAGTCTGATCCCTATAACTGATATGCAATGTCTTAAGATAAATTCTCAATTCAGATATGTTATCAGTATTATAAGCATATGTAGTTAAAGGTACATTGTTCTCAGACTCTTCTGCTTCATTCTCCATAGAAGCCATGAGAGCATAGTTGACTTCCTCATATGAGTCTGAAGTGTCTGCCCAATCTCTGCCTTTTGTGATGAGTGTCTTTTCAGTTTTACCCTTCTTGCACTCAGGAGCATAGTGACCCATCCCCTTACACTTGTAGCATTGAATCTCAGACTTATTTTTCTTCCCAGATTTAGTCTCCCTTCTCTCAGACTTCCTGAAACTCTTTCTGTCAGAAGTTGAATCTCTAAAGAACCTGTTTCCCTTCTTAAAGTTCTTGAAACCCATCTTCTTGAAATTTTTCACCATCAAGACAGCCATCTTCCTCATTTCCTCTTCATCCTCAGAATCAGATGAATCATCAGTGTTTGAGTCAACATCAGAATCTGATGACTCACTCTCAGAATAAATAGCCAAAACTTTTCCCTTAGCTTTCTTCCTTGAGGCTTCCTTCTTTAAAGGTTTCTCTTCAACTTTAAGAGCAACAGACTTTGCCTTCTTTCTTGATCTTCTGTTTCTCTGTTCCATTTCCAGTTCATGAGTTTTGAACAACCCATAGATCTCATCAATCTCAGTATCAGCAAGATCATAATTGTCTCTAATAGTGGTTGTTTTCACATCCCACTTTTCAGGTAGAGCAAGAAGAAATTTGAGATTTGAGTCTTCTAAATCATACTCTTTATTTACCAATGACAAATCATTGATCAGTTTACAGAACCTGTCAAATGTTTCTGTCATGGTTTCTTCAGGCTTTGCCTCAAAATGCTCATACTCCTGTATGAGTATGTTCCTTCTATTCTTCTTGATAGCAGCAGGTCCTTGACATATAACTTCAAGAGCATCCCAAATTTCTTTGGAAGTAGTGCAGTTAATCACCTTATTAGACATGACATTGTCTAAAGCACTATGAAGTAAATGCCTTACCTTTGCATCCTTAGCAATAGATGAAAGATCATCAGGAGTCAGATCCATCTTTTCCTTTGGAACTGTCTTAGCTTCTTGACCAGCAGTGGCAGCAGATAGCTTGGTAGGCTTATGAGGACCTTCATAAATTCTATCAAGATATTCTGGATCTATAGCCTCCGAAAACATAGTCATCTTCACCTTCCATATAGCATAATCTGCTGGCCTTAGAATAGGAACCCTAACTGTTTCATACCTACTCACAGTAGTAGGAGCTTTCTCAGAACCTAAACTTGTTGGAGGAGGAATCTCTGACATGATTATAGTTTTATGTGTTGATCTTAAACTGTATTGATTTACAGATTGGCTCTGATACCATTTGTTAGGCCGAATACACAAATATACTCAAGCTTTGTATGAGAGATTAACAAGAACACACGTTTTTGCAATTAAAAACTGTTTGGAATTAATAATTCCTCTCTCAGTGATGTAAAATATCACAGAGAGCTACTTAGATTACAATGAATGAATAATTCGTTGTTCGATACCCTTCTAGGGTTAACCTAACTGTATTTATAAAAGATACAGCTACTATACAATCATAAATTGATACTCCTATAATTAAGCTATACAATTGATATCAATCACGATTGCTACACATCTTTTAAGTCAACTCAATCTCTTCGATAGCTATCCAATCTTCAAAGATATTGCTTCCATATTTATCTTCAATTAATCTTCAATCACTGTTGACTTGTAACGCTTCTGTCAAACAGAGTTTAACAAACTCTGTTGCTTCCATTCGTCAACGTTTGCGCTTTCATCCGTCAGTGTTTAACCAAACTCTGACTGCTTCCAGCTTAAACTCTGATTTATCACTGTATCACTTAAACACTGATTAATACTTACATCAATTATATTAAACATAAGCATTTCCTGTTGAATTCGGAAATTGTTCTATTGGATTGGAAGTTATTAAAGCGTAGGAGGCCATGGTGGATGTCATGGTCCAGCAATATGTAAAGCGTAGGAGGCCATGGTGATTTCATGGTCCAACAATATTTAAGGAGGATATGGTAACCATACCATCTTCCTATAGGCTAACATTACTTGCCTATTTTGGTACCTTCAGTGAAATCCGGGTTATACACACGGGTATAGAAATGTACCGGTGGTAGTATAAGGGGTCCTATTACTTTTGAACCTGATCAGGGGGCAATGGTGGTTTGTCTTTCTTTTTATATATCCAATCCAAATCGCCCGAATGGCTATTATATATTGTGAGTTGGCAGATGATTCATTTTTATGACATGCCAAATGATTTCAGTCATGGTTTGAATTATATCACAATTGTTGATTCAGTTTCTCTATAAACTGTTTTACATTTCAGTTGATTTTATGCCCCACTTATCCTGGTTTTATATCAAAAATTTTATACGCTTGCTGAGCATTTCTTTCGCTCATACTTGCTGTTGTAAATTCTAACATTTCAGTAAAGTAGTTTGGAGAGACTTATCCGCACAGTTCAGAAAGAGAAGAAGCGTGATGCTATTTCGAAGATGACTTGGCTCAGGATGTCTGGATTTAGTGTAAGATCTATTTTATATAAATGAGTTCTTATATATATTATTATTATGTACTAGTCTAGTTGGCCTGGCGTACTTCTTATCGAAGTTACACCAGTGGGTTAAGATTTGATCAAAGAGAATGTTGTAAAGAAGGAATGCTTTTTATCTAATGGAATTTGGATTCTTGTTTCTAGCCCTATAACCTTAAAAGATCTTGGTATGTTTGGGGTCACAGATGTTATATTTCCAGTGTTGGACAATCACAGGTGAATGATTATTATTAAACAGATATTTTATTTTGAGGATTTTTGCGTGACGACCAAATCTCCTGACCCCGGATTTGGGGGGTGCCACACTAGCCTTGCTAGCATTTTTCCTTTATCCGAGCTTAGCTTGAGCCAATTTCTGTTCCCGAAGCCTTTTTTGCACTCCTACTAGGGCTGAGCATTCGGTCCAAAATCGAACCGAACCGAAAAAATCGAAAAACCGAAATAGCACTTTTTCTGGAACCAAACCGGACCGAATAAGTTTAAGGAACCGAACCGAAATAATTCGGTTTCGATTTTGTTCATAAAAACCTGAATTTTTTCTTCAATTAACACTATGAGTTTACTTTTATGTACCATAAATGATGATTCCAATCATAGGTTCACAGCTACTTAATCGAGAAAAAAAAAACAAAATTCTTCTTCTTTATGTCTAAAAATGTTTAGAATGCTTACTATAGTTTATATACATAATTACAAACATTTGGAACATTGGTGCCGTCGGGGGTGAACTGGTAGACTGGTCACTGGTGTCATCGCTATCGGGGTGAACCGTGAAGGCGTGAACAGACAGAAGTCCCAGAGCAGGCAAGCCGTAAGTGGTAGTAAGTAATTGGGTTTGAACTTTGGGTAGTGTTGTAGTAGGAAGTAATAGACTAATAGTAGATATTTAGATCAGATAATAAAATATATATTATATATATAATGCAAAAACATGTATGTATATTTCGGTTTATTCGGTTCAGAACCGAAATATTTTGGAAAAAACCGAACCGAAATATATTTCGGTCTGGACCGAAAAAACGAAATGACCGAACTATCTGAAAAATTGGAACCGAACCGAACCAAATTATCATATTTCGGTTCGGTTTTGGTTTCGGATCGGTTTTTCTCAGCCCTAACTGCTGCCTCATCCATTCCAATGCACGAAATTGCAATGTGAACAAGAAAATGATCAAAACTAGCAAGATTGCATATGAAGTATGACTAACAATCAAGGAATATATCAAATTCCTACTACCATTAAAGTACAAATATGCAGATCAAATTATGAGTATACTGATGTGTAGCCAAAGGAAGAATGCACGAGTGTGCATATACTGATGCCAATGGTAAAATAAAATGTCATACCTTTAATTTCTATCAGAAATGTTTCCGATCGTATTTTGTTAGCAGATAATATCATGGATTTAGAATGGGGAGCCTTTAAGTTCTTATATATCTCAGAAGCAGGAGTATCAAGTTTGGTATTCTTTTTTGGAATTTCTTTCGAGGTGAAATAACTCCATTGGGCGTAATTCTCAATTTTGGGACCAACAAGAAAAAACCAATTCTCATAAAACCCCTTGTTATTTGTGCGAGTATCGGACCATTTTTGTGAAGTGTTCTTGCGTCCGATGGAGTAAAAACCAGTGCACTTGCTTGTGGAAGACAATTTATAATGACACCAGAATATATCTATGTTTGGCTCAATTTTACGCGCAAAGCATCAAGCAATGAAGGTATTTATGTTCAAGAAACTATTGGGTGTAAGCTGTCCTAACCCAACATCACAAGTATCTAATACCTCCTCAAGAAATGGGTGCATTGGAACCCGAAAACCACATTCAAATGCGGCAACAGAAATTCCAACTCCAAGATAACTTCCAAAGGAAACAAGGTTATAGACTCTATCTACATCTTTGGGTTTAAAGATGAGAAAATTTTCTGGTATCATGAACAGATTTCTTAAATTTTTGATGTCATCGTCATCAAGAGTACTAAGGAGATTACCAGCTGGAAACATCTCATCGTCATCAAATATATCCATATTATCCCAAACACTAGTGTTGGTGATGATAGTATTAGAAGAGGACGCGTTATCGGATTCACCAACCAAAGCATCTTCCTCAACTTCGGCTGCTATTTCAAGACATGGACGAAAATGACGACGGATTTCACGATGATACTCAAGCTTGTTCGATGTTGACATCTGCGATTTCAGGAAAAAGATTAGAGTGGTCCGGAGCAAAAAGAAAAAAAAGGAAAAAAAAGAAAAGAAAAGAAAGTATGATAGATATGTCCAATTTCTAGTCTAACGATGCTCGGGACACAACTCTTGACTCATTGGAAACACTGCATAAGTGTGAGTATGGGGACCAATTCAAAATTGGTTATAAAGTGACTAAGTACGATGTACATGGCTATCATTGGAAACTAAAATTCCTCTCCACTGAAAACCTTGGCAACATGGCATATACCAATGTAAAGGTATAAGAGTATAAAGAAGTTGACATCAGAAGTTTTGTTTCCGGGGGCATACATTACTAGTTTAAGGTGGTTGCCAAAGATGAACAAAAAATAGAAGATTACCTATTCGAGGAACAAAAGCGATAATTTTAATCAAAAGTCTGGACACCTGGACCATTGGAAATCAAGGTATCTATTACTGCTAGTTACATTTGATTCCGAATTTTATTTCGCTTCCAATGAGCAACTACAAATGCACTGTCCGCACATTTGAAAATTAAAATATGTTCCACTATGGCACTACCCAACGAAAAATACTACCCAGCGGAAAATAATAGTACAAATTTTAGGGTTATGGCACGGTTATCAAGTAAATGGTGCAGTCACTAAACTCAATTCTTGGATAAATTGAAATCTACAAGTATTTCAAATTACCAATGAAGATGATTCCAAGGGAATTGAAATTTACCAGAGTACATACGAATTTAAGAAGGAAAAATAATATCCATATTATTAGGCCCAGCCCATGTTTTTTGTCTTCGGCGGCAAGCAATATCCATATTTGAGAAGATATCTAGATCCTTCTAGAATTAGGTTTCCGATGATATAATTTCTTTCCACCGCTTTAGCATTGGGCTCGATTTTATGGGCTGTTCCAGTGCATTGGATTCATAAATAGATTTAGACAAGCTCATATAAAAGTAACTTTCGGATGCAAAATACAGGCCCATGCTTTGGATACAAAATTAATATATATTTTGTATCAACACATATAATTGATTGGATAACAAAATATAGAGAAAGTGTGGTATAGTATTCTTTACATAAAAAAATAATATAAAAAGCATGGCAATTGTGCACGGTGACAACTGACAACTGACAAGCAAACGTTCTTCTGAATCGTTAGGCTGAGATTTGGTTTGGTTTCTTAATCGATCAGAAGATTTTGGGTTCATTAAGAACTTTAAAAATTAAACAAATAATTAACAAATTAACAAATGACCTTTAAAACCTCGTTTATCCTGTTAACTTTATAGTTGCACGAAGAATTAATCCGAACTTTTATGTAACTAAGTTAGATCATAAATACTTTATTGGTTTCAGATTCAAAGGGCTTTAGTCAAAATACAGCTAACTTTTTTTTATAAGCAAAATCTCATTCTACATGGTATTTGAGTATTAGAATTAGGGCTGAAAACTGATCCCGACTATCCGGTATCTCGATTTTTATTCAACTCGAAAATATGATACATAGCTCAGATTCGTTTTGTAAACGATACGGATAGGGCGGAAATTTTGTGTCCCGATAAAATATGATCCCAAATCTGAGAACTACCTACCCGCCCATATCCAGTATCATATTATTTTTATAAAACAAACCATACCCGAACCAGGTTCATATCCATAATACCCGAACCAGGCTCATATCCATAAAACTGAATACTATTTAATTTGTTGATTATCAAAGAACTAAAATACACTAGCAACTAAAATATTATGCAACTGGAGTGAAAGTTGCTATTCAAACTTTAATAAATAACACATTATTACAAATAAAAACGATTAAATGATTATTTATATAGTTCAAATAAAAATAATACTAATGTTGCTAGATCATATTTGACTCGTATTCGATGGATCAAAAACTACCCGGTTAGAAAAAAGAAAATATGATACCGGCTCATATTTGGTTTTGATCCGGACCTCAATATTCAGGATCGGATCATATCCTGAAACGATACCGATCCCAATTCTGTACACGATAAAAGTAAAATGATCCGAGACCTAAGCAAGGGTATACCAGGTATCACCCGAATCATTTTTCACCCCTAATTAGAATTGTTTTCACCTTTTTTGGTTTCATTTTTAAATTCCTATTTTTCTTAATATTCTATATTATTTTTAAATAAAATTAAAAATCCAAATTTGGTTCCACTGTTACCCTAGGTCCAAATGAGGTCGACCCGATTTCAATTACATAAAACCTTAACTTTTGTTTGCGTGGAAATCGATCGATTTGCATTAGTTAAGCAAAACAAGCTTAAATCTTGTTATTCACTTCAATTCTTAGCTCTGTGTTCTTACAATTAGTATGTGATTTCAAATTACTTTCAATTTATAGTAATTTCAATTTTTGATTTTTAATTGAGCTTATGCTTACAGATTGGAGCTCGATTCGGCAAACATTAATAAGGAGATTGATTCATCTACGATTAGTAAGTGACAAGAATCTACAATTAGTAACTTACTATCGACGGTTTTTGAATTATTAATTGATTCTTAAGTTGTATTAATTGGTTTTTGTTTGTATTTGTTTGTTGGTGTTTGTATTTGTGTTTTTATGTTCATATATGTATTTGCCTTCTTTATGTGCAGATTAGTTATTTGAAGGTTTCAGTTTGTGTAAGGTAATTTTCTTGTTCTTCCGTGTTATTGTTTGTTAATTGTGCCTTAATTTTTTTTGTTTATTTGGTGTTAATTGTTAGTGGGTTTTTTGTTAATTAATGGAATCTTGTTATAATTTGTGTACTTAGCTTTAATTCATGTTAATTGCCTAGAAATGATATTTAGGTGTAATTTTTTGCCAAGTTTGTGTTTAATTCACATACTAATATGCTTTTATGATTTTATATATTGTTATCTGCTCAAGGATTTCACAAGAATGTTGGATGAACACGTACTTATGATACAGTGATACGTTAATTTCTCTTATGAAAATTCTATAATAGAAAGTCTAGTAGGGAGACAAGTATCAAAGATATTTAGCAAGCACTTACTTGCCAAAATCATTTCCAGATGGCTCGTCTGAAGGACCAGATTCTCTTGTATTAGAACTAGTGCAACTTGGACTATTAGTCTCTCAGCATTTATAATTTTAATAAAAAAATAATGATTTATCTGATTAAAGTCTCTTCCATATTTAGATAAACATCACAGAATCAGAACAGAGCAGCTGATTTCGATGGATTGTTTCGGGGGTCAAATCAGCTTAGTTTTGGCTGATTTTTGGATATGACTTGGTCCAAAGGGTCCTCTATTACTGGTAAAAATTTCATAATTTTCTGGATTAGGGAAGGTCGGGTTTTACCAGCTTTTCGGTTTCTAGTCAGAGTTGATACAGTTCTGTTCGTGGTCGTATTTTGGTAATAGTTATTGATTCCAAGAGTTACATATTTTTTATGCTTGTATTCCTCCAGTTCCTAGAGAAGAAATATGTGTTTCCATTATTGATTTAGTGGAGTATTGACATAATGACATGCATATCCAAAAATCGTGTTACATCTAAGGAAGTATCATTAGGCTTCTTTAAAACAGTTACTACATGACATTAGGTTACATTTGATTCTTGCTACCTCTGTAGATTTTAAATCTCAGCTACTAGCTAACAAGGAGAAGCCTGCTATCATTAATGTCAATATAGGTACCTATATTTTCCCTTCATGGATGTTAATCGCATCAAACTCGTCTATAAAACATTTCATTACATCTAATTATTTATTGTCATTGTATTGTAGGAACAACTGTCAAAGGGGCTGTTGATGACCTTGATCTTGTTATAGACACATACACACACACACACCTATCTATCTCTCTAGATGCATGTTCTTTTATATACTCCCGTGCATTAAGTTCTGAGAAGGTATCTAGCTTTCCTATATAGCACAGTTTTTGCTTTTATTAATCCAGAAGTTAGTAAAAAATACCATCAAGCTTTGCTCTAGAAATATATATTACTTGCAAGATAAATTTATGTCATAGTGATCCCAAACTATTTCTTGGTGTAAAATCATTTTATCTTAGTTTGAAATGTATTATTAATGTCTTACGTGTTACTATCATTCACATTCAGGCTACTGCACTTATTACAAGTATATGCAGAAATCTTCAATCTGTAGCTAAAATGGTTGAGCACGCTGAGTATACAGTGGTATTAAGAGGTGATTCAACATTAAGAGGTCATTTCTTAGAGGCAAGGACACTTGAATATTATCTATTATTTCTGTAATAATGCTGCTGTTCTGAGTATAAAAACATTTTTTATGATATATGTAGGAGGCAGATGCAGCTGTGTCAGTACTTGGTGAGATGGATGCCTGGATCATTTGTCTTTTTTTTCTTCAGGGAGGCATTTACACCATTAATGATATACACTATGTTGCAGAAGATAAGCGGTATTGTTCTATTGTGTCTTACACCGTCGTATTTTTGATATTTCAATACTCACTATATTGTTATGTTCCTGGGTTTGTAGGCTTGTTCCTGCGGGGGACACATAATTTGCAAAAAATGCTGCATTTGGATATAAATGTTCAAACCTCTGTGAGGTCTGTAGCTTTTTACTTTACATGAAGTGCATTGTAGTATTACAGCACCCATAGATAACCCCAAATATTATCTCCATATGTATTTTCTTTCAAAATAGTGGGTGGAGGAGAAAACTGGTGGTCGCATACTAGCTAGCAGTGTAGTATCTATCCCTATCCAACTTCTAAGGAAAGGTGGACCGGATGCTGTTTTTGAGCATCTTTCCGGTTTGCCAAAGGTAAGAAAAATGTTTACCAGAAATTATATCTCCATATGTATTTTCTTTTAAAATAGTAGGTGGAGGAGAAAACTGGTGGTCGCATACTAGCTAGCAGTGTAGTATCTATCTCCATATGTTGTTTTTGAGCATCTTTGATTTTTGGTATAATTGATTGGTATATTCATTTTATTCCTCTTATTGCTTATGAAATTACTTACACTTCTATACCTCCTCCGCCAGCCCTAACCTAAAGCCACCTCACATAGTTCAACAGAAGCACAAACAGAGAACTTGTTTCATAATCAGGTTCACCTGTAGAATATAGAAAGTTAGAAATTACATAAAGCTGAGAAAGAGTTTCAGATGTCTTAACCTACGCAGAACTGTGCACGGGAGCAGTAACGAGCGAGCTCTATACCATGATTTAAACACTTACAGAGTATTTATATGTGGCCCAAATAGTAGTGTTAATTACTCATAACTGAGACCTGGTAGCTCGAATGACATTAAAAAAAAGGAAGAAGTGCTGCTGATTAATTTGTATTTATATAGATGCTTCTGATGCCTATATTTTTTTGGTGTTACATTAATTTGTAACTTTTTTCTAGTGTTATCTTCATACAAGATAGTTATGGTTCTAAAAGTACTCTGTTGCATACTAACCTTGTAAGTTGTACAATATGTATCTGATGAATTGACTGTGAGGATGTGAAAGGCATATGATGTAGCCTATTTGTATTTCGAGGATACAACTCAACTTAAACAAGATTGTAATAGTGAATAGTATATAGACTGTCACAAGGAATCTCAGAATGTATTATCTGTCATAAGAAAAAGATCAAGGTCAATCTACAGACTTGAGGAATTACTACATTGAAAGAAGCTCAGACATCTGATCAAGCCTCAGTGGAGTATTCGTTAAAGAAGTGGATTCATTTAAAGTGACAGAGATTTCAACAGTGACAGAGACAGTACAGAAGATTAAAGAGAGATAGAAGAAAAGAAAAGGAACCAGATTTTAAAGTCAATATATGAAGAACAGTCATTGCGGTTAGTCACTCATGAACCAGACAGTACATCGAGTGTCAACATTAAACAGTGGTTATTCGTCATTAACTTCAGTGGTTCAAGCTATCAAGACTGGTATGAGAGAAAATCATTGTGCAAGCAACAGGAGTGCTAAATTATTTAATCACAAGGATTTTATTATCAAGTGGACTGGCTACGAGGAAAAATAATTATCATAAAGAAATTCTAAGTGATATATTCTTAAAGCTGGAACCCCGGTTGGAATTGATATAATTTTTGTTAAGCAAAAGGAGTCCGGTTCCAGACGCTCAGGTAACCGCAGCTTAGAGCTTAAGGATTTATTTATATTAATAAATATTTTATTTATTTTGAAAATTATATTTATAAATATCTAATAATATTAGATATTTATTTTTATAATTTCTGAATTAAAATAATTATTTATTAATTAAAGATTATAAGCTGTGCGGGATAAAAAGCATTTCTACGGAGCCAATTTCATGTAAATCAAAATAGGCCCCGGTTTCTGTGAATTGCGAGCAGGTCATGTTTTGTTATGAATTAACAAGTAAACAATTAAAGTGGCCAGTAAACAATTCAAAGCAAATGACTAAAGTAAAAGAATGGCCAGGTCTTATTCTTAATTTAATAGTCTGGTTGGATAGTCTGCATGACCAAGAAAAAGAATTATATTAATTCTTTATTAATTAATTTAAATTATTTAGTTAACTTAATTAACAAATTAATTCTTCAAGAATTAATTTATTTATTATGTTAATTATTGAATTAATTAATTTAGAATTAATATAAATTGCTAAAGACTATCAGAAATGTTTTTAGACTATGGTTTTATTGTTAAAAGTCTATCTCTGATAGTCTGTGAGATAGTCTACAAAGCATAGTCTGCACAGGTTGATAGTCTGCTAAGGAAATAGTCTACCACTAAGTCTGCATGATAGTCTGCCAGAAAAATCATGTATTAAAGACTATCAGGATAGTCATTCTGATAGTCTGGAAAAAGAGTTGGGTAGTCTGCCAAGCCAGATAGTCACACCGGTAGTCTACAAGAGAGCTGATAGTCACACCGGTAGTCTGCAAGTCATTTGATAGTCTCTGGATAGTCTAAACAAGCATAAAACAAAGTCAGGAGCTTTGTTTTAATATATAACCAGGGAGCATCAAACATATCATCAAAACAGATCCTGAAGCTATTCTCTCTCAAAAGCTCTCAACCGAAACCAAGAACACAAGATCATTTTAATTTCTATAAAATCAAGTTCAACACCTTTGTAATATTTTATCAGGTGGAACTTATTTATTTGTGATTCTTGTACTACTAGCGAATTAAGTTTCCTAGTTCTTATCTTGATTTTTATTAACTAAATTAGAAAAGTTCATGTCGAATTTTCTAATTAGTTTTTATCATCTTGATAATTAATCTGTACTGAAATTGTAACACCCATCAAGTTAATATATTGTTATATTCAACTTGAAATTTGTTTCAATTTATTCCGCACAAATTTGTCTAAATCAAATTTTATTTAACGGACAAATTTTGATAAATTGGTATAGATTGTATTCAACCCCCCCTTCTACAATCTTATCGGACCTAACAATTGGCATCAGAGCCTATTGATTGATACACAAATCAAGATCCTATTTTTATTCAATCAAAAATTTATCTCGAATTTTTAACTCACTTAAAAATTCATCATGTCTTCAAAAGCCATTGTTAAGATTCCCATATTTAATAAGGATAATTATGATATGTGGAAAAATAAAATGGAATCATTTCTTGATGTTACAAATCCAAATTATTTATCAGTTTTGAAAAATGGACCAAAATTCCTATGCAACATGATGCTGAAACGGTTACAAATGGAGTTGTAACAATACCTGCAAAAGATTATCCAAAGGACTCTAAGAACTTTACTGCTGAAGAAAAAGAGGAAGCTGGACTGGACAAAAATTTGAGACTCATACTAATAGATTCCCTAGATGCTGTAATGTACAGCCATGTGATGAACTGTAAAACTGCTAAGCATATCTGGGAAACTATTGAGACTATTAATGAAGGGACTGATGAAGTCAGGGAAAATAGACTTCAAATTTTGACCTCTGAATATGAACACTTTAGAGCTGGCCCTAACGAAGGCATTCAGGAAGTGTTTGAAAGGTATAACAAAATAATCAACAACTTGCAAGTTCATGGCAAGCAATATACCCAGAAGGAGATCAACATGAAATCTTTGCTGACTATGCCTACTCACCTAGAGCATAGAATAACTGCCATCAGAGAATCGAGAGATTTAAATAAGATTGCTCTTGACAGGCTGTTTGGTGTTCTGAAAATATATGAATTAGAACAAGTACAGCAGAAGGAGTTCTCTGGCAAAGGCAGAGTTGCAAGTTCTTCTACAGCTCTAGTAGCTGAGGTTCCTAAAAAAGTGGAAGCTGAAGTTATTCAACCTAAAAGCTTCACCAAGGAACAAACTGAAGTTGAACATGGTCAAACTCCAGCTAATCAGGATGGTAGTGAATTCTATTCACTAGAAGAGCTGGATCAATTAGAAGATGAATCTATGGCAATGATGGTGAGACAATTCAGTAACTTCAGATTTAGAAGAAATCCAAAGTTCAGGTTTAAGTCAAATAACAGATTTCAGAGAGGAGGTTCTTCATCCTCTAGTAACAGGGGAGGTTACAAAACTGGTACAGTTGACAGAAGCAAGATCCGTTGTTTCAACTGTAATGAGTTGGGACACTTTGCTACTGAGTGTCAAAAATCCAAGCAAGCACAGAAAAAGGGCTATGCTTCTGAAAGGAAGAAAACTGGAAGAGCTTATGTAGCTGCCGGTAAAAGCTGGGATGACACAGACAGCGAAGATGAAGAATATTGAAACTTTGCGCTGGTGGCAAATGCTGAGTCATCAACTTATTACACCACACCGGTAATTCTTACTGATGATGAGTTAATTCGTAGCTTACGTAATTCCTTGAATAATGCACAAAAGGGATACGAGAGATTAAGTCTTGTTAACACTAAACTTGAAAACGAACTATCCGAATTAAAAAAAGTACATGTTAATCAAGATAAGCATATAGAAGAAATAGCTCGACTTAACTACAAAGAAAAGGGTCTAGGAGAATACATGATAAAACAAGTTGATAGGATTGCTGAACAAGACATCAGGATTAGAGAACTTGAAACACAGATTAGAGCTTGTTATAATTCTGTTAAAGTTTCCAAAGAGCACTTCAACAAACAAGCTGTAGAACGAACTGTAGGAATAGGTTTTGGTTACAAAGAAGCTGTTGGTTCTTTGAGCAATCATTCTGCTAATCCCATTCCTGCTAAAGAAAGAGGTATACCATATGTACTCAAAGATGTTGAAAAACCTATGTTTAAAACCTCTGTTGCTGAACCACCAAATATGTATTCTATTGTGATTCAAGAAGAAATGAGAAATGAGGACAGTGCTAATGACATAGTCATTAATAATGAAAAATCTGTTAAGGCACCTACAACCAAAAATGTTAAATCTAATAAGGTTGTTTCCATGAAACCAGTGAAGTTTGTTCCCAGTTCATCTAAAATTGAGTTAGGTGATAACAAGTTGGAGCAGAATAATAACATGTCTAACATGAATACCATGCCTATCATTGATTCTAATCATAAAGCATGTGGTGTTGTCAATTGTATGTCTTGTGCTTTTAATGTCATGTCTGCTTACTTTAATTGTAATCATGCATGTGCTGATAGGACTGCCCCTCGACAACATATGAACAGAAACACAAATGTTAGATCAAAGACTGCTAGTCCTCCTAATATTAGGAGAGAGGCATTTGTATCTAAGCCTAAACAAAGTTTTACTAAGGCTATCTACAAGGTCAAATGTCCAGTCAATGAAACAAGTGTTATTGCTAGTAAACAAACATGGATACCCAAAATGAAACAAAAGATTGTCAAATCTGTTTATAGGGTAAAATGTTTGTTGACTAATGGTAAAATTGGTGTTAAGGTGAAAAATGTTGTTTTGCCTGACAAAGGCCAATTCTTTAAGTATTCCGGACCCAATCAAATTTGGGTTCCGAAGAAGGTTTAATCTGTTTGTCATTGCAGGGTGTTGAACAGGTTGAACGAGTAACCTGGATCTTGGACAGTGGTTGTTCAAGGCATATAACTGGTGACAGAACCCTGCTGACAAATGTGGTGGAGAAGGCCGGCCCAGTAGTTACCTTTGGAGATAACAACAAAGGTAGAACTGATGGATATGGCAGACTTGAAGCTGGAAATGTTATCATTGATGAAGTCTCTTTTGTGAAAGGACTTGAGCACAATTTGCTCAGTGTTAGTCAATTCTGTGACAAAGGATATGAAGTTTATTTCAACAAGAAGAATTGTCTAATTTCACACAAGAGACATGAAAAGCCACAACTGACAGGAGTTAGAAAAGGCAATCTTTACGTAGCCAATATGAACTCAGGAAGCACTGCAGAAATTACTTGCTTCTACACTAAAGCATCTAATGACGAGAGTTGGCTATGACACACGAAACTTTCTCATCTAAATTTCAAGATAATGAATTCTCTAGTTAAAAGAGAGTTGGTGAGAGGTTTGCCTTCAATGGAATTCATTCAAGAAGGACTTTGTGATGCATGTCAAAAAGGCAAGCTAAAAAGGGCAACTCACAGGAGTACTGATACATCTTCAATAATTGAACCATTACAATTACTTCATATGGATTTGTTTTGTCCAGTTAATGTGATGTCCATGTCAAGGAAGAGATATGCTCTAGTGATCGTTGATGATTTTTCAAAATACACATGGGTCCTGTTTCTGAATTCTAAAGATGAGACTCCACAACTGGTGATTGATCACATCAAGTTGATTGAGCTGGATTCTAAGTATCCAGTAAGAGCTATAAGGTCAGATAATGGAACTGAATTCAAGAATGCAGTTCTGAATGATTTCTGCACTGAGAAGGGTATAACCAGACAATATTCAGCACCAAGAACTCCTCAGCAAAATGGGGTAGTGGAAAGAAAGAATCGAACCTTGATTGAAGCTGCACGTACAATGTTAAGTGAATCAAGGCTTCCATTGTACTTTTGGGCTGAAGCTGTCAACACTGCATGCTATACCCAGAATCGAACTCTTATCAACAAATACTTGATGAAGACACCATATGAAGCTATGACTGAAAAGAAACCAACACTCAAATACTTTCATGTATTTGGAGCAAAATGTTTTGTGCTTAAAGAAGGAGATGATCAAGGTGGAAAATTCGAGGCCAAAGCACATGAAGCAATTTTTATTGGTTATACAAGAAGAGCTTACAGAGTGTACGTGATTGATCAGCAGAAGATGATTGAAAGTGTCAATGTAACATTTGTTGACACTAAGCTCCCAAGTATCCAAACTGAAGATTCATCTGAAAAGCTATCTTTCAATGACATGACAGATCCAGATTCAGATGATGACAATCCACCTGATGTTTTTGCTGATGCTACTAACAACAATGATAATGGTGATGGTGATGATGATCGGGGTAATGGTGGTGAAAACAATGATAATAATGAAGATACACCTGACACTCCTGAACATTCATCTAGTCAACCTGGCAACAACTCAGGGGGAGATAATGAAGGATCAACTAGTCATACTCAACATCACAATGAAGAACAAGGCGAATCATCAAGATTAAATCTTCCAAGACAAACAGTTTGGAATAGAGCTCATCCTTTTGAGCTGATTATTGGTGATCCAGATGTTGGAGTCAAAACTAGAAGTGCTACTCAAAATCAATGTAACTATTCAGGGTTTCTATCTGAAATGGAACCTAAGAAAACTGAGGGAGCTCTTTCTGATCCTGATTGGGTGATTGCTATGCAAGATGAACTCAATCAATTCAAACAACAAGAAGTATGGAAGCTCGTACCCAGACCTAAAGGCAGAATAGTGGTTGGCACTAGGTGGGTATTCAGAAACAAACTTGATGAAGATGGCACAGTGACAAGAAATAAAGCAAGACTGGTAGCAAAGGGTTATTCACAAGCTGAAGGCATTGATTATGATGAAACCTATGCTCCAGTGGCAAGACTTGAGGCTATCAGAATATTCTTGGCATTTGCAGCATTCTTAAACTTTAAGGTCTATCAAATGGATGTCAAGATTGCTTTTCTGAATGGTAAGCTCGATGAAGAGGTATATGTAGAACAGCCCCCTGGCTTTGAAGATTCAGAATTCATGGACTATGTCTACTTTCTCTTCAAGGCTATTTATGGTCTTAAGCAAGCACCAAGGAAATGGTATGACACTCTCTCTGAATTTTTACTTGAAAATGGTTTTGTTAGAGGTGTCATAGACAAAACTCTCTTCACAAAGAAACATAAGAATGATACAATACTAGTCCAAATATATGTGGATGATATAATCTTCGGGTCTACTAATGATCTTCTTTGCAAGAAATTTGCTAAGTTAATGCAGGGTAAGTTTGAAATGAGCATGATGGGTGAGCTGAAGTTCTTTCTTGGATTGCAAGTAAGTCAAAGGACGGATGGGATATTTATCTGTCAATCCAAGTATGTCAAAGAGCTTCTCAAGAAATATCAAATGGAGGACTCATCGTCAGCAAGAACACTATCATCTACGGCTGTTAAATTTGGAGCATGTGAAAATTCTGCTAAGGTAGATATCACAAGCTACAGAGGTATGATAGGCTCATTACTTTATCTTACTGCAAGTAGACCAGATATTATGTATGCTACGTGCTTGTGTGCAAGGTTCCAATCAGATCCTAGAGATGTTCATCTCATTGCTGTAAAACGAATCTTGAGATATCTTAAGGGTACGCCTAACTTAGGCATCTGGTACCCTAAAGATTCTGGTTTTAATCTTATTGGATATAAAGATTCAGATTATGCAGGAAGTGTTGTAGACAGAAAAAGCACATCTGGGAGTTGTCAATTCCTAGGTGGCAGATTGGTTTCCTGGTACAGCAAGAAACAGCAAACAGTTTCCAACTCAACAGCTGAAGCTGAATATATAGCTGCTGGAAGCTATTGTGCACAGATCTTGTGGATTAGGAATCAGCTGAGGGACTATGGCTTTGTACTTGACAAAATTCCTATCTTGTGTGACAATACAAGTGCCATAACAATCTCAAACAATCCTGTGCAGCATACAAGGACCAAGCACATTGACATCAGGTATTATTTTATTCGAGAGCATGTCATGAATGGTATCGTGGAGTTACATTTTGTACCCACGGAAGAACAAACAGCAGATATTTTTACTAAGTCTCATGACGAATCCACATTCACCAGAATTGTTGGTGAATTGGGTATGTTAAATAGTCCTAGTAATTAAACTAGTTAATATCTGAGGTTTGCTCTTTAATAATTTATAAGTGATTACTTTGTAAATATTTGTTATTAAAATCACTTGTATAATTATTTTATCAACTTATTTTCTTGCTTGTTAATTCTTAAATCATTGTCATTATCTTTTTAATATATTCCTACTTACTTCTTTTAATTTTAGAATATTTTAATTTTCTCTAAAAATATTTTTCTCAAATTTTACAAGTTGAAATTAGTGAGAAATCTATTTTTATTGAAAATTACTTTTGAATATTTGTGTTGATTTAATAAGTCATATTTTCTCTTTAAATGATTTTCTATAAGAAAATTACTTTATTAAGAAAATATATAGATTTATTAATTTACTACAAATATTTATGTAAATAGTTAATAGTTTATTAAATAGTTTGTAGTGTTTGTCCTTTTGTTATTATTGTTTGATTTCGTAAAAAGGATAACCTATGGTATTTTTAGTATTTTCTTATTTTCTATTTAGCTATTTTTAAGTAGTAACATGTTGTAAATATTTTTTATAAATTATTTTCTTTTATTTCTAATATTCTGTAAATATTATTAATACAGTTATTTTTGAATAATAATAAAAAAAATAAAAATAAAAAAAATCGTATTTTTTCTTTTTTTTTTTTAGTTTTTATTTCATATTATTTTTATGCATATTATTTCTTATTTTGTATATTATTTTTCATGTGTAAATAAATAGTTTGTATAGTATTTTCAGTTTAGTCACTATACTTTCAAAACTTACAAACAGGTCCCTATACTTGGTTCTTTTGTACTTCTTCTGTTTAACACACACATATCATGCTATTTTAACTTCTAATCTTTGTTGTGTTGTTGTTATTAACAGAATTTCTTATATAGGACCATAGTTGGTATCAAAATGGTATATGTCAATTCAATTGTTTAGGAACTAACGTTTGATTTTCAGGTTCTAACAATTGGAAGACAAGACCTAACAAGTGTTAACAAGTGGTAACAGTTGGTATCTAACATACAGGATCTAATACATGATAAAATAGTTTTGTTTGTATTGGTTTAAACATTAACATTCATTAATTTGATTAATATTCATTGTTAATTGGATTTTTGTTTATGTTTTTGTTTAGTAAAACCGGCTCAAGATCTATATCTTTCCTAACTCAAAATCTCTTTCCATAGTTGTGATTGCTTACATTGTAAATCTTTTGAAATCACAACTGTATATCATTCTATCTCTATTGCTCATATTCTGTGATGCAGGTTCATCTAATTGGAGTTTTGTTTTCTCACATGTTTAGTCATAAGGTTGTAAACCCAACAACTTTTATCCCAGACTACAGTCAAACTCAAACACATTCTATCTTACACCCTAAAAGGAAGTAACCTATCAGACTAAAGGTCACCAGGGAGTAACTGCACGTGATGCAGCAAATAAGGATGTGTGGGATATTCAGTTGGAGAGTCACTACCTTATACACTAACCAAAATATTTCATATGAACAAAGTGAGAATGCACACACTAAGGATGAATGGACGGAAACCTGTAATCCAACCATTTGATGGTTAGGATTATAAGTTAAAGGTTCTTTAATGAACTAAGTGTCTTCACAGACATAAGAAGGAAATCTTGATCTCAATGCTAAATTTCTAGATCATTGTTTACCTTCTCAGAATTCAAATCTGAAAACCTTAAAAAGGGAAAATTAGCAACTTGTAGATTATGACTCAGATTCGTCTGACGAGTCCAACGAGGATTTGGGATTTGCGAACTCCCATTGCACCACCACTGACCTCTCTTGAAGGGGCTAGGGTGATTTTTCCTTGCAGGTACACTAAAGGATGTTGGAGCTATGAGTGATATGAGTGATACTCTAGTGAGCAAGAGTGTAAACACAGAGAGAAGTGAGACACTCAACACAAATGAGTGGAGAGAAGAGTGAAACACTTGTGAGGTACACTAAACACTATCACACACTCACAGTGAGGAAGAAAATGAAACTTCCTTTCTAACAAAGAACTCTATAATTGGTACAACTACTTTGTCAACTAGTTAATTGGAGGATTCCTCAACTAAGGGGGAGAAGTAAAGGGGTACAAGAAAAAGGAGAGTAGGTTAGAAAGGGGGAGCATTTACAGACTGTGCTTTGGAAGAGAAGCAAGTCAAGTTACTAAGGGGGAGCCTTAGATGGAGAAGTAAGGGGAGATTTAGTTGAGAAGAAAGGGGAGATATAAGGAGAAGCTTACATCACAATACTATTCTATTAGTCTTTCAATGTACTATGTATAAAGGCTAAGTGAAGGAGTAGTAGATTTCCCAGAAGTTATAGAAATGGTATTGATTCACCATTGTCTATTTATTAGGAACAGTTGTTTTTCTTAAGTGAGAAAAGCTGTGTCAGAGAAGGGAAGTGATTGTAAATCAAGAACTGCTGATAAACACCAATGTAAGATGTGAAGGATTATCAGGCAGAGATATGAAGAATCAGAAATGAAGATGAATTATCTATTGAAAATCAGTTCAGTGCTAGAGGAACAATCATCTATCATTTCATCAACTTAGGATTCTGGAATTGTTAAATTCAAACCAGAGAAATTTTTTTGTATTATTTACTAAGCTATTAAATGCTTAATCTTTTTCTTGTTTAAGTGAGTTAGTTGAGTTATCCTCTAGGTAGGGGTGAGTATACGATTCGGTTAACCGATAACCGAACTGAATAACCGAAATAATTTCGGTTCGGTTAACCGAAATTAATATTTCGGTTCGGTTTTCGGTTTCTATTTTTCTGGAATTTCGGTTTTCGGTTCGGTTCGGTTTTTAACCGCAGTTAACCGAATAACCGAAAAAATAACCGAATTGTTCTATGCTTTCAGGTTTTATGTATTCAAGGCTTTTTTATGTACATTTGCTGTATTAAAGATGAGGGATATTCTTGTATGTCTTGTTAATCTAGCTGATAGTTGGAATTTTCTTGACATGTGGTCCTTGGTCCTTGTAATCTTGTTGGAATAGCATGTAAAGTTATTGTATATTGCATAGCAGTCACTTATCTGGCTATACCCGAGTTTTTTATGGTGAGCTTACCAGCCTATTTGTTTAATTGTAACTCTGACTGAATCTTCCCCAAATGATTGTTCCTAACTTTTCTTCCTGCACCTATATACATGTACATTCAGTTCAACACTCTTATATTCTGAATGGTACAATCCCTGTGTTAATACTTCCTTTCATATCAGTAACATTTGCTTTAAAACTTATTATTCAGTTTTTTCTAAACTGAAAGTAAAATTCGGTTTTATTATTCGGTTTTCGGTTATAACCGAAATAAATATTTCGGTTCGGTTAAAAACCGAATTTAATTCGGTTCGGTTTTCGGTTCGGATTTTTCTGGAATTTCGGTTTCGGTTAACCGAATTAAAATTCGGTTCGGTTCGGTTTAAACCGAATACTCACCCCTACCTCTAGGTATTTGCTTGTTATTGTCTAACAAACAAATAGGGGGAGATTGAAAGGCATATGATGTAGCCTATTTGTATTTCGAGGATACAACTCAACTTAAACAAGATTGTAATAGTGAATAGTATATAGACTGTCACAAGGAATCTCAGAATGTATTATCTGTCAGAAGAAAAAGATCAAGGTCAATCTACAGACTTGAGGAATTACTACATTGAAAGAAGTTCAGACATCTGATCAAGCCTCAGTGGAGTATTCGTTAAAGAAGTGGATTCATTTAAAGTGACAGAGATTTCAACAGTGACAGAGACAGTACAGAAGATTAAAGAGAGAGAGAGAAGAAAAGAAAAGGAACCAGATTTTAAAGTCAATATATGAAGAACAGTCATTGCGGTTAGTCACTCATGAACCAGACAGTACATCGAGTGTCAACATTAAACAGTGGTTATTCGTCATTAACTTCAGTGGTTCAAGCTATCAAGACTGGTATGAGAGAAAATCATTGTGCAAGCAACAGGAGTGCTAAATTATTTAATCACAAGGATTTTATTATCAAGTGGACTGGCTACGAGGAAAAATAATTATCATAAAGAAATTCTAAGTGATATATTCTTAAAGCTGGAACCCCGGTTGGAATTGATATAATTTTTGTTAAGCAAAATGAGTCCGGTTCCAGACGCTCAGGTAACCGCAGCTTAGAGCTTAAGGATTTATTTATATTAATAAATATTTTATTTATTTTGAAAATTATATTTATAAATATCTAATAATATTAGATATTTATTTTTATAATTTCTGAATTAAAATAATTATTTATTAATTAAAGATTATAAGCTGTGCGGGATAAAAAGCATTTCTACGGAGCCAATTTCATGTAAAACAAAATAGGCCCCGATTTCTGTGAATTGCGAGCAGGTCATGTTTTGTTATGAATTAACAAGTAAACAATTAAAGTGGCCAGTAAACAATTCAAAGCAAATGACTAAAGTAAAAGAATGGTCAGGTCTTATTCTTAATTTAATAGTCTGGTTGGATAGTCTGCATGACCAAGAAAAAGAATTATATTAATTTTTTATTAATTAATTTAAATTATTTAGTTAACTTAATTAACAAATTAATTCTTCAAGAATTAATTTATTTATTAAGTTAATTATTGAATTAATTAATTTAGAATTAATATAAATTGCTAAAGACTATCAGAAATGTTTTTAGACTATGGTTTTATTGTTAAAAGTCTATCTCTGATAGTCTGTGAGATAGTCTGCAAAGCATAGTCTGCACAGGTTGATAGTCTGCTAAGGAAATAGTCTACCAGAAAGTCTGCATGATAGTCTGCCAGAAAAATCATGTATTAAAGACTATCAGGATAGTCATTCTGATAGTCTGGAAAAAGAGTTGGGTAGTCTGCCAAGCCAGATAGTCACACCGGTAGTCTACAAGAGAGCTGATAGTCACACCGGTAGTCTGCAAGTCATTTGATAGTCTCTGGATAGTCTAAACAAGCATAAAACAAAATCAGGAGCTTTGTTTTAATATATAACCAGGGAGCATCAAACATATCATCAAAACAGATCCTGAAACTATTCTCTCTCAAAAGCTCTCAACCGAAACCAAGAACACAAGATCATTTTAAATTCTATAAAATCAAGTTCAACACCTTTGTAATATTTTATCCGGTGGAACTTATTTATTTGTGATTCTTGTACTACTAGCGAATTAAGTTTCCTAGTTCTTATCTTGATTTTTATTAACTAAATTAGAAAAGTTCATGTCGAATTTTCTAATTAGTTTTTATCATCTTGATAATTAATCTGTACTGAAATTGTAACACCCATCAAGTTAATATATTGTTATATTCAACTTGAAATTTGTTTCAATTTATTCCGCACAAATTTGTCTAAATCAAATTTTATTTAACGGACAAATTTCGATAAATTGGTATAGATTGTATTCAACCCCCCTTCTACAATCTTATCGGACCTAACAGGATGACTAACCTTGTTTATTCCATAGGAGGACGAAAGTGAATATACTGATCAGGAGGACGACGATTGCGAGGATGACAATGGTCATCAGGCCGACGACGAAAGTGATGATCGATGATCAGTACTAACTAATTATTTCTGTCAATAAATGTGTACTTTTGGTAGTAGTTGGTATTTTGATAATTGAAAGACTAAGTTTAATGTAGAATTGTGATGTATTTAGTCGACATGTGTTTCGATCTTAGACTTAGTAGTACTATGTCTGGGCTACTGTATTGACATTATCTTGTTGGATTTGCCATTTTGGATTTGAAATGTCATTTCCGGTTTGGTGTTGTGCAAGGCATATTAAAATTTCAAACATGACAATACAATTTGGACTAATAAAAAGTGTTGCAAAGAAGTGTTGCCAACTAAATTTAAAAGTATTACAATAGGGATAAAATGTTGCAGAATAATGTTGAAAAAAAACCCAAAAGTATTGCAAAATGCATAAAAATGTTGCAAAAAAATGTTGCAATAAACTCACTTTGTAACATTTTAAGTCTATTAAAGTTGCAAAAAAGTTTTGCATTAGTCTGTTGTAACACATTCAGAATGTTGCTAAAACATGCAAAAGTGTTACAAAAAACTAAAACAAACTCTTTTTGTAATACTTTTAAAAGCGTTGCAATAAGTTCAAAAAGCGTTGCTATAGAAGGCTATTGCAACGCCGACAAATGCAACACCGAGTTTTAGCAAAAGTGTTGCATAAACATCTATTGTAACACTTTTGGAGCCTAATATTACACTTTTTTGGTGTTGCAACAGCCCATATTTGGTGTAGTGGTTTTTTGGTTTCATCACTAAATTTTTATTTCTCCTAGAATTATATATTATTTTTAAATAAAAATAAAACCGTTATTAATAAGCGAAATCCCTCTTTTTAATTGTACTTCCGTACTAAATTTGGTTCCATGACTAGATTTCTATTTCACCTAGGATTCTATATTATTTTTATAATAAAATAAAAAAATTGTTGGAATCTATACTATATTATAATAAGCAAAAAGAGGTATAATTTGTAGTTGGTTACCCCTTTTTTGGTTATCCCCATTTTTGGTTATCCCTCATTTATCACCGTTAGATCAGCAACTCAAATAGATCATGACCGTTAGATATAACAATACTAAAAGTTGTTATATGCAGAGGTTCAAGGTTCGATTCCCGCCAATAACATATTAATTTATATTTAATACTAAAAGTTATTATATATAAAGATGTAAGGTTCGAATCAATAACATATTTAAATTAATATTTATAATATTATATTATATTATAAATAAATTATAAAAAATTAAAAGTAACTCGTGCTTTGCACAGGCTATAAGCTAGTTTTAATAATCATCGAAATTGCCTTTTTAATGGTAATTCGGTACGAAGTTTAGTTTGAGCTCTAAATTTCTATTTTCCTTAGAATGTTATATTAATTTTAGTAAATAACAAAATTGTCAAAATTCTATTATAATTGCAATTATTGTATTCTAACCTTACTGAGTTTTTAGATAACGTATGTTACGTATCTATGAGAATGATGTAGGTTGTTTTTTTTTTGATTTTCTTAAAATAATTTTAAACAAATAATAAAAAAATAACATTTATTAATAAGCAATATCCCGTATTAATGGTACTTCGGTACCAAATTTGATTTTATCCCTAGATTTGTATCTATAAAAAATTTTGAGATACCATTATAATTACAATTATTTAAAAAAAATAAAATTCAATTCTAATACAACTTTTTTTAATTATATCATTTTCAAATTATAATTTTCTTTTTAAAATTCAATTTTAATACAACTTTTTTGAATTATATCCTTTTTAAATTATAATCTTATTTTTAATGATCGTCTATTTTTAATCTAACGGACCATTTAATTATTGAGATTGGGGAACCTGAGATGTATCTCAGGGAAGTTACCTGAGATACATAGAATATCAATATATATATATATAAAGGAGGATACGCGGGAGTTTAGGTGGCGCTCTAAGATCGTCTCAATCTATTTTTCTAATTTTCTAGAATTTTAGAATTTTAAACACTTATAAATATAAAAATATCATTTAAAATATTAGAAGTTGAATAGGTGTTCGAATTTATAGAGGAGAAGAGTTCGAATTTATAGGAAGAAATATGATTAGAAGTTCTATTGGAAGTAGAATAGGTATTTATAAAGAATATGCTTAAAAGTTCTATTGAAAGTAGAATAGGAGTTCGAATTTATAGAGATAAGAGTTCAAATTTATAGAAAAACAATATAAATAAAAGTTTCTATTGGAAGTAGAATAAGTATTAATAAAGCATAAGATTAAAAGTTCTATTGGAAATGGAATAGGAGTTCGAATTTATAGAGAATAAAAGTATGAATTTATAGAAAAACATATAAATAAAAGTTCTATTAGAAGTAGAATAGATGTTTAAATATATAGAGCATCCATATAACTAAATATTTTATAGAAAGTACGATCTTCTTAAATTACATATTTTTTATATAAGTTAATTATACTTCTATTAGGAAAATTTATTCATAAATTCAATACTATTATCATAAAAAAAGTCATCGTATTTAAAAGAAAAGAATTGATGTGTTAACATTATAAAAGAACATTCTCATGCAGGAATTCTAAATAAAAATAGGAGTATCTATAATATAAAGAGAAAATAAGATGTGTTTTCATTTTCTAAAACTCCATAAATTTTAGAAAGTCTAGATAAAGTATAAATCGGAATTCACTCTATTTTTTAGGTTTTAATTTTAAGGAAAAAAATTGTTTTGTAAGATAAGTATCATTAATAATATGTAATGAATTTGGAATTTCGACCCAAACGAGAGTGGCTCGAAACGTGTTTAACGGGAAGACGGCTCACTATAAAAGATTGTATTAGCTATTAAAATATCATTTTGATGTTATAAATTTTATTTTATTTTTAGGATTTGATTTTTATGGATAAACATTATCATACAAGTGATATATGTTAAAATTATGGTTTTGGTCTTAACGAGGGAGCAGATAAATAGTAATAACTGTGTTTAACTAGAAAGCGATTCATTACAGAAAACCGTATAAAGATGTTTGAATATATAAGGAATACATAAAATAAAATGTTTTATTAGAAGTAGAATACGAGGACGGTGGAGACGTCTTACACGATTTTTAAAACTATATATCTTTTTTCCTAGAAATCCTTTATTTTATCTTTTTTTATACAAGTTAATTATACTTGCATTAGAAAAATATATCCATAAATTTAATGTTATTCCCGTAACGAGAAGTCTTCGATTTTTTTTATATGTTAACATAACAGAAAGACATTCACATGCGGAAGTTGTAAATAAGTACATGAATATCTATAATATACATAAAATATAAGATGTATTTTCATTTTTAAAACTCTATAAATAATAGAAAATTTAAAGAATATAAAACTTGGAATTTACTTTCTTTATATAATTAGTTAGAATTTCGGTTCCAAATAAGAACGGCTCAAAACATATTTAACGGGAAGACGGCTCACTAGAAAATATTGTATTAGCTATTAGAATTTATTACTGATGTCATAATTTTTTTTTATTGTTCGATTATATGGATAAAAAATATTATATAAGTCTTTATAATATATGTTAAAGTTGAGATTTCGATTTTAACGAGAGAGCGGCTCAATCGAAAGAATCGTGTTTAACAAGAAATCGATTCATTAGAAAAGGATATTTAATTATTAAAATTTAATATTAATATTATAATATAACGTAAATGTTATAATTTTTTTTAAAAATATTATAACGCCGCCGCGAAGCGCGGCTTTATGGACTAGTTGTATGTAAATATAGGATGGACATTTCTGTAAAATCACAATTTTTTAATTAGCCCTGCGGCCCAGTTAAATTTATAGTATATTTTTAACTATCTCAGGAAAAGTTCCCGAAAAGTTCCCTGAGATCAATCTCAGGGTCCTTTTTCTCTTAATTATTTTTGAACAAGGCCTCTCTATAGTATGAGCCGGACCTATATATAACCGACGTACATATAATACTCGACGTAGGAATAAAAGTGTAACATTAGGGTAAATTAAGAATTCAACCGAGCAAAGAAGTTGTTAAAGGCAGCATGCAGCGAATTGAGGAAAAGAAGATAGTAGGTAGAAAAGTAGCAGAATTGAACAGAGCAGTTTCATGGTCCGAACTTTGTTCAGATTTATTAGGTGACATCATGGGCAGACTCTGTCTTATTGATCAGGCTCGTTTTCATGCAGTTTGCAAGTCCTGGCGCCTTGTTTATCCCATTAATCAATCTCATGCAGTTTTCAAGCTCAGGGGCCTTGTAAGCGCATCACTTTTCTCATGGTTCGTCCGTGTTGTTCGTAAAATTCGACAACCCAACCGTGCGCTGGAATTCCATCTCTATGAACCATGCCATTCAATTCACGACCCGATTTCAGTTCACACTATTTCCTTGAGTGAATTGGATATTCCGAATCTTTCTAATTGGACCGTTATCAGGATCGTTTGCAAATATAACTGGTTATTTATCTCCATTACTAACAGAGAGCAAGGTCGTTGTGCTGAAATACACTTTATTTTATTCTCTCCTTTAACCAAAACACTCAAACAACTTCCTCCCTGCTTAGATTCTTCGCTTTGGTATTTTGATCAATCATATTCTTCGGACCCTGAATCTGCGGATTGTGTCTTCTTACTCCTTGATACATGGTCTAATGAAGGCAAATTCACTATTTCAACATATCGCAAAGATGATAAAGAATGGACTCATAGACAATTTATAGTTCATAATTTTCAGCGTGCTGTGTGCAAGACTACGTATACTGGGGGAATTTTTTACATTGTTTCTCCCTCTGGACAAGTGGCATCTTATAACGTTATTAAGGAGGATATTAATTACGAGAGTTCATCGAAAGATGATGATTTTGCTGAAAATAATGCCCGTTGGGTTCCATTCGATTTGTTTATAGTAAACGGAGAGGTCATGTAGACATTTTGTGATAATGGAATTTCACGTACAAAAAGGTTTGATCGGTCAAACAAGGTTTGGATTCGAGTGAGCAGCTTGCAAGATTCAGCAAATATTGATGACGAGAAACCACATTCAGCTGCAAACATGATCGAGTTCTCTAAACACGGATGCCTAATTTGCTCTTCAAGAAGTTTAAATTTGGAACTACTAATGCCACGCGTATCGCCTTGCTTATCGCCTCAATTTATTTTTGGTTCAGAGTACGGGTTCAGTTCAAAGTATTTTTTTTGGATAAAACCTCCTCTCATTCAGTGAAACAAAAACCATGAACAATCAGGTAACTATTGAACCTTCCTAGGTATAATACCACATGGTCTGGTTTTTGTACTTGTCGTTGATTAGCTATCTTCGCTTAATTTACTCTAAACTCTGTAATCGTAGCTCTCCCATTGCTGCACAATGTTTGGTTTCATAAGTTTTTCCAATGTGTAGTTCCACTTGGTGCTGAATTCTGAGGATTTGTTCAAGCTTAAACTTAAACAGTCTCTTATGCGTCACTTTCTCACTACACGATGATATGTTTAATTCTAATTTTGACAATTTGTAAACTGTGAATTTAGATCATGTGTAGTAATGCAAAGATATAACCTATCAATTAATGAATGTATGAAAGTGAGACGACGCAAAAACATATGTAAGAAATATGAATAATGCTAGGGGCATCAAAATCTCATATGATCGATAGAATTCCTCACTCACTTTCATAGACAATGTATAGCAATATGAAAAAACCATCACTCAAAGCCTCTCATTGCCTTCCTTTTCACAGCATTTCCTATGTAAAGTTAGGATTACAAGAATCATTTTGTACGTTTATAACACCTATGTAAAGGGAAAGGTGAAAACATATTGAGCAGAGAACCAAACTAAATAATAACTAGCTTTTTTAAGTCCTATATTGGGAAACCACATTTCTTCCATGGCAACAGGCTTTGTTTTTCGATTGTAAGGCATTGTAGCAAATCTGTGATCATATACCAATTTAAAGAAGAAAACATAATCAGTAACCGCCTTCACTAAACTCCTTTTAATAAGAATGGAGCTTTCTATCTGCGTCGCTTCTCATCAGGCATGTCAACATCTTGATCACACTCACTAAATTCAAACCTCTTTCTTTTAGTGTTGATAGCAGAAGTAACCAAAGAATTTCCATAAACATTTGGCTCTATCAATCGAATTGGTGTCAAACTTGAAGCAGGATTGTACGGGAATAAATTAGTTTTATCCGCACTGAGTTCCTTCATTCGATCATAACATCGATAAACATCCTCCTGTTGCATCAAAACGCAATCAGGGGAGGTCCGAAACATAACCAAAAAACTAGTGATAGAACTTAAAATAAAGTAATCAATAAGTTTATAATGATCAAAACTCACAATATTGAAAATCCCATGAGCAAAAGTATTGATATTCATTTCCAGACCCTGCCTTGTGAGTTTCTGGTCAAATGCCAACAATGTGGCTGCTGCAGCTATGGCAGATGATCTTTGATTCATTAAATTTACATCTGCACAATATGAAACATTTACAATACATGTACAAATATGTCCTGAGAAAGATGAACCTAAACATTATGAATTTTAATTACCTTTGACTATTGCATATATCAGATGGATTGGCACCACACTTCTTGGTTGATTATTGTTCCGGAATTTACAAACGAAATAATGAAGATAGTGAAAAGGAGTGATTAAATTCATTTTCCATTCCAATGTATTCAATACCAAAAGCTCCATCCTTTGTATCGTTTTGCTCTCAAAATTATAATCTTCCATGGGAAAATCTGCAAGTAAAGGAACCTTACATTCCTCCAACTTTGCCGCTATAGCTAGACAAGCCACTGATAATAGTCTAACAGCCCAGTATTTCTCATTCTACAAAATACAGAAAAGATAATCAAATACTTTTATAAGCAATCGTTTCCCAATTTATTATAAATAATCTAAATCGCTGGTATGATAAACTCCATAAATCACTAATTTCACCGAATTAGATATAAATGTTCATGTCACTTACATCTATCATTCTCTGTGAAAGAAATTTATCGAAGTAAGTCACTGATAAATAAGCTGTATAAAGTTGAAACCCCATTACTGTTACGGCCTGTTACACAGCAATGCAATATTATATTATGATTAGTCATTCGCAAAATAGTCGGTTGGATGAAGTCTTATGCACTAGATGCCACTTTTATAATTAAAAAAAAAGGGTTCGACGTGAGAAAACTAACCTTGAAGATCCATTTGATCGAATCCAATCGAGCATTCACAATCCAGTCTCCACTACTAGTCAACAGAGAGGATTGGCTAGTGAGTTCTCGACGTAACAATACTTGAATATATTCATCATCATCTTCATCACATTGGTATTCAAACATATACATATCTTTCTCTTCTTCACCTTCTTTTTCATCATCTGAACTGCTGCCTTGATCAAGAGTAGAAACAAAAGAATCTGAATCCACCATTCAAATGGGCTGATTAATTGTTTCTTGTTTCAATCTCTCTCCCTATCTCTCTCTCTCCCTACATTCTACAAGGAAAGGAAATCTAGGAAAAGTGAAATATATATAGGACCGATATTACAGGCGCCAAAATAAGTGGAGACATATTGTGATATCATTTCTTGATTCTCTTCTCAATTTTTTACTAGCATCATCTTTAATTTATTTTGTTTAATAATAAAATTTAGTATCATGCATGTGCATGTATAGTTGTATACAAGGGCGGAGCAAATTGCAGAGATCAGGGATAACAACTTATCAATGAAAAAGAACAACTTACTAATAAAAATGTATTTTCCTCTATTTTTTTATATAAGTGAAAAATGCAACAGAAGGGAGTATGTACCTTTTCTAAAAAATTACAGCCTCTCAACGTAACCATATGGGCTACAGAAGTTTAATGCAATATATGTAGTAATATATAGATACTAAAAATTTTATCATGGGCTACAACTCACCACAGCCTTCAACTTGGCTCCGCCCCCGGTTGTATATATACACAAATGCATATTGGTAAAGAAGTGGCATGGCATGGCGGCACTTTAGGTGAAATCAAATTTTGGTATTCTAAGATATGTTACATATTTAAAAAAATTATAGATAAAATTTAAAATTTTTGAAACCTTTAAGTATGAGAATCTTATATACAAATTTTATTCGTTTATAGTTAAGACCATCCATAAGACTGATAAGAGATGGAGACGGGGCGACAATGGAGGTCAAGGTGAGTGAATTGGAGTGAGGTTTGACTAAAACTTTTTTTTTTTTTTTTTTTTTTTTTTGAAAGGAGGTTTGACTAAAACTTGTTACAACGATCGAGCATGAGAAAGGATATATCACGTGCATAGCACGGATCTTTTAATCAATTACTGACACATGACTCCTTAGCATGACCGGGCCATAATTAAATTTATTATATATAAGTTATTATACAGGATATTTGATTTGAGTTTTTGATTTTGATTTAAATAATAAATTAAAATTTATTAAATCTGCATGCACATTTGAGTTAGATATAATAATTTAATTTATGTTTAATTACAATTTTGTTACAACTATTAGAAAATTAGATAAATTAGTCAATATGAGAGTTTCGTTATAACTTTATCTGAAGATTTTGTATGGTTGCATGGAACTCAAACTGAAAAATTCAGTTCCAATTTGAGCTTAAAGGTAATTAGGTTGTTCGTAATCATCTCTAAGTTATCATTCTGTCAAGAGACAGAGAAGCTTGAAAAAGAAATAACTAGTGTTATATAAGCCATATTTTCGGTTGCCTATATTATCTCTCAAATTTCTTAATATTTATTAATTATTAATTTAGATTAATAATTATAACTTAACGCCTAAGTTTTATCCTCTCCCTGAAACGAGGAAAAAATCAATCTCAATCAATCAATAACGGAAAATATCTTCAAACGATATTCTTTAAATCAGGAAGATATCACAACGATAAGATTAAATCAGATAAAATCAGTAATTACCCAGATTAACAAAGTTTATCCCTAAAGTCTCTAAGGGATAGACACAAATCAATTTCACAGAACTGCGTTGACTTGATCCTTATAAATATAAGGTACGCAGGCATCTTGGAAAATGATCCGATACACGAGACAAATCGAGACACCTCTCAAGTCCAGCCCCAAACATCCAAAATCCCAAATCCCCCTATTTTCATAATTCGTTATTCCAATAACCTCCGAAATTTGTTATCACCAAATTCCTCCGTTAACAATTGGCGCTAGAAGGAGGGCATATATTTTTTGATTGTGGAGGACAATCAATTCATACGCATGGGGGGTTATCATGGATCTGGAGCTGCTTTAATGGAGGAGCTAAGCGGTGGAGGCGGTGGATCTATTCCGAATTAAGATAAGTTTTCTTATGATTTTGTTCATACAAGTTAGTTATCTTATAAAATTCGTAGTAAATTCATTGCATGTTGGATTTTGTTGATTTTTAATGATTCAGAAAGCTTGTTAAATTTCCTATAACTTTCATTTTTTGAGTTTTCTCAGATTATATATCGATCTATTCTCGAAATCACAAAAAACAATCAGATCTTGTTTTTCAGCATCAAGAAATCAAACATCAGACATTTTCTTTAATTCCCGATTCGTTATAAGTCCATTTTTGACGAGCCATATATTGACGGAAAGATATTTTTGTTATCTACAACTTTCGTGTTTTGTGTTTTTTCAGAAATAATCGTTTAGAAGGTCAAAAACGCCAAAAATAGATCTGATCAGAATTTGAATTGTGAAGATTGTCAAGATTTTAGGTGTAATCTTCATGGTACATATTTTGGAAGGCTCTTAATTAAAGAGTTTATTATTTTGGAAGGCCCTCCATTGTGGGGGGTAATATTTTGGAAGACTCTTAATTGAAGAGTTTTATTATTTTAGAAGGTCCTCTTTTGTGTGGTTAATATTTTGGAAGGTCCTCCTTTGTGAGGGTAATATTTTGGAAGGTCCTCCTTTGCAGGGGTAATATTTTGGAAGGCTCTTAAGTAAAGAGTTTATTGTTTTGGAAGACCCTCCTTTGTAGGGGTAATTATTTTGGAAGGCTCTTATTCGAAGAGTTTATTATTTTAGAAGGCCCTCCTTTGCTGGGGTAATTATTTTGGAAGACTCTCTTTTAATGAGGGTAATATTTTGGAAGACCCTTTCTTCTGAGGTTATATTTTTGGAAGACCATCTGGATGCTGCTGATATTTTTTAGAAGACCTTTGGAATCTTGGGATATTGATATGGCTTTGAAAAGATAACCTCATCTAAGGAGGGTCTTCCTTATTTTTTGTGAAAAGACGATATCCTCTAAGGAGAGTCTTACTAAGAATGAAGATATCTTCGGAAAATCCACCTCCTGTGAGGAGGGTATTTTTGATATGGGGAACAACTTCCTTTGAGGAGGGTATCCCGAATTATAAAATCCTTGCAAAAACCGTACTTCCGGGGGAGATGTCCGTACTTCCGGCGCCTCATCAAGGTACGATCTTCGGAAAATCTACCTCATGTGAGGAGGAATATTTCTGATATGGGGAACGACTTCCTTTGAGGAGGGTATCCCGAATTATAAAATCCTTGCAAAAACCGTACTTCCGGGGGGGATGTCCGTACTTCCGGTGCCTCATCAAGGTACAATCTTCGAAAAATCCACCTCCTGTGAGGAGGGTATTTCTGATATGGGGAACGACCTCCTTTGAGGAGGGTATCCCGAATTTATAAAATTCTGAGGAAAATGACCCCCTTTGAGGGGGATACCCTCGAGAAGATATGGTAGATATGACCTTCTTCGACTGGATGATGATATTGCTCAAAATGCTTTGAATGACTTTATGGAATAATGCTTGGATGGCTCTCCAGGATACGTTCTCTCACACCTACAAAACTTATTATTTACATATCACATATTGTCTTATTTACATCTACACTCATATTACAAGCACTTTGGTGCTTCATATTATTTACTAATCTTCCTCTCCTAGCTGTTTCAGTGACTCAGAAAATTTAGAAGATCGAAGCATTCTTAGTTCTCCACTGCAGCAAGCTACACTGAAGAACTGGGGGTAGTTGTTACGCCATATTTTCGGTTGCCTATATTATCTCCCAAATTTCCTAATATTTATTAATTATTAATTCAGATTAATAATTATAACTTAACGCCTAAGTTTTATCCTCTCCCTGAAACGAGGAAAGAATCAATCTTAATCAATCAATAACGGAAAATATCTTCAAACAATATTCTTCAAATCAGGAAGATATCACAACGATAAGATTAAATCAGGTAAAATCAGTAATTACCCAGATTAACAAAGTTTATCCCTAAAGTTTCTAAGGGATAGACACAAATCAATTTCACAAAACTGCGTTGGCTTGATCCTTATAAATATAAGGTACGCAGGCATCTTGGAAAATGATCCGATACACGAGACAAATCGAGACACCTCTCAAGTCCAGCCCCAAACATCCAAAATCCCAAATCCCCCTATTTTCATAATTCGTTATTCCAACAATCTCTGAAATTTGTTATCACCAAATTTCTCCGTTAACAACTAGTTTAATTTTTATGTTATTTATCGAGCTTGTTGTAAAAGAAATGAGCTTGTTCAATCGAACAAGCTCATTTCTTTTACGAAATACCAAAAAATTTCAAAAATTCTAATCTTATCAAAAAAATATGCATGCATGAATGTATTTGCTCGTAAAAGAACAAATTTAGTCATGTTCACGCACCTGCTTCACTCGGCAAGATTGTTCTCATCGAGCATCCACCGACATGAATTGTAGTACTAACTACCATCCTAGTACTATCAAACTCTTCTTCTCCATTACTCACGCACATGTAAATTCCACAAACTTTGGAATTTTAAGTTAGTTTTAAAACACTTATCAACTACAGTAGGTTGTCTCTGTTAAATATTCTGTTAACATTTAAGATTTGATAAGTATTGTCAACAATATATTGGTTTTCACTTACTTTAACCAAACAAGATCACTTAAAATCTTGATTATTTAGATATATTTGTCAGTTGTCTTGCAACAGATACTATTTCATTATTGCTCAGATCACATATGCTAATTGAAATTTTTTTACTAGGTTTAGAGACAAGATCCTTTGGAAATTGTAAATTTCTACATTTTTTACTAATAGAAAATTTTAATATAAAATAATAAATATTTATGCCATAACCTTCCCACTTTCTATTTGAGATAATAATGAATAACAATAGAAATCAGAGTCCCCCTCTCCTAAATCCTACCTTTCATTAAAATATTTTAAGAAGGCTTCCATTAATTTTTATCGATGTAAAGTCTCGAGCCCTTTATTTTTCATTTCCTTAGGTTTAAAATCTTAAATTCCTTCAATAAATTTTCAATTTATTTGGATTTTGGAAGAGGGATTTAACAACGATATTTTTAAGTGTCTGTCCAATTTCGATTATATTTATAATTATCATATTATTTTTAATTAATGCATTTGATTCCTTTTTCAAAAAAAAAAAAAAAAAACATTGCATACTTGCACTATCATATTATTTTTGGCATAGGAGATCCCAGGTTTAGACTCAAAGATGTGTTTCTTGTGGCCTTAGCATGCTTACCAACTATTTTTGCACTTGACATGGAATTTTGTGAGCTTATGCATGTTCATTTAGTAGACCATGTGAATACTTGCACTATCGACACCAAGACATTGCATACTCATTTTGATTCTTAAGTGGATATGGCATGAGAGGATTTACATGTGTGGTGTTGTATTAGCATATAATCTTTTGCATGAGCTAGATGAATTTTGTGGGTACATTCACTGTAGGCCCTCACGAGACCTTACTCGTCCACTAGGGCTACCTAGGGGTTTAAAGGACTTGTTGCATATGTTAAATGCAACCGTGATCACCTACGGAAGTGGTACTAGTTAGTTAGTTTAGTGTATTTTATTTAGTTTGCCCGAGGACGTGCAAAAGACTAAGTGTGGGGATATTTGATAAAGTGTATATTTATATACACTTTAGAGGATTTTATTCTCATAATTATAGGATTTTGCAAATAATTGGGTAAGTTTGATTATATTTTATTGTTTTATTTCAGGTAATAAATAATTCCTAAAGTTGGGAGAAAATGAGCTTAATTGGATAAAAATCAGGTGGAAATTCGGATTTAACGGTGGGCCTGCGCAGCAATTCTTATTTGGGCCATATCTCGAGTTCCAGGAATCAGAATGGGGCGAAATTACAGCCCACGCGAAGGTATCGAGAAAATCTACAAGTCTAGACCAGCCCAGCAGTCACCAGCCTTCTAGAGCGGCCCAGAATCAGACCTGAAGAGCTGATTACGAATTTTTACCACAACCCAACTTATTTTTAGAAAAGAAATAAATATACTATTTGATTATTAGGGTTAGGGAGATACATCTCGATCGATTGTATCTAGAGGGATTGACATCTTGTAAATTAGATTAATATTGTAAATAATTATTAGACTTTTGAGAGAGAAGGGAGAGAAGCAATTTGAAGAGGAAGATCGAAGGAAGGAACGAAGGGATTCGTCTTGATTTCGAGAAGCCTTCAGATTTGTATTCTTTGTTCTTGAATTCTTTAACTCATGATTTGTGGTTTTAATATATATTTTGTTTATTTAATCATGAGAAGTTAATCCTTTATCCAAGAGTTGGGTAGTATTCATTGATGAATTGAGTTTGTGTGATTAATTGTGATTCTCTTAATTTGTTAATCTGTCATTGAGGGCTTAATACAATTAGAAGAGTAGCTAACTTTTAATTGCATATCTAGGGATTATAACGAATCGGGAGATGAGTTGTAGTTCTAATACATGACATGATAGACATAATTTAATTATTGAATCGGGAGATTAATATGAGAATTGTGAAACTGTTAATCCTTGGCTTAAATAGTTTATGATTATACTTTGATTGACCATGGGAGTGGCGATTAGGGGATGATTGTAGGCATTATGAATTACCTTGGGAGAGGAATTTATAAACTTTAGAAGGATTGTTTTTAACTAACAAGAGACACAAATTAGACATTCTTGGTAGTCAATTGAAGAACCCCAAAGCTTGGATTGTTTCTCTCATACTTATTATTTAGATATTATTTGTTTATTTGTTTAATTTAGTTGTTAGATATAATCCATTATTCTATTCTTCCACACTTCTGAATTGCAAGAGATAAAAGACTTGAGATTGGCATTGATATCAGTCCTTCCCTGTGAACGAACACATAAAAATACTACTAACAAATTGGCGCCGCTGCCGGGGAAGGCAACAATATTGATTTTGAGTTAATTATTTCTTGTAGTTTGGATTTTATCTTTGTACATATTTTTTTTCCTTCTTTTGTTTTTTTTTTTTTTTTTTTTTGGTGTGTCTACAGGTTTCTTTGAGGAACCTAAAGTAAGCTTTTGAGGTAAAGAGACAACATGGATTACAACTTTGGTTGGAATGACGCTCGGATTTTCTATGGCAATCAGGAACGATATCAAGACTTCAATCCTCACCAACAATTAAATTCTTATGAGGATTTTAATGCATATCAGGTGAATTCGTTCTATTCTGAAAACTCTTATTATGCTTCATACCCACCTAGTACAGATTTTTCATGTGCCTTTGAAAATCAGTATTATGATCCTTATCCATACATGTGCAATGATGTTGATGAGAGCTTAATTCATTCTAATCCTTCTTTACATTCTTTGGGACTTTTTAAGCACTTTGATGACCCCACTTTTGAGATTGCTAGTACGAATGATAGTCCATGTGAACCAGAATCAATAAGTTGGTACGAGGAGAATGCTAAACGGAATAGTTTTATTATGGAGGTTCAACTTGTGATGCATAACGGTTGTCTTGAAATTCCTCCTTGTGTTAATTTTCCAATGATCCATGATTCTTGTTTAGCAATTGATGATAATTTTGTGTTTGATGAGTCTGCTTGCTTTGTTGATGATTGTCCTATGCGTACTAATGATAAATTGGATGCAACTGAAATTCTACCAAATTTAGAAAATATTGTTGAGCTTAACAAATTGGTAGACAAGGTAAAAATTGATGAGTGTCCAGTTATAATTGAGGAGGATTTTAAGATTGATGAAATTGTAAATCTTGCTTTGGAATACAAGGATCCAATTTGGGAGGAGTTTATAAGTCGTGCTTATGAGGATTATTCTGACGACTTTTCTGGCTACTTTTATTTTTACAAGTCTCTTGAGAAAGTGAGGATCATAAAAAGTTTCTTATACTTTTATGGATCTAACGCATATATGCACATGATAGTTTTATTACTAATTCGTAGATATGTGCATCTATTTGCTTTTTCTCCTCATTGAAGATTTTATGTGTGAATAAGTCGAGCTAATGACAATAAACAAGCGCTGCTTGGGAGGCAACCCAAGATTATATTATTAGTTTTTAATAGTTTTTTTTTACTCCCACATGTTTCCTTGATGTGTTTGTTCATGGTGATTCAGGTGTTAACAATGATTGATAAGGTTGGGGCTTATTCGTGAAGTTGAATGATGAAGTTTCCTCCATATTGATGATATTCAGCACGTTCGTGCATTCTTTAGCATGATTGTACAACTCAAGAGGATATAATCTTTACCATCTACTATTTTTCTAGCTGTTGGCATAGTCATGCAGTCAAGCTAGCATGTTCACGCAGGGAAAGTGGCATGATTTGAAGCTCACGGCTAAAATTTATTGATTTGGCATGATCACGCAGGTGTCCAGCATGTCCATGCCGCACAAACATGTTCCCTCGGCTTGTTTTTAAGGATTTGGCATACTCACGCAACTTACCAGCATGATCACGCAGACACAAAGCAAACTCACGGCTCTTTTTTAAGCAAATGGCATGGTCACGCAGCTCTACGACATGCTCATGCACCATAACAAGAAAACACACGCTTATATTTTGGACATTTAGCATGCTCACGCAGGGAGTTGGCATGATCACGCACTGGATTGGCATGCTCGTGCAGCTAATTAGCATGCTCATGCGACACACAACAATCTCATCTCCATGTTCAAGCATTCTCTTTCGACATGCAACTTCAATTCATTGTCATGCAACATAACTACATCAAAGGAAGAAGTGTGATGCGTTTGCATAGCCAACATCAACATAGTCAAGGATCGCGACACTTCATGCTTATGCATAGGGGAGTACTTCTTTCTTTTCTTTTTAATTCTAGGATTAGTAGTTAGTGTGTCATTGTGGACATTAACACATTTAAGTGTGGGGATGTGTTCTTGATATTAATATGTATATATAAAAAAAAAAATTTTAAAAAAAAAAATTGGAAAATTTTTGAAAATACCAAAAATAATTCTAGCCATGCAAATTGATTAGTTGTTGTATTTTGCTTAGTGCACCCATGCATGCTTTAGGAATCTTGTGTCGTTGATGCTTTTGTTTGAGAAGTGACGTGCTTTGTTCTTGTGCACACACTTACACTAGCAAGTTGAAACTGGTAGATTTAGTGAATGTCTTAAGTAATCAGAATGACATGAATATGTGCAAGATGACTTGGTTTGCATGCGTTGAACACAAGTAGGTGCGTTAGAGAGTCTTGTTACTTGGGATTGAATATGTTTTGTCACACCAAGCGAGTTTTGAGCCTATATGCATATCGTTTGCATTATTATTCGTTTGCTTGAGTGTCCACATGTTGTTTGCATTGCTAGCACTTACTTGAGGTCTTTCTTGAAATGCATGACACTATTTGATGATAAAATGATAAAGGCACTTAGGATAACCTCATGTTTCCCAGATTACCACACCATTTAAACATGATCAATTAGTTACCTTTTTGAGCTTAATCCTTTTCTTTCGGTGACACACCACATCACTTGCCTATATACTTTTATTGTATTGGCCTTACTTTAATCTTGAACGCATATTGTCAAAGGCTAGTATAGTGCTTGAGGGAGTGATAAGGTGCAAAAAGGGGGAATTTATTGATGATCATTACTTTTGGGGAATATTTGGGGTTTGGTTTTTTACTTGTTAGTCGAATCTTGTAATAATACCATGGATCATCGTACTTGTTATATTTAGCTCTCTTCAAAAAAAAAGAAAAAAAAAAAGAAAAAAAAAGAATATTATTTATACGAGAGCATACTTATGTTTATGATCCTTCTTCTTTCGACTTATCAAGTTATTTAATAAAATGGAATAAAAAGATCTAAGTGTGGGGATGGTACTTAGGGAGTTGAATGAATTATATTGTTGGGTACTAGCTTTTGACACTTAACCTGTTTTGGCTTTACTTGACATACCTTGTCCCTAGCCCACATTACAACCCGAATTAAGACCTTAATTTTGATTATCATCAGTGGTGTAAGTTGTGTTAGATTGAGATTAATTGCGAGTGCCAAGCGTGTTTATGATTTGTTGGAGTTGAGTGATACACTTTGCATTGTTTTTGAGAGAATATTCATTTCTGAGTGAAAGGTGAGGTATTATTTGTTTTGGCATAGGAGATCCCAGGTTTAGACTCAAAGATGTGTTTCTTGTGGCCTTAGCATGCTTACCAACTATTTTTGCACTTGACATGGAATTTTGTGAGCTTATGCATGTTCATTTAGTAGACCATGTGAATACTTGCACTATCGACACCAAGACATTGCATACTCATTTTGATTCTTAAGTGGATATGGCATGAGAGGATTTACATGTGTGGTGTTGTATTAGCATATAATCTTTTGCATGAGCTAGATGAATTTTGTGGGTACATTCACTGTAGGCCCTCACGAGACCTTACTCGTCCACTAGGGCTACCTAGGGGTTTAAAGGACTTGTTGCATATGTTAAATGCAACCGTGATCACCTACGGAAGTGGTACTAGTTAGTTAGTTTAGTGTATTTTATTTAGTTTGCCCGAGGACGTGCAAAAGACTAAGTGTGGGGATATTTGATAAAGTGTATATTTATATACACTTTAGAGGATTTTATTCTCATAATTATAGGATTTTGCAAATAATTGGGTAAGTTTGATTATATTTTATTGTTTTATTTCAGGTAATAAATAATTCCTAAAGTTGGGAGAAAATGAGCTTAATTGGATAAAAATCAGGTGGAAATTCGGATTTAACGGTGGGCCTGCGCAGCAATTCTTATTTGGGCCATATCTCGAGTTCCAGGAATCAGAATGGGGCGAAATTACAGCCCACGCGAAGGTATCGAGAAAATCTACAAGTCTAGACCAGCCCAGCAGTCACCAGCCTTCTAGAGCGGCCCAGAATCAGACCTGAAGAGCTGATTACGAATTTTTACCACAACCCAACTTATTTTTAGAAAAGAAATAAATATACTATTTGATTATTAGGGTTAGGGAGATACATCTCGATCGATTGTATCTAGAGGGATTGACATCTTGTAAATTAGATTAATATTGTAAATAATTATTAGACTTTTGAGAGAGAAGGGAGAGAAGCAATTTGAAGAGGAAGATCGAAGGAAGGAACGAAGGGATTCGTCTTGATTTCGAGAAGCCTTCAGATTTGTATTCTTTGTTCTTGAATTCTTTAACTCATGATTTGTGGTTTTAATATATATTTTGTTTATTTAATCATGAGAAGTTAATCCTTTATCCAAGAGTTGGGTAGTATTCATTGATGAATTGAGTTTGTGTGATTAATTGTGATTCTCTTAATTTGTTAATCTGTCATTGAGGGCTTAATACAATTAGAAGAGTAGCTAACTTTTAATTGCATATCTAGGGATTATAACGAATCGGGAGATGAGTTGTAGTTCTAATACATGACATGATAGACATAATTTAATTATTGAATCGGGAGATTAATATGAGAATTGTGAAATTGTTAATCCTTGGCTTAAATAGTTTATGATTATACTTTGATTGACCATGGGAGTGGCGATTAGGGGATGATTGTAGGCATTATGAATTACCTTGGGAGAGGAATTTATAAACTTTAGAAGGATTGTTTTTAACTAACAAGAGACACAAATTAGACATTCTTGGTAGTCAATTGAAGAACCCCAAAGCTTGGATTGTTTCTCTCATACTTATTATTTAGATATTATTTGTTTATTTGTTTAATTTAGTTGTTAGATATAATCCATTATTCTATTCTTCCACACTTCTGAATTGCAAGAGATAAAAGACTTGAGATTGGCATTGATATCAGTCCTTCCCTGTGAACGAACACATAAAAATACTACTAACACCGGTCCACAAAATCAAAAAAATCTTGTCTTCGGTCCGGTCCGGTCCAAACCCTGAAAACACCCGATCCGGACCGGATCGGACCTGATTTTATATATATAGTTAATATTACACTATATATGTAACTCTTTCTCTCTGTGCTAACGGTTATAATCCAGATTTGAGCTCTACTGACCGGCGATTCGCCGGAATAATCGATGCAAATTTCAGTCAAATCATATTCTCATATGCATTCACATACACACACTCTTTCTTATTCACACATCATTATTTTGTTTATTCATTCATCATCCATCTGCATCTCATTGTTCTTTCTAGATTGGTATAGTTGCTTACTTTCTTTTTTGCCTCGAACTCAAACCCCTTGCCCTTTCCTTACTTTCTTCTTCTTTTCTGGCCAAACCAAACTGTGTTGTTTGGTCGCCCGAACCCCTGTAAACTCACCCAGATTATCCCCTCATATTGTATCCGATCCTTATTATTTCGATTATTATTAGTCTTATTATTATTATTATTATTATTATTATTATTATTATTATTATTATTATTATTATTATTATTATTTATTATTATTATTATTTATTATTTTTATTTTTATTATTATTACTATTACTATTAATTAATTTAAATACTTTTAATACTATCATTATTAGTAGTAAAAGTAATAATTATTACTATTACTATTCGATTTTTATTTTATTATTATTTTATTTCATCTTCTCGTGTGTTTTATCGATGTCGCGTTTTTTACGTGTTGGCAGTCTGAATTTAGGTACCTTAACGGGCAAATTTTTGGAGCTCGTGGATGTGTTGAAGAAGCGGAGAGTGGATGTGGCATGTATTTAAGAGACTAGGTGGAAGGGGCTCAGTCTATAGAAGCGAACGGGTATAAATTGTGGTACTCAGGTCTTGCCAACTCGAGAAACGGAGTGGGTATTCTTCTGGCGAAGGATCTTTTAGACAACGTCGTGGATGTGAAGAGGTGTAACGACAAGATCATGTCCGCCAGAGCGGTGGTTGCGGAGAAGGTGGTGAACGTGGTGTGCGCGTATGCCCCTCAAGTCGGTTTGGGCGACTCGGAGAAGGAGGCTTTCTGGGTCTGTTTAGATGAGTTAGTCTGAAGTATCCCTGAGGATCAACTTTTAGTGTTGGGCGGCGATTTTAATGGCCACATTGGTGAGAGGTCGGATGGCTATCCCAGCGCACATGGGGGTTTCGGCTTCGGGGTCAGGAACGTCGGTGGGTCAGCATTGTTGGAGTTTGCTACTGCCAAGGAGTTGGTAATTGTGAATTCTGTTTTTCAGAAGAGGGCCGAGCACCTCATTACCTTTAGTAGTGGGGGTCTCAACACCCAAATAGATTACCTTCTTATGCGCAGGCGGGATGCTAGGGCGTGCGTAGATTGCAAGGTGTTCCGGAGTGAGGCGTGTGCTTCCCAGCACCGTTTGTTGGCCATGGATCTATCCATGGGGGGCCGAGTTGTTAGTAGATCGAGAGATTCCAGACCAAGAATTCTTTGGAAAGACTTGAAGGGCGAGAAGGCGGCCGATTTCAGGGAGTCTCTGCTAAAAGAAGGTTGTTTTGATCTTAGTGGAGATACTAACTGTAGGTGGTCCAACATTGCGAAGGCTATTCGATGTGTGGGAGAGAAGGTGGTGGGGGTCTCTTCAGGAAAGTTCAGTGGTCATAAGGAGTCGTGGTGGTGGAACGAGGAGGTTCAAAAGAAAGTAAAGGCAAAACTTGTGCTCTTTAAAGAGCTTATGTCGAGTTGTTCAGTGGAGGAGAGGACTCTGAAGATGGAAGCCTATAAGGTGGCAAGACGAGAGGCAAAAAAGGCTGTGGCGAAAGCCAAGAATGAAGCCTTCGAGGGGCTGTACAAGCGCCTAGATACCAAGGAAGGAGCGAACGAAATTTTTAAACTACCTAAAGCTAGGGAGAGAAGGCGGCGCGACCTGGGTTCTGTTAAGTTTATGAAGGATGATTCAGGCCAAGTGTTAATAAATGAAGACGCCATTAAGGAGAGGTGGAGTTCATATTTTCACAATCTTTTCAATGAGGCTAGGAGGAGTGGTGCCAGTGTGGCGCAAAAGGTCCCTCTTTCGTCTGTTCTCTCTTTCGGCACATGTGAGCGTATCAACAAAGAGGAAGTTAAGGGTGCCCTTCAAAAGATGGCTAGAGGGAAGGCGGTTGGTCCGGATCAGATCCCTATCGAGGTGTGGCTTTGTCTTGGTGAGGTTGGCATAGAATGGCTAGCAGATCTGTTCAATAATCTCCTCTTGGGCGCTAAGATGCCAGATGAATGGAGGCGCAGTATTGTCGTCCCATTTTTCAAGAACAAAGGCGATGCTCAGAATTGTAGTAACTATCGGGGAATTAAATTACTCAGTCATACTATGAAACTTTGGGAGAGAGTGGTTGAATTTCGGATTAGAAGAGAGGTTGAAATCTCATAGAACCAATTTGGTTTTATGCCTGGGAGGTCGACGACGGAGGCTCGTCAGACGCCTTATGGAGATGTTCAGAGAGCGTCGCAAAGACCTCCATACGGTGTTCATCGATCTTGAGAAGGCGTATGATAGCATCCCCCGTGAAGCTATTTGGAAGAGCCTTCAGGAGAGGAGAGTGTCGTCGGCGTATGTCAGGGCGATTCAAGACATGTACGCTCAAGCTAGTTCCTGCGTCCGGACACCAGTTGGTGACGCACGTTACTTCCCTGTTGAGATTGGGCTACACCAGGGGTCGGCCCTTAGTCCTTTTCTTTTCACCCTTATCCTGGATGTCATGTCGAGAGGGATTCAAGATGTCGTCCCTTGGTGCATGCTCTTCGTCGATGATATCGTGCTAGTGGCGGAATCGAGGGGGGAGGTGAACGAGAAGTTGGAGTTATGGAGATCCACTTTGGAGCCCCAAGGCTTGCGTGTGAGCAGGTCTAAAATAGAATATCTCTGGTGTAACTTCAATGGTGAGGCCAACGAGGAAGGGGTGGAGGTCAGGATGGAAGATCAAATCGTCCCCCGTACGGATAAGTTCAAGTATTTGGGTTCGATCATCCAGAAGGAAGGTGAGATTGAAGATGATGTCACACATCGTATCAAGGCGGGGTGGCTAAGGTGGAGGGCAGCGTCAGGGGTGATGTGCGATAAGAAAGTCCCGTTAAAGTTGAAAGGGAAGTTCTATAGAGCGGCAATCCGTCCTGCGATGTTATATGGTTCGGAGTGTTGGGCGGCGAAGAAGGCCCTCGAGAACAAGTTGGATGCAGCTGAAATGAGGATGTTGCGGTGGTCCTGTGGCCGCACGATGTTAGAAAAAATCCCGAATGTGGTTTTCAGGAGCGAGTTGGAGGTGGCGCCTCTTTCTGAGAAAGTTAGGGAAGGGAGGTTAAGATGGTTAGGCCACGTCCGTAGGAGGCTGCCGGAAGCCCCGGTGAGGAAAGTCGAGAGTCTTTCGGTTTATGGGGTGAGGAGGAGAGGCAGACCGAGGAGGTCATGGGAAGAGCAGCTTATGTTGGATTTGAAGGCCTTAAACTTAAATGAGACCATGACCGCTGATAGGTGCGCTTGGAGACGCAAGATCAGAGTGGTGGATTCTCTTTTAGGGAGTGGTTCTGTTGTTGAGAGCCTCATAGTTGGGTTATCTCGGTTAGCTTTATCTTAGAAGTTTGTCTTTTCGTTCTTTTTTCTCTGTTTTTTCTGTTTTTTGTCTTGGTTCTATTGTTTTTTTTTTGTCTTTTGTTTTCTGGTTTTGCACTGCAGGGAGCTTGACCAGGTGTCATCGTAGTGTGTCCAAAGCCATGGGCGTATGGATCTGTGCGAGGAGACATCCTAGATCAGAGTGTTTCGAGAACGGAGTGGACAACCCCCCCCCCCCCCCCGTAGGTAAGTCCCATGTGATCAAAGCCATGGGCTCAGGTATGACTACGATCTTTATCAAAATTTATTAAGCCTTTGTAAATATCACACACTATTTTTCTGTTGTGCACTAAGCTGGGGGTCTTCACGGAAACAGCCTCCCTACCGTAAGAAGTAGGGGCATGGTCTGCGTACATCTCACCCTCCCCAGACCCTGCTCTGTGCGGGATATATTTGGTATGTTTGGTTTGGTTTTTAATATTACACTATTTTATCTTTTAAGTTATATAGTTTAATGATTAAATATTAACACATAACATATTCTAGTGATCCAAATTGGTAAATAATAAATTTATGAAATAATATATATAAACATTATAATATAAATGATTAAATTTCATACTATATATAATTTATAATTACGTTTACAAATTCATGTTACTTTACAAATAATAAGACATTTACTTATTTTTAAACTTAAATTAACTTACCAAGTAATTTAAATATTAACAAAGTATGAAAATTAAATTATAAAAATTATTTTTTTTATAAAATATTAACTAACCGGTCCGGTTCCGGTCTGATCCGGGTTTTTCTGGTCCGGTCCGGTTCCAAGACTGTTTACAATCAGTCCGGTCCCCGATCCATGAATTCAATAAAATACGGTCTTCGGTCCGGTCCGGGTCGGTCCGGTCCGATCCGATTGTGAGCCCTAGACACCGGATCCAAACAACACTAACTGTAAAAATTTAAAAAAAAACATGTCCTTGTAAAAGTATAGTAGTATTAAATTATTGAATAAAGTTTATGGAGTACTCATTTAATTAGAGTATTTGGAGTAAATATACAATTTGCATTCAAAATTTTGCAAAATTTCTTATTTTGCAAAGCTTATTACATGAATATTAGGGGAGAGCACGGTTCGGTTCGGTTCGGTTTTGCCCCGAAACCGAACTCGAAACCACATGTCTTCGGTTTTTAAATTTGAAAATCGCAACCGCAATCGAACCGCCAATTTCGGTTTCGATTTTAAAAAGCTCGGTTCAGTTTTTAACGATTCGGTTTCGATTATAAAACCGAACGAAAAAATCATAAATATATTACAAGACTTTAAATTTATAAATTACAACGTTCTCGATTTTTAAATAAAGTGACTGAGTTTTTGAATGAATACACTATGTGTATATGTTAGTGGTAATGTTATATGACAGTATCATATGACATTAGTAAGCTAATAAGTTATACAGGGCTCTCAATATATTTTAACAAAATTTATACATGCATGTGTGATAATGAGCAATGAATAAATCATACATAATTAAGTCTTAACTTGCACAAATTTAATGCCTTGCAAAAATCAATATATGAGTAAATGACAAAATGTACTCTTAGTTGCTAATACAAAAGCAAATTAGAACTTTCTCATGTAATATGTAAATCGATTGTAATATAATCTTAGTTTTAATATAATTTACATGTAGAAACCTATATATATAGTTTATGAAAATGAGAAGTTGCCAGCCGGAGCAGTCACCAGAAAGTTTTATAAATTTATATAAATTATATATTTATTTTAATACTAGGTTCGGTTTTAGTCGGTTCAGTTTTAATCCAAAACCGAAATCGAAACCGAAAATTTCGGTTTTTAAAAATCAAAAATCGCAACCGTCGGTTCGATTTCGGTTTTTCCAGTTTGTTTTTGATCGGTTTCGGTTTCATTTCGATTTTTTGCTCACCCCTAATAAATATCACTATTTCATTGAAAATATTACAAATTTTTTATGTTTTCCTAACAAAATATAACAAAAAAAATTATTCTGCGAAATACATTTGGATTGCAAACATATATGTTCTAATTGCAAAATGTAACGAATTTTTAAGATGAACGTATTTCAAAACATACATGATTTTCAAGATTATGAATGAAATTATGATATTCATATAACAAAGTTTGCAAAATAATAAATTTTAAAAAATTTTGAATGCAGAACATATATATACTCCAAATACTCAAATAGTACTCCAATTAAATGTATATCGAACTTTTATCTTAAATTAATTATGTTATAAATAATTTAATAATAGCTCACCAAAATTCCCACCGGCCTTCCTCTTTCTTGGGTCTAGTGTTATACGGAGTATTGGTTTTTTTTAAAATTATTTACTGTACATATGTTTGCAGGATAACATTATTTAATATATTACAAATTATTTAGTACAGGGAAATTGACCTGAGAAGTTCAGAAGTCTTTTGGTGATATTTAGAATTACCCTTACCTAAATACAGTAATAATTAACTCCTTAGCACATTGAATATTGGATAAATTAATATTTGTTAAATGGGTTTTGGTCCCTGATAATCATTTGTCAGGGACCGGTTATTTAACAATCGGTTCCTAAACCGTTGGATCGTTGATCCAACGGCCCCCCTGGATTACAAAATTTTTTTACTGTCCGCTATAATTTTCCGCGGATAGGCAGATTGCCTGTCCGCGGAAATTTTCCGCGGATAGGCTGCCTATCCGCGAAAAATTATAGCGGACAGTAAAACAATCTTTTTTTTAATCTCAGCCGTTGGATCAACGATCCAACGGCTGTGGAACCGATTGTTAAATAACCGGTCCCTGACAATCATTTGTCAGGGACCAAGACCCTTGTTAAATTAGATCACGATTTGGTGAGTTTAGACTTTTTAGTTGTGAAAGGGGTTTCACGAAGACCGTCGTTAATTGAATATTTTGGTGATATTATGTATTTAAAACATTTTAAAATTTATTATTATTAAAATCGTGTTGAAAAATTTCAAAATGATGTATGTTTTGTAAAATTCTGTTACAAAACTTTATTTACAGAACAATTCGATTTACAATATTCTATTAGTAAACTATGCACAATTTTTAAAATTTTCAATAATATAGTAATATACATAGAACAAATTTTGTAAAATAACTCATTTTACGATACTAATTTTAGTTGAAAAACATATATATTTTCCACGATTTTTCATGAGACAACGATGTTCATAAAACCCAACTCAGTGTGGGTATATATAAACTAACAAAACAAAAAAAAACACAACACAACGTACTCAGTATATCCCGCATGAGCGCGGGTCTGAGGGGAGTAGGATAGTACGCAGCCTTGCCCCTACCCAAGGATAGAGAGGCTGTTTCCGGTTTTTTGATCCCCGGCAGGAGTCAAACCCGTGACCTCACGGTTCACGGGTTGGGCACTTTACCACTGTGTCAACTCAACCCCTTTATTATATATAAACTAACAAATTAATTATTAATGTTAGCGAAACACCAAATTCCGTTGGTAATCATTTATGATAACGAAAATGTTGTTTAACAACAAATTCTACAAGTGTTCATCACTTTAAAGCAACTAACTGTCGAAAATTACCATCAATATTTATGGATGGTTTCGAAACAATTCTTCTGTACGGATTAACTACAATAATTTTCCGTTAACGGAATCATCGAAGATATATCCGTTATCAATTTGTTGCGAATCTCGAATAAATTTGCTAATTTTCTTTTATTAATTTCTCGAACTTGAAGAGTTCAAATTGAATTGGCAAAAAAAAAACAGAGAGTTCAAATTGAATTGGCAAAAAAAAACAGAGAGTTCAAATTGAACAAAATTTTGTGGCACTTACGGGTTCCCCGAACTTCTGCTTAATGTAATAGTCACATGGGATATATTTTCCATATTTTATCACATGCTTTAGTTTTTTTTTTTTTTTTTGAAACAATCACATGCTTTAGTTAAAAAAAACAACACAGAAAGTAACGCATGTGTATTAAACTTCGTTTGTAAATGGGTGACCCGAGAACTTTGGGTCAAAATCCTAGATTGCAATTGTTTTGTTAATAGGAGTATCCCGGATTGCGTTTTGATTACAAGATTCTAAGTTGAGCTAAACAATGTATTATTATTATTATTTCGATTTTTTTAATATGTGGATGAGTTGTGAAATTTTGAGTGTTTCCAACTTATTAATAATAATGGATTCCCCGTACAAAAAATCCCACTAATAAAATTAAGTTAACTTGACACACACTAGAAAAGACTTTTTTTTTTTTGCTAAGTTAGAAAAGAAAAGACTATTTATTTTATTTAATGTATATAAAGCCAACTGAAATCAATTATATTTAGGGGCGGACGAAGAAAAATTATTCAAGGGGATCCAAAATATATTATGTAATTCATTGCATATTAAAATAAATATTGTTTTAATACATTAAAATTGAGACGTACCGTCACTCTTTTAAGCCAGGAAGAAATCATTTGTAATAGCATTTATATTAATATTACGATCAATTTCTTTTTCAATATATAACATTAAACAATCTTATTATCTGAGAAATGTATGAGTACTGACTAATAATATTCACTTTTTAACATACATACAAATAGGTGAAAATAATGTATTCTACTTTTATTTTAATTTGGGCTATAAATTGAATAAATGACTATATACTTCTTTAAGTTATGGACTTGTACAAATAGATCAAGGGGTCCGGTCTATGGCATGCGCATGCAATAGATCCACTATTTAACATACGATTTTATAACCGTTGGATGGTTGATCCAACGGTCCTAGTTTAAAAAGAAAAATTATATCGTACCGCATAAATTTTCTGCGGTACGGAGAAATTACAAAAAAGTTCTTACTGTTTACGTACCACAGAAAGTTTATGCGATACGGTGAACAGTAAATTTTTGGTGTGAAAACAAGGGATAATTTGGTAATTTCTCCGTACCGCAAAAATTTTCTGCGGTACGATGTTAATTTTTTTTTAAAACACAATCGTTGGATCATTGATCTAACGGCTTAGAAGCCGTATGTTAAATAACATGTCCCTGACTTACGTTTGCCAGGGACAAGGAGTGGATCAACAAAATCCAAAATATAACGAAGGACAAGTGACTTATATTACCTATAAACATACTACAACCATACATACATGTATATTACCGCTTATGTTGAAACTTGAAAACCTGGTGGGGGCCAGGGCCACCAGTGCTCATACACTGTGTCCGCCCTATATTATCAAATCACCAGTACCACACACCATATGAAAATTTGTTCTCATATCCAATTTGGTTTATATCTTTAAAATTTTGAAATCAGAATTTCATACGTCGAAAAGAAAGAAATAAGAAAATTAGTTATCAGCAAAAATTACTTCAAAGCATGGTTCTAAAAATCCCCGATTTAGCCGATTAATCGTCGATTAATCCTCTGTAAGGTAGCTAGCCGATTCGATTTTTGAAATCCGATTAATCCTGTAAATATATTTAAAATGATAAGTTTAATTGAAAATTAGACTAATATATTAAATATTAAATATTATTATAATATCCGATTAATACTCCGATTAATCCTTCCGATTAATCCCCGATTACCCGATTAATCTTAAATCGGTACCTCAACCGATTTATACCGATTACCGATTTTTACAACCATGCTTCAAAGCATGCAAGACAATATATTTGGCTAGTTGGATTGATTATGAGCAGATCCATCATATCACCATCAACCACCACCATTAACACCATTCTGCCACCACCACCACCACTATATCACCTTTCCACCACCACATTATTGTCACTAAAATTAAAACAATCAGAATCAAAAAAGTTAAACTGCCACCACCACACCACCAACAATCTCCACTAATCGCCATTATTTAATCATTTCTTCGCCAAATCACCAGAAATTTTTTAGAAAATCAACATAAATGAACGAAAAGCACTAAAATTGAATGAAAACCACCAAAATTTTCAACAAAAATTGTGAGAAAGCATCAATCGTATTTTAGATCTGCCAGCATACATGGTTGAGGATGTATTTATGGTCGATCGGAAAAAGTTGATGTGATTGAAGGTTGGTAGAGAGGTGTGGCCGGAATCCATGGATGAAAATGAGAGAATAGAGAGAGGGAGAGAGGGTGGGGGGCTGGAAGGAGAGGAGGATAGCAATCGGAGCCGGAAATAGAATGGCAACAGATGAGATTGGGTGTGGCAGCCGGCGGATGAAAACAAAGCGTACAGTTGGAATTAAAAGGATCAACAAATAATAAGATTGAGATTAAGAGGGTGTTTGGGATTGCTTAAAATAAGTTACTTTTGACTTAATGGAGGTGTTTTTAACTTAAAGGAGAAAGTGAAGTTGTTTACTTTAAGTTGAATGAAAGTGTTTGGGTAATTTTACTTAAAGTTAAATGGGGATTTAATAATTTTGACTTAAAGTGAAATTTGACTTAAAAAAATTTTAAATTCATAATATTTGAACTTTACAAGAATCATGAAAAAAAAAAACTCCATAAATCATAAGTCATAAGTCAAAAGTACCTAAATGGAACTTATGACTTAAAGCAGTTTTTTAACTTAAAACCGGGCTTTAAGCTGTTTAGCCAAACAGGTCCAGAACAACTTAAAGTCCCGTTTGGCTTTAAGCGCCTATTGCCAAACAGGCTCTAAGTGGGATTCTCATTTGACCAAAACCCCACAAAAATATATACATCTAATGTACCACTTTGGGATATTGGACATAATGGGACCCGTTTAGGAAATCTTATTTTTCAGAAATAAGTTACTTATTATGGAAAAAAGTTAAAAAAATATATACTTTTTTCTGAAACAAGTAAATTATTTTTGCAAGATAACGAATATTAAACTACCCATACATATTTTTCTTAAAAAAAAATTATGTAAATACGAATTTTTTTCCGAAATAAGTAACTTATAAGTTTAACATTAGATTTGCCAAACGGGGGCAATATTACAGTAACAAAAAGTGGGTATTAACAATAGCACATCTTGACTAGTACAACTTCAGATGGATTAGAACAAGTTGACAATATTACACCAAAACCTAAATTGCATTTTTCATTACACACTGATTACTGAAAGTAACATATACAAAATTTATGTACAATACATTTTTTCTGAATTCAAATTATGGGAGTTCAATACGTATGTGGTGTGCAACCTCAGAACCTAAAACCTTTAATACATTTCAACCTTGTGTTTTGTTTCATTTTAACATCAGCAATAGCAAGTAATAGCAAGTGAGACTGAGCAATTAAACTATTGTTTTTAAGGTTCAACACTTCAACTAGTAAGAGGTCTGATATGCATACTAATACAAAGCCCAACACAGTAACTATAACACTATTAACCTTGCTTTTTGTCCAAGGGGCCTGCCTAGAGACCAAATACGATATACAAACACCAGCAATTAAGGCACTTCACATTGATAACAATCCCTGTTTATCAAATGTCAAATTGACAAGTGAATCAACTAATTTGTGATCGGATTGCAAATATATGAGGAACAATGTTCAATGCTATAGGTTGTCGCAAGTTCATTGTGCTAGAAATGGTTAAGACATGTGATGCAGGACAGCCCATTAAGAAGCCCAAAGAAACTATTTGGGAACAATATTTTAGGCTTTGGAAGCCCATTAGTTAGAGTATTCTAGAATCCCTTAATTATATTAATTATTACCTTATTTAAATTAGGAAATATTGTGTAGGATTCCTATAAATATTGGATTGATTATTGTAAGCAAATCAGATTATTATGATTGATATTTGATATTTTCTTGTTGAATTGTTCTCTGCGTGAGAATCATTTGAACAACTATCCACCAAACCCTAATCCAGCCCCATTCCCCATCAAAGTGGTATCAAGAGCCATCTTCCTGCCACCAACAGCCACCGACCAGCCACCAGCAACCGCCAACAGCCACCAGCAGTTTCCAGCAGCCGCCAACAACCACCAACAGCCACTAGCAGTCCCAAACAGCCATCAAAATCCATTGTTCCTCACTCTACACATCGCTGAATCAACCTACATCACCCATTAAATCTCTACCCAGTTATTTTCTGTCGGAACTTACATCAAACACTTCGCATACATTTAAAATACATAACCGCTCCTGCATATTCCATTCAAAACAAGTTCAAACACCATCTGTTTTCTCTTTCAGCCTATTAATTGGTATTCCACGCCACTATCTTATTACCAGAACCAGCCTCCGGTCTTCCCAGAATTCACAAAACATCCGCTACCCCTAAGCTTCTGATTTTGAAAGTCCTGCCTAGAAAAAAAATGGTGAATGCTAATGAAGTTAATGCAATACTTGAAGGACATATCCAAGAACAAGAGAAGAAGAATGCAGAGTATAAATTTTCAATTGATGAGTTGAAAGAACAGATGGCTGCTATGATTAGGCAACAAACAGCCATGCAAAATAGTATTAATCAATTGATTGGTCATGTTGAACTAATTAAAGAGCCGCCTAAAAATCAAAGGGATGTTGTTAACGAGCCTCAGGATCAAGTTAGAGGAGTAAAGCTAGAGGTTCCTGAATTTAATGGCGATACTCGTGGAGATGTGTTTCTTGATTGGATACATAGTTTGGAGAGTTTCTTCAGGTGGCATAATATGAGTGATGCAAGGAAAATCTATTTTGCTGAAGCTAAACTACGAGGTACAGCTCGTATGTGGTGGGATAAAGAAAAGGAGAGCAATCGTCATGTTGGTAGAGGAGAAATCTTGCTATGGGAAGAAATGAAAGCTTCAATGCAACGACATTTTTTGCCGGCTAACTACAAGCAACAAAACCATATCAGGTTTATCCAACTGAGGCAAGATAATCTTTCTGTGGCTGATTATACTAGTAAGTTTTATCATTTGTCCACTCGTTCAGATTTTAATCTTGATGAAACTAGCTTGGTTAGCATGTATAGATCTGGTTTGAAGCATGCTATTGTTAAAAGAATGTCTGGAAATCTTTATTATTCTCTGACTGATATAATGCAAGCTGCTCAACAAATTGAGGAAGAGTTGTTTGGTAATTTCGGGGAAAATCTTGTTTCCGGTTATAAGTCAACTGCCTCCATGTCTAGCGTTAATCAGGGACGAGTTTCTCCCCCACTACAGAATTCATACAACAAGATCAACAAGAGTCAGCCTGAAAAGGATCTCAAGTGCTTTAACTGCAACGGGACAGGTCATAAATATTTTGAGTGTCCTTCTCCAAAAACACCAAACCCGGGTAAAAGAGTAACATTCATTGAAAAAGGTGAAGAATGCCCTCCAGATGGTTATAACGAGACGACTGATGAGGAACAAAAGGTGTGTGATGAGTTAGAAAATTGTCTTGGAGCTATGCAGTCATCACACTTGGGCAAGAATACTAAAGTTGTTCAAGCACATAATCGTCAACAGATATTTCAAACTAGAGCTACATGTTTTGGTAAAATCTGCTCCATGATTATTGACACCGGTAGTTGTACGAATGTGATATCTAGTGATACAGTTCGACAATTGGGCTTGAAGGTGGAGCCTCATCCCGAACCTTATGACTTAGCATGGATTGATAATACAAAGCTGCGAGTACAGGAACGATGTCTGGTGACATTTTCAATTGGGAAGTTCAAAGACAAAGTTATGTGTGATGTCTTGCCTGTCAAGCTCTGCAACATTATTTTGGGACGTCCATGGCTTTCTGATCGTGATGCACATCATGCTGCTCGTCCCAACACTTATTCTGTTGTCAAAGGAGGCACAACTTATACTCTTACTTGTGCTTGCCCTCATGTGCCGCTCTTGCGTAAATCTTTGGTGCTTCATCGTGTTCCTTATGTTTTATTTAACTCGACGGAGTCGAGTTCTTTTCAGTGGTGGAGAATTGATGCAGGACAGCCCATTAAGAAGCCCAAAGAAACTATTTGGGAACAATATTTTAGGCTTTGGAAGCCCATTAGTTAGAGTATTCTAGAATCCCTTAATTATATTAATTATTACCTTATTTAAATTAGGAAATATTGTGTAGGATTCCTATAAATATTGGATTGATTATTGTAAGCAAATCAGATTATTATGATTGATATTTGATATTTTCTTGTTGAATTGTTCTCTGCGTGAGAATCATTTGAACAACTATCCACCAAACCCTAATCCAGCCCCATTCCCCATCAACATGGGTGTCTGAAATGGTTTAACTGAAAACAGTTCATGTATGCCTGACTAAGGCTAAAGATGATGTGCTAAATAAAATGATACCTGATCAGATCATCAGGGTCCATAAAGAATCTTTGTCATTTGTACAAAGGCATGTCTGCAGCAAGGATTATAATTTGGGGATGGAACCATCACGGAGCTCTGGTATTAAGTTCCCCAAATCCACACACACACCATATCAGCTAGTATACAAAACTATTGCTTCTCTCGGTCAACTAAACTAAACAAAAAAGTTCCTATCTAGGAGCCTTCAGTACAAATTACATGGAGCTCCTAAAGCACTGGACTTGTACATTCTTCACATCGATGATAACATTCTAATGTACACATCAACCACCACTCCACAGCTGCCTATTTCTGATCTATTGGCAAAATGATTGCTAAACAAGAAGCCACTAAATTTCAAGTAGATCAGAAGTCATACCCATTCAAAATTTGTTTCTTTTGGCAAAACCAGAGCAACCAGGCAATCTGGTGAAGTTGGACTAATAGAGAGCATGGACACTAGTTCGGGCGAGTAAGGGAGAATGAAAAGGAGCCTCGCCCACATGGGCCTTGTTGCTGGAATTTTAATAACTCCAGCGCATTCCCTCTGCTTTAAATATGAGATAAAATCCTGAAACTGCAAAAAATGAATATTTCTTAGTTTGGCTTGCAACTGTATTTTTTTATCACCACAATAAACATTATTGCAGTTGCCAAGAAAGTAAAACTGAGAGTGATGAACGCATTGCCTGCTAAACAAACTACACGTTGAAAAGATATATATAAATTATGAACTATAGCTTTGAGACATCACACTTAATGCGATACAAAGGTGCATTATTCACTGCGAATGATTCAGGCCAGGATAAGAGGTTCAATGGATTTACAAAAATTATCATTTGAATTATTTTACAGTGAAATAATTAGAAATAGGAATAGAATAGAACAATAATAAATACGGCCTGCGAGATAAACGATAATGACATGAAAATATACCTTTCTCTTTAAACTAATGTGACCAATGTTGAAAATAATTATTATTATTTTGCTACATCATGGCGGAAAATGAAAACAAAACTAGAGAAACAAAAATTTAAAGAGTACAGGATATATAAAACTTACGCCTTTATGATCTCCTGCCGCCGAAGGGAGCAACTGGCATACCTCTCTCTGCATTGCATTCAAACCCATGACTATATTAGCTCCACTTAGATGGCACCCAAATATAAGGAAATACAAAAAGCATGAATAATCCAGGAAAAGAATAACAAATGGACTAAGCATCAACCAGTACTTTAAACTGAATAATCCACTCTTAAGAGCATCTCCAATAGGGGTTGCCAAATCCTTTGTGGCATGGCACCCTTGGTTGCCCACCTATTGGAGTTGGGAGGTTGCCAACCAAGGTTGCCAAAAGTTGGCAACTTCCCAAGTTAGCTAAAACTCATATAATTGTTCAAAAATATATATATTTATATCCACTTTTATATTGTCTCATTCTGTTATAGCATTTCTCTAATTTACGTAGGGGACCACATTGGCAACTTTGAGGTTGCCAACTATTGGAGCAATTTTTTTAAAAAAGTTGTCAAGAGTGATGTGTATGAGTGAGAAAATAAAAAAAATAATATATTTGATGATTTGTCAATGGTTAGCAACTTTTGTAGCAACCTCTATTGGAGATGCTCTAATCAAAAAAGTGTTCACAAAAATAAAGATAAATAATTTAAAAACAATAAAGATTTGGAACAAATGCAAGTACTAATTTACCAACTAATATGCTTCAGGAAAAAACTAATGAACTAAAAGCATATAAAGGTCCTCGACGAGATATACTCATTGATTTTCAGTTTCTATATATTAAAAGTAAAATACATGGTTCTCAAAGTAAATATATTAACCAAGGGAATCATAATGGAAATATCACACAGTAGTACAAAAACTAAAGTCAAGGCACCCATAATTTCAAATGGTGATGGCTATAGCTAAACCAATAATTCGGTAATGGAAATATCACACGTTAGCACAAAAAACTAAGTTAAGGCACCCCTAATATACAAGTTGTGATAACTACGGCGATACCAAGAATCCGGTAACTATCAGTTGACTGCTATGTTGATAGACACTTGATCAAAAAAAAGCAAGTACATTCTTTTCAGCTTTTGTCTATAGGAGTAGTATACACAACTTGGTATGTAACTCACTTGGAATAAAAAGACGTCCGATAGTAATTTCGGCACCCCTAAAATGTTAGCCACTACTTTTCTAAAAAAAATGGGGATACACAATTCATAGTGATCAGAATGAGATCTAAAAGTAAAGTACATACACTGGTAGATTTCCTGGGAAAAAGATTAAGCTCCTAGTATTGACAGAAAGCATCCATTACTCTATCAAGCATATGAGACATTTATCAACTCTATAAATACATAAAATAAAGATGAATCTCACTCCTCTACCCATATTCATGCCTACATCAACATTTAGCCACTCACTTTGTGTGCTGGGGTGCTAGAAAAAGTTGTCTTCACGTGCCGAAAATCTGTGCGCTTTGTCATATCTAATTTAGCGGGCCATCTGCATAACTCAACCACCAAATATTCAGATGCTACCCTTTACTCATAGAAATTACATATAGTTTAAATAAGAATCAAGTCACTACTTACTCTGCAGGTTCCGAGGCAGCATTTAAATACTTGCACATATCAGAGTGAAGCCGTTGTGCATTAATTGTACAATAATGAACCCCACTTTTGCTTAATGTGCCCCGCCAATTGTAAGCTAAAAACTGTCCTGAACTTTCCAGATTAGAGGACTCCCTGGGTGGAAGAGGTGGCGGTGAACTAGGTGGAGGAGGAACGACAGGTGGAAGAGATTGAGGTAAAGGAGGAGGTGATGAAGGTGGAGGTGGTAATGGAGGTGCCAGGTCTGGCTGAGGTGGTAAGTTTGTCAAAGGGGGTGGCACAGCAGGCCGAAAGAACGCCTGATCAAACTGCTGTACCGAACTTGCTACCATTTGTGTAAGTGGAGTCACAGACGGAGGTAGAAATGGAGGCGGAACTACTGGAGTATGAAGAATAGTAGAAACAAGACCCACTGAGATTGGATTTGGTGGATGAGGATGACTCCGTGCATCCCAGGAATTATTAAAAGGATAATAAGGTCTCATTGATGAAGATGAATAATTCGGTTGTGGTGGTAGAGGTCCCAGTGTTGAAGTGGTCATAAAACAATGACTACCTGGTGCAGGATATATATCTGTTGTAGAATTATTATGCATCCACATTTGTTCATTACCACCTGAACCCCCACGGCCACCTGAAAAATTCATGCACTAAAAATTATACTTTTAAACCAATAACTCACTAATTTGATAATATCTATGATCATATAAAAGATTTACCTCCTTGTGGACTTGAGATTTGAGCACGGGGTGATTCAGTGACACTATTACCAGAGTTACTTCTAAAGTAACCAGGTGTGATGGGTCCATGCCTTGCATTTTCCATGTGCATTCGTGCATTGGCCGGACCAACATCTGAAGGTAGAAGATACTTGCTGCTTTCCTTGCGCCACTGCCTGAGATGTGCCATTACATTTGTAGCTTCTTCAGGGCTCTCAAACTCCATTAGTATTGCCATTTCACTCCTAATATCAGTAATCCTGAGCGGACCTTTGTAAACCACTTTCGTAATTTCATGCATGATCTCATCCTTCGCCCATTGAGTTGGAACATTTCCAACATAAACATGACAGCAAGAACCAATTGCAACACCGTTAATAGCACCCCTTGTGCCTAATCCTATATCTAAGAACTTCACATGGAGAGGAGCACCCCAAGGGGCACTTCCCCTCATATATCCTCTGGCCCTTACTGCATCCATTATGCTTTTGTACTCAACTGATGCAAATCCCTTGTAAGGATAGTATAAGAACTGCTTTATTGGACCAAACTTTTCAAATTGGAATCTTACCAGCGCTTCAGATGCATCAGGGCCTAAAGAACCCAACCACAGTTGTCTTGAAGCTGAAAAGATATCCTTTGCCGCTGGATCTCCATCTGAGAACCAACTCCCTTGACTTGTAGAGGGGGATGGAATTGGCATATGATGATGTTGAGGAGAGTCGAAAGGCAATTGTAAATGGCCAATAGAACCTGCAGATGATTTTAAAGGCAAAGTTTAAATATTGTAGCAAAAGTTTTCACTACTAAAAAAGTAACTAGTACCTTCAAATGAATTACTCCTCATGTCAAATGATTTTCTCGTGATTGGAGAATGCATTTGATGATTTAACAGGTCTCTTGGTGTAGAGGATCTGGGTCGCAATATATCTCCGGCATCAGATGCAAAATCCATGGATCTTGGTCCTCCAACATCAACATTGGATCCAACAGTTACACGCATGGGGGTTTGAGGAGGAATTAGTGGACGTCGATCCGTCAGTTTTTGACCTAGGAACTTGTCAGCCAAATTATTAACATATGATCCATCTCTTAAGGAAATTTCAGAATTATTATCGTGTCCTTTCGGAATCAAATAATGTGCACCGAAATTTTTGGATGTAATAGAATTATCCTCAATGCTATTTAATTGATCATCCGCAGCTTTAACCTGTTCAGCAAAGGACTGAAACACTTCCTCCAGAAGAGATTTAATTTCCGAAGCAAGTTGTAACGATGCAGAAGTACAGAACTTCTTATACATCAATATTATCCAATTTTTCAGTGATGGATATTTGCTAACAACCTGGATGAATGAAGTCCAGGTGCAAACAGAAACATTAGACGGTAAGAAAATCAGTTCATGAAGTGAAGCTAAACTTTGAAAATAGGTACACATAATGAAGACCAAATAGATCGTACTCAGACAAAGACAGCTAAACAATGCTAGTTATTAGCACAAATAAAATTATTAGCCTGCAAGTTCAACAAAAACCAAGCTTGACAATAAAAAGGACTGTAACTCTCACTAGCCCACCAGCTTCTTGTTACCCAATATCTTTATGATAATAGTATTTGTGAAGTTAAACCTGTTATATATGATGCTATCATACCATTTTTAAGGAATACAGTACTGTTTTGTGTTAGAATGAGGAAGTGATTCAGTTCATAACAAAGCAATGACAACCAATACCATGAAAAGACTATATTTCACAATAAACAACAGAAACAAGAGTTTACCAGTCCCAGTAAGCATGTCTTCGCAAGTGGTGGACCATCAGACTTGTGATTATCATGTGACACTAGCCCATGATGGGTGGTCTCCTCTGTTTTGTGCCTTGTATCGTTAGAACCTGTAGACAATACAATTCCATCATTTTTACAATCCACATGATTAGCCACATCACTGGCCTCAAGTTCACTTGTGACCTGACGAAGAAAGTACAGCCCGTGACTATGGAATTCCTCTGTTGCCACTGAGTCACAAAATTCAAAACAAGCAGCAAGTGCATTTTTAGGACAGCAAAAGAAAATCCGGATGAGGCTTAGTGCACCTAACTTGGATAATTTGGCCACTGCATTATCGTTTTCAGCTAAAATGGTTTGCTTGAATTCAGAAAATAACAACGTAGAATCTTGCATCTTAAGCACACCTTTATCAACAATATGAAAAAGATCAATTCCATTAAAAGTAGATATTAGGAAGCTGAGCACATTAATGAAAACACTAGAACAGATGCCCTGAATGACGGATGATGTTGGTGCCTCTGACTGTGCAGCTTGGCAAATGTCCACTAGACCAGAAATGCAGAGAGTAGCAGTCCTACATGCAACCCCATCAACATCCTCTCCCCTACTTATCACTGCTAAGCTGCAATTATGCATATTAATGACGACCTTGGTAGCAGCTTCAAGAGCAGTCGGACAAAATGAAGCATATCTAGGAATAAATTCTGCAACAATACGTTGTACACTTGTACATCCTGCAGGTCAAAAAATAGCACAATTGTGTAACTTAATTATTTGTACAGAAACCCAAATTACAATATAACTTTAAAAGTTCTCTTAAAAATGGTGAGAGACCTTTATCACAGACAAATATAGTTAAACAGCGCAAAAGATAGACTGATAGTCAAAGGTGTAGTTCTGAGATACTTAATATAAGTTCTCAAATGCCTTTATTTTCTGATGCATTTGGTGCTCTTATAAACAAATGCTTTAACACTCATCCAGATGATAAGGATTAAGGTTTCATTTTCCTGTCTAAACAAAACAGCCGAACTAGCAAAGACTTCAAAATGAAAATCAAATTATCACCCTTAGCTGCTCTCTGAAATCATAGGACTCTCAATCAGGATACTGAGGCCAAACAGTCCTACTATGATAATTGTACTTTCAGAGCTTATGGACTTGGGCAATTGGGTCTATGCTTTAACGTTAAAATGTGGAAACATGCCACGTCATTAATAGAGTAAAGTAAAAAAGGAGATGAATAGTAGAATACAACACAATGATATTCCACGAAAGTCAAAAGGGAAAAACTGGAATCTTGAGAGTTGATGACGAGTAGGGTATCGAACCTGTGGTAGTTGATATTTGATATTATTGTCTAGGACTAAATTGATATTTCATTATCTCAGGTACTCAGGTAGCATTTAATTGTAATCCAACTAAACTCTTAAGAGTATTCAAGTAGACTAATACTACATGTATGATAAGATTTAGTATTTCAGGGGTACTAAATAAATTTACAGATCGATTCCTGTATCTTTTGGCTGCAAGTCTATGTATGCACCTTTTAGTAATAGGGCATATGTCTCCCTCCATCCCTTCTAACTCTCCATTTCAATAGCATATCAACTCACACATCAAATCGAGCTACTAAACAGATGTGTCCTTATATCATATCATTTACATCGTACTGCTGCTTCCAATTATGATGTACAACAGACGGATACATACCCTTCCTATTATAGTCAGGCCAGTAGCAACTGGAACATTTCTTGTATACTTGCCTTGTCATGATGGCCTCCTGTTATGAAACTACTCAAACTAAGATTCAATAAGCCTGTACAAAATTTTGGTAGGGCAAAAAGATATCTTCCAACAGGAACTTGATAATTATCAAGTCTTGCCAGACAAGGACAAACTCTAGTGGTTGCAACTAAAAGAAAAAGAAATGCAAGGGCTTAAGCTTTGGTGGTTAAATACTTCTAGATCAGCAGATCTAGCTGCTATGTTAACCCGACTCTTTTTTCACCTCGAGTGGTCGTGTCGTACATGGTACAGACGCTCTCGTGTTAACCTAAAATATGCAAAAAAGAACAATTGAATATGCCAAGTTTAATACTTTGGACAGTACCAGTTAAGAGGTAAGATTGGCTAACTGGAAAAAATGACGGGGAAGATAAAAGTTTATAAAGACTTACAGTAAACCTCTAGTGGTGGACCAAGTAAAAGAGAACCCAAGGCACCAAGCATAGTCACTCTATGTGAGTACACAATTCATTTTCAAGAAGAGGAGTACGTTTGACCAACTAATATAAGGCAACCAAATTTTTTCATCACGCAGTTGAAAGTTGCTAAAATTGAAGCTAGGAGAGTATCTTCAATTAATTTCAGTTAATAGAATGTTTATAACTGATTAGCGTAGCTAAGAACTATCGATTATTGAAGATAATTTTTAAGGAATATAATCTCTGCATTATCCATAATGATCAAAGCATATGGAAACCCGAGTGATTCTACCATCTATCTTTTATCCTGCTCTCTAGCTTCTTTACTCCTCCCTCTAAAATCTTCTATATCTACCTCCTCTCTTCTCTCCTCTCTTACATAATCTATTCTTCAAAGGATTGACGCATTGTATTAAGGATCTAAAATATCATTGCCTTACCAGAGTCGTGTATCCACTTCGAGTTTGATATAAAAAAGCATACTAATCAAGGTGGTACACCACAGCCTAGACGACAATTAGGCGAACAAGTGTTATAAATATACGATACACATTAATTATATATGCGTGTCGGATCCTGAAAGCAGCCAAGTAGAATCTTCTTTCCACTTTAGACTGTTAAAAATTAGGGTTAAACGCCTGTTTTCTTTATACAATGACGTGATTGCTTTATTAAAGTATAGGCTGGACTAAGTTAGAAGCGGGTTGGGCTGGATACAACCAGAATTAGGCGGATTTAGGCGTCACCTAATCGTCTAATAGCCGCCTAGGCAAACCTAGGCATCGACTACCCCATACAAATCTAGGCAGGTTGATGCCCTGTCGCCTTTTCCGCCTAGGTGATGCCTTCATAACTATGATAAAAAGACCTTAATTCCCAGTGAAATACTAAAAACAAGCTGTTCGGCACACAGTGCTCTTTGAAATATGGAAACAAAAACCATTTATAAAAGTCAATTCCGATTTCTGTGATATGGATATAAGTCGTTCCTGTTACCATATTTATCAGAAGTCATCTGACTTCTGTCCAGCCCGACAATAGATGCTTGACTTGGCTATTAAAATATTAGTTTGTATTTTTTTTTAATTTTATGTTATTAGTTAGAATTAAATTTAAAAGTTTTTTATTATAAAGTTATATATTATATATATATATATACACACATACATATATAGATCTTAGAAGGAATATTCCAGATTATGGAAGAGAATAAAAAAGAATTTGTTTTCTTATTAGGACGATCTTTACTTGGCGGTTAAGTTTAGGGATTTACTCCTATATAAGGAGATGTAATCTATTATTATTACTTATTCGGAAGGCGTTGATTGATAATTATTAAAAATGAGATTGTTCTCTCTTGTTATGGTTCCAATCCTAACAAACTATTCTCTTCTGCGGTTGAGAGATCCCAGGGCTAAAGATACTTATGCGTTGGATCACCTTAGGCATGTAGATTTTCTGCGGTGATACCACATTTATTTTATCCTTTCCTTGTTTTTATTCTTGTATCCTTATTTTTACACTTGAGGCTACTAGTGGCTCTAATCGAGCCAACAATACAAAATCTAGTTTGAATTAATCCTATGTAACTTGGGTTCATTAATAAAGAAGTCAGTGTCAGTATAAATAGGAAAGAAAATATATTACAACTCCTGACAAGTGCAACTTATGTTTAATTTATTAGTTAATCAATTGCTTAAACCTTGAATACCTACCATGCCTCCTTCCAAGATTAAGTTAATTATAAAAAAAAATAATGTATACTTTTCATTATACCATTCGCTTACTATAGATGTGGCATGTCACATTTCTTATTAACAATGAACATCTCATATACTACAATGATAGTAAAGTTTTTAACTTGAGCACATATTTTTATGTGCTCATGTCATTTAAGAAAAAAAAAATCAATGTTGTTCAAGGCAGAGTCTTGCTGGGGTTGAAAGATTCCTCCGTACCTAGACGTGAAGTGAAAATAAATGTCCCAGGCCATTGATTGGTGTTTACTGTTAGTAGCATTTACATATTGTTCATCACTCATAATTAATGTCAAATATGTGTGGTTTTCAGTGATGAGGACAACCACCGCTGCGTACATTTTTTTCACAATCACGTAAGGCATGGGTAAATAAAGAACAATCACAGGTGACATATCAAACGCCCTGCAAGCACTCTCAAGAATAGTATCAATTTTATTTAAGTACATAATTTTTGTAAGCACGTGTACCAAGAATGTTATTGCTTAGTGAAAGCGGTGTACAAAAGGTAGATACTATCTAAAAAATTACAGAATATTCATATCTCATTATCTTGTATTATTATAACCACTACAATTATAACAAAACTAGTTATTATTAATGGATAATGTACAAAAATATATGCGCCAAAGTGTACATATCTTTTTATCTTATACAATTATTACAATTACATTATAAGTATTTACTACTAGTGGACCAACAATCCTTATGAGTCGATGTATTATTTCGAGATTACTTCAAGCCAATATTTGTTGCAATCTAAGTAAATAAATTAATTTAAAAATGATATGTCGGATACATAGATCTTAGATTGTCAATATAATACATTACTTTTGAGTTGTTGACAAACAAATGGATTAACCGCTTATAGGCACCTAGTCAACGACTAGGTTGACTAGTAGTACCTAGTCAATCCGTTGGGCCTTCCGTCCACTAAACTACGCACCATAACAACCTTTCCTTAAAGACATATCCAATTAAAACAGGTAATAAACATATTGTTGTGATAAATTGGACCGTTAAACAGAGTTAAAAACTTGTGATGCATTAATAAACAAATTGTTGTGATAAATGGGACCATTAAACAGAGTTATAAACTTGTGATGCATCAACTCAGTATTTAAAATTGAAAAACACATAAATTGCTTTGTAACCATTTCTTTCCCTAAAAAGCTGGACAATAAACTCAGTATTTAAAATTGAAAAACACATAAATTGCTTTGTAACCATTTCTTTCCCTAAAAAGCTGGACAATAAACAAAACAACGATGACTCTTCAATGTAAAGAACACAAAAACTATATAGTACCAATATCCATAAAAAAAATCAAGAGCTCCAAAATATAATGTAATGTAAGACAGCTCAAAACACATAGAAGAACTGATAAAAACACGAAGCAGTTCCATTAATAGTTTCAAAAGCTCATGATTCGCAAATTCAGTTAATAACACATCACTAACATCTCAAAAGTCAATCACTTATCTAATCAACAATCACCGCGTTAAAACACAAAAACCTAAACATAAACCCTACTTAATTATTATTTTCCCCAATCGCACATAGGAAACAACAAATCAACTTAGAAAACACATAATCCACATCATTTCATGCTCAAACCCTAACCGATCAATCAAAATCACAACCAAAATAGATAGATATAAGAGAGAGGGAGAGGGAGAGAAGGAGAGAGAGGGAGAGAGAGAGAGAGAGAGAGAGAGAGAGAGAGATTGACCTCGAGAAGCAGTGATGAGAGCGAGATACGATTCTTCTAATTTGGGCATAAAACTAGGGTTTTTATTCGAAATGCATTGTTTTAACAGCTTATAATGTTCATAAACATTGCGAATCTCCTCTTGATTTCGACGCCGGCGCTGAATTTCATCGTCGGAGAGATTTTTAAAAGGAGAATTGTGGTTCTCGTAGAGCTTTCGTTTCTTCAGTGGTTGGTCTGCGGAAACCATGACACTGTCTGTGTGTTTTGTGTGTGAAAGAGTGCGTGTTTTTGCAGATATACATGTGTGTATGTATCACATATTGAGCATGCTTTTTATTTTTTTTATTTTTTGATTGTGTTATAAATGGGCTTGGGCATGCTGACCCGACGTGATGAGAAAAAGATATTGGATTTTGGATTTTTTTTTCGGCTTGTGGAGGCCCAACTAGGGATATGCTGTCCATTTTCACAAATTATTTTTTTTCACAATTTTGGCGTACTGTATAATGTTAATCTGAAATTCGTGATTAATTTTTAATGAATTATTTTTTTAAAACTACTAGCTTGATACACGGATGTTCTTTAAAATTATATAAATTTTTTAAATTTGAATTAAATTTTTTTAGACATAAATTTTGTATGCTTCAAATTTTAAATAATATGATTATATATATCGCTCTAGTGAGAGAACACATGATAGTGTGAGAACGGTGAGAACACACATATTCAGCACATTTTAAACTATTTTAAAGGATCCCGTTAGGGACACCTTCACAAAAAAGTCTAAACAAGTATTTGGCTTTAATATAGTATTATAAATAGATAAAAGTAAGGGTATTTAGATAAAAAAAAATGCTAATAAACAAGTAAGGGTAATTAAGTAAAAACATGAAATACCAAAAAACATGTACCACAACATATAATGTTTTGATTATTATATAATAGTACTAGCTTATATAACCCATGCGATGCACGGGTTTCTTTTAATATGTTATAAATTTTATTTTATTCTATAATTATATTTTTATATAATTATTAATTTTAAAAATTATTTTAATATTAATTTAATAAAATTTGAAGTAAATTTAATAAATGATTTGCATGATTTAAATTTATAAAATAAAATTTTAAGTTAAATAGTTAACAGAATTCGAACCTTGAATATTTAGTAAATTAATTTAATCATTAAATATACCTTATAATTACATCTAACGGTTCTTATTATTTACTAAAAATCTAACAGTAATATGGTGTCATATTTTTTGGTATACATTAATGATTGTAAATTTATGTTTTAAATTAAAAGGTAGTGTATTTAATTAGAAAAGAAATATTAATGATTGGAATATTATGATTGCAAAATTATGTTTTAAATTAAAAGGTAACGTGTTTTAATTAGAAAAAAAATATTAATGATCGGAAGTTACGATATTTTAGGTACACATAAATGGAAATATGTTCAATCAAAAGTAAACGTATTTTAAATTGATTGAATGATAAGATATTTTAGGTATTTATTAAATTTTAGTTAATAATACAATTATTTTTTATATAATTATCAATTTAATACGTTTTAAATTTTAATTTAACAAAATTTAATATACTCATATTTATGTATTATATTAATATTTTCTTATTATAAATAATGTACATGGATTTTTAATATATTTTATTAATAATTGAAAATATGTTGTGATATTTTTTAGTATATATTAATGATTGTAAGATTAGTTTTAAATAAGAAAAAGTAACGTATTTTAATTAGAAAGGAAATATTAATGATTTGAAAATATGATACGATCGATGTTTTCATAAAAGGTAATATCTTGAATTAAAGATAAATGTGAAAATGGCAATAACTAATTACCATTAATTATATTATGTCATTACTTATTAATTAGGATAACCAAACTGAAAACCAAACCAAACCGACCAAACTTTCAATCTCGGCTTTAATATATTGGAAGATATGATATGATTTGATGTTTACAAAAGGTAATATTTTCAAGTAAAAGTAAATGTGAAAAGGGCAATTGGCTAATTACCATTAATTATATGTTATTATTTATTTTAATAAATAGGATAACCAAATCGAAAACCAAAACTATTCTAATAAATAGGATAACCAAACCGAAAACCAAAACTATTCTAACAAATAGGATAACCAAACCGAAAATCAAAACTCTCAAAACTTTTAATGTTTCGGCTTTAATATAATAGTATAGATAGATAGATAGATAGTATAGATTACGATATTTTATTAAATTGAAAATGTAAAACTTACCTGAAAAGAAAAATTAATTAGTTATTGAAAAAATATATAAGGTGACATGTTATACATAAAAAGGAAATTGATTAGTTATTTATCATTATTTTTTTCATATCTTTCAATATTTTGGCTTTAATATAATAGTGTAGATAGATATAAGTAAGGGTATTTAGGTAAAAAAATATACTAATATATAATAAGTAAGCATTATTAAGTAAAAATACGAAGTATCAAAAAATAATTACCAAATTTTTTTTTGTTTCGACTATAATAATATAATATAGATTTGTATGAATATGAATTTGTTATGGGAATTTGTATAATGGATTGTAACACCAAAAATGTTACCGAATACTTCTTTTTTTGAATAAAAATACTTATTTTTTAGATACATAAGATTAAGTTTAGCTTTTAAAAAATAAACTACTTTTTATGTTATACTCACAAAAATACAATCACGTTTACTTTCCAACTAATTCTTTGATGAGAAATGCTAGAGTCCCCAAAAAAATTCTCAAAACGGTTCCCAAAAGCTTAGTTGGCAAGTTATGATTGGATAAGTATTTTATAAATAAGGCAATCCTCATGTATTCATATGAGCCCACTAATTAAAAGATGTCATTTGGCATTTGGGAACCATTTTGGGACCCCTAGCATTGCTCCTAACTTTTTATGTTTTATTTTTATCAAATTCATTTTTTGTTGTTCATCAATAAATTCATTTATGTCAAATTGTGATTTTTGCTTAAGTTAGTGATGATTAAGATTAATAGTTAGAAGACAAATTTAAAAGTTGTATAATACGGAGTATTGTGTATAAAATAGTGTATTATCTATATTGTTTTATTATATTTTCTTCTATAAATCAAAGGCGGATGTTAGAAACTTAGAGGAAGCGGCCCAGCTAGAGCTGGGTGAAATTTTTTAATAACAGTAGAATTTTTTTTTTATCGTTGGGTAAAAATTATCTGATGCTAACTAAATGATACTAATAATTGGGAATTTCATTTTATCAGTTTAGAAATATACGGAAACAGAGAGACCGAAGTCTGGACTCTTGAGCTTTGGCGCTTTGCACTTGCTTACCAATTTGTACACCGGATCTTTCTTTTCTTAAATAAATTGAAGGAAGATAGAATTGACTCACTAATCACCACAACAAGTTACTATCTTATTTATTTGTACTTGCTTTTTATTAAAACATATCACACAATATATTTTTCTCTCCCACCGCATGAGAGTCGACCTCCGGTAAATCCATTCTCCCATCAATCCATATTCTCCCATCAATCCATTCTCCCCTTCTCACGTCAATCCATCCCCAATCCTTCCCCAATCTTCTCTCATTTTTCCAGTTTTTTAAATAAAAATCTATCTCAGATCTATCTTGGTTTTGAGTCCGATTCTGAAAATAAAAAATACCTTGAGATTCAAATTCTCCTTCTTAAAATCTTACCAAAATTTGGTGTTATTCCGAGGACTTTGAATTTTGGTCTTCGTCTTGTCTTTTGACGTGTGTTTCGTCTCGCCTTTTGGCGTGTGTTTGGTTTATGTTGTGTTTGATTTATGTTGATTTGGTTATTGCTTGTATGGATTTTATTGTTGGTTACTTTGAAAATGATTTATGTGGTATTGTGGGAGATCTATAATGCGTGCATTGGATTTGGGCTGGTGTCGGATATTGCAAGAGCTTACTTTTCACAACTAATATTTGTTCATCTTTTGAGATCTATCTCGTTCGGCATGTCTATAGCTGGTTTTCGGCATGTAGATAGCTGGGGTGTTTCTGATCATTGGACTTTCGGCATGTCTATAGCTGGTTTTCGGCATGTAGATAGCTGGGGTGTTTCTGAGCATTGGACTACAGGTGATGCGTATGTGAGGGTCATTTGTGATATTACTGGTTCCAGGATTGGTGCAGGCTTGATTGATCGGGAAACCATTCAAATCTTTTTTAATTCGAAGAATATTGTTATTCATGATGTAAAACAGTTTGTAAACATAAGTGGCTATTTGGTTAGCTCGTTTATTTGTTTCCATTCAGATTGTAGTGTCAGTTCAGGGATTTGTCCAGGCTGTGATTTGGTTGATGCAAGTTAATACATTTTCTTTTTTGTCAAAAAAAAAAACATATCACACAATTGAGAATGCACGTTTAACATCCCAACAATTATCTTAAAATAATAAACATTTTCAAGTCCATTAAATAAAATTCTTGTTGGTCCAGGAAAGTATTGCAGAAGGGGGGTTGAATGCAATACTAATAAATTTCAAAAACTATTTCAACAACTTAAATAGAATTTGTGATTTACTAGTAGAAGAAATGCAAACACAAGTAAAATCAAATACGAGGATTTCACAAAATAAATGTTTTATTTATTTTGCAAAGTTTTGCTACAACCTTGAGAACAAAATAATTCTCAAGCTACAAATACTCAAGAGATTACAGTTGTTGAGTTATCTTTTGTATAAATAGAGTGCTCTATTTATAGTGTGATAATCTACTGTACTATCATCATCATCATTGGTTGTTGAGTTGCTGTTACATTCCTTTTGCAGCTCATTCCATGATTTATTCCCATGTGATCATCACAAAGTAACTTAAAGATACTTTCCACATTTGAGCCACCCAGATCTAGCCGTATTCAATTTTATCTGCTCTAGACTTTACAGGTTGTTCCATGTGATCTCTCGAGCTTCAGTTATAGACTTTCCAAGCTTGCTGTAAAGGTTGAATATTACAACACGCCTGCTTCTTTTGAACATGTACTCTGTCGTTTAATTTGACTTAGAAAATTCCTAAATCAGGTTAATTCTATATGACAGTATGTTTGCCACAAAGTTTGCTGTCAATGGATTACGCTTTGATTGACAGTATGAATTTCCCGCAGATATTACTGTCAAGAATTTTGCTTTGGTTGACAGTATGAATTCCCGCAGAGATTGCTGTCAAGAGTTGTGCTTTGATTGACAGCATGTTTTTCCCGCAGAGATTGCTGTCAGGAATTCCAAACTTACTGTCGCAAACTGTACATCAAAGTTGCTGTCATTAGAATCTCCGCCAATGTTGCTGTCAAGTTGAAACTTGCTGTCGACTTCGTGAAACTTGCTGTCGACCTAGGCAACATGTTGTTTCCTTGTAACCTTACTGTCAGAGTTTGACAGTAACATTTATTCCTTCTGTCGAACTTATGTATTTCTTGAGGCTTGAACATAATCGAACTTCTTCCAAGAATTACACTTATTACTTGACAGTATTTATTTAAATTACAAGAATACATTTCAGGCTATGACAGTATGTTCTACTTAGTAAAAACTAAGTATACCAATAAAACTAGTTAAGTTGTCTATTCCATCACCCATAAATCCCAACAATCTCCCCCAATTTGTTTTTATGGACAATAAGGACAAATTTACAAATATCATGCTGACAACTTAACTAACATAGATCAGAAAGAATAAACTCTTCATTTCTGACCAATGATTAAACTGAATTGTTTTCAAACAATATATCACAAAAGTTCACAAAAAAAAAACTTTACTTATCTTGATTTGAACTTTTCACTTTGCTCCTTTTCCCTTAGAGCTCTTCTGAGATTTTCAATTAACTCTTTTTCTTCAGGGGACTGTGCATCATCTTCATTTTCCACAATGTATTTTCTGATCATTGAGGAAGCAGTGTTTAATGTATCTCTGAGTTCCATCCAGTAAACATTTTGCTTTACAATTGATCTGAATTTTAGCACATCTCCCTCCATCTTGAATCTCCTACCAGGAAACTGATTTAGAGTTTCCCTTCTTTGTTTGTCCAAGCTGGGATCCTCTCCTCTCCTCTGATCAAGAATCATATCAAGCTCCCAAGAACACAGTGTTTCAAGACTGTTAGTTGATCCAACCACTTGCCAGTATAATTCTTTTAACACACTGGTCTTCAATTTAGAGAAACTATCTACATAAATTTCTTCTTTGCCATTCTTGATTCTCAAAGGATTGTCCAGTATGCATGGCTGATAGTTGGATTCTTCACTGTTGATCTTATTGATTTTACTGTAATTTTTCTTCATTTCAGCTTCAATCTCATCTTCTATCTGTTGACGAGATTTTTTCCTTGATGCTAATTCTTCTTTGAATCTTTGCTCTGCTTCATACATCTTCATTTCATGTTCTGAATAAGGTTTTCGCATTTCAATCCAGTTATAATCAGGAATAGGATTGTCTTCTTCATACTCCAAACCAAGAATTTGATAGACATCATCATCATTATGAAGTGTCCAATCACCAAACTTCTCAATAAATTCAACATGCCTGGCTTCATAGTACTTGAGAACTTGATCCATGATCTTCTTTGAAACATTATCATAGGTTTGCAGTAGCTCAACCATCCTTTCCAGATTGAAGAAATCAATTCTTCGTTTTACTGTTTCAGAAGTTTGAATGAGTTTCTTGGAGATCACCTTTGATTTTGATATCTGAGTGAAGTCAGATTCCACTGTAATCAATTTTTCATTGTTTTGCCATAGAATGTATCTTGCAACTTCTTCTTTTGGTCCATCAAATTCTATGGATACAGAGGTGATTGTTTCTTTGGCATTCAGCTGCATCATTTCAAAGCTATTCATTCTTCTCCTCATGATAGGTTTCTTGAGTCCCAACCCTGTAGCTTTTCCTTCTCCTTTGTAGACAGTCTTTCCCTTTGTTGGTCTTTTTGATTTTCTCTTGATTCTTACTGTCTTGAATGATTTGACAGTAGGATCGTTGACAGTTTCTTTTATAGGGCTTCTGACAATGTCTTCTTTGACAGTATCTTCAATGACTGTTACTTCATCCTGACTGACAGCATCTTTATTGACATCCTTGACAGCATCTTTGTTGACAGTATCTTTTTCAAGATGTATACTGTCAATTTCCATTTCTTCTTGATTTCCTTTCAATGCTTCAAGTACTTCTTCCTCTTCCTTCTCATCAACTTTCTTGCTTGAGCTAGAATTTTCAGAAATTTCCTTTGATTCTGCTTCTTTGACTTGAGTTTGCTCTTTTGAAGAGTCTCTCAGTTCTGTTCTCTTAGGTACTCCAGCTTCACCTCCATCTTGATTGTCATCATCATCTTTCTCCAAAGTGTCATCAAAAGTGCAGTTTCCTCCTTGAGCATTTCTGCTTGAGTTTGCTTTGGCAATGAGCTTTTTAATTTTGGCACTGTACTCCATTTCTCTCTTTGCCAATAGCTTGTGAATATCTTTGACTGCCTGAATCCTTTCCTTGGTGATGGGTGCTTTCAGCAATAATTTAAGTACTTCCATGATGACTTTGCTTTTCAGAGATGTTTTGCCTTCAAGTGTTAAGAATCCCAGACCTTTAGTTCCTTTGGCTGTTGTCTGTTTAAAGCTTACACCATATGGCTGGAAACTTACTTCTGGAAGTTTGTTGTTGACCATTGTGCCCAGTTGCATATAGAGACTTTCATCAAAGATAGTAGAGTTTTTCTTCACTAGAATCCCAAGGATGTATTGCACTCTGGCAGAGAAAGTTTCCAACAGTTGAGTTGTTATGAATATTGAATGTCCACTCTTCAGATACACTTCAACTGCCCACCTCTTCTCTGAGCTAATCTTCACAGATAGATTTACAATCTTTTCTTTCAAAGCTTCTGCCAACTTAGCAGGTTTTCCTTTAGTCACTGTGATTGCTTCATTCACCAGATTGTTGAATTCCTCATCCTTATTATTCAAGGTGCTCTCCATATGACTTACTGTTATTGAGTCAGCTTCTTCTTGGGAATATGTACTTCCATCAGTCCAAGTGATAGGCTCTGAAGAAAACACATATTCAGGCAACTTGCCTTTGCCTTTACCCATCCTATTTGATTCCTCTTTTTCTCTCCATAGCCTCTCCAATGTGGATTCTTTCTTCTCAGGAACTGGTTCATTGAATTTGATTGAGGATGCTTTATTTCCTTGTATTTGACTTAATACCTCCTTGGATACTAGCATTTGTTCCCCATCTACTTCAGCTTCAAAAAGCTCCTCAGTTCCAGAGGCTATTGCAGTTTTTACTCTCTCTTGCTCCCCCTTACTCCTTTGCTCCCCCTGTCTTTTAGCTTCCCCTTGTAACTTCACCTTTCTTCCTGGTTGCTCAGCCTCTTTCTGATCTTTTACTTTTTCCCCCTTAGTTAAGTTTACAGCATGAATTAATGAAGAGAGTGACAGTAGTGTGGCTTGAATTTCAGCAAAACCAGTCTTCACAGTAGATGACAGGTTGTCCAGTTTGCTTTCCATTGTAGCACATCGATTTTCCAGTGCTTGGAGCCTGTCATTTGAGGATGCAGAAGGACCACCAGACCTAAGCCTTTTAGGAGGTAAGGGATAAGTCTGGGGCATGGAGGCTGTTGGGGTTCTCACACTCTCAGTGTTTTTATAGATGATCTCATCATCTCTCACAAAAGTTCCCTCAAGGCCTAATGCCTTTTGTTTATTGGCTCCCTCAAGTTCACTCTGGACATGCTCAAGTCCCTCCCCTTTTGCCAGCACATTTGGCTGCCTCTCATTTTTAGTCTCACCTCTCTGTTCTTTTATCTCTCTTTGATTTTTCACTCCCTCACTCATCCTAGATGCAGTAGTATGAGCAGTACTAACATGCAAAAGAGTAGATTTTACCTTGAAGGCCTTTGAAAGGGGCAAGTCATCATCAGAGATATCTTCCACTAATCCCTCTTGTAGTTGTGGTTGAACAATATCTTTTGTCAAAATGGTACTGTCACTTGATTGTTTGACAGCACCTTCTGTTTTGTCTTTGACAGCATCTTTGGCTGTGACAGCAACTTCCCTATGGTAAGATGCTTTGAGGGAATCGATCAAGATGCTGGCTGTTTCAATTTCTGGCAAATTTGCATCTTGATCTAATCCAGTGTTTGATGTGGTGGTATCCATTTCACTTTGAGAAATGGGTTCTTGTGGACCACTAGATGGGGGCTCATCCATGATTTGAGATGGATGATCAAAACCTGAGGGGTTGGTACTGTCCCCCTCTCTAGGTTGTTTAGAAGAAACAACAGATGTAGGAATGAAAGAAGAAGATTGAAGTTCAGATTGATTAAATGGCTGTTCCACAGAAAAAGATTGTGGAACATCAATAGTATGAATGAATTCCTCACTGTGTTCTATCTCAATGTGTGTATCTTCAAATACAGGTTCCTCAAGAGTGAGTTCTTGAGTTTGTGCAGACTCTTTACAAGGTGCCTTGGGAGACAGGCCAATTTCAATAGATGTCCCTTGTTGAGAAGAGACACCTAGAGGTGAGTTTATTTCCCTATCATCCTCTACAGTCTTTTGGGAAACTGTAGGGTGGCTGACAGTAACCTTGGCCCTTCTAGCTCTCTTCTTCTTAGGCTCAGAAGGGGCTACTGTGGGTTCTATTCCACTACCATCCTTATTTACTGCACTTGGTGCAGTAACTCCCTCTTGACTCACCACATTGTCACCAGTTTCACTCTCTAAGGATCTTTTCTTGGATTCCTGTTTAGCAATTTTAAGGGCTTTTGGAAGTCTAGAGTCCCTAGGTGGAATGTATGGTGTAGAATGTGGGTTAACTGAATTTGGGTCTAATTCAGCTTCATTCTCAATTGTGAAAACAGTATAATCTGTTGGAAATGGAAAACCAAGGTTGGGCACTTGATTAACCATGTGTTGTGTGAAACATAGTGGAATATGTGCATTCAAATTTTGTGTGTTAAGAGATGTGTGTGTGTGTTTTTCTTTAAAACAGGACATTCTTCAAAATCAGAATTGTCCTCAACATTTCCACAAACATTATTAATACACATAGTTAAAAAGCGAGGATAGATGGATACCTTCTTGCCTATTGCGCTTTTCAACTGTGCCATGATCAGTTTTCCGATGTTCACCTTGTATCCATGGACTAATGAATGAGTGAGCTTCTTGATATATGATGGTATTCCATTCCAGCCTGTAGTCTTGGTAGAGAACACCTTCACCATTACATCAAAAATCATACTCCACTCTTTTCTCAGAAATTTCCTATCCATTTCTCCGGTTTGATACCACTTATCAGAAGTTTCTTCAAGTTTAGAACCAGAGTACCCAATCTTCAGAAAGAACTTCTTCAGAGTATCATCAGTTGCTAGTTCCTTAAAGCTTTCTTCACTGGTCAACACAATACCCAAAGCCTCATTGATATTCTTTACTGAAAGAGAATGACTTGTATCATCTATATTGAACTTGATTGTTTCATTCTCTCCAGTTCCTTGAGCACTTGCTGATTTCCAGAATTTTTCAATTCTAACAGCATCAATTTTGGGTGAAGAGGTTATTGCATGACCTAGATAGGATTTATTCAAGAACGAAATAAGTCCTTTGAAGTTTTCACCAGCATCACTAGGAGAAAAGATACCAGCAAAGTTGGTTTGAGCAATACTTTGTTTAGGTGCCATTGTTGAATGCTTTGAAAAATGAGAGAGAAAATGCGGTTTTTGGATGCAGAAGGTTGAGAGGTTTTTGCAAATGAAAGTGATAGTAGATTAAACGGTAGATTCAGTTTCTAATATGAATCGATTTAACCTCTCTTAAATGAACGTGTGATAATGATATTACCCATTAACTCCACTTGCTATATTACGTGGCAGTTGCTATTAGATCGTGGATTGGTGAAAAGAAATATACGTATATATATATATAAATTAATATATATATCTTTCCACTATCTTTGACAGCAACTTCTCGTGACAGCATCTTTCATTGACAGTAACCTGTGCGCTTTTCTTTCTCTACCAATTCTGACAGCAATTTCTTGTGACAGCAACTTTCATTGACAGCAACTTGTGCGCTAACAACATTTCTGTCAATCAGCTTCATGAGTGACAGTAAGTTTTATCTGACAGTAAACTTATCATAAGATCATGCTGTCACTGTTCACACATAACTTAAGTTAAGGACACATGATTTCTTAAAATTAATTTAAGACAGACATGTAAAACTATTTTAGCATAGTCATAGCAAACATGATATCTAAAAATCCTTTTAGCATAGTCATAGCAAACATGATATCTAAAAATCCTTTTAGCATAGTCATAGCAAACATGATATCTAAAAATCCTTTTAGCATAGTCATAGCAAACATGATGTCTGAACAAGTATCACAATGTACCTTAACTTCTCATGACAGTACCTTCTAGTGACAGTACCTTTAAAAGTTTCTGTCATGAGCTTCGACTTCTTATAATTGATAAACCAGTTAGATGATCATACCTGATTTAGCATTCCTAATTCACTCACCAACCTGGTAAATGTTGCTTCATCCAGTGGCTTGGTGAATATATCTGCAAGTTGCTTATCTGTTGGAACATAAACCAATTTTACATCTCCTTTTTCAACATGCTCCCTGATGAAATGATGCCTTATATCAATGTGCTTTGTTCTGGAGTGTTGAACTGGATTGTCTGATATGGCTATGGCACTAGTGTTGTCACAGTAGATAGGAATATTTGACAACTTTAGTCCATAATCCATTAATTGATTCTTCATCCAAAGAATTTGTGCACAGCAACTTCCAGCTGCAATATATTCAGCTTCTGCAGTTGATGTAGAAACTGAGTGTTGCTTCTTACTGAACCATGACACCAATCTCCCCCCAAGAAATTGACAGCTTCCTGTAGTACTTTTTCTGTCAATTTTGCAGCCAGCATAGTCTGAATCAGAATATCCAATTAGATCAAATCCAGTTTCCTTAGGGTACCAAAGACCTAGATTTGGGGTGCCTTTGAGATATCTAAAGATTCTTTTAATTGCAACTAAGTGTGATTCTTTTGGATCAGCCTGAAACCTTGCACAGAGACATGTAGCAAACATTATGTCTGGCCTGCTTGCTGTTAAGTAAAGCAATGATCCAACCATGCCTCTGTAGGTACTAGAATCCACTTTCTTGCCTTTAGGATCTAACTCTAATTTGGTGGCTGTTGAGATAGGTGTCTTGGCAGGTGATGAATCTTCTAAGTTAAACTTCTTGAGAAGTTCTTTGACATACTTAGATTGACAGATGAAGATTCCTTCCTTCTTCTGATAGATTTGAAGACCAAGAAAGAATGCTAATTCTCCCATCATGCTCATTTCATACTTGTTTCTCATTAGAGATGAGAACTTTTCACACAATTTTTCATTTGTTGAGCCAAAGATTATGTCATCAACATATATCTGCACAAGAATGATGTCTTTGCCATGGTATTTATAGAATAAAGTTTTATCCACCATACCTCTTATAAATTGATTTTCCAGGAGAAAAGTGGATAAAGTGTCATACCAGGCTCTTGGTGCTTGCTTTAAGCCATATAGAGCTTTGAACAGCTTGTAGACAAAATTATGCAGTTTGTCATTTTCAAATCCAGGAGGCTGTTCAACATACACTTCTTCTTCTAATTCTCCATTTAGAAAGGCACTTTTAACATCCATTTGAAATACCTTGAATTTGCAGTGTGCAGCAAAAGCTAAGAAAATTCTTATGGCTTCAAGTCTGGCAACAGGAGCAAATGTTTCATCATAATCTATCCCTTCCTGTTGACAGTAACCTTTGGCCACTAGCCTTGCCTTATTTCTTGTCACATTTTCACTCTCATCTATCTTGTTTCTGAAAACCCATTTTGTCTCAATGACTGATTTTCCTCTTGGCCTTGGAACTAGTTTCCAAACATTGTTTCTTTCAAATTGATTGAGCTCCTCCTGCATGGCCATCACCCAATCAGAATCCAACAATGCTTCTTCAACTATTTTTGGTTCCATTTGAGATAAGAAACATGAAAACATGCTTTCAGCAGAGATATTCCTCCTTGTCCTTACACCAGTAGTGGGATCTCCAATAATTAGATTACTGGTATGATCTCTGTTCCACTTTGTTGATTGAGACAAGCTACTTGTTTGATGAGATTGTCTTTCATCAATATGAGGATTTGATTCTCCACCATTTTCATTATTCTGCTCATTTTGCTCAAATTCTCCAGTCTCACATTCTTGTTGATTGATGCCTGAAATTGTCTGTGATTGAGCTGAGGTTTGATTTAGATTATGAGAATTGACAGATTCTTTCTCATATCCCATTGATTGAATGAGACTTGGTTCTTCATCAACAAATTCTTCTTTTTCCAAGTATCCTTGATTCTCGAATCTGAAGGGTTGCATTTGACCATCCTCATGTAGCCCTGGAAACTTGGTTTCATCAAACGTGACATTGACACTTTCTTCAATTGTTTTGTGCTCCATGATATAGACTCTGTAGGCAGTCCTTTCTATCCCATATCCCATGAAAATGCCTTCATATGCTTTAGTATCAAACTTGCCTTTTCTTTCATGGTTGTCTTTCATCAAAAAGCACTTGCTTCCAAAAATATGAAAGTACTTGACAGTAGGCTTCTTTCCTGTCAAAAGATAGTAAGGAGTATTGCCATGAGCCTTGTTGATTAGTGTTCTGTTCTGTGTGTAACAAGCAGTGTTGATGGCTTCTGCCCAGAAATATGTTGGTAATTTAGCATTACTTAACATAGTCCTTGCAGCTTCAATAAGAGTCCTATTTTTCCTTTCTACAACTCCATTTTGCTGTGGAGTTCTTGCAGTGGAGAATTGTTGAACAATTCCTTGATCTTTGCAGAAGTTTCCAAGTGTAGCATTTCTGAATTCAGTTCCATTGTCACTTCTTAGAAATTGAACTTTTGCTTCAGGGGTCCTGTCAAGTACCCTTATGTGATCAATGATTTCTTGAGCAGCTTCATCCTTTGATTCTAAAAATTTCACCCAAGTGTACCTAGAATAGTCATCTATCATGACCAGTGCATATCTTTTTCTGGATAGTGATTGAACATTCACTGGTCCAAAAAGATCCATGTGAATCAACTTGAGTGCTTCAGTGTTAGTGTTGACTTGCTTTGATTTATGCATTGCTTTCCTCAATTTTCCCATTTGACAATCTTCACACAGTCCTTCTTGACAGAATTCCTGTTGAGGTAGTCCTCTCACTAATTCCTTCTTCATCAGCATGTTCATTGTTTTGAAATTGAGATGAGAAAATTTCTTGTGCCAAAGCATGCTATCTCCAACACTTGCTTTGCTGTAGAAGCAAAATATTCTTTCCTCATTTGTTGAGTTTAAGTCTGCAACAAATAGGCTTCCTTTCCTTACTCCTTTCAGAGATAGGCTTCTATCCTTCTTGTGGTGAATTGAACATTCCATCATGCCAAAGTTTACTTTGAATCCTTTGTCAGTGAATTGACTGACACTGAGCAGATTATGCTTCAAACCTTCCACAAGAGAGATTTCTTCAATGACAACATTTCCAGCTTTTAAACAGCCATATCCCACAGTGTAACCTTTGCTGTTGTCTCCAAAGGTTATTGTTGGGCCAGCCTTCTCAACATATTGTGATAGCAGGGATATATCACCAGTCATGTGTTTGGAACATCCACTGTCGATTATCCACATGACCTGTTTACCTTTCTTTCCCTGCAAGACAGAATGAGTTTAATTTGCATTTGGTACCCAAGTCTTGTTGGGTCCTGCATACTCAGTATCATCAGAAACTTTATCAATATTTGAAACAATATTATCAGAAGATGGTTCCTTGACTTCTTTTATTATCCACTTAGTTTTTGACTTTGACTTTTACTTAGTGAGAGCAGACTTCTCACTTTCTTTAGTGGATTCAGAAGTCTTTGCAGTTTGCATATAAGAACATAATTCATTAGATGAAATTTGCAAATTAAAACATGTACTCATGGCAGTAATTTTGCATGGCATACAGTCAATGTTATTACAAACTACCAATTTTCTTTGCATAATGGGGGTTCTGTGTAAGTTCCCTTTCAACTCTGTTGCATTAGATATGCTACTAGTTGATTTCTTACAAACATGAGTTAAATGATGTGAGGAGCCACAATTATTGCAAAGTTTCCTTGGTGCCTACTTAACATATGCATAATTATTCTTTTTATCAATGCCTAGCTTCCCATTTCTGTTTTTGGACTTGGAGACTACTGTCTTGACAATCTGTTCAGAAGATGCTGTCGAACTATTTTTGACAGCATCTTTTGTACTTGCTGTCTTGACAGTAGGTTTGAAAGTTACTGTCTTGGATGACTTCTTGACAGTATCTTTTGAACACTTGGTTGGACTGTTTAAGACTGTTTCTGTCATAGACATTATGAAAGAATCTTTTTCTTTCTTAGATTTACTGTCAATCTTCTCATCTTCATCACAGAGTTCTTGATTAATAATTAGGGAGTTTTCATTAACCTCAAACTCTGTACTTTTGAAAATTGGGATACTCACATTTTTGAGGATGTGAGGTCTTACAGTATTATTATCATCATTTTTCTGTATAACAACCTCTTTACCAGGTCTCCTGCTATAATCATAGCCTATGCCTATCTTCTTACTTTCAGTATGTTTCTCATGATACTCTTGAACTAATTTAGAGGAATTTCTAAATGCCTTTAGCTTAAATTCATTCTCAGAAATTTCTTTTCTTAGATAATCCTCTATCTCTTTAGCACAGATTAAATCATTTTTTAGTCTTTCGTTTTCCTGAGCTAAAGAGTCAATAGAACTGGTCTTAAGCAACAACACATCATTGTTAGATCTGAGTACTTCATTTTCTTTAGTTAATCTAGCAATTTCTTCATTTGCAGCAGATAAACTAGTATGAATATTAAACATTTCAGTACTCATTTCCTCAATGGTTTGCTTATAGTCATTTAAAGACATATCTAGTAATACTAGAGATGGTACCTGACTTGACGAGGTTGATGCTTCTTCATCCTCTCTAGCCATCAAGGCTAAATTCACAAATTCCTCTTCTTCTTCATTATCAGATTCATCCCAGCATTTTCCTTCAGCCACATAGGCTTTTCCTTGTCCTTTCTTAAATTGACTCCCAGTTCCTCTCTCCATTCTTTGTATTTGTTTTGGTCTTTTGCATTCAGTAGCAAAGTGACCAAGTTCATTGCAATTGTAGCATCTAAACTTTGACCTATCTACCATTCCTGTTTTGTATCCTCCCTTGGTGCCAGTAGCAGGTTTTGATGAACTTCCTTGGTTATATTTTGGAAATTGACCTTGAGGCTTATATGGCTTGTTCCTCCTGAACCTTATATTTTTGAATTTTCTTGCCATAAAAGCCACGGTTGGATTATCCATTTTCTCCATTTCTTCTAGAGTGAAGAATTCTTCATCTTCAACATCTTCTAGTTGAAGGACAACCTTTTCTTCATCTTCAACCACCTCTTCTATTTTCACAGATGAAAATTGAGGTTGTTGATCATTTTGAATTTGCTCACTTGCTTGAAAATATGATGGTCCTTGAGCAACTAGAGCACCAGCCATGTTTGCCATCAATCCTTTGGATCCACTTTGTATAGCTTTCTTTTGATAATATTCAAGTTCATAAGATTTTAGAACTCCATACAATGTTTCAAGAGAAACAGAATTTAAGTCTCTCCCTTCTCTTATGGCTGTTACTCTGTGCTCAAGATGTTCTGGAAGAGTTAGCAGAAACTTGATATTGACTTCCTTCTTTTCATAAAACTTTCCATGAATTTGAAGCTCAGCTATCAGTTTGCTAAATCTTTCAAACATGTGGGTTAGCTCTTCTCCATGCTTTCCCATAAACGCTTCATATTGTGACACCAGTATTTGTTTTTGATTCTCTCTGACCTCTTCACTTCCTTCACATAACGGTTCTATCTTTTTCCACATATCCCTGGCAGAGTTGCATGCTATTATATTTCCACTCATAGCTTTGTCCAGGGTAAGTGCATCTAGTAGAATGAGTTGCAGATGATCATCCAGTGCTACCTTTTCTTTTTCTGAGTCATTATACTCAGAAGGCTTCTTAGCAATCCAATGAGCTGGGATTACTACATCATTCACTGTAGCAGCTGGGATTTCCTTTTGAGGAATGAAGGGGCCATTTTCCAGAATACCTAGGAATAGTGGATTCTGTGCTTTGATAAATAACATAATCTTCTTTTTCCATATGTTGTAGTTTTCTTTATCAAAAGCTGGAATCTTGATATTACTTGACCTTTGAATACTTGCCATTTGGATCTCAGATATGTGTATTAATCTGATAGCTCTGATACCAGTTGTTGGTCCAGGAAAGTATTGCAGAAGGGGGGTTGAATGCAATACTAATAAATTTCAAAAACTATTTCAACAACTTAAATAGAATTTGTGATTTACTAGTAGAAGAAATGCAAACACAAGTAAAATCAAATACGAGGATTTCACAAAATAAATGTTTTATTTATTTTGCAAAGTTTTGCTACAACCTTGAGAACAAAATAATTCTCAAGCTACAAATACTCAAGAGATTACAGTTGTTGAGTTATCTTTTGTATAAATAGAGTGCTCTATTTATAGTGTGATAATCTACTGTACTATCATCATCATCATTGGTTGTTGAGTTGCTGTTATATTCCTTTTGCAGCTCATTCCATGATTTATTCCCATGTGATCATCACAAAGTAACTTAAAGATACTTTCCACATTTGAGCCACCCAGATCTAGCCGTATTCAATTTTATCTGCTCTAGACTTTACAGGTTGTTCCATGTGATCTCTCGAGCTTCAGTTATAGACTTTCCAAGCTTGCTGTAAAGGTTGAATATTACAACACGCCTGCTTCTTTTGAACATGTACTCTATCGTTTAATTTGACTTAGAAAATTCCTAAATCAGGTTAATTCTATATGACAGTATGTTTGCCACAAAGTTTGCTGTCAATGGATTACGCTTTGATTGACAGTATGAATTTCCCGCAGATATTACTGTCAAGAATTTTGCTTTGGTTGACAGTATGAATTCCCGCAGAGATTGCTGTCAAGAGTTGTGCTTTGATTGACAGCATGTTTTTCCCGCAGAGATTGCTGTCAGGAATTCCAAACTTACTGTCGCAAACTGTACATCAAAGTTGCTGTCATTAGAATCTCCGCCAATGTTGCTGTCAAGTTGAAACTTGCTGTCGACTTCGTGAAACTTGCTGTCGACCTAGGCAACATGTTGTTTCCTTGTAACCTTACTGTCAGAGTTTGACAGTAACATTTATTCCTTCTGTCGAACTTATGTATTTCTTGAGGCTTGAACATAATCGAACTTCTTCCAAGAATTACACTTATTACTTGACAGTATTTATTTAAATTACAAGAATACATTTCAGGCTATGACAGTATGTTCTACTTAGTAAAAACTAAGTATACCAATAAAACTAGTTAAGTTGTCTATTCCATCACCCATAAATCCCAACAATTCTCCAAGAATTAACCAATCCAAACCATACCGATCTCCAACTTGCAATCCGAAAAAATAAACTTACACTTAAATTATCCAACTACAAATTCAAACACACACTTACTAAAATCCGAATAAAATTATATAATTCTAATAACAATGGAAGAAACATAAATAAGTTCCATTAAACTCGCACTCGCGCTCATCCCATAAGTGGCCCCAACTACTTAGGATTACCTGCCGGAGAAAATTAAAGAAACAAAAACCGGCAGTGAGCGAAAGGTCATATACTGATAACAAATGATGACAAGCTGAATGAGAGTTAGACATGATGACAATAATGAAATAAACAAAATATCTAAACGAGAAATAAAGACAAACTTGGACAAAATAAAAATACCACAAAATCTTAAAACACAATGTAAACATACATGCTTTCCAATCCAAAATAGCCATATTTTACACATACACTTACACTTACGAATCGTACTTAAACAATATAATGGAAAACAAAACTTACATACTAATAGGGGAGACAATCTTACACTTACAGGATGTCCTACATTTTCAGTTATCCAGAAATATGTAGTCATCAAAAAAAAAATTACAGGGGCTTGCATAGCACAAAGCAAATGCTACCCAAAATGGCCAAACATATACATACGGAATAGTCATGACTATACGTGTCCCACTCCTCCGGCGACACGCCTATACTATTTAAATACACCGCATAGGAGGTGCCAAGCACGAGATTATCCACTCGTGACGGATATCTTTCAATCTCCCAAATCACATTTATATCAACATATAACCAAAAACATAATCCTCAAATATCACAAACCCAATTATATTACAAAATAGACAAAGGATAGCGAAATCACAACCTGATCAGTTCTGAAAAATGGGAAATTACTCTATGAAGATAAATTCAAATAAAAAGTATAAAACACAAAAATTATAGGAAATTCCAAGATCGTTCCAGAATGGTAAGGCTCGTTAAAAACGGACAAATAATGAACTCTGAAAGTCAATATTTGCGAACAGCGAAACAGAATCAGCCGCTGACTTATTTAGTTTTATGCTATTTACGACCACATAATCATAGAATTCAGAAGTGGACTGTAAACAAGAAACGTAGAACGTGGAAATACCTTTCTGTAGATTTATTACTCATAAAATATGGACACAATTTCAATTTAATACGAATTTTCAAAGTAAGAGTATCAGTTAAGGAAAACACTCTGGCAGGTCACAAAAGTCGCAAAATACACATACTTATGCACAGAAACTCGGAAAAGTTAAAGAACGAAAGTTGTGGATAATTCAAATACCTTTTCAGGGACAGTAAAATCATCATCATACGATAAAAATCGAATTTTATACAGATTTTACAAGAACTCAACACATGTAAAAGACCAAATACGACAATTCCTTATAATCGTAACGAAGCAAAAAGCATAAAGATGATACTCGTACCTTAAAACTCAGAAATTAGGAATGATGATCAAGAATTTCATATTTCCCCCAATCACTCTAAAACCTAATACATGTATATATAGCATAAAACTCATAAGTTCTAAATTCTAAATCAAATATGATAGTCTATACACAAGGGATTTGAGCTTTTACCTTAAACTCCAAAATCCTTCTCCCAATTAGATTATATTACTCATCTCTTTCTCTTCTTCCTTCTCTTTCTTCTCCCACTTTTCCTTCTTCCCCTCTAAATAAAATTACGTAAGTTTAACTCATTCTTTTTTTTGTAACGTCTCTTTTTTTTCCTCTTCTCTTTTCTTTTTCTTTTTCCCAATAAATTAATTTATATATAATATTTAATAATATAAAAATATCGGGGTCTTACATTCTTCCCTCCTAACAGAAATTTCGTCCTTGAATTTTATCATACGTACCTTTGCTCAAAAAGATGTGGATAACGTGCACGAACAATTTCTTCCGTCACCCAAGTAGCCTCTCTCTGAATGTCCTTTCCACAATACCCTCACAAAAGGAATCGTTCGGCGACGCATCACCCTTTCTTCACGCTCTAAAATTCTTTCGGGTTCTTCTTCATAGGTCAAATCCGGCCGAACTTTATCTAAGGGACAATTTACCTCATGCGACGGATGATAATTATATCCTCTCAATAAAGACACATGAAACACATTATGTACCCTTGACAATTGAGGCGGCAAAGCCAACTTATATGCTACCTCCCCCACTTTTTCTAAAATTTCAAATGGCCCAATAAATCTTGGATTCAACTTTCCTTTCAACCCAAAACGATGTACTCCCTTCCATGGAGAAACCTTGAAGAATACTTTTTCACCAGGCTCAAAACTTAAACTCCTACGATGCACATCTACATACTTCTTTTGTCGGTCTTGAGCTTGTCTCAATTTTTCTCGTATCACCATTACCTTATCATTAGTCCCTTGAACTATTTCGGGCTCTTCCAACTTCCTCTCACCAACCTCATCCCAACATATAGGTGTTCTACATCTCCTCCCATACAAAGCTTCGTACGGTGCCATCCCAATACTAGCTTGCCAACTATTGTTGTAAGCAAACTCCACAAGTGGTAAGTGTTCGTCCCACCTGCCAGCCCAATCTAATACACAAGCCCTCAACATATCCTCTAAGGTTTGAATGGTTCTCTCCGATTGACCATATGTTTGCGGATGAAATGCTGTGCTGGAACTAAGTTTTGTACCCCACGCCTTTTGAAATCCTTCCCAAAATTGAGATGTAAATCGTGGATCTCTATCTGAAACGATACTAACTGGAACCCCATGTAATCTCATAACCTCATCTCTATAAATTTCAGCCAATTTGTCCACTGAATCAGTTGCCCAAATTGCAAGAAAGTGGGCAGATTTCGTAAGTCAGTCCACAACCACCCAAATAGCATCATGTTTCTTCAATGTTCTAGGTAAATCCATAAGGAAGTCCATGCATATATGTTCCCATTTCCACTCGGGTATCTCCAATGAACGTAATTCCCCACCTGGCCTTTGGTGTTCAATCTTGACAAGTTGACAAGTCATACACTTTGACACATAATCAGCAATATCCCTCTTCATGCCACTCCACCAAAAATGATCCTTCATGTCCCTAAACATTTTGGTACTGCCTTGATGTATAGAAAAAGGTGAGTTATGAGCTTCCGTCAAAAGCTCCTCTCGAATAGCTGACCTCGGAACGCACAATCGACCCAAAAGCCAAACAACGCCATGATCATCCACGTTAAAATTTGACGGCTTACCATCTTGAATATTCTGAACAATCTCTTGCATCTCTAAGTCCTCCTTCTGTGCTTCCTTAATCCTAGAAATCAATGCTGGTTCCATTTGCAAATTAGCCAACACACCAGCCACACCTTGCACACCAAGAGCCAACCCCATTCTTTGTACTTCTTCTTGCAACTCATTAGGTAATGCAAACAGGAAAGTAAGCTGACCAGAATTTTTACGACTGAGTGCATCTGCAACAACATTAGCCTTACCAGGCTTATACTGAATCTGCACATCATAGTCCTTAATCAACTCGAGCCATCTCCGTTGCCTCATATTCAGCTCCTTCTGGGTGAAGATGTATTTAAGACTTTGGTGATCAGTCCAAATCTCGCAAGAAACCCCATACAAATAATGTCGCCATAACTTTAGAGCAAACACCACGGCTGCCAACTCTAAGTCATGAGTCGGGTAATTTTCCTCATGCGTCTTCAGCTGTCTAGATGCATATGCAATCACCTTACCATGTTGTTCTAACCCCTTTCTTGAAGCGTCACTATAAATAACAAACCCCTCAGATCCTGATGGTAGTGTCAATACTGGAGCTGTAGTCAACCTCTTCTTCAGTTCCTGGAAACTCTGCTCGCACTTATTTGTCCAAACAAATCGATTATTCCTCCTCGTCAACCGTGTCAAAGGCATAGAGATAGTAGAAAAACCTTCCACAAACCTTCGGTAATACCCAGCTAGACCCAGAAAACTCCTAACCTCTGTCACTGTAGTTGGTCTCGACCACTCTTTTACAGCTGTTATTTTTTACGGGTCCACCTGTATCCCTTCCGCGGAAACAACATGCCCCAAGAGTGAAACTTGCCTCAGCCAAAACTCACACTTTGAAAACTTAGCAAATAACTGACGGCTCCTCAAGACCTCCAAAACTACTCGCAGGTGTTCCTCATGTTCTTCTTCAGACCTCGAGTATACAAGAATGTCATCAATGAACACAATAACAAACTTGTCCAAGAAGTCCCTGAAGACCCTATTCATCAAATCCATAAAGACTGATGGAGCATTAGTTAACCCAAATGGCATGACAAGAAACTCGTAATGTCCATATCGTGTTCGAAAAGCTGTCTTCGGCACATCCTCATCTCTCACCCGTAACTGATGGTAACCTGATCGCAAATCAATTTTTGAGAAAAATTTGGCCCCTTATAATTGATCAAACAGGTCATCAATACGCGGTAATGGGTATCTATTACGTATAGTGATCTTATTCAACTCTCTATAATCAATGCAAAGTCTCATCGAACCATCCTTCTTCTTCACAAAAAGAACCGGAGCACCGCACGGAGATACACTCGGGCGGATAACACCCTTATCAAGCAACTCTTGTAACTGTTCTTTCAATTCCTTCAATTCAGCTGGAGCCATTCGGTAAGGAGCCTTGGAGATTGGCTCGGAACCTGGTACGAGCTCTACGGCAAACTCAACCTCCCTCTGTGGAGGTAATCCTGGAAGATCATCCGGAAACACATCACTGAATTCCCTAACCACTGGCACATCCTTTAGTTGCAGTTGTACCGTATTTGTATCAACTATATAGGCAAGATAACCAGAACAACCTTTCTTCATTGATCTCACAGCCTTCTTGACAGATATCATCTTATATAAAGCACTAGGTTTGGACCCATGATATTTGGCTACCAAACTATCACCTAACTTGAACTTCACAATTCTACTCTCACAATCGATAACTGCCCCATACTTTTCTAACCAATCCATGCCTAAAATTACATCAAAGTCTCGCATATGCAAAGGAAGTAAACTAGCTGGTAGTATGTGATCCCCTACCCTGATAGGACAATTAAGCTACTCAACACGCACATCAATACTCATTCCGACAGCAGTGCTAATACAAATCGATAAAACTAATTTATATGATTGGACCCTAAGGTGTTTAGCAAAACTTGAAGAAACAACAGAATGTGTAGCACCAGTATCAAATAACACTCTAGCATCTCTATTGCCAACAAACAAAGTACCAGAAATAATACCCGGGATATTTGCTGCATCCCTAGCTGTGGTGGAATAAACACGACTGGCATTTTTCTAAACCTGATTGCCTTTCTACTGATGTTGTACCTGGCCCGGATTAGCATTAGATGAAGTCTGATGATGCTCCCTACATTGCATAGTACAATCTCTAGCAAAATGTCTAGTCCTCCCACATACATAACAAGCTCCTGTCTCTCTAAAACATGGTTTTCCTGGATGGTTACCCCCACAAGTCCCGCATCGGTCCCTTGCCTGTCGGTTTCCTTGAAAGTTCCCTCTATTACCATTATAGGTTCCCAGCCTTCTTCCACTACCAATATTCTACTGACCCCTTTGAAAACCTCGACTCCCAAAACTATTTCGGGAGTAAGGCGGCCCACTCTGTCGAGACAAGTGACTCCCCTGCTGCTGAGCACCCTGAAACTGATTAATTCTAAAGCTCTGTTGGTTGCGATTGAAACTCTGTGGCTCATCCGTAGCCCTCTTCCTACTAGGATCCTCCTTACCATCTAGAACAGATAACTCCTGATACTTAGCTGCACTAATAGCCTGCTCTATACTCGCAAACCTAGTAGAAATGATATTATGCCTATACTCCACCCTAAGACCCCACTTGAACTTGTTAGCCTTATCTTCCTCTGACTTAATCTCTGAAGCTGCAAAGCTGTCCAACCTGTTAAACCTGGAGATATACTCTGCCACTGTCTCGGTGTCACCTTGTCTCACTATCTGACACTCATGCACATACCTCTCCCTATCAGCCACTGGAAAGTACATCTGATTAAAAAGCTCTTCAAACTCATTCCAAGTCACAACATCCATATATTGCTCCGGTTTGGTGGCAGTTATAGTAGTCCACCATCTATCAGCATCATCCTCCAACTTATATGCAGCAAACCTCGCCATAGTATTTTCAGAACAACAAATCAATCGGAAAATTTTTCTAAGGTGCCCCAACCAGTTCTCAGCTGCTTCCGGTCCTCCTTGCCCATTAAAACTCCTAGGCTTCTACTTATTAAATCTCTCCAACATAGGAATGTAAGTAGCCTGATTCTGGGGATATTCATATGTATCATGATTGGGAACCATAATTGTATTATGCTCCATCCCCTGCTGATTATTAGTGTAATTCTGCACCACATTATTAGGTTGCTCCACATTTTGCCCCTGATTCTGACCAACCACATTAGGACTGATAATTCGCTCAAGGGAGCTAACCACTGCTTGACTCATAACATTAGCCAACACATTCGGATCAATAGCCAACTGATTCTGAGGTTGTGCCACTGGTTGCTGAGGTGTTGGCTGCTCATTTTCCCCTATGACATTTCCCCCCTGCTCAGTTTGAGGCACAGTTTCTGGTTGTGTCGCCGTATTCTGAGTAGCACGAGTAGCTCTTCCTCTACCCCTACTAGATGAAGTAGATCCCCTACCCCTACGCCCTGGTACAGAGCGGTTAGCCTCACTAGAAGGCTGCTCACCAGAAACTCGGGTGGATCGTCGAGTAGCCATCCCACAATCACCAATTAATTCAGTTCCACAAATACCAAAATATCGATGCAAAATATATATGCAATGCAACGCAGTGAAATAACAACAAAACTACATATCCTACTTCTACCCAATCCTCACAGGTCGAGCCTAAAGCAAGTCTACAGAATCATAAAAATCTAGCTTTGATACCAACTTTAACATCCCAACAATTATCTTAAAATAATAAACATTTTCAAGTCCATTAAATAAAATTCTCCAAGAATTAACCAATCCAAACCATACCGATCTCCAACTTGCAATCCGAAAAAAATAAACTTACACTTAAATTGTCCAACTCCAAATTCAAACACACACTTACTAAAATCCGAATAAAATTATATAATTCTAATAACAATGGAAGAAACATAAATAAGCTCCATTAAAGTCGCACTCGCGCTCATCCCATAAGTGGCCCGAACTAGTTAATTAGGATTACCTGCCAGAGAAAAATAAAGAAACAAAAACCGGCAGTGAGCGAAAGCTCATGTACGGATAACAAATGATGACAAGCTGAATGAGAGTTAGACATGATGACAATAACGAAATAAACAAAATATCTAAACGAGAAATAAAGACAAACTTGAACAAAATAAAAATACCACAAAATCTTAAAACACAATGTAAACATACGTGTTTTCCAATCCAAAATAGCCATACTTTACACATAAACTTACACTTACGAATCGTACTTAAACAATATAATGGAAAGCAAAACTTACATACTAATAGGGGAGACAATCTTACACTTACAGGATGTCCTACATTTTCGATTATCCAGAAATATGTAGTCATAAAAAAAACTTACAGGGGCTTGCATAACACAAAGCAAATGCTACCCAAAATGGCCAAACATACACATACGGAATCGTCATGACTATACGTGTCCCACTCCTCCGGCGACACGCCTATACTATTTAAATACACCGCATAGGAGGTGCTAAGCACGAGATTATCCACTCGTGACGGATATCTTACAATCTCCCAAATCACATTTATATCATATAACCAAAAACATAAACCTCAAATATCACAAACCCAATTATATTACAAAATAGACAAAGGATAGTGAAATTACAACCTGATCAGTTCTGAAAAATGGGAAATTACTCTATGAAGACAGATTCAAATCAAAAAGTATAAAACACAAAAATTATAGGAAATTCCAATACCTTTCCAGAATGGTAAGGCTCGTTAAAAACGGACAAATAACGAACTCTGAAAGTCAATATTTGCGAACAGAAAAACAGAATTAGCCCATGACTTATTTAGTTTTATGCTATTTACGACCACATAATCATAGAATTCAGAAGTGGACTAAACAAGAAATGTAGAACGCCGAAATACCTTTCTGTAGATATATTACTCATAAAATATGGACAAAATTTCAATTTAATATGAATTTTCAATGTAAGAGTATCAGTTAAGGAAAACGCCCTGGCAGGTCACAAAAGTCGCAAAATACACATACTTATGCATAAAAACTCGGAAAAGTTAAAGAACAAAAGTTGTATATAATTCAAATACCTTTCCAAGGATAGTAAAATCATCATCATACGATTAAAATCAAATTTTATACAGATTTTACAAGAACTCATCACATGTAAAAGACCGAATACGACAATTCCTTACAATCGTAACGAAGTAAAAAGCATAAAGATGATATCCGTACCTTAAAACTCAGAAATTAGGAATGATGATCAAGAATTTCTGATTTCCCCCAATCACTCTAAAACCTAATACATGTATATATAGCATAAAATCCATAAGTTCTAAATTCTAAATCAAATATGATAGTCTATACACAAGGGATTTGAGCTTTTACCTTAAACTCCAAAATCCTTCTCCCAATTAGATTGTATTACCCATCTCTTTCTCTTCCTCCTTCTTTTTCTTCTCCCACTTTTCCTTTTTCCCTCTGAATAAAATAATGTAAGTTTAACTCATCCCTTTTTTTTGTAACGTCTTTTTTTTCTCTTTTCTTTTCTTTTTCTTTTTCCCAATAAATTAATTTATATATAATATTTAATAATATAAAAATATCGGGGTCTTACAGCACGTGTTTGATGGAATGTGCATAAGAAATATTGAATATATGTGACAATAGACTTATAGAAAGTCTTTTTGCCCATGTTGTTTGCATTTACTCTATGATTTTCTTCCATCAATACAAGGAGTTATCTTGATTATTTCCTGTGATTTAGTCATAGTTCTTAAGTGTATTTATATTTGTTTGCTTAGTACTATTATCTTTTCTCAAGAAATGAATGAAGTCACTTTTTTCTTTTTATAAGAAAAATGGTTGTACTAAAGCACCTGAATCAAATACTCCATTGTCTTTTCATACAATTCCGTTCCTCCTAACTCATTACCAATAAGTGAGAAGGAAATCATTGTTGATGTTCCAAAAAAGCTTTCCGTTAAAACAGAATCGGGATTACGTCTTCCAATTTGTACATTTCAAGTGAACGAACAATACTTTATTTAACCACTTTTGTATCTATTTTGTCTTCTGAATGAATATTTAGTACCAACTATTTTTGATATATGAAATATATTATTTGTGGTGAAACAAAATTCTGCTGGGTTGATTTTTTTAGCTAGATCCGTCACTACTATAAATTACATATAACATAGGTTATGTGCATTAAATTACGACATTTACAAATCTAATTAAGTTGGTCAAAGAAATTTTTTTACTATTGCATACAAATCATTTTGATAAAATTACAAGTATATAAAAGAATGGTAAAAATTATTAAAAATGTGCTTTTATACAATTCATGTCTAATTTATAATATAAGCATCTGTTGATCATGGATGATTTACAAAAAAAAAAAAAAAAAACTCATATAAGCGTATAACTAAAATTTACAACTTTCCTAAAAAAAAGAAATTTCATCGATTTGGAAAGCATAGCTAAGCCTTTCTTCAACTTTTGATTTCATCTTTCAGCTTCTCAATAATCCTCAATGAACTAAAGATAAGAATAAGACAATTGAAATTGGGGATTTATTTTGGTGAAATTGAGGGATTTATTTAGGCGGGATTAGAAGAATTGAGAGCAAAACAAAAGTTCGGACTACATTCACTCTCAATCAGTCTCATCATCTCATTTCAACGATGAAGGCATCGATTTTAATCACCCAATCACTCTTATTCACATCAATCAGTTATGGCTGCTATTTCATCACCAGCAGTTGATGAAGTAGCACAGATGAATTTGTTGTCGAATATGCTACAAATGCAAAACAACAAAAATGCTAGGACCAATCAACAGGAGATTAAGAATCTGGTAGGGGAAAGGCTCCAAATATAATCAAGTAGCAAACATGGGCCAAATCCAACACTTTTCGCAGCCAGCCGGAATAGTTGATTGGAAATTTGCCAAGAGCCTTGGCAAGGGGGTTTGAGATTCAGAATGTGGGTAATCTTGTTGATAGACTCGCGTTATTGTTTGTCGACGCTCTCCATGGGTTGCGTCTTTTATGTGTGAACAATAACACGAGTGCGGACATAGCAAGAGGGTTGTTTCAATAGTGTGGGTGAACTGGAGTAGTATGTTACGATACGAACCTTCCTCAGAATATTGAGGCTGGAATTCTCGCATGTATCACAGGTATGCGACAATTTATTGAATTACCCAATGGAAATATGGATTGAAATGTTATACATGTAGTAGTTTAGGGGCTTGAGTTGATAGAATATCCTGTATTCTAAGACCTGTGCATGTTGTTTAACAGATTTCAAATTGTAGTGCATCTGTTAAGGGCACACATTAAATGTACATGGTTCTTGACTTAGTTTATAATGCAAAATGAGAATCTTATAAAAAAAACTAATAGCTACATTACCACCATTTAATTTGTAATTCATAATCATATGTGTGACTGGGATATTAAAATACATCCTATTTTGTCTAGCACTCCACAAATAATTGTTACAACACCTACAACATCTTTAATTTTTATATAAAATTATTTCTACATATTTTTATATTCTTGAACATTTACTTATTCAAATTTTGATTCCATGTATTCTCAATTATTTCATCCCAAACATTAAACTAGATCATGGATAAATTACAAAAAAAAAAAATTAAAATAAATCATATATATAACCATATAACTAATAAGTGCATCACCATCATTTTATTGTAATTCATAGTCATCTATGTGACTAAGATATCAAGATACATTATATATTGTTTAACACACCATGAATAATGATCATGACACTTACAAGCATCTCTAGTACTTATAAACAAAGTGAAAATTCCTTGTAGGTTTGAAGGGGTATAAAGATCACAAAAGTAAATTTCTCTCATCCTTGGTATAATTAATCTTTTTAGTCCACGAAAAAACATCTATCATATTCAATTGTTATTGTACGCAATTTGAAACCTGTATTTGTTAAATCCCGATTGACAATTTCGTTGGTCAATGGTATTTGACAATAATCGACTACAAACGAGTATGTGGGCCAAATAATAAAATGCACCTCTAAAATTAAAATCGGATAAGAAGCCAATTTCGTTTTTGTAAAATGCTAATTACCTCTAGGGTCCGTTTGGGATTGTTGTTGAAAACACCAACAATAGCGATTTTCAAGAAAGTGCTTTAGATTGGAAAGCTGTTTTTGGAGAAAGCATTTTCCGCCATAATTTTGAAAAATAAAAGATATTTTAGCTTTTGCGGGAAGTATCGGTTCAAGTACTTTTTTTCCCCAAAAATATACTTTTTACAAGTTGTATAGATAATTATATTAAAACAAATTTGTACCATAAATTTTATTCTGAAAAGGAAAAATGTAACGTTTTGATTTGATTCATAAAATTTTTAAAAAGATAATTTCTTTCTAATCAAAAGTTATATAATCATAGACATCCTACTATACTACACCAAGGGTACTGTTTAGTATAACCACCATCACCCAGAACATAAAGGTATATCCCGTCTTGTCTCACACTCCAGAGGCACTCTTGACCACACTTCGTAGTATCTCTGTCGCTGCTAAACATAGTGTAAAGTCCGGATAAATTCCAAGAAATACTCGTTAGTACACACAACCAAATTCCTATCTGCCCGGGAATATTAAAGTCAGTCGTCCAGGTGAAATTCGTTCCCGGACCCATTGTTTTTATACCTAGATCTTTATGTGTACTTAATTGATAATTAACTCTTAGATTTTAGTTCGTTTAGTAGTTAGATAGGTTCATCTAAATTTGATCAGAATGTACTAATAATGGAGAAATGACAAAAATAATGAGAATTATCGTAGGACTTGATTGGCAGAAGAAGCCATTACTAGTTTGTTATGACATTGATTACATAGCTTGCTATTCACAAAGTTTTTAGATATATAATGAATTTCTATAGCTCAGTAATAAATGTTGATAACAAATTTTAGTAAAAAAATTTGCATTAATTACAATGTCATCAAATTCACTACCAGTATTTCAAAAATGATGTTTCCTCTTTATACAAATAAATCTTGAACTCTAATTTTGACTTTTATATGGTTACAAAGTACTCCATCCGTCCCATTTCGTACAATCCTTTGACTTTTTCATGCATTTCAATGCGCTTGATTGAGGTATTTGTAATTAATATATTCTTGATTTTTTTTGTTTTGTATAAAAATATAGATCTTATATTTTTATATAAAAACAATTGAGAAAATATTATTTACAAATACCTCTCAGAGGATCATATAAAATGGGACGGAAAGGTAACTACAAATGTGTAATTTAGTTATTCATAAATGAAATATCAAATTATCCTATCTCTAATATTTATGATTACCTAACAACTATAAATGGTTGCAAAGATGTGAGATGTAATTTAGTTAGTCATAAATGGATATTTAATTTTTTTACTGTATTTGACAATTAGCGGTTAATTGTTATCTGAAATGAATTGATTTAACTGTTTTGACTATCGGATTTGAATTAGTTGTATTGACTAACGCATTGAAATAACTGTTTCGCATGAAAATGTTGTTAATTAACTATTTGAATTAGCTTTTTATATTTTAACTAGACATATTTACAATCCTCTAATTTACAAAAATACTCGAAGTAGCTTTTTGAAAATTAGTTTATTGAGTCCAAACCGTTATTTTAATTCAATAACTATCAAATACCAATATTAGAGCATCTCCAAGAGACTCTTAAATAAGCTCTTAAGTCCAAAAATAAAGAGGATGGAGAAAAAATGAGCTCCAAGAGACTCTTAGTGGCTCTTAAAAAGCTTAAGAGCCTCTTCTCTCTCCACAATTTTAAGAGCTACTAGATGGCTCTTAACTATTTTCTATCAATAAAATATTCACTTGCACATGGTTGGATTTAATTGCATGTCATAGTTTAGTTTGAAATATTAATAAAATATAAGTTAGGAGTTAAGATAAGGAGCATTGTTGGAGTTGACACGGAAATCTATGTACTAACTTACTAAGAGCCATATAATTTATATTATATTTAAGAGCCAACTAAGAGATTGTTGGAGATGCTCTTAGAGGTTTCATTTGATCAAACCTCTTAATTTATCTCAAAACTCTAATTTTAACTCAAACATCCAACTTTCAAACAAACCTTTATCACTAATATTTAAAACTAGAAACTAACTAGATATACATTTTTTAACAATTATTTCAAATATATAATGTTATTACTAGATTTAAAGGATATGTTTTGAATAAAATTGTTGTTTACAAAAATTTAAGACCAAAGTTACAAAAATAAAGAGATTAAGGAGTAACTAAGTTAGTATATTCAAAAATTATATGTGCATATATCACAATAATTCTTGTAAATATTTAACATAAATATTCACTTTAAACATAACATAGAGATAGCGTTAAACACAACTGAAATCAGAATTTAATGTTAATTTATTTTTAAAAAAATAAATAATATAATTGGGAAAATGGATTTTTTTTGTCATTGAACTATTCACCTTTTTAGAAACCTACCACTCAACTATGAATTTTTCTTTTTTATTCACTAACGCTAGGTCCGGTTTTATTTTAGTCACTAAACTTAGGTTCAGATTTTGTTTTACTCACTAAACTTAGGTTCGGATTTGATTATTAGCATTATGTTAATTTTTTTACTCACTAACATTAGATCTCGATTAATGAATAAAAATTTTTGGTCCCAAGCATATTCATTTATCGAGATTTAACTGTAAAGATAAATCATAAGACAGGATAACTGTATATTATTAAATTTTATTGATTTATTTTCAAGATAAGATTTAATGCATACTTTATCTCATTAAAATTTATCGATTGATTTTCAGGATAAAGTTTAATGCAGCTCTCACTTTGTCTTCAATTCTCTGTATCATCACTGAGTCAACTTGCTCATCATCAACTCACAAACCCATCTAAAAATCCCATCCTTTTCATCATTTTCATCTGGGTACCTTGTAATTGTGTTAGGAACCTTGATTGTGGTGTCAGCTTTTGAGAAACTTAGTTCATAATTTTCTCCCAGTTCTATTTCACAAATTCATCACCGTTTTTGCAGATTCAACATCGGGTTTGAAGCTCTGTGAAAAAATCTTGAAAGAAACTACCAGAACTTTGGATCTGTAAAATAGTTTAAAGTCACCAACTGTACTGGTTATTCCTGACCGGCGTATCACCGGAAGAATACTTTTTAACTCCACCTGCATTTCAGTTTCTTTTAACTAACAATAAATTAGTAGATATTTTTGTGTTTTACCGTCTTTGCAGGTTTAGCATACCGGAATATCAAGCTCATCCGAAGTGCATTCGAAGTCTGGTATCATTTTATTTTTCTAAAATTATTTCTGAAAAAAAATAAAATAATAATAATAATAATATATTCCTGTCAATCATTTATTTATTATTTACTGCGTAACCACCTCTATTTTTGCCTGCATATAATTTGTGAACGAAATTGTACCATCATTTAGGTGGGTATTGTGTGTATTTTTGCACGTTTGTTTTGACGATGTCGTGTAGTTTGCGTGTTGGAAATTTGAATTTAGGTACCTTAACGGGCAAATTTTTGGAGTTAGTGGACGTGCTGAAGAAGCGAAGAGTGGATGTGGCTTGTATTCAAGAGACTAGGTGGAAGGGGGCTCAGTCAAGAGAAGCAAACGGGTATAAATTGTGGTACTCAGGTCTTGCCAACTCGAGGAACGGAGTGGGTATTCTTTTGGCGAAGGATCTAAAAGACAACGTCGTGGAAGTGAAGAGGTGCAGCGACAGGATCATACCCTTCAGGGTCGTGGTTGGGGAGAAGGTGGTGAACGTGGTGTGTGCGTATGCCCCTCAAGCCGGTTTGGGCGATTCGAATAAGGAGGCTTTCTGGGTCTGTTTAAATGAGTTGGTCGGAAGTATTCCTGACGACCAATTTTTAGTGTTGGGTGGCGATTTCAATGGTCACATTGGTGAGAGGGCGGAGGGCTATCCCAGCGCTCATGGGGGTTTTGGCTTCGGGGCTAGGAATGTAGGTGGGTCCACGTTGTTGGAGTTTGCCACTGCCCAGGAGTTGGTAATTGTGAACTCTGTTTTTCAGAAGAGGGCTGAGCACCTCATCACCTTTAGTAGTGGGGGGCACAACACTAAAATCGATTACATACTTATGCGCAGTCGGGATGCTAGGGCGTGCGTGGATTGCAAGGTGTTCCGGGGTGAGGCGTGTGCATCTCAGCACCGGCTGCTGGCAATGGATCTAGTCATGAGGGGTCGAGTTGTTCGCAGGTCGAGAGAGTTCAGACCAAGAATCCTTTGGAAGGATTTGAAGGTCGAGAAGGCGGCCGAATTTAGGGAGTCTCTGTTCAATGAAGGTTGTTTTGCGCGTGGTGGAGATGCTAACAGTAGGTGGACCAACGTGGCGAAGGCTATTCGGTGTGTGGGCGAGAAGGTGGTGGGGATTTCCTCAGGAAGGTTCAGTGGTCATAAGGAGTCGTGGTGGTGGAACGAGGAGGTTCAAAACAAAGTAAAGGCTAAACTTGTGCTCTTTAAAGAGCTTTTGTTCATGTATGCAGGGGCGGAGAGAATTCTGAAGATGGAAGCGTACAAGGTGGCAAGGCGAGAGGCAAAAAAGGTCGTGGCGAAAGCCAAGGAGGAAGCCTATGAGGGGCTATACAAGCGACTAGATACCAATGAAGGAGCGAATGCTATCTTCAAACTAGCTAAAGCTAGGGAGAGAGGGCAGCGCGACCTGGGTTCTGTTAAGTTTGTTAAGGATGATTCAGGCCAAGTGTTATTGAATGAAGAGGCTATCAAGGAGAGGTGGAGTTCATATTTCCAAAATCTTTTCAATGAGGCTAGGAGGAGTGGTACTGGTGTGGAGCAAGTGGTCCCTCCTTCGTCTGTGCTTTCTATCGGTTCCTGTGAGCGAATCAGCAAGGAGGAAGTCAAGGGTGCCCTTCAAAAGATGGCTAGAGGGAAGGCGGTTGGCCCGGATCAGATACTAATCGAGGCCTGGCTGTGTCTGGGTGAGGTTGGCATCCAATGGCTAGCAGATCTGTTCAATGATCTCCTCTTGGGTGCTAGAATGCTAGCGGAATGGAGGCGTAGTATCGTGGTCCCTTTTTTCAAGAACAAAGGCGATGCCCAGAGTTGTAGTAACTACCGGGGTATTAAATTACTCAGTCATACTATGAAACTTTGAGAGAGAGTGGTTGAATGTCGGATTAGAAGAGTAGCTGAAATCTCAGAGAATCAATTTGGTTTTATGCCTGGGAGGTCGACGACCGAGGCCATCCATCTCGTCAGACGCCTTATGGAGAAGTTCAGGGAGCGTCGCAAAGACCTTCATATGGTGTTCATTGATCTTGAGAAGGCCTATGATAGCATCCCCCGTGAAGCTATTTGGAAGAGCCTTGAAGAGAGGAGAGTGGCACCGTCGTACGTTAGGGCGATTCAAGACATGTACTCCCTAGCTAGTTCTTGCGTCCGGACCCCAGTGGGTGACTCCAGTTTTTTCCCTATTGAGATAGGGCTTCATCAGGGGTCGGCCCTTAGTCCTCTTCTTTTCGCTCTTATCCTTGATGTCATGTCACGAGGGATTCAAGATACCGTCCCTTGGTGCATGCTCTTCGCTGATGATATCGTGTTAGTGGCGGAGTCGAGGGGGGAGGTGAACAAGAAGCTGGAGATATGGAGATCTACTTGGGAGTCCCAAGGCTTACGTTTGAGCCGATCTAAAACCGAGTATCTATGGTGTAACTTCAGTGGTGAGCCCAATGAGGAAGGAGTGGAGGTTAAGATTCAAGATCAGATCGTACCTAGTACGGATAAATTTAAGTATCTAGGTTCGATCATCCAGAAGGAAGTGAGGTTGAAGACGATGTCAAACATCGTATCAAGACTGGGTGGCTAAGGTGGAGGGCAACGTCAGGGGTGATGTGCGACAAGAAGGTCCCTTTAAAGTTGAAAGGGAAATTCTATAGAGCGGCAATCTGGCCTGCGTTGCTATACGGTTCTGAGTGTTGGGCCGTGAAGAAGGCCCTCGAAAGCAAGTTGGAAGCGGCCGAAATGAGGATGTTACGGTGGTCGTGTGGGCGCACGATGTTAGATAGAATCCCGAATGGGGTGTTTAGGAGCGAGCTTGAAGTGGCGCCTCTTTCTGCAAAAGTCAGGGAAGGGAGGTTGAGATGGTTCGGCCACGTCCGTAGGAGGCTGGCTGAAGCCCCAGTGAGGAGGGTCGAGAGTCTTTCGGTGGTTGGGGTGAGGAGGAGAGGCAGACCGAGGAGGTCGTGGGATGAGCAGCTTAGGTTGGATCTGAAGGCCTTAAACTTGAATGAGACCATGACCGCTGACAGGTGCTCATGGAGGCGTCATATCAGAGTGGTGGATTCTCTTTTAGGGAGCGGCTCTGTTGTAGAGAGCCTCAGAGTTGGGTTGTCTCGGTTAGCTTTATCTTAGAAGTTCGGCTTTTTCATTCTCATTTTTCGTTTTTATTGTCTTCTTTTTGCCGGTTTTGCAGTTGCAGGGAGGAGGAACCGGTCTTACCGCTGTGCGGGGAATACTGGGTATGTGTGACTCGGTTGGTTTGTTCTGTTGTCATTTGCTGTAGTTTATTATGCAGGGGGTTCGTCAGGAGCGAAGCGCATCAGGACCTGAGTATCATAATTCCAAGCAGGCGGGTAGGTCCCATGTGGAGAACGCCATGGGCTTAGGTATTGCTTTGAACATTTTTTGTACCATTTGGATTCCTATGTATATATCACCCACCGTAATTGTCATGCACATAGCCGAGGGTCTTCACGGAAACAACATCCCTGCCTTAAAAAGCGGGGGCATGGTCTGCGTACAACCTACCCTCCCCAGACCCTGATCTGAGCGGGATATACTGGGTATGTTTGTTTGTTTGTTTGTTTGTTTTATTTTCTTATTAAATTTAATCGATTTATTTTCAAGATAAAATTTAATGCTTCATTTTCAAGTATTAAAATTTAACAAATTGTCCTCTATAATGCATCATTTTTAAGTATTAAAGGTTCAATTGGCTTTTTCACCCCGAATCTAATGTTAGTGAGTAAAAAAAATTAACATAATGCTAATAATCAAATCCGAACCTAAGTTTAGTGAGTAAAACAAAATCTGAACCTAAGTTTAGTGACTAAAAGGAAACCGGACCTAACATTAGTGGGTAAAAAAGAAAAATTTATAGTTGAGTAGTAGGTTTCTAAAAAGGTCAATAGTTCAATGGCAAAAAAATTCATTTTCCCTAATATAATTTAACATAGTTAACTTTAGGAAAATTTCCTAAAGTTAACTTTAGATTCCTTTTATCTTGTATGTATTTATCTTTAATGTTTATATATTAAATAAAGTTAGTAATAAAACAAAAAATAAATGAAATAATGTTCACTTAAATTTAAATAATTAATATAAATGTAAATAAGATCTTGAGTACGTCCTTGTTTTTTTGTTTATTTATCATATTAATTGTTGTTGTATTCATTCTTTTATTATGAGTTAAATATAATATTTTACATGAACAATTATTTCCTTATAGACATTTAATATTTAAATACATATTAATTCGCTAACTTTTTGTATTATTAAAATTTTCTACCTTTGGAAGAAATTAATAAATTGTTCAAATTAATTTAAGATGTATAATGTCAAACAGATATTGATTGGATTAACATAATTACTTTTATGTAACTATTATGTTTTATTATGATTAATCAATTTTTCTGGATTTCTACCTAACATCTGTAATCTTTATCAATATTCAATAAGGATAATTATTTTTTAATTTCATTTTAGTTTCAAATTTAATTCCGTCGATTTTTATTACCAGATTCCTATCACTATATTGTTTTAATAAAATCATAAGATTATTGCAATTTTATTGTAATTGCAAGTATTTTAATATACCTTTATACTAATAAAATATGTAATTTATTATTTTGCAATTTAATTTTATAATACAAAATAATATTCAATTTTAGTATAGTATCAATTACACTAGTACAGAATAGGCTTTAAGCATCGCACTTGTAGCGTCGGTTAAATGAAGAACCGTGGCTTATACTTACTTTAAGCGTCGGTTGCTACATTAACCGACGCTTAAAGTCATTTGTGCTGGACTTTTTGCGTCGGTGATAAAATAACCGACGCCTAAAGTTGAACATTAAGCGTCGGTTTTTACTTAACCGACGCTTTAGGACTATCTTTAGCGTCGGTCATAACAACCGACGCCTAAAACTGTATCTTTAGCGTCGGTTTTTACTTAACCGACGCCTAAAACCGAACTTTTAGCGTCGGTCGAAAACAACCGACGCTCAAAACTGTACTTTAAGCGTCGGTCATTAGCAACCGACGCCTAAAACTGTACTTTAAGCGTCGGTCTTAATTTAACCGACGCCTAAACTGAATTTTTTTGTAAAATTTTTAATGCAGCACGCGGGAGCAGAGAAGCTGATGTTTTTTCCCAAGCAGAAGTGATAAGAGACAGAGAGACGATACGGGAATGCGGGAATATAATTCTTGACATTTTGCATTTTAGAAAAAGTTTATACTTATTTAATAAAAATTGTGTATTTTTAGTGAGAAAACATCCCTTATATTCTACATATAATTAATGTAAGAACAAAAATTTTGGGTTATGTCAAAATTATTAGTATATTACTAGCTCATAACCCGTGCGATGCACGGATTTCTTTTAATATGTTATAAATTTAATTTTATGTTACAATTATGTTTTTTTATAATCATTATTTTGTAAAAAAATATTTTAATATAAATATTAATTTAATATAATTTAAATTAAATTAAACTAATAATATGCATAATTTAAAATTTATATTATAGAATTTTAAGTCAGATATGTCGATTCGAAACTTGAATTTTTAGTAAAGTACTATTCCTATTTAATAGTATAGATATGCGTTGCCCAAATACCGACTTTTTTTAATGATTAATCGATCGAATTTTAGAAAACTATTCCTATTTAATATATATTGAGCCATATTTAAATTAATATTTATAATATTATATTATAAATAAATTATAAAAAATTAAAAGTAACCCTGCTTTGCACGGGCTATAAGCTAGTATATTTTAAGTAATATTTTTATATCACTTCAGTACAATTCAATAAAACACAATCGATCAATTTGCTCTCTCTCTCTGCATATCTCTCTCTCTTGGCAATTACTCTCTTTGACCATCACTCTCTCACAATCCATGGCTGCTTCTCTCTCTAGCAATTACTGCGATTACTCTTATTTTCTCTGGCTGCTTCCCTCCCTAGCGATTACTGGCGATTGGTCTCTCTCCCAGGTTCTTCTCTCTACTACTCTCTGGTTATCTGTCTTTGGCTTCGATTTGGTTCAAATCTTCCACGATTTGAATTTCAATTTTAGGGGTTTCAATTTTAGGGATTTCAATTTTAGGGGTTTCAATTTTAGGGTTCGATTTGAATTCAAGCTTTTCACCAAGTTGCAGAATCTTTCACGCATCTAAGTTGCGGATTCTTAATCGACGACTAAGTTGCAGTGGCTCTTAATGGACTTCGATCTTTTTACCAAGTTTATCGGGTTTCAAAAATCAAAGGTACACAAATTCAACAAAGACTTGTGAGTAATTGTATTTGATGTTTGTTTATTTGGTTTATCATAATGCTTCACACTTTATAAGGGTTATGCTCTCTGTTTTTAATTCTTGATGTTGCTTTATATATGTGTGTGTGCATATATTTTTATTGTTCATGTGATTATTTTTTATTTATTTAGTGTCGGTGAGTGAAGTTTCTTAGCTGCAATGTTGAGGTTTAAAGATAGCCCTCATTCTTCTCCATACTTTAGTTTCCAGTGGTTATTACAGATGCTTATTATGTTGTATCTATTTTGTTTCATCCATATTTTACATTTGAAGGGTTCTTGATAAACAATTTATTTAAATGTTGAAGGTAATATTATTAATGCTATATGCATTAGGTATAACGATTAGGTGTACACATTTAGAATTTTCTACCATGCAATTTAGATGGAATGATAGTACTGGTTCTTTAGGCATGGCCTTGATCCTTTCTTTAAAATACCATTGGTGCTTTACAATGGTAGTCTAATTTAAAAGCTGCACTGGACTTAGAAAGTTATCTCCTGTATTATATCTGCATTTACATGTATGATTATCTTCTCTCTGTGGTGCACTTTCCTGGCGTAGTAGAATAATAAAATTATTTTAGATGATCATCAGTCACACTTGACAGTATCAGATGTATGGGTCATGCCAGATCAATTTCCCAATTACACTTCTTTTGGATATTATAGTTCAACGTTGTATAGTGTAGGAGGTCCCTACATGATCTTCGATGTTTATTTGTGTATATTATGAATTGTTATCACCTGATACTTGTCCAGACATTAGGCTTGACAAAACAATTATTTACCTCTTCAATTTATGATAAAATGTACACCATTTTTGGCAGTTTCAAGTTGACACACCGATAAACAGGTTGCATTTGGTTGTTAAGAATAAAAATTAAAATTTTGTTGACGGTTTCAACAAGTTGGCATGAATTGACTTACAATCTTTCTCAAATGATGACCATCAAATGACTGGTACCATTTTTTACTGGCCATATCGCATAGTTCATTGGGTTACTATAGTCTTCTCTCATTAATGTTGCTTTATTTTTAGCTGGGCCGAGCTCTTGGAAACACTCCCTCTTCCAAAAGGATATTATATCTCACTCACTTTTTTATTGCATATTTGTGTTCTTACATATAAACAACTTTTGGTGATCTCTTTAATTAACAGTTTGTATATACAGGCTTCACACTTTATAAGGGTTATACTCCTACACCTGTTTCTGATCCTGTTCTTGTTCAACATACACTCCGTGGTCTTGGTCCTGAATATGATCAGTTTGTCACAGCAATTGAGACTAGAGAATCACTTCCTACCTTCTCTCAGCTTTATCCTCTGTTACTAAATCATGAGGTCCGCCTCATTCAGTCCCATAATCTTACTATAAATCAGTCTCAATCTTCAGCCCTTATCGCCCGAACACAGTCCTCATCTTTCGACAACCAAACCTCACATATGCAGCTTCCTCCACATAACACAAACCGTAGCCAATATGCGCCCAGTTCACAACAGAATCTTCACAATCGTGGTGGTAGAAATTCTGGTCGTGGAGGACGTGGTTCTCGTGGAACTAATCGTCCTGGTGGTCGAGGAAATGGCCGAGGGTATTTTTCTGGAGGTTTTACCCCACAGTATGGTTCATCAGCTTCCATTCTTGGTACTCCTCCTCCAGTTTCTGGATGTCAAGTCTGTGGAAAACTGGGACACACTGCTCTTCAATGTTATCATCGTTTCGATCATTCGTACCCGACACGAGATCTCCCACAAACTTTTGCTGCCATGCAGCTCAATGGGACTCCATATGATCAACATTGGTATCCTGACTCAGGTGCCACTCATCACATGACTGCAGATGATGGTCAGATGTTGGATCGAACATCTTATGAAGGTGCAGAACAGGTGGCTGTTGGAAATGGTAATCTCCTCCCTATTTTACATACTGGTAACATTACTTTACAAACACCATCCACTAATTTTCCACTAAAGAATGTTCTTCATGTTCCTAACTTACAAAAAAATCTCATCTCTGTTTCTCAACTTACAAGTGATTCTGATTGCTCTATTACATTTGATCGTTTTGGTTTTGTTGTTAAGGACCGGAAAACAGGAAAAGTACTGCTCCACGGACCTATGTCTTCCATCACCTCACATTAGCAAACACAAAAATGTGTTAGGGCTTGCATTAAATTACTCTGTATGTATGTCTTTTAAATTTGATTAGCTTCTTTTACATGGCTACTGTGGTTTTTGTTACAGGCGCATTTAGCCTATGGAACTTCAAATTATGTGAAAACCAATGCAATTCTGAAGGTGAAAATTTGCCGCTAATATTTTGTTTTTCATTCTTATCTGACTACTAGATTCAGCTTGTGTAAAATCAATTTTCACTCTTTGTATACAGGCAGCTTATACCGTTGGTGGGCAATACATAAATGCTAACATTATACAAAGCTCTATTTTAGGAATCAGATCACACTATACAGTACCGATATGTTCTATCATGATTGTGCTTTTATATGTTTTTTGTTGCTAAATTGCTCTTATATGTTTCATTTGACTATTTATGAATCTAAGGAACTGCATATTTTTCCATTTTTACATGTTTACCATGATTTAAAATTTTGATAAAATACCAGCACAATATGTTTAAAGCTGCCTCTATTGGGTTGTTGATAACGAAAGATATTCTAAATCCTTGAAGTGGAAATCTACTATAAGCATACCTAGTACATTACACAAGATTAGAAACACCAAGTGTTGAACTGTATCTCACTTGGTTGGCAATTCCTATCTCCACCTTTTCTACTGTTGGACATTCTGCTTGACTGAATGATGTGGTATTTGTCAGAATAATGAATGTCATTCACATTACAGGTGGCAGAAAAAGTCGATTTGGTGGCACTGGATCTTTTTTTTCATATCCATACTCATCAGGTTTGTTTCCTTAACTTGTTTGATTTTTTGTCCTGTCATTCATTAATTTACCTCAATTACAGTGCCACACTCAAGTTATATATCTAGCCTCGTATCTGGGTTGCGACTCGCACTAAAACTTTTTTTACTAGTGCGAATGCAAAGGTTTATTGTGAATTCGAATTGATTTTGTTATATATATATATAGGAGGCATTTGGGCTTTGGAATTGATTTTGCCAAGAAAGGTCAAGTTCTCAGAAGTCCGCAAAGAGGTGAAACTGTTGGTTAAGAAGTGCGGGAAGCCCAAAATGTTTGATGCAATCAGACCTGTTATTTCCCAGTGATTTTGTTTTACGTGCTATGATCTTTTTTAGTTTGTAAAATTAAATTATTTTGTGTAAATTAACATATTGTCGAGTTGTGTAATATATATTAATATTAATCACTAGTTTGTATAAATCTTGTATTGTTTTTGATGGTTTGGATGAATGTTTATTAGAATAGCAATTATTTTTTTTTTAAAAAAAATTGACTTTTAGCGTCGGTTGTTTGAATGACCGACGCCTTTGATATAACTTTAAGAGTCGGTTATTTGAATGACCGACGCCTTTAACATGACTTTAAGCGTCGGTTATTTGAATGACCGACGCCTTTAACATGACTTTAAGCGTCGGTTATTTGAATGACCGACGCCTATAACATGACTTTTAGCGTCGGTTGTTCAAATGACCGACGCCTAAAGCAGACTTTTAGCGTCGGTTGTTTAAATAACCGACGCCTATAACAGACTTTTAGCGTCACCAACTTGACCGACGCTATAGGTCTATACCTATAGCGTCGCCTTCATATACTACGCCCAATAACCGATGCCTAATGCCTATTTTGACCGACGCTAAAAGCCTATTCTGTACTAGTGAATTAAAATACTAAATTATTGATCCACTTAAATAAATTCTCTTAACAAAATATAAAAAGGTCCTTTAAGCACAATACTTAATAGATGTAACAAAAAGTTTCAATACTTAATAAAATATATTCTCTTAATACTTAATATTGTAAAAATAGCAAAAAGTTTCAGTTGTAAATTAAAGAAAAAAAAGTCCTATAAGACACAATTTATAATTTAAATAACCCAATAATGTTAGGCAGCCGTCCTAATTCTTCACCAAACTCACCAACCTCATCTACCACCACCAACCTCATCAGCCATCACCTATCACATCAGCCATCACCTACCACCTACTACATACTTCTATAAATACCCCTATCCTCCTTCATTATCAAATACATAATATTCTCTCTTCTCTCTCTATATAGCTGCTAGATAGTCCGTCTAGTAGGGAAGCCGGTTTAGCCCGCTTTCAGTAAGTGTCGGGAAAAAAGGTCCTCATGCCTAAACTATTCCTTAGGGTACTTGGGTCTGACTACAGCCATCGGTGGTGATCCCGTTGCAGGGGTCTTTCTATCAGGTTGTGTGGCACTGTCCGGGTTGGGAGAGGAATAGAAGGAAAGGTTGTCGGGAAACAGTGATAGGGGGAGGTTTTGAGATAAACACTTCAGTGAGTTGGGGATATACATAATAGGTATTGTAGGGCTGAATTTGTGTATAAAATTCAGGGGCCGGATACCCGGATATTGTAATCTCTTTTATCTAGTGTGAAGTTGTTGCTTTTGTGGATGTAGGCTGGGCTGAACCACGTTAAATTTCTTGTCTCTTTTACTGTATTGTTGGTTTGTTACTTCATTACTATCACGTATATTTGTGGGATCTAAGCGCACATATTTACCAAATCACTTCCGCATTCGCCGGGAATCGAGCAGATTCCTAACAAATAGCATATCCTGTAAATAAGGCCCCATTTGGCAATTAAGGAAGCTCTCAGTTGGTGCATGGGAGAAGGGTGGCATCAGATTCAAATGGAATCAGATTGCTTGGTTGTTGTGCAAGCAATTAGTAGCATGGTCATGACATCTCCGTTTGGTCAAGTAGTGATGGAATGTCGCAAGCTGCTTAGTGATTTAAACAATATTACATTATTATTTATTAAACGATTTGCTAATATGACTGTTCATACTTTAGCTAGACAGTCGTATTCTTTTCCAGATAGAGTTTTTAATAGGGATGATGTTCCTGTTAATGTCTTGAATGTAATGGTTTCTGATATGTTAAGTTAAGAAAAACCTTTTGTTCGTCAAAAAAAAACATCGTCTTACATTTATGATTTTTAAACTTAAATAATCTTCCAATAGTTAATATTTAATATGCAGAAGTTTGCATGCAGGGAAATGATAAGAGAAAACGTGAAAAGACAGATTAAGTGCCTGTTTCGCAAATCTGACGATAAATTTATAAGTTATTTATTCCGGAAAAAATTTCGTATTTACATACTTTTTTTAAAGAAAAATGTGTATGAGAAATTTAATATTCGTTATCTTGCAAAAATAAATTACTTACTTTTTTTCAAATAAGTAACTTATTTCTGAAAAATAAGATTTATCGACGCGTCCTAAGATAGACTGATGGTGAACAGCAAAAGAAAGAAAGTGATCCATTCAAATAAATAACTAATGTTGCCAACGAAACTGCAATGTATAACTATGAACATACGGGATATACAGGAAGACCCCGTCATCTCTTACACTCCATAGGCACTCCTGACCACACCTGGTACTATCTCTGTTGCTGATAAATATCGAAAAAAGCCCGGACAAATTTCCAGTATTCATTAAACACAACCAAATTTCATTTTCCCCGGGAACATTTATGTCGCCTGTCCAGGTGAAAGAAGTACCAGGATCCATTATTTTCTTTCCTAGATCTTTGTGGGTACTTGATCTGCAATCAACAGTTAGGTTTTCATTAGAAATGTCGTTTGCGAGGTTTATCGGAATTGGACTGGAACGAAGTGGAGATGGAGATATGATGAAAAATATGGCGAGTGCTGCTAGAATTTTATTGATAAGAGATGCCATTGTTATAATGATACGGAACTGATCTCGTTTATGTAGCTTGTTGTTTATAAAGTTTTTAGATATATAATGAATGTCGATAACAAATTTAGGTGCAAAGTTATTCATTAATGGACTATCTAATAACCATCTTTTCTCTAATCTTTTGACTTGATATCATTACAAATAGGGTGAGCATCGGGTGGTTTGGGCGGTTTAGAATCGCCAAACCAACCAAACCATAAATTTCGGGTTTTTAATTTTTCAAACCATAACCAAATCAAAAACCATAATATTTTAAAAAAAACCAACCTAATTATAACGGTTTGGTTTGGTCGATTTCGGTTAAAAACCGTTATTAAATAATAAAAAAGAGGCAACAACATGTGTGAATCAATAGTAGCATAAAGTTTCATCAAATTCACTACAAGAAAAACGGCTAAATATGACCGAATTTCTGTTGGTCATATTTGCGCTGGTCAAATTTAGTAATTCGGTCGAATTTAGGATAAATTCGACCGAATAATTCGGTCATATTTAGGATAAATTTGACCGATTAGTGCGGTCAAATTTAGGATAAATTCGACCAAATTTGGTCAAAATTAGTAGTATTAAATTCGACCAATTTTGGTCAAATTATAAATTCGACCAAAATTTCCAAAATTTTGAAAAATTCAAATTTTGGCAAGAAATTCAAAATTTTAAATTTTGGCGTCCAAAGTGTACTAAATTCGACCGAATTTGGTTGAATTTATTACACTAAATTCGACCAAATATAGTCGTATTTTTATACTAAATGTGACCAAATTCGATCGTATTTAACGTGCACTAATTTTTTTAAAAAAAGCAGCAGAATATGCTGCTCAAGAATTGAACATCATGAACATCATGTGGGATTCATTCTGGTAACTAGAACATCAAAATTGGAGTTCCATAACACTTCCAGAAGTGCTTCGATCCTCAAGAACACGAAGAACACGAAAATCAAACTTCGAATTCTATACGTTATTGAACTCGAAATTCAACATATAATATATGAAATTGACTAGAAAAACATACTCTACACGATGGTAACATCAAAATCAGCAACCAAACACGTTTACAAAAATTCATAATTTTAATAGGTAATTCGAATTTAATTAAAAAAAATAGGAGAAATTCATAAATTATACCCCACCAAAATCTGATCATGTTTTTGGATAGAGGATGATGAGGGCTTCGATTCGACTATAAGAGCGTTGAAATCGGACACCGATAACGCCTCCAAATGTTGGTTTGATTCTTGAAAACTCAAGAACATAAAAAAATAGAAAAATAAAAATAAATTGATGGGGGTGGGGGTCGGGGCAGGCGTCAGGGGGAGGGGGAGGGGGAGGGGGAGGGGGAGAGTTCAGTAGATCCGATTGTTTGGGGGGGGGGGGGTTGGGTAAGTTGTAGTTCATGTGTGTATATATATTATATATATGTATGTTAGTAAAATGTATGGCTATGATTAGTTCTATTTAAGGGTCTAGATTGCTTGACTCATCAATCCATGTGATACTAAATTGACCAATGAGAGATAGCCACGTAGACGATGACTGAGAAATTCAAATATAATGATAACACAGCTAAATTTGACCAAATATGATCGAATTTAGGAGCTAAATTCGACCAAATATAGTTGAAATTAGGAGCTCGGCTAAACTCGACCGAATTCGGTCGAATTAATATTTGGTCAAAATTCAGTTGAATTGATTAATTTAAAAAATTAATAAAAATTCCTTTTGCCAATCACTTCAACAAAAAACTTTCGGCTGAATTTTCTACAAAAGTTAATCAATCAAACACATGTTTCTTCCTGTGTTTTGATTGTAAAATGCTACGTCGCTGAGTTTCGTTGGTCGAGTTAAATTAGATGAGTTTTGTTTTGATTGCTGATTGTCCGTTTTGTTGTGAGTTCGCCGGTGGTGTACTGAGATTGCTGAGTTTAATGGTTTGGTTGGTTTTATTTACATAGTCTGTTTCTTGAGTCCAGTGGTTGAGATTATTTCCGAGTCTTGTTTGCCGAATCTGTAGTCTGAATTGCAGAGTATCGATTGTTATGGCTGTGTTCTTATTTGCGTCGTATTTGCCGAGTTGATGTCTTGATTTGTGGCATGAGTTCGCGAATTTGATGCTTGTTGGTTGTTTTTGTCGGGTCCTGAGTCGTGGTTACGGTCGAATTTGTGTCCGTGGTTGGCATTTCGTGTATGGGTTTCCAGTATGAATTCTGGGCATGTTTTACTGAATTTACTGTTTGATTTCTTTTCGTTAGAGTTTAGTTTTGTTGTAGTTTTTCACTGGTTGTGTATGCAACTGAGTTCACGAGTCGTGATCCTGTGTTCTGATTTTTAGTTGCTGTTAGGATGAGTTCGTTTTCTCTTTGTAAAAATTGCAATGCTGAATTTACTGTTTGGTTTTCTGTTGGTATTTTACGTTTTCTGTTTTCCTTGGGTTGAGTTGTTTGATTTGTTATATGAGTTGTGATCAAATTCTAGTTCGTGTAATTCTTGTGTTGGTTCGATTTTGGTTAGTTCAATTTACGAATACATTATGTTCATAATTTTTGTCCAGGTTCATGCTTTAAGTTTGGCCGGTTTATTATCTTTAATTTGCTATTAATGATGATTGATTGCTATATTTAATTTTCAGTTACAAATATTTGATTGATAATTGATAGTGATCAATTAGTGGTTTTAATGTATTCTAATTTAATTATTTAGCTGATTGGTAGTTTATATGTTTATATGTTTTATTGTTTTTAAACACTGTTTTATGTTGCCGAGTTAACTCGGTAAATTGTTGCTGAGTTTTGCTAATTTGCCGTGTAGTGATTGTCATTATATGGAGTAGTTGTCTAGTTGATTGACAATTTATTTTCAGTTTTACAATTGATTGATAATTGATTTCATTTTTCATTAGTGGCTTTTAATGTGTTTATCAATAGATTTTAATTAGGTTCTATTTGTTACAATGTACTATTTATCAAGTGAGTGATTTAAGGAATAATTAGTTTGTTTGTATTATGATAATTTATGGTAATTTGTGGTAAATATTTATTTATTTTAGTAACGTACTTATGACAGTATTTAATTTTATTATTCACTTTAAATTAACCGTAGACTATATGTTTCATTTTCTTCATTAAGTGAGTGATCAAAGGAATAATATAGTTGGCATTTTTACCATTTTGGGGTCCATAATTGTTGGTGGCATAATTGTACCATTTTTGGAGGTCATAATTGGTGACATATTTGTGCTTTTAAGAAGCAATTTAGTATCATTTATGATGATCAATTCTGGAATATTTTGGTGTCATCTATTTGACGATTTGAATCATTTTGATGGTTATTGTTTTATCATATTTGTAATTAATTATTATTTATTTTTCAAATATTGAATCTTTAAATGAGATTTTATTTTATATGAATGTTGAATTACATGTCTAACCAAAGGAAATCCCTTTGGTTAGGAGTGAATTATCTTTTTAAAATTTTTATAAGTTTTAATATATATATATATATATATATATATAATACCTTGGTTTTTGGTTATTATTTAATATATGAGTTTTAAAAATTCATTATTATGTTAGATGTCTAACCAAATGGATCTCTTTGGTTAGAAGTGAACATCTTTTTTGTCAAAATTCAGAGTTGTTTAAATATATTTAATCTTTTATCCATTAAGTGATTCATTGATTTTATTTATTTATTTTTTGATGGGTCTGTTTTGGTAATGTGCAGCTTTACAAAGAAGTTTAAGAAGATTCAGGTTTGTCTTTCAAAAGGAAGTAATGGAGCGAGTAAAAGAGAAGATAAGTCTGCGAAAACAACTGATGGCAATGCGGATTTACAAAAGAAATAAGAAGTTCTAGTCATTTATTTAGTAATCATTTTGTATAACGATGTATTTTTCCTTTTTTGAGGGCACTCTTTTTCCCCCTTGAGTTTTTTCCCAAAGGGTTTTGCTCTTGTGGGGTTTTAACGAGGCCCTTCTTTGTGGGGTTCATCTTTTGAGACTTGAAGGTTTTATTGTCTAAATGTCCGGGGGTAACATGCGTGCCCTTTGGTTAGATGATGAACTTTCTGGATCGAAAGAAACTCCTTTTCTCCGATCATTGTATTTTTGATACAATTCATATACGTGAAGGTAAGTTTTGTCAAAAAAAAAAAAAAAAAAAAAAAAAAAATTTATGTTCAAAAATAGACATTTTTTTTAATTTTTTTAATTTTTTAATTTATTTTACAAACTAGTTAAAAAATGGGGAAAAATTAAAAAAAAATGGAAGATTAGTGAAGGTAGGGTAAGATTCATCTCACAAATAGTGAGTATGACTACTTTGGTATGCATAAATTTTAAATTGAATTTTGGATTTATTTTCTATTTTTATTTTATTTTTAATTTATTTTCCAAATTAGTTGACTCTTAAATTATCAAACCAAATTAATTTATTTTTTTCTAAAATTTTGGCAATAACATTAAAAAGGATGGATTTCGACCACCATGTGGTTGGGTCATCGACAAATATTTTTAAAAAAATCGAAACACTAAATCTTGACGAAACCCTATTTAGGAGTTCTAGTCAAATTACTAGTTGACTTTTAAATTACCAAACCAAATACTTATTTAATTTAGTTAAAAATCTACTAAATAAAAATTTAACTTTCTCCTATCATATGAATATTTTTCACACTCAACTAAATTTATACATATGAATAATGTTATCCTTGTATTTATAAATATTTTTTAATGATGTGTACAAACATTTAAATATTTAATAATAATTTTTCAAACTAATTAGATACTTATTTAATTTATTTAAAAAATCTACTAAATAAAAATTTAACTTTCTCCTATCATATGAATATTTTTTACGAACAAAATAAATTTATACATATAAATAACGTTATCCTTGTATTTATAAATATTTGTTCATGATGTGTACAAACATTTAAATATTTAATAATATATTTTCAATTTCTGAAAATAATTAATTCAACCGAATTTGGTCACAATTATTAAATTCGACCGAATTTGGTTGAATTTAATGCGGGTAAATTCGACCAAATTTGGTCGAATTTAATATTTTACCGAATTCGGTCATATTTATAAATTTGACCAAATTTCGGCAACATTTCGGAAAAAATTGGGCGGCAATTTTCCCGCTCCCCTACTAAATATGACCAAATTCGGTCGAAAAAAAATCGGTCAAATTTAGTAGCTACTAAATTCGGCTGAAAAAAAAATCGGTCAAATTTAGTAGCTACTAAATTCAAAATCGGTCAAATTTAGTAGCTACTAAATTCGACCGAAAAGAAATCGGTCAAATTTAGTAGATACTAAATTCGACCGAAAAAAAATCGGTCACATTTGGTACTAAATTCGATCGAATAAATTCGACTGCGGCTAAACTCGACCGAATTCGGTCATATTTAGCCGGGCCAAAAATGGTCGACCGAATTCGGTCATATTTAGCCGCGGTCGAATTTATTTGGTCACATTTAGCCTTGTTTTCTTGTAGTGAAACCAGTTATAAAATAAATTACAAAATCTTCCAAATTATATATAATTAAGTGTTTGAGAGGAAGAAGAATGAAAGTGAGCGGCTACATCTAATTTTAGGGTTGAGCAAGGTAATAAAACTTTAATTAGGCTACGACATCGTTTCAACATAAATAATTTTTATTTGATATAAGCATAAAATTAATATTAAAACTATATATAATGTATATATACATATATATATATATATATATATATATATATTATTTGATCTTAATGGTCGGGTTGGTTAAATCGGGTGGAAAAATTAGTAAAACCTAACCCAACCCAAAATTTTCGGTTTTTAAAAATTTAAAACCATAACCAACCCAAATCGAAAAAAGACCTAAATTTTCGGTTTGGTCGGGTTAACCGGTTTTCGAAAAACCGTGCTCACCCCTAATTACAAAGATGTGATTAATAACAACTAAATATATTATGTAACAAAAAATTTAGTTGTGAAGTTTCTGGCAAATGAATATTCTAATAAATGGATGTGAACCATGGATGAGCTTAAAAAGACAAAGTTAATTTAAACAAATAAATAGCTAAAGATCTCAACGAGAACCATGCCAAATAAACTGCTTTGCATAACCACCAGCATCTTGGACATAAAGGTAAAGCCCATCATGTCTCACACTCCACTTGCACTCCTGACCACACCTAGTAGTATCTCTACTAGCGATAAATATTACAAAACGTCCATACAAATCTTGAGGAATACTCTTCAGTATACACAACCAACTATCATCCTCGCCAGCAGTCCAAGTGAAATTCGTACCGGGACTCATTACTTTTGTACCCAGATCTTTGCCTAAACTTGATATGCAAAAAGCACTTAAGTTCTCATTAGCAATGTCATTAGATAGGTTTATCGGAATTTGACCAGAATGGACCGAAGAAGGAGATATAGCGAAAAATATGAGTAGTACTGTAAGAATTTGATTGGTAAAAGAAGCCATTCTTATCTTGTTATGGCACTAGTTACACATTTCAGTAGCTTGTTGTATATAAAGTTTTTTTAGATATATTGTGAATGTTGATGGATCACCAACAAATGTTACACTAATTACTAACCATTTTTACTTATGGATCGAGTAAAGATGTGATATAATCATTATCTCTTTATCTCTAGAGTAAATATGTATCTCTAATCTTTGGACTTATTTTCATTACAAGGATGTCAATGGTGCTCCTGGTGGTAGCTTAGTTAATATAATACATTAATTACATGCATGTACGTGTTAATGAAGGGCGGATACTGTATCTTTGTTTGCTTGCTGGAGCCTTTGGTCTTGTTTTGATGCATTTTTTTCCTCGATCTTGTTATGTTTCTCGATTAATGTAAATTCTTCCGAAAGAAATAAATAATAAGAATAGAGTAATATATAATTTAAGTAATTTTTCTGATCACCTATCATATTGGCTCGGCTTCGTCCTAGAAGCTACTGCTTCTGCCTCAAAGCGTTCCTCGTCGTTAATAAGTTTGCTCACGGCAATTGTGGACTCTCGGGAGAATCGATGTCCCATGTCATTTTCATTCTAATTTTCTCTCTGAGAAAAATCACACTGGATATTTGAATAAGTTTAAGAATTCACATCAACATAGTTAAACCATCGACGCCAACAACATGTTGGTGCAGTGGTTGAGCCACTGGCCTCCTTTGAAGGAGGTCAGGGGTTCGACTCCTGCGTGTGCGTGAGTTTCTTAGTTTGTATTAGGTTTTCTTTCTGTATTTGTAATTCTGTAATAGGCCGAGTTTCCTTGGGAAACAGCCTCCCTATTGTATAGGGGCATGGTCTGCGTACATCTACCCTCCTCAGACACCACTTTGAGTGGTATTATAACTGAGTATGTTTGGTTTTATAGTTAAACCATCAACGATTTTTTGAGCTACTGACCACTTATTAATTACCTATTATCACCCGCATAAGAATGGTTTGGATTGTCATGGCTGCTCTAGCTACCTCAAGACATAATTTGATGCAGATATGTTGAGCCTTAAGCATCACAGAAATATATAATAGTTCCAACAAACAATTATTCGGGAGAATGCACAGGAGGTCACTGTGTGAAGATGGAGTTACAAATAACGGGTCTAAAATTGCATGCAATATACTGCCTCAGATTATGGTTTGCGTGACCTGGCGCAGGTGGTGCAGATGGCGAAGGCTTGGGGATATAAGGCATCAGGGGAGAGTCATGCTGAATGGTTCCATGCCGTATGTAAGCTTTTGAGATTGGAACCCGATCATTACGGCCATAATCTTCAAGATTAAAGTTATCATCAATTCATCACTCATCTTACTCCTATAACCTATAGTCTGAAGATGATTGGTACAGATGAGAAAAATGATTTAATTAAACAAGCTAGATACTATTGACAAGGCTGCAGTGACATTCTGTTTCAGTAAGGGGATCAAGGGAAACCAAACTGGGGTTGTCATCCAAAGCGGACTTTGTACAAAAATGTAGTAAATTGTAAAAATACCAATAAACGCATAAAGTGGATGTACCTTCACCTTCCTGCTTGTTGCAGTCAGAATCATGCATGTCTTTCTAATGTAGGTTGAAATCAGTATCTGGGATCATTTTGTGAGAAGATCGTACATTACTGCTAAGGAAAGTAATGCATATTGTTATTTATTTATATATTTTTTTTTTTTTGCCAGAAAAGAGAAATATTCATTAAGCTTTCAAATCATTCAACAATACATGAATAAAATTCGGGTGGGCATCTCCCATCCCCCAACTACGATCAGCTACTGAACTAGAGTTTCTCGCTATATAGTGAGCTACCTTGTTCGCGGACCGTCTCACAAACCTTAAAATCACATTTTGTGGTTCTAATTCGATAAGTAACTTCTTGCAGTCATCAATCACTCGCCCGAAGTATGAGAGGTTAACTGATGAACATCTAATTGCCTGAATTGCTCCTAGGCAATCAGACTCGATAATGGCTCCTGACAAGACCTTGCTTTTCACCCAGCTCAACGCCTCTCTTATACCGATAGCTTCTGCTAAATCTGGGTTTAGACACCCTTGTTTGCAACTCGAAATGGCTTCTACTAGTGCCCCTGAATGATCACGAGCCACTATTGCGTAACTGAATGAATCAGAATCTGAGAACAGAGCCGCATCAGTGTTCAATGCATATTGTTATTAATGGTATTGATCTTAAATGATTACTGATACGATAACCACGATCCTGTAGTCACAGGAGACAAAACAAGTACAACTAGAAAAGGTCGCAACCGGCACCCACTGCACAAGATCCCTCATCAGCGTTGTTAGTAATGTCCTAAATGTACGCATCATTGTCCAATTTTTTAAAGCTGTTTTAAGGGGTTCATACTTGTGACCTAGTTGATAATATCAGACTCTTAAATGATTACTGATACGATAACCACGATCCTGTAGTCACAGGAGACAAAACAAGTACAACTAGAAAAGGTCGCAACCGGCACCCACTGCACAAGATCCCTCATCAGCGTTGTTAGTAATGTCCTAAATGTACGCATCATTGTCCAATTTTTTAAAGCTGTTTTAAGGGGTTCATACTTGTGACCTAGTTGATAATATCAGACAAAACTAGATTCAGTTTCCCTCTCTCACCTCTAAGTTTCCCTTAAAGCTGTTTTAAGGGGTTCAAACTTGTGACCTAGTTTGATATTATACTTTGTATATTTCTGAAGCAAAATATACAAAGTATAATATCATCAAACTACGACACATTATATAATTTTATTGAACAAAAATAATCTCTTCTTGAAAATATATATTTATCCGGCCACACATACTAAACTATCTATCTGATCGATATGCTTACTGATAGAAATGTTAACTTAAAACTGCGAATAAAACTTGTGTGGTGTGTGACACACATTTACTACTGCTATGATTATCTGGTACTGCTTGAAAGACAGATTTTTCCGGTTAAGATATAATTTTGTATCCCCTGTTACATGTTAATAGAAGAACTGGAGCCTAGTAGCCTACCCTTCCTTTAAAATTGTTACCTTAATGCAACATAGAATAGCATGTGTGTTTTTTCAATCTGTTGTTATTCTCATTTGGAAAGAAACGAGGAGAAGTAATGAGAGAGCTGAATGCTGTCAAAGTAGTTGAAAAACCAAGACCCTTCCCTCGTAAATGTGCTGCAGCAGAGCAGACTCTTATGATTTGAATCCTAAATTAATATAGTAAGAGCATCTCCAAGAGTCTCTTAAATCACTCTTAAATATACTCCCTCCGTTTCAATTTGTGTGTCATGTTTTGACTTTGGACACTGTCTATTATAAATGATTGACTACTGTTACGCCATATTTTCGGTATGCCTAATCTATACTATTATATAAATTCCGAAACATTAAAAGTTTGGTTGGTCGGTTGGTTGGTACCTGTTGAATTTACCTAATTACCCTTACTTAATTATAGATAAAATCTTTTTTTATATTTTATCTAACTAAAATTTTTGTTTTACTAATCAATTTCCTTTTTCAGGCTAAACATGTTACCTTTAAAATTTTTGTTTTACTAATCAATTTCCTTTTTCAGGTTAAACATGTTACCTTTTCTTTTCTTTTTAATAACTAAACAGTTTCCTTTTTCAGTTAAAATATAATATTTTTATATTTTATCTAACTAAAAAGCATATTATAATTACTATTAACTAATTAATTAATTTTTTCATTCAAATTATCTTTTCTCTTTTCTCTAACTAAAATATCTCTTTTTCCAATTATATCACGAGTTACCTTTTAAAAATCTTCTTTTATATTTTATTTAACTAAAATTTCTACATTACAAATCAACCTACTTTTTCAGGTTAAACGTGTTACATTTTTTTTAATAACTAAGCAGTTTCCTTTTTCAGGTGGTACCTATTGAATTTACCTAATTACCCTTACTTAATTACAGATAAAATCTTTTTTTAAAAAGATAGGTGGTACCTATTGAATTTAGAATCCAGTGGACTGATTTTCTTAAAAAATAAAATCGGGCCAGGCTTTTTTTAAATATGAGTATCATTTTATTCGGAAATTTTAATTTATATATTAATATTTTTAAAATTTACTCAATAATACATATCTATCTATCTATCTATATACTATTATATTAAAGCCGAAACATTGAAAGTTTTGGTTTTCTCCTAAGTTTTGGTTTTCACTCTAATTATTTAATTTTAAATTATTTATAATATAAAACAAATCAAATAAATTCCGTTATTGTCTTTAATCCTAAATACAAAGTAGTATTTTATATTTACACCATTACTAATACAGCTAAACTAAACATTAAAAGTTTTGGTACCTGTTTTTTGGTACTTCGTGAATTTACTTATTTACCCTAAAAACAGCTCATTAATATTTCCTTTCTAATTAAAACACGTTAAACATCAATCATATCATATCTTTCGATCATTAATATTTCATTTGAATTAAAAAAAAGTTACCATTTTAATTTAAAACAAATCTTACGATCACTAATATATACCCAAAAATATCACACCATAATTTTCAAGAAAAAAATAGCAGCTAAAATAAATAATAACATAATATAATTAATGGTAATTAGTCGATGACATTTTTCACATTTGCTTTTAGTTGAAGATATTACATTTTATAAACATTAAAAAAGATCAATTGTATCATATATTTCAATTATTAATATTTCCTTTCCAATTAAAAACGTTACCTTTTTTATTTACAACAAATCTTACAATATATACCCGAAAATATCACACCATATTTTTCAATTATTGATAAAATATATCAAAAATCGCATACGTTGTTTATAATAAGGAAACATTAATATAATTCGTAAACATGAGTATATTAAATTATATCAAATTAAAATTCAAAAAAATTATTAAAAATAGTGAGTATATAAAAACATAATTATAATATTAAATAAAATTTATAGCATAATATATTAAAGCCGAAACATTGAAAGTTTTGGTTTTCTCCTAAGTTTTGGTTTTCACTCTAATTATTTAATTTAAAATTATTTATAATATAAAACAAATCAAATGAATTCCGTTAAACCAGTACAGAGTAGTATTCCTAAGTTTTGGTTTTCACTCTAATTATTTAATTTTAAATTATTTATAATATAAAACAAATCAAATTAATTTTGTTAAACCAATACAGAGTAGTATTTTATATTTACACCATTACTAATACAGCTAAACTTAAAACCTCCGTTGCCTTACAGAACTCTATTCTTCTAAACCTCATCTGCGCAATCTTCATCAATTCAATACACAATCTTCTTCGGCTTTTCACTTCTTTTTCAACACCATATATCAAACATAAATACTTTTCACATAGCCGTTAAATCTAATAATAAGGAATATTCTTTATTTAAATACCTCTTCCAAAGATCAAGGTTCAAATCCCATCAACAACAAATTTACATTAAGATTTTACATTATTAATTCTAATCAATACATATCATTTATTAAACTATTATTATTACTAATAAATTCGTAATAATTTTCTCTATTTTATTTAATTATATAATTTTAAAAGTATTTAAAAGTAACCCGTGCTTCGCACGGGCTATAAGCTAGTAATCTCCTAAATTTCTAATATTATTAATTATTAATTCAGATTAATAATTATTGCTTAACCACTAAGTTTTATCCTCTCCCTGAAACGAGGAAAGAATCAATCTCAATCAATCAATAACGGAAAATATTTCCAAATGATATTCTTCAAATCAGGAAGATATCACAACGATAAGATTAAATCAGATTAAATCAGATAAAATCAGTAATTACCAAGATTAACGAAGTTTATCCCTAAAGTCTCTAAGGGATAGACACAAATCAATTTCACAGAACTGCGTTGGCTTGATCCTTATAAATATAAGGTACGCAGGCATCTTGAAAGGGGATCCGATACATGAGACAAATCGAGACACCTCTCAAGTCCAGCCCCAAACATCCAAAATCCCAAATCCCCCTATTTTCATAATTCTTTATTCCAGCAACCTCCGAAATTTGTTATCACCAAATTCCTCCGTTAACAATTGGCGCTAGAAGGAGGGGATATATTTTTTGATTGTGGAGGACAATCAATTCAAACGCATGGGGGGTTATCATGGATCTGGAGCTACTTTAATGGAGGAGCAGAACGGTGGAGGCGGTGGCTTTTTATTCTAAATTTTATAATATTATTATCAGTTAGTCGGCAAATAGCAACAGGCTCATCGGACAACAATGAAGCAAAACCATGTTTATAAAATTTGAGGCGTACATGGAATTTGTGGCCATTCAATCACTAAAAGAAGACAAGTATGTACAGGCCAGTAATATACGCGCGCGAAAAAAAAAGGAAAAGAAAAAGATAGCAGGCGACCGAACGGAGGAATACAAACAAGAAGTGACGGACCCATGAATAAAAGAAAATAAAAAATTGAAGACCAAGCTCGTGATACACAAAAAGGAAAGAAGAATTGTGAGTCTGGGCACAATCGAAAAAAAAAAAGGCAAGGAAAACAAGAACGATGCAAGACTGCGACATCAGTACATTAGAATCGGCCGGAAACAAAAATCAAAGCTAAGTATTCTATCCTAATTTTAATTTTCTCTTACAAATTAATTAATATTTATGCCATTCAAATTATATTATTATTATTATTATTTAAATATTCATGTGATATATATTTTATGCAATTATATAAATAATTTATATCATGAATATTATATTTTTTATTAGAATATTTGCGAGATATAAATTTTTTTGATTAAATATTTTATGCATGCTTAAATTAACATGTTTATTATGCATGAATTAAGTCTTAAATTTATTTTATTTTTCATATACTATTGCATCATGTATATATGGTAGAAAAATAATTTCAGATTTGCGGATTGAATTTGTCAAAAAAGAAGACCCTCCAGTATATTATTTTTGAAGGCCCTCTTTTCTAAGGGTAATATTTTGGAAGACTTTTATTCGAAGGGTATATTATTTTTGAAGGCCCTCTTTTCTAAGGGTAATATTTTGGAAGGCTCTTATTCGAAGAGTTTATTATTTTTGAAGGTGGGGTTAATATTTTGGAAGGTCCTCCTTTGTGGGGTTAATATTTTGGAAGGTCCTCCTTTGTGGGGTTAATATTTTGGAAGGTCCTCCTCTTGTGTGGGTAATATTTTGGAAGGTCATCCTTTTTAGGGGTAATATTTTGGAAGGCTCTTATTCGAAGAGTTTATAATTTTGGAAGACTCTTATTCGAAGAGTTTATAATTTTGGAAGGCTCTTATTTGAAGAGTTTATATTTTGGAAGACTTTTATTCGAAGAGTTGATTATTTTTGAAGACCCTTTGTGATGAGGATATTTTTTATAGAAGACACTTTGTGTGTTGCTGATATTTTTTAGAAGACCATTCAAGTGTAGCTGATATTTTTTGGAAGAATCTTGGGATATTGATATTGTTTTGGGAAGATAACTTCCTCTAAGAAGGGTCTCCCTTATTTTTTGTGTTAGACGACCTCCTCTAAGGAGGGTCTTCGTAATTTATATATATAAAAAATGGTCTCCTTTGAGGAGAGTTAATGGAATAAACTTCGGGAAATCCACCTCCTGTGAGGAGGGATATTTCTGGAATGGGGAACGACCTCCTTTGAGGAGGGTATCCCAAATTACCAAAGTCCTTGCAAAAACCGTACTTCCGGGGGGGATGTCCGTACTTCCGGTGCCTCATCAAGGCACGAACTTCGGGAAGTCCACCTCCTGTGAGGAGGGATATTTCTGGAATGGGGAACGACCTCCTTTGAGGAGGGTATCCCAAATTACCAAATCCTTGCAAAAACCGTACTTCCGGGGGGGATGTCCGTACTTCCGGCGCCTCATCAGGGTTCGAGCTTCGGAAAATCCACCTCCTGTGAGGAGGGTATTTCTGGACAAAAATGGTCTCCTTTGAGGAGAGTACTAATGATCTCCTTTGAGGAGAGTATTATAAAATTCTGAGGAAAATGACCCCCTTTGAGGGGGATACCCTCTAGAAGACATGGTAGATATGACCTTCTTCGACTGGATGTTGCTCAAAATGCTTTGCACGACTCTGCGAATAATGCTTTGATGGCTCTCCAAAATACATTTTCTTACACATACAAAACTTATTATTTACATATCGCATATTGTCTTATTTACATCTACATGTATATTACGGGCACCTTGGTGCTCCATATTATTTATTAATCTTCATCTCCTAGCTGTTTCAGTGACTTAGGAAATTTAGAAGATCGAAGCATTCTTAATTCTCCACTGCAGCAAGCTACACTGAAGAACTGGGGGTAGTTGTTACGCCATATTTTCGGTATGCCTAATAATCTCCCAAATTTCTAATATTATTAATTATTAATTCAGATTAATAATTATTGCTTAACCACTAAGTTTTATCCTCTCCCTGAAACGAGGAAAGAATCAATCTCAATCAATCAATAACGGAAAATATCTCCAAACGATATTCTTCAAATCAGGAAGATATCACAACGATAAGATTAAATCAGATAAAATCAGTAATTACCAAGATTAACGAAGTTTATCCCTAAAGTCTCTAAGGGATAGACACAAATCAATTTCACAGAACTGCGTTGGCTTGATCCTTATAAATATAAGGTACGCAGGCATCTTGAAAGGGGATCCGATACATGAGACAAATCGAGACACCTCTCAAGTCCAGCCCCAAACATCCAAAATCCCAAATCCCCCTATTTTCATAATTCTTTATTCCAGCAACCTCCGAAATTTGTTATCACCAAATTCCTCCGTTAACAACTACTAATTTACCCATAATCTATAAGACCAAATATAGTTATGAGTGATCTTGTTGGATTCATATTTATAAGTATTTTAATACAGTGAAGTTTTTATATTTAATACTAATACGAAATTGAAGACATTAACGATTAAAAGTGTGTGTTGGCAAACGTGTTCAGAGTAAACAAGACACACAAATTGAAACGGAGGGAGTATTATAAAATAATAGCTCTTAGTGATTTAATGTGCATTCATCTCCAACAATGCTTCTTATATTGACTCCTCATTTTATTTTATATTATTAAAAATAATCTACATCCATGAAAGTATAAAAGCAAGTGGATAGAGAGAGAATGTTGTCTTATAAATTTATAATATAATATTAATTAAGAGTTGCTAGTAGCTCTTAAAATTGAGGAGAGAGAATAGAATTTTAGTGAATTTAAAAGTGACTAGGAGTCTCTTGGAGTGAAAAAATTTCATCCCTCTCCTCAAATCTAAAGTTAAGAATCATTTTAAGAGTCTCTTGGAGATGCTCTAAGAGTAGTAAAATTTAACTCTATTTTTAGTAATAACATTTACGGAGTAAATTAGTTTTAAACATGAATAATGCTAGGGGCACCAAAATTAGTTCCAAAAATTTTTCCCAAATACATGTGGCAAATTCTGATTCGTTGTAATAATTAATGGGCCCCTTTATTCACACCAACAAAATCAATCAAAAAAATTCATACTGCCACATCAACCATGCCATTTCATTTGATAGTTGATACCAATTTTTGGTACCTAATTTGGTGCCTCTAGCACTACTCTTTAAACATTGTTCACTTCTTGGTTTCCTGTTTCCTAGGGACAAGATCATGTATACTCACAGTCACCATGCATCCTATGTAACGACCCGGAAAATTACGTGTAATTTATTATATTTAAATATATTTTTAGTTGATTTTAATGTGTGTTAGTTTATTTTTAAGACATTTAAACGCGTTATGATTTTTATTAAATAGGAAAATTATCTCATACGTGTTATGTGACTTCTGTGTATCATAGAATATTTTATTCTATTTTTCTGTAATTTTTATATTTTTAGAATACAATTATTTCGCATTTTAATTTCCGGATCCAGCCCCTGTATCGAATTCGAGGCCCTGTTTTTCATAAAATTATTTTTATATAATAGTGGGATATCTGAAAATGCATTATGTTGTAATTTTTGTAATATTCATAATTTTTGGGAAATTTTGGCATATATATTATATTTGTTTAAAAATAAAAATTTTACATTTTTATCCCATAAAAATTATTTTTAGGGCTTAATAATTTTAATTAGGGGTTAAAAATATTTTTGGGGTATTAATTTTCAGATTTATATAAATAGCAGAATTTTATTATTAATTGTTAAAATTAATCAAAAATCAGATTTTTGATTTTATTTTCTGAAAATTCTGGAAATTGTGTTCTTGGTGTTCTTGAGAATCAAACCACTTTTTGACAGTGTTACCGGAGTCCAAATCGATCATGTGAGTAACCAAACTGAAGCTCTTGATCTCTACTACATGTTTATGTAGGTGTTCATAACCAGAATTCTCTGATTCGAAAATTTGTTTTTTTTATTTTAATTTTCGAACTTGTTTAATTTGCTGTGGATTGTGTAGTGATTTGTTGTTGATGTGGTTAGTGTCTATAGATTGTATATAATCCCAGGAGCATCATGATAATTTTTGTTTGATTTTTAGTAGCTTAAAACTCGAAATCGATTTTTGTGGGGGTGAGAATAATTTTCAATTTTCCGGATTATGTGATGATTGTTTGATGTTTTTGATGATTGTTATGAGTCATTGAACTCTTGGGCTTTGATTTGGTGTATAGAACGTTGGATTTGGTGGAGAAATGAGAGAAATCGAAGTTTACCGGTGAAGTCGCCGGATTTAATTCGGTTTTGCTCGGAATCTGGGTTGGGGGGATTCTGGGTTTGTTTGAATGGTATATCTGTGTTTAGGAGGTGATTTGGAGTGTGTTGGTGCTTTAAAACGTAACGATTGGTACGTTTTTGTGGTCGCCGGAGTTTGCCGGAAAAATTTCCGGTCACCGGTTTCTGGGTAAACCGCCATTGATGGTGGTGGCTGTTCTTCGAGCATTCATACGAAGAACAGTGAGGGTGGTGATGAACAGTACTCGTTTAATCTTGAAAATCTGAAAACCAAATTCTGAAAAGTGATTTTGGAAAATTATTTTCAAAATTATTTATAAATTCGAATTTTATTTTCAGAAATTCGAAAAATACTTTTAAAAATTCGAAAAATCATTTTTAAATTTCGAAAAATTATTTTTAATTTCAAAAAAATAGTTTTAAAATTTTAATAAATTATTTTTAATTCAAAATTTATTTTATTTGATTATTTTAAATCTATTTAGCTAATATCTTAATTAATTTAAATTGATTGGTTAGTTAATAATAATCAATTAATTTAATTAATTAAATATTATTTAAATATGATGAAAAATAATCAGATTTAATTATTTTGGAAAATAAGATAATTTATTTATTTTATAAATATTATTTTATCTTTAATAGTTACCTCTTTAATTGTTTAAAATGAAATAAAATTGTTTTAAATCCTAAAAATAATCCGGGAGCGATAAAAATAGTTTTAAAATTCTAAAATTATTTATAAACCCGGATTAAATATTTATTAAAATATTTTGGGAATCCAAAACTTACCCGGAGGGTTTATTAGCTATCATTTTTGATTCAAAAAGGGTTAATTAAATCTTTTAAAATTATTTTCGTGCTTTAAAAATATTTTTAAATATTCTAAAAATATTTTTGAGTGCTCTTTTATTTGTGAATCGTATCTGCTATGTGAATTACGTGCTATGTGATTATGTGATCTACTTATCAAGTCTCTTTACGTGCAATGTGAATTATTAAGGTATTAAGTATCGAGGGTTATGATGTAAATCGAGTTTTGATCGATATATATAGTTAATGTGTGTTAATTGTTTATATGATTTATATTATACGATGCCATTAAGAGTAGACGACGTTTTCTTTGATTTACTGGCAACGATGACGATATCGTTTATTTTCAAGGATTAATTGGTAAGTATTGATTTAGGTTGTCAGCGGAGATAAGAAGATTTAATGAAGAGGGATTGGAGATGGATGTAATATTCTTTGTGGGTTATGAAGAAGGTTGGGGATGGATGCAGTATTGTGTGGATTGTAATAAAGAAGGTTGGAGATGAAAGTATTGTTTGTGGATTGCTGGTTTACTTGTGAGGTGTTTTAGCACCGGGAAAACGTCTATGTTCAAAGGGGACATTTCCAATTGTTTTCTCCCGACAGAGATATTGAAGTAGACACGCGGGGTCGATGTCGACGGATCAGACTTGTGGCAACCGCTAAAGCGTAAACCAAAGCATGATTAAAACAGAGGATATGATGACGTGAGATAGAAGAAGAAGATAGTTGTATTACTTCGGCGCTACGTAACAGCTAAGGACCAGAGGCAAGTATTTTCTTTATCATCTTAAACACTTTTATTTTATGTTTCATTGATTCATATCATGACGAATAGCTATTGTTCAGAGCTATTTGTGATTCTTAAATATTTTTGTGCGAACACAGTTGCTTGATATTGATACCCTTGATGTGGGAAATTGTTTAAGATAAACTCTTCATATCCTTATTATCGTAGTAAATAATAGGGATGTGAACTGTATGTGAAACTAAGCATTTCCTGTTGAATTCGGAAATTGCTCTATTGGATTGGAAAATGGTAAAGCGTAGGAGGCCATGATTGCTATCATGGTCCAACAATATTTATTGGAAAGCGTAGGAGGCCATGGTTGCTACCATGGTCCAGCAATATTTAAGGAGGATATGGTAACCATTCCATCTTCCTATAGGCTAACATTACTTGCCTATTTTGGTACCCTCATGAAATCCGGGTTATACACACGGGTATAGAAATGTACCGGTGGTAGTATAAAGGGTCCCATTGCTTTTGAAAATAATAGGGATGTGAACTGTATGTGAAACTAAGCATTTCCTGTTGAATTCGGAAATTGCTCTATTGGATTGGAAAATGGTAAAGCGTAGGAGGCCATGATTGCTATCATGGTCCAACAATATTTATTGGAAAGCGTAGGAGGCCATGGTTGCTACCATGGTCCAGCAATATTTAAGGAGGATATGGTAACCATTCCATCTTCCTATAGGCTAACATTACTTGCCTATTTTGGTACCCTCATGAAATCCGGGTTATACACACGGGTATAGAAATGTACCGGTGGTAGTATAAAGGGTCCCATTGCTTTTGAACCTGATCAGGGGGCAATGGTGTTTTGTCTTTATTTTTATATATCCAATCCATATCGCCCGAATGGCTATTATATATTGTGAATTGGCAGATGATTCATTTTTATGACATGCCAAATGATTTCAGTTATGGTTTGAATTATATCACAGTTGTTGATTCAGTTTCTCTATAAACTGTTATACATTTCAGTTGATTTTTATGCCCCACTAATCCTGGTTTTATATCAAAAAATTTATACACTTGCTGAGCATTTCTTTCGCTCATACTTGCTGTTGTAAATTCTAACATTTCAGTAAGGTAGTTTGGCGAGACTTATCCGCACAGTTCAGAAAGAGAAGAAGCGTGATGCTATTTCGAAGATGACTTGGCTCAGGATGTCTGCATTTAGTGTAAGATCTATTTTATATAATTGAGTTCTAATATTTATTATTATTATGTAATGATCTAGTTAGCCTGGTGTACTTCTTATCGAGGTTACACCAGTGGTTTAAGATTTGATCAAAGAGAATGTTGTGAAGAAGAAATGCTTTTTATCTAATGGAATTTGGATTCTTGTTTCTAGCCCTATAACCTTAAAAGATCTTGGTATTTTTGGGGTCAAAGATGTATATTTCCAGTGTTGGACAATCACAAATGGATGATTATTATTAAACAGGTGTTTTATTTTGAGGATTTTCGCGTGGCAACCAAATCTCCTGACCCCGGATTTGGGGGTGTCACAGTTGGTATCAGAGCAGGGTTATAGTAAACTAGAAACGAGAGTGTGTAGGAGTGTGTATAGCTAAGTAAGGAACGTCAGAGCTCATGTAGAGTTCCTGTTGGACTATTGGATATAGTACCAATTAGTAAGTTAAGATTGGAGTACTCGTTTGAGATAGTTGTGCTAAACTGGATAGACCGCCTTGCGATTGGAGATGTCTACTGTGGAATCTTCAGAGATTATTACGAGGTGACGATGACGAACGATATCAATATCCTTAAAACGTGGAAAGGTGGAGGCTTAAAATCGAATGACGAGCTATCGAAGGAACCGAAGAAGAAGGCATAAGTAGTGACCTTGGCAATACCTTTTCTTTCTATGAATTATTTTGATATCCCTCCTAAAGAGGTATTCGTTAAAAGATATTTCTCCTATTCTAAACAGTGACATTTTGATACTTGTGTTCAATCTCCATTTTGAATCTCAATTGTTTTATTGGTTACTATGAAACCTATTTTTAAATTTCTGAGACTTTCAACTTTTTGTTTTCTCCAATGATTAATAACCTTATTTGCAATATAGTACCACTTGTTCGGTACTTTCTTCCTGGTTCTTCTTTTTGGAAAATAACAAATTTGGAATTCCTTTCATATTTCTCTAATCCTACTGAGACGAACAACCCTATTTATAGGGGACACCAGGTATATCTGTCTGTGTGATAGAAGTTGGATGGGACGCCATCACTGGTGTGTTGTGTATTACAAGAAGGCTGATCACCTTTAATTGTAAATGTCGGAGCTAAGACACACAACGTCGGGTTCATGTGATTATATTGATCTCTCGGTTATTCTTTCATTTCAAATCAAGTTGCTTTATTCATAACCATAATTGTGGAACATTTGCTATGATATGGAATCTGTTCTCTTCAAAATGTTATGATTTTTGTTATCTCTATTGAATTTCAAGGGTATGCCAATCAGGTCAGGATAAGCGAAATTCGTTGATAGAAATTAGATTCGCAACGAAATCGCCAAAGAGCAAGAGCAGGTCCTAAAATGATTAGAATATCAGTGACATATCAATGGAATCTGTTGAGTATTGAACACGGTAAAAGAATACAGAGGGGGGGGGGTGAATGGATTCTTGAACTTTTCTTGGATTGAGTCTGTGTAGCAGATAAGTGCCTGTGTGTGCAGAAATTAAGGTGCGGATAAATAAACAACACAAGACACAATATCACTTTAATCTAATGTATATTAGATAAAGGTTGCTACAATCTGTGAATACAAATGGTAGTATTCTCAGCTTCGTTTTTCTCAGAGAGATATAGCTTACAGTGTATGAAAAACTAGACTCACAAAAGTTACTAAGTTATGAAGTGAGGATGTGTCCTTATAGAACATGGATACAGCCTGCTTACTGCAAATAAGGTAGCTAAACAAATTACTTTCTAGTCTGTCTATCCTTTTTGAGTAAGCGTCCAAACGGTTACAGATTTGACTTTGCAAAGCCTGTTTAGATCCACTTCTTTAGCTCCTTGTCTCTTCTATATCTCTCCAAGCTTCCTTGTAGGCTTTCCAGAGCACGTTACAGATTGTGGTCCATAAAGTGCATTGGCTTGTTGTAGGTTTCTGACTTGTACAATTTCTTCAGTATTTTGTCTCCAAGAATGTATTCGAGAAGTGACTAAGTAAGTGATTCGAGAACTAGAATTGACTTGATCGATAACTCTGAGTTCTCGAATACTGTTATAGTGACATATCGAACCACTTCTCGAATAGCTCTTTTCCATCAGGATTCCATGAGTTGTCGAATAGAGCATTTGACTTATCGAATCCTCGAGTTGTCGAATAGCTTTCTGAGTCTTTGAGATATCGAATGGAACTTTGACTTGTTGACTCTTTGAGAACTCGAATACCATCTTGACTTGTTGACTTCTTGAGTTCTCGAATGGAGTAGTAGACATATCGAATCCCTGAGATATCGAATGAGATATCGAACAGTGTATTCAGAGATATCGAATAGTGTCTTGAGATATCGAAACCCTGACTTCTCGAATGCTGGACTTCTCGAATAGACAAATATACTTCTCGAATTGGTACTTAGGCAAATTCTTCATTTCTTCAAATCCCAACTGTGATTATTTGGCAGTCTTTAACTCCTTGCTTGAGGCATGAACCATGGAACTTCTTTCAAGCATTATTCTGGACTCTATTTGTACAATTACACAACTAGGATTTGATGCCTTCTACAAGTACAATACAAACAGAAACTCTACAACTAGAGGTTCCCTCAGTTAAGAGGTCATGTGAGTAATGCAAAGCATTACAAACAATTAGGCTTGTTATTAGATGTGTACAGGCATGCCTCTGTAACTAACAATCTCCCCCAAATTGTGAGTGAGACCCTTAGTCACAATTTCATGTCTGATAACAAGCCTAACATACATAAAGATGAAACTTTAAAAGTACAGGTATGTGTTTTGATTGAACACATAAATGAAATTACAAGATAAATACTCTTACAGTATGATGAGGTACTAGCCATTTTCTTTTGATTGCATCTCCATTGCTTTGGCTTGTAGATCATCATATGCTTTCTGTTTCCTTTCTTTCTCCTTTCTTGCAATCTCATCTACTGCTCTCATGATTTCTGTCATAGCATCCAATTCTTCAATCATAATAGAGTTTTTGAAATCTTCAAGCACTGGCTTCAGAATGTTGGCAGGATAGTGACTGAGTAGGTTCATTCTTATATTGACATTGTCTCCATTTCTTCTCCTATACTTCACCACATAGGGATCAAACTGAACTCTACACAATCCCTTTGCCCTTAGCTTTTCTGCTTCAATCTCCAGTCTATCAATTTCTTTCTCCCTTTCTAACCATTTCTCATAGCAGCCCTTTCTTATCTTCTCAGCATAATCTTTCTTCATTTTCACAAAGTCAATCAATTCCAGCTTCCATACTTTCTCCACCTTGTCCTTAGAATCCAGCAATGCAATGATTCTTTCTATCTCATACAATTTACCCCAATGTTGACAACCCCCTTGTTTGAACTTCATTTCTTTCCCATCAGTGTACTTGATTTCAAGGTGGTCATCCACAATTGCAGCATAGCATATCTTTTGAGCTCTTAGAAATTGCAGTTGCTCTTCATCAAAGTCTTCATCAAGTGGCTGGAGCTTTAATCCTGGAATGATTGTTAGGGCTCTAGATTTGGATAGCTTCACTCTCCTTGCAGCATGTTTAAATTTTATCCTCTTGACATGGTTGCTTGGCAGAAATCTCTGACCTTGGTTGGTAGACCATAGTAGTATTCCATTAGCAGATTGCTTTCTGAAACATACACATGGTTTCTTGACTTGAATCTTCTTCTTTTCTTGAGATGGTAAGACAGTTGCAGAAGCCATAGATGTAGATTTTGCTAGGTCACTACTAACAGTATTCACCCTAGACTTAGAGTCTTGTGTTGTGGTGAGATTACTGCTAGCATTGCCTAAGGCTTGCTGTCTTCCACTCTTTCTCACATATGTTTTACCTTGGTCATCATCATCCTTTTTATCCTTGTCTCCCTTTTTCTTCTTATCTTCATCACCCTTATCTCTCCTGTGATGTCTTCTCCTCCCATCACCTTTGTCTTCAGAATCATCATCCTTATTTCTCCTAGGTTGAGCCATCTCTGGAATTTCACCAGTTGCAATATAGGTTCTGAGGATATGCAGTGCCTCAATTTCTTCAGCATTTCTGGCTCCAACCTTCTTCTGTAATTGATCAATGATAGCAATGATCAGTCTGTGATTTCTGGAGGTGAGATCATGAGGAATGACCAATTGCTTGATATCTTCAATTCTGGTACCAGACTGATAAATAATTGTCCATGGCTTCTTGATCACTTCTGGTAGCCTTGTAGGTTGACCATTTCTCAAATCATCAAACAGACTCTTGCTGTTCTCATTTTTCTTCTCAATGATCTCAAGTATGGCATCTATCTCTGAGTGCTTTAGGTCTTGTAGAGTCTGGTATGTTAGATGCCATATCTTTAGTTTGGAAACCATCACTATCTCCTTGACCCATATATTGTTGACTTTCTTGGGGATGACAGTGATGTAGTCTATCTGCTTCTTCACCTCCCTCAGATAAAACTGAGTGTCACCAACCTGTTCCCTTATGGCTTTCAGAAACTCCAAGAAGGCTTTATCATGATAGTCATTGGAGTTAGCAACTTCTTGTAGTTTGGCCTCAGTAACAACTTTGACTTCTACAGGCTTGGCACTCTCAGATATAGAGATTGGAGGTTTGTCAGATGGCATACTCCCTGCAACCACTGTGGTAGTTATGGATTGCTTTTGTCCTCCAGGAGTAGTGATGTGCACAGTTGGTAGGGTGACAACTGGCAAGATAGATGGAGGCTCATCTACTTTGGTTTTTCCCTTGCCAGGCACATTTGCTAGAGACTTAGAAGCCCTTTGTTGACCACCCTCTTTGATTATTATGCCTTTCTCTCCCTTTGTCTCCCCCTTTGAGTTTGAGTTCCTAGCCTTCTTCTCCCCCTTAGGCTTGTTGTCAGGCACAGAGGCTGTAGAAATGTCCTTTGGGAGTGAAGATTCATCAGGTAGAGGGAGACCCATATGCTTCATCATTGCAGCTAACATAGATTGTTGATGCAGAAGGACATCAGCTGTGGTGGATGCATGAGTGTCCAACTGATCAGTTAGCAATGCAACCTTTTCTGTGAGATGAGCATTGGTCTTGGTGAGAGTAGCTACCTCCTGCTCAAGAGTGTTGACCTTAGTGAATAGCTCATTGGCCTTGAAGCCAGATAAAGATTGATCCTGCAGTCTCTTCACTTCATATTTAGACAATTCATGCACAGGGACATCAGTCACTAGTCTATCTCCATAAAGATTTTTGAACATTATCCTCAGCATGGCATTGGCATCTGTAGTCTGGTCAGATAGATTCTGAAATTTATGCCCCAGACCTGTGACAGCATCTTTTAGCATAGCCAGCCCATTGTCCACCTGTGTGCAGGTAGAGTTGCAGTGTTTGATGTCCTTGAACACACTGTCCAATTGAGGAAATTTAGCATCAAAGGCCCTCTTGACTTCTGCTACTGAAGTGGCTGTCTTATCACACACCCTGTTGACTTCAGTTTTGACTCCCTTGCCAAGATAGTGTGCAGCCTTGAGGAAACCCTTGTAGGAGTCATTTACAGCTTCATACACTTCACCAGGTGACAGGGATTTTGCATTGGAGCCCAGTGAAGTGATGTATTCCTCCCTGAGATACTGAAGTGCTTCATCGAGAGTAATATCATATTTTCCTTGCAACCAGGCATCTATGTTGCCATCTCTCTCAGCATCATCAATGATCTTTGATTTCTGCACTTCCACATCATCCCTATGGCATAACAGAATAGCCTCATAGTCTGGATTGGGCATGTCTGCAGTGAGAAGGTGCTGAGCAATCTTTGTGAACTCAGGAATCTGATCCACAATTAAGCTTTGAAGTGCTTCAACCGTCAATTGTTGTGGAACAGACCCTGATCCTGAAGCACTGTCATGTTGCACAGGCTTCAGCCATGTTGACATGAAGTCAGAGCTAGAGCTAGGCAAGCTAGTCTCCTCAGTTACAGATGCAACTTCTGTAACCGGATGGATTGACTCTACTACTGGTGTCACCACAGAAGTGGGATGAATTACACCAGCAGTTGACACAGGCACAGAGTCTCTAGTAAAAACTAGGGGAACCTCTGTGTTTGTGATGGTGTCATTAGGATATGCCTCAGCATGCATTCCCTCACCATCTAAATGTGGGTTCTGAGTGGTGAACAAAGTGTCATGCACTAAGTCACTTGAAGTTATTGGCTCATCAAGAGAAAAGAATTCTTGATGATCAATACCTTGCATCTTAGTTGTCTGAGTTGCAGGATCCAAAGAAATTTCAGAGATAGATTCTGGAAGAGAAGTGTGTTTTAGAGTAGATTTTGGCAACTCCCCCTGAGAGATAGAGGGAGTTTCAAAAGTGATGTGCTCTCCACTCAGTGTTGTGCCAGCCTTATCACTCCCATGTGCTGACTCTATACAAGAGGATGCATTGGGGAGAATGCTTGATTCTATAGGTGCACCCTGTTGAGAGGATACACCTAGTGAGCTGTGTGCCCCTGATTTTACAACTTCAGCCATTTGTGTGACTGAAGAGGTGGTCTTAGTTTTCTTCTTCTTTGTTCTGTGTAAGGGTGACTCAGGTTCCTCACTTCCTAGACCTAATTCAACAGCTAATGCTGCTTCAGACAAGATATTTAAAGGTGCAGACATTACTTCCTTTCTCTTCTTTTTACTAACATCACCCTTTTGAGAGGATGATGCAGTTGGCTCAGTAAGAGGTAGAGTGTTTGGTTGAGAGGGTTGGTTAGCAGGCCCTGGGTTAGCATTTTGTTCTACTTGCTTGGGCTGTGCTAACTTAGATTTTGCATCAAATGTTGGCATGTTGTGGGGGTAAGTCCTAAACAAACTCTCCATATGGGGAGTTATGTTCAGTCTTACATCCACATCATTCCTAGTTTCCAAGTTACCAAAAATGAGTTTGGTCATGGACTTAGGATAGCCTATTTTATTTTTATCAATCCCAGGCAATTCAATCAATGAAGCATTTTTATAATTAAGTACAGATTGAATAAAGCGAGGGAAGAAAATATCAGTACCTCTCTTGGTTGTGTTCTTACCAAGTCTCCCATATAATTCTTGAAGTATGATTTGGCCAACATCTATCTTCTTTCCATAGGCCAAAGCATATCCAATTTGCTGCACAGGTGCACTGATTTGATCAAAGCTTGATTTCCTGGCAGTGAAGACTTGGAGAAGAGTTGCAAACACATAGCTCCACTCCTTTCTCAGATTCTTTCTGTTTAGCTTTCCAAGGTTAATCCCATCTGAGTAGTTTATGAACTCAAAGAATTCCTCCAACTCTGCATTAGTGGCCAGTCTGTCAAATGACTCTTGTTGTAGGCCTAGTGCTTGGTTCATGTCTGCAGTAGTGATAGTGATTTCCTTATCTTGAACCTTGCAGTAGATGACATATGAAGTGATTGCGTTTTCCAGGGCTACAACCTCCACAATAGCAGTACTCCAGAATTGTTCCAGAATATCTAGATATAGAGTTGGGTTGGCAGAGAGTGCATCCTTGATATATGACTCAGCCATCCATTTCACAAAGCACTTGAAATTGGCATTGGGTGCTTCAACATCACTAGTGAGTGCGATGAAGTTGGTGTTAAACTTTACTGTTGCCATTTGTGTAGAAGAGAGAAAAGAAATTGAAGGTTGAAGAAGAAATTTGGCTTTTCGTAGCTAGGGTTTCAGGGGTTTAGAGAGTGTAGATGCTTGAGAAATCGAATGAAATGAATCGAATAGATGTGAAATTGTATAAGTATGAAGTACTTGAATTGTCGATTAGCAGAAGGTTTTGTATCGACAAGTCAGGCATTCGAGAAGTAGAAAACAACTATTCGAGAAGTCAAGAATGGCTTAATCGATAACTCAAGCAGATAGAAACTCACAGCTGGCAGTTATCTAACTTAGAAATAATTCTAAATTAAATAAAATGTGTTTTTATGAGTGAATTAAACTTTTAGACAAAAGTCCAAAATCGATTAACATTCAGCGAGAATTCAGCCTTTTCAAATGATTCGAGAACTCAAATATAGTGTTCGAGAACTCAGTCATTCGAGAACTCAGTTACTATATTCGAGAAGTCAATAATTCCTCTATTCGATATCTCAGAAAGACTCTATTCGAGAACTCAAGAGTACCCTAATGAGACTTATTAGAGATGTCGAATAGTGAATCATTCGAGAAGTCTGACTTATCGAACTATACCCATCACTCATAAAAATTTGATTTTCACTATTTTTTTTTTTTAAAATCTACCAGACATATTCATTGAAAAATATCCTAGCAAATCAAATAGTGATTTTCTCAAAATTTCATAGAAATTTTAAGTTAATAAAAATATGATTTTCAACATATGCAACAGATTTGAAATATTTATAAATCATATTTCAGCCAACACTTACTCCAAAAATATTGAGAATTTAGATAAAGTAAGTGTTTACTGCTGCAACAATCTAGATGATGTATTCACTTAGCCAGAATCTGAAGAATTCAGCATTTCAATCTCACTTACCAACCTTGTGAAGGTGGCTTCATCTAATGGCTTAGTGAATATATCAGCTAGTTGTTTATCTGTAGAGACATAATGCAACTCAATGGTTCCATTAGTTGCATGTTCTCTTATGAAATGATATCTGATGTCAATGTGCTTTGTTCTAGAATGATTGACAGGATTGGCAACTATAGAGATTGCACTTGTGTTGTCACACATGATTGGAATTCTTTCCAACACAAGTCCATAATCTCTAAGTTGATTTCTAATCCAAAGCACTTGAGCACAGCAACTTCCAGCAGCTATGTATTCAGCCTCAGCTGTAGAAGTTGACACAGATTGTTGCTTCTTGTTATACCAAGAAACTAACCTTTGTCCAAGAAACTGGCAGCTTCCTGAGGTGCTTTTCCTATCCACTCTGCATCCAGCATAATCAGCATCAGAGTAGCCAACCAGATTGAACCCTGTGTCCTTAGGGTACCATAATCCCAAGTTAGGAGTGCCCTTCAGATATCTAAAGATCCTTTTTATTGCAATCAAATGTGATTCCTTTGGATTTGATTGAAACCTTGCACACAAGCATGTAGCAAACATGATGTCTGGCCTACTTGCAGTGAGGTAGAGTAGAGAACCAACCATGCCTCTGTAGACTGAGATATCTACTCTCTTGCCTTTAGCATCTTCATCCAATTTAGTGGCAGTGGCCATGGGTGTCTTGGCAGGTGAACAATCTTCCAAGTCAAACTTTTTCAATAAATCCTTGATGTACTTGGTTTGACTGATAAAGATACCATCCTTCCTTTGACTGACTTGCAACCCTAGAAAGAATGTCAACTCTCCCATCATACTCATCTCATATCTGCTCTGCATGAGTTTAGAGAATTTCTCACACAGTTTCTCATTTGTAGAGCCAAAAATGATATCATCCACATAGATTTGAACTAGGATCATATCATCACCATGCTTCTTGTAAAACAGTGTCTTGTCCAGTGTGCCTCGAGTGAATTGATTTTCAAGAAGAAATTGTGATAGAGTATCATACCATGCTCTTGGAGCTTGCTTAAGTCCATACAGTGCCTTAAGCAATCTGTAGACAAATTCTGGGAAATGTGGATCCTCAAAGCCAGGTGGTTGTTGCACATAAACCTCTTCTTCCAACTCTCCATTTAGAAATGCACTCTTGACATCCATTTGATAAACTTTAAAGTTTGAATGAGCAGCAAATGCCAAGAATATTCTAATGGCTTCCAATCTAGCAACAGGGGCAAATGTCTCATCATAATCAATGCCTTCCTGTCGAGAGTATCCTTTTGCAACCAGCCTTGCTTTGTTTCTTATTATTACACCATCTTCATCCATCTTATTCTTCAGAACCCATTTTGTTCCAACAATGGTTCTATTCTTTGGTGCAGGCACAAGTTCCCATACTTTGTTCCTTTCAAATTGATTCAGCTCCTCTTGCATGGCAATAATCCAATCTGGATCCAACAATGCATCATCAAGTTTCTTAGGCTCAACTTGTGATAGAAAACATCCATAGAGGCACTCATTTTGAGTTGCTCTCCTAGTCCTTACTCCTGCATTAGGATCTCCAATGATTTGCTCTGCAGTGTGTGATCTATCCCATTTCCTTGAGTGTTCAGCCTGATTTCTCATCCTTGATGTTGCTTCATCATCCTCATCATGATCATCCTCATTTCCTCCCCCTGTGAAGTTGCCATTACTCACAGGTGTGTCTTGGATGCTTGTTTCTTCACTATTGATTGGCACAAATTCTTCTCTTGTATCATTATTCACTTGAGTTTGTTGAACTTGAGTTTCAACTCTAGTTTCAGTCTCTTCATCAGAATCATCTAGATTATCAAACTTCAATGGATCTTTGTCTTCATCATTGGCTTCTTCTAGTCCAGGTAGTTTGCTGTCATCAAATGTTACATCTGTGCTTTCCATAACTTTCTTTTGACTGATGACATAAACCTTGTATGCAATTCTTTCCATAGAATAGCCAAGAAAAATTCCTTCAAATGCTTTTGCATCAAACTTTCCAACATATTCAGAATTGTCCTTAAGTACAAAGCATTTGCTTCCAAAAGTATGAATATACTTCAGTGTAGGCTTCTTTCCAGTCATCAAGTTGTAAGGAGTCTTTCCAGTGTTTTTGTTGATGAGGGTTCTGTTTTGAATATAGCATGCAGTGCTCACAGCCTCAGCCCAAAAACATGTGGGCATTTTTGCATCAAGTAACATTGTTCTAGCAGCCTCAATTAGAGTTCTATTCTTTCTCTCAACAACTCCATTTTGTTGTGGAGTCCTTGGAGCTGAGAATTGCTGAGAAATGCCATTCTCTTTGCAGAATGCTTCAAGTGTGGCATTTCTGAACTCTGTTCCATTATCACTCCTCAATGCAATTACACTTGCATTGTTTGCCTTTGCTTCCTTGTCAACTTTCTTTATATGCTCAATGATTACTTGTGGAGCCTCATCTTTTGATGCCAGAAATTCTACCCATGTATACCTTGAAAAATCATCAACCATTACCAGGGCATACTTCTTTCTTCCAAGTGACATTATGTTAACAGGCCCAAACAAATCCATATGGATAAGTTGTAGTGGCTTGGTTACAGATGTCACTGTCTTTGACTTGTGGCTTGATCTCTTCATTTTTCCTTTTTGACAAGCCTCACACACTCCTTCTTGGCAGAATTCAAGTGTGGGCATGCCTCTCACTAACTCTCTTTTGACTAGAGAATTAATGGCCTTAAAGTTCAGGTGTGATAGCTTCTTGTGCCACAGCCAACAATCTTCATTTGATGCTTTTGAGTAAAAGCAACAAATTTTGTCCTTGTTTGCAGAGTCCATATTGGCTATAAACAGGCTTCCCTTCCTTACTCCAGATAGAGCAAAATCACCAGTCTTCTTGTGGGTGATCAAACATTCATCTTTGTCAAAATTCACTTTGAATCCTCTATCAGTAAACTGACCAACACTTAACAGATTATGCTTGAGCCCCTTGACTAGTGCTACATCTTCAATGATGACATTTCCAACTTTCAGCTTGCCATATCCCAATGTGTTACCCATGCTGTCATCTCCAAAAGCAACCATTGGGCCAGCCTTTTCCTCATACTGTGATAGCAGGGCCATATCACCAGTCATATGATTTGAGCATCCACTGTCCAAAATCCACATGACCTTCTTCTCACTTTCTTTGCCCTGCAAACACAAAGGTATTACTTTTCCTTTGGTACCCAAACAAGTTTGGGTCCATGTGACTTAGAGACAGTTTTATCATAAACAACATGCTTGTTAACTTTCTTAATGTCAGTCTTCTTGTCACTGTTGGAAGTCTTAGAACCTGAGGTTTCAGACTTAGGTGACAAAGGTACCTTCCTAGCTTTAGGAGGACTTGAAGACTTTGACCTTGTGTAGTGTGTGTGAGAATTGTGACTGATACAACCATCAATGAACTGTCTTCTTAAATTAAAACAACTAGTCATAACATTCATATTGCATGGCATACAGTCAAATTTATCACAGAAGGGTGCATCTCTATGTCTTAGAGGCACAGAACAATCATAGAAAGGTTTAGACACACTACCAACAGGTTTCTTGCATGCATGAGTTAGATGATTGGTACTGAAACAGTTCTGACAAGTTTTCCTAGGGGCATTAGGCATATAAGCATAGTTGTTATCCTTGTTAATCCCTAACTTGCCATTTCTGTTCTGTTTCTTTTTAGTCACTTCCTTTCCTGATTCACTCTTCCCAGCTGATACAAACTTAACAAACTTCTTAGGTCTTGGCCTATCAACTACTGGCTTCTTGGTCTTTGACTTGACACTCTCACCCTTAGAGGATGCTTGCTGTTCACTAGATTGTGCCTCATCCTCATCATTCAACATTTGCTTGATGAGTAAGGCATCCTCATCAATTTCAAATGTTGATTCCTTAAAAATTGGATTTTCAGTTTTTCTCAAAATGTGAGACACTTTCTCATGAACAGCTGTGTCCTCTTCAATGACAGCATAGCCTTTCCTTTGTTTGAGAGAGTCATAGTCAAGTCCAATAGCTGCTTTGGGTTTAGCTTCAATTTTCTCACAGTAGGATTGCACTAAACCAGATGATTTCTTGAAAGTTTTAAGTTTGAATTCATTCTCAGCTAATTCATCCCTAAGAGCCTTCTCTACTTGACTAGCACATAGAACCTTGTTCTCCAAATATTCAACTTCTTTCTTAAGGTTTTCTACTTGCATAGCAGTTAGCTCAAGTTCCTCATTCTTTTTGGTTAATACTTCATTTCTAGTAGACAGTTTAGCAATCTCCTCATTAGCAGCAGTCATACTAGTATGAATATTAAACATTTCAACAGATAATTGTTCAATCATGCATTTGTATTCAGAAACAGACATGTCTATAGTAGTGAGAGATGGTACCTGAGAATCAGATGAAGATGAGTCATCCTTGGAGTTGGCCATCAAGGCATAGTTGCAGAATTCTTGTTCCTCTTCATCACTCTCAGAATCATCCCAACACTTCCCTTCAGCTATGTAGGCCTTACCATGTGTCTGCTTTTTCAGAAGGGCCTCATACTTAGCTTCTAGCTCAAGATAATCTCTATCCTTCTTTTTAGGCTTCTTGCATTCACTGGCAAAATGCCCTAGGTCATTGCATCTATAACACCTTACAGATGACCTATCCACATAACCGGTTTTGAACTTATTTCTGTTTGGTTTCACAGGTGCCTTGTTCTTGTTGGCTGAATGGTTTTGAGTTTTGGGTTTGAAGGGTTGATTTCTTTTAAATCTGATGTTTGGAAATTTTCTGGCCATGAAGGCATATGAGGTATTTTCCATCCCATCAAGTTCTTCCAGAGTGTAAAACTCTTCTTCTTCTTCCTCCTTTTCCTCAACAGGTTCACTCACCCCAGCTTCAGTTTCTTCATCATCTGCCACCTCCTCTATCCTTAGTTGGCTTGTAGATGCTTCTAGGTCCAGAATGGATTTGTTGACAATCAAGGCACATGATGTGTTTATCATTCTACCTTGGTTGGCTTGGATAGCCCTCTTCTGAAGCAACTCAAGTTCATGAGTCTTTAGGACTCCATAGAGTACATCATAGGTGACTTTGTTCAAATCTATCTCTCTAAGGGAAATGACTCTTTGCTCCAGATGATTTGGTGAAGACAACAGAAATTTCATATTTAACTCCTTGGTGCTGTAAACCTTTCCATTCATCTGCAACTCAGTAACTAGCTTGTGAAACCTTTCAAACATCTCAGTGATGCTTTCCTTGGGCTGTGCCATGAAAGCTTCATACTGTGTGACCAATATCTGTTTCCTATTTTCTTTAACCTCATCAGTCCCTTCACACAACACCTCAATGTGATCCCACATCTCTTTAGCAGACGTGCATGATGCAATGTTTGCAAACATTGACATGTCCATGGAATCAATGATGAGCAACATGAGGTGGCTGTCAAGAGCAACCTTCTCCCTTTCTGACTCTGTCCACTTTGATGGATCCTTGGCCTCATAAGTTCTTGGGATTGTTATGGTTCCAACAGTCTTCTCTGGTATCTCTTGTTGTGGAACAAAAGGACCATTCTTGAGAATCTCAGGATACAAGGGATGAGAGGCTTTGATGAACAACATCATCTTTATCTTCCAGAGGTTGAAGTTTTCTTTATCAAACTTAGGGACCTTCACCGTTCCTGTAGTCTTTGGTGTATTCGAACTCATGATCGTTTCTCTGTTTTTGAATAAACAGCCCGCTCTGATACCACTTGTTGAGTATTGAACACGGTAAAAGAATACAGAGGGGGGGGTGAATGGATTCTTGAACTTTTCTTGGATTGAGTCTGTGTAGCAGATAAGTGCCTGTGTGTGCAGAAATTAAGGTGCGGATAAATAAACAACACAAGACACAATATCACTTTAATCTAATGTATATTAGATAAAGGTTGCTACAATCTGTGAATACAAATGGTAGTATTCTCAGCTTCGTTTTTCTCAGAGAGATATAGCTTACAGTGTATGAAAAACTAGACTCACAAAAGTTACTAAGTTATGAAGTGAGGCTGTGTCCTTATAGAACATGGATACAGCCTGCTTACTGCAAATAAGGTAGCTAAACAAATTACTTTCTAGTCTGTCTATCCTTTTTGAGTAAGCGTCCAAACGGTTACAGATTTGACTTTGCAAAGCCTGTTTAGATCCACTTCTTTAGCTCCTTGTCTCTTCTATATCTCTCCAAGCTTCCTTGTAGGCTTTCCAGAGCACGTTACAGATTGTGGTCCATAAAGTGCATTGGCTTGTTGCAGGTTTCTGACTTGTACAATTTCTTCAGTATTTTGTCTCCAAGAATGTATTCGAGAAGTGACTAAGTAAGTGATTCGAGAACTAGAATTGACTTGATCGATAACTCTGAGTTCTCGAATACTGTTATAGTGACATATCGAACCACTTCTCGAATAGCTCTTTTCCATCAGGATTCCTTGAGTTGTCGAATAGAGCATTTGACTTATCGAATCCTCGAGTTGTCGAATAGCTTTCTGAGTCTTTGAGATATCGAATGGAACTTTGACTTGTTGACTCTTTGAGAACTCGAATACCATCTTGACTTGTTGACTTCTTGAGTTCTCGAATGGAGTAGTAGACATATCGAATCCCTGAGATATCGAATGAGATATCGAACAGTGTATTCAGAGATATCGAATAGTGTCTTGAGATATCGAAACCCTGACTTCTCGAATGCTGGACTTCTCGAATAGACAAATATACTTCTCGAATTGGTACTTAGGCAAATTCTTCATTTCTTCAAATCCCAACTGTGATTATTTGGCAGTCTTTAACTCCTTGCTTGAGGCATGAACCATGGAACTTCTTTCAAGCATTATTCTGGACTCTATTTGTACAATTACACAACTAGGATTTGATGCCTTCTACAAGTACAATACAAACAGAAACTCTACAACTAGAGGTTCCCTCAGTTAAGAGGCCATGTGAGTAATGCAAAGCATTACAAACAATTAGGCTTGTTATTAGATGTGTACAGGCATGCCTCTGTAACTAACAGAATCAGTTCTCTCTCTCTTTCAAGGATATTATGTTAATGGAAAGTTGGTCGAGCCATATTTGAAACGAATAATGATGTGTTGTAAGACTCCAGTGATAATTATGTCAGATAGAGACCCTATAATTAAATTGAGATTTTGGAGAAGTTGTTTACGAAGGAACATCATCCCCAGTTTTGTAAAGCAAGTATTGATGATGAAGGAGTTAAGGAACCTCACTAGTTGCCTTAGTTGATTCCGAGGACGGAATCCTTATAAGGGGGGAAGTCTGTAACGACCCGGAAAATTACGTGTAATTTATTATATTTAAATATATTTTTAGTTGATTTTAATGTGTGTTAGTTTATTTTTAAAACATTTAAACGCGTTATGATTTTTATTAAATAGGAAAATTATCTCATACGTGTTATGTGACTTCTGTGTATCATAGAATATTTTATTCTATTTTTCTGTAATTTTTATATTTTTAGAATACAATTATTTCGCATTTTAATTTCCGGATCCAGCCCCTGTATCGAATTCGAGGCCCTGTTTTTCATAAAATTATTTTTATATAATAGTGGGATATCTGAAAATGCATTATGTTGTAATTTTTGTAATATTCATAATTTTTGGGAAATTTTGGCATATATATTATATTTGTTTAAAAATAAAAATTTTACATTTTTATCCCATAAAAATTATTTTTAGGGCTTAATAATTTTAATTAGGGGTTAAAAATATTTTTGGGGTATTAATTTTCAGATTTATATAAATAGCAGAATTTTATTATTAATTGTTAAAATTAATCAAAAATCAGATTTTTGATTTTATTTTCTGAAAATTCTGGAAATTGTGTTCTTGGTGTTCTTGAGAATCAAACCACTTTTTGACAGTGTTACCGGAGTCCAAATCGATCATGTGAGTAACCAAACTGAAGCTCTTGATCTCTACTACATGTTTATGTAGGTGTTCATAACCAGAATTGTCTGATTCGAAAATTTGTTTTTTTTTATTTTAATTTTCGAACTTGTTTAATTTGCTGTGGATTGTGTAGTGATTTGTTGTTGATGTGGTTAGTGTCTATAGATTGTATATAATCCCAGGAGCATCATGATAATTTTTGTTTGATTTTTAGTAGCTTAAAACTCGAAATCGATTTTTGTGGGGGTGAGAATAATTTTCAATTTTCCGGATTATGTGATGATTGTTTGATGTTTTTGATGATTGTTATGAGTCATTGAACTCTTGGGCTTTGATTTGGTGTATAGAACGTTGGATTTGGTGGAGAAATGAGAGAAATCGAAGTTTACCGGTGAAGTCGCCGGATTTACTTCGGTTTTGCTCGGAATCTGGGTTCGGGGGATTCTGGGTTTGTTTGAATGGTATATCTGTGTTTAGGAGGTGATTTGGAGTGTGTTGGTGCTTTAAAACGTAACGATTGGTACGTTTTTGTGGTCGCCGGAGTTTGCCGGAAAAATTTCCGGTCACCGGTTTCTGGGTAAACCGCCATTGATGGTGGTGGCTGTTCTTCGAGCATTCATACGAAGAACAGTGAGGGTGGTGATGAACAGTACTCGTTTAATCTTGAAAATCTGAAAACCAAATTCTGAAAAGTGATTTTGGAAAATTATTTTCAAAATTATTTATAAATTCGAATTTTATTTTCAGAAATTCGAAAAATACTTTTAAAAATTCGAAAAATCATTTTTAAATTTCGAAAAATTATTTTTAATTTCAAAAAAATAGTTTTAAAATTTTAATAAATTATTTTTAATTCAAAATTTATTTTATTTGATTATTTTAAATCTATTTAGCTAATATCTTAATTAATTTAAATTAATTGGTTAGTTAATAATAATCAATCAATTAATTTAATTAATTAAATATTATTTAAATATGATGAAAAATAATCAGATTTAATTATTTTGGAAAATAAGATAATTTATTTATTTTATAAATATTATTTTATCTTTAATAGTTACCTCTTTAATTGTTTAAAATGAAATAAAATTGTTTTAAATCCTAAAAATAATCCGGGAGCGATAAAAATAGTTTTAAAATTCTAAAATTATTTATAAACCCGGATTAAATATTTATTAAAATATTTTGGGAATCCAAAACTTACCCGGAGGGTTTATTAGCTATCATTTTTGATTCAAAAAGGGTTAATTAAATCTTTTAAAATTATTTTCGTGCTTTAAAAATATTTTTAAATATTCTAAAAATATTTTTGAGTGCTCTTTTATTTGTGAATCGTATCTGCTATGTGAATTACGTGCTATGTGATTATGTGATCTACTTATCAAGTCTCTTTACGTGCAATGTGAATTATTAAGGTATTAAGTATCGAGGGTTATGATGTAAATCGAGTTTTGATCGATATATATAGTTAATGTGTGTTAATTGTTTATATGATTTATATTATACGATGCCATTAAGAGTAGACGACGTTTTCTTTGATTTACTGGCAACGATGACGATATCGTTTATTTTCAAGGATTAATTGGTAAGTATTGATTTAGGTTGTCAGCGGAGATAAGAAGATTTAATGAAGAGGGATTGGAGATGGATGTAATATTCTTTGTGGGTTATGAAGAAGGTTGGGGATGGATGCAGTATTGTGTGGATTGTAATAAAGAAGGTTGGAGATGAAAGTATTGTTTGTGGATTGCTGGTTTACTTGTGAGGTGTTTTAGCACCGGGAAAACGTCTATGTTCAAAGGGGACATTTCCAATTGTTTTCTCCCGACAGAGATATTGAAGTAGACACGCGGGGTCGATGTCGACGGATCAGACTTGTGGCAACCGCTAAAGCGTAAACCAAAGCATGATTAAAACAGAGGATATGATGACGTGAGATAGAAGAAGAAGATAGTTGTATTACTTCGGCGCTACGTAACAGCTAAGGACCAGAGGCAAGTATTTTCTTTATCATCTTAAACACTTTTATTTTATGTTTCATTGATTCATATCATGACGAATAGCTATTGTTCAGAGCTATTTGTGATTCTTAAATATTTTTGTGCGAACACAGTTGCTTGATATTGATACCCTTGATGTGGGAAATTGTTTAAGATAAACTCTTCATATCCTTATTATCATAGTAAATAATAGGGATGTGAACTGTATGTGAAACTAAGCATTTCCTGTTGAATTCGGAAATTGCTCTATTGGATTGGAAAATGGTAAAGCGTAGGAGGCCATGATTGCTATCATGGTCCAGCAATATTTATTGGAAAGCGTAGGAGGCCATGGTTGCTACCATGGTCCAGCAATATTTAAGGAGGATATGGTAACCATTCCATCTTCCTATAGGCTAACATTACTTGCCTATTTTGGTACCCTCATGAAATCCGGGTTATACACACGGGTATAGAAATGTACCGGTGGTAGTATAAAGGGTCCCATTGCTTTTGAACCTGATCAGGGGGCAATGGTGTTTTGTCTTTATTTTTATATATCCAATCCATATCGCCCGAATGGCTATTATATATTGTGAATTGGCAGATGATTCATTTTTATGACATGCCAAATGATTTCAGTTATGGTTTGAATTATATCACAGTTGTTGATTCAGTTTCTCTATAAACTGTTATACATTTCAGTTGATTTTTATGCCCCACTAATCCTGGTTTTATATCAAAAATTTTATACACTTGCTGAGCATTTCTTTCGCTCATACTTGCTGTTGTAAATTCTAACATTTCAGTAAGGTAGTTTGGCGAGACTTATCCGCACAGTTCAGAAAGAGAAGAAGCGTGATGCTATTTCGAAGATGACTTGGCTCAGGATGTCTGCATTTAGTGTAAGATCTATTTTATATAATTGAGTTCTAATATTTATTATTATTATGTAATGATCTAGTTAGCCTGGTGTACTTCTTATCGAGGTTACACCAGTGGTTTAAGATTTGATCAAAGAGAATGTTGTGAAGAAGAAATGCTTTTTATCTAATGGAATTTGGATTCTTGTTTCTAGCCCTATAACCTTAAAAGATCTTGGTATTTTTGGGGTCACAGATGTATATTTCCAGTGTTGGACAATCACAAATGGATGATTATTATTAAACAGGTGTTTTATTTTGAGGATTTTCGCGTGGCAACCAAATCTCCTGACCCCGGATTTGGGGGTGTCACATCCTATACTTTGCAAGTGTACTTGTATATGTACTTGCTATGCGATAAAATTATAAAAACGTCACTCAACTTTTTGCACTTTAAGGTTCTTAAAATGTACTCTACTACCGAGTATTTATAAGTGTTATGTTTTGTGTGTGCAACTGTGCATGGATTTACCTCACCAGACTCTCAAGAAATTAATTTAAAATCATACTAATCAAAAATATTTTAAATCAGGAGAACAGTTATCGAATGCAACTAGTGCAACATAAGCATGGAGATTATTATGTTAAGCAGTTTGATATCGGAGTAAATTCGTTCAAGAGATAAGCAGCTAGAAAATATACAAATACCTCCTGATTTTTGTGATCTTTTTCTCGAGTTCATTAAAAAAATTGTCACCTACAACAAGGGTAATCAGGGACTAACTCACATGGTGAATTGAACACATTCAAACACATTATTTGTATATTTGTGGTCTCTTACTGCGTGTTTGAACGCTAAACGACACTTAAAAGGAAACGGGAGGAGTATTGCTTAACCTCAAATTACTACTTTCCAAGAATGTGTCATTTGTATTCTCAGGTTCTAAGCAACAGACGATCTTAAGCGCCTTGATTCATGGTTCATTTCTTCTTCAACAGTTCACAAGGCACATCTACGTGATCATAACTTGATTCATGGTTCATTTCTTCTTCAACAGTTCACAAGGCACATCTACGTGATCATACCTCACTACGCCATAAACGCACATACGCAACTCCCAAATAGCATTGCGTAAGGCCGAAAAGCGCTGCGTAAGGTCTTACGCAACACCAGAGGGGCGTTGCCAATACTGGCGTCCTGCAAGTTCCAACATCATCATGAGCCTTAATTATCCTACAAGTTCTACAATGCAAAGATCCGTGATGGTTTAAACACTTAATTGCGTAAATAAAAAAATCTTGGAAAAAAAATAAGATCAAAGTTTTGGTCAATTTAACTGAAATTTAGTCAAATAGGACATTTACATAGCAATGGCGGAAGTATATAAATATAGTACCAATTGATATGTATAAATTAATTATCAATATTTATATATAATAAAAACATCAAATTTGTGCAAATTTCGTGCATATTTTGTGCACATTTCGTGTACATTTGGTATACATTACGTGAAATTCTTCATCATTATAAATTAATTAATTATCAATATTTATAAGCTGACCAATCCCAAACATCTCTGTGACCTTGGTATGTTGCGCAGGCAGTGGAAGGTAAAAGGGCATTTTTGGTATCCAAACTTGACAAGTTTTCACAACGGGATAAATATCAAATACATCATTTTCTAAATTTAAATGTATCAAAATGATCACTCATAAAGAAAATGACTCATTTTAGTCATTAATTTAAAAATTTGTATCAAAGAGATCATTTAGCAATGACTAAATTGATACAAATTTTCAACATTTTAATGATTATGTTGATACAAATTTTCAAATTAATGACTAAAATGAGTCATTTTTTTAATCAATGATCATTTTGATACATTTGAATCTAGAAAATGATGTATTTGATATTTATCCCTTTTGACAACATGGTGTCTGTACTTTTAAAACTATAAATTTGGTGTCTGAAACCGGCTAATCCTTTCCATTTGGTGTCCGTACCGGTTTTCTAACCGGCAGCCAATAAAAAATTGAAAAAAATAAAAAAAAAATGAATAATATTATACTTGTTTTTCCGAAAAAAATGAAAAAAATTAAACTTGTTTTTACGAAAAAATGAAAAAAAAACTACACTTGTTTGTTCAAAACAAATGAAAACTTGTTTTTCTGAAAAAATTGAAAACTTGTTTTTCTGAAAAAACAAGAAAAAATATATACTTGTTTTTCTGAAAAAAAAAAATTTATACTTGTAAAATATATACTCGGAAAAACAAATTTCCGATGTGCATATATGGGGGGTTCATTATTATTATTATTATGTTATCTATACTATACTATATTATAATAAGCAAAATGGGGTATAATTTGTAGTTGGTTACCCCTTTTTTAGTTATCCCCATTTTTGGTTATCCCTCATTTATCACCGTTAGATCAGCAACTCAAATAGATCATGACCGTTAGATATAACAATAGTTATATGCAGAGGTTCAAGGTTCGATTCCCGCCAATAACATATTAATTTATATTTAATACTAAAAATTATTATATATAAAGATGTAAGGTTCGAATCAATAACATATTTAAACTAATATTTATAATATTATATTATATTATAAATAAATTATAAAAAATTAAAAGTAACCCGTGCTTTGCACGGGCTATAAGCTAGTATTCCTAATAACAATAATGGACCCCATGTATATGCATCAAAAAAATTACTTTAACGATTTGAGCAATTTTTCTGAATTAATTTAACAATTTGATTAATAGAAGAGTACAACTCGAAAAATAAAATACTTTAAGGGTACCACTCGGAAGTCAAAAATACGAAATGACACCAATGAGATAAACAAGTATAATATCTTTTATTTTTTTCGTAAAAACTAGTATTCATTTTTCATTTTTTTCAGAAAACAAGGATAGTATTTTTTATTTTTTCGGAAAAAACAAGTATTCATTTTTTTTCATTTTTTTCGGAAACACAAATATAATATCATTCATTTTTTATTATTATTTTTATTGGTTACCGAAAACCGGCACGAACATCAAATTGAAAGTATTAGCCGGTTTCAGACACCAAATTGATAGTTTTAAAAGTACAGACACCATATTATCAAAACTCGCCAAGTTGGGACACTAAAAATGCCTTTTTACCGACAGTGGAATTGGCACTGTGATTTTTTGACCTCTATACGTAGCGAAAACTTCACACTAATCGTAGTAAATTTCGACCTTCTTGTTTGGGTTTCTGGAAGAGAAAGAAACTTGGAAGCTGGAGTTGAGCATCTTAGTGGATGGGAAGTATTGGAAATTGACTTAGCAAAAAAAAAAAAGTATTGGAAATTGCTAAGGTTGGCATTTTTGAGAAAGAACAGAGGTTTTGTAGGACTTAGAGCATCTCCAATGATAATAGCTAAAATTATTAGCAATATAATGATTATCTAAAAATTTGCTAAACTGTAAGATGTTTTAATCCAATGCTATTAGCTATAATGAATAGTTATATTTTAAAAATAGTATTTTGACAAGGCAGTCGCGTGCCTATCAAATAATAATATCTAACAAATCCTTCTAACTATGTAGTAGGGTAAGTCAGAGTCGATCCCACAGAGACAAACGTGTCAATCACCAGTTGTTCTCGATTCAATTCAGCCAAACAAGTAACACAATAAAATATCAAAGATTATTATACTAATTTTATACTAATGCAATTAATCAATTAACTAAAACATCCAGAATTAAGTGTCCCCACTAGCATGAATTAATGCAATCGTGAATTCCCTCCCCAATCAATCGTATAATACTCAAAAGGAAAGATGCGCCCTATAAATACCAATAACCTCTCTCGAGTATTAATGGCTTCTCTAAAATACAATCAAGCCTATTCTCATGGTATCATGCAATTTAGAGACATTAATCACAGCATCCTAACTTCCTAACAATCCGTTCTACCTATTCTCATGGAGAAGTTCATGTCCTCATTGAATAAATCACAACCATCTAAATCCAACTCTCGTTGATAAATAGACAATGGTTCAAACAATAAACATAATCACGTCTGATTTGTAATTGCTAATTAAAACAACTCAATAAGCAAGAGCAATTAAACAATCAAATTGGGGGAATTGGGAAATTCACACATCAATCATAACTAGGGTTCTACTTAACCCTAGATTAATTATCTACTCATACATAATTAAACTAATAAAGCAAGAGATATAATATGAACACATAATATTATAAAGAATAGAGAAAAAAACCTTCAATCTCCAAAGAAAAGTAAATAGCTATCTCCAATCTCTCTATACTAGAATATACAAGTTATGTACAATAATTTTTCCATCCTCAAAAACTATATCTAGATGTGTTTATATAGGCTCTAAAAGTCTTGCCCAGCAAGAAAATACCAAAACAGAATTATAATAGAATTTCTGCAAAATACGTTTCCTAAACTGAATCTGTTTTTTAAGGAAAATTCGTATCTGCTTTTCTTCAGTATTTCCGAACCTTTCCAGTTGTGATTGGACATTTGGGCCACTTTAGAATGATAGAGAATCTCGTTATCTTCGCGTGGACTGCTTACGGGCCTCAAACAGAATTATAAAACTCAAGATATGGCCCAAACAGTAAAAACTGTAATTTTTCAGGGGCAACTTGCGCCCAACTGTCTGTTCTTCGCGCAGATTGCTCCTACCCGGCGCAATTTGCTCGTGGGAATCCTATCCCAAGTTGTAGAAAATATCTCAGGCTTCGCGTGGGCAGTAAGATCGCTGAAAACAGACTTCTAGAACTCCAGATATGTCCAAAACAGTGTAGACTGCGCAACCGTCTCAGAAATCCAAATTTTAACTAATTTATTCTCCAAAAACGATAGAAGCATCAACCTTAATCAACATTCTCGTAAATCTGCACAACTAAACAAAACACATCAAAACCACCACAAACTTGAGTCCAAGACAATTAATTTAAGCCGATATGGAATGCTCCAAGTGGATATAAACTCCACTTATCACACCCCCAAACTTAAACCGATGCTTGTCCTCAAGCATAAACAATTACAACTAACTAACTAACTAGTACCACTTCCGTAGGTGATCACGGTTTCATTTGGCATATGCAACAAGCCCTTTAAACCCCTAGGCAGCCCTAGTGGACGAGTAAGGTCTCGTGAGGGCCTATAGTGAATGTACCCACAAAATTCAATGCAATGCAATGCATGAATGCAACTAATATGAAAATGCAACTAATCTAGTACTAATATCCTACCATACCTTCGAATTCTCTCATGCCATATCAACTTAAGAATCAAAGTAAATACGCAATGTCTTGGTGTCGAAAGTGCAAGTATTCACATAGTCTACTCAATGAACATGCATAAGTTCTCACAAGTCCATGTCAAGTGTAAGAATAAGTTAGTAAACATGCTAAGCCTACAAGAGTACATCTTTGAGACAAAACTTGGGATCTCATACGCAAAAACAAGCAAACACTCACAATCCACTCACAAAAGAATATTCACTCAAGAACAAGGGTAAGTGTATCACTCATGTTAGAAATGATTGATGAGAACAGTGTTTGGAAGCTAAAGTAACAAAACAGAGTTTATCTGGAAGCAGTCAGAGTTTAGTTAAACACTGACTGGAAGCGCAACAGAGATTGTTAAACTTTGTAGCGGTATTGTCTGAAGAGTCAACAGTGTTTGAAGATTGATACAAGATAAATATGGAAGCAATATCTTTGAAGATTGGAAAGCTGTCAAAGAGATTGAGTTGACTTGGAAGATTTGAAGCAATCGTGATTGATATCAATTGTATAGCTTAATTATAGGAGAATCAATTACTGATTGTACGAAGCTGTATGTTTTATAAATACAGTTAGGTTAACCCTAGAAGGGTATCGAACATTGAGAAATTCATTGATTGTAACCTAAGCAGCTCTCTGTGATATTTTACATCACTGAGAGAGGAATTGTTAATTCCAAACAGTTTTTAAGTATTAAACAGTGTGTTCTTGTTAAGTTACTCATACAGTATTTGATTACCTATTGTGTATTCGACCTAACAAGTGGTATCAGAGACAATGGCAAATCTCTTAAGTCACAGTCTGTTGGAATAAACACTGAAACTCAAGGTACTTCAAAAACCAAGAGTTTGGAATTAATATCAAATCCAAAGACTGATGAGGAGTTAGCTGTTAAGCTTTTCATGGAAGAGAATGCAGAAGGAGTTACTATAGAAGATGCTAAAGCTGAAGAGAAGAGTCTGCAAGAAAAGCATTTGAAGGCTTTAAAGTCTGATAAATTAAAGAAGAATGTGAAAGTTGTTAAAGCTGCAAAGCCTGTTCTTAAAGGTATTCAAATCAAAGAACCAGTTGGTACAAATCAAAGGATGCAAGTGTTCAGAAAACCAACAGATGCAGAAGCTAAGCAAAAGCTGAAAAGTATTGTTACAACCTCTGTTGATACACATGTTGTACAGAAGAATGAAGACACAACCTCTGTTACTGCACAAGTTGTGACCACACCATTATTGTCTTCTCAGTTGAAATCAACATTTGGAAAAGGTGTTCTTCATGATTCAAGGCTAGAAGCTACAGTTCCAATGGATTTTACTGATAGTAGAGCTTTATCTGGTAAAGTTGGATACAACAAAGAAGGTATAGGCTCACACAGAGACAAAAGGCAATATGTTGGTCCCAGAGATCCTTCTTCACTGTCTGTTCCAGGTCGTGGTGTCACTCAAGAGAGTTTAGACAGACTGGAGTCAGTACAGCTTGTTAATCAGAAGAGTTTAGAAAAGGATTTTCTGCTATATTTCATGGCTGATGGAACAGTGTTTAAAGTTGATGAGAAGGATATTGATTTAAAATACTGGGAAGAACTAGAATATGTTCTGTATCTTTTCAGAGTAAGAAATCAAAGAGCTCAGTCAGTTGCAAATGTACTCAGACAAAAGATGATTCAAAATCTTGCCAGAAGAAATATGAAGTACAACAGCAAGTATGTTCCAAAGTACAGAGACTGGAATGGGAATCTGATAGAAATGGAGAAGGGGACTACAAAGCTGAAGACTGATCTTGGAATCACTGTTCTGGATTTTAATGTGAAGTCTGAGGAAGTGAAGTATATCAGGCTGGGAAATGAAATGAGAAGAAACAAAATCTACGATCTTAGAGCTGCTATCTATCAAACTGATGAGAATGATCCTCAGTTGAGAGAAATCAAGGAAGCTATGCAGATAGAGCTTGAAAATGCTGAAAGAAGATTGCTTATAGACTATCTCAGAACAATGCCAGATCTACAAGAGATTAGAAATTAAAGTCTGTAAGAATTTTCTTATTTTCTGTAGAAATTGTTAAGTAATAGCTTAAACTCTGTTTGTATGTTAGACACTGTAAAACTTTGTATTTGTTTTGACATCATCATTTACTGTAAACTTGTACATTCTTGCTAATGAACAAGTTGGGGGAGATTGTTAGAAATGATTGATGAGAACAGTGTTTGGAAGCTAAAGTAACAAAACAGAGTTTATCTGGAAGCAGTCAGAGTTTAGTTAAACACTGACTGGAAGCACAACAGAGATTGTTAAACTCTGTAGCGGTATTGTCTGAAGAGTCAACAGTGTTTGAAGATTGATACAAGATAAATATGGAAGCAATATCTTTGAAGATTGGAAAGCTGTCAAAGAGATTGAGTTGACTTGGAAGATTTGAAGCAATCGTGATTGATATCAATTGTATAGCTTAATTATAGGAGAATCAATTACTGATTGTACGAAGCTGTATGTTTTATAAATACAGTTAGGTTAACCCTAGAAGGGTATCGAACATTGAGAAATTCATTGATTGTAACCTAAGCAGCTCTCTGTGATATTTTACATCACTGAGAGAGGAATTGTTAATTCCAAACAGTTTTTAAGTATTAAACAGTGTGTTCTTGTTAAGTTACTCATACAGTATTTGATTACCTATTGTGTATTTGACCTAACAACTCAATTCCAACAAAATCATACACACGCTTGACATTTGGTATCAATCTAACTCTTAACACAACATACATCAATGACGATAATCAAAAGGTCTTTAATTGGGTTGTAACGGGGCTAGGGACAAGGTATGACATGTAAGCCAAAATAGGTGAAGTGTCAAAAGCTAGCAAGTACCTTAATAAACCATTCACAACACCCTACTTTCCCCCCACACATGATTTTACTATCTTTTTTTTTCAACAAAAATGCTCGACTAGTCAACTAAAGTAGGATCACAATAAACACAATATGACAAATATGCTCTCATAATATTTTTTTCTTTTTTTTTTTTTTTTTTCGAGAGCTAAATAAAACAATAATATGAACAATAACAGTGATCCCACGATTTTATTACACATGCCGACTATCAAGTAACAACAAACCAAATATTCAATATTTCCCCCAAAATTATGACCAAGAATAAACCCCTCCTTGCACACCTTATTACTCCTTTAAGCACTTTACTAGCCTTTGACAATGTGGGTTCAAATTAATGTAAGGCTAATACAAGAAAAAGGTCTAGGCAAGTAATGTGGTATGTCATCGAAAAATAGGATTAAGCTCAACGGGTTAACTAATTGATCATGTAAACATGGTGTGGTAATATGGGAAAATATGTGGTTATTCCTACATGCCTTTATCATTTTAATCGTCAAATAATGTCATGCGTTTCAAGAAAGACCTCAAACAACTGCTAGCAATGCAAACAATCTGTGGACACTCAAGCAAATGAATAAAATTGCAAAAAATATGCAATATGGCTCAAAATCTCACTTGGTGGAAAAACATACTCAATCCCAAGCAAAAAAATCTCTCTAATGCACCTACTTGTATTCAAAGCATGCGAACTAAATCATCTTGCACATATTCATGTCCTTCTAATCACTTACAACATTCAATAAGTCTACTAGCTTCAACTTACTAGTGTATGTGTGTGCACAAGAACAAAGCATATCACTTCTCAATCAAAAGCGTCAACAACACAAAATTCCTATCAAGCATGGGTGCAAATGCAACTATTATGGACTCACATGGTATAAAAACAGAATGTCCTATATGAAACAAACGTAGATAACACGAACATAAATGCATAATTTACTACTACTAATATGCAAAGCATGAAATCCTACATGAACATATAATACAACAACTACTACTAATCCCTCAAACCATTTTTTTTTCACAACATTTTTTTTCTCTAATGCATGGGTTGCCTCCCACGAAGCGCATTTGTTTAATGTCGTTAGCCCGACTCCTGTTGACAATTATCCTGGCGAAAAAGCATATAGATGTACATATCTCCTAATTTGAATTAAGCTAATGATGTGAGCACCAATTCGATAACCAAAAAGATATATAAATTGACATGTGAGGCTCATGTAATGCTCAAGAAATTTCGGCATGTGAAAGTATTTCGAAAAATCATCTCCAACATAGTTATAGTTACTTTTCACAAATTCCTCCCAAATTGGGTCAACAAAAGGCATACACATATTTTCAATTTTAACATCATTCAAGTCAAGTTTATCCAAATTCGGTTCCATCTCATCTACCACAATTGGAATCACAATATCCTTATTCACATTTATATCTACCACAACCATACTATCACCCTCATCAAATAGCGTGCAAAAAGAGTCATCTAAGAAATCAATCTCATTACTATCAAACGAGTTTTCACACGAGTTAATTTCTTGAGAAGCATATGGGTCAATAAGAGCAAGACTATCAAAATAACCATCTTCATCATCAAAATCATCAAAAATTAACTTACTGTTACTAACCTCGTTTTGCGACTCTTTGAACTCCGTACCACTCCACAAAGTTGCATCATCAAATTGACTCATTGGTATTTTCTCCGTTTGAGAGCGCCTCTCAACGAATTCAGTTACCTCTTGAGCTAGTTAAGCAATTGAGTTTTCAATCAACTTACCTTGAGTTTTCAACTCATTAAGACTTGTCTCAACCTCTTCATTCTTGCTCAGCTGTGCAACAACAACTCCTTCCAAAAGATTTTCCAAGTTGGATTTCTGTGGTGGCTGAGGTGGATTGTCTTGGTAGGAAAAATTAGTGTAATCTTCCCAACCAGAAGTGTAAGTTTCGGAATAAGGATTATATTGTTGTGGCTGGTGAGGGTGGTCATGGGTATTGTAATAAAAATTACCATCCCAAAATTGTGTTTGATTTGGGTAGTAAGGGATATTAAATTGGCAATTATTTTGAGTATGTCCCTGTATACCGCAAACATCACAAGTGGCAAACAAAGAAGAATTTCTTGACTCAATATCATCGATCTTTTGAGAAAATGCCCGCATAGTCTCAACCAATGCCTCCATGCCTTCTTCTTGCTCCTCTCTTTACTCGCTTAATTTCTTGTTATAGGAATCTGAAAATAAATTTTACAAGAAACAAGAAAAACCACAAGCAAAGATCAAACAGAACAAGAATAATAGCCGAAGCAACACAACTAAACAACTTGGCCAAACTAACTCAAAAATTAACTAATCTAACACTACTTTGTCCCCGGCAGCGGCGCCAAAAATTTGACAAGGCTGTCGCGTGCCTATCAAATAATAATACCTAACAAATCCTTCTAACTATGTAGTAGGGTAAGTCAGAGTCGATCCCACAGAGACAAACGTGTCAATCACCAGTTGTTCTTGATTCAATTCAGCCAAACAAGTAACACAATAAAATATCAAAGATTATTATACTAATTTTATACTAATGCAATTAATCAATTAACTAAAACATCCAGAATTAAGTGTCCCCACTAGCATGAATTAATGCAATCGTGAATTCCCTCCCCAATCAATCGTATAATACTCAAAAGGAAAGATGCGCCCTATAAATACCAATAACCTCTCTCGAGTATTAATGGCTTCTCTAAAATACAATCAAGCCTATTCTCATGGTATCATGCAATTTAGAGACATTAATCACAGCATCCTAACAATCCGTTCTACCTATTCTCATGGAGAAGTTCATGTCCTCATTGGATAAATCACAACCATCTAAATCCAACTCTCGTTGATAAATAGACAATGGTTCAAACAATAAACATAATCACGTCTGATTTGTAATTGCTAATTAAAACAACTAAATAAGCAAGAGCAATTAAACAATCAAATTGGGGGAATTGGGAAATTCACACATCAATCATAACTAGGGTTCTACTTAACCCTAGATTAATTATCTACTCATACATAATTAAACTAATAAAGCAAGAGATATAATATGAACACATAATATTATAAAGAATAGAGAAAAACCTTCAATCTCCAAAGAAAAGTAAATAGCTATCTCCAATCTCTCTATACTAGAATATACAAGTTATGTACAATAATTTTTCCATCCTCAAAACTATATCTAGATGTGTTTATATAGGCTCTAAAAGTCTTGCCCAGCAAGAAAATACCAAAACAGAATTATAATAGAATTTCTGCAAAATACGTTTCCTAAACTGAATCTGTTTTTTAAGGAAAATTCGTATCTGCTTTTCTTCAGTATTTCCGAACCTTTCCAGTTGTGATTGGACATCTGGGCCACTTTAGAATGATAGAGAATCTCGTTATCTTCGCGTGGACTGCTTACGGGCCTCAAACAGAATTATAGAACTCAAGATATGGCCCAAACAGTAAAAACTGTAATTTTTCAGGGGCAACTTGCGCCCAACAGTCTGTTCTTCTCGCAGATTGCTCCTACCCGGCGCAATTTGCTCGTGGGAATCCTATCCCAAGTTGTAGAAAATATCCCAGGCTTCGCGTGGGCAGTAAGATCGCTGAAAACAGACTTCTAGAACTCCAGATATGTCCAAAACAGTGTAGACTGCGCAACCGTCTCAGAAATCCGAATTTTAACTAATTTATTCTCCAAAAATGATAGAAGCATCAACCTTAATCAGCATTCTCGTAAATCTGCACAACTAAACAAAACACATCAAAACCACCACAAACTTGAGTCCAAGACAATTAATTTAAGCCGATATGGAACGCTCACTTATCATATTTTATTATTATTTTAATAATATATATATATATATATATATATATATATATATATATATATATAAGTAAATAAGATCGATGATGTGTCACGATATAAATGGAGATAATGAATTATAGATATTATCTATATATTATAGATGTCCTCCAAATATAGAGGATGTCAAGATGATTATCTAAAATTTTACCTAATAGGAAGTATGGTTGGAGAAGAAAAAATATAGATATTATCTAAAAATTGTGTCATGTCATCAAGTTCAGCTAACAGATGTGTAGCATTGGAGATGCTCTTACAACTAGCAATGTTACGAAGTATTGCAAGGAGTGCCATTATGAAGACTAACAGGGCAACAACGAAGCACCAGCAGAAGAGACTCCTATCTCTCTTGGTGAATGGTATTGTGAAACCAAGAATTATGAAGGAATATATAGACTCACTTGTTTAATATTTTACACGTATCTTAAACAACTTTTGCACTCAACGGAAACCAAAATCAAATTAAAAAAGACACAATTTACCTTAAAATATGTACTTTTTAGTTTCATCACTTCTGGCTTTTCCATTTGAGAGAATTACCAAAATGCCTATTTTTGCTAAGTTTTTGCCCAAAATACTGATTTTGAAAAAAATGGCCCGAAATACCGACAGGATACGGAGAATCGTCCTCCGTGTTATCATGATGCGGAGAATCGTCCTCCGTATTACGTAGATATGGAACTGAGTCTTCCGTGTTATGCATGATACGGTGAACCGTGTCCCGTGTTAGGTGGGTGCGCAGCACAGTCACGGAGCATGGTCTTCCGTATCATGCATAACACGAAAGACTCAGTTCCGTATCATGCCATATTACGGAAGATCGTGTTCCGCAACACCCCTCATATCACAGTACACGATGTACCGTGTCCCGTCAGTAAAAAGGGACAGCATGACTCCCATATGAATATTTTGGGCCATCATCCTTTCCATTTTCCAATTTTGAAGTTTGTTTTATGTTGTATTATTAAATTATTTGCATGTTTCAAACTTAAAATTTTAAATCATAGAACAACATCATACGTATTGTTGAATCGTAAACACGCAAGTATACGCGATCACAAATAGCAAGTGATAAGTAAGATTCGTTCCGCAGAGACTAGGTGTAAATGCCAATTTAATACCTATGCAACAGTGTATGGTTACTTCTTAATGCTTGAACAATTATCAAATTGGGTTTTAGATTAAACTATTTTAATTAACTAAGCAAGACTAAATTAACAATTAAGAGTTCTTATAATAAACAAACATGAGATTTCAATTTCATTAACCACTTCATCTAGAATCTTATGCCCTTTAACCTAGTATGTGACAGAGTTGATTACTGATTAGATGCACTAAACTGATACACACCAACTTTCGTTGTGCATATACAATCCTACTGATCATCCACAATTGATAGAAGTCAAGCAGTCACCAAATATGCGTAGTTCCTATATGTCTATAGCAATTGAACACATACCGGTTAAAAATCAAGCATCCATTAAACCACATAGTCAATGCAAGACGGTTAGAATTACACCACAAATTAATACATGTTCTTCACATGCAAAAACCTATGCTAGCATGAATTGTTCTAAACCCTAGATCCACTTTCGCATTCACCAGGATCAAACACACAATTACAGGTGTTCGCGACTCACCCATAACGAATAAGCATAATCATACATAGAAAAATAACACTCAATTACTAGAATCCATAGAAAAATCCATTAAAATCCCATGATAACGATTTAGCCCATAATCGACCTCATCGCCATCATAGGTTCAATTGATAACATAATTCTAGAAAACAAATAATGATAACAGAGAAATAGGGTTAGAAATAAATCCCCAATAGTGAGAAAGAATACAAACGATCCAAAGATTAAGCCTCCTTGCTTGTCACTAGCTTGGAGAACTCCTCTTGAAAATTGTTCTAAGAAAATGTTGATAGATGATCCCCAAGTACCTACTCTACTGATGAGAGATATGTTTTTTAGGTTCCTAACGATACTCAAATAGTCTCAGGAAAAGCCCCAAATAAAATAGGCCCAATACAAAATAACCCGATAAAAACAATCCAAAAATAAACCGGAGAATGAATTCGAGCGCAACTACCCCCATTTAAGCGCCCCTGCGCTTGATTCCTCCTGGACAACACGCGACCCAGCGCCATTGCGCCTGTCCTTGCGCCATTGCGCCTTGCACTGCTGCGTCACAGCGCCTCCAACAGCGCCACTGCGCCAGTCCCTCCTGCGTCACTGCGCTCTCCCTCGCGCCATTGCGCGTTGAGATCCCTGGAATTTGCTCGACTTCTGCTGCCACTTGGATTTACTTTCGGTCCGTATTTAATAACCCACCATTTACTCGATTACGCTCCAAAATGCCTTCAACATCACAACCTACACACAATTTACATAAAAACGTATAAAATGACAACGAAACTCGAGAACTTGCAAACGTTTTAAAGTCCAAACGGAAGTAAATTAGCGGATATAAAATCCACTTATCACGTATACAAAAAGAAATATTGGTATTTAATTGAATTTAAAGGCTCTTACATTACTTTAGTGATATTTTCTTTTATTTAAACATTTCTATATATATAAAGTATATATCTTCTAGTTTTTTTTAGAAAATCTAATATACAAGTGCTCATACAAACAGTTTCCATATATGAAAAAAAATACATCCCATCAAATTCTTTTAATATTCTGTTTTGTGTTTAGGTTCCATAATGATAGAATACATTGTAATGTAATATTATAAATATGTTACTTTTAATATTCTGTTTGGTGTTTAGGTTTCATAAATGATAGAATACATTGTAATGTAATATTATAAATATGTTATTTTAATATTAAAATACCAGTTTTTTTTAAATATTTTAAGACAAACAACACCATCATCACTTATCAGACAGTAAGCCAATATAGTTATAGACTCAGATTGAACAAAATACTCCTCCGTTTAAATTAGTAGTCCACTTTCAAAAATTTTTGTATACCGATTCTTGAATTGCTTCAAACTCCAAATGCATGTATTTCAAGAATAACAGTCAAAACTGTAAAAGTAACTTTCGTTGACAACATTTTCGATATCTAATGTGTGTTAGTTCCTTTCACCCTACATTGTCTTGATTTCGATGATGCTAGGCATAAAAGTACTCTGTGTGACAATAGAATCTATAATGAAATTGACTGACGCTAGCTTCTTTACTTTTCCTTCTCGGATACTCGTTCCATGGAGGGAGAAATATGAAAAGATACTTTGATAGGTTGAGCAGCCCCCTCGTCAGAATCCAATCGAACAAGGATTTGTACATTAAGCTAAAAATTTATTATACAATTCCTAGAAGGGAAAATAATACAATAATACCAAAGAATCAATGAACACAAGCAACCAAGTCATTCAAAACCGCAACTGTTAAAACATTGTTTCAGTATTACAAGAGTGATAATCGTGACAAACTGCTCAAATATATTCAAATAAAGATCTGATATGTTGAGCCTTAAACATCACAAAAATTTAAAAGAGAGGTCCAACAAGTAACAAACATTAAGCAGAACGGACACAAGGTCACAATGTGAAGAACTGAAGATGGAGCTACCAACAAGTCTAAATTTACTTCGACAAAGTGAAATAAGTTATTACTTATTACGATCAACGACTCACCGTGGTTGCAACATACTGCCTCCGATCATGGTAATCCATCACGCTTTGCACGACCTTGTGCAGGTGGTGCAGGTGGCGGAGGCCTGGGAATATAAGGCATTAGGGGAGAGCCATGCTGAATAGTTCCATGTCTTATGTAGGCTTTTGTACTTGGAACCGGATCGTTACGGCCATAATCTTCAAGATTATAGTGATCATCACTCATCTTACTCCTATAACCAATAGTCTGAAAATGATCGGTACAAATGAGACAAATAATTGAAGTAAAAATACTTAAAACTATTGACATGGCTGTGACGTTCTGTTTCAGCAAGGGGATCAAGAAAAAAAAACAGAAAGCGGGGCTTGTCATCTAATTAACAAAGATTTTTGGACTCGTGGACTTTGTACAACAATGTAACTAGTAAAACATACAGTAAATGTACCTTCACCTTCCTGCTTGTTGCAGTCAGAGTCACCTCTTTCGTATGTAGGTTGAAATCAGCATCTGGGATCATTTTGTGAGAAGAGTAGATTAATTCCAAGGAAAGTTAATATATATTTTCATCAATCACATTAAAATTTTAGAATCGTACACATTGTTACCTAATTTAACAGTGTAACTAAATTAACCAGCACTATATAGACATCTTATGTTCATAGTGCAAAAACATGATTTTAAATTATAAATTTCAAGCTCTTTCCAGGGGTTCAAACTTGTGACCTAATCGATATCAAGTAGACACTCAATTATCGTTCCCAGCACGACGCCACGACCTTCAAGAATAAGTACATAACGGGACTCAATTTCCCGCTCTCACCTCTAAGTTTGACACATTTTAAAGAGCAATATGTTTCTTAAACAAAACATACAAAGTATAAATATCATCAAACCAAAACACGTTTAGCTAAAAATCATACTGCTTGGTTCTTAAAGTAGACAGACATGTCTTAAAAGATGAAGCTGAAGAAATTACCAGGAAGAGAGGAAGTGATGGTTGTAATGAGGCAAACCAAAGTTGTACCAACCAGAAGCAGAAAAACCCAGAACCCAAAGCTCTTCATGATGCCAAGTTCACAAGTAAACAAACTCTCTCTTTCTCTGCACCCTAACAAAATACTATTGTGTATATATAGAAAGGTACTACTACAGCAATATCTTCTACAGTTTACCTGAAAATGGGGGAAGATAGGAAGGGGGATGGGCAAGAGCCCATGTTTGAGAATAGCAAATGTGTTTTTTATCTGTTGTTATCCTCATTTGGAAAGAAACAAGGAGAAGTAATGAGGGAATTGAATGCTGTCAAAGTAGTTGAAAAACCATTCATAAATGTGCTGCGGCAGAGCAGAGCAGAGCAGAGTCTTGTAATTTAGTGGGTGTTTGGGGTATCTTAAAAAATGTAGCTTATGATTTATAAGCACTTATGTCATATAAGTGATAAGTAGAGCATAACTTATAAGTCAGTAAAGTGTTTGGTAAATCAGAACTTATAATCAGTAAACTGTTTGGGTAAATCAGAACTTATAAGTTAACTTTTTTCTATAATTTTCAAAATATTTGTTTTTTATATATAACAATGGATGTCAATGAATAGATCTCGATGAGTAGAGAAATTTGAGATATACGTATCAATTTTCTAATGAATGGATCGAGAGATATATGGTTTTGAAGATTTGAAGGATATTATATATTGCGTATATCGAAAAATAAGTTATAAGCATAAGTTGAATGTTAGGATTTCCTAACATTCAACTTATGGGATTATAAGTTATAAGTTGAGCCAAAACTTATTTTGGCAAACACCCCCCATAAGTGCTTATGGTCTTATAAAAGCCATAAGTCAACAGTAAAACGATAAAACAAACAGGCCCTTAAATCCACAATTCATACAGTCCTTTTCTTTTCTTTTTTCTTGAAATCAGTAACACTTAGTTTTCAACTTTGTTTGGCTTCCTGTACACCAAGATCATATATACGTAATAGGCCAATACCATGCATCCTACTTTGTACACATAGTAATAATCAGTTAATCACTATAAGTTGTCCTGGCCTGTGTGTATATATAAATCTACTAGTATACTTATTTTAAGGTCAAATTTTCACTCAACTTTTTGCACTTATTTTAAGGTTCATTAAAATATATAGCGGAGTATGTATTAAGATCTTGTGCCTGCGATAAATTTTCCTGGATTTACCTCAACGGGTTCTTAGAAAACTAAAATAAAATCATACTAACCAAGACAATATGTATATAGAAAAGAACATTACTGAAAGCAGCTACTCCAACATAAGCAGGAGATGTATGTTAAGCAGGGTGATGGTGGAACATAGGAGATTGAATAACAAATGGTGAAAAGGCACAGGTCTTGTGGATCCAAAATTCACAGACTGTGCAAACATAGGAGGAGTGTTTAGCTTCCTCAAAACATGCATCACAACTAAGCGGGGCTTCCTTCAACAATGTGAGTGTGCGCTCCTTGTGACCTTCATGATTAAGTACTCTTTGTTCCAAAGCACAAAACATACACACATCAAATTCACAATCGATACATGAATATGTGAACAAATCCCACGCACCACCACGAATATCGCTCAGGCAATGCCTGCGTGGGAAGAGACTAAGTGAGTGTGTGTTGTGCTTATGGGGGTTAATTTGTTTAGGTAGCTCCGCACAACTCTTTTGCAAATAGAAATTTTGGCAATCGAAATCATCAGGACTGGTGCAAGTATGTGTAGGAAACGCCTACATCTGGTTTGTTACAACCATAGCATAGAGTATCATCTCCAGTAAAATCATATTAATTATTTCAAGGCCCCCCACGCACAAAGAGCAATGTTGAGAGGTAGATATTCCAAACGAGGCCAGCCTGCTAAGTGTTGGGAGTCTATTAAGACAAAGAAGCCATGTATGATGAGCGTACCGGGCTACATGAAGTCTGTGCCAAATAAGATCATGCCAAGGTACTGTTGGGATCATGCCAAATAAGGTGATGTTTAAAATGTTGAAATAATATTTTAACTATGTAATTGTAAATGTCTTCTTTAACTAGTACTAATTACATTTGTTGTTGGAAACAAATTTTTGAGTGAGTTTTAGTAAAAGAGAGAGAGAAAAAAAAAAGAACTGAGGATGTATCAAACATGATAAAAAATAAATAAGTAGAACATATATATCAAGGGAAATTAATTTATGATCATCGAGTCATACATTTTGGAATTGCTTTCAAGGATTCTAATTTCTTTGCTGTTAAACCAAATGTTTCTCTCATGTCAATTTTCATCTCACTGCTAACATTTTCACTAAGCTCCCAGTCAAAATTGTGAAGCAATGAGCCTAATATCAGGGGAAGCATGCGATGAGACAGCAGAACACCAGGGCAAATCCTTCTCCCTGCACCAAATGGAATGAACTCGAAATTTTGACCCTTGTACCCAATACTTGATCCTAAGAATCTTTCCGGTTTGAAAGACAAAGCATCCTCCCAATGTTCTTCGTCTCGTCCAATTGCCCATGCATTGACTAAAACTTGTGTATCTTTCGGTATTTTAAATCCCATGAAGTCGGTATCTTGAATTGCCTTTCTAGGAAGAACAAGTGGAACTGGAGCATGTAAGCGTAGTGTTTCCTCTATAGTAGCTTGCAAGTAAGGTAGATTGTCAATATGGCTCTCCCTTAGTTTGTTGTTTATGCCCACAACTCTACGAAGCTCTGCCTTAATCTTCTTCATTGATTCAGGATTTTGTAAGAGCTCGCTCATCGCCCACTCGGTTGTGGAGCTTGTCGTCTCTGTTCCAGCCATAAACATTTCCTGAAACAATAATTAATGTACAAAATTTTAAAAACTATGATCAGTATATGTATGATCACACACACACATACATATTTCTCCTTTAACTTACCATTAGAAATATACTGATTTGGAGGTGGGATAGTTTAGCTGGTTCATCCTTCCCGCTGCCCTCGAAATCTAAAACCACGTCCAAAAAGTCCTTATGCTCTGTTGGCTTTCCTTCATTTTGTTGCCGCTGTTTCACACGCTCATTTACAAATCCTGAAACAATCTGTATTGCTTTATCCAGATATCGATCCCTTCTCGCCCTTAACCGCTGCAGGTCAAGCCATCTAAGCCATGGAAACAAATCAGAGATATTAGGACGGCCTAAACATTCTGCAATTCCTGACAAGGCCATGTAAAATTCAGAGGCCATCTCCGAGTATGGATCCATCAAGTCACGAGATACCGTTAGATTCCCAATCAAGTTAAATGCTGTCGGGAATACAAATTTAATCACTTCAATTCCGCCACTTGCACCTTTTTCTACTTCCTTTTCTATCCATAACAGCATCACATCCACGCATCTTTGCCTAATAAGAACTGTTTCGTTGATTCTCTTATTACTAAAGAGCTGAACAGTACATATCCGCTTCAAGGTGCGCCAGTAGCTACTATATGCACCAAGAGCCATAGAGCTCTTGTAAAACTCATGAGACTTCATTGAGTCGTTAACAAAACGGTCAGCAAAAGCGAGATCATGGTTCTTGAAAATTTCCTCCGCTGCACCAGCAGAAAGAATCACCATGGTCTTGACAGGACCGAGATACAACCACACAACAGGGCCATATTTTTGTTTTAATGCTGCTAAACCTCTATGCGGTAAGGTTCCAAGATCGAAAATGTTGCCGAAAAGTGGCCAGGCCCTTGGGCCAGGAGGAAGCTTGAAACGTCTGTAATTATTCTTCCTCCTGAAGTGCCAAATAAGTGACATCAAACTGAACAAAATGGACCAAAGAATATAGTTATAAATCCACTCCATCATGCTTAAATTCTAGATTTGCTGTTCAGTTTACAACGGAACGGACATATTTATACAAGTAATGTGGGCACACCTTTAATTTATTGTGCTGTTGATCGATTCCCCCCTCCCTTATATAATATGTTGCGTGACTGTTTGAAATAGTATGGGGCCGTTTGGCAATTCTTAAAACCAACTTATAAGTTATTTATTTCGGAAAAAATTTCGTATTTACATAAATTTTTTTAGAGAAAAATATGTGTGGGGAGTTTAATATTCGTTATCTTGCAAAAATAAGTTACTTATTTCAGAAAAAAGTACATATTTCCTAACTTTTTTCCAGAATAAGTAACTTATTTCTGAAAAATAAGATTTCCCAAACGGGCCCATAGTCAAACATCCATTTTTCCAATTGAGTACTAGACTTGGGTACTTAATAATCGTACTTAAACTAATCACATTTCTTTGTTTAGACTTAAGATTAAGATGTTAATTAATAAAATTGTAAAAGTGGTTCAAACAAACTTATTAACTCCGAGAAAACAATAGGACAAATATTATACTCCTATCTATATATACTCTTTATTAAAAACATAAACCCGTATGTCATGTATACCGCGGTCTGCCATTAATTAATTAAAATTGTAATATTATATAATAATTTAATTTAATAATGAAATTATACTATAAGTCTATTAACTAAAACTTGAAACAAAAGTCAGGAATATAATATTACATAAAACTTAGAACACCTTTAATTAATATTAAAAATATATCTATAATAGATTAATAATAAATACAATTAATAATATAAATACTCTTATATTACCATAATTAAGTTATATAAATTTAATTAATTAAAATAATAATATTAAATATTAATTTAATTTAATAGTGAACTTATATACTAGGAGTCTATTAACTAGCAATCGAAATAAATGTCGAGAATATAGTATTATATACAATAGATGATAACCCGTGCGAAGCACGGGCTAGAAGATTTATGTTAAATAATTACTAATTTACTAATATAGTATTATATACAATAGATGTTAATATTACAAAAATTATAAAAAGAACTATATTATTTGCATAAAAATTTTATGCGATTAACAAACTATAAACTTAGATTGTTTAATAAAAGTGCATGGAAACACGTTTCGGTTGTTTTCATTTAAAAATATTTAGGATAATTGATCATAATTTTTTTTATTATAAGTTATAATAAAAAAATTACAAATGTAAGAATTATAATAATAATAAGATTTCAATTTTATTATATATTTTTTAAAAAATAACATATAATCGCAGGGAAGAATGTTCTAAAGTAGTGTATAGAAACATATTCTGGTTGTTGTCCTTGAAAAATCTTTGGAGAATTGGTCGTATTATTTTTTATTCTAAATTATGATAAAAAAATTGTATTATAATTATAGTAGGATTTCAATTTTATTATTTTCTTTAAAAAATAACATAGAATTGTAAGGAATATCATTCTAGGGATGAAACTATTTTTCTTATTTAAGTTGTAATAAAAGAATTATAAATATAATAAAATTTCTATTTTATTAGAAAACATCATAGAATTATCGTAGAAGTACGATTATAAGGGTGAAGCCAAAATAGGGTGAAACCAAAAGTGGTACCGTTGAAAGGGTGTTTCGCTTATTAATAAAGATTATAGATTATAGATTTGGTATTTCAAGATTTTATTTATTTAAAAAAAATTAAAATTAAAAATTTAAGATAATTTATCACTACGGTTATGAGCTAATAATTATATAAGAGCATGTAGTAATTTTGACATTATCAAATATAATAATTTTCTTGTCTTACGGCTTAGATAATCTATATATTATAAATTGCTGGATAACCCTTTCCTCAGGTTCGGGATCCATATTCAGGTTTGATAGATTTTCATGACCCAGTATAATAGTAAATTATATGCTTAGGATTAGGTTCGGGATCCGTTTATATTACCCATCCAGTTATATGTGGGGTCCATTTTTATTACCCATCCAGTTATATGATATGATTCATATTTTAAAATATATTGACCCGATATTATATAAAATACACATCATGACAAACCACAAATTATTTTCTTGCCAAAAATTATTTCCTTGATAATACCAAAAATTGTTAACAAATGATTTTGATTGGTTATAATTATAATGGGCACGCCAGGACCATCCAATTAAAATATTCCAAAATGCCAAATAATTTTTTGCTTCACAAAACACAAATTATTTTCTTGCCAAACATTATTTCCTTTCTAACAATTGTCAATTTTTCTTGGCAGTTATTATTATTAATGCCAAATAATTGGTTATAATTATAATCCATATTTTAAAATATGTTGACCCGATATTATATAAAATACACATCATGACGAATCATAAATTATTTTCTTCCCAAAAATTATTTCCTTGATAAGGTTCGGGATCTGTTTATATTATCCATCCAGTTATATGATATGATCCATATTTTAAAATATATTGACCCGAAATTATATAAAATACACATCATGACAAACCACAAATTATTTTCTTGCCAAAAATTATTTCCTTGATAATATCAAAAATTGATAACAAATGATTTTGATTGGTTATAATTATAATGGGCCCGCCAGGGCCATCCAATTTAAATATTCCAAAATGCCAAATAGTTATTTCCTTCACAAAACACAAATTACTTTCTTGCCAAACATTATTTCCTTTCTAACAATTGTCAATTTTTCTTGGAAGTTGTTATTATTAATGCCAAATAATTGGTTATAATTATAATGGGCCCGCCAGGGCCATCCAATTAAAACATTCCTGCCAAAAAAAAATTCCTTGACAAAACACGAATTATTTTGTTTCCAAAAATTATTTCCTTTCTAACAATTATCAATTATAATTATAATGGACCCACCAGGGCCATCCAATTAAAACATTCTTGCCAAAAGTTATTTCCTTCCACAAATTTTAAATTATTTTAAATTTTGTTTAATGATAACAAATTAATTAAATAAATTATTTAATTTATTTAAAATAAATAAACAATTTTATTTTAATGATTTTGTTTAATTTTTTGAAAAAATATTTTGTTTAATGATGTGTGTCATTTTTCTTGGCAGTTCAATAGTTGACTACTAATTTCATTATCCAAATTCTTTTTTTAATTTTTAAAATTTTGGTAATATCACTAAATTAGAAATATATTGACATCCGTACTGTTGGATCTTCGATAATTATTAATTAATTTTTAATTACTCCATAGATGACAAAATTGGCATATTCCTTCAAAGATTTGGCAGAGAGTAATTGGAAAAAAAAAGGAAGAAGAAGAGTTCCTTCCTCCCCATTCTGTGATGTCTTAAAATCTATCCACGTGTCTCTGTGTTGCGTGTCTGTGACTTTAATGTTTTTACTTAAAATTTAACTTTAAATTGAGTAAGAGCATACTAACTTCATTTTTTTCCCGTATTATGATTTAATTGTTTTAATTTATTCTTTTTATCTACTACAGTTATAAAACATGATATAGTTGACACTACTAAAATAATGTTACAATGTTCAATTTTTTTATCTTTCTAAAATTGATTATTGTATTAATAATTTGTTATACTAATTGTAATTTAAAATATCAAAACACCTCATGTTCTTCAAGAAATTAACATATTTAACTATTAAAGTAGACAACTTTTTAGTACTACTATCATTTTTCATTTCTACATTATAAAACTACACATAATTTATTAAAATTTAAAATAAAATTTATTTAAAATATGAACTCCCGTGTGCGAAACACGGGCATTAAACTAGTCTTATATAAATCATTTTTTAATTTTATCCTGAAAAGCGACCCACTACAACAAATGCGCGCTTTTTGAAAGAAACAGTGCATCACTGGACTTGAGTTCATATAATTCTCCTTTATTGTTTGTTGTTTGTTCAGCTTTTGTATTATTCAATTGTTGTGTTAACTGTTACTTACGCAAACGAACAGTATGTGAACAGAACACAACATGAATGCGACCGTAAGAACTTGTCTTCCAGGAAGACCAGAACTGGTTGACCCAGTCAGTCTAATTTCACAATCATATAATGTCCTCCCTCACCATAGAAATTGTAATTAGTTAAGCACTTATTACAGAACAGTATTACTGTGATTATTATTGTTGTTCCATACTACTGCTACAGGTAGATACACAATGATCAAGGAGATTACATCGATTTGCCTAGTGCTAACTTGGAATATGTTGTATAAAGTAGTGAGGCTATAATGGATATATCATAGATAAAAAATCAACCAGGCCTTTACAGTTTGATTTCTTAGTAATACTTTCTTTTTGTTCCGATAAAGGTATGAAGCTCGCAACTTCTATAAACAGATATCATTTGAAGACTCGTCTGGGGTGTGTATTAATAATCAGACTGCTCCTGAACCAGCTGCTTTTAAACCAGTAGTTGAAGAGTTCTTAACAGATCTTATAGCTGCCACACCAAAGATTAAAAGTTTCTTTGCAGCATCGAAAAGGCAAGTTTTTTATGATGGTCCAACAGCAATAGCAACAATATATGTTGTGGCACAATGTGTCGAAAATATTAGCCAGAGCGACTGCGATACATGCTTAGCAAGAGCGTATATTAACGTACAATTACAAACATGTCCTCCTCAAGCAGGGGGAGCTCTGTAGATGCTGGTTGTTTCCTCAGATATGCCGACACCTCTTTCTTTACAGATAACGATGTAACTGATATCACACCATACGTTGAAGGAGGTGACACATGGATCAACCCTAGTGATTTCTTCTTTTTTAATTATATTATGATATCTTGGTCTAGGTTGTTTGATATGTTGTTTCTTCCATATCAAATTTTAATCTTTCTCAGACCCTAGTGTTAATACAAAATATAAACTTGACCCGATAATGGGTACCGGGCCTTATTAACGGATTAGAAGAGACCCGATAGGTCATTAATCTGTACCGCGCAAAATAACACACGTGGAAACTTACCATGTAAAGGTGACTTGCTCCTAAAGAATAGGAGTATGGGCCTAATTAAAATCATATACGGAAAAGAACTACGTGGGCTTGATTCCTATATAAGAATACGTAGGCACCTTGGAAAGGGATCCGAAATATATGATCAATGAGATAAATCCCTCAAGTTCAGCCCCAAATGTTATAAACCCTAATTGTATAGTTCTATACGAATACCCGATTATAAATCTGAATACCCGATTATAAATCTTAATTTGATGTTTTGTCCGTGACGAAAATCGGCATCAACATTTGGCGCCGTCTGTGGGAATCGTATAGAAAAAAATGGTCGTTATAATAATATCAAACACAATATATACTTCCTCAAATTTACCAACAAGCACGAGACAAGCGAGGTAAATTGTGAACGAGGGATGAAGCTCCAGGCACAAAGTGGGGACATCACAAAATTTCCATTACAATCGGGGAAGTTTTATAATCCAATAATATACTTTTTAATATTATGTTTTTGCTATATATTTTGTTGTGCTTCACAACATGGTTAAAAACCATGATATATATATATAAGAGTAATAAATATGATGCCAAATTTTGCATGTCTTATATCGGAGACTATATAAATTGCTACCTGGGTGCTTTGCATGGTTTTGCATTGTTTTCCATCGGTTTACTAGTCCTGTAAAGGAATGTGTGCAACGTTTAAAGTCTATAATAATTGTTCGGAAATCGAGATTGCAATTTTTGCTCATAAATTATTTAAGTGTCGTCACATTCATACTTATAACTTCTAATTTGATGAGATATATATGTGCTTATATGATAGTACATCCACACATCTAATTGGTTTTGTGAGTAGTACATAGTGCAAATTATTATCAATCCAGCTACAATTATGTTTATTCTTTAATGCCTTGTTGGCTTACTTAATATTATATGAATTGCCTTCAGGAAAGCTAGCTAAACATGCAATAACAAGGCAAGAAAGAAATTGTGATTGATGATTAGCACAACCAGATTACCAAGACCCTATCACCAGGGGCCATGACATTAAGCTACAACCAAGCAATCAGTCCATGAGGCAATTCATGAATCACCAACAACTCACTAGGTGGCCTGATGGGTTTTCAAGTTTGAGTACAAGAAGATTGATGTGACAAAGGGTTGTGTCTCGTAGTTGACTCCCCTACAAACGTTGCTATGAAAAATAAGAATGAAGTTCGGCAATCAAGAAGCTCAAAGCTACATGTCGTTGAATTCTGCAATTACTCTGGAAGCTAGCATAGATAAAGTAGAACAAAATATGAACTTTGCTGATTTCTGCAGAATGACTTTCGCGTATAGAGAAAGTTACGGCTATTTTGGTGGAATATTGTCAAGCTGTCCAGACCTTCAACAACCCACTGAATCTACAAATGTGGTGATGAGAAGTGTAAGCTTTTGAACTTGCCTTATGGAGCCTGAATACTATTGCATGAAGTTGAGTCTAAACAAAACTAGTGGTGCACACTGTTGATGTCCTTGAGATTTGAATGGAAACAACTTACAAAATGAAAATATATGATTTGTAATTTTGAAAAGCTCGAACTTGTTGCTGGGTAAAACCACGAGCGCCTGATGTTTCTGAGGTGCTAGCCGTGGCAGCAACAAGGAGCAAATTTCACTTCTAACAAGGATGAAAATTGGAACTGCATCATAGTAAAAGAATTGTACATGAGCTAGTCAGCTTCACAGATTATGGATTCTTGCTTCACAATCGTCCTCAGATTGATCACTATTAGTTCCCATTTAGCGACACATACGAGTAAACTCGGAATAGACGATAAACTCGGAAGCAGGTCAAAGCATGTACATTCCCATGAAAAGGAATCAGAAAATTAGTGTAGAACGCAACAATTCTTCTTGCATGATTAAGAAGATTGCTACCAGCGGTGCAAAATTTTTCAATCAATTTAAATTGTGATCCAATAAAACATATTGTCATGGAGCTTTTCTAAGGCAATAAAAGCGGATCAGATGCCTCACACCTGGTGTCAGTTGTTGCTTCAAATTTTAGTGCTCATATCTTTTGATCTCACACCTGGTGTCAGCTTGAAAAATCCAAGGTTTGTAATTTTAAAACGAGCCAGATTAAAAGAATAAGCAGGCAGATGCGCCGAGTAATTCCAGAGCATAGCAGCAGACGCGTGTGCCTACGATTTCAGGGCAAAAATCATGACTTCTATACCACACAATCTAAACGGGCTATTACACGTTTACACTTGGTGTAACTCATTGCAATAAAAGGTTGAGCTGTTCTCATGAATGGAATCTGCATAAAATAATGAAGAGGATGAGGAAGCAAATGAAAATGCAGAAGAAAATAAAATCTAAGGAACAAATCAGTCCATCAGCTTTTCCAAACAAGACTTTGCTGATGTATCAGGATATGCTACTTCTAGAAATAGTATTTTTGAAAGCTCAACTCGAATTTTGAACCTTCCATCTGATCCCATAGCATGCCTAATGACAACGGCCATCGTTCATTTGCAACATCAATAACAAATGATTCAACAGCAGGTACTGTGGCAAGCTTCGACAATAAAAGCAAAAGTTATAGTAGAACATAACGCTTTCTAAGAAAGTGGAGATCAAGAGAGCTTTACATGTTTCTGATGCGGTTCATTGGTCGTGAAAATCATAATTTTCTTGCCAAACTCAATAAATAAGAACAAAGAATAAAGCGGAGTCGCGCCTAATCAAAAAGTTTGAAAGTTTATCAAGCTGGCCTTCAATTGATAAATTTGAATCGGCTCTGTGAACTCAAGATAAGTCCTACTTATTTATGCACCTCATATTTAGTGTCATGCATAAAAATGTTTTATTTGAATATTTTTTCAGAAGTATTCTGAAAATTCTTATTTATGTCATTGATGAATGCATAATATATATTTGTTTGCTAGAGATCTGTTTATAAGCTGGCACTCAATTTGTCCTGGAAAGTGTTCCCTTCCTCACTTTAAAAAATAAAGGATACACTAATATGGGACATAAAGACTTGGCAAAATATTCGTGAATTCTTAGAATTGTGAACTGTCAACAATCACTTGGGGGCAAGGAATAAATCTGTACTAAATTGGTGATGTACCACTTCAATGTTAAAGTAATAAATCACCGGGGGCAGATGATATGAATATTCTAGTGTGCAATCCGAATCAAAGGTACTTACATCAACTTTGAGGATTGGAAGCCTAAAATGAACCAAAAAATCGCATTTAATGTTGAAATGGTTCATATACCGGGGACTTTGTACCGGAAGATGAGAAATTGGTAAGTAGAGTCTTTAGACAATTTTGTGGCTTACGGACAGCCTTTCATCGATGCGCATGCAGAGTCGAGTATGATTGATGAAATCGAAATACATGACGCTTGGAAGCATACAATGCGCAAGCAGACTCAAGCATGATTTGGGCCCAAATCGAATTGTTTGGGGTTTGGAAGCAAGGGCTTAACCATAAAACCTCTCACAGAAGTTAACTTGTGGAGAGGCTTATAGGAGAAATATCAAAAAATATAAAAGATATATCCTCATCTTTATATGCTTAAAACATTTAAGTATCTGATTCAGGAGTTGATCTCTAGATCAGGAGAAGGGAATGTGGGCATAAATATGCAAATTGCCAATATTCATATGCTTGAAACATATAAATACCTTAGAACTGGGGACTAATCCCTAGAGGTTCCACGGAAAACATGTATAGGCTTAAAATAGAAAAGCTACAAAGCCTAAAGTCACAGACCTTTGTACAGGTCGACCTAAATCAAAAGATTGAGGGAATGAGAACCCTCAAATGTCTAGCTACCATGACAAGTTAAAAAACTATGCTAACTTATAGACATGAGAAAGCAAATCAAATTCAATATCAAAATGTGAAAACATACTTATTGATGGAAAAATACTTTAATAGTATTCACTTAAGGAAACCTTCAGTAAATACTGGGGACTTGTTAATACAAAATATAAACTTGACCCGATAATGGGTACCGGGCCTTATTAACGGATTAGAAGAGACCCGATAGGTCATTAATCTGTACCGCGCAAAATAACACACGTGGAAACTTACCATGTAAAGGTGACTTGCTCCTAAAGAATAGGAGTATGGGCCTAATTAAAATCATATACGGAAAAGAACTACGTGGGCTTGATTCCTATATAAGAATACGTAGGCACCTTGGAAAGGGATCCGAAATATATGATCAATGAGATAAATCCCTCAAGTTCAGCCCCAAATGTTATAAACCCTAATTGTATAGTTCTATACGAATACCCGATTATAAATCTGAATACCCGATTATAAATCTTAATTTGATGTTTTGTCCGTGACGAAAATCGGCATCAACACCTAGAAAAAACTTCTTTCATCATTTGTTTTCCTTGCAACACGTACGTTAATCAAGACCATGAACTAAATTCACTTCAAATTATGATATAAATTGTATATTAAAGACCATGAGATGAGTGAAGTTACCCCATTTCAGGAAGTTCAAACAAGAAGACACCCCTGATCGTGGGTTTGATTGGTGGTTTATGCCTTGCTCGGCTTATGCTTGCCTTGCTTTTATGGTATCGATTAATAAGAAAACCTAAGAAAGCTGCAAGAGGTGATTAATATTAACCGATAACCATCTTTATGCACGAATTTATGATATGTTTAAATGAGATAGATGATTCTATTTTACTGTATCACTCTTTTGATGAATTGGCAGTGTTCATACTATAGGTGATATATTAGGCGTAACCAAGTTGCAGGGAGCAAATTATATACAATTACAAAGACTTGAAATCAACAACAAATAATTTTAGTGTAGAATACAAAGTAGGGGAAGGAGGTTTTGGAGATGTATACAAGGCGAGTTTAGTCTCCCACTTAACTAAATACATATGATTAACTTCGTGGAGCTAAAATTTTTTTTTCTTTGGTCATAAACAGGGCATTATAGGGGATGGAAACATAGTTGCAGTAAAGAAACTTGCTGTAATGACAAGCAAGTAAAAGATAGATTTTGAGAGCGAAGTTAGGCTTATAAGTAATGTTCATCATAGAAACTAGATAATACCCGTGCATATATGCACGGTTTTTCTAAATTATATTATAAAAATATTATTATTTTTTAATATACATTTATTATGATATATCGTCAAATGTCATTTTAAATTAATTTATAAAAGAAAATGGACATGTTACGTTATTTGATTACTATAAATTAATTTTGGTATATTTTAAATTTTAATTTAACCTCGTAAAACAATAATTGAATGATCTTAATTATAATAATTAATTGGTTTGGGACTTATTAATGAAATGTGATTTATTTAATTAGGTGTTGATATTATATGTTGGTCAGACAATTTATTTTCATTTTATATAATTTATATATTTGATTGTAACTACTTTCACTTTACTTGTTGAAGTTACCTAAGTTTTTTCATTTCGGTAAAAAAAATCATTTTTTCTTAAAAGAAGAAAATAACATAAAAAACTTTCTTAGATATGTAATTAAAAAATTATGAATGTAGCTAATAAAAAATAAGTTGACCTCACACTTTGTATTAATGAGAGAAGGTTGTAATGTGAATTACCCACTCATATGATTAAAAAAAATCATTTATCTTGTTTGAGAAAAGAAAAACATATATAACTTACAAATGAAAATGCTTGGTTATAAGATCAGTTAAATCTGTATACATGAGTATGCTGTATGTTAATTCATAGTAAAATAAAAAGCTTACTATTGCAGGTTGTAAACAGAAATGAATGGCGTTGATTATCTTCTAGTTCACCTTGGAGTCTTGGACTATATAAAGGGAAAAAATGGATATGACAAAGATCAAAAGAACAATCTAGAACTAAAGTTTAAAAATGTTAAAAAAAAATGAACTCTAGCATTAGAATAATCTGGAATATAATAGAATGAACCACACCCAAACAAGGGAAATGAAAGTGTACTCAGGAGTAGGGAGAGATGTTGAAGTTTTTAAATTATATTATACTATAATGACATATAGGTGGATGAGCGAAATCGGAAACACACCCCAGAGAAAAAATAATACGGAGTACATTTTGATGATAACAGTTATTTTAATATTAAATATTAGAATTATATGAGAAGGAAGATAGAATTTTTAGTAGAGGTATGAGATGAGTGAACTTTATTATTATAATAATATAATAATAATAATCTAAAAGTGAAGGGAATTATATAAATGAGAAATTTGAGTGAGATGAGAGAGAGGAGGGAATTTGCCAATTTGGAGTGAAAAATTGAAATGAAAGGAGAGAGAGGGAAAATTTAAGAAATAATAAATTTATAATTTGTAATTAAAAATTAAAATGGGAGGAGAGAGAGAGGAGTGAAATTTTATATAATATAATAATATAAGTGAGATATTTGAGTGAGATGAGAAAGAGGAGGGAATTTGTAATTAAAAATTAAGATGGGAGGAGAGAGAGGAGGGAAATTTGGGAGGGAAGATTGGGGAAGGGATTTTAGTTTAGTAGGAGATATAGATAGATAGATATCATCCGTCTACTAGGATGCAGTGGCAAAGGACCGGTTCAACTTCTCGTGTATGAATACATGGAAAATGGAAGCCTCGATGCATTCTTATATGGTGAGTTAGCCTTAAAAAACTGACAACTCCAAAGTTTCATGTTTAATATGAAGTACATTCTTATTGGTAGGTGACAAACCTGGCACTCTCAACTGGAAACAACGGATTGACATAATCTTGGGTATAGTCAGAGGTCTTGCGTATCTACACGAACAATTTCATGTATGCATCATACATCGGAACATGAAATCTAGCAATATTTTACTTGATGATGATCTTCAACCCAAAATTGCAGATTTTGGGTTGGCAAGACTTCTACCGAATGACCAAAGTCATCTTACGACTAGATTTGCAGGGACCTTGTTGTTAAAAAATAAAGTTGATTTTCTGGAGCAAATTAAATATTCATATATCTAGAATCTTCATAATTATTGTCAAGGCTACTCTTTTATTCTCTCAGATTTAATGCTCCTCGAACCAACCAAATTGAGCTGCTCTAGAACCTTCTCTCTAAGCTGATTTATACCCTCATTGTAATATGTTCTTTCGTGTGTAAAGTAATATCAAAGTATTAGTTGTATCAGTCCATAAGAGTTCTTTCACATTATCTTGTATTGCATTATTGTGAGCTGTTTATTATAAATCTGAATTTCTTCCAAGCTGGTTGAGGATCTTGGGCTAGTGTGACTTTGGTCTCACTATTCAGTTTCACTTGTAAGTCATTGTCCTAATAAAAATCTTCTCTTCTCGACTTCTTACATGTCACCATTAGATACGTACGTGCATTTTATTTGACCATGAATACATTACTGGGGGTGTTTGGGGGAACACTTTTCCAGAATAAGTCAACTTATTTTAAGACAAAGTTAGAGATTCCTAACTTTTCAACATATTTTCCAACTTATTTTTGCAACTTATTGAATCTCAAACATACATTAAATACTTCTATAAAAAAAAACTATCAAAATATAAAATTTTTACCCGAAAATAAGTTCATAAGCCCTAAAAAAAGGTGAGGCAAATGGGGCCTCTATAGAACTGAAGAAAAATTTCATAAATATTTTTCCAAATACAGCAGGGGTTACATGGCACCAGAGTATGCAATCCATGGACACTTGTCTGAAAAAGTTGACACATACGGATTTGGAATTGTTGTCCTTGAGATAATCAGTGGTCGAAGGTGCAATGATATGATGAATGAGCATCTCATTGAATCTCTTCTTCCATATGTAAGTATTTTCTTGGCCATAGAATAAAGTTGTGCTTGTCATTTCATTATTGAAACTTACATGAATAGTATCACTTTCATGGTGCAAAACAAGCGTGGAAACTGTATGATAATGGCAAACACTTTAAGTTGATTGACGAGACATTAGATCCAAATGAATATAACGTTGACAATGCTAAGAAGATAGTCGAGATTGCTTTAAAATGCACTCAATCACCAGTATCTTTAAGGCCAGCAATGTCTGAGATTGTTGTTCTACTTGTAAATGATGGATCACTGGAACAGAGACCCCCAAACAAGCCAAAATTTGTCCAAATGTCTAACAATATCAACGACGATAGCTCGACATCTACTGCACCATCAATCTCCAATGCCACTGCTACTTTAACTAAATTCACAGGGCGTTAACAAAGTTTATGATGTCTTCATTGCTTGTAAGAGTATAAAATTAACTATCCCTACTTGGCCAGAATAACAATATGCATGGAATCATCTATAAAAATGCCGGTGCAGCTAGTGTGCTTTCTATATATCGGAGATTGTCTAAGAGCTATGATTCCTTGAAAAATTATACTACCATTAGAACAGTTGTTGAAACCCTTTAAAATGACTACGAATATATGGCTTCGTAGCCGTTATTTGCTCCTTGGGCTTTTTTGAAAAATACCCTAACATATAAAATTTTCTGAAAACAAGGAACTCCTGGATGAACTTTATTTGTCCCTGAGCGTTCAAAAATTGTCCGATGGCCTTCAAATTTGAGAATCAAGGACCTTTTAGGGCCCCCTAGTTGTCACTTGAAGTTTTGAAAAAAGTGTCTCCTTGTTTGAAAACAAGGTCTTGTTTGAAAACAAGGCCGGGGGTGGTATTTCATGTTTTCATGTGATTCTTCTTCCGTCAAGGAGATTATAAGAATCCCTATCACATAGGCTCGACTTCAAAATTTGAGGTTCGGGTGTCAACACGGTTGAAAACAGGGTCTTGTTTATAAACAAGGTCTTGTTTGAAAACAAGGTCCAAGGAACTACATTTCTTTTCTAGAGCACTCAAAAATGTGTATTTTCACGTGATTCTTTGTCCATCAAGGAGATTATAAGAATTTCTATTGTATAAGCTTGACTTCAAAATTTGAGGTTTGGGTTTCACTAATCGTAGTTAGGGGGTGATTAGCCTCGATTAGCAACATTTAAGGATTTTTGCTCAAAAATTAACCTATCCTAAGGTTATAGAGGGTTATCCTAGTATCATTACCTCAAGGAGGAATTAGTTGATCTTGGTTAAGGTCTCTATAGCCTCGTTTAGGGTTATTTAGCCCCGATTAGGGCAGAATTAGCATCTTTTGCTCAATAATTAGCCTCTATTAAGGCTTACGAGCAGCGACCACCTAATACTAACCCCAACTTAGGTAAGTTGAGGGTGATTAATCACTAATGAACTTATGTTAAAGGATCCTATGCACGAACTGCACTTGGATTAGTGTTTACGATCGAGCTTGAAATGACACTAAACCTATTCCCGAAAGGCCCAAAAACCCTAAGAAAGGGGTTTGAGAGGCCAAGGAACGTTTGACTTTCTTAAGTACTAACTTTGGAAAGAATTTTAGTTATAATCATTGTAAATGTGTAGGTCGCTCCACACTTTTCTATAAAATGATACCCGGAAAGGGCCGAGATGACTTTAACTTTTACGAAAACAAGTTTTCCCAGAAGTTGGGGGGCAAATGATGTGGTTGAAAAATAATCCCTAGAGACATATTTAATGTTGCATTGGACCATTAATGGGGCCCGAAACCCTAGTTGGGCATTAAATTCGTGATTAATGATTAAGCCCAAGAAACAGCCTAAACCGGGGATACCCGGTATAAGCTTGTTCTCTAACATGGGCCTGATCCATAGAATAGAAGACGATTTAGAATCAAGGCCACGGATGGCACCGACTCCTTGTTTGAGTCCAAGAATGAGGCCTGCCCTCCAAGACAACTAAACCTATAAGTAATCTGCTTCCTACGTGGAAGCTTCTAGAATAGATCCAAGGCGGTGACTTGCCCACCAAGTCTCAGAACCCTACTCTAATTCTAAGGCTCCCAACGCCTATATTAGGGCCTGACCCCTCATTCTCATAATTACGTTTTTGGCTTGAATCTCAACTCTGAGATACGTAGGCATCTTGTGAGGACTCGAATTAAGTCTCGAAATGCAAGAACATCCATTAAAACTCGAAGCTCACCAACCCTTGTATTTAATACATACAAACCCTAGCTACAATTTACAAACCCTCATTTTTATTCCACAACACTAGATTTTAATAAATAAGCTAGAATAGGATCAGAACAAATGTTTATGAAGATAATAGTACAACATATTGTTGAGGGCACTTTCAATGCAGCATCGATCAGCAGGACAACTGATATATGGCATTGGTTGATCTTTTAACAATCAATTTTAGTTGTCCAAATTTACAAAGCAATGGAAAGGTCCAAATTTTACTTTCCAGCCTATTCTTCCCAGCTCAAACACCTTCTTTCCATGTCCCAACTTCAACTCAACAACTTAGCTTTTGCTTCTGATGCTGGAAAAATTCTTGTCTGGTTCTCTGGTGTGGCTGCTACTCATCTTCCCTTATGGCTAACTCTCTTGATCAGTTCATTTATCGGAGTGATCGGTTATGGTGTACAATATTTTTTCTTGAGAAATTTGCACCTTCTTAGCTCAACACTATATTGGTTTGTTTTTATTTTAACTGTTGTGGCAGGAAATAACATATGTTAGATTAATATATACCGTCTCTAACATTCTTACCATACAAAATTTTCCCTTGGATATGCAACTTTCTTTAGGATTGTCAACTAGTCATCATGAAGGCTTAAGTGCAAAGATATATGGAGATCTAGTTGAAGTTATGTTCGCGGATTCTTCTTCTATTGATAAAGCAAGAGCAGATCTGCTGTTAAATTCAATTTTGCCTTTAATAGTTTGTATAGTCATGGCGCCTTTAGTAGTTAGATCATCAAACATTAAAGATTTTAGTAGTTCAGGAAGTGGATCATCTTATTCTTGTAGCAGAAAATTATTAACCGGATTTGTTGCCATGTTTTTTATCACTATTGTTACCGGAACTTATGCTATGGTCAGTAGTAGTTTGAGTTACTCAATTTTATCGTCTAATAGATATTCTCAATTGATCATATTTATTGGTATCAGAGTTTTAGTTATTGTCCTCCCAATTATGGTTCCTCTGGTAGAGAAATTTAGAGAAAAAGTGGAGCACAAGTGTTGGATAAGACAGGGGAAAGTTCGTAGCTTCCCTGTAGATGAACAAGATAATGAAACACTGGCGTCGTTTGTAGAAAATGGAAATAGAGTAGTGGCGTTGTCCGTAGAAACTAGTGTGGTAAAAACTAAAGAAAAGAATGATGTAATAGTTGACGAGGGGAAGGAAATCAGACCAAAGTTGATGCTTAAGAAACTGGATTTTTGGATATATTTTTTCGTTTATATGTTTGGCGCTACAATTGGGCTGGTCTATTTGAATAATTTGGGACAAATTATGGAGTCAAGGGGGCACTCTGGAGCTACATCTTTAGCTTCACTTTCATCTTCATTTTGTTTCTTTGGATGGCTCATTCCATGTCTTCTCGAATACTATTCTACGGCTATGCGAGGTTGGTATTCAATGTACTACAATGCTAAGAATATCATGTCATATCTATATTGTAACCCTTTTCCTGCTAATAAACATACTGGTTGGTATTGTTACACTTCAAATTTACGATAAAATTGAAGGGTAGCAGGGTAAAATACCAGGATGTCTATTAGCAGGGTAGTATAGGGGATACCATAAAATGCAGGGAAAGGGTTCCAATATAGATATGATATGATATTCTTAGCATTGTAGTCCATTGAATATCAAACTCGCGTAGCCGTAGAATAGTATTCGAGGAGACATGGAATGAGACGTCCAAATAAACAAAATGAAGATGAAAGTGAGACTAAAGATGTAGCTCCCGAGTGCCCCCTTGACTCCACAATTTGTCCCAAATTATTCAAATAGACCAGCCCAATTGTAGCACCAAACATATAAACGAAAAAAATATATCCAAAAATCCAGTTTCATAATCATCAACTTTGGTCCGATTTTCTTCCCCTCGTCAACTGTTACATCATTCTTTTCTTTAGTTTTTACCACACTAGTTTCTGTGGACAACACCACTACTCCATTTCCATTTTCTACAGACGATGCCAGTGTTTCATTATCTTGTTCATCTGCAGGGAAGCTACGAACTTTCCCCAGTCTTATCCAATACTTGTGCTCCACTTTTTCTCTAATTTTCTACACCAGAGGAAAATCTCTAACTTCGATACCAATCAATATAATCAATTGAGAATATCTACTAGATGATAAAATTGAGTAACCCAAACTACTACTCACCATAGCATAAGTTACAATAACAATAGTGATAAAAAAAACATGGTAACAAATCCGGTTGATAATTTTATGATACAAGAATAAGATGATCCACTTCCTGAACTACTAAAATCTTTAACGTTTGATGATCTAGCTATAAAGGCACCACGACTATACAAACTATTAAAGGCAAAATTGAAATTAATAGCAGATGTGCTCTTGCTTTATCATTAGAAGAAGAATTCGCAAACACAACTTCAACTAGATCTCCAAATATCTTTGCACTTAAACCTTGATAACTAGTTGACAATCCTAAAGAAAGTTGCATATCCAAGGGAAAATTTTGTATGGTAAGAATGTAACAGATAGTATTAATCCAACATATGTTATTTCCTGCCACAACAATTAAAATAAAAACAAGCCAATATGCTGTTGAGCTAAGAAGGTGCAAATTTATCAATAAAAAATATTGTACACCATAACCGATCACTCCGATAAATGAACTGATCAAGAGAGTTAGCCATAAGGGAAGATGATCAACAGCCACACCAGAGAACTAGGCAAGAATTTTTTCGGTGTCGGAAGCAAAGGCTAAGTTGTTGAGTTGAAGTTGTGACATGGAAAGAAGGTGTTTGAGCTGGGAAGAATAGGTTGGAAAGTAAAATTTGGACCTTTCCATTGCTTTGTAAATTTGGACAACTAAAACTGAATGTTAAAAGATTAATTAACCAGTGCCATGTAAATCAGTATTCCTGCTGATCGATGCTGCTTTGAAAGTGCCCTCAACAATTTGTTGTACTATTCTCTTCATAAACATTTGTTCCGATCCTATTCTAGCTTATTTCTTAAAATCTATTGTTGTGGAATAAAAACGAGGGTTTGTAAATTGCAGTTAGGGTTTGTATGAATTAATTACAAGGGTTGGTGAGCTTCGAGCTTTAATGGTCATTGCTCCATGAAGAACACTCTTATATAAAAAATAATAAAGAACATCATAGAATTGATAAGAGGATTTTATATCCACTTAGAACATTCTATATCGGCTTAAATTGATTGTTTTGGACTCAAGTTTGTTATAGTTTTGAGAGTTAAATGCACTTTGTGTACCTAAACTATACACTTGCTGCACTTTGTGTACCTCAACTATCAATTAAACACTTTGTGTACCTCAACTATGCAAATTCGTGCACTTTGTGTACAAACGTTAAATTCAAACTAACAGCCGTTAGTTTTTTTTCGTTTATTAATTTAGGGCCCGTTTGGCTAAGCTTATTTTCCAGAAAAGTTGACTTATTTGAAGAAATATTATAAATATTTCCGTGCAAATTAATAACATAAAAATATTAAAATAATTAATATAATTATAAATATTAAAAAAAGAACCGTGCGTTGCACTTATATATAATAAGCGCTTATCCATAATTTTGGTCACTGTACTACCAAAATAGTCTCAACCGTCGAATCTAATATTTTTAAAAATAGACGATCAAGATTATATCATATTAAAAATAAAATTATAATAAAAATGGATATAATTAAAGTGTAGTGCTAGGGACCCCAAAATGGTTCCCGAATTTACTCCTGAATGCCAAGTGGCGTGATTTAATGCAAAATGCTATTGGATGTGTATTTTAAAAATGAAGAGGGCCCCCTGCATGCACATAGATATCACGAATTAAATCATGCCACTTGGCAATCGGGAACAAATTCGGGAACCATTTTGGGGTCCCTAGCACTACTCTTTAATTATATCCATTTTTTATTATAATTTTATTTTTCTCTTATTAATTTGCATGGAAATATTTATAATATTTCTTAAAATAAGTCAACTTTTCTGGAAAATAAGCTTAGCCAAACGGACCATAAATTAATAAACGAAAGGAAACTAACGGTGTTAGTTTAAAATTAACGTTTGTACACAAAGTGCACACATTTGCATAGTTGAGGTACACAAAGTGTTTAATTGATAGTTGAGGTACACAAAGTGCAGAAAGTGGATACTTCGAGTACACATAGTGCATTTAACTCTAGTTTTGATGTGTTTTGCTTAGTTGTGCAGGTTTGCAAGAATATCAATGTTTCTGTCGTTTTTGGAGATTTAATTGATTAAAATTCGGATTTTCCGGGAAGGTTGCGCAGTCTACACTGTTTTGGCCATATCTGGAGTTCTAGAAGTCCGTTTTCAGCGATCTTACTGCCCACGCGAAGCTTGAGAGATTTTCTACAACCTGGGATAGATAGCACATGCAAGAAATAGATAGCACAACTTTGTACGCAGCTTTTAGGGATTTTTCTGGAGAACTATTATTTTCTTTGAAGATTGAAGATTAAAGATTTTTCTTATATTCTTATAATTATGAGTTCTTCTATTAATCCATGTGTTTTGTTTTCTTCCTTAATTATGTGTAACTAAATCTCTAATCTGAGGATTGGGTAGTATTCCTTGGTATTCATGTGTGTTTAATTATCTGTGATTTTCTTGCTTTGCTGATCTTTTATTGAGGGCTTAACACAATTAGGGGAGTCATGAACCTTTGATTGGATTTTAGGGATTGTAATAACTTGGAAGAGGAGTTGCGATTTTAGTACATGATTTAAAAGACATAACTCGAATATTTGATTGGAAGATTAATAGGAGAGTTGTGAGACTTATAATTCTTGGTGCGTAATAGTTTATGATTGTACTTTGATTGTATCATGGAAGTGACAATTAAGGTGTAGTTGTAGACATTATATTGTATCTTGGAAGAGAACTTTATAACCTTAGAAGAACTGTTTTCAGCAGAGTAAGAACGTAGATGTCACATAGATATTGAATGTGCATTGAAACCAAGTGAAGAACCCCAGTTCTTGGATTGTTTTCCTCATATATTTTATTCTTGATTGATAATTAGTTTAATTTAGTTTATAAACAAACCAGACATTCTTTTACACTTCTAAATTGTGAGAGATAAAATACTTGAGCTTGATATTACATTCAGTCCTTCCCTGCGAATGAACAAACAAAAAATACTACTAACAAGAATCTTACATAAAATCGCATTTAGATTCTAATTTTCACATCCAAAATGATGTTTTATGAATAAATATAAATTCTAACAAAAAATTAGGATCAAATATAACATGATCACACATAATTTTATTGTTAAAAATATATATGTAAGATTCCGTAGTAGATTCTATGTAACATTTGATTTTGAAATTTAGATGAGATTCTACGTTAGATTCGATATGTTAAGTTTTATTATTGTTAAAATTTGTGATTCTTATCATAGTAAATCAATTTTTACGAAAAATAAAAGTTTTATGATGATATTTTTAATTGTTCTTTATATAAGTTGTTCTTCCTAGAGTGCAGCTCTTGATCTATATGCTTAATGATATATATAGAAACAATAACTTAGAACGGAGATAAAGTCAAAAAAAGTAGATGAAGAGAAGAAGGAAGAAGAACCAGAAAAGCTGTATGTTCCTCCACCACCTTATGTTCCTCCTATTCCATTTCCACAGAGACTTCACAACAGGCAGTTAGAGAAGCAGTACGAGAAGTTCTTGACTATGTTCTGGCAGTTGCATGTCAATATTCCTTTGGCTGAAGCTTTGAATCAAATGCCACTTTATGCTAAATTTCTTAAGGAGATGTTGACAAAGAAGAGGAAACTTGAGGATGCAGAAACCATTACTCTCAATGCTGAATGAAGTGTAGTCATCCAAAAGGCCATTCCTCAGAAATTGAAAGATCCGGGAAGCTTTTCTTTGCCTTGCACTATTGGGATGATGGAGAACATGAAAGCCTTGTGTGATTTAGGAGCTAGTGTGAGTTTGATGCCATACTCAATTTGCAAATGGCTTGGTCTTGGAGAGCTTAAAAAGACACGGATTTCACTTCAGGTGGCGGATCGTTCTGTTAAGTATCCGTTAGGGGTCATTGAAGACGTAGTTGTCAAGGTGGATAAATTTGTTTTACCTTGTGATTTTGTGGTGTTAGAGATGGATGAAGACGTCGAAGTACCCATTATCTTGGGAAGGCCATTCTTGGCTACTGCTCGCACTACAATCGATGTTAAAGCTGGAAAATTGACATTGAATGTTGGCGAGGACAAAGTGGAATTTGATCTGAACAAAGCAATGAGGATGCCTCCTTTTGGAGCAACTTGTTTTACTGTTGACATAGTTGATGAAATTGTGCAGCTCGAAAATGAACACTTCGTGGGAGCAGAACGGGTGTTAGATGATGTAGTAGAAGAAGAAGCAATTGTTGTTCGAGACACAGAAGTTGAGATGGTTTTTACACTTTCAGAGGCACCACAGGTTGAACTTAAACCTCTACCTGCTAATTTGAGGTATGTCCTTTTGAATAATGAGCTAGTGATTTTTGAAGAGGGGCATGATAACGTGTTGCGAAGGTGGAAAACCGATGATAAAAAAGAAGAAATTTTTGTTCAGCCGGTTGAGTCGGAGAAGCATCTTAGAGGTGTGAAGAAGAAAAAGAAGAAAATTTGGCCGTTGGATAGTAAAATTAAGTTGAAATCTGATGGAAGAGATTTGTGGAAAGCAAGCAACCATGATTTCAATGTTCGTATGAATGGTCTTTCTGTTGAGGATGGTTCAGTTATTCTTTTGAAATCGCCATGAGTTGAGGAAGTAACGTCAAGCTATTGACGTTAAAGAAGCGCTTGGTGGGAGGCAACCCACGCACTAGTGTAGAAAAACAAAAAAAAAAATTGAGTGTTTTTTTCAAAAAAAAAAAAAAATCGACTTTTTGATGTGTAACGCAGGCTGCGCCTGCGTTACTGCTTTCAGGACAGGTGCGTTACTGGTCTTGGAGCAGCCTGCATGGCTGTTGCGCAGGCTGCGCCTGCGCATCTGGACTTCCAGCAGTTTGCAGCAAACGTGCGCAGCTTGCGCGTGGAGAAGAGTTGTCTGATGTTTTTTTTTCTTTTCCGTGGTCAGCTGTTGTATATAAAAAAAAATGAAAATTCTTTTCACTTCCATTCTATTTATACCCCCATTCTATCTAATTCTTTTCCTATTTCAATTCCAAAACCCCCATCTTTTCTTCAAAATTCTAAACCTATTTCTATTCTAATTCATATTTATTATTATTATTATTATTATTATTATTATTATTATTATTATTATTATTATTCATATTTATAATTATTATTATTATTATTATTATTTATTATTATTATTATATTTATTATTATTATTATATTTATTATTATTATTTATTATTCTTATTATTATTATTATTTATATCCACCTATACATACAAATCCAATTCCTCTTCTATTTTTTCTTTAAATCTCTAAAAATTCAATTCTAAAGAGGAATTAATTGCAAGTTCACCTCTTTGATTCGTATTGGGTAAATATTTTTCTCTAATCTTATTTTTATTACGAATTTGTGTTCTTGACAATTAGGGGTTTTGTAGTATTCTTGTTATTTGAGCTGGTAGCCAGTCTATGGAGCTCGTACGCAGTATCCACCGCATGTTTCATTCGAGGAGGGTGATAATTCAGATGGTTATGTATGTTTTCTACTATCCCTTGTATTTACTTCCATTCAATGCGGACATTGAATATTTTAAGTTTGGGGGTGGTTTGAGGGATTAGTAGTTGTTGTTGTATTATTTGTTCATGTAGGATTTCATGCTTTGCATATTATTAGTAGTAATTATGCATTTATGTTCGTGTTATTTACGTTTGTTTCATATAGGACATTCTGTTTTTTATGTTTGTATATCATGTGAGTTCATAATAGTTTGCATTTGCACCCATGCTTGATAGGAATTTTGTGTTGTTGACGCTTTTGATTGAGAAGTGATATGCTTTGTTCTTGTGCACACACATACACTAGTAAGTTGAAGCTAGTAGACTTATTGAATGTTGTAAGTGATTAGAAGGACATGAATATGTGCAAGATGATTTAGTTTGCATGCTTTGAATACAAGTAGGTGCGTTAGAGAGATTTTTGATTGGGATTGAGTATGTTTTTCCACCAAGTGAGATTTTGAGCCTTATTGCATATTTGTTGCAATTTATTCGTTTACTTGAGTGTCCACGGATTGTTTGCATTGCTAGCAGTTGTTTGAGGTCTTTCTTAAAATGCACGACATTATTTGACGATTAAGATTATAAAGGCATTAGGAATAACCGCATATTTTCCCATATTACCACACCATATTAACATGATCAATTAGTTACCCATTGAGCTTAATCCTATTCTTTCGGTGACATACCACATTACTTGCCTCGACCTTTTTCTTGTATTGGCCTTACATTAATTTGAACCCACATTGTCAAAGGCTAGTATAGTGCTTAAGGGAGTAATAAGGTGTGCAAGGAGGGGTTTATTGTTGGTCGTACTTTTGGGGGAAATATTTAAATTGGGTTTGTTTACTTGATAGTCAGCATATTTAATAAATTGTGGGATCATTGTTATTGTTTATATTATTGTTTTATTTAGCTCTCGAAAAAGAAAAAAAAAGAAGAAAAGAAAAAAAAATGAAGAAAAAAAGAAAAAAGAAAGAAAAAAAATTATGAGAGCATGTTTGTGTTTGTTGTGATCCTACTTTAGTCGACTAGTCGAGTGTTCTTAGTAAAATTTATGTGGGGGGGACATAGGGTGTTGTGTATGATTTATTATGGTACTTACTAGCTTTTGACACTTCACCTGTTCTGGCTTATTTGACATACCTTGTCCCTAGCCCCGTTACAACCCGAATGAAGACCTTTTGATTATTGTCATTGATGTATGTTGTGTTAAGAGTTAGATTGATACCAAATGTCAAGCATGTTTATGATTTTGTTGGAATTGAGTGATACACTTACCCTTGTTCTTGAGTGAATATTCTTTTGTGAGTGGATTGTGAGTGTTTGCTTATTTTTTGCGTATGAGATCCTGAGTTTTGTCTCAAAGATGTACTCTTGTAGGCTTAGCATGTTTACTAACTTATTCTTACACTTGACATGGACTTGTGAGAACTTATGCATGTTCATTGAGTAGACTATGTGAATACTTGCACTTTCGACACCAAGACATTGCGTATTTACTTTGATTCTTAAGTTGATATGGCATGAGAGGAATTGAAGGTATGGTAGGATATTAGTACTAGATTATTTGCATTTTCATATTAGTTGCATTCATGCATTGCATTGCATTAGGTTAAATGGATTTTGTGGGTACATTCGCTATAGGCCCTCACGAGACCTTACTCGTCCACTAGGGCTGCCTAGGGGTTTAAAAGGCTTGTTGCATATGCCAAATGCAACCGTGATCACCTACGGAAGTGGTACTAGTTAGTTAGTTAGTTATAATTGTTTATGCTTGAGGACAAGCATCGGTTTAAGTTTGGGGGTGTTTGATAAATGGATTTTATATCCACTTAGAACATTCTATATCGGCTTAAATTGATTGTTTTGGACTCAAGTTTGTTATAGTTTTGATGTGTTTTGATTAGTTGTGCAGGTTTTCAAGAATATCAATGCTTCTGTCTTTTTTGGAGATTTAATTGATTAAAATTCGGATTTTCCGGGAAGGTTGCGCAGTCTACACTGTTTTGGCCATATCTGGAGTTCTAGAAGTCCGTTTTCAGCGTTCTTACTGCCCACGTGAAGCTTGAGAGATTTTCTACAACCTGGGATCTATGTTGTAAAATCGGCCTAGGCGGCCGCCTATGCGCTAGGCACCATTGAAACTCCCCGACTCGGCCCTAGGCGGTTAAAAAAACGTTTTTTTGAATAAATCGGTCAAAAATCGGTTTCGGCGGTTAAAAATTGGAAAAAAATCGGTTTAGGCAGTTAAAAATCGGCAAAAAATCGGTTTAGGCGGTCAAAAATCGGTCTAGGTGGTCAAAAAATCGGCCTAGGCGGTAAAAAAAACGGAAAAAATTAGTAAAATACGTTGAAAAATACAAAATCGACAAAAATATTTGACAAAAATATATAATAAATAAAAATATGAAAAATAATATTTAAATACAACCGATTAATGTTCCGATTAATCCTCCGATTAATCTCCGCCTACCCGATTAATCGCTAGGCGGTACCCCGACCGCCCTGGGCCGCCTAGCGATTTCTGGAACACTGCCTGGGATAGATAGCACATGCAAGAAATATGCTGAATGAAATCGCGCACGTGATCTTGCAAAAGAAGGCTGGGAATTTACTGTTTTGCCCTTTTTCTAATTCTAATTGTATTCTGGGCAATTTTGGGTACCTTCTTTAAATTCTAATTGTAATAGAAGGTAATTTCTTGCTGGGCAAGACTTGGAGTATCTATATAAACACATCTAGGTTATTAATTTAGATATAGAGGAGAAAAACACTATTCTATAGATACAACTTTGTACGCAGCTTTTAGGGATTTTTCTGGAGAACTATTATTTTCTTTGAAGATTGAAGATTAAAGGTTTTTCTTATATTCTTATAATTATGAGTTCTTCTATTAATCCATGTGTTTTGTTTTCTTCCTTAATTATGTGTAACTAAATCTCTAATCTGAGGATTGGGTAGTATTCCTTGGTATTCATGTGTGTTTAATTATCTGTGATTTTCTTGCTTTGCTGATCTGTTATTGAGGGCTTAACACAATTAGGGGAGTCATGAACCTTTGATTGGATTTTAGGGATTGTAATAACTTGGAAGAGGAGTTCCGATTTTAGTACATGATTTAATAGACATAACTCGAATATTTGATTGGAAGATTAATAGGAGAGTTGTGAGACTTATAATTCTTGGTGCGTAATAGTTTATGATTGTACTTTGATTATATCATGGAAGTGACAATTAAGGTGTAGTTGTAGACATTATATTGTATCTTGGAAGAGAACTTTATAACCTTAGAAGAATTGTTTTCAGCAGAGTAAGAACGTAGATGTCACATAGATATTGAATGTGCATTGAAACCAAGTGAAGAACCCCAGTTCTTGGATTGTTTTCCTCATATATTTTATTCTTGATTGATAATTAGTTTAATTTAGTTTATAAGCAAACCAAACATTCTTTTACACTTCTAAATTGTGAGAGATAAGATACTTGAGCTTGATATTACATTCAGTCCTTCCCTGCGAACGAACAAACAAAAAAAATACTACTAACAAGAATCTTACATAAAATCGCATTTAGATTCTAATTTTCACATCCAAAATGATGTTTTATGAATAAATATAGATTCTAACAAAAAATTAGGATCAAATATAACATGATCACACATAATTTTATTGTTAAAAATATATATGTAAGATTCCGTAGTAGATTCTATGTAACATTTGATTTTGAAATTTAGATGATATTATACGTTAGATTCGATATGTTAAGTTTTATTATTGTTAAAATTTGTGATTCTTATCATAATAAATCAATTTTTACGAAAAATAAAAGTTTTATGATGCTATTTTTAATTGTTCTTTATATAAGTTGTTCTTCCTAGAGTGTAGCTCTTGATCTATATGCTTAATATATATATAGAAACATTAACTTAGAACGGAGATAAAACTTGTGTGGTGTGTGCAAACATGTCTTAAGGTGTCAAAGGAAGGTTCCAACAGGATTTTATGCTAAAATTTATTTTATTTAACATTATCCCTCAATTGTACGATACGTTTTGCTACGATTAACCAGACAAACGACAGATGGAACCAGATAGATAATAAATTAAATAAATGGGAAGACAACAGATGATTAATGTTGACTCGTAAACACGCAAGTATACGCGATCACAAATAGCAAGTGATAAGTAAGATTCGTTCCGCAGAGACTAGGTGTAATGCCAATTTTAGTACTTATGCAACAGTGTATGGTTACTTCTTAATGCTTGACCAAGTATCAATTTGAGTTTTGATTAACTATTTTAATTAACTACTCGAGAATAAGTTAACAATTAAAAGATCTAGTATATGAGAAAACATGGAGTTCCAACTTCATTGAATATTTCACTAAAGGCTGACACATAGAATCGGTATAGGTGATAAAAATTGGTAATTAATCAGATAACACAACAATAGTACGAGCTACCTTCCAGTTCACTCGTATCAAACCACTTAATATCCACAACAAGAGAAATCAAGAGGACACCAAATTATATTCAAACCATATATATCTATACAATCTGGAAACACAATTGGTTTAAGCACAAGTTATCTTTCACAATTACATGAGGCAATATGAATTGGGTAGAAACATATTACTAATCATGAATAACAATTAATTCATGAACTCATGCTAATATGGCATATTCTCAATCCTAGAATCCACTTTCGCAATCATCAAGGATTAATAAATTAGATGCTAGCTACACATCTATCAATTAAATCAACCATACTAGATTATCGCAAATAAATCACCCAATAATCAATTACATGTCAAGCACAATGATTACGTATTCAAATCCATTGGAACCCCATGATAATGATTAGTTCATAGTTGAACCTCTCACCATCATGGGTTCTAAAGAAAACATGGTTCTATAAAGCAAATAATAATAGGAGAAGAATAGGTTTAGAAATGAATCCCCAAATAGTGTAGAAGAGTACAAAAATCCAAAATAGATTAGGCCTCCTTGCTTGTCACTAGCTTGAAGATCCCTCTCTAAATCTTGTTCTAAAATGTAATGTTGATAGATGATTATGAAGAACAATACTCTAACCCCATGATCCTCTCGTTTTTAGGTCTAAGATAATACATATAAAGATGCCCTAAATTAAATAGGCCCAACACAATTTGACCCGACTTAAGGAAATAAAAATCTGATGCCAAGCCGCTCGAGCGCTATAGCCCTTGAATGGAGCGCTGCAGCGCTTCCTGATCCCTGGAAAATGCTCTCTCGAGCGCTGCTGCACTTGCCTGAGGCGCTGTAGCCCTTGGACGCGCGCCATAGCGCCCAAACTAGCGTTCTTGCGCCTGCTAGACCCTGGAAAACGCCCACCTGCTGCGCTGTAGCTCCCAAATGCGCGCTGCTGTGCCTATGGTCCCCTGGACATGCTCCAATGCTTCTGCTAACTGACTTATTCCCACTCTGAATTTGTTCCACAAGCTCTATATTAATTTCACACCACCCATATCACCATTTTAACACCATAATGCCTTCAACGATACAACCTACACAGTTTTCACAAAAACATATCAAATGGTAACGAAACTCGAGAACTCGCAAACGTTTTAAGTCCGAACGGAAGGTAAATAGTGGATATAAAATCCACTTATCAAACCCCCAAACTTAAATCGTTGCTTGTCCACAAGCAATGCAAACTCAACCAAAAATGATGAAAGAATGCAGAAATTAACTAAATGTCATGATAACGCTAACGTGTCCTAATGCAATGGTCCCACACAAGTTATCCGAAACCAACTCAACAAGCAAACACCTCAACGAATGCAACACTCCAAACAGAGCTCGACTAAGGCCCCGTATACTAACAATACATGCTCGGAAACGTGGTGTGTGCATTTCTCACTAGATATACTCTTGAATCTAGATAAAAGGCATAACTCATTCTTCGTCAAGGCAATCACATGTTTATAAACAGAATAGACTTTTGACACTCCATGACTCAAAGACACCGCCATCATCATTTAAGGTAGACAAGGATTCATGCTTTACTATACAAAACAACACAAAACACCAACACACATGCTTATTGACCGTGCAATGGGTGAGACCCCTAAAGGCTTATACAATAGCACTCATGTAGCGAGCTTTAGGTTAGTGGATCCCAGACCGGAAAAGTCTTAGGTCACTAGGCATAAAATCCCCTCGAACTTACTTGCTCGAGTACTAAAGAGCTCACCCTAGCCAATTAGCATACACACACTTTTACAATCTCTCATTTTTATTCTCACAACTCTTTTTTTTCCCATTATTTTTTTTATTATTCTTTTTTTTTCTTTGACTCTTTTTCTTGCCATTTTTTTTCACATGGGTGCGCTATCTCACCCCCCTAGACTACTCATATCAAATATGAGCCGGCTACTAGCCATTTGACGCCTAGCCATTATTACACTACGACACGACACTTAGCATGAAATCCCTGTTTTCCCCCAAACTTATACTTAAGTGCTCCTACGCCATCGAGGGAATAACGAAAATTCTAGACATAAATAAGTGATTAACTCCCAACAACCAAACTAGGTATGACTCGATCTAACTCAAAAGCAAACAGTGAGACCATGAAAAGATTGTGTTCCCGACACATGCAAGTCAATTTCATAAGTACTTAAATCAACCCTCTATTCATTGTCATCACACTCAAATTAACGTCGACCTATCGAACCAGAAACAGACACTCAAGTGGAATCATGTGATATGCATGAACAAAATGATATTACAATCCTAAATAAATCTATATGACATGGCATCCTAAATGCACTCTAAATGGCATGGCAAACTAAATGCAAAAATTCTGATATGACTAGCATGAATATGCAACTATATGAAATGCAATTACTCTTGATACCCTAAAATCACCCCCAAACTTAAAAATTGCAATGTCCTCATTGAAGGTAAAATTAAAGGGTACAAAAGATACTCCCCTACTCGTCGGCATCTCCACCCTCCTCGGGTGGTGTGTCTGGTGGTGGATAAACATGGCGCGCTCCGAAAGTGGGCAATGTGACCTGGAAACCCCGCTGCCGATACATTCCATCCAATGACTGAGTCAAATCTGTAGCAAAACGGTGAAGCATGGCATGCGTAGTATCATAACGCCTCATCATGCGTCTGAACTGAGCATCACTGAAAACCACAGTCCCCTGACTCGTCTGGCTCGTCTGCGCGTGAGAAGGTCCCGCTCTGTCTGACTATGGAGACACCCTCTCCACCGGTGGCTGATTACCACCTTCCTAAAAAATCTCAACATACCCAAGACCCCTAGGGTGAGGAGTACCACCTGGCCACTCCGCCAACCTATTAATTGCCGTGTGATTAATAGAACCCCTTGGCCTGTGCAGAGACTCATCATTATGCCAACGAATACCAACATGAACACACAACTCAGCAATAATGACAGCATGTGGGATACCGCCTGTAGTGCCACCCCGCAAGAACTTCATGATATTCTGATAGACTAGGTAACCAAGATCAATGTACTTCCCGTTCAGAATACCCCACAAAATAATAGCACGATCAACAGTAACATCAGTGACATGGGAAGTTGGCATTACGCGGGCAAACATAAACAAGAACCAAGCTCGAGCATACCTGGTCAACGCAGCTGCAGGAAACGTACTCGGCGTAGTCGAACCTGCCTTGTACTTCCAAACCGTACTCGGGATACACATCCCCGCTATGATAGCGTCTAAGTCAACATCATCCCTGGTTTTCTGTGCCCAATCCTCATCACCTTTAGGCTTCGCCGATTGAGACAAAATGCGCCGAATATACCCAGGCTTATAAGCCACTGCTTGACCCCTAACCAGTGTGATTCCATTTTTCTCGACCTTGGCATTGGCATAGAATTCCCTTACAATGCTTAAAGGAACCGCCACAGGCTTAGCACAAAACGCCACCCAATCCAACTCCCTAACCATATCTCTCAACTCTCCATCCTCGCCCGAAGGATCGAAACCCCTCTCCTGGACAACGGCTTTCGTCAATAAAATTTCAAACTCATCTTGAGCCGCCTTCGAAACAAATTTATCCACATCATAATTCACATCCACCTCCTCCTCCGAACTACTACTACTCACCACACGTAATCTCTTTGGAGCCATAACACTCTTTTAGCAACACAAATTCAACAAACACCAACAACCCCAAAATATTTCTCCACACACAATATCTCAATTCCAACAATTCAATTCAATGTAAATAGTTAAAATAGGAAAGAATATTACCCCATGAATTGAAGATGAGAACCTTGCAAGCACTCCCCCAAACTTGAATTAGAGACCTCTTGAAGCTTTAATGGAGGTTGAATGATTTGGAATAGAGAGGGGATTTGTGTGTATAGGTGTATATATAGGTGGGTGTGTAGAGATTATTAGTTAGGTTAGCAGATGATATGGGTTTGGAAGGATTTATGTGGGAGATGATTTAAAAGAATTAGGGATAAGTGTTTGGGTAGAGAATTAGAGATAGGTGTTTGAAAGGGAAAAGAGCTGTGTTTGGGTTCGGGGCTGCTGTGTTTAAACTGCCAAAAAAAAAATTATTTTTTTTTCGAACAGGCGCTGTAGCGCTGTATGTAGCGCAGTTGCGCGTCTCGTCTCCTGGACATCAGTATGTGCTGAGCGCTCATGCGCGAGATAAGGCGCTCCAGCGCGAGCCAACCCCTGTTTTTTTTATAGACAAAGCCAAACAAGGACCAACGCCTGGGTTGCCTCCCACGAAGCGCTTCTTTACTGTCATTAGCTTGACATTCCAGTCGCGGCTCATGTGGAAGCAAGATTGATGGTGAATGCCTCTTTGTTCACCGTGATACCGTAGTAATGCTTCAATCTTTGCCCGTTCACCTTGAACGACTTATCTGGAGATTCACTAAAAATTTCCACTGCACCATGTGGAAACACTGTCTTCACCTTGAAAGGACCAGACCACTGATAGAGTATATTTTTATATATATTCTAGATGATTTTATTCTCATATTTATTATGTTTTGCATTGATTTGGATTTTTATTTAATAGATTTGATTGTTTTATTGTAGGAAATAAAGAATTCATGACTTGGAAGGATTTGGAGCAAAAAGATCTATTTTGGAGATAAAATAGGAGAAAATTCGTATTATTGGGCTACACGGGTTGTTTAACACTGTTTGGGCCATATCTTGAGTTCTAGAAGTCAGAATTTGACGATCTTACTGTCCACGCGAAGCTTGAGGAATTATCTACAATTCATAGGTGGTCCAGTAAGCAAAATCCAGTTGGAAGAGCCCAGAAACAGAGGAGAAAAAGAAGTTACGAATTTTACAACCAAGCTTGGAAACTTGCCATCTTCTATTCCAACTCTAAGAAGGCAATTGCTTAGAGGCTAAATCAAGAGGCTATATAAACACATCTTGGGACACATTATTAAGGATGTAATATTAGATCAGATAATATAGTTTAGAGTAGATTAGTATTATTATTAGTTGAAGATGTAGAGAAACACCATGACTCTTCTTTTGGGTGACAACATTGAAGTTTGAAGGTTTTGTTCTCTTAATCTTTTCTTCATTCTTATTAGTTTAATTATATTTTCTTGTTTTACTAGTTGTTTTACTTGTTTAATTATTAGCGAGTAGTTATTTCTAGGGCTTAAAGGGAAGCAATGTTTGCACTAATATTGGCATGATTTTCATAGTGGTTTGATTGGTTATGGTTAATTCTGATTGATATGTTTTAATCATTAATTTGTGTAATTGGCCAATATCATGGATTAATTATATGCAAATAGGGGTATGGATCGAGAGATTTACTTACTAGAGGCACACATACGATTAGCAGAATTGAATTTGAGTGCGGAAGCATCATTGGATTTCTGAGAGAGTTAATTCTTGGAAGAGATTAACTTGACTCTAATTACCTGATTGATTGAATTACTGAAAGTGGTTAATTGTATTGAATGTTTCGAGAGTGTTAATGCTTGAAAGAGATTAACATACTCTAGTTATAGGATCACATTGATTGCTTTAGCTTAAGAGCCAATTGTGTAAGCACGGTGGACCTGATTGCCCTAGGTTTTAAATAATTTGTTTATCATCTGTTTAATTAGTGTTAATTTAGTTTAATTAATTAATTAATAATTTCACATATTCGTTTGTCCCTGAAACAATTAGCGATAACTGAAAAGGAATTAGTAGAACCTGTCTCCTTGTGGATTCGACCCGCTTGCCATCTGTACTAGAAATAGACACCGTACGCTTGCGATTATGTATAATTTGACACATCAAGTTTTTGGCGCCGCTGCCGGGGAGACAGCGAGTTTCTATTGATTTTAATTTAGTTGTTTAGATTGTTTCCATTATCTCATTGGAACTTTAGTTCCAATTGAGACAAATTCTACTACGTTTCTTGGCTTTGTTGAGTGTTTACAGGTTACTATGGGTGAAGTTGATACTTTAGCACTACTTTCTTCCATGTTGGAGGCACGCACTCAAGAAATTGCCTCATTCAACACTACAGAGCCCACTATGCGTCCAATGAGTATCAATGAGATGTCACAAGTGGCCCCTAAAACTTACAACTTCTGTCAAATTTGCGGTGTGCAGGGTCACTTTGGTTTTGAATGCTCTTACAATGTCTACAATTCTCAGAGTGCTCAGTGGGGACAAATGAATTCTTTTGAAGAAGGATATGGGTACAATCAGTATTCAAACACTTTTGATCAAGAATGCGTGAATCAACCAGATTTCTACTACCAGGACAATGGTGCTCAAAATTTTTCATATCATAATCAGCAACAGTTTGAGCAACAATATTATCAGTCATATGAGCAGCCGCCACAACAAGAATATCAATATCCTCCTCTACAAGAAGATCTACATGTTTCTCAATCCAGCGTAGATGTGCAAGCTGATCAGACAAATGAGATGTGGGATATCTTGAATAAACTGCTAAAGAGTTTTGAAGAATTAGAAACTCAAAGTTTGGTGATTGAATCTCAAATTGCACAGTTGGCTAACTCTTCTACTACAGGGCAGCTCGACTATTTACCATCATCATCTATCAGATCCGAAGAGGACCTGATTGTTATCAATCTCACAAGCGATCAGGAATATGATAGTTTCTCCATGTATGTTGATGATGAGGCCATTGATAAAGAGAAGGAGCATGCCACCGATGACGAGATCAATGATGTTGCTGCTACTAAGGACAATGTGACTGATGATGAGGCTACAAAGGAAAGCAATACAGAGATGGTTGTTGTTTCTCTTCCACAACCTGTGCCTAAGCTACTGTGTATTGATAAATTTGCTCTCGATCTGGCCTCTACTTACAAGGCTTCTTTGCTCAAGAACACTTATTTCAAGGTTGATGTGATAACAAATATTGTCCAAGATGATATTTCTCAAATTCTGGTTGAGGATCCATACAAAGTGGCTCATACGTTTCAAGCTCGAGAAGAGGGAGAAGATGGAAGTGTCTTATTAGCCAATGATGTGATAAGCCAAGGATTTCGAATGGCTCCAGTGAAAGTGAGGAGTGAAGAAAATCCACCACCAGAACCTCCACCTTATGTCAAGGGAGTTCAATATTTTCGTGGTGTCGAATTTTATCGATGTTTTATCATAAAGTTTTCCAAAACTGCACAAGCACTCTCTATATTGCTTATTAATGACATATTTTATTTTACTGATGCTTGTTTGGAGACTTTCTGCAGGATAAAGACAACAACTAACACTCTTGATACTTTTTGTGGTGACGAGTTTATGATCGAGAAATTGGATATTCCGTCTCCATCGGAGTATTTTTGAGAAGGTCGAGCTAATGACCATAAAAAAGAAAAAAAAGCGCTGTTTGGGAGGCAACCCATGATTTTTATAAGCGTGGGAGAGGTGATGTTAGTGTTGCAAAATTTTTGTCTTTGACGGCGGAGGTTGAATTTAATCGCTACAAAAGGGGTTTTTGCCTAACAAGCATGTTGAGTTGCGATGGAGAAGGATATGTAAGGCGCGCCTTGTAGAAATTAAATTTGAGCAAGCACATACTTCTTCAATATTTTCAAAGGCCACTTCATGCTTATGCACTAGGGGAGTATTCTACACCTTTCTTTGTATATTTGTTATATTTATTTATTTTTTCTTTATTTTCTTTCTTTTCTTTTCTATATTTGCTCATTGAGGACAATGAAGCACTTAAGTGTGGGGAGATGTTCTCAACGTAGTATATTATAAAATTCAAAAAAAAAAATTGAAAAATACCAAAAATAATTCTAGCCATGCAATTTGATTAGTTGTTGTATTTTGCTTGATACACCCATGCATGCGTAGAATTCTTGTGTTCTTGACGCTTTTGTATGAGAAGTGACGTGCTTTGTTCTTGTGCACACACTTTCACTAGCAAGTTGAAGCTGGTAGACTTAATTGGATGTTGTAAGTGATTAGAATGACATGAATATGTGCAAGATGACTTGGTTTACATGCTTTGAGTACAAGTAGGTGCGTTAGAGAGTCTTGTTACTTGGGATTGATTATGGTTTGTCACACCAAGTGAGTTTTGAGCCTATATGCATATCTTTTGCATGATTTTTCGTTTGCTTGAGTGTCCACATGTTGTTTACATTGCTAGCACTTACTTGAGATCTTTCTTGAAATGCATGACATTAATTGATGATAAGATGATAAAGGCAATTAGGTATAACCTCATATTTCCCATAATTCAAAACCATTTATACATGATCTATTAGTTAACCCCGTTGAGCTTAATCCTATTCTTTTGGTGACACACCACATTACTTGCCATTATCCTTTTTATTCTATTGGCCTTACATTGAATTTGAACCTAAATTGTCAAAGGCTAGTATCGTGCTTAAGGGAGTAATAAGGTGTTCATAAAAGGGGAGGTTTTATTGATGATCATACTTTTGGGGAATATTGATTTTGGGTTGATGCTTGTTGGTCGAAATTCATAATAATATCTATATTCTTTAGCTCTCCAAAAAAAATAGAAAAAAGAAAAAAAAAGAAAAGAAAATAAATAAATTTGAGAGCATTCTTATGTTTGTATGATCCTTCTTCATTCGACTAGTCAAGTTATTATGTAAGGGTTATTGAAAAATCCAAGTATGGGGAAGTATTTGTTTTAATAGAAATGGAATTGAATAATGATTATTGTTGGGTACTAGCTTTTGACATTTAACCTGTTTTAGCTTTACTTGACATACCTGGTCCCTAGCCCACGCTACAACTCGAATAAAGACCTTTTGATTGTCATCAGTGATGTATGTTGTGTTGAGAATGAGATTGATTGCGAGTGTCAAGTTGTGTTTATGATTTTGTTGGAATTGAGTGATACACTTAACCTTGTTCTTGAGTGAATATTCGTTTTTGAGTGAAAGGTGAGTTATTACTTGTTTTGGCATAGGAGATCCCAGGTTTAGACTTAAAGATGTATTTCTTGTGGGCTTAGCATGATTACCAACGATTTTTACACTTGACATGAATTTTTATGACCTTCTGCATGTTGGTTGAGTAGACTACGTGAATACTTGCACTTTCGACACCAAGACATCGTATGTTTACTTTGATTCTTAAGTTGATGTGGCATGAGAGGAATTGTGTGTGTGGTGTTGTGTTAGCATTGATCTTTTGCATGGTTAGATGAATTTTGTGGGTATATTCACTATAAACCCTCACGAGACAACACTCGTCCTACTAGGGCTGCCTAGGGGTTTAACGTCTTGTTGCATATGCTCAATGCAATCGTGTCATCTACGAAAGTGATGTTTGTTAGGACTTAGTTTTTATATCACTTATTTGCCCGAGGACGTGCAAATGCTTAGTGTGGGGATGTTTGATAGAGTATATTTTTATATATATTCTAGATGATTTTATTCTCATATTTATTGTGTTTTGCATTGATTTGGATTTTTATTTAATAAATTTGATTGTTTTATTGTAGGAAATAAAGAATTCATGACTTGGAAGGATTTGGAGCAAAAAGAGCTATTTTGGAAATAAAATAGGAGAAAATTCGTATTATTGGGCTACACGGGCTGTTTAACACTGTTTGGGCCATATCTTGAGTTCCAGAAGTCAGAATTTGACGATCTTACTGTCCACGCGAAGCTTGTGGAATTATCTACAATTCAGAGGTGGTCCAGTAAGCAAAATCCAGTTGGAAGAGCCCAGAAACAGAGGAGAAAAAGAAGTTACGAATTTTCCAACCAAGCTTGGAAACTTGCCATCTTCTATTCCAACTCTAAGAAGGCAATTGCTTAGAGGCTAAATCAAGAGGCTATATAAACACATCTTGGGACACATTATTAAGGATGTAATATTAGATCAGATAATATAGTTTAGAGTAGATTAGTATTATTATTAGTTGAAGATGTAGAGAAACACCATGACTCTTCTTTTGGGTGACAACATTGAAGTTTGAAGGTTTTGTTCTCTTAATCTTTTCTTCATTCTTATTAGTTTAATTATGTTTTCTTGTTTTACTAGTTGTTTTACTTGTTTAATTATTAGCGAGTAGTTATTTCTAGGGCTTAAAGGGAACCATGTTTGCACTAATATTGGCATGATTTTCATAGTGGTTTGATTGGTTATGGTTAATTCTGATTGATATGTTTTAATCATTAATTTGTGTAATTGGCCAATATCATGGATTAATTATATGCAAATAGGGGTATGGATCGAGAGATTTACTTACTAGAGGCACACATACGATTAGCAGAATTGAATTTGAGTGCGGAAGCATCATTGGATTTCTGAGAGAGTTAATTCTTGGAAGAGATTAACTTGACTCTAATTACCTGATTGATTGAATTACTAAAAGTGGTTAATTGTGTTGAATGTTTCGAGAGTGTTAATGCTTGAAAGAGATTAACATACTCTAGTTATAGGATCACATTGATTGCTTTAGCTTAAGAGCCAATTGTGTAAGCATGGTGGACCTGATTGCCCTAGGTTTTAAATAATTTGTTTATCATCTGTTTAATTAGTGTTAATTTAGTTTAATTAGTTAATTAATAATTTCACATATTCGTTTGTCCCTGAAACAATTAGCGATAACTGAAAAGGAATTAGTAGAACCTGTCTCCTTGTGGATTCGACCCGCTTGCCATCTGTACTAGAAATAGACACCGTGCGCTTGCGGTTAGGTATAATTTGACACATCAACCACCTTGATTTGAGCTTTCCCGGAAAGAGTTTGAGCCGAGAGTTGAAAAGAAGTACTAGTTGGCCTGGTTCAAAGGTTTTGGGCACCAATTTTCTGTCGTGCCACTTCTTCACTTTTTCCTTGTACATCTTCGAGTTCTCATAGGCTTGAGCGCGGAATTCTTCCAATTCATTTATTTGCAACATACGCTTCTCACCAACTAATTTCATGTCGAAGTTCAGCTTCTGCAAGGCCCAGTATGCCTTATGCTCAAGCTCCGCTGGCAGATGACACGCTTTCCCATAAACCAACTGGAATGGTGACATGCCCAATGGAGTTTTATACGCTATCCTGTAAGCCCATGCTGCTTCGTCCAATTTCAAAGACCAATCCTTCCTTGAAGGATTCACCACCTTCTCCAGAATTCTTTTGATCTCTCGATTATAAACCTCTGCTTGACCATTTGTCTGAGGATGATAGGCAGTTGCAACGTGGTGAGATACTCGATACCTATCTAATAAAGTTGTGAACTGGCGATTGCAAAAATGAGTTCCTTCATCACTGATTATAGCTCGAGGAGTCCCAAAGCGAGTGAATATCTGTTTGTGTAGAAAGTTGAGCACTACCTTAGCATCATTCGTCGGTAGAGCTTTCACCTCAACCCATTTGGATACATAATCCACTACCAAAAGAATGTACTGGTTGTTGCATGATGGAACAAAGGGTCCCATAAAGTCGATTCCCCAAACATCAAAAATCTCCACTTCCAGCATAGTATTTAGAGGCATCTCGTTCCTCCTAGAACTCGATCACATCTCATCACGAACTGATGTGAATCTTTGAATAGAGTTGGCCAGAAAAATCCTGCCTGAAGCACTCGAGCAGCGGTCTTATCTTCACCATAATGTCCACCGTAGATAGTGTCATGACAATCTCGCAATATCCCTTCCGTCTCACTATATGGAATACAACGCCTGAGAAGTTTATCTGGTCCTTGCTTGAATAAGTAAGGCTCGTCCCAATGGTACCATTTCACATCATGCAAAAATTTCTTCTTTTGAGCATAAGAGAAATCAGTCGGGATGACATTGCTCACAAGATAATTCACAAAATCCACAAACCAAGGTACTTCCCCTTGCATCTGAAACAACTGCTCGTCCGGAAAGTGTTCGTTGATTAGAGTCTCATCCTTTTTAATTTCTCCGCCCCGCTCCAATCTTGAGAGATGATCAGCTACTTGATTTTCTGTCCCCTTTCGGTCTTTGATTTCAAGCTCAAACTCCTGAAGTAAGAGTACCCATCGAATCAATCGGGGTTTAGCATCCTTTTTAGCGAGCAGAAATCTGATAGCTGCGTGGTCTGTGTAGACCGTGACCTTCGCACCAAGCAAGTAGGATCTGAATTTCTCAAATCCGTACACAACTGCTAAAAGCTCTTTTTCAGTGGTGGTGTAATTCAGTTGGGCATCATTAAGGGTTTTACTAGCATAGTAAACCACATGAAACACATTCATCTTCCTTTGCCCCAACACCACGCCCACGGCGAAATCACTTGCGTCACACATCATCTCGAAAGGCTCATTCCAGTTAGGAGCTGTAATGACTGGAGTAGTTGTCAGCTTCTTTTTCAAGTGCTCGAATGCCTCCAAACATTCCTCAGTGAATTTAAAAGGAGTGTCTTTCTCTAGTAGACTGCAGAGTGGCTTTGTGATTTTAGAGAAATCCTTTATAAAACGCCTATGGAAACCGGCGTGTCCCAGAAAGCTGCGAACTCCTTTGACTGAGATAGGAGGAGGAAGTTTCTCGATTGTCTCCAGCTTGGCCTTGTCCACTTCTAAACCCTTTCTAGACACCTTGTGACCTAGAATGATGCCTTCCTGTACCATGAAGTGGCACTTCTCCCAGTTGAGCACTAGATTTGTCTCGACACACCGTTTCAATACCATGCTCAGATTATGCAAACATTCGTCATAAGAAGACCCAAACACAGAGAAATCATCCATGAAGACTTCCACATTAATTCCAATCATATCAGAAAAAATAGCCATCCTGCATCGTTGAAAAGTGGCTAGAGCACCACAAAGTCCGAAAGAAACTCGGCGGAATGCAAAAGTTCCAAAGGGACATGTAAAGGTAGTCTTCTTCTGATCTTCCGGAGCTATGGCAATCTGATTGTAGCCTGAATACCCATCTAGCAGACAATAGTACTCGTGACCAGCTAGTCTGTCCAGCATCTGATCAATGAATGGTAGAGGGAAATGGTCCTTCCTGGTAGCCTTGTTCAGTTTCCTGTAGTCCATACACACTCTCCAACCTGTGACTGTCCGAGTTGGAATAAGCTCATTCTTCTCATTGGCTACCACTGTCATAACCCTTTCTTTGGTACACACTGAACCGGGCTCACCCAAGAACTATCTGAGATGGGATAGATGATGCCTGCATCTAGCCATTTGAGAATTTCCTTCTTGACAACCTCTTTCATGATGGGGTTCAGCCTCCTTTGATGTTCCACAGAAGGTTTGCTTCCTTCCTCCATTGGAATTTTGTGCATGCAGTAAGAGGGACTGATGCCCTTGATGTCTGCTATGGTCCATCCTATGGCTGATTTGAACTCTCTCAGAATCCGCAAGAGTTTTTCTTCCTCATTACCTGACAGGTTAGAATCAATAATAACAGGTAATGTAGAAGCTTCACCAAGAAAAGCATACTTTAAATGATCAGGCAATGGCTTGAGTTCAAGCTCGGGAGCTTCTTCAATAGATGGCTTTAGACGAATCTGTGATTTTTGAAGCTCAGCTAAGCCAAGTGATTCTAGTGGAACATTGAACTTCCTTTGGTAGGGGTTAGCATTCAACAATTGAACACACTCTGCAATTTCTTCATCTTCAGAATCAGAATTCCCTTGTAAAGTGCTTATCAAGGCATCTGCCTTCAACAACTGGTTCATTTCCTTATGCTGCAATGATTTAACCATGTCAAGTCTGAAACATTCTTCCTCTTCAGTTGGAAGTTGCATGGCTTTAAAAACATTGAATGTGACATTTTGACCATGCACTCTCATAGTCAGCTCCCCTTTATGAACATCAATCAACGTTTTGCCAGTGGCCAAGAAGGGCCTTCCCAAGATGATAGGGATGTTCTTGTCTTCCTCAAAGTCCAAGATGACGAAGTCGGCGGGAAAAATGAGTTTATCCACTTTGACTAAGACATCTTCCACGATTCTACGAGGATATGTAACCGACCTGCCAGCTAGCTGTAAGGAGATATTGGTTGGTTTTGGGTCGGGAAGTCCAGATTAATTCTTGCACCAAGATCACACAAGCATTTGTTAAACGACACGTCACCAATAGTGTAGGGAATAGTGAAACTCCCTGGATCCTTAAGCTTTGGAGGTAGTTTTTGTTGCAAGATTGCACTACATTCCTTCGTCAATGCAACCGTCTCGAAATCAGCTAGCTTTAACTTCTTCGAGAGAATTCCCTTCATGAATTTGGCATAACTAGGCATTTGTTCCAAAGCCTCAGCAAATGGGATGTTAATATGCAACTTTTTAAATACCTCCAGAAATTTGCCAAATTGCTGATCCAGCTTCTGTTTCTGGACCCTTTGAGGAAATGGTGGAGGCGGATAGACTGGAGGATTAGCCTCTGAAGGAACCGACTGCTTGGCTAATTGAGGGAGTGGCTATTTTTCCTTTATTGCAATTTCCTTTTGCTCTGCATGTTCTGAATTCTGCTCCACTTCTGTTCCCCCTATGACTTTTCCTGACCGTAGAGTAATAGCTTGTACCTGTTCCTTGCCATCCTGTTTCCCTGGATTAGGTTCTGTGTTGCTCGGTAGACTTCCTTGCTGTCTATGGAGAAGGGCATTTGCGAGTTGTCCAATCTGATTTTCCAAAGTCTTGAGAGAAGAAGCCTGACTCTGAAGTGATACTGCTTGGCTCTTGACCATCGCTCTCAATTCTTCTAGTTCAGATTTTTCACTTGACTGCTGCTGAAATCCTGGAGGCTGGTATTGCTGCCTCGGTGCATACTACTGCTGCATTCCCGAAGGATTGGACTTTCTACCCCCAAACTGCTAATTAGGAGGATGATAAGATGACTGCTGCATATTGTTCTGACTGTTACCCCAGCTAAAGTTAGGGTGATTCCTATTGTTCGGATGATATGTGTTAGGAATTGGATGTTGTGGCCTTTGGAAGTTGCTAATGAACTGAGCTGACTCATTAGATATGGCACATTGACGAGTGTCATGCCCACCTGCACATAGCTCACAAATGCTAGCTACCTGTTGCATCCCAAGATTAGCCAAAGAATCCACCTTCAAGTTTAGAGCTTCTAACTGAGCTGACAGAGCAGTAGCGGTATCAACTTGAAGAACTCCTGCTACTTTGTTTGGTTGTAGTCTCTGCGAAGGATTTTGGTACTCATTCGCAGCCATCATTTCATTCAGTTCATAGGCTTCCTCATAGCTTTTAGCCCACAACGCTCCACCAGAAGCAGCATCTACCATAGGCCTAGATTTGCCTCCCAGTCCATTATAGAAGCAATTAATAACCATCCATTCTGGCATTCCATGATGGGGGCATTTTCTGAGCATCTCCTTATAACGCTCCCAAGCTTCACATAATGACTCACCCTGTGTCTGAGCAAACTGAGCAATAGCATTCCTTATGGCAGCTGTCTTCGCCATAGGAAAGAATTTCGAGAGAAATCTTTGTGCAAGCTCGTCCCAAGTAGTGATGGATCCAACCGGTAAAGAATGTAACCAACCTTTAGCTTTGTCCCTTGAAGAGAAAGGGAAGAGTCTCAGCTTCACAGCATCATCAGAAACACCATTGAATTTGAAGGTGTCACAAATTTCGATAAAATTCCGGATGTGCATATTAGGGTCCTCAGTTGCACCACCCCCAAACTGGACTGTGTTCTGCACCATTTGGATAGTACCAGGCTTAATCTCGAATGTATTCGCTGTGATAGCTGGCCTGATGATACTAGACTGTATATCATTTATCCTTGGCTGCGAATAATCCATGAGTGCTCTAGGCACTTCCGGTGGGTTAGCATTAGCATTAGCATCTTCCATTGTAACAACCGGTTCAACTTTTTCTTTTAGTAACTCTAACTCTTCTTTCCTTTCTAGTTCCGCTCTGGTTTTAGATCGTGTTAGCATGCACGATCAAGTACCTGAAACACGAAGGACAAGAAGACACGAGATGGATAAGTAACACGAATCAAGCTATAAATGCGCCACGACTATACAAACTATTAAAGGCAAAATTGAAATTAATAGCAGATGTGCTCTTGCTTTATCATTAGAAGAAGAATTCGCAAACACAACTTCAACTAGATCTCCAAATATCTTTGCACTTAAACCTTGATAACTAGTTGACAATCCTAAAGAAAGTTGCATATCCAAGGGAAAATTTTGAATGGTAAGAATGTAACAGATAGTATTAATCCAACATATGTTATTTCCTGCCACAACAATTAAAATACAAACAAGCCAATATGCTGTTGAGCTAAGAAGGTGCAAATTTATCAATAAAAAATATTGTACACCATAACCGATCACTCCGATAAATGAACTAATCAAGAGAGTTAGCCATAAGGGAAGATGAGCAACAGCCACACCAGAGAACTAGGCAAGAATTTTTTCGGTGTCGGAAGCAAAGGCTAAGTTGTTGAGTTGAAGTTGTGACATGGAAAGAAGGTGTTTGAGCTGGGAAGAATAGGCTGGAAAGTAAAATTTGGACCTTTCCATTGCTTTGTAAATTTGGACAACTAAAACTGAATGTTAAAAGATTAATTAACCAGTGCCATGTAAAACAGTATTCCTGCTGATCGATGCTGCTTTGAAAGTGCCCTTAACAATTTGTTGTACTATTCTCTTCATAAACATTTGTTCCGATCCTATTCTAGCTTATTTCTTAAAATCTATTGTTGTGGAATAAAAATGAGGGTTTGTAAATTGCAGTTAGGGTTTGTATGAATTAATTACAAGGGTTGGTGAGCTTCGAGCTTTAATGGTCATTGCTCCATGAAGAACACCCTTATATAAAAAATAATAAAGAACATCATAGAATCTTACATAAAATTGCATTTAGATTCTAATTTTCACATCCAAAATGATGTTTTATGAATAAATATAGATTCTAACAAAAAATTAGGATCAAATATAACATGATACACATAATTTTATTGTTAAAAATATATATGTAAGATTCCGTAGTAGATTCTATGTAACATTTAATTTTGAAATTTAGATGAGATTCTACGTTAGATTCGATATGTTAAGTTTTATTATTGTTAAAATTTGTGATTCTTATCATAATAAATCAATTTTTACAAAAAATAAAAGTTTTATGATGATATTTTTAATTGTTCTTTATATAAGTTGTTCTTCCTAGAGTGTAGCTCTTGATCTATATGCTTAATGATATATATAGAAACATTAACTTCGAACGGAGATAAAATTTGTGTGGTGTGTGCAAACATGTCTTAAGGTGTCAAAGGAAGGTTCCAACAGGATTTTATGCTAAAATATATTTTATTTAACATTATCCCTCAATCGTACGATACGTTTTGCTACGATTAACCAGACAAACGACAGACGGAACCAGATAGATAATAAAATAAATAAATGGGAAGACAACAGATAATTAATGTTGACTCGTAAACACGCAAGTATACGCGATCACAAATAGCAAGTGATAAGTAAGATTTGTTCCGCAGAGACTAGGTGCAATGCCAATTTTAGTACTTATGCAACAGTGTATGGTTACTTCTTAATGCTTGACCAAGTATCAATTTGAGTTTTGATTAACTATTTTAATTAACTACTCGAGAATAAGTTAACAATTAAAAGATCTAGTATATGAGAAAACATGGAGTTCCAACTTCATTGAATATTTCACTAAAGGCTGACACATAGAATCGGTATAGGTGATAAAAATTGGTAATTAATCAGATAACACAACAGTAATACGAGCTACCTTCCAGTTCACTTGTATCAAACCACTTAATATCCACAACGAGAGAAATCAAGAGGACACCAAATTATATTCAAACCATATATATCTATACAATCTGGAAACACAATTGGTTTAAGCACAAGTTATCTTTCACAATTACATGAGGCAATATGAATTGGGTAGAAACATATTACTAATCATGAATAACAATTAATCCATGAACTCATGCTAACACTACAAGAAAAGGGTCAATAGACATCAGTTTCTGGCTGATGTCTATGTTATTTTGCATGTGATGTTTAGGTGGGAGATGTCTATTCTAGACATCAGTCAGAAACTGATGTCTGTGCTAACATAGACATCGATATTTCAGTCAATACACATCAGTTGTTCTACAAAATAGGTTAGATATAATTAATTTTATAAACAACTTGCATGCCTTATATTCTAGAAAACATATAATAAACTAAGTTATTTTTCACATACACATCACTTTCTTTTTTTGGAAAAGATGTCTATTTGGATATTAGACATCATAATTTTAGCAGATGAAGTGATGTCTATAGTTATCTTAGACATCATCCTAGACTGATGTTTAATGTAGGTATAAACATCAGTTTTTTCTGAAAAAACTCATTTATATGTGTCTCTTAGACATCAGATTTTATAAATAAAAAGTGATGTCTGTTTGTTGTTTAGAATCAGTTTCCTACACTGTTTTATACACCAAAATAGCCAAAACTTAAATTATGCACAAAATAATAACCAAAATTACTAAATTTATCATTGAAAGAATAAATCCAGAATACTTGCATGTTAGCAAAATCAAAATGGCTTACAATATTTGAATATATATATATACCAAATCCCCAAAACCAAATTGTCACTACATAAATTCGCAAAAGAAAACAGCAAACACCAAACAACTAGCTATGTTATCGGTTTTCAAAACCAGCATGTTGTGTAGGCCCATAAACTGTAAGACCCTGAGGTTCAAGACGAATCACTGCAATTATCTGCAAAGATGAAAGTAATGGTCAGATTATAAAAACCTTAGGAGTTAATTTTTAAGATTCATGTTTATTTAGTATTTCATATTCATGTGGAGAATCATACATTCTGTTTAGCTCAATTTTAGTTGTGCAGATTACCTTTCATCTCCGGATGCTTGGAGAACAATGCAGTTTGAGCATATTCAGCCTCACTGGATTTGCCATCTAATACCTTTAACTGATTAAAATATCATATTAAAGTAAACAGGAGTTAGCTAAATTAGCCCACTGACTACTTATCAGATATATAACATATTTCAGGCATCACAAGTCCTCTTACAAGCATCAACATTGAAAATTGTGCCTTGATATTTCACAAATAGAAATAAGGGAGTAGGAGAATCGGCAAGTACAGAGCTGAACGCAGTCGCTTCTTGACGATAGAGACCACTAGAACTTTTTCTGTTCAGTTAATGGTATCAGGACTTCTCATACCAGTACATCTCCTAACAAAAGTCGTAAACTAGGATATACCAAGCAATAGCTTCTACTATATTTATATAATCTATTGAGGTTTTGCTTGATATTGGTAGTTTTCTGCAGGTAATAATTAGACAAATATGATTACTAATAAAAACCTGAAAGCAAGGCTGAATATATGGATGAAAATATATCATACCTCCGGTGTAATGAAAACAACTGAAACGATATCTGCTCATAATAGTGGAATGCTCCATCAGCAATTAAGGGTGATATGACATGCCACATTGACCCCCACAGTGTCTTCACTGCCTTGAAAAGAAAGAAATAGAGGAGCTTAATACCCCAATTTCGTCAACAGCGCAGGTGGCACCCTCAAAGCCACCTGCAAAGTAAAATAGATATATGAGATGAGATGCACGTGCAACGTGGAGAAAAATTAATACAAATAAGATAGCTGAAAGGATAAAAAATGTTGCAACACCTTCATCAGCCTGATATTTGTTTTGTCATCTCCAGCATACGCCAACAAATTGTGCTTGGGATTCCATTCCACTCTGTTCATTGCAGCTCGACATGGAATCTGGTGAACTGATCATCCAGTACTAACAACTGACTATTGCAGTTTGACACAAGTACGTACTAAGATAGGAGTATAATAAAGCTCTTTAAAAAAAATTGAAACTTGTAGATAACTCCCAGGTGAACAAGAAACTGATACATACTATGTCAATGAAATTACTAAAGAGCTATACATACTTCTTTTGATTAATACCATTACAATTTGACTGCACAACAAAAAATAATTATATTTGACTGCAGAAAACCAATAGATATGATGACTCACTCAAGTTTTGTAAATGTTCGCACACACAACATCTCGGAGATATCCCAGAGACTAACCAAAGAGTCAGCACTTCCAACAGCAAAGTACCTGGCAGAATGGATATAATACGAGAATGAATTACCAAATTACTAAATGTCCAAGTGACCGTGTGGACTACGAAAGCAATCTATTTTATCAGAGCATATTGAATTCCATATCAAGCAACAATTGTCAAACACCTAAATAAGAAAAGATATAAACAAAAAGTGAAAGATACAACTATACAAGCAAAAACAGAAAGATGGTATACAGATCTGAGTCAAGGTTCCATTTGCCACAATTTTGTACAAACAGGAACTAGTGCCCAAACATATACTAAAAGAATATTTGGTTTAGCATCATTGAAAGTTTAGAGATGTTTAGCAAAAAAAGAAAAAGAAAGTTTAGAGATGGAGAAACCAAGCAAGAGGATAGGCATTCCAGGAAGCAATTTGTTTGTCACTCTTTTGCTTTTGTCTTAACAGCTGTGCTTGAGCATCTTGTTTCACCTGCTAACAGCCTAAAAGCAACTAGTACTTGGGTACTTGGACATACTGATCTGTTAGTGAGGAAAGTAAAAAAACAATTAAGCAAGAACATTGCAGCAAATAGAGAGATTATACACATTCCACTTCTTTTATGTATTTTAAATAAATATCTAGGCACTCATTTTCAGATAATTAGATAATAGTGACAACCAAGTTACTAATTCAGTACATTTCTTAATTAGTCGACTTAACAAAGTATTAATCTTTTGGAAATCTAGTTAAAAAGAAAGGTATTGGTGGGGTACATAGTGTCCCCTAAACACAAAATATGCTTCAGATTAACGTTTGACATTTACATAGCAAGGAAGGTATAGTCACCTTTATTTTATTTTGGTAGCAATGTAGTCAGTAGTGTATATAAATAGCATACTCAACCTCCTTGTAGTATAGAAACTAGCAATTGAATAATCTATTTGCTAGCTTAACAGATAACAACATACAATGAGCAATATCAAACAGTTGGTACACCTCATTCAGCGACAAATGCATCTAATATGCAGCAATTGAGTAATGCCATGTCTTCTGGGCAGATAGGTGTTTTAATATAAAAACAAGTAATCTAATCCTGAGTATAAACATTAAGGGAAGTGAAAAACCTAGCATCAAGAACTGTTCTCCCATGCTTATCCTTATAATTAGCTTTGTAGATCTTCCATGTTTCTGCTTCGTGAGCAATGTCATCCTACAACAGAGAAGCAATGACAGGGAAGTTCATGTTAAACATTGTCCAACTATTTCAAAGCAAAAAAATCTAAATTTGTAACACCAGCTAAATAATTTTAATTTTTGAGGTACTGTATACATTTGGAAATTGATTTGTGTCGTGAAAAGGTTTTACTTTATATTGCTCATAACATAGAAAATAAAAGTCTTTTTCACTAGTAAATATTGCACGAAAACGGAGTAGAAAATTAGTATAGCAGGGAAAAAAATTACCTCACTCTTGGCATGAGACTCAGGATTTTGATGAACTGCAGGACACCAATCCAATGCCCAAACAGATCCTCCAACGTACATTACAAAATCTTTGCTGCAACAAAATCTAATAAGATAAAGTCCATATAAAGCATATGTAGTAATTATGTGAGAAGCAAATGAATGTTCTTGCAAAGTGAGACAGAGCCATATGCTCACGAAATTATTTGGATGCACTAGGAGTCAGGATACCTATATAAAAGTTATTTTCTACATGTAGGATTAATTAATGTACATATATTAACATACAGGCATATTATCAGGGTCTCAAAATTTCTATGTTATTATCTTTTTATTTAATCTGCATGGAGGATGAACACTTTTTAATATGCAGGGAAAAAGTTACCCAGCGAATCTCATCTGGTTTGTATTCCAATCTCCATTTCAAAGAATCTTTGAGCATTTTTGTTGCCTTCTTGATATTCCAATTACGTGCTATCAAATATCTTGAAATTGTTTGATTAGAACAATAGGTAGACAACCTATCCGGAATTGGCTCGATTAAACTTCTCACCTCATTGATCTGTAAATAACAATTAATTATTTTAAGAGCATTTATGCCTTCTCTTCATCAACTCAATCATCAAATCTATAGATTGCCAACGTAGAAGCAGAAATAGGAGAAAATAATGCACCTTAATCTGCTGCTCTTCTGATGTCAAACAATTTTCACGTCCACTTGATGTGGATCTCTTTAAGTCTGTAGCCATGCGTCTAAGAAGCCCGCCTACGACCTGCAGGTCACGATTGATATATAGAGACTTCACAATAGGTGTGGAACTGCTCTTTGAAATCGCAGTATTCTTGTTTGCCGTACTTCCTAGTACTGCAAAAATAAAGAAAACAAAACTTTATTAAGTACACCCAATTATTGTAATGCAAAAACTGTGTGCGTACCTTTCACAAGTCCAGCATACCATCACAGAGAGCAAGTTAACCCTCCTTCCTTCGCAGTGTTTGATTGCTTGATGATCTCTCTGGCACATTCAAATGCATCATATGTTAAGAAAGGGATAAAAAACCCAGATATCTACTACCATTAGTAAAAGAAAATAAGAGGTAGATTAAATACAGGCGGGGACAACAAATCGTATGACAAACACATCCTAAATCCTAATCTTTCTCACTAACAGCCACTACATACACATAAACATATACATAAATTACAGATAAAATAATTAATACATATACATATATACATAAATTACAAATAAATTAAATTAACCCCAAATTAAAACTTAGGGTTTCAATTTTAAACCCCTAATTTATAATAAACTCGAATTAATCGAACTTGTAAGTTTGAACATATCAAACTTAGGCTTACCCATCAACAAATCAAACTAATTTGACCTTTGAACCTTCGAGCTTTGACCTTCGAACAAATCGATTTCAATTTGAGTGTGAGAGAGAGAGAGAGTTTGGAGGTTCGATTATGAGAGAGAGAGAAATAGAGAGAGCTCTAGAGCAGGTGGTCGTGGTGAGTAGAGCAGTGACTGGTGGTGGAGGTGAGAGAGATTCAGTTTTTAGTTTTTGTGTTTTAGTTTAATTAGTTTTGCGATTTTGATTTATCTGAAGGGGGAATAATTGGAGGCGGGTAAAATATTTGGTGAAAGGGGGGAAAATTTTAATTAAGGGGAAATAATTGTGTATAGGCGGGGAAATATTTGGTTTGGGGGGGGGGGGAATTTTGACTTAGAAGCTAAAATTTTGGTTAAGGGGGGAAATAAAAAGAAGGGCGCTCTTTTTATTTTTTAAATACTGACTTTAGACATCAGTTTTAAAAGAAGTGATGTTTACAAATAGCAAAGACATCAGTTTAATTCGGGGTGATGTTATTACATCTTTTAACATCAGCGGCATTTACAACCGATGTCTAAAGTGTGATGTCTATTGAACTTTTTCTTGTAGTGTAATATGGCATATTCTCAATCCTAGAATCCACTTTCGCAATCATCAAGGATTAATAAATTAGATGCTAGCTACACATCTATCAATTAAATCAACCATACTAGATTATCGCAAATAAATCACCCAATAATCAATTACATGTCAAGCACAATGATTACGTATTCAAATCCATTGGAACCCCATGATAATGATTAGTTCATAGTTGAACCTCTCACCATCATGGGTTCTAAAGAAAACATGGTTCTATAAAGCAAATAATAATAGAAGAAGAATAGGTTTAGAAATGAATCCCCAAATAGTGTAGAAGAGTACAAAAATCCAAAATAGATTAGGCCTCCTTGCTTGTCACTAGCTTGAAGATCCCTCTCTAAATCTTGTTCTAAAATGTAATGTTGATAGATGATTATGAAGAACAATACTCTAACCCCATGATCCTCTCGTTTTTAGGTCTAAGATAATACATATAAAGATGCCCTAAATTAAATAGGCCCAACACAATTTGACCTGACTTAAGGAAATAAAAATCTGATGCCAAGCCGCTCGAGCGCTATAGCCCTTGAATGGAGCGCTGCAGCGCTTCCTGATCCCTGGAAAATGCTCTCTCGAGCGCTGCTGCCCTTGCCTAAGGCGCTGTAGCCCTTGGACGCGCGCCATAGCGCCCAAACTAGCGCTCTTGCGCCTGCTAGACCCTGGAAAACGCCCACCTGCTGCGCTGTAGCTCCCAAATGCGTGCTGCTGCGCCTATGGTCCCCTGGACATGCTCCAATGCTTCTGCTAACTGACTTATTCCCACTCCGAATTTCTTCCACAAGCTCTAGATTAATTTCACACCACCCATATCACCATTTTAGCACCATAATGCCTTCAACGATACAACCTACACAGTTTTCACAAAAACATATCAAATGGTAACGAAACTCGAGAACTCGCAAACGTTTTAAGTCCGAACGGAAGGTAAATAGTGGATATAAAATCCACTTATCACTTAATTAATTAAGGGGTGGAGGGACTCGAACCTGATCCCCTCCTAAGCCGAGTTTTGATACCAGGTTAAATAACCAATGGCTCTAAAATCTTAAGATGTCAATGCCAAATAAAGATCCCAACACGATCTTATGCTACGACATATATTATTTAACGACACATGTTATATGTTATAGATGAGTTAGAACCTTCCCTACCATTAAAAGTGTCATCTTAATGCAACATAGAAGCCTATATATATTTCCCTATAAATTTAAAAGAAAAACACGAAATTTGGATGAAAAACACGATCCAAAACCCGAAATTTCCGAGAGGCAAGGCATATACTTCTCTTAATAGTCATACTATGCAGCTTGGTTCTTAAAGTAGACACACACGACTTAAAAGAAGGAATCTGGAAAATTACCAGGAAGAGAGGAAGTGATGGTTGTAATAAGGCAAACCAAAGCTGTACCAATAAATTTTACTCATGTCACAAAATTTGAATGCGTCTCATTTGAAGGAAGCGTTTTTGCTCGGTGTGGAATGGGGATGCTCGTGCAAGCAACTCTCGTGGCTACTTACAATAAATAATCTGTAGTTGCTCTAAGCAAGCAGTATGATCTCCAGTTACATCATTTTCTTTTAGTGCTGATGGGTGCTTGGGATGGCTAAAATGCTTCCTTTATTATAAGTACACACAACTTGGGGCATAAAAATATTTTGGTGATGATTAGTTGTACCTATTCAAATGTTAACACCAAAATATTACAATAGATGGATGTAAAAAAGAGAAAAGAATCATTTAAAGTCACACTCTTTTGATGTTACTTTATTTCATTCGATTTTTTCAAAGTCACACTCTTTTGATGTTACTTTATTTCATTCGATTTGTTCTGAGTACCTATCATGCATGTGTGATCTATTCTTCAAAGTTTAAGAAAAAAAAAACAGAAAGTGAACATACAGCAAGCTTTATAATTAAAATCCTCAAGCCCAAATGATGCTATTTTAATTTCTCCAACAGTCCAACGGTCCAACTGGGAAAATAGCAGCTCCTTGAAGAATAACGAGGTCTTTTGTTCACTAAATGTGTATGTAAATATGTCTGTTGTTCGATATTTGATGTTTGTTCCCGTTTCATGAAATTGCAGAACCAACCTAGGCATAACGTTAAGGTATTAACAGCGAAATCTCGACCTTCTGATTCTAGTTGTGGTAATTCTGTAATTCTGAGCTACTACATGCATGATTGTTTTTTTAAAAATATTTTGCTTTCCCTTCGGTTTTGTCTTAAAATTATTCACAAGGATATGATGTTGCCTACAAATAAGATTTTTCAAGTAAAGTACTCATGAACAGTTCTGGTAAGAGAGTTTGGTAACCTCATCTGAAATTGTGTAATGCGGTAGTCAGGGTGTTTAAATTAATTTGTCACTAGACAATGTGATAGATTTATAAGAACAGCAGTAGATAAGAGAACAATGTATAGCAGCAAAGTAATCTCCATAACAATGGAGAGATGAAGAAGATAGTAATGGACTACATTGTAAATTAACTTAGTTTACATAGCTTGACATTGTGCACATATATAGCATGCTTGTACACAGACTGCATGTGACTACTGCTACTAACAGAGTGGACATGTGCTACCACTACTACTATGTTAGATAGAGCTCTACATGTGCTACCACTAGAGCACCACTAGAGCCCAGCATGTGCTTTGACAGAGAGGTCATGAACAATCTTTATGGGATGCATCACATATTCTAACACAATGAAATCATCTAGTTACATATATATCTATTTCGAGCATCCCTCACTGTTATTGGCTGCACCTACAAATCACTTGTTGATTAAAACAGTGCTGATTTGTGATGGTATATAAACTGGATTTTAGAGTAGCTTATCTCAAGTAAGCTCCAGAAGCCCGAAAGGAGTACTGCTGCTGTTGATCAAGAACCAGATTGGACACAAGATTTTAAGTAGCTTATCTCAGTGCCTTTGGTCACAGAAGATGAACAGTCAAGAAGCTGCGGCAACAAGCCTGCAGGTCAATAACACGGTGGAAAATGGAAAATCGATACAGTTTGCAATGTTGTTTCCAGTTATAAAACCACTACTTGATAGAGACACAGCCATGCAACTCAGCATCCTCTATGATAGACTAAATGTAACACTTTAACGCTGATCTTTTTATAGCCATTTACTTATTTATTGCTACTAAATTGACAATTTAAAATCATGCTGTTTCAGGAAAGAAAAATCTCTAAAGATGTCTTTGTAAAGAAAATGAGAGGTCTTGTGGATGATAGCATACTCAAGATGGCAGTGACGAAGTTGCAAGAACAGGTACACGATAGAAAAGTTAACAAATGTAATCCACCTACCAAAATAATAGATTGTTAGTCTTGGTTTCTTCATAACTATCTTTTTCTAAAAGCATTTCTGCAGCCAAAATTGACAACTTATATGGCATTGAGGTGTTGATTAAAAATTTGACCATAATGTTAAGATGAATGTAATCTGAAAAAGAGCTGAATTGCAGGCTTTTCGCAGCTCACAAGTTGCGTCGCACGCTCAGTTTATAGCTCAACAACAGCATATGAATAGTTCACCACAATGTCTTAAACAACAGCCTCAAAATATGCAAGTGAAGCTTCAATTCAAGGTGCACGAGTTGATGAAGGAGAAGATCAATCTGGAGAATCACTTGAAGGTGGCTTTCAGCGAAGTGGAGAGTTTACTTTCCCAAAAATCGAGCTGGGATAAAGAACGGACCGTGCTGGGGGACAAACTGAAGAATTGGATAGTTCGAGCCCTGAAAGCTGAGAGCTCAAACTCTGAGCTTGCTTCAAAGCTGCAGACCTGCGAAGCCATTTACAAAGCGAAGCTCGAAGAGCACCAGTCTGTCCACAATGCAGAGCTCAAGAAATTGCAGACGGAGCTCGAGAAGGCTGTTCCTTCTTTCCAGGATGGTTACTCTAACTGTGCAGACAAGGTTGCGATATCTGCAGTACTGGATGTTACCAGTAAGCTCTTCGAGAACTATTGTGCTGAGCTAGACTCGTCTCTTTTTATTGATGCTCTTTGAAATGTATGGAGTTGTTTGCAACAAATTGTGTAGAATATGATAATTCTGAGCTTAAACTCGCACGAATAACTTCAAATGTGAGCAAAAAACAAGAGTTTTTATTTTGTGCATTTGCAAACATATGTTAAATGCAAATAGATGCTCATGCGGAGCATTCGGTCGGTTCGGTCCAGAACGGGATTGAACCGAATAAACTAAAAACCGAATTATTATTTTTTCCCGGACCAAATCGAACTGAAGTTACATTATGGACCGAACCGGAACCGAACCGAAATAATGTTATTCAGTTATTACGGTTCGGGTCTTGAAAGAACCTAAATTTTTCAAAAGAAAAAAGCATCTCAAGCAAAGCCAAAAATCATGATTTTTCTAAAAATAAAAATATTAGCTAATGAATACAAGTCTGAAATGTAAATACAGTAGTTCAAACTTCAAACCTCAAACCGAAAACAAGCCGTGCAAAAGTCTGAATATAGAATAAGTTTACAAGTCTTGAAAATCATTAGTCATTACATTAAATATGCTAGTCTTAAAAGATCAAAAACAGAAAGAAAAAAAAAATAGCCAATCTTCCTATGAAAGAGCTTGATCATAAAGCTTGCACAACACCTCTGCCACAATTTTATTACCGTCCATCAGGTCCTCCGTTATGCCCGATCTGCTCTCAGTATGTTACAAGTGATTAACTTGTATCTTCTCTGGTTCATAAGTTGCAGAAATGTAGATAGTACATAGTAGATGAAATGTGTAAGCTAGAGAGAAAGTGAGAGAGAGGGAGAGAGAGATAGAGAGAGAGATTGAATCTGAAAGTTTGTTACCATAAGAGAAATGTTTGTTACAACTGTAAATGACACAACATTGGTTTATATACTACTAATACAAACAGAAAAGTTAGTTAGGATAGTCAACTAGTAAAGTCAACTCTCCTCACTAACACCCCCCCTCAAGTTAGAGGTTGGAAGGCCACTAGAAACCCCTAACTTGGACAACAAGAACATTAACTGAGTAGAGGACAAAGCCTTGGTAAAGAGATCAGCTGGCTGCTCATGAGAAGAAATATGCTGTGGAGAAATCAAACCAGACTTGAGTTTATGTCGAACAAGATGGCAATCAATCTCGATATGCTTTGTACGTTCGTGAAACACAGGATTAGCTGCAATGTAGAGAGCAGACTGGTTGTCACAGAACAGTGGAACTGGAGTCAGACCTGAGATATGTAGCTCAGACAAAAGAGAAACAACCCAAGTAATTTCACAACACACATCAGCCATGCTTCGATATTCAGCTTCAGCAGAGGAGCGTGACACTGTGTGTTGCTTCTTACAGCGCCAGGAAATCACAGTCCCACCAAGAGTTAAGCAATAGCCAGTTAAAGATTGACGAGTAAGAGGACAACTGCCCCAATCAGCATCACAATAGGCCACAAGAACTGGATTAGTATGAGCAGAATACAACAGCCCTTGAGATGATGTAGTGTGAAGATATCGAACAAGCTTAAGAGCAGCATGCCAATGTACAGATCTTGGTGCAGTCATGTATTGAGCTAAGACATGAACTGAGTAAGCTAAATCAGGACGTGTGATTGTCAGATAAATCAAACGCCCAATCAGACGCCTGTAACTCATAGCATCACTTAACAGTGGACTGTCAGATTCTTGTAACAATGTATGATGTTGATCCATAGGAATCAATGGAACTTTAGAGATAGAAGGGGAGAAATCAGACACAATGTCACTAGCATACTTCTGTTGAGTAGCAAACACCCCTTGCTCAGTATGAGTAACTTGGATACCTAGAAAATAGTTCACTTTACCAAGGGGTTTAAGTTTAAACTGAGTACCCAGAAACTCAGTCACAAGAGAGATTAAAGAAGATGAATTACCAGTCAAAATCATATCATCAACGTAGATAAGTAGGTATAACACTGATGTATCATGAGAGTAAACAAACAAACTAGGATCACCTGCAGTTTGTTTGAAGCCAAAAGATAATAAGGCTGTAGATAAGGCAATAAACCATTGTCTAGGTGCCTGTTTTAAGCCATACAGAGACTTAAGCAAACGGCAAACCAACTTCTGACCTGGATACTTAGCCTGAATATGAGCAGGAACAGTGTAGCCTGGAGGGAATGTCATATATATCTCCTCATCTAATAAACCATGCAAAAACGCATTAGTTACATCCAGTTGATTAATATCCCAACGATTCATAGCTGCAATAGCCAACAAGAGACGAAAAGAGGTCATTTTTGCCACAGGTGCAAACGTCTCGAAGTAATCCATATTAGCTGTTTGTGTGAAGCCTTTGGCAACCAAACGAGCTTTATAACGCTCAATCTGACCATTAGCAAGGTATTTAACCTTATACAACCACCTACACTTCACTGTGGTTTTATTTGTAGGTAAAGGAACTACTTCCCATGTACCATTTGCTTCAAGAGCAGCAAGCTCAACGTTCATAGCCTCACACCATTCTGAGGACTGAACAGCCTCCTTAAATGTAGCAGGCTCTAAGACAGAAGAGGTCATGACAGATGTAGTAGCATTCACAAACTGAGAAGGTAACCCAGTAAAGTCATGAAACCTGGCAGGCAACTGTCTCTGTCTTTGAGGCCTAATAGGAGGAGCAGAAACAATATCAGTAGGACCATTATTAACAATAGCATCATGATGAACAATATCACCACGTATATCAGTACCCTCATGATGCACAATATCAGCATCATGAGCAACAGAATCACCAGCATGGCCATCAGGTGAAGAAATAGCATCAGGCAGAATATCTGCAGGTTGCTCAACAGACGCAACAGTAAGAGGATCATCCTCAACAAATTGAGAAGAGGCAGGAAAGAGTAGCTGTGGAGGCTTTGTTTGAATTTCTCGAAATGGGAAGATGTTCTCAATGAATTGAACATCACGAGAAACAAATACCTGCCTAGTGTCAAGATTTAAAATCTTATACCCTTTCTTAGTAAAAGGGTAACCAAGAAACACTCCCTTAACAGCACGAGAAGAGAATTTATCAGATGACTGTGGAACTATTGTGGCATAGCATAAACACCCAAACACACGAAGAGTATCATAGAGAGGTTTACTCTTAAACAAAACTTCAAATGGACTGCTACCATTAAGAAGTGCTGTAGGTGTACGATTAATCAAATACACTGCAGTTAAAATGCAGTCACCCCAGAAGACTATTGGTAGAGCAGCATGAAAACGAAGAGCTCTGGCACAATTCAAAATATGCCTATGTTTACGTTCAACCAATCCATTTTGTTGTGGAGTGTACACACAACTGGATTGATGAATGATTCCCAGACTGGCCAGAAAACTCTTCACAGAATTATTCATAAATTCTGTACCATTATCAGAACGTAACATTTTAATAGTAACTCTAAACTGATTTTGAACCATGACTATAAAATCCTTCAATAACGAGGCAACCATAGATTTATCAGACAGCAAATACACCCAAGTAGCTCTTGATTTATTTTCAACCAGAGTAAGAAACATATTACAATTGTCATGAGTCTTAAATCTATACGGTCCCCACAAATCTACATGAACTAAATCAAACAGATCAGTAGATTCATGATCATTAACTGGAAAAACTAACCGATGCTGCTTAGCTAAGTGACAACTGTCACAGACATCAAGGACTTGATTCTGGAAGCTAACAGGTAACAACTTGAGAACATTTGCAGGAATATGTCCCATACGAGCATGCCAAACATTGCTGTTGCAGACATGAGCCACCAAACATCCATCTATAACATGAGACACACTTGTATTTACATTAGTAACAATAGCTGAAGTAGAAGCATCAAATCCATTAGCAGCATAGAGAATATACAATCCATTCTCTTCTTTACCAATCTCTAGTGCCTTCATCCAAGAAGGATCCTGAACATAGCAAGTATCAGCAAGAAAACTCACTTGGTGAGATGTATCTTTGGTAAGCTTGGATATAGACAATAAATTGTATGAAAAAGAAGGCACACAAAACACATTGGTTAAAGTGAGATTGGAGTTTAGAATCAAGGTGCCACTGTGAGTAATACTAGCAGTAGCTCCATTTGGTAGTTGTAAAGTGGCAGTACATGGGTGAGGATTTTGCAACAAGTGCAGAAATGGAGTAATATGATCAGTTGCTCCAGTATCCAAGATCCATCTATATTGGTGATAATCTGAGGGTTCAAGTGTGTGAACCTGATGCACAAAATGAGTTGTACCTGTCATTTGAACAGTATTAATGGATGGCATCCAGTTGCAAGCATTCAAAGACTGATTAGGCACTGAAACCGATGACTGAACATCAACCATATTCTTTTGAAGCATTTGAATAAGTTGCTTGCACTGGCTCTCAGACAAGTTGAGGTTATCACTTCCAACAGAACTGACATTAACAACTTCAGTGACTACAGGACTTGCTCCACTAGTAGTAACATTAGCCACAACAGATCCTTTTGGATTTAGACTTCTAGGTTTTGGTTTGGGTTTCCCAAACAACTTATGCCAGGCTGGATAGCCATGAATGCAAAAACACTTGTCTCTCAAATGTCCACTCATATGGCAGAAATCACAAACAACAGAAGAATCAGCAACTCTCTTAGGTTTAGGCTGAGACTTAGTAGCATACAAAGGCTTAACTGTCATAGCAACATTCTCAGTATTAAAACTGATAGAATCATGTGCTTCTCTTTGCTTCTCCTCCTGTAACAACATAGCATAGCTTTGACTGAGAGACGGTAGTGGTTTCATAAGTAGAATCTGACCTCGTATTCCAGTAAACGAGTCATTAAGCCCCATCAGAAACTGAGAAAGTTGAATACTCTGTTCCAATTCAGCTTGCTTAGCATTGACTGAACAGGTACACAAGCCACATGTGCACAATGCCTTAGTTGTGACACAATCAAGTTCATCATGTACTGTCCTGAACTTAGTAAAGTAGGCTGAGACACTCATTGTGCCTTGCATCAGATGTGAGATTTCTTTTCGAAGATGAAAGAGTTTAGGAACATTGCTTTGTGCAAACCTAACCTCTAAATCAAGCCAAATCTCTCTAGCAGATTGCAGATAAACGACACTATTTCGAATGTCCACAGAGACAGAGTTTAATAGCCAGGATATAATCATGTTGTTGCAACGCATCCAGTGAATTAACAAAGTAGAATTAGCAGGAGGTTTAACATATGTTCCATCAACAAAACCTAGCTTCAATTTGGACAATAAAGCAATCTCCATAGATCGATGCCACTGATTGTAATTACTATCCGTTAAGATCACCGTAGTGATTTGCATACCAGGATTATCAGATGGATGCAAGTAGTATGGATGATTACAATCAATGACAGATGCAACAGTAGTACTAACAGATCCAGCAGTAGCAGAAGCATAAGATGGAACAGTCGCCATTACTCAATTAACAAATGATGACTTAATCAGCAGAGATTCAGATAAATCGATCACAAACGAAGACAGATTACTTACTCAGATAAATCGATCACAAACGAAGACAGATTACTTACAGATAAGCACGAAAAACTCAAACTTGCTTGAGAAGCTAATGGCGATTTACAGATCGATGTGTAACTGATGAAACACGAACGAAGAACGAAACAAAACACGATCGAAACGTCTTCAATTTTGCGGAAATACGAGCACACAAGGTTCTGATACCATGTTACAAGTGATTAACTTGTATCTTCTCTGGTTCATAAGTTGCAGAAATGTAGATAGTACATAGTAGATGAAATGTGTAAGCTAGAGAGAAAGTGAGAGAGAGGGAGAGAGAGATAGAGAGAGAGATTGAATCTGAAAGTTTGTTACCATAAGAGAAATGTTTGTTACAACTGTAAATGACACAACATTGGTTTATATACTACTAATACAAACAGAAAAGTTAGTTAGGATAGTCAACTAGTAAAGTCAACTCTCCTCACTAACACAGTAATCAAAGTTTTCAGAGCAATAAAATGAGGGAGATGAAAGTGATGAGCACATCTAGTATCAATTTAACTAGGAATCCAGATAACTACTCAACTTAGGATCTAAGATTTAATCTTGCAGAGTCTTCACCTGAGTTAAAATCATAACAAGAATACACTTTTGTTGTTATTTTATTCATGATCCATGTCCCCAATATACAGTGTTGCTACGAAATTATAATTATTTGACACTGCTAGAAGGTTTCGCAAATTATTTAATACATGTACCAGCATCCAGAAAAACAGTAATATAAAGCATTTGCAACTGCTCTAATTTGTGTCCAGGAGCAACCTGTCATCTCATAGCCTCAGCAGAAAAGAATTATTGGTTTCAATGGCCATATATATATATTTGAAACTATTCCAGAGGTTTTCGTATACCAGCCCAGCTGTGCCTGATAATCAAGTTTTGTATCAAGAGTCATGATGACAGGTTCTCAGCTTCCAAAGCATTATCCTATTAGGCATAAGAAACTATTGCCTCTGACCATCATTGTTATATCCAAAAGTGTAAATGTTTGTGTACACATGCATATATATTGACAAAATTCTCAATATTCTGCTCCAGGTGAAGGTTAAGTGTTAAGCCCGTGAATTTTAAAACTTGGGACTAATTTTAAAGTACACAACAACGAAACTTATAATGGGAAACAATATCTATTTATCTAATAGTCAACAAATACCAAAACATTATAAATTACAAAAAAAAATTGCAAAAAATGAAGCCCAAACCATCATATATTAAGTCAAATTTAATTTCTTTTTCTCGTAACTTTTAGAAAAAAAAATAAAAGATAGATATTTATATCGGGTTTTTTTTTTCATAAATACACTTGCCTAGATATTTTTTTTTTTGTAAAAATACCTTTTTAAAGAAAATAATTTGCAAAAATAATTTGTAAAAATACCATCTTATTTGTAACTGGAAATTGAATTTGCATGAAAACGGAAAGTTGCATTTTCATTTTTTTCTAACTTCCAGTTAGGGGTGTTCAAATAATCCGTCAAACCGTGAATCCGGATCGGATCACAACAATCCGAACCGACAAAAACCGAAACCGAAAAACCCGTTATTAGTGGTTCGGTTAACCGGATCATTTGTACATAAATGATTTTGATTATGGTTTTCAATATTTTAAAACCGGTTAAACCAAACCGGACCGTTATATAATAATACGTTAAAAATTCTAGTAGATAGTTGTATAAGTTAAGATTATAAATTTATAGTATTTAATGTATATACATAATAAATATAATATTTAGTTAATTGTCAATATGTTGTAGTTCTACACTAAATTAATTTGTTTACTATTTATATAAATTCATTTGAATTATATAAACGTAATATGTAAATAGTAGACTAAACATTGATAAACATATATTATAATACATATATGTAGTGTATAATATTAATGTGTATTAAATTTTACTTTATATATTTTTAAATCAGAATTTTATTTTAAGTTTAACTAAAATTAAAAAAAATATGTTATAAAGTTCAAACCGTGGTTCGAAACCGAACCAATCCATCTTTTTGTGATCTGGTTTGGTTTGGTCTTGGCATCTAGCTGGTCTGGTTTGATTTTGTTTTTTGAAAAATCGTTTATATTGGTTTGGTTAAAAATAACAAGAATCCAAACCAATGTGTGATCCCTACTTCCAGTTGTATATAAATTCAACTTTCAATTTTCAATGCAATTGAAAACTAAAAGTTGAATTTCCATTTTTTGTTGTTTTGAAACCCTTATATACAATCGGAAGTTGGGGAAAAAAATGAAAATTCAACTTCCAATTTTCAGTTGCATAAGTTTAAGATTGCATATGCAACCTCCGTATTTTGACAAATAAATTGATATTTTGAAAAATATTTTGAAAATATGGTAAAATTACAAAAAATTAAAAAAAAGTAATATTTTTATAAATATTCTATTTATTATTACATATAATACAATTATGCATTACTCAAAAATTCTATTTTGTGAAGCATATGTATTTCTAGTTTCAAAATCTATAACCTTTATTAATAAACGAAACACCCTTTTAACGGTATCACTTTTTGGTTCCACTATATTTTGGTTTCACCGTATTTTGGTTTCACCCCTACAATCCAATTTCTACTATAATTCTATTTCTATGTTGTTTTTTTAATAAAATAGAAATCCTATTATAATTATAATTCTTTTATTACAAATTTAAATAAAAAAAGTAGTTTCACCCCTACAATCATATTTCCGCTATAATTCTATATTATTTTTAAAGAAAATAATAAAATTGAAATCCTATTATAATTATAATACAATTTTTTTTATCATAATTTAGAATCAAAAAATAATACGATCAATTCTCCGAAATATTTTTCAAGAAGAACAACTAGAACATGTTTCTATACACTATACACTACTTAGAACAATCTTTCTTGCGATTATATATTATTTTTAAAAAAACATAATAAAATTGAAATCTTATTATTATTATAATTCTTATGAAGATTTTTCAAGGAGAACAACTAGAACATGTTTCTATACACTATACACTACTTAGAACAATCTTTCATGCGATTATATATTATTTTAAAAAAACACACAATAAAATTGAAATCTTATTAATATTATAATTCTTATATTATATTAGCAATTTTTTATTATAACTTAGAATAAAAAAAATTACGATCAATTATCTTAAATATTTTTAAACTAAAACAACTGAAACAAACGTGTTTCCATGCACTTCTATTAAACAATCTAAATTTATAGTTTGTTAATCGCATAATTTTTTTATGCAAATAACATAGTTATTTTTATAATTTTATAATATTTAATTAAATAAAAAATTAATAATTAATTAATATAAATCCCCGAGCCCGTGCTTCGCACGGGTTATCATCTAGTATCAAATAAAACGTATGTATTTAAAAAAATTATAATATTATTAATTTTTTTGTCAAATATTATATTAATATTTAATTTGTATATTCAATACGATCTTGTACCAACTTTACCGGATCTTATATAAAGAAGCAAATGCCTGAGGTTCCAATTTCAAGCTCCTATACAAACCTATACACACATATATACATACAGCTGGGCTAATCATAAATTTGATCACGGCGCGCTTTTTCAAGATCACACAGGAATGGACCCTTCTATAATGAAGCTCCTTGAAGAAGATGAGGTCGCTCTCTCTCCCTCTCCCTCTCCCTCTCTCTCTCTCCCTCTCCCTCTCCCTCTCCCCTCTCTCTCTCTCTCTCCCTCTCTCTCCTTCTCTCCCTCCCTCTCTTTCCCCTTCCTCTCTCTCTCCCTCCCTCTCTCTCTCTGTGTCTATGTATATGTTTGATTTGATGGGTTTTTAATTGTTTGATGAAATTGCAGGATGAAACTATGCATTCTGGTGCTGATGTTGAGGCATTCACAGCTGCTTTAAATAGAGATATTGAAGGGGACACTTCTGTTATTTCTCACCCTTCTGATTCTGGTACTGGTGAGTTTAATCTGATTTTTTGAGCAATTTGGTTAAATGGGTTTTTTAAGATTTGGCTGAATTAGATACCCTTTTGTCGATTTTGATGGAAAGTATGCGGTTTTTGGTGAATTAATTAGTTTGGGGTTGAGTTGCTGGTCAAAGTTTAGATTTTTATGCAGAAGTTAGGGTAATTTATGTGAATTGATTAATTTTTGACATGTATGTTGCATGTATGAAGTTCTTTTGTGGGTTGTCGAGATTTATGCTGAAATGAATGCCATTTATGTTGTATGTAAGAAGTTCTTTTGTGGGTTGTTGAGATTTATGCTCAAATGAATGCCATTTATGCCGAATGGGTGCTCAAAATTTGTGCTGAAGTGACCCTTTTATCGATTTTGATGGAAAGTATCCCCTTTAGCTGATTTATTAGTACGGAGTCGAGAGTGGCTTAGAACTGGAGGTCAAAGTATAGATTTTTATGCAGAAATTAGATGTTTTAAAAGTGGGTGATTGATATGAACTAATTGACTTTTGCCATGTGTGTATGAAGTTCTTTTGTAGCGTTGTTGATTGTAGATGAAGGAAATGTGTGTTAAGGAAGTTACTCAAATGGGTTGCTTAGATTTGTACTAGAATGGGTACCCTGTTCTTCTTTGTAAATGGAAATTATGCCTTTTTGGGAAATTATGAGGGTGGACTTAAGCAGTGTAGAGTTGCAGGTCAAGTTGAAAATTTTATGAAGGAATTAGATGTTTGAAAGTAGGTAACAAATTTTAATTTATTTTTTAATGTGTACTGTATGAGTGTTTTTTGGTCATTGGTGATTTGTATTTGAAGGTAATGTGTGATTATTTGGAAAGAAATTGCGTTATAAAAGGTTTTCTCTTTTTAAATTGAACTAGTCTCAGTATTAAACTTTTTGTGCACCAAAGATATCTCAAGTAAACTACTAATTTTGATATGTACTGATTAATACACTCCTGACTTGTGATGGTGTATGCAATTGGATTTTACAGCAGCTTTATCTCAAGGAAGCAACCATAACTCAGGCCAATTGTTTCCACAGTGGCAAACTTCCAGCCAAAATGAAAATGCCAGTTGCCAAACTCAGCAAGTTGTGAATCTTGCCCAACAGGAGCAACATACTTCTATAAAAGAATTAAATCAGCATGGTTCTGCTTCAGAAAAACAGCTACAACAACAGATTGACTCCTCAAAGGAATTGAATTCCATTCCCGTGCAACAGAAACAGTCTCAGGACAGTTTTCCGCAACAGCTGACTGAGCAGACGAATCCACATGTATCACAGTCATTAAGTATCCAGAACTCAGAAAGAAGTACTGCTGTTGGTCAAGAACCAAATAAAGCACAGGATCCAAGTAGCATATCTCAGTACCTCCGGTCACAGAAGATGAATAGTCAACAAGCTGCAACAACAAGTCAGGCAAATAATTCTTTGAAAAATGGAAAACAAGTACCATTTGCGATGTTATTTCCAGTTATAGAACCACTACTTGATAAAGACAAAGCCATGCAACTCAGAACTATCTATAATAGATTAAAAGTAACACCATGACCTCGATCTCTTTACAGCCACTGTGCATTTTTTTTTAATTGCTAACAATTGACAATCTAAATCTTGCTGTTTCAGAAAAATGAAATCTCCAAAGATGCCTTTGTAAAGCACATGAGAAGTCTCGTGGGAGACCACATGCTTAAGCTGGCAGTTGTAAAGTTGCAGGAACAGGTAACAAAATGAAAAGTCAAGAATTATGATCCATCATTTGCAAATTTGGTGTCCTATAGAGTATTAGCACAGATCATTAGGTTGCAGTAAATATAAAATCCCCCTCCCCCCAAATGTTATAATCTTTAAGAAAAGCTAATATGGGTTCTAGTTCCTTTATCTGTATTTCTTCAGAGTGTTTGTACTACATAAAGGATATGTTTTTAGTATTGGAAGAGTCGTACATAATTTGACTACTGTAATATTAAGATGGATGTAGGCTAAAATAGAGCTGGATTGCAGGCTCCTCGCAGCTCACAGGCACAGGTTGCACCAACCCAAGTTGCGTCGCACTCACAGGTTCCTGCTCAACAACAGCATATGAAAATGCCAGCTGTTGGTGGCAAACAGTTTTCTGAATCTCATTCGTTTGCCCAACTCAATCAACAGGGTCTCAACTCTTCAGTAAACCCATCTGGTCCCTCCTCAGCAGTTCGAGCGCTGACTGATTCAAGCAATATGGCAAAGGATAATAATGCCCATATTTTGCATGATATAAAGCAGGAAAGGGAGCGCCCAATTCCGATACAGGGGCTTAGTAAGCAGCAGCAACAACATTTGCACTTTTCTCAGTCATCTTTTCCTTCTTATGGAACTACAGGAATTAATTACAGCCAATATGCTGGAGGAAATATGCATAGCCCAATGCAATCTCTCAAACAACAGCCTCAAAATATGCAGGCAAGGCAAGTCCCGATTCATCCAGGCATTGGCACAATGCAATCAATCGGTGTGCCCAAGTATGAGAAGCAGAACACCTTCACTGAACCCATGAGAGTGCAAGGTGGATATTTTTCTCACTCAACAAACCATTCAAAAATTCAACAAAATTCAATCAATTATCAATCATCTGTTAAAGAAGAGCAGGGTAACAGTGCTCTAATTTCAGGACATTATGTGAAACAAGAGCCAATCGATCAGGCAAATGAGCAACAGAAATCTCAGCTGGCCTCTTCGCAGGGAGTATCTTCTTTCTCTCCTGCACAGTTCGAACAAGGAAATGCCTCCGGGAAATTGAGTAATGATTCTATAGGGATGCAGCAAACTAGGACGGGATTCTCTACATCGACTGGTATCATGCAGTCAAATGCAGGTCTATCATCTATCACAAGCCAAATGGACTCAAGTAACTCGGTACTTTTCTTACATGCTTCTGCTGATTTAATTAATTTGTCATGATATCTGTGGTCTGCCAAATACAGAGCTGCAAATTTAAATTCCGAAGAGAGTTGGCCTATCAGTTGCTGGAAAAGAGATTTTACATGGAAAAAACATAATGACATGGATGGTGTGAATTTTAAATTCAATTGGAATTACATTATAGCTGAATCTGAACGATGTGATATTTGAATTTGAACTGAGACTACATTATAGCTGCATCAGATTTTTAGCCATTTTAACGTTATAGAAACCAGCTTAGTAAAATGGATTACCACCCAGGAGGAAGGAGGGGACACAGAAATCTCAATGGCAATCTTGGAGTGCTAGTTCGGGAAATTGAATGGAAGATAATATACTTACTCCAGGGTGATGCCAATGTAGGTGTACTTTGCACTAAAAGACAGTACTGATCAGTGACATTCTGGTCAATTAAATATAATGGAATGAGAGATAGTATTGATTAAAAAGTTAGGCAAATTGCTGACATTTTAGCATAGTATGAATGCTTCAGTTTGTTTCAAAAAAATTTAACTATCGCTCTTTCCCCTTTTTCATGAGAGGTTGCTAATTCATTTTGCTGCTTCCATATCTATCACAGATTACATCTTTTTCGACAATCTTTTATCTGCTCCACTCACAATATCTCTTATCACCTTAGCCTATCCTTTCAAACCTCCAGTTGTTTTTCACAACCTTAACTAAATTCATATCACATACAATAACTTAGTACATGTTTAAACGGTATGTCAGTTTCTAGACTTGTAGCTCTTCGTTGAGTGCTATTGTTACTTTCACTTCTATAGATGCACTAGTGCTTTCACAGTCCTTAAATTCAGTATATAGAAGATTTGTAATCTGCTGAAGACTGTACAAACTCAAATGAAGGAATGACGAGGATCAGATTGGGAGAAGAGACTAAAGGCAAGATATAGATGTTTCCACAGCTTTATTGATATAGTATTAAGTTTATGCATTTCCTAAATGATCAAATTTTAAATAATATTTACATTGTGAATCTTAACTTATCCTTGGTCAAACTCAAATCTCTAATCTTCTTCCCTACTTCAAGATAACCTAAAAGATAACTACCCCAAGGCCTACAGTAAACGATAAAAGATAGAATATACCTAAGTTATTGGCCAAAGACCATTATCTATCCTTTATTGTTTTTTCTTTCTAGTTCGACCATATATTTGTTGTTTTTCTGCCACAATAACCTGGTTGACTTTTTGAAGTTCCTAAAAAATGTTGAAATTTTTACCTAAGTAGATAAAACTGGTGATTGGTTATGCTCTTTGGTATGGATGTGAAGAGGCAGACAGTCGTTAAATTACAGCTACAACAAGTATTCTATTTGAATTCTAAACATATAATCTGTACTTATGAAATTTTACACCCACAAATAAAATCTAAAACAGCAATTAAATTAATTTTTAATAATTTACATTAAATTAGCTAAGATTAAACAAGTATTTTATTGCATATATAGAAAACATTAAAGTAGATTGTTTTAAATTATAATTTAATATTATAATTATTATCATAATTTAAGCAATAAATAACTGTTTTTTAATTGCTAGATATGTGAAGTGTGTTTTTTTTTTAGGTTTGATGTAAACTGTATTTCAGCATCTACTTAAATAGTGACGTACTAGATGATTCAAGAAATTGCACAACTCTGTTTTTCTGACTCACCACGATATGTACACATCAGAGTTCCCACATTTGTAAAAACTTTTAGATTATATTTTGGTAAATTCTACTAAATTTGATATTGGTGAAAGTCTTTTCTCATCTTCCTCGTCTGTTTGTTGCTCTCAGTAGTTAGTAATGGAGTTGCTTTCTCTTTCTCGCTGCAGTACTTCATTTTTCCTTCTCACACTGTATTACTTGCTCTCGTCAATGGCAGCTCTCAGATTTAAACCCGTATAATATTTTGTTTCTCTTCCATTGTATGTCATCAATCAATCGCTAAACCCGTTATATCAAGATTTTTTATGCTTTTGTTGTTTTCACTATTTTGGCTTTCTTTTAAAAGGTTTCGTCACACCTCTTGAAACAACTGAACCCGAAAAGGTCCATGAAGCTCTAAATTCAGAGAATGGAGATGGATATCGAAGTCGAAACATTCTTGGAGTTTATTTTGCTCTCTTTTCTTCATAAATGTAGAAGATAGGTTGGGTCTTTGATATTTTGTTTTTCTGAAATGTGAATATAGGTAACTCAGGTTCATCCCACATCAGCTTCTTCTACCCCGAGTTGCTATATTTTGTACATTGGCCCCATATCAATAGGTTTGTGAAGTTAGTGGCGTTGTAGTGGTTAAAAGCTAAAACTTAGAATTTTCAAACTGCAAGTGAAAGTTGAATGAATTTTTGGCTTTCAACTCATTAAAGTCAAAAAACAGAAACTACTAATTTAAAATCGTTTTATTTAAATTAGGATGTAGCATGAGCTTCGGTTATCTGAAATTTCGATCTGATTATGTTTATTGAAATCCTCCTACGTTAATAACATGTTGATCTTTTCTCCTTGATAGCTTGTTAATACTTATTTTTGTTTTGATCCTTTCTTGTTAATTAATGACAACTTGGCAAGCTATATTTGTATACGTTTCTCCTGGGAGATCACAGTAGGAACACATGTATGGTTTGATTTTACACCACTCACTTTATCATTTGCTGGCATACCCTTCTGCCTTCTATGTTATTGTGATTCCCTATTATATATAACATTCATACATTTTTAATGTTTACACTTTTGTTTATAATAGTTAGGTGCCCGGGTATCATCCATTACACCTTCAGTTGGACCTGGAAGTATCACTAAACCACCTATGAAGAAGGCCATTCTTGGTGTGAAAAAACCATTAGAGTCGCCTGCCTCTGAGCACTTGCAGCCAATGTAATAGAATATTCTAGGCTCCATGCAGCTTTAAAGATACCTTAGCCTTTTGTTTTCCTTCTAAATAGTAATAGTTGTGTTTTAACAGGAAAAAGCAAAAGGTTTTTCATTCTGATCAAAGTATTGAGCAACTCAATGATGTTACTGCTGTCAGTGGAGTTAATCTGCGGGTAAGTACTTTTGCAATCATTAATAGCTACTTGCGAGATAATTCGAGGAGGCAAGTATAAGTCTGTTGTCTTGTTTATTTATGTTGATAGGAAGAGGAAGAACAACTATTTTCGTTGCCCAAGGAAGACAGTAGAGTCTCAGAAGCATCACGCAGGGTTGTGCAAGAAGAAGAAGAAAGGTTGATTTTGCAGAAAGTTCCACTTCAGAAAAAAATGACAGAAATTAGTAAGAATTTGTTCGTCTTATATATCTCAAATTTTGGATGTATAAGTATGTTGATCTTGCAAGAGCTTTGGCAGCTTTGAACTTGACATTTGGGGTTCGTTTTTGTTGTCTTGCAGTGAAAAAATGGGGGTTGAAGAGTATGAGCAATGACGTGGAACGATGCCTGTCATTGGTGAAGCTTCTATGACCTTGGTTTAGTTACAATATTTGTGAACTCTTCTTATGGTGATTTTTCACTTTTCAGAGTGCAGAGGAACGTTTGCGTGCATTGATAAGTAATTTGGTGAGACTATCAAAACAGGTAGTTGTTGCTTCTTATTCATTTTTCTATACAAACTAGAAAGTTAGTCAAATAATCAATTATAGTAATTCTACTTCCTTCCACATTTAATATTTGCAGCGTGTTGGTACTGAGAAGGCAAGACACCGCACTATCGTCACTTCAGATGTACGCCAACAAATCATAGCAATGAACTTGAAAGCCAGGGAAGAATGGGATAAGACACAGGGTGACCCAGAAAAGAGTCAGGGTGTAAATGACGCAAGTTTATTTGTCCTTCACTTAAATATTGTAACTTATTGTAGTTCAGATGTATTTTGTGGAGAGCTATAACTTTGTAGTTGTCCACTGCAGCCAGAAGGTATTAATGGAACTGAAGGAGATAAGGAGAAGGATGACACTCGTGCAAGATCAGCTAAGGTATTTTTGCTTATTGAATGAGCATTTTTCATCAGGTGGTAATGAGCCAAATTCATTATTTTTTAACTTCTTTTGATCCTTGCATGTGAAGGTCAACAAAGAGGATGACGACAAGATGCGAACAACAGCTGCAAATGTTGCTGCTCGAGCTGCAGTAGGAGGAGATGACATGTTTTCAAAGTGGCAATTGATGGCTGAGGCCCGGCAGAAACAACGCGAAGGAGGGGTTGTTTCTGCATCATCTTCTCATCCAAGTAAAGAGGTAACCCGCAAGCTTGTATCAACCCCTGTAAGAAATGCTGGGGACAACCAAGTCAGTGAAAAAAGGGGCCAATTAACTACTATTTCTACATCTGGTAAGTGTTATTTGCAGCCATATTTTACTGCCATTGATACTGCTGAGGCACATATCTGCAGCAAGCATTTGGCTAAATTAGAGTTGAATGTAGTTTGTCATGTTTGTCGGCCGGGATGAAGATACTAGAGAGCCATTTGCTCTAGTTTACAATCGCAGCTCATGTTCCCAGGCTTCATTATTACTTCTTTGACTAGAACCAAAGGTGCTAAAATTTTGCATTGAAAAACGTGGAACACATCTCCTTAACTTGTAGGCCCTCCGAAGTCTACCCTTGTAGGCTTGTACTACAACATATGGCCTTGGAGATGAGCTAAAAGACAAGTATGGGAAATCTCCCCTATTGGGATGATAAAACCAAAATTAAACATTTATTGTTTTAATTTTTAAACGAGGTTTTTAGTTCGATAAATTTATTTAAGCATTATAGGACTTATTTTTTAATTAGATAGAGCTGGGGATGATAAACAAATGTGCCTGGCTATCTTTGGCACTAAAAGTATTTGGAATTAAATTGCTTCCTTATGATTGGGAGGCTGGGACCTGGGTAGGTTAAGATGTGGATTGAATGTAGCACATAAAATTTATTCAATTATTAGGTTAGAAAATTGAACAAATTTCATTCTGATTGGTGACACTGCTCTATTCAGGTCAAAAAAATTCAGTTAGGCAGCAAACAATTTCTTTTCACGAGGTAATTGAACTAATTAAAAGTTACAAGTTAATTTGCCATTCAGTCCAAGAGTTTGCCCCAAACTTTGCATTACCAAGTGAAAAGAACCGCAGCAGGAACTCCATATTAGAATTAACAAGAGAGTAGTATACACATCAAGCATCTTGATTCTAAATGTCCTGTCTTAAAATTTAGTATATCTAATTTTTAAATTTGGACCCCTCATGATTAAAACTTTGATACCAGTAATACCAATTTCTGGTTGGTCCCCTGGCCCTGTTACATGAAGTTTAAGTGTTTAAGTTTGTTGTATATTCATAAATCCTGTGTCTATGTCCTTATTTTGGGCAGGAACGACAAGGAAATCTGGTAAGACTCAGGCTATGTCTCAAACAGGGGTTCTGCGTAAAATTACCGTCAAGGATGTCATCGCTGCCCTAGAAAGGGAGCCCCAGGCATCTAAGTCTTGGTTAATTTGTCGTTTGTACGAGAAGGTGCATAATGATGTGAAATGTGACTAGTTGGTAGTTTTATCAAGTATATGCTTCCCTCAGTTCCCTGCATTTTGAAGACGGTAGGTAAAGTGCCGATTGGCATGACCTGCTTCACAGTTACTAGTTACCATATAATCCTTGGCATCTTTTTTCTGTAACATACAACACTACAGAAAAAATGGAGTGGATAGAGGATGTATCGTTGCTGCAGCTTGTTGTAGTGACACAGATAAATCGATGAAGGAAACTTCTTTTTTCAGTCATCTATTTGCATCACTATGATGTAAAAGAATCCTGATGTTATTTATATGTAGTTGAATAACCTTATTTCTTGGTCCAGGAAACTTCTTTTGTAAAGTCCACATTAAGTTTATGTTGTTAATTTCAACATGATTCATCACAATTTTCCTTAGTTTTATTTATGAACTCTTAATATATTTTTTTTTCTGAGTCTCTTTTTCCCCGTGTAATCTATGCTGTAATACATTGTAATCTATGCCGTAGCATGTATTATATTGTCCTTTATAATAATCTTTTATAACGAGTTTGTATTGTTTGTTCTTTAACTTTTATATATATATATATATATATATATATATATATATAAATTAGAACAAATATATATATATATATATATATATATATATATATTTGTTCTAATTTTTATATAAGAGAATAAAGTTCCTGAGATTATTTTAGGATATTTATCTTAGGTAAGATTATGAAATTAGATAAGTACATAAATTGTTATATATTACTAAAGTTTTTACTTGAAAATTAGTTGAGTTGGTAAGAACAAATTCAAGAACATTTTTCTCTATAAATTTCCTTTTTTAAACTTGAACTACCAGTGTGAGTTTGGTGAAGAAAAATATTGCAAGTAGAGTTTCAACTTCATAAAAATCAAATAAAAATGGCAAAACGCATGTGGCAAAAATGCTATCGCCCAGGATCGAACTGGGGACCTTTTGCGTGTAAAGCAAACGTGATAACCACTACACCACGACAGCTAGATTGTTTAAATTGAACTACAAATAGACTAATTAAAGAAAGTCTGAGACCTGTAGAAAAAGAATTATATCCCTATATATGGTTAGTGTAAAGGACTTTTGGTATGGTAAAACGTGATCGTTATTGTTATAAATTTACACTTTTGATCTAATAAACCCGACATTCCTTAATTAAAATTGATAAAAACAAATTCAAAACGTTTTTTCACACAAAATAACTAGAACATGGCCCATGTTTTTGACCAACACCTATTCAACTTATTTGTAATTCCGCGTGTTCCTGTATAATAAATCTGCATTTCAATATGTAATGCAGTTCCTGACTTCCTGTTACATGATAATATTAATCAATAGCTACATAGATAATCATGTGATCTTATTTTATAGCTACATAGATAATCATGTGATCTTACTCATTAGTTAATCCATCTTACCTGATAACATAAATTATCATGCAGTTGATTGAACAAAACCTTCTACATTATGTCCTCTCCGGAAAGTAATCAAAAGAATCAGTTTCTACCAAGTAGATAACAGACTTGGAAGTACTTCATTTAGGCCGGTCCTGAAACCAAGCCACTTATACTCTCGAATGAGGGCACTACAAAAGATGAAATTTTAGGGACACATTTTACGATTTTCATTAAAGAGTAAAAGAAAAAAATTACAATAAGTAGTAGTACAAAAACAAATTAGAATACAAATATATGTAATTTATTATTTCTTCCAAAAATAATAAATTACATATATTTAATTTGCATAATTGTTGGGGCACAAAATTCTGAGTAGCTTGAGACTTGCAAGCTTATTGTATAGGAGTACCATCGCGCTGGCTGTCTTACGACAGAGTATAGTCAGCTTACCAAGCATATAAATAAGAGTTTAGCTAATGTCACACTGTGAGTGATGTATCAAGCAAGTTCAGACTGGGGCAACGCCCTTTATTTTTTTGTAATGGAGGAATTGGTCTAAAAACTGAGTTGATTTACAAATTGTAAGACTTGGGATCATTTAATAATTTGAGCCATGGATGACTAATGGATCTCACAAATTACAATCTTGCATCACCTTGTGGAAGGCAATGTTATATAATAGCATTTAGAAAAAGAATGTCTTGACTTTCAGTATATACGAGACGAGAGGCCTTTACTTAAGTAGGTTTATCAACCATTTATTCTGCAAGTCAGGTGTTCTTTCGTTTTTTTTAACTAGATGATAGCAGTATGCCATTGAAATTCACAGGGCTCGTTATCAGTAAGATGAAAAAACACTTTACTTTAGTCTTCTTCTGCTTCTTTTCCATAGTAAGCTCCATTTCAGTAGACTTCCTTGGTGGGAATCAGACCATGAGGAACGAAGACACCATTGTATCAGCTAATGGTGAGTTTGAACTTGGTTTCTTTAGTCTGGGAAGCTCAAACAATCAGTACTTGAGCATACGATACAAGAGGGCATTTGGGACATTCGCATGGGTTGCCAATCGAGATACACCCCTTACTAATTCATCAGGCACACTAAGTTTAAGAAGCAACGGCACTCTCAATATTCTCAGTGGCACGAACAACATAATTTGGTCATCAAACTCTTTAAAATCTTTAAAGAATCCCTTGGCACAGTTATTAGACTCGGGAAATCTTGTTATAACAGATAATGACTCTGATACAGAAAGCTTTCTTTGGCAAAGTTTTGATTTTCCTGATAACACTCTTCTACCAGGCATGAGGTTAGGAAAGAACTTGGCAACTGGCCTAGTACGGTCCTTAAAATCATGGAAAAGCACTATTGATCCTTCTCCAGGAAATTTTCAGTTTGAGCTTAATATTAGTGGGTATCCACAAATATTCCTATGGAAGAAATTAGCTAGCTATGGAGAAAGTGCCTGGAGAACTGCTCTTGTACAGCATTTGCAAATACCAATATCACTGAAAAAGGAAGCGGTTGCTTGCTTTGGTTCAGTGGCCTGATTGATATCAAAGAACAAGAACAGAGTGGGGACGTTTTCTATGTCAGAGTTGCCTCCGGTAAGATATATATTGACTAGTAACTAGCTTATACTTGCATATCATAACTAACTTCGTCCCCTTTTACACGTCTCTTTTGGGAGAAAAAAAAACTGTCTACAAGGTAATTACAGTGCTGCAACTTGGAACAACTTCTAAGTTCTAGCTCGGGCTAGAACTTAGGATCGGATTTCTGTTATACAATGGATTTCCACTTCTAAAGTAGAGAAAGCTATGGATCACCTGTTTACAAATTTTTATAATATCAGGTTTTGAGATTTTAACTCTTTAGCTAGATGTTTAAATATATCCAAGGCGAATCTGACTGTAAAATTGTGAAATGATATTCAGTGCATGGTGCTCACTCTATACATATCTATTTCATCAAGTCCTATTTCTCTTTCCCTTTCTGAAGTTATCTTCAACACAATCACAATTTAGGAATTCAGAAGGACAATGACAACAGAAGCAAATTATTAAAAAAATGTACTGTACAATCGAAAGTGTAACTTTTTAACAAAGATAAGTTCTAGGGTATTCTGGAGGATGGACAGGAAATAGCTGTAAAGAGGCTTTCAACATGTTCGGCACAAGGAACAGAAGAGTTTAGAAATGAAGTATCATGCATTGCAAAGCTTCAACATCGGAATCTGGTGAGACTTCTTGGTTGGTCCAGTGAGGAAGGAGAAAGGATATTAATCTATGAATACATGCCCAACAAAAGCTTAGATTACTTCATATTTGGAGGTACAATTATCATCATCATTTACTGTCTAACACCTCAGTACCTTTTCTAGTTTACACTTGCTATTTTTTTTCCAAGGAAAGTCAAAACATTAACAACATGAATGAACTATTCAAATTTGGCAGATATTCAACAGAGAGCATCACTAGATTGGCCTAAGCGTTACAACATAATAAATGGCATTGCTAAGGGATTACTCTATCTTCATGAAGACTCCAGATTAAGGGTCATTCATAGAGATCTTAAAGCTAGCAACATCCTTCTTGATTACAACATGAATCCAAAAATCTCAGATTTTGGCACAGCGAGACGTTTTGGAGATAGTCAAACTGAAGCAAACACGGGAAGGGTGGTCGGAACATAGTAAGAGTTCCCACAGAAATGAAAATTTCATTTCCTTCTCTAATTTTCTAAAGTCGAATTTTGTCTTGGTTCAACTTGCAGTGGCTACATGTCTCCTGAGTACGCCATTGAAGGAGAATTTTCGGTTAAGTCTGATGTTTATAGCTTCGGTGTATTGGTAATAGAGATTGTGAGTGGGAAGAGAAACAGATTCTTTAATCATCCAGGCCACAACCTTAATCTTATCGGCCATGTAAGTACAAATCTGACACTTGTAACCTGGCACCTTTCTGTAAATTACTAGTTTGAAAGCTTACGAAAAATGGCAACATCTACTTGTCTAGGCATGGACGGGTTACAATGAAGATAAGCTTTTGGAACTAATTGATGTATCGATCCAAGAGTCAAGTGACCAATATGAAATGCGTCGAGTTATCCTAATAGGATTACTCTGTGTTCAACAATATCCCGAAGACAGACCGGACATGTCATCTGTACTCATGATGTTGAGTAGTAAAGTTTCGCTGCCTCGTCCAAACCAACCTGGTTTTTTCACCGAGAGAAGATTGAATGAAGCAAATTCTTCCCATAGCAATGATGGTCTGTCTTCATACAGCCAAACTAATACATTTTTCGCACCTCGATAGTAATGTGTTTCTGTCGTTGCCAACCGAACCTGGTTTTTTCAAGAAAAGAAAATTGGAAGAACGCATATTGTTTGATCATGTATGTGTACAATTATGATGGTTAAATAGTTCTAGCTAAACATGACTCATAAATGTGTTCATTTACATTCAGTTGATCACTTAGAGCATCTCCAAGGGTGAAATCTAAATTTGTTAGCTATAATGGTTATCTAAATGGATTATATAATTTTTTTGCTAACAGTGCAGATATACACTCCAATGGTGTTATGTATAATTATGTTAAGCTAAAATTATACCTAAAAGCTTAGCATCTCCAAGGGTGTAAAACCCTTAGCTAAATTATCTACATGGCATCTAGTTGGCATTTAGTGGCACTATTTAGATAATATGTAAAAATTTGAGCACTCCAACTATTAATCCCTTAGCAAAAAAATATAGATAATGATATTTGGTGAGCTATATTTGTTGAATCACATGTTCATCCTTAGCAAAAATTTTACATTATCATTATAGCTAATGATTATAGCTAACCATTTTACATAACACCTTTGGATATGCTCTTAGTTCAACATATATATTGAATCATACATGGTTATCTATATTCTTTTTGCTAAGGGGTGATGGTTGGAGTGCAATATTTTTTACATATGATTTAAAAGAGTCACCTAGATGACACATAAATGACACATAGATATTTTAGCTAACAATTTTCTAGCTTTGGAGATGCTCTTATGGAGTTATAACGTGGCAATGAAGATATAAAATTAGTGACAGGAAACAAGAAGAAAATTGTTTGATTATGAAAATAGAGTTTAATCTCTTTCTCTCTTCTTTCGTCCCGTCCCCTCCCTTTTTCTTCTTCATTGACCAAACATGCCAATTGTTTCTGCTCTAGCAGCAATATATAAGTTGAAGGAAAGAGTTAAATGACATTTTCATCACTTAACTAACATCTAACTTGCAAGTGGATCATCAAACTCGAAAAACTTTCATCGTTTAAATTACTTTACTCTACGGTGCAATTTCTATGATGTTATATAGATGGACTTTTTTAACTTAAATCACAAGGATAATGCGAGTAAGACTCAAGTTGGATACTAGAGAACATATGTTGGGTATCTTTTTAAGTGACGAGACACGTTATTTCTGCCATCTGAATCCAGCGGTTAGAACATGTTATATGTGTTGTTTCTTTGGATGATTCCACATTACCTGGGTGAATTGTTTTTTTACAAAATGTGTTGCTGCTTTTTCATACACTCATCTACTTGAGTCGATATTTCTCAAAAGTCAGTTTAAGGTGGTTGGTTTTCTGCCATATAAGATAAAAGATATATAAGATGTCTCCATATAAGTATTTGATAGCTTTGAGGCATGGAGGGTTGATTTTGGTCCATACAACAGCTTAACAAGGTCATAACTACACAAAGTAGCCGCACGGCAAGCAAACATCCATGAAGAACATAAATTACAGACACATTTGCATAACAGCAAAAGTCGGAACATCACTTCAGTAACACACATGCAAAAGCCTCAAAACTTAAATACCATAAAAACATGAGACGGATGTTATTCTCCATACTCATATCATTTCTTCAAATGAGGAAAACATGTCTCCGCGTCAGATTTAGGGTGCTTCGCTTCAGCATGTTCCCTGCATTTCACCTCTGAAGTGGTGCAGATGAATGTCTGCATGCACACCTTGCACTGAAATAACACGACATGAATAAGCAACAACCACGAGATATGTTGAACAATTTTAGATCTCAATATATATAAAAGCGATAGCAAGTGCACACAAGGATCTGCCCAAAAGGAAACCATATGTTTCAAATTCTTGATTACATTTTACGAAACAACTCCTTTCATACTGACTAGTACTTCATAATTATGTTGCGATGATTATTAGCAAGAAGATTCATATGATACAAATTATATAACACATACACATAATATATAACACATACATTCCATCGATTAGGACACAAAACCAAAAAAGCAAGTGTCAAAACCAAACACACACATTGCATTAGGAGAAAAGCTCATCCCCACCGCCCCGCCCCCAATTTCATGGGTTCAAATTTGTATTTCTTACTAAGCAATAGCAAGGATCTGAGCAAAAGAAAACCAAATGCTTCGAAATCCTTAATAACATCTTATGCAAAAACTCCTTTCATACTGACTAGTACTTCATAATTATGTAGCAAAGATTATTAGGCAGAACATTCATATGATAAATATAATATAATTACATACACACAATATATACCATACATTCCATCAATCAGGTCAAAAAACAAAATAGGACAATTGACAAGGAATTCTGATAGAGAGTGATGATTGGGAAGCAATAATTACAATGATTACAATAATAATAATAGCGGAATGAGATGATCGAAATAGATCTTCTATTAATTAAATGTTTCTCTCTCTACAAATAAGAGATTCTCTCTTTAATATTAAATTGCCAACCTCTTTACAAGTGGGATTTGTTTAGTATATATAGGGGGTTCCTAGTGGGTCCCCTAATTTACTTAATCACTAAGTTTACATTTGTGGGCTTCTGGGCCCAATTATAGATACATGTGTTAATGGGCCTAATACAATCTAAATCATTCTATTGATTTAAATACAAATTATCTCACTTGGGCTTCATGGTCCAACATTTGTCCCCCCCCTAGTTTGAAGGATATCTTCAGATTCCTTGAATTGAACCTGCATTATAAAAAAGAAATTTCTCGTTCAACATCACTTTTTTCTTCCTCTTCTTTTTTTTTTTTTTTTTTTGAAAGTTTAGCAGGAGGGGTTTTTCCTTTTCTTATTTCTCTCTTTTCTCTTTTTTTTTTTTTGGTCTATAAATAGGCGTTCCTTCTCAATTACTTTGATCGTTGGTATATTTCGGGTTTGGGCGGTTCAGTTTCCAAGAGACGGCTTAAAAAGAGATTTGGAGAGACATTTTTCAACTGCTGTCTTCTAATTACTCTGTAAGTGCACCTCTTGTCTTAACTTTCCCTTTTCATCATCATATTTGTCTGATTACTTTTCGTTTTCTTGATTATACTCTGCTATGTCTGCGAATTCGTCGTCTTCGCGTCTCAATGTTAGAGATTGTGGGAAGAAACCACTTAATGAAGGGCTTTTAGATAGCCCCATTAACTTAAATGATTTAGAAATCCCGGAGAATCTTTCTGGTGATAGTTTTGATTTTCTTGACGAAGTCACGTCTGAGACTTCTGGGGTTGTTAAAGTGTCTCCCCCTTTGAGTCCTCGTACAATCGCTACTCGTGAAAGGGTATTAGCCGAGGCTGCTGTTGAAGGGGCCAAGGAGTTTAAGGAGTCTAATTTGTGGTATCCTAGTATATATTCTAATCGACCTCTAGACGTTGACATTAGTAGGTGGGTTCAATTAGAGAATGGGTATAGATGTGTGGCACCTAGGTCGGACGATAAGATATGGGAGATGCCTGAGTTCGGGATGCATGGTATTCCGATGTGTCATTTTGAGTATGGGTTGCGGTTACCTATGCACCCTTTTCACCTGAGCGTCTACGAGTTTGTTGGTTGTGGTATAGCCCAATTGTCGCCCAATTCTGTGGCACAGGTTAGTGGGTTTATAGCCCTTTGTGTAGAGAAGAAATGTATGCCATCGCTGAGCTTGTTTTTCAGTATTTTTAGTATGAAGTATCAAGATGGGTTGATTTATTTTAGTAAGCGAGAAGGTTTTACGAAGATCGTGGATGTGAAGTCCTCGAACTCGGGGTGGCATGGCAAGTGGATGTATTATCATGGCCCTGACCTCGAGTTCGTGCGACCCTGTCAAAGTATTAGCGAGGATGTTTTTGATCGAGTCGCTAAGCTAAAGAAATTTGATATGTTGACTGTAAATCGGTTTTTAGGGCTTAATCCTGTGTATACTCACTACCAGCTTAAAGATGAAAAGTTTTTGGAGGAGCATAGTTGTAAGGCGTTGTTGTTATCTTTTATTGTTTTAATTTCGTTTATTGACTGTTGGTAATTTTTAGTGGTCGATTTACAGTTTTCTTCCGCTTAATATCTGCGTTTTTGCAGTGGCAGGTCGATCTTTGGAGGAGGTGCTTTGTAGTGGGGTTCGTGGAGATATGGATAAAGCCCTGGCGTTGCTTGCAAAGAGATCGAGTACGACCCCGTCGGGTCAAGGGGCGAGCTCGTCGAAGACTACGAAGACCTCTGATGTTCCTAAGACTGTTAACGACCTTGTTTCTGAGCCCGCTGTTGAGGTAGCTGATGAGGGTGCTGGCTTGATTGCTCGTTCTGGTAAGAGGGGTCGAGATGGGGAGGATGATGGTCCTCCTCGAGCTGTTTTGAGGAAGACTCTGGACCCTACTCGCTTCGGCCCTGGTAAATCTCTTACCATAACTGGGTTGCGTAAGGGTCCTCTCCCCCCTGCTTTGCAAGGGCCAGGTTCTGTCTCTCCTCTTCGCATTGAAGTGCATCCGAACGAGAAGTGGTCTGCTGGTTCAAAATTCCCTGTTCAAGTTTTCAAGGCCTTCAATTTACCGCAAGACTTTACTTCGTATGTTGACAAGAGCCGGGATGAGATTGCTGAACGTTGTTTAGCTCGTGGGGGAAGGGTAATTTTTATTTTCGCTCTTTACATCTTGATTTTGTTTTATATTTGTTTCTTTTTCCTTTTGGTAGCGACTTCCAGTGTGTATGCGACCCTTTATGAGTTTTTATGTTTCTTGCAGTTTTTGGCTGATATTGCTCACATTGTGACGGATTATCGAGCTGACGTTGATAGGCAGTGGAGGGAGGGTAGCACCCGTGAACTAGATGAATTGAAGAAAGATAAAGCTGCCGTTGAGCGTCGAGTTGATGAGTTAGAGAAGCAGGAAGTGGAGCGTGCTGTTGAGCTGAAGGAGTTAAAGCTCGATAATGAGAAGTTAAAAGAAGTCGTCGATTCTGGATCTAAGGAGTTAAGTGAACTGAGAGAGAGAGCGGCCTCTAGGGATAAGGAATTGGAGGCTGCGAGGAGTGAGCTGTCCATTTTGAAGGGTGCTAACGAGGTCTTTGAGAAGACTATAAATGACCTGAGACTTGATTTGGAGAGGAGTGTCGCTGACTTAGCGCAGGGAATCGGAGCTGGTTATCAGGGTTGTTACGACCGTTTAAAAGGATCCGGGATTGACTTGACTGGTCATAGTTTTGACGACTACTGTGCTGATCTCGCGAAGGGGCTTCCCAGTGATGACCATGTCGGGGATCCTGGAAACTGATTGAAGGTGGGGAATGCCCCATAAGTTATGTAATATTTAACCTTTATTTGTTCTCCGAATTGTGGTTTTGTGGTTTGTTCGAACTAATTTGGTTTTTCTGGTATTTGGTATTTTTTCTTATCTGAGCATGGCTCTTATGAAAAAACCCTTGAAAGTATTCGGGATGAAGATTCTTTCTTCATAAATGAATATTTTGGAGTTCTCAAATTCTCCCGTACTTGTTATTTGTTATACTTGTCTTTTTCTTGGGTAGAGATAAGGTTTTTTATTTGTGCTATTTGTTATATTCATTTTTTTTTTAGCACGAGATATGCCTTGGCCTTATATCTCATTATTTCCTGTGTGTTTATAAGTGTGAAAGTTGTGTTGTAGATAATGGCGGTTTCCTGTTATTCTTAGTTTTTGATAGAGACTTAGCCTATTTTTGACTTTTACTTGGTTATTATGGAGATAGAGATGGGGAATCTGAGAATTTTTTGTGGCTTATTTGCATGCCTTATTAATTATTTGTTTAAAGAGTTTTTGTTTTCGGATCTTTCATGGCGTAGTAGCTAAGGTAATCGAGAATTATAGATTAAATTCTTAATTTTATTGGTCAGAGCTAGGTAAACTTGTAGGTCGTGTCGGGACTTGTGACATGGTTAGGGATTGCTTTGGAATAGTAGAAATTTTGTCTAATTACCTCGAGACAGTGGTGTATTTGTGATCTTATAATATGAGCAGTGAATTATGACAAACTTTATTCGATAAATAACTTAATGGGGCTAAAGTGGGATCCTCACTTCGGATCCTTTGCAATTTAGCAATTTTAGAGGCGATTAAGGAGTAGAGTTTGTCGTTGTTCTAAAAATAAAGTACAATCATTGATAAAATTTTCTCAAATGGATACCATTCCATGCGTTCTTGATCAGCTCGCCGTCGAGTTGAGCTAGTTCGTAGGTGCCAGGACGGATGACTTTTGTGATCTTGTATGGGCCTTCCCATGGGGCTTTTAGCTTGCCTGCCACTGTGGGTTGGGATGAAGCGGACTCTCGCAGGACTAGGTCATTGACCTTGAACTCTTTCGGCTTTACCCGTTTGTTGAAATATTCAGCAACTTTACCTTGGTACTTGCTGATGGCTGAGGTCGCTTCTTCTCTGACCTCTTCCAAGAGGTCGTTGTCTAGTCGCAGACCTTCGAGAGATTCTTGTTCGTTGAAGGATTCAACCCTTGGAGAATCTAGGCTCACCTCGACAGGGACCACGGCGTCTGTGCCATAAGCGAGTCTGAAAGGTGTCTCCCCAGTGGCAGTTCGTGGGGTCGTTCTATAGGACCAAAGCACATTTGGGAGCTCATCAACCCACTTGCGAGCTTGATCTTGTAGCCTTTTCTTTAGCCCTTGGAGTATTATCCTATTGGATACCTCGACCTGCCCGTTGGCTTGGGGATAAGCGACTGAAGCTTTGAGGTGTTTCACCTTTAATTCTTCTAGCATTGAGCTGAACTTTTCCCCAACGAACTGGGTTCCGTTGTCTGTGACGACCGACCTGGGGATTCCAAACCGAAAGACTATATGTTCCATGAAAAACTCGATCATTTCTTTTTCTCTGATCCTGGCTAATGGCTTTGCCTCGATCCATTTTGTTGCATAATCAACAGCCACGACAATAAACTGAAGTTGATTCCTGCTTTTCGGTAGCGGTCCCACAATGTCGATTCCCCATTGAAAGAATGGGCAAGGACTGAGTATTGGAGATAAGAGTTGTGTGGGTTTATGATTGGTTGTGCTGTACAGCTGGCAAGATGGGCATTTTTTCACGAAGTCATCACAGTCTTTTCTCATTGTCGGCCAATATAGCCCTTGCCTTATTATTTTATGAGCTAGGCTTTTGCCTCCCATGTGCTCTCCACAAATTCCCATATGAACTTCAATGATAGCAATTTCTGCTTCTTCTGGAGCAAGACAGCGAAGAAGAGGCTCTGTCAGGGCTCGTCTGCATAACTTAGCATCTTTCACGCAATAATTTCTCGCCCTGAACATCAGAGATCTAGCCTTGATTTTGTCCTCTGGTAACTGATTCTTAACGATGTACTGAAGGAATGGAATTCTCCAGTCAGGTTTTGACGAGATGTTATGTATAGTCGTGGGTTCAACTGTCGGAGATTGGAGTGTTTCCACATAGATCGGCTCGTTGTCTGTGATGATCGAGGACGACGCCAACTTGGATAAGGCGTCCGCCCATTGATTCTCTGATCTATCAATGTTTGTCATTTTCCATGAAGTGAACCTTTCCAGTAAATGTTTGGCTCGACCGAGATAAGATGCCATTCTGTCGCTGTGGGTTTGAAATTCACCCAATACCTGCTTCACTACCAGTTGCGAGTCACTATAGATATCAATGACGGCCACTTCTAAACTTACTGCGAGGTTTAAACCTGCGATCATGGCCTCATATTCGGCTTCGTTGTTGGTTGCCTGGAAAGCGAAGGTGATGGCTTGCTGAACTTTAAACCCCTCTGGGCTGATCAGTATAATTCCTGCTCCGCTCGAGTCCGAGGTTGAGGATCCATCGACATAAAGGACCCATGGTCGGCATTGAGTTTGTTCATCGTCAAACTTCAGGATTTCTGATTTGTTGAATTGACACTCGACCACGAAGTCTGAGAGTGCCTGAGCTTTCATCGCTGTGCGAGGTCTGTACTCAATATAGAATTGGCTCAATTCTATTGTCCATGCCGCCAACCGACCTGTCATGTCGGGTTTATGGAGAATCCGTTTTAATGGTTGACTCGTCATTACTTGGATCTCTCGTCCTTGGAAGTAGTGTCTGAGCTTACGGCTCGCTATGACTAGTGCGTATACGAGTTTCTCGACCTGAGGATAGCGGGTTTCTGCATCCCGTAAGGAATGGCTAATGTAATAAACGGGTAACTCATTGCCATTGAGGGATTTAATCAGGACTGCCGCAATCGAGTTGTCACTGGCGGACAAGTATAACCGCAAGGGTTCTCGTGGTTGAGCTTGCGTCAAGATTGGGGGCGAGCTCAGAAACTTTTTTAGCTCTTCAAGCCCTTTTTTGCACTCTTCATTCCATTCGATTTTCGACCTTTTTGAGGCGTTCTTGATTGCTTCAAAAAACGGAGCGCATCTCCTGGATGATTGTGGGATGAATCTCCTGAGTGCGGCTAAACAGCCTGTTAGCGTCTGCAATTCCTTTAAGGAAGAGGGTTCTGGCATGTCGATAATGGCCTTAACCTGGTTTGGGTCGGCTTCGATGCCCCTTTGTGTTAAGAGAAACCCTAGAAACTTTCCTGAGGTCATTCCGAATGAGCACTTGGCCGGATTTAGGCGCATGCTGTGGCGTCGGACATTATCAAATGTTTCTCGCAGGTCTGCCACATGATCTTTTGATGCCTTGGATTTTGTGATTAAATCATCAACATAGACTTGTAGGTTTCGACCTATTTGCGGGGCGAAGATGGTATCCATCATTTGTTGGAATGTGGCCCCTGCGTTGATTAAGCCAAAGGGCATGTTTTTAAATCCAAAAACACCTCTGTGGGTAATAAAGGCTGTTTTTTCCCAGTCTTGGCTGTCCATCTTAATTTGGTTGTAGCCCGAGAATGCGTCCATGAACGACAAGAGCTCGTGGCCAGCCGTGGCGTCAATGAGCTGATCAATGTTTGGTAGAGGATAAAAGTCTTTGGGGCAAGCTCGATTGAGATCAGAATAGTCCACACACATTCTCCACGTTCCATTGCTCTTTTTGACTAGGACTGCATTTGATATCCATTCTGGAAATTGTACAGGGGCGATGAATCCCGCCTCGAGTAGTCTGTCTAACTCGGCGTCGATTGCCTTCATTTTCTCGTTCGAGAATACTCGTTTCTTTTGCTTTATAATCCGAGCTCCGGGTTTGATGTGGAGGGAGTGACGAGCTATTATCTCGGGAATTCCCGGCATATCTTTGGGACTCCATGCGAAGATATCAGCGTACTCTCTGAGGAGATCGATGATTTGCTGGCGAAGTTCGCCGTTCAAACACTTTCCAATTTTTATTACCTTTTCAGGGGAGCCTTGTTCGAGCTCTATCTCGTCACATTCTTCCATGATGACACGAGATGATTGATTAGGTGATTCGAGGATAGCTCTGGGATCCATGTCTACAACTTGATTAATTGACGTATCGTCGTCATGTTTTGTTTTTGGTATGACGGTGGATAGGTAGCATTGTCGAGCTGCTACTTGGTCTCCCACGACCTCTCCAATTCCCCATTCCGTCGGAAACTTCATTTTTAGGTGGGGGATTGAGGTAATAGCCTTCAAGGCTGCAAGGGTTGTCCTGCCAAGGATGGCGTTGTAGCTTGAATTGGCGTTAATGACGTGGAACTTAGTCATCTGCCATGTTTGGCATGGAAGGGAGCCAAATAACACTGGAAGGTCGATAGTGCCCACGACCTTAACCTCATTACCTGTGAAGCCGTATAGAGGCATGTTTACATTTTCCAATTTCCTGTCCCCAAGATCCATTCGAGCAAAGGCGTGATGATAAAGTATGTCGACGGAACTACCATTGTCGATTAGAATCTTTTTCACAGTGTTGGTGCCGATCTTGGCTGTAATCACCAGAGCGTCTTGGTGAGATTCGATTATTCCCGATGGGTAATCATTGTCAGAGAAGGAGATTACAGGAGATGGGTTAGGACGTTGGCGTTTAGGAGCCTCAGGGTTCACCTGAAATACTTCTCTGGCGTACAGCTTTTTGGAATTATTGGATGTGCCGCCAGCGGCAATCCCTCCAGCGATGACGTCGATAACTCGATCCTGATCTCGTGGATGATCATTTTGTCTTTGGACGTCGTGGTCGATGTAATGAGTCAGCTGTCCTCTCTTGATTTTGGACTCAATAAGATTGCTCAACTGGTAGCAATGGTCTGTCGTATGGCCTGTATCCTCGTGATATTCACAATATCTGGAGCTTGGAGGTCGTCCTGGTTTCATCGGCCTTGGTGGCCGATAATCAGGCTCTGATTTTAAAATGGCTAGAATTGTAGCTTTGTCTACAGTAAGTTTTGTGAATTCTTTCTCTTGCCTTTCTCTTGGCTTCCATGTCTTGTCTTGGTTATTTGACCTTTCCGTCCGTGGCTTTCGAGGGCTTCTATTATCGCTAGTCCTCGAGTATGAATCATAGCCTCGCTTATAATCTGTTCTCGGAGACCGATATCGGGGACTTCTACTGCGGTCTCGTTTAAAAGTCCGTCGAGGAGATTGGATACTCCCAACTGCTTCTTGTAGATTCATTCGGTGTTCAACTACTTGGAAAGCTGATTGAAGAGTTCGGGGATTCTTTTCAAAGAATTCTTCTAACAAGGTAGCATGACGGTGTTTATCGATTCCAGCGGCGAGGTAATTTATTGCCAATTCTTCAATCAAGTTAGGGATATCAGAAATTTCATTTCGGAACCTGACTAAAAAGTCTCTTAGAGATTCGTTAGATCGCTGTCGAACAGTCATCAAGGATGCGGTTATCTTTCCACCTTTGTAATTGCTTGAAAACCTAGTTTGAAATTTTGTTTTTAAAGATTGCCACGAGTCTATAGAACGAGGTGGTAGGCTGTTATACCACCGTAAGGCTGTGCCTTGGAGACATGTTGAAAAGAATTGGCATCTCGCTACTTCTGAGTGTCCAAAAAATGCCATACGGCCATCAAACGTGTTAAGGAATCCACTCGGGTCCGACGTCCCATCAAAGTGATCTAGTGAGGGCGTTTTCAACGTCCTGTCAATTCGAGCTATCTCAATGTCTCTCATTAACGGGCTTTCAATAGACACGACCTGACCAGCTTGATTTCGAATAAATTCCCTGCACATAGCAAGGTCGCTTCGTATATCCGCAATGTCTTCAGGTCTAACCGATTCATTGGAGTCACTTCGCCAAGATGCTTGGCTCGCCGACGGCCTTGGTCGTCTTCTGCGAGCTGCTGTTTGCGAGTATATTGATTCTGTTGATTCCTCATCATCTAGGTCTTCATATTCAGTCTCTTGGTATTCGTCTTCATTTTCCTCGTTTTGACAACGAGCTGAGATGTTAGTGTTCCTTATACCTTTTTTCAACTGGCGAGCTCGTCGACATCTCCTTAGCTTTTCCTCAAGAACCCGTTTTTGTTGTTCTAAGTTGAACAGCTCGTCGTCTGACTCGTGGAGATCGTTTTCTACCTCATGGGCAGCCTGCTTATCTTTCTGAATCTTTTGAAGGTGTAAGCGCATATCGCTTGTCAACACCTTCTTCCCTGTGGCCGTTGTAACCCTCATACGGGTATCGGGCTGAGTATCATTTCTCGTGTTCAGTTGCGTTACCTCGATGGGTCTCTTGGATCCACCAATATCTTCATGAATCGCCGGAAACAGTTGTCTTGGCTTTAAAGAGGGAGGAGGTGCCATTTGGTCCCCAACTCGGGGGGCCGTTAACATCTCCTGCTTTGAAACAATGTTTTCAGCGATCCCTTCGTCTTCATTCATTGTTTTTGGTTGGAATCTTAAATTAAAGAGCTCCTTCTAGCGCCAAATGATAGAGAGTGATGATTGGGAAGCAATAATTACAATGATTACAATAATAATAATAGCGGAATGAGATGATCGAAATAGATCTTCTATTAATTAAATGTTTCTCTCTCTACAAATAAGAGATTCTCTCTTTAATATTAAATTGCCAACCTCTTTACAAGTGGGATTTGTTTAGTATATATAGGGGGTTCCTAGTGGGTCCCCTAATTTACTTAATCACTAAGTTTACATTTGTGGGCTTCTGGGCCCAATTATAGATACATGTGTTAATGGGCCTAATACAATCTAAATCATTCTATTGATTTAAATACAAATTATCTCACTTGGGCTTCATGGTCCAACAAATTCCTACACACAAAACCAGCCACACACTTGAAAGAACACATGTGTTGGGAGAAAAGCTGATCCCCGCCACCCCTACCGGCTACCGCTACCTAGTTCATGGGTTCATTCTTATTTTTAAAAAGAAGTGAGGGAGCTTACAATTCTCAAATCCTCATTCTCCACTCCCCATGTACTTAAAAACTAAGTAATACATTAATTTTTTTTTAACAGAATTAACTTCCCGTGGAAGCTAAATTAACTAACAAAAATTGACGCATACGATATAGAACATTATCAATTCATATAGCATGATGCACAAACAACATCATCTTACTATTTCAAGTCTCATATTACTCGAAGCAAGCAATACTTCAAACCAAATGTACAAATTAAAATTGGGGAATTTCGGTAAGAAACACAACAATTCACTAGAATTGTCGAAAATCGAGGCTATCAAACAACAATTCACAAGCTAAAAACATAAAATCAAAATAAAAATTGCACCTGAATTGACATAGCTTTCTTGTTAGCCTCCAGCTGACTTCCTGGAATATAATCAGATGAATTACATGCATTTCATCGTATCAATTCAGATTAAAAATGAAAAAGACTATACACACACATATACATACAGAGATAGATACAAACCTTTGGAAGCTTTAGCGGCTTTTTCGAGATTCTTCTCGCGAGCCATCTTGGTCTTCTGAGCGTTGCCTCCACCCATGTCCTGCACACCCGATCCCTGCCCTCTCTCTCTCTCTCTCTCTCTCCCTCTCCCTCTCTCGCTCTCTCCCTCCCTCCCTCTCTGTCTCTCTCCCTCTCCCTCTCTCTCTCTCTCTCTCTCTGTCTCTCTCCCTCGCTCCCCCTCTCTCTCTGTCTCTCCTCTGTTACAGTAATTGTTTAATCAGTCTGTCCTCTTTTTTCTTCACCCCTCGTATGTCACAGATCGCACGTGTAATGTGTTTTATTATTATTATTATTATTATTTTTAAATACTCAATATCCTTTTTGGGTATTTGACAAATTTACTAACTTTTTAATTAATAATTGCAAAAATACCATATTTAGAATTAAATTGCAATTATACCATCTTTTTAAAAACAAAAGAGATTTATTGCATAAATACGTTACTGTCTCTCATCAAACTCATTACCCGTTGCAGCTCAAATCATTACTCCAGCTTCTCTCTTACTCCCTCCGTCTCTAAATACTTTTCCCATTTGAGTTGGACACGTTTGCCAACACACACTTTTGATTGTTAATATCTTCAATTTCGTATTAGTATTAAATATAAAAACTTCACTGTATTAAAGTACTCATAAATACGAATCCAACAAGATCACTCATGACTATATTTGGTCTTATAGATTAGACATAAATTAGTAATTTGTCTCATGTTATGAACAATCCCGACATATCAAACGAGAGTAGCATTATGAGACGGAGGGAGTAACAATCTATCACTCTCTCCCTTCCTCATCTATCTATTTCATTCAAATCCACCGCCATTACAACACTCTTCTGCAAAGTTCCGTTTCGCATATCATCATCCAAGCTGATTCATCAAGCATATTCTATTTTGTAAGTCGTGATTTGTTATTTTTTATAAAAAAATCTAAACCCTAGATCTTCATTCTGCGTTTCTATGTATGTATATTTTAGGTTTAGTTATGCAATTTTATGGTTTGTGTGGTTTAGCCGCCAGGCGCACCGCATTCTCCGACGAGAAAATTCTGGTTACATTTGTAAATACAATTAAGTTGCAATTAGTTAAAACTTCGCATAGGCCCCGCAGGGGGGCACTTTCTTCGATCTGCTTAGGTAGATTTTGTTGCTTTATAAAGTTATATTAGGTTGATTTTTGGTGCATATAGTTGTTTTGTGTAATTTGATTGAGTTGGAATTAGTTGATTTTGGTTGGATTGGGATTTCTTTTAGTATATTTGAGTTGCTTTGGTAAATTTGGTTTCTTTTGTTTGTAATTGGGTGAATTACGATTAATTTTGCATATGGTTGATTTTTGGTTGCATGTTGTCGTTTTTGGTTGATTTTGGTTGCATATGATTGTTTCTAGCTATATTTAAAATTTACTAAATTGTAAAAAAGTTACATATGGTTAATTTTGGTTGCTTTAAGCTGCATTCTATTGCATGTGTGGTTCTTGTTAGTTATATTTCATTTTTTTTTAATTTCATTTAGTTGCAGTTGGTTGTGAAGTCCTATTTTTGTAAAAGTTTAGTGATCATCATTTCGTTGTTTTTGTGTACATGCTTTTCGATGCCTACGTTTTATGGAGTTATGTAGAGTTTAAATGGTGGACTTCATTATTATTGTACTTTTGTGGATGATATGAGCTCTTTTGTGCTGATATTTCAATTCTAAAATCTGTGATTAGTGCACTAGAGAAAGTTATATTATAATTTTACTTAAGTGAATGCAACAGAAACCTACCTGGACAACTTTAAATCCTTTTCCTCAATTTTTATGATGATTGACAAGTCTGAAATATCATATGACTATTTTTTTTCCTAAAAAGTAAAACTATAGTTAAGCCAGTTTAGGCTTATTGTTTATTTTTCGGTTTTGCTTTTCCAAGGGCCTCTGTCAATGGCAGAGATGGCCTTAAGTGGAAATTAATGTGTCCATTATTTATAAAATCCAGGGTGCTTCTTTCTTTTAAGATTTGCTTTTGCTTTATAGTAGTTATAAGTGAAAGCAGTTTGTGTTCCCATCTGTTTTATGTGTCGGCCTTCAAATTGGTGCTCAATAGAGATGATGTACCTTATTTACCCATATAATCTTTGTGTAATCTTTGTGAATGGTTTGAGCTTGAGTCATTTGGGAAATATTGAGCATTTTAATAGTTATGAATGCTTATATGATACCGGTACATTGTGTTTCCTTGTTCGTAAGGGAAGATGGATTCTTTTTTGGACGAGCAACGACACCAGCACACGTTGAAGACTCTAGCAACAAAGAAGAAATCGCAACATGCAGATGCTATAATGAGTTCTATTATTAGTGATGGTGGATCCCAGCAAGCTCCATTACCTGCGACAGATGTTAAGAGTAGTTTAAAGAGAAGGAAGCCCCTAAAGATATCTATGGAAGTTAAAATCAAAGGATTCGGTAAATACATGAAAAAGGAAGGACCAGCCCCGGTCCCTGAAGAATCTCATATTGCATTCAAGTGTTTAACTTTTATATTTGTAAAGAACATGAATACAAGAGAAGTAGTTAATTGATTTTGGTTGCTTTTATGTTGAACAGGCCCCGCATGGGCACCTATCTCAAAATTCTGATTTACTTGTTTTAAAATCTGAATTTGTATTTGTGGTTGATTTTAGTTGCTTGCGGTTTCAATTACAATTTCAAGTTGCATTCGAAGTTGATTCTGGTTGCAAATATGTTTGTTTTTCATTTGTTGCTATAGGTTGGTTCTTTACATGCAAATATGGTTCGTGTGCAACTCTATCAATCCTTAATAAACTTTTTCCAACAACAAATTCTTGCACTATTGCATTTGGTTGCAAAATGATTGTAAAAGTGATATTCTTGCAAAAAACTTTGCAATAATGAAAAACACTAAAAAGAACCTCTATTTGGAATAACAAAAATATTATACAAAAAAATGCAACTGAAAATAACTTTTTCATGTTCATTTAAAAAAAGAGTAACCACTGAATATATGCTTGCATTTTTGGTTGCTTTTAGTTGCATTTCATTGTATTTAGTTTCTTTTAGTTGCAAAGTCATATTCTTGCAAAAACTTGCAAATCATTTTTTGTTGCTTTTAGTTGCCATTTTGGTTGTTTTTGCTTGATTTTTTGTTCAATTCAGTTGCATTTTAGATGCGTTTCTCTGCTTTTAATTACATTTATTTCCATTTGGTTGCATATCTCAATTACATTTATACGATTGCATTTGCTTGATAACAAAACAGTTTAAAATATTAAACTATTCATTTCAAATATATTCTATTTAAAATCCAGGGATATTCTATTTAAAATTCAAATACATTAAATAACTAAGGCAATGTTACTGTTTATAAACAACTAATTTTTTTCATTGTGTTTGATCTTGATCTACAAGTCCTCCCATTATGTCCATTTTGGCCTCATTTCCCACATTTGATTTGTTTGAATCTTCTGTTTCTTATCAGGTGATGTTATATCTTTCGGAGTTGGCAATCCTTTCGAGGATCATGTGTACCAGTAAGCAATGCCTTTTCCATCCCTCCTATGTTCAGGGAGTAACTCATCTGCCTATAATCAGGATTCAGGAATACCATAAGAATTGACCATTTCCGAAAAACTTCCACTTCCGAAGCATGACAACTTTGGAACCATTTCACCAATACCTGAATCAGATTGATAATGAACAAAAAAAAGTCTCCTGCTTTATAGTAATCGTAGATGAGGTTAAAGCAAAAGAAAGAAGCCTTTTGCATACAACAACATCTCATGGGCACAAAGAAAAATGGGAAATCCAATGTACCAAGCATAAAATCTATATATGCAGCATCACCACCTACATAACCCTTGTTTCAAAACCCCTACGATCAAGTCTATTATAAATATTAGAAAAAGTGTACTTAGATACAAGAAAGGATGAACCTTTCAGAGCCTAAAGTAGTCACACACGCACACGTCATAAGTCAATGGCACTAGCATCCTATAAAGTTTAACACAGATAGATGTATACCCTTACGAATGATAGTTACAAAGATACTAATGCATTATTATGTTTAAAAGAATCCAACATCTACTAACCCTAAATATGCCTCTGTAACATGTCGTTTACCTACTCTTCACTGACCATTATCCATAAATCCTCCGTTGTAGCCAAAATCTACTTCTCTTATATTCATGTTCTTTACAAATATAGAAGTTAAACACTTGAATGCAACACAATTTCATAAAAACATTTTGTCAAATACCTCATGTACAAGTTTACCAAACATAAAATTGACATAAAATCTCAATACTACATTATCTAATTCTAAAATAATGAATATATTCTAGAAAACATACTGCACCATTATACACAACCTATATACGTATATATGCCTACTAAGAAGCAACCAGAATCTGCAAATGCAACTTTAAATTTTATTTGTAAAAAAATGGTTTGCAACTTTGCAACCATATTTGCAACCGCAAGCAACCAAAATCAACCACAAAAGCAACTCCATATTTGTAAATAAGTAAATTTGAATTTTGAGATGGTGCGCCCCTGCGGGGCCTGTTCAACAAAAAACTTAAAACGCGTACTACAATAAATATGCAAATAAAATCAACCATATGCAACTATTTTTGCATGTTTTTTTATAATTTAGTAAATTTGAATGTAACTACAAACAACCATATACAACCAAAATAAACCAAAAACATCAGTGTGCAACTAAAATCAAACATAAGCAAAATTAACTAGAATTAACCCACTTACAAACAACAAAAACCAATTTTACCAAAGCATATCACTGAAAGCAGGGGCGTAGCCAGTGTACGGCGAGCGGGGTCATCTGACCCCACTAAAATTTTAAAAAACAAAATTTTTATGTATTTTTTTTTTAGAAAAAAATATTTATAGTAGTAAATTTGAATTTTGACCCCACTGAAAAAAATAATTATTGTAACTAGTTTCATTTTTGACCCCACTAACTTTTAATTTTGACAGTGAAACCCTGTAATTGCCGCCCCAAGATGTATAAATGATGCATATTTATATGTATTAAATTAGGAAAAATCTACACATTGATAATTTTCGGTAAAAAAAATTTCCCTGCGGGGCCGTCGAAAAAGATGACCAATCGTCGGAGAAGACGACCGGAGATTTTGACCCCAGTGAATCGAAATCCTGACTACGCCCCTGACTGAAAGCAACCCAAATCCAACAAAAATAAACTAATTTTGAGATGGATGCCCCTGCGGGGCCTTCTCTACATAAAAGCAACCAAAAATACAACTGAAAACTTGAAATGATGAGTGCAAAGCTTTACAAGTATATGACTTTGCAACCAAATGCAACCAAAAGCAGTCAATTGCAACTAAAATGCAATGAAACCAAAATCAATAACATCATTAAAAACCAAAATCAACTTAAAGCAACCAAATCAAACCAAAGCAACCAGTTGTAGTGGCATACAAAAATCGACTTCAACACATCCGGAAAATTACAAAAAATTAAAGTAGAATAGCAAATCAATCACTGCAACCAAACACAACTTTTATTTTCATTTGAATCAACGAAAATCAACTTATTTCCACCCAATCAAATTACACTAAGTGCTTGTTTGGTTGGGGGGTTGGGAGGGGGTGGGTTGGGTTGAGAGAGGTTGGAGATAAGGAACCCCTATTTGGGAAATTTTTTTGAAGGAAGGGTTGGTGTTTGAGAGGGTTGACCAAGGGTTAAGCTCTTGTTATTTAAACAATACTTTTCAACACCCCAAATCGGGGTGTTGTGACTTCTTGTTGGCACTGTACTACAGTAACACAACACTGAACAGAAGAACAATGCAGTTGTAATATAAGTGGGCCACGTGATGAAATGTTTTCATTTGTTTCATTCAATTAAATTAATATAGATAGATGAGCAATTAATATTAAATTTATATTACTAAAAATAAAAAATAAAAAAATGAGCAATTAATATTAAATTTATACTACTAATAAAATTATTAACCAATAAATTTATTTATTTAAAAAAATTAAAGTATATCATGATATTGATTATATAATATTCAAATTTTATGTTTTTTAAATTTTAGATTTTAAAATCTAATTTTATTTAAAAAATATTTATTATAATATTTTCATATTCAAACTTTCCTCCTAACCCTCCATCCAAACAAGGTAGGGGTTGAACCCTCCCTTACTCAACCCTTGCATCAAAACAAGATAAGGGTTCAACCCTTTTCAACCCAACCTAACCTAACCCATCCCACCCTAACCCAACCTAACCCTTCCCTCCTCAACCCCCGATCCAAATAGGCCCTAAGATGTTATTGTCTAAACGTCCGGGGGTACTTGCTTACCTTTCGATTAGATGATACACTTTTTGTGTGAAGGAAACTCTTTTTCTCCGAACATTGTATCCGCGGCATTTTATGAATGAAAATGTCATTTCTGTCAAAAAAAAAAACCCTCCCCCAACCCCTATTCAACCTCTATGAACCCAACCCTCCATTTTAAATTTCTATCCAAACAAGGATTGTCAAATTTGAACCCCTCTCAACCCAACTCATCCCTCCCCAACCTTCAATCCAAATAGGCCCTAAATCTAATTACATGTGATGCTCTATGTTCTAAAATTCGGTGATTAATTGTGATTAATCCCTATTTCATGGCTTAGTGCACTGATTAATTATCCGAATATCCGTTTAATAATTTCGATTAATCTCCAAATACCCAATTAATCCCTAGACAGTGTCTCTACCAATTAAGTCCGATTTCCGCATTTTACAACACTGGTGATGCTTTAAGTTGTTACAACGATGTATTATTAATTTATAATTTTAAAAAATTTAAATATTAAATTAAATTATATAATATGTCAAACATAGGTTTTAATAAATAATACTTTATTTTTTATAACTTTGATATTTAACATTTTTTTCTTAGTTATCAATTAAAAAAGTAAAATAAATTTGATTCGGGATGGAGTAACTTTTTATTTTTATTGTATAAACTTCCTAAGGAAAAAAGATAGGGCTTTTTTCATAAATATATTAGAAAAAGTAAAAATTTGCATTTTTACTTTTACTCTTTTTTACTAATTGCAATTTTACTATACCCTAGTATATTAATTGCAAAAATACGGACCCTTTAGAAACTCTGTTATCTATCTCTTATCTCTCGTGTCCCTCTTCTCTCTCCCCTGCTATCTTTCCACCGCCACCCACCTTCCCCTCTTTCTTCCCCATTCAAATTATCGCTGACCACCACCACATCAACGTAATTGAAGCCTCCATCCTCGTTTGTTCAAACAAATCAACGGGATTAATTTTGATTTTCGAAATTTCAGGCTTTTATTTAAGTTCGATTTTTGATGAATTTAAATACTTAAGTTAATTGTTTCGAGTTTTTAACTGTTGATCGGAGGAGGCCAGTGGCCCCAACGTCGGAGGTGGGGATCGAAGTCGGCGACATTGATCGGAGAAGGTAAGGCAGATTTTTTTTGTAAATTCTCTTGTATATATATATATATAATTTGAAGTGTTTTGCATAAGACTACAACCGATTGCTTTATTTTGCTTTGAGTTGATTTTTGTGATACATCTTTGGTAATCCCATTTTTTGGTTGCTTAGGGCCTATTTGGATCGGGGGTTGAGGAGGGAAGGGTTAGGTTGGGTTAGGGTGGGATGGGTTAGGTTAGGTTAGGTTGAAAAGGGTTGAACCCTTATCTTGTTTGGATGCAAGGGTTGAGTAAGGGAGGGTTCAACCCCTACCTTGTTTGGATGGAGGGTTAGGAGGAAAGTTTGAATATGAAAATATTATAATAAATATTTTTTAAATAAAATTAGATGTTAAAATCTAAAATTTAAAAAACATAAAATTTGAATATTATATAATCAATATCATGATATACTTTAATTTTTTTAAAATAAATAAATTTATTTGTTAATAATTTTATTAGTAGTATAAATTTAATATTAATTGCTCTTTTTTTATTTTTTATTTTTAGTAATATAAATTTAATATTAATTGCTCATCTATCTATATTAATTTAATTGAATAAAACAAATGAAAACATTTCATCACGTGGCCCACTTATATTACAACTACATTGTTCTTCTATTCAGTATTGTGTTACTGTAGTACAGTGCCAACAAGAAGTCACAACACCCCGATTTGGGGTGTTGAAAAGTACTGTTTAAATAACAAGAGCTCAACCCTTGGTCAACCCTCTCAAACACCAACCCTTCATTCAAAAAAATTTCCCAAATAGGGGTTCCTTATCTCCAACCTCTCTCAACCCAACCCACCCCCCCCCCCCCCAACCCCCCACCAAACAAGTCCTTAATGTCTGAAAGGATGAACCCCACAAAACAATACAGAAGTATAGACACTCCTTTGATCTAGGCTATCATAGAAGAAGAGTCTCGTTAAAACCCCACAAGAGCAAAATCCTGTGGGAAAAAACTCGATAGGGGAAAAAGAGTACCCTATTAAGTACTAAAGTACAATATTATAAATGTAGCCTATAACCAAATGACTAAGGTTTTAATATAATAGAAATGGAGGCGTTTTTCATCACCACGATTTAGGGTGTTGGTACTTATTGCCCCTTTTTATCTTCTTATTTTTTATACTTTCTTTTCAATCATGAATATATAACATAATAAAAGTAGTAAGCATATAATTTATTTTGATTATTATTTTTTATATTATATATATTACACAATTAATCAAGGTAAGGGTTCAACCCAACCAGTCCCTTCCCAACTTAACCCATCTCATTCTAACTCAACCCAACCCAATCTCTTGTAATCCCCTATCCAAATAGGCCCTTACTGTCAAAATAAAAAATAAAAAAGAGTAGAAAAAGGATGAGGTTATTTAAAGAGAAAAAGGATCCTGAGATTGATCTCAGGAAACTTTTCCTAAGATATGTACAAAATATACTTTAAATATGAATGGGCCCGCAGGGTTAATTAAAAATATTTGATTTTACAAAATTGTCCATCTTAGTTTTACATGTAAATCCCATATATCTCACCTGAAATACATCTCAGGTTCCCTATCCTCTTATTTAAATACCAAAAATGTCCTTTTATTTTTGACTTTATTATTGTTCTTTACTAGAAAACTCGATCAAAGGTGCAGCTGATTTAATTATAAGGGGATGCAATTGCAAAATGATGCATCTTAAATCTATTAAATAATAGTGCCAAAAATCTATATTCGCAAAATGAAATAAATTCTATAACCTTGAACTGGATTTGACTTTGTTTATGAACTACTCGAATTTTTTTTTTTTTTATAATCTGTTTGAACGGACTTTATGGATTTAATGCTCTTGAAGATGTACTCAAATAATTTAGGTAATTATTTTGAATAAAAAGAATTTCTTATAAAATACATGAGAATGTAATTGAAAATTTGATGGATGAATTTTAAATTTACAAAATTGTCTTAATGTTATTTATTGTTTTAAACGAGGATAATTCCGAGAATGATCTGGGGAAAAGTTTTTTCTTTATTTATTATAATAACACATACATAATACAGTTTCCTTAATTCTAGGAAAAAATGATTCTAATCCTGCTAAACTCAGATTATTATATTATATTTTTGGAATTTTATACTATTTTTCCTAATCCAAATACACATCTTTAAATATAGTATATTTTAATTGTTTGAAGATTTTACGTAGAGATAATTCAGAATTGGTAAAATTTACGTAGAGACTTAAATCTATAAATGTTCAGAAATCTATACTATTATATAAAAGCCGAAACATTAAAAGTTTGGTCGGTCGGTCGGTCGGTCGGTCGGTCGGTACGGTACCTGTTGATTTTACTTATTTACCCTTACTCAATTATAGAAAAAATTCATCCTACAAACTATTCACTTTCCTTTTTCAGGTTAAACATGTTGTCTTTTCTATTTTTCAATAACTAAATAATTTCCCTTTTCAGGTAAATTACAATATCTTTTATGTTTTATTTAACTAAAATTTCTCCTTATTTTGACAACAAAAAAAAAAGCTCCTTTATTAATCAATTTCTTTTTTCAGGTTAAACATATTACCTTTTCTATTTCTTAATAACTAAATAATTTTCTTTTTCAGGTAAAAATACAATACCTTTTACATTTTATCTAACTAAAATTTCTCTTTTATAAAAACACTACGAGCAATTTTGTTTAATAAAATAACATAATTATATTATAATTATTATTAACTAATCAACTACCTTTTTCAACCAAAACACGTTACCTTTTCTCTTTTCTCTAACTAAAATTTCTCTTTTTCCAATTATATCATGGACGGTTAGCTTTTTCAGCCAAAGCATGTTACCTTTTTTCTCTTTTTTCTGTTTTCTTACTAAAACCGGTTCTATTTAATACAATAAACTAATAATATTATAATATTAATAATTGACCGATTAACTTTTTCAACTAAAACGTATCATCTTTTCTATTTTTTTAAACTAAAATCCCTCTTTTAATTGAAATATCACGGAGACACAGACAATATTAATTTCTCATTCTCTAAAAACATTACGAACAATTGTATTTAGTAAAATAACGTAATTAAATTATAATTACTACAAACTAATCAATTACCTTTTTCACCTGGAACATGTTACCTTTTTGATTTTCTCTAACTAAATCCTCTCTTTTTTTAATCATTTCACGAGCATCCTATTTAATAAAATAAAATAATAATTTTATAATTACTAATAATTAACCGATTACATTTTTCAACTAAAACCTATCATCTTTTCTAACTAAATAACTCATTTTCTAAAAATATCATGGACAACCTTTATATAATTATTATCAAATCATCTCATATAAAAATTTAAGTCTCCAAAATTCATGTTTAAAAAAATTAATTCATATTAATAAAAATAATTCATATAATATTAAAAAAATTCGTGCATCGAGTTTAAACTAATCTATCTATACTATTATATAAATTCTGGAACATTAAAAGTTTTGGTACCTGTTTTTGGTACCAGTTTTTTGGTACTTCGTGAATTTACTTATTTACCCTTTATTAAAAAAAATATATGATATTTATACTTTTAAAACACCTATAATAAATAATAACATAATATAATTAATGGTAAGTAGTAGCTTGCCTTTTTTTCACATTTACTTTTGATTGAAGATATTACCTTTCATAAACACCTAAAAACATCAATGTATCTTCCAATTATTAATATTTCCTTTCGAATTAAAAAATGTTATCTTTTTAATTTAAAACTAATCTTCATTAATATTTTCTTTCAAATTAAAACACGTTACCTTTTTAATTTAAAACTAATTTTACAGTCATTAATATATACCCGAAAATATCATACCATATTTTTCAATTGTTAATAAAATATATTAAAAATTTGCATACGTTGTTTATAATAAGGAAACATTAGTGTAATCCGTAAACATGAGTATATTAAAATTATATTAAATTAAAATTACTTAATCTATACTATTATATAAAAACCGAAACATTAAAAGTTTTGGTACCTGTTTTTTGGTACATAGTGAATTTACTTATTTATCCCTTTTTATATAAAAAAATATACGAAGCTATACTATTAAAACTCCTAAAATAAATAATAACATAATATAATTAATGGTAAGTAGTCGATTGCCTTTTTTCACATTTACTTTTAATTGAAGATATTACCTTTTATAAACATCTAAAAACATCAATCGTATCATATCTTCTAATCATTAATATTTTTCTTTCGAATTAAAACAAGTTACCTTTTTAATTTAAATCTTTAAAAGTTTTGGTACCTGTTTTTTGGTACATAATGAATTTACTTATTTATCCATTTTTATATAAAAAAATATACGAAGCTATACTATTAAAACTCCTAAAATAAATAATAACATAATATAATTAATGGTAAGTAGTCGATTGCCTTTTTTCACATTTACTTTTAATTGAAGATATTACCTTTTATAAACATCTAAAAACATCAATCGTATCATATCTTTTAATCATTAATATTTTTCTTTCGAATTAAAACAAGTTACCTTTTTAATTTAAATCTAATCTTACAATCATTAATATATACCCGAAAATATCACATACTCCCTCCGTCCCTTAATGTTTTTCCTGTTTTGACTGGACACGTTTGCCAACACATACTTTTTATTGTTAATATCTTGAATTTCGTATTAGTATTAAATGTAAAACTTCTGTTAGTAGTACTTTTGTGTGTTCGTTCTCAGGGAAGGACTGAATGTAATATCAAGTTCAAGTTTCTTATCTCTCACAATTTAGAAGTGTAGAAGAATGTTGTGTTTGTTTATAAACTAAATTAAACTAAACTAAATTAAACTAATTATCAATCGAGAATAAAATATATGAGGAAAACAATCCAAGAACTGGGGTTCTTCACTTGGTTTCAATGCACATTCAATATCTATGTGATGTCTACGTTCTTACTCTGCTGAAAACAATTCTTCTAAGGTTATAATGTTCTCTTCCAAGATACAATATAATGTCTACAACTATACCCTAATTGTCACTTCCGTGATACAATCAAAGACAATCATAAACTATTAAGCTCCAAGAATTATAAGTCTCACAACTCTCCTATTAATCTTCCAATCAAATATTCGAGTTATGTCTGTTAAATCACATACTAAAATTGCAACTCCTCTTCCAAGTTATTACAATCCCTAAAATCCAATCAAAGGTTCATGACTCCCCTAATTGTGTTAAGCCCTCAATAACAGATCAGCAAAGCAAGAAAATCACAGATAATTAAACACACATGAATACCAAGGAATACTACCCAATCCTCAGATTAGAGAATTAGTTACACATAATTAAAGAAGAAAACAAAATAATAATGATAATGAATGAAAACATAATATTGAAGAAAGAATTGAAGATCGAAAGTACCTTGATACGATTAAAAGCTATGAATTGTTAGCTATGAATTGTTATCTATTTACAATGGTAGGATGTGTTTATATAGGCTCTACAAATCTTGCCCAGCAAGAAAATACCAAATCAGAATTATAATAGAAGTATGTTTCATAAACTGTTTCTGATTTAAAGGGAAATTCGTAGTTGACTTTTCTTCAGTTTTTCAGGACCGTTCCAGTAGTAATTGGACATCTGGACCACTTTATAATGATAGAGAATTCCGTTATCTTCGCGTGGACTGCTTACGGGCCCCAAACGGAGTTGTAGAACTCAAGATATGGCCAAAATAGTAAAAACTATAATTTTTCAGGGGCAACTTGCGCCCAGCAGTCTGTTCTTCGCGCAGATTGCTCCTACCCGGCGCAATTTGCTTGTGAGAATCCTATCCCAAGTTGTAGAAAATCTCCCAGGCTTCGCGTGGGCAGTAAGATCGCTGAAAACTGACTTCTAGAACTCTAGATATGGCCAAAACAGTATAAGCTGCGCAGCCTTCCCGGAAAATCCGAATTTTAATCAATTAAATCTCCAAAAACGATAGAAGCATCAACTTTAATCAACATTCTCGTAAATCTGCACAACTAAGCAAAACACATCAAAACTACAACAACTTGAGTCCAAAACAATCAATTTAAGCCGAACGGAGGCATTCCAAGTGGATATAAAATCCACTTATCAACTTCACTGTATTAAAGTACTCATAAATACGAAAATCATATCATTCTAGCAATAATTAATATATACTCAAAAATATCACATCATATCTTCTAATCACTAACAAAATATAATAAAAATCTGTATACTACGGATAATGACCATTAGATTTTTAGTAAAAAATCAAAATTGTTAGATCTAATGATTAAATATGTTATATTTAAGGTTCGAATTCTATCAACGACATATTTATTTTAAAATTTTATAATATATTTTTAAACCATGCATATCATTAATTAAATTTATATTAAATTATTAAAATTAAAATTAAAATTAAATATTGTAAATAATGATTATATAAAAATATAATTGTAACATAAAATAAATTTTGTTACATATCAAAAAAATCCGTGCATCGCACGGGTTTTAAGCTAGTTTAGATGAAATTTCAAAAAATTAAAAATTATTATAGGAAAATGCTAGTTATCCCAAATTGGTAACCAAAATTTTTTCCAAATGCCAAGTATAGCAATAGTGATTCCCTGCATCCACACCAACCACTCAATCAAAAATTTCCATTATTCCATGTAAATATTATCACATTATTTGGGAATAATATTTGGGTCACAATCCTTCAGAATTAATAAAATTTTGAAGACTAGCTGATGATGATGAATTATTTATAACTCATGTTAAATATTTCTAAAATTTATTTAGCAATTTTTTTTTTCTGAAATTTAAGATATTATCTGAACTTTGAACTGAATATCCCAATTTTCCAAAATAGGAATCGAAGGCCATGGTAATTTTAAATTTTATTAAAAATAAATGCTGCTGAACTTTAACAAATGAAAAATGTTAGGGAACCAAATTTTTTCCCCAAAAACTTGTCCAAATATGGCAGCATTCACATCAATTTCAGCAATTAAAATATCACATTTAAACACATATCACTTACCACCTCATTTGGACAAGTGTTTGGAAATTATTTTTGATTCTTAGCATTACTCTTAACAAATTTTGTAAAACCTTTGTAAGATTTTTTTTTTGTAAAAATCTTAATTCAATATTCTAGATTTTTGAAATCTAGAAAAATCTATAAAATCAGAATTGTCATGGAGAAGTTTTCACGTGCAAGTAATAAGTTTAAACTTTTTCCCTATATCTATTAGGTGGCTACGATTTAATAAGTTCGGATAAAATTTTATATATTTTGATATTTTTTTTTATACAAGTATTTAATATATGTTTAATTATAAAAAAAGTTAGTAATTTTTTTTAAAAAAAACTTTATCTTAAATAAGTTTGACTATAAAAAATAAATTTCCCGAAACATAACCTAATATCCCACACGTGAACTCGTAAGAGCCCAGACCAAAATTTCAGAAAGCCAACGATTAATACGCTGTCGAAAATAAATTGCCCCCAAATCTCGATCCTGAATCCAACTATGAAGCCCAAATATATTGATGGATAATCCCAAATAAACACTGTTATATTGTCATCGTCGAGTTGTGCAGGAAAGCAAAATTGGGATTGTGCACCTGAGATCGGTAAGCCTCTTTTTAAGTGTTATGTTTATCTGCAATTGATACTCCTTTCTCTTCACTAAATATATGTTTATCTGTAGTGAAATTTTAGTATCCGATAATTTTATTTATTTTTCTATGAACTATGATGTGCCTGTTGTATTGATGACTTGATGTATTCAATCGGAAACGGAAAAGTTCCTGAATAACGTAACATTTTGAAATGTTTTTATTGTGAAGAATAGGGGTCAATTATTTTTTTCATTAAAGTTGTATAGTACTTGACATTATTTACACTATTTATTGGCATTTCATTTTCTCGGTATATTTACACTATTTACCTACTTATTATTGCAGATCCTTATTCATCATTTGCATTGAACTCTGCTAGCTCAACTTTTATGTACCAAACCCTAGTGCTACATTCATAAAAAATGGCACTTCCTATCGAGATGATCGATGAGATACTCTGTCGACTATCCGTTAAGTATCTTCTTCGTTGTCGATGTGTGTCTAAAGAATGGTGCTCTTTTATTGATAGCACTGATTTTGCCAAGAAACATCTTAAGTATAGCCGTGACAGCAATGCTGGTTTTGGTCTTATGATAATGAAAGTTGGTGGCGATTCAAAGTTTTATTTCCTGAGTCTCGATTCTTTGGATGATGATTCTGCTGCTCTTGTAAAAATAAAGGGTCCACTCAAGACTTTTCTCTGTGGTGCTAAAATTGTGGGTGCTTCTAATGGTTTGATGTGTGTGTTGCATAATGATGAGGATATTTTTTTGTTAAACCCGGCGACCAGGAAGTATAAAATGATAGCCCCTACGCCACCTGAGTTTCCGAGTTCTTTTGGAATTTATGATAGGGCCGAGAGGTACATACGTGGATTTGGTTATGATGAGGTTAATGATGATTATAAGGTGCTCATGACTGCAAAGTTTCGTGGCTTAATAGCCATTGTCTACAGCTTCAAAACCAATTCTTGGACACGGATTCAGAATGTTCCCAGTAATATTCATTTTACTGGAACTAGGGGCATATTTGCAAGTGGATCTCTGCATTGGATGGCAAGTAAGAATCAAAGCAATTCCAAGGATATTATTGTTGGCTTCGATCTTGAACTTCAGCAGTTCAAGGAGGTCCCTTTTCCTCCTATTGAGGTGACTGATGACAGTTCCAAGAGCAGATTTTTAGTTGATGTCGGAAAATATCTTTGTATTCTCGACCGCACCAATTCTCGTATGGATGTGTGGCTGATGAACTATCCCGGGGCTGGAAGTACTTGGTACAAAGCACTTTCTACGGAGCAAGAGGAAATACTCGGAACTCATACGTCTATTAAACCTATTGCTTTTTCTAGATGCGGTGAGGATCTACTTTTACAGGTGAGCAATTGCTACACAAAACTTGCATGGTATAACCTCGACCGGGAGACAGTAACAGATGTTGGGATTTATGGGTTTCCAATCCAATTCTGTTCATTTCTATACACCGAAAGTCTCTTACAGCTCACTGAGGATGAGCCCCTGCAGCAGAAGACAACAGAAGACAAGCAAAAGAAGAAAACAAATAAAAGGGGAAGGTATGAAATGTTCTGTAATTTGTATGATCTATGGTTCTGTCTTTCTCCCATTGATCATTATGTTAGCTTTTGGTACATTTTAATTATTTATAAATTATGTAGGATGAAACATTTATCTTACGTGCTAAGGTATCGTAGTAGGTATTGTCAATTGTGAAGACTATTTTGATACATGGTATAAACAAACACAATCATGCTTTAATATTAATTATTTCAGGTGTTTGCATTATTTTGTTGGTTCACTACTGAGGGGAAGTTTTTTTTTTTTTTTTTTTTTTTAAAAAATCTTGCAATCCATTTTTTTGTTTTCGGGTTAACTTGCTCCTAACTTTGAATATCTTCGTTCTTTTGCCTAGTTTTGTAATTCAACTGTCGGAAGCTTGAATTTTTTTAATTTTTATTTTGCAAGGTTATACTACCTCAGTTTTGTGTCATGCTCTTTGTGTCATTGAGCATGACTGCATGAGACCATTCTTGTAGTTGTCCAAGCTGTTTGGTTACTTCAAAGTTGTACACATGAAATTGGGATATTCATTTACACAGTGTGGTGTACTTCATATCAATTCATATGACATTATCTTTATCGTATTGGTAAAGATTAGATCACATGTGTGTCTACTAATTTTATTTTTGTTTTAATGACTAATGAGATCTATAAGAGTCATGGAAGTGGATAATGTCTTCTTTGTTGCCACCTTTTTTAGATTAACGTTCTCTCTACTTTTTAATTATATGAAGTTCTTCAAGTTATATATAAATGCAAGTCTGTAAGTGTTTTTTTTGGTAATCATCATATGATAATGTTTGGGCACTTGGGAAAGCTCCTATCTAAGTTAAACTTTCCCCTACCTCCAGAAATTTGAATGCGGAGATGGTCAACTTACTTTGTCCCTCAGGCAATGAGAGAACTAACATTTCCTTTTTAATTTATTGATTGTCTTATTAGTTTTTGGTTTCTGTTTCTGAGAGTCCATATCATTCGAATTTACTGAGCATCTTTTTGTCTCTTGTTGAACCAGTATCATTGATATTGGTTTATGTCTGTTGTTACGAAGAGAGTAATCAGTCTAGAACTTGCTAAACACATGCCATTCTCTTTCTTTATTGTGATACTGCTTACCAAGTTTAAGTTTAGCGATCTTTTGCTTGATTGCGTTTGATAGATAATTTATTTTAGGGTCAAGCATTTACTAATATGTTTGCTAACTTTTGTCCTATCTCTTGTAGGGATGAATTTCTGTCCGGAGGATCCAGTTTGAGGCTCTAAGATACTTGGACTATGACACAAAGTAGTATAACAAGGAAGGTAGTATTTCTTTATCTAATGCTGCTTATTTTTTCTGTTAGTTTGAGTCTTTTGTTTATGTGTTGCAACCATTTTCTGCTCACGTTTTTACTTCTGTATGTTGCAGATCAGTATAAATTTTCCCATTAGCAAATAAAACATGGAGTAGTTCATGTAGTTATTCACTTCTACATAAAAAAAGCCATCTAACTAAATAACTTTGTATTGAAACCACATGATGAACTTGTATGAGTATAAACTTTTGTTTGAATTAGAAATGAGTTTGCTTATAACTCTGTGTTGCAGGAATGCACGAAGAGATGGGAGATCAGTAGATTTCTATTTTATAGATCGTGGCCGGAACAGAAGGGAGTTCACTACAGCGGTGGAGATATTGTTCTTTTCACCGTCTACTACCCCCTTTATTTTGTTTGGTAAATTTAGTCAAGTGTTTCAGTAAAGCAAGTACTGTTAGTTTAATGCAATAGATGTTATATTCCAGACGTTGGTACTGTTAACTAGTTTCTTTAGCTTGTTTAATTAAAAATTTAAAATGACTATTCTCATTAATATACATGTTATATTTAGGCAAATTGCTGTACATGATTTATCTACAGGAGCTTTTTGGTCGTTCTTGGTTATGCTACTGAATAAACACTCTGTGCACTACTGAAGTCTACAAACAAATTGCTTAGAAAAACCTGAAATAGCGTGTTCCACTGTACAGAACTTAAATGCTTAAATTTAATGATATTAATTTTATTCATCAGGGCCGCAAAAGTAAATACACCTAACATGAATGAACCCAAATCGAATTTGTCTTAATTTGATATTTTCAGGACTTTATGCGAATTTTGATTTAGATTTCGGCATGATTTGTTTTACAACTCTTTCTCTAGTTCAATTGGTAACTAAAATTTGATGCCAAATTCTGGATAATGGATGAATAATCAATAATTCGAATATTTAAAAATATAGATGCAATTATCTATGTTTTACAATTTTTTATTCAAAAAAATAAAAAGGGTAGATTTTTAAATAATCTCATACTCCCTCCGTCCCACCCATATGTTCACATATGGGTTCGGGCACGGAGGTCAAGGAAATATATAAAGAAAGGGATGAAAAGTAAGAAAATTGAGTAAAGTGGTGGGACCCATAAATATATAATGTATAAAGTGGGTATAGTGGAGGAGAAAAGTGAGTAAAGTAGTGGGACCCATAAATATATAATGTATAAAGTTTACTATTTTAGGAAATGTGAAGAATTGGATGGGACATCCCAAAAAGGAAAGTGTGAAGAAATGGATGGGACAGAGGGAGTATTAGACAAACTACTAATCCTTATTCAATATAGCTCGAAAATAGAGTGAAATCGAAAAACAAAAATCAAGATACGATCCAAACTAAATTGGCCCAAATAATCTCAAATCTCAATACAAAATCCAACAATTGAGCCCAAAAAATGATTGAATAATTGGTCACTGTCCTTGCATTCCCCAACCAAGCACTGCTGTGAAGCAAAATTAGGGCACCAACTCGACTGAGGTAACCACTTTAATCTTTTACTTCTGTCTGAATCTTTACATACAATCATATGTATGTATCTCTGTAGTAAAATTTATTAGTTTGTATGTAATAAAATACTTGCATTTATTTATCATTTTTATTTGAACTCTGTCTAGCTTAGCTTTCATTTAGCAAACCCTAGTGCTACATTTCTCAAAAATGGCTCTTCCTCATGAGATGATTGATGAGATACTCTGTCGAGTACCCGTAAAGCCTCTTCTTCGATTTCGATGTGTGTCGAAAGGATGGTGCTCTCTTATTGATAGCAATGCTTTTGCCAAGAAACAACTTAAGAATACCCTTGCTTGTAATGCTGGTGTTGGTCTTATGATAGTGAAACATGGTGATGATAGAAAGTTTTATTTGGCGGGTTTCGATTCTTTAGATGATGAGTCTGCTGATCTTTTGGAAATAGATGATCCACTCAAGAGTTTTCTTTCTGATGCTCAGATTATGGGTGCTTGTAATGGTTTAATCTGTGTGTTTAAGAATAAGAGGAAGGATATTTTTGTGTTGAATCCGACAACTAGGAACTCTAGGAAGATAGCTGGTGTGCCAATTGAGTTTCCGAGTTCGTTTAGTACGATTGAGAAGCGCATATGTGGATTTGGATATGATGAGGTAAGTGATGATTTTAAGGTAGTCATGATTGCAGAGTGTTATGTTCAGTTTCATGGTTTAATAGCCATGGTCTACAGCCTCAAAACTGATGCTTGGACACGGATTCAAGATGTTCCCAGTAACATTCGTTTCATAAATATGAGGGGTCTTTTTGCAAGTGGATGTTTGCATTGGATGGCAATTGATGATCGAACCAATGGAAAGGAAGTCATTGTTGGCTTCGATCTCGAACTTCAACAGTTCAAGGACGTGCCTTTTCCTCCTATTGAGCCAACTCGTGCCAAGTTCAGTGAAAGAATTTTGGATGATGTTGGAGAATATGTTTCTATTCTGGACTGCCTGGATCTTCAAACGGACGTGTGGTTGATGAACAATCATGGGGCTGAAACGACTTGGTACAAAGCACTTTCTAGGGAGGATCCTGAAGTAATCGGAACTTTTAGGTTGACTAAACTTGTTGCATTCTCCAGAAGTGGTGAGGATGTACTCTTACTGGTGCGCAACGACTACAACACAAAACTTGTGTGGTATAACCTTGATAAGAAGACACGTAAGAATATCCAGATTTGTGGGTTACCTGTTCATTTTAGTTTGATTCGATACACCGAGAGTCTCTTACAGCTCACTGAGGAGCCGCTGCAGCAGAATCCATTAAAGGACAAGCTAAGGAAGAATAAAAAGGAAAAGAGAAGGTACAAAATGTTCTGCTATTTTTGGCCTATAGACTATAGTTTTGTCTCTCTCTCTTCCATTCATCATTATGTTTCCTTTTTATTCATCTATAGATTATGTTGGCTGGGACATTTGTTTTAATTGCTAACATATCACAGTAGATGTTGTGAAGACTGTTTTGATACACAGGATAAACAAACATATGAATTGTTGTATATTTCAAGTGTTTGCATTGTTGGTTCACTACTGAATAAGGGAAGACCTTTTTTTTCTTGCAATCCCCTTTTTTTAGTTTAGTTGTTCCTAGCTTTGGATATATCCATTCTTTTGCATAGGTTTTTTTTTTAATGTTTTGTAATACATTTTAGAGGCCTGTTTCGTTTGGTTATCTGTTCTAGATTTTATTACCTCTGTTGCGTGTCATGGAGCATGAGACAATTTTTTATACTTTCCCTTGCTGTTTAGTTACTGCATTTTTGTATTGAGATATATAAGAGTCATGGAAGTGGTTAATGTGTTTTTTGCTTCTCGCCTTTATCAGATTCGCCTTCTTTTTACTTTTTTAATTTTATAAAGCTATTTAAATTATACAAAGAATCTTCAAGTGTTTTCTGGTAATCATCAGATGATAATGATTTGGGTACATGGAAAAGCTCCTACCTAAGTTATTTTCCCCTACCTTCCAAAATTTTGAATGCAAAAATGGCCTACTCCCTCAGGCAAAGAGAGAACGTAGCATTTCCATTTTTATTGATTGTCTTGTTAATTATTGTTTGCTGTTTCTGGTCCATATCATATGTGTCTACTGTGGCGGAATAGAAATTGGGCAATAAGAAGATCTAATTAGCAGAACTGAGCATCACATTGTCTCTTCTTGTACCAGTATCATTTAATTTAAGTGTAGATCTGTTATTATAAAAATAGTAATAATAGTCTCGAACTTGCTAAACAAATGCCACTTTCTTATCTTATTGTGATATTGCTTACCTAGTTGAGACATCGTTTTCTTAATTCCGGTTCATGAATAATTCATTTTAGGGCTAATACGTTTAGTATTATAATTGCTGCTGTTGTCCTGTTTCTTGTAGGGATGATTTTCTGTCCAGAGGTTTCAGTTTGAGGCTCTAAGATACATGGAGGACTACACAAAGTAATTTGACAAGGTAGATTTTTCTATATTTTTTAATCTAATACTGTTTCCAGGAATACTGTAGCAATCAGGTTTATCTTCACTGTTGTAAGTTTGAGTATTCACTTTCTGTATGATGCAGATCGTAAAAGTTTTTCATTAGGAATAAAACTTAATGCTTAATGCTTTCGTATTGAAACTACATGAACTTGTATGAGTTATAAACATTTATGAAAATGACTTGTTTTATAATGATCTTGTTACCTGACAAGATTGTTTGCTTATAAATTGGTTGCAGGAATGCACCATGAGATGGGAGATAAGTAGATTTCTAGATCTTGGCTGGAGCAGAAGGAATATCACTAGAGCGATAATAATATTGTTCTTTTCATCCGTCAACGACCCCTTTATTTTGTCTGTTGAATTAAGTTGTTAAGTGTTTCAGTAAAACATGTACTGTTAGTTTGTTAGTTTGATGCAACTGATGCTATACTCCAGATGTTGGTACTGTCTATTACTTTCACTAGCTTGTTTAATCAAAATGACTATTCTCGTTAGTATATACATCTTAATTTTGGCTAAATAGCTATACATGTAGAGCTCTTCGAGTGTTGCGAAGTTGCTCTTGGAGTCTTGGTTATGCTACTGAATAAGCACTCTGTTCATTAGAGAAGTCTAGGAACAAATTGCATAATTAGTAGTGGTAAGAGTCTTACAGGCATAATTTGTTGAGTAAGCTGAAAACATTGTACAGAACTACAGATTCAAAACTGTCATGCTTAAATTTTGTAATAAGATTGATTTGGTAATTAGTATATGGATAATAAAATTCAGACTACATCTAAAAAATATTTCTAAATTTTCTTTGACAAAAAAATGAAGTTTTTTTTTTTTTTTTTTTTCGCTTTTTACGATTTGAAAATGTTCGAAACCACATCTTCCCGAAATCGAACCAGTGGCTCGAAGTCATTTCATGTTTTCGAAATTAAACAATGAAGACGAAGAACTGGAGGGGGGGAAAAAAATCTTCCTTGGCAAAAACTACAATGAAAAACGATCAAATCTTATGTCCAGTGGGAAATGATGACAAATTTCTGGACGACAAGAGCAAATGTTGAAATAGACTAGATAAGTCCATCTTACCTACAAGGCTACAATTAAAGGCAAACTACTAATAGATATGGCCCGTTGGCAAATCTTAAAACCAACTTATAAGTTACTTATTTCGGAAAAAAAATCGTATTTACATACTTTTTTTTAGAAAAAAATGTGTATGGGTAGTTTAATATTCGTTATCTTGCAAAAATAAGTTACTTATTTCAGAAATAAGTACATATTTCTTAACTTTTTTCAGAATAAGTAACTTATTTCTGAAAAATAAGATTTCCCAAACGGACCCATATATATATAATCAATACAGAGAGTGATGGGTGCATGTAATACGTTAAACTAGCATTAAATCTTATCGTAGACGCAACAAATGAGGACGATAAATATGTAAAACTGGAATAATAAATTTTAATATTCATTAATGTAAATTAATATTTTTAATTATTTGGATGACACGAAATAATAATTTGGATAATTAATAAAACTTTTTGAATAAATTCTGGAAAATTAGGATATGTCATGCATGGATTCATGTATCATAATGTTAGTGGATGGAGGTTACTAGTTAAGCTCATAGGCCATAGCTGTTGAACCATCTTAAAATTGATATTTTGTTTAATCGATCATCATTATTTCGTGACAATGAGATTCCTATATCTTCTGTTATAATAATATATAGAGCTAATATATTATACTTGTAAAAAAAAAACTAATATATTACGAATTACTAATTAAACTATAAAATTTATTTAGGTATAAATTAACTGATACAACATATCGAATGTGCCAATTTTATTCGATGTCATGATTGTGGTGTATACTATAGTAGGGAATGGAAAGAAAATATTATTATAATAATTTTTTTAACAAAATATTTATAAAGAATATTTTAATAATCAATATTAATATAAAATATAGATATTTAATTACTTATATCTTATAAAATACATACATACTTTAATCAATGGAAAAATTATTGAATAAATTTGGTAAAAGTATAAGATATATGAAAATCCAAAAGATGATACCACAAAAATCGAAAAAATATCATATCAAGAAACTTTGAAATATCTATTTTTGATTCAACATGAGGGTAATTATGCTGGTGTGGACAATCAGTAACCAACTTTGATGTAACTGCTACATATTATAAATTTAAATATTTTTAAATATTAATAATATTTGTTATTATAAGGAGGTTCATTTCTTAAAATGTTACTCCCTCCGTCCCAATTTACATGTCCCTTTTCTTAAATACACACATATTAAGAGAAAGTTAGTTAGATAAAATTTTCCAACCAATACCCTTAATTAATATTTTGAAAAAAGAGAATAGTGTTAAGTTTGAAAAAAATTCAAATTTAGATACAATAAATATAGGGATAGTTTTGGAAAATTACTCTTAAATTTGCATTGAAAGTAGAAAAGGGAAATGTAAAATGGGACAAATTCATTTTAGAAAAGGAACTTATATTTTGGGACGGAGGGAGTAGTGTACTAAAAAAAAATATACATAACATAATGTGGGAGACTTGTCCGGTGTTGGGACTATAAATTAGATTATTCTTATATAAAATATTTCTATACAGAAATTGAAATTTTATTGTACGTGTAAGTTCAAATCTTTGACACTTTTCTTACATATGAAAATTTTATATTTTTCTTATCTGTATCGAGTGGGATTTGCCTATTTCCAGAAAAATTATATAATATACTTTGAGCAAAATTAATCATTTTCAAAATAATTATCTTTCTTGATTAGTGAAAATTTTCTATTATATTTCAAAAAAAGTTAACAAAGAGAGCAATAATCCTAAACTTTTACCAGATGTCCCATTTATATTTGTAGGTTGAAATAAATGACCCAGATGAAGAAATTAGCTAACGAAATTAGCTTTTTCATGATTAAAACATCTCAATTGTCTTTATTAGTAATAGTTCCTCTCCTGATAAATCAAATCTTAAGTAACGTTTTGGAGAAGCCATCTTTTTCCTTCTAACTACTCCCTATCACACTTCAGTTCCATTCCTACAACAATTATTAAGCTAACAATTACATCAAATTATACTTTTTACATTTCTTAAAGTGATTGTTTTATTTAATTTCTTAGTATAAATCAAATTGTCGAACCTAACATGTCTATATAATGCTTGAAAGGAAGAAAGTATTCGTCACCTAACGGTCAAGCAAAATTATTTTCGATTATCGCAATTCGAAAAAAAAATGCTTTATTTCAAATAATTTTGAAAATAATTAAGTTCTTATTTTTTCGAGAATTTTTTCCCGAATACCCTCAATGCATGGTTTCCACGATTTGAGTAGTGCTAGAGACCTCAAAATAAGGTACAAAAAATTGACACCAAATGACATGGCATGCTGATGTGGCAGTATGGGTTATTTTGATTGGTTTTGTTGGTGTGAATACAGGGGGCCCATCTATATATATTATAATGCCAGGAGATCGAAGAGGCTTTCACTCAGAAGCTTCAAAATAATTTTCTTGAATTCTCACATTTTTTATTTTTTTATTTAAATAATTTTCTTGCATTTAATTAATCATTAATTGTACCTATTACATATATGTTAAATGCACTTTATTTCATATTTAATATAAAAGTAACATTATTTTAAGGTAAAACGATAAATAAAATTTTTATATCCTATTATTTCTAATTTGTATTTAAAATCGTTGCAATTTTTCGGTAAAAATAAATAAATGATTTTAGCTTTTTGATAAATTCGTAACGAGTGACCGTTAGAATCATGAACGATGTTCATGAAGTATATACATATATTTCGAATAACATCCACAATTTAAATAGAAGATATCGTAGAATTTACTTTTGTACATGAACAAATTATACACGGGGTGTGACCAATTCGATTAAATTGAATCAAACTGATTTGGTAGATTAAATCAATAAAAAAAAATTGTACATTGGATGTTTCATTATTTTGTGTTGGAATAAATTAATATTCTAACGATCTATATCTATATATTATAATGTCTGGAGATCGGAAAGTTACCAGAAATGTTTAAGGTATTTTTCTTGATTTTTCATTTTTTTATTTATTTATTAAAATTATTTTCTTGCATTAAATACCTCTTAATGACATATTAATTAGTCATTAATTATACCAAATAAATGTGTATCAAATTTATTTTATTTTATTTATTTACAAAATTATAAAACTTTATTTGAGCATTATAATTAATATTTCAATAAAAATATTAATTACATATATAATTAAGTTTATTTTTAGGTAAAATGACATCTAAAAATTGTTTACATTGCGTCCTTTTTTATTCCCTATCGAATACTACTCCGATTTCTTTTCGGACAATTGTGGTGCAGACGATCCTTAACTTTTCAATCAATTTTTATGATTCGTGATTATGGATATCGAAATAAATTAGAGAAATTTATAAATCTTCGCTAAACACCTGTAATAAAAATAATACAAATAATTTTTTATTTTTACACATGAAAAAAATACATGGGTTATGACCAAATCGATTAAATTAAAAAAATCCAGTTTTATCGGTAGATTACATCGATTAAAAAGTTGTACGCCCGTTGTTCATTATATTATATCGAAATAAATTAATATTCTAATTAAATAAATTCTTACACTACAATTGAGCATGTATTTTATGAGAAGGACGTCGGCTTTAAAAGGTGTTATTATATATAATATTTATAACTTTTGATCGTAAAGACTACGTTTTTATTATATTTGCTACTTTTTATGTTTATGATATTTTTGAGATTATGAAAAATTTATATATATAAAGAGAGCATCTTCAAACTTATAATTTATGTAAATTATTTTGAATCAATTTTTTAAAAAATTCTTAAGTGACCAATCAAATTTTAAAAATAAAAATAAAAATTTATTTTCAATATTTTAAAAAGAAAATTTATGAACGCGCGAAGCGCGGATATAAAACAATTTACTATTAGAACATTATTTCATATTTAATATAAAAGTTTAACAATTTTATTAGAACATTATTACTATTATTTTGTTATAAACTATTAATGATTTATATAAAAATACCATTATTTTAAGGTAAAACAATAAAATAAAATAATTTTTATCGTCATTTCTAATCCTTATTCAAAATCATTGCAATTTATTTGGCAATAATTAATAGACGATTTTAACTTTTCGATAAATTCGTAATCAATTATCGGAGAATCATGATAAGATACATAAGTATATATATTTTTTGATTAACATCCACAATTTAAATAAAAGTAATATCGTAGAATTTACATTTATACCTGAACAAATTATACACGGGGTGTGACCAACTCGATTAAATTGAATCAAGTCGACCCTTTTTTTCGTCAATTAAATCAATAAAAAAATTACCCATTCGTTGTTTGATTATTTTGTGTTGGAAAAATTAATATTCTAATTAAACACATTCTTATACTATTACTAATCAATTAATCATGCATGTATGTTATGAGATGGGAGACGGTGTTTAAAATCGTTAATTAATTATATTTAATATTTTCAAATTTTTATTATAGGAATTATGTTGACATTATAGTTTGGTATGGAAAAAAGTAAATGGTGTTTAAGGAATTGATTTTTGCTATTTTAAACAAATTCTCACTTTTTGAGCATTAAGTAAGGGTGTTATAAAACGAGCATCGGCTTTAAAAACAATTATATGTACAAATTTATTATAAAATTTAATAAAAGAATATTAGAATATGTGAGTATCACTTTGATGTATTCATGAATTTAATTTTAATGTTACAAACAAAACAGTTCTTTTAAAATGCTCTGAAAAATTAATTAAATGTAGAGATACGGGTGTCGGATCACTCCAAAAAAACATGAAGCATGACTTACAATATGCATTTGAATTCTGCTTTTTTCGTTATAAAACCAAATATATCGACAAATGAAATCAATCACACCTCTCATCACATTTACATTCTAATTCTTTTCATCGTACAATCAATTTTACTAACAAATAATTTAATAACAAATTAAGCAATCACGTCTTTTATGATGTCATCGACAATAAAAAAAGATTCACAAATGTTATTTTTACTTATTCAATGTAAAACTTTGCAAATGTTTGTCAATATTGGATTTCAAAAGCATTTTTTATGCGATAAAATAGGTTCGTCAATATCTTCAAAATTATTATTATTATTATTATTATTATTCAAGAATTTAACTGAAACATATTTTTTTTCACCTAATTCTTTTCTTTTTAATTTTTAAACATTCAAATTTAATTACATTTCACATAACTTTTAATTTATCATATTAACTTTCAAATAATAAAATTTAACAAACAATAATATTATGTGTATAATTTTTAAAAATATTTTCGTGCCGCACGTAACGCGGCTTTGTTACCTAGTTTATTATTATAGCAAATCAGAATCTGCCATATATATTTGGGGAAAATTTTGGAAACCAATTTTGATGTCCCTAGCATTATTCCCACGATTTATATCGAATGATTCCTTCACAAAAGATATCAAGCTACAAAGAACAAATATGGAAAGCTCTATGTAAGATTCTAACCAAAATGGTCAATTTGTAAGATGATTCTATTATTAGTGGTCCTTCCACAAAGCTTCTGAGGATAGAAAAGAATCATTCATGTCATGTGGGTTCCATAATCATGCATTATTTGAAAAGAAAAGATAATCACGTCTTTTATCAACAGCTAACCATCAACATTCAAAATTAGTAGTTTAATAAATTGCAGTTCCCACTTTGTTGAGTGATATGTATTGTTAACCCCCCTCCAATAATTATGAAGCAATAATTTCATGTTTTGCAGACTTCACGTATGTAAAGACAAATTATTTAGTTTTAGATTATGATGATGCTGATTACCTTGGACTATCTCTAATCTAGATTCTGTTTCAAGGCATACACACTAACGTTGTGTTTAAGTGTATTTTCTTTAATCGTCATAAGATTCTGGGATTCGGATATGAACAAGAAGAAATTGTAGATCAAATTTATAAACGAATATCCCAGAAAAGAATTGTGAGTGTCGTGTACTTTCATATTTTCGTATTCAATTTCTTAAACTCAAAGAACCCGAAATCACGAAAGTTGCATGCTGCTCTCGCCCCAAGACTTGCATCACTGGGGTTTTCAGTCTCTAAGAAGTCTATTTTCTGTTGTTTTTGGATTTGGTTAGCATGTCAATACAGTGGAGCATTTGGCAGATTCTCTTCCATTCAAGATTATTTAGGTACAAATTAATACAATCTCCCCCAACAAAATTTTGTATGTGGTTATAGACCATTATGATTCCACTTAATAAAGCAGCTAGGCTGTAGATAATAGATTGATCCTCAGTGGTACCAAAACGTGTATCCTAACGTTGATACATGATAGGTTAACTGAGATGTGTAATAGATTCTCACCAAACGTTTAGTGACAAGTCCTTAATCAACATTATCATCCAAAACACCGACGATCATAACTTAAACACGGTGTGTTCTGACACACCAAATCTTTAAAGGAGAGATTAATGAAACAAATCTCAACAATATTTCATTGCATTTTCCCTCGATTTTCTTTCGTGTTTTCTCTCGTTCCTTTCTCTTCCCTAAAGAACTTCAGATATACGACAGGAAAGAATTCCCATCACTCCCAGTTAGACAAAGTGTCATGTTTACGCGATAATTAACAGAGCATTACTAATATCATAGATTCATAATATATAGACAACTTAAGCATTAAAGATCGACGAACAATTTTCTTGCAAAGGAAAAAGCTACTACAAAATTAATTATTATGCTCGAAGGTCTGAAACCAATGAATGAACAGATACAGATGCTGTAAAAATATAAAACATTTGCAAGACTGTCACACTGATGCAGTCAGCAAAGTCTCTACACATCGGTTGTTATAGTACATTTCAATCATACATTGATTAAGCACAGTCATCATTAATTAATCCACTGAGACTTGTTTAGACAACTTTTGGAAAAACTAAGATTTAATTTGATGGTTTCATAATCACTCTGACAGGTGCGCTATCACATCTAAAATATGTAAACAACAAAAATTTCTTTCCTAGGCAACTAAAAGTTAATAGGTAAGAGCCACAGATTCAATGATCCATATTACTTTTCACCACTTAGTTGGGTCCAATCCATTCTGTTTTGAACCAGAACACTTCTATAAAAGCCGGAATAAGTGTTATGAAAATGAAAAACACTCATCTATCTAAAGTCCTCTGACAAATTACCGAGACCCTGCCTTAATTCGAGGATCGTGTCCAAGAATTTGCAGGGGCAACAGAGTAAAGATTAGCATAATGAAGCTCTGGCATGTTTCATTTGTTACACTAATGATATGCTACTATGGTTATGCAGAACAGAGAACCATGCCAAAGAAGACTTACATAGTTCACATGGACAAGTCCTCCATGCCCTTGAGTTACGATGATCACCTCCAGTGGTACGACTCATCCATTAAAGCAGTATCAAACTCCGCCAACATGATTTACACATACAACAATGTTATTCATGGTTACTCTACAAGGTTGACCACTACAGAAGCTAAGTCACTTGAAGGCCAGCCTGGAATTCTACTAGTCCAAGAAGAAATGGTATACCAACTTCACACTACTCGAACACCAGAGTTTCTAGGCCTTGACGAGAGCGCAGCTGTAAAATTCGAAGCGGGGGCAGTGAGTGAAGTTATTGTTGGAGTGCTAGACACAGGTGTTTGGCCTGAAAGTAAAAGTTTCGATGACACTGGACTCGGTCCAATCCCCAGTAAATGGAAGGGCACGTGTGAGGTGGGCAAGGGATTTGCCTCATCAAGCTGTAACAATAAACTTATTGGAGCGAGATCCTTTTCACAAGGGTATGAAGCTGCTTTTGGACCAATTGATGAAACCATGGAATCAAAGTCACCCAGAGACGACGATGGCCATGGAACACACACTTCCACTACAGCAGCTGGTTCTGCTGTAACGGGAGCTAGCCTCTTTAATTATGCTACGGGTACAGCACGGGGAATGGCATCACATGCCAGAGTGGCCACCTATAAGGTCTGCTGGCTTGGTGGATGTTTTAGCAGTGATATCCTAGCTGGCCTGGAGATGGCCGTGTCAGATGGTGTAGATGTCCTGTCATTGTCACTAGGTGGTTCAGTTTCTGACTACTTTCGGGACACAGTAGCTGTTGGCGCGTTTTCAGCAATGTCACATGGAATCTTTGTATCATGCTCTGCTGGGAACGGTGGACCAACACCTGAGAGCTTGTCTAATGTGGCGCCGTGGATAGCTACAATTGGTGCAGGAACTCTAGACCGCAATTTCCCAGCAAACACTATCCTTGGGAACGGGAAGAACTTTTCTGGTGCATCACTATATAGTGGAAAAATGTTAATGGATTCTTTAGTTCCAGTGGTGTATGCTGCTAAAGCCAGTAACTCGACAAGTGGCACTTTATGTATGACTGATAGTCTAGATCCTGAAAAAGTTGCTGGGAAGATTGTTGTATGTGATCGAGGGGGGAATTCCAGGGTACAAAAGGGCATAGTAGTGAGAGATGCAGGTGGTGTAGGGATGATTTTGGCAAATACTGACTCTTACGGGGAGGAGCTGGTGGCTGATGCTCATCTCATTCCTGCAGCAGCTGTGGGACAGACAGCTGGTGATGCAATAAAGAAGTACATTTCTTCGGATCCCAAGCCAGTGGCCACAATCGCATTTGGAGGCACTCGATTAGGGATCCAACCGTCACCAGTTGTGGCAGCATTTAGCTCAAGAGGTCCAAACCCAATCACACCAGAAATACTAAAACCAGATTTCATCGCACCAGGTGTAAACATTATAGCTGGTTGGACGGGTAAAGTTGGACCAAGTGGGTTAAAGAAAGATACAAGGCATGTGGAATTCAATATATTATCTGGAACATCAATGTCATGTCCACACGCAAGTGGGTTAGCAGCACTAGTCAAGTCAGCACACCCTGAATGGAGCCCTGCAGCTATCAAATCAGCGCTTATGACAACAGCCTACAACACTTACAAGAATGGTGAAACCATACAAGATATCGCAACTGGAATGCCATCAACACCTTTTGATCATGGAGCAGGACATGTCGCCCCTACAGCAGCCCTTGACCCGGGACTTGTTTATGATGCAAATGTTCAGGACTACATAGAGTTCCTCTGTGCCTTGAACTACAATTCAAATCTCATCAAGGCCGTCACAAAACAAGCTTTCACATGTGACAGCGCTAAAAAATACAACCTGGGAGATCTTAATTACCCTTCTTTTGCTGTTCCTTTCGAGACAGCCTCGGGAAAAGGTGGTGGCAACAGTGCGCCTGCAGTAATTAAGTACACCAGGACTCTGACTAACGTCGGTATTCCAACAGCATACAAGGTCTCAGTGTCCTCTGAATCACTTTCTGTGAAGATAGCAGTTGAACCAGAAACACTAGCTTTTAGCAGACCAAATGAAAAGAAGAATTACACAGTGACGTTCACAGCAACTTCCTTGCCCTCTGGCACAACTAGCTTTGCACGCATAGAATGGTTAGGTGGTAAATACGTTGTCGCTAGTCCAGTTGCTTTTACTTGGACATGATCAAAATAATCAAGCAGAATAACATAGACCAAGCACTGTAAATTATCTGATAGGTCTAAAGGGTTCACCTCATCAAACCTTTGGTTAAGGTACAATATATTATCCTACAGCTCTATGCAAGATCCTGCGCGATCTCGTCTTCCACGTCCTGATCCTGACCGGAGGTGTACAAATATACTGCACAAGGGAGGGCTGAAGGAGGCTCATTCTGAAAGATATTAGTGCATTCTTGATACATAGAATCAAGGATTCATGTGTGTATATATTTTCTATAGCTGGCTTGCTAAAATTACTCATACTAGTGACAAGTGGTACATTAGGGTCAACTGTTGCCCAGCTTATATTCAGTGAAAGATTTGAAATACTTTCTACTGTATAAAGTGTAAAAAACCAGAAGTAAAATATTTCGACTACAATTTATTTCTCCACCACTAATTTTGTAGGAAACCAGTTGATGTCTATTTACTATTTAAATTAGGATTGTTGTAAATGTATGATATTGGTTATGGCAGTACAGCTCAAGTTCATAACCCACTTTTCGACCTTTGTTCTGCAAAGTCATACACTTTTTCATCGGAACTTAATCAAACAACGTGCTCATATTACACATTCATGTACAATAAGGTCTAAAAGGCATAACATATGACTTCCACAATACAATATAAGAATAACTTACAGAACTTATATGAGGTTAAAAGATTCTTCCATCTTATATTTATATATGGACTGAGGTTATATATAATTTCATGTAAAATGTGACTGGCATACTTTTTGTACTTCAAGTGTAGTTTTGTAGTTGCAAATAAATTTATTCCAGAAAGTGTATAATCTCATATACCTGAGATCAAAACTCAGGCCTACTTACCTGCGAGCAAACCTTAGGCTTGAGTACTACACATATTACATACATTATTTTGGAGCTGGCTTCATCAATCATTAAGCATATAAGCAAACTTAAATCACATTGCCGAGAAATTAATCTCAGCATCTCTTATAAAATCAGTCAATATAGTATAAATAACAGTTTTGCTAGTAAATCACTTAAAAGGCACAAGTATTGATCCTTTATGACATTTTCTAAGCACAAGCTCAATTTAGCTAATACAGAATAATGTACCTTTTATTCATCTACAGTGAATAACTAATCGTGAAATTTTAGTTTTTGATTTTGAATTAATAGTCTGAAAAGTCGGGTTGTTCGGTCTTTCTTGACATATTGACCAGAAGACCTAGTCTTATTGCCAGAGGTTTTCACATTCATTGCTATACTGTCAAGAACAGAGCCAGTAGGATGATTAGCTCGCTGACTTTTTTCTTGAAGTAGTGAGTAAGCTTGACTAAGTGAAGGGAGAGGCTGCATCATCAACATCATAAGAAACTGACTAAGATTATTGACTTTTTCATGCGTATCCAACTTTGAACGAACATCACTGCGTACAAGTAGTGGAGGCACAAGTGCACTTTGGTAGAGGAGCTAAAGCATTCAGTTCATCAGTTAGAGTATGGCACTTTGTAAAATAGGCTGTTATTGAGAGAGAACCTTGATTTAAGGCAGTTAATTCTTTCTTAAGGTGAAAAATACGTGGAACATTGCCTTGAGTGAATCTAACAGCTAGATCATTCCAAATTTCTTTAGCCGTGCTAAAATATACAACACTCTCACGAATCTCATTAGATATCGAGTTGAGTAGCCATGACAACACCATATCATTGCAGCGGTTCCAAAATGCATACAGATTAGATGATTCTAAAGGTCTGGATAAAGTTTTATCAATCATTCCTAACTTATTCTTAGCAGATAGAGCAAGTTTAATGGAACGACTCCAATGCTGATAATTCGTAGCAGTAAGAGATTGAGTAACAAGAGCAATACCTGGATTGTCAGAACTTTGAAGAAAGTACGGATGATACGCATGGATGATACCTTGCGTAGTAGTTGTAGTTTGACGAGGCAGGTTGAGATGAACTCATGGTAGTATTGATAGGTTGATTAGAAGCAACAGTAGCGGAATATGATCGTCGATTCATGAACTTTGTACACAAGTATGATTGCAAGCACGAGCAATCAATCAAACAGCAAAACAACAGTCACTTCGCAATTAATCAAACACCTGATGCTCAACTTCAACGATCAACAGAAAACAACAACAGGTGAAGACGAAAATGAGCCTAAAAGAACAGCGATGTGACGAAGATCGATCGGCTCAGATACAATGTCACATCTGTTAATACTACAGATGATGTGAAGAAGAATAAGAATAAACAACAAAATATAAGCTCAGAATCTCCTTTAAAGCTCAAGCTTTAAAAAAAAACTTCAAACATCTCTCACTACATAAAATTCACAGACTAACTAACTAACTTTGTAACTAACTTCCTGAGCTGTCAAGCCATCTAGAAACTATTAGATTCCAGCTCAGCTGCTGAGTCAGTTACACACTCTGTAACATAATCTATTTGCTTGCATCCAAGTATCAGGAAATCTAGTGCCAAACAGACGTGTACCAAAACAGATATTAAAGAAATCCAATTATTAAAGAAACTCTAACAAGGTAGCTGAACTGTAGACTTCAGGATCTTTGTGATTTTGTAGAAAACAGATATTTATTATCTAAGAGCAGCCCAAAGACCAAGATGGATAACCAAGCTACTTACATACCGCTGAATTTAATATAAATTTGAACCAATTCATAAAACACATTCTCAAAATAAAAGAAACACCAATTCATACAACTGCGAACTTTGTTTAACAGAGTACAAGGAAACTTTATTAAATTTGTTGAACACCAAGTAAAAGCAAACAGATTAATTCCATGCAAATCTTAAAACCTAAAAGATTCATCTCTTAATGTTTTCTGCATATGTAGGAAGAAACACATTGATCAAAGAGGCTGAATCCCATGTCATTATCACTTTCTTCTTTTGACTTTTCCTGCAAAGGTTCAATTTAATGCATTAGAACAAATATAGGGAATAACTAAACCCCATGCAGACATGTAGTGTAAACAATAGTACAATTTATAAATTTGAGTGACACATATATGTAAGGGTCCAGGTCCTGATTGTCAAGGACGATTTATCCAACAATCAGTTTCCTGGTCCAGCGGCCAGGATTTTAAATAAAAAATTCGCCCATTCCGCGCAAATGATATTGCAATAAAATCTATAATCTCAACAAGTGAAATGATATTGAATCGATTTTTTTTTAAGAAACCTGACACTTAGATATTTAAGCTAATTCTCATATGCAATGTAAAATTAATATAACAAAACGTCAAAATGATATAACTTACTAATCAGTGTTATCCCAATTGAAGAAACCGCCATTGCCGCTGTCATTTCTGAACTCATACACAGGACCAGAAACTACACACATGAAATTACAAAGAGTTACCAGCTTGACTGTATCTCTAACTACAAAATCTAAAATGGAAAACTGAAGTATTTTAGCATTTGAAATATAACTTTTGTAAACAAAGACACAATTTTACCTTCATAACCGTTAACAACCGGATCTTCAGATAGATGAAGTGGTCCATCTAGGTCAATGAATCTGTATGAAAATAAAATTATACAGGTGGTTAACAAATCCAAAATGCGGAGTATATTGTGGCACTCGGAAAAGTAGGTTCCGGGGATCAACATGTATTATCACATCTTATGATTAACAAATATTATTATATCTTATGATTAAGTATAGATGAAAAAAGTTACTAAAAAAATTGTTATGCACAGACAAATTTGTCAAGTAGAAGTAATAGAGTACGTGAGCATGCATCTTCAATTTCCTGAAATGCAACAACAACAGCTACAACTACTGCTTACTTGAAACATCCAAGTCCTGCGACGAGGTGACCAGCAAAACCCATGGCAAGCCTAGTCTCAATCAAACCACCAATCATCAAATGCAATCCAGATGCCTGTGCCAATTCAATAATTTCAAGGGCTCCAACTACCCCGTGTTTGGCAAACTTGATGTTAAGGACATCTGCTAGATTTCCTTCAACTATCTTCTTTGCATCAGCCAGAAGGCGGCAACTTTCATCAGCGGCAACGGATACCCCGTATTTTTCTTTTGCGATCCGAGTAACACGACCAAGACCTTCCCAGTCATCCCTACGAACTGGCTGTTCAAAGAGAACTGGAGTCACCTTCATTTCTGCATTTTAATGCCAATTCAGAAAAAAATGACTTGTTAGAAAAGCAAACTTAATTAATTGGTCAAGTTCTAATACAAGGCATTAAGATCTTTACCATGCAATGTCTGAAGAACTTGAACAGCTTCCGTATAGGTGTAACCTTCATTGGCATCCAAGATAAACAAGCAATCAGGATGTACCGCACGTATCGCTTGAAGCACTTCTATGTCTCCATTCAAGTTCTTACCCACCTTGAGCTTCAAGGTTTTGAATCCATTTTTGCGATAGTTTGAAGCCAATTGAGCAGCTTCGGAAGGAGAAACTATCGGAATCTACACATTGTATTGGATCACATTTAGTCATTTTATTTGCTACCCCAATATAAGTATAACATAACTTTGCCTATAATTAAAATAGAACAAGGTCTCCAAAATATTCTAGATAGATAGATTTGTTCAACCACACCAGAGCCTAATTCTAGAAAGAGGACTTGTAGTTTTGGGGTCAAAAAATTAAGAATACTCGAGAGGAAAAGAACCAAACTGTTATAGCTGTAGTTACTGTGTTCGAAACTCCACCGAACAATTTCCACAAAGGTGTGCCAATGCTGTTCGCAGCTGCATCAATCACCGCCATCTCAACCCCTGCTCTAGCCTTTAATTGCAAAAGAAACTATTTAATAAGTACAAGAACTCAACACTGACCTTCAGATGTTGAAATGAAAAAGATTTCCAACACGAGAAAAGTGTGAAAATTTTCGAAAATAAACCAATTTTATAGGGAATGGCAATGGGTCGGATTCGGCTCGGGTTTTGCAAAATCCAAATTCAAATATTTTCGGGTTTTAAAAATAAATCTATATGCATATTCAAATCCAAAACTCAATTTCCAAATCCAAATCCGTCGGGTTTCGGATCGGAATTTTTTCGGGCATTCAAAACTAAAAATAGTGTAAGTAAGTTGCTTAACAAAAAAAAAGAAAATAGTGTAAGTAAGTTTAAAAACACCGCTACATGCAAACAACGTTAATAATATTTATACAAAAAATAAAATAAAACATGATTAAGTAGTTAAATATAACGTATTATACGGATTGACATATTAAGTAAAATCCGAAATGTGTTAAATTAATAATTTCTAATATACCAACACAAATGAAAAATTTATGTAAAATAAAGAAATTTACATCCTAAATATATTAATAAAATTTGATTTTGAGAAAGAGACAATTAATCAGTAGATTATTATTGATTATATCTAATAAGATAAATAATTTATATGTCTTATATCTGAAATATTATATATAATAATTAAATTATCATATTTTATATAATTATTAAAATGTTTTATAAAAATTGAATTTGAATTACATGTATAATATTTCATTAATATATATATATATGTATATATATATATATCCAGATATTTTTCGGGTTTCGGATCGGGTTTGGATCGGGTTTCGGCTCGGTAAACATAAAATCCATATCCAAATCCAAAAAATTTCGGTTTTGAAATTTAAATCCATATCCAAATCCAAATCCAAAAATTCGGGTTCGGTATATTCAAAAAATTGGATTCTAGATCGGGTATTCGTCGGATCGGGGCAAATGCCATCACTACAATTTTACATACTGAGACCAAAATATATAACTTATATTTAAAGATTAACTATGCAACTTACAGCAGCAAATTCAAACCCATGCAGAATCCTAGCAATCTCACCCAACACTGAGCCTAAAGTCATAGCAGGACTCGTCTTCAGAAACTCACACGCGTCCGCCACTTTTTCCATAGCCAGTGGTTGATCCTCTGCAGTTAAAGGACGAAGAATAGGAGCCTCGCCCCACCCAACACAACCGTTACTCAATTCAATCCTTATAGCCACACTCCTAACTTTTTCATAGGTTGATGTTGCAGTAGTTGTAGGCTTAATCAAAGGAACATTTAATTCCCTTCGCTCTGCCCGTTTCACATTAACTGTGAATGTCTCCAGTAGATTTTTGAACCCAGCAAAGCTTGTGCATGTTACAGGGGTTGCCATTGTTTTACTACAAGAGAACAAGAGGAAGCACTCTCCAATTTCTTTGTTCTTCCTTAACCTTAAACATAAACAAAGTTGTATTGGTGGGACCAAAACAAAACAAAAAAGAAAAAGTGAAACAAAACAAGACAGTTGTTAGATATTTGGCTGTTCGGCTCATCTTATATTAAAGATTTATGGACTTATTTTCGGGTAAATATTATTTTATGAAAGAAACAAAACAAAGAAAATTTATTTGTGGGACCGCTTAATTAAAACGAAAATGTAATCCCATAGATTTTGCCTGGTCTCAAAGGCCATGTTTGTTTCAAGGGATTATAATCCCCAAATTATTACCTTATAAATCCCAAACGTAAGGGATTATAATCCCATGAATTCACATTTTGATCATTGTTTTAGTTCACTCCCAGGGGATTATAATACCTTGTGAAAGAAGATATTATAATCCAATAGAAATGAATCAAAAAGATGATAGCAATATACTTCCATGGGATTATAATCCTTTAAATTTAAGAAAGATAGTGTAATTTTTCAAGGATTATAATCCCCTAAAACAAACATGGCCAAAAGGTATAATATTCGACTAGGATTTTGAGAAATTTTTTTGGATTTTAAAAATCTAGGGATATTCAGTTTGATTGTTTTTTGGGTTGAGATCCTCTGTCTTCTTTCTCTTTGTCCCCTTTGTGTCTCCTAGTTTTTTTAATACAAAAAGAGTACCCCTACGGGGCCCATTTAAAATAAATTTTATTTTAAATGGGCCACGCATGAGCACTCTTTTTGTATTAAAAAGAATAGGGGACACAAAGGAGACACGGAGAAAGGAGACAGAAGATCCGGTCCTTTTTTTTTTTAATTCATTAAAATCTTGAGCTATTCAATTTGAATTTCTAAATATCTTTTAAAATATGAGGGTATTTAATTAGGATTTTAAAATTTATATTATCTTCCGAAAGAAACAAAACAAAAGAAAATTTATATTATCTTCCGAAAGAAACAAAACAAAAGAAAATTTATTCGTGGGACCGCTTAATTAAAACGAAAATGTAATCCCATAGATTTTGCCTGTGTCCCAAAGTGTATTCAATCCGGATTTTGAAGGATTTTTTTGAATTTCTAAAATCATATGATATTCAAATTGGATTTTAAAATGTCCTTTGAAATCTGGTGGTATTCAATAAGAATTTCAAAAAATCTATTAAAATCTGGGTGTATTCATTTCAGATTTTAAAAAGTCCATTAAAATCTGGTTGTATTCGTTTTAGATTTTTAAAAAAACATTACAAATTTGATGGTATTCAAAATTCCATGGATTTTTTTTGTATTTGATAAAATGATGGATTTTGAAAGATTTGCTAGTATATTTTACATCATTTGAAATCTCATCAAAATCAATGAGATTTTGAAGAATTTGTCCAGAATTCCAGCAAGACTCTACGAAATTTTTCATCAACTATACTAAAATCAACGTAGAATTGAATTCAACAAAAATCTTCTAAAATCCATGGACTGTTATCAATCCATTAAAATCTAAATTGAATACATGTCTCTAAAAATATCCTAGGAAATTTTTCTTAGCAAAATTCTCACATGTATCAAAAAAAAAAAAAAACAAACAACCGGTTGTTAGATACTATCAAATTTTAAATGATTATATGAAATCATACTCCAGAATTTTAAAAATATTGTAAAATCTTAATTAAAAATTTTAATATTTAAAATTGTACATCCTCAAATTCAAATTTAATATTCAACTGAGATTCTGTTGGATTTTAATGGATTGATAATAATCCATGGATTTCAAAAAATTTTGTAAATTCATGAATTGTTTGAAATCTATAATATAATCTACACAGATTATTTTAATCAAGATTTTTATGGAATTAAAAAAATTCCAAAGATTCTACGGGATTGATTTCTTATATTTTATATTTTATAATATCCATGTATCAATTAAAGATAATAATCTATACAAATAGTTCGAAATAGTCGAAAATCAATATAGTCCAAAGTAAAAAAAAAAAACAAAAACAAGACTCGGAGTAACAATATTTCACAAAAAAAAAAAGTTATTCGAATAATAAATTAAAAAATACCAAAATATGCTTATTTATCTAGTCCTCATTATCTTCCCCGTTCTCATCATCATCCTCTTCAACTATCGCATTACGAGGCCTATCATTACACAGAGAATTAGCAATGTTAGCACTCCAAGTATTTGTTTTACTGTTTGTTGTTGTTGGCTTGTAAAATTTGATCCATCGATCATTACCATCCTCTGTAAGGTTGGTCATCTTCTACTTCATTTGAAAATTGATCAGAGTGATATTATTTTCAAAGTCAGCACAAGTTAATACGAACTCCGCCTGTATTTGAAACGGAAATGGAGGTGCAATTTTAAAAAATTGTAAATCGATATTTGAACACCAAAAATTCTCTCAATTACATTTCTGAATGATGAATGACGAAGATTAAATAGTTCAGTTGCATTTCTTGGATGACGACCTTGACCACCATTTTAAATGGTATCGTACATTCCGAAAAGGAGGTAAAATTTGACGATGATTAGCAAATTCATAATTTACAAAAATAATACACATTTGTTGCCGTATTAAAATAATATATTATATTTATAATAATTTGAAATAATAAAAACATATATTTTTAAAATATAGCCAATCATTATAGCAAACTACATTGGAGCACGATACCTTTAAGGTTCAGCAACTTTTACATAATCAATATTTTATATCATTTTAGCCAATACCATTGGAGATGCTCTTGGTATCCTAACATCATATATTCTTTCTTATGATTTTTTTATTTTCAACTAATAATTTTGTTGTACTCCAGTAATCCTTAGATTCTTGATTTTTTTTTTAAATTTGAATACCTTGAGATTTTGTTTTATTTTTTAAAATCCAAGTTGAATACCTACAGATTTTAAAAGTTTTTTTTTTTAAAATCTCAATTAAATACCCATAAATTTAGAAAGACTATTTCAAATTTGAATTGAATAATTGAAGATTTTAAAAGATTATTTGAAATCTCAAATGAACAACTGTTGATTTTAAGAATCCATTAAAATCCAACAGAATCTCAAATGAAGACATCCCGAAATGTGCGCATTACATGGTAATCGAATTCAAGCTGAATACTTCATTCGTTCCTATTTAAATGTCCTTTCTAAATTTGATTCAGTCAAATTTACCGAAATTTGACCCAAGTTTAACAAGAATTTATTAATAATTCGATTTTTAGAAAAATTGGATATGATAAAGTATCACAAGTAGACGTGCTAGTCTCGATATCCATAAAGAAAGAAGCATTTGTCCTTAACATGACCTGAATTTTGGCAATATTCACAAATCTCTGAACTTCTTTCTTGACATATATGTTGACCAGAAAACCTAGTCATATTGCCAGAGGTTTTCACATTCATTGCTCCACTGTCAAGAACATGGCCAGTAGGATGACTAGCTCGCTGACTTTCTTCTTGAAGAATTAGTGAGTAAGCTTGACTAGGTGAAGGGTGAGGCCGCATCATCAACATCTGGCCTCGAATTCCAGTGTATACATCACTTAACCCCATAAGAAGCTGACTAAGATTATTTGATTTTTCATACGTATCCAACTTTGAACGAACATCACACGTACAAGTAGTGGAGGCACAAGTGCACTTTGGTAGAGGAGCTAAAGCATTCAGTTCATTAGTTAGAGTATGACACTATGTAAAATAGGCTGTTATTGAGAGTGATGAAACTTAGAAGGAGGGTCAAGAGGATTCAATAACAAAAGGCACCAAGATGAGTGCCATAATGATGAGTGTTAGAATATAAATATAATATATAATTCATATAAGCCCTCCCTCTAACACCTTAAGGTTTTAGAGCGACTGGTTACTTAACATGGTATCAGAGCTCAGGCTGGCAGAGTACTCAGGTTCGACTCCCTACCACTCCCAATATTCTCATAATTTATTATGGACATGAAAGCAAATTAATGCCTTAAAAATGTACGCTCGTGATCCATTCTCGACCCAAAAATGGGTTTTCGAGTGAGGGGGAGTGTTAGAATATAACATAAGATCCTAGTGCGATTCTTACAATTTATTTCGGACACTAAGGCAAATTAACGCCCCAAATATGGGCATTCGTGATCGACTCTCGACCCAAAAATGGGATTTTCGAGTGAGGGGGAATGTTAGAATATAATATAAAGATCCAGTTGGGCTTCCTCTAACACCTTAAGGTTTAAAAAAATTTATAATTTTAATCGTCCAAGAGAGATTTTGATGAAGAGAAATCCGTAAATTTTTTAAATAAAATAATCTTAAACTGCATAATACTATTTCTAAGAATAAAATAGTTTACAATTGCATCACCGCATTATTCAATTAAATCAAATAATACATAAATATTTTTAAATAAAAATTGTTGTGAGAGGATTTTAGCACAACTACGTGGAGGTCGTTGCTGGAATAGCGCCGTAAGATATGGAATCGTATAACTGCCCAAAAAGGCTCATAGCTATAGATTTGAGGCTAGCCGCCCGGGAAGGCTCACGGCTAGGGGTTACCAAAGAAAATGGGAAGGTGTTTTTGTGATGATTGGGGCTGAATCTACGGGATAGAGCTCAGGGACCATATGTTGGCCTGCCAAGAACCCTAATTTGATTGTGTCACACAAGAGTATATGTGCTCTCAGTACCTCAAGGTGTTAAAGTGTCGAAGAAGATCCCGCAAACTGCCTACATACCACTATTTAAAGTGGATCAAGCCCGTATTTAGTTCTTGATTGATATGTTCGGTTATTTGTGATGAGTTATCCTCTCTCCAGTGGGATAATGATTGTTATTATCGTTTATCAACTGATTGTGATGTAGTTATGAGGTTTCCAAGCCATATCTGGACTGTTGGAAGCCTATCCACTGATGTTGATCTCATGAATGTATGATTTATCAAGTAATAATGATGTATATCTCTGAATAATCGTGTAATTATCTATTAAGAAGTGTATATTTGTTGTAGAGACGTGCTCCTAAAAGATAGGAGCTGTCCTTATCTAAATCTGTGTCTCTTCCAGGCTTCCGGGGAAGCTGGGGTACCGTAGGTAGCCCTACTGGTTGGCTGTCTTTGGTAGCTGTACTGGAAGCCCTATATAATGGCTATCCTAGTAATTATGCTATAGTAATTGTGGGCTATGGGTTATCCTCAAGGGGTCATTCCCTGGGATCCTAAGCCTTATGCTCATCTAGTATTTTCCTCAAGGTAGCCCCACTGGTAGGCTGACTATGGAAGCCTAGTATCCGGGAGCCTTATAGTAATAGTTGGGAGCTAGGGATTTAGCCAAGGGAAGTTAGTTCCTGGGACCCGGCATTGTATCTATTCCTGACCTTTTTAAAGTAGCTCTTATGGACTGCCATGGGCCCTTGGAAGCCTCACAGATCATCTAATTTATTTACGGATTGGACCCTAAACCCTTAATGGGCCTAAATCTGACCAGTGCAAGATTTCGGTCACAACAAAAAGGATTATATTTATTAATATAAAACTAAATTATAATATTTTTATGTAAACTTAATTAATTATTTCATGTAAAATAAAATATTTATTGATAAAAAGACTAAAATACCCCTTACAAGTTAAGGGCATTTTGATGAAATCACATTCAGGGGTTCCAAACTAAAAGAGAAAATGATGTATCGAAGGTGAAGTGCCAGCAAAAACAATAATGGTACATATCTGTCTTTGGCATATACTTAAGGGCTACAAATAGGGGTGGCAATTTTGGGTTGTGGGTCGTGTTCGTGTCGGGTCAGATTGTACCTCGTTTTTTCGGGTTGATTTTTTCCTAACCCTAACCCGTACCCACCGGTTCGTGTCGGGTTTCAGGTCAATTCGGTTTTCACCATCTCAACTTTTTTTAGAGTGATTTAAAATGTACTCTTATATTATACACTCTCTTTGTCCCGATTTATAGGGAATGATTGTTTTGTAGAAATTTCAAGAAAAAACAGTTTATTTCTCTTTCATTCATTGCACATGAAAGTTACAATATTCAAATGTATAATATGCATTGTACCCACTTTGAAAGGTTTAAAAAAGGGCATGAGATATAGAATATATTGTTATTAATATTAAATAATTATAAATCAACTATCGAGTCTCTATCATTGCACGTGAAAATTACTTTATTGTACTTAAATTTAGTTATTTTAAACATAAATTATTTCGGAAACAGGGTTATAAAAAGAGGATTCAATAATTTTTAGGTCATTTTCGGGTTTCGAGTTCGTGTCTAATTATACCTGGTAGTTTTAGGTTGAATATTTGTTGATCCAAATTCGTATTTTCTCGGGTTAGGTTCGTGTCGTATTTTGGGTTGGGTCGGAAATTGTCACCCCTAATTACAAATTAAGTGCAATAAACTCAATAAAAAAAATAAAAAAAATGATTAATGGACTATGCAAATGAAGAGAAGAAGAATGGGAGAAAGTTAAAAAGGATTTAGGGAAGTTGAAGATATATGTCGAGGAATAAATTAATTAAGCTCAATGAGAAAATCAAAGAAGATCAAGAAAGAATAATCAACATAGTTTGTTTAGGAGTCCAATCATATGAAGAAAACAGAGTATGCGACTTGGGCTCTGAGCAAGCATGGGAGATTATAGAAAATTCATTCCGAAGAGATGACAAATTAATAAAATAGTCAAAATCGAATCATGAGAACTATATACCAATTAAAAAGGACTGTTGAAGCTACTGGTGAGGAATTCGATCGAGTCATCAGAAATTCTTCTTTGTTCAATTGTTAGTTATCATGCTGCAATGTTCAAAGGTCAATCAATTAATATTAATTTTAGGAATTTGTGTGTATTTCATAACCAGATGTTAAAAATAGAATAGATAACAATAGATCGAATAAACTAGGTAATTTGTGCAAACTCCTACAATAGCCAAATATGGACTCGTACAGCAACCGGAGAAAGAATGACGCAGCTGCTTCACTGTTTAGATCGAATAAACTAGGTAAGTCGGTGCATGATTCATGTAACGCCCCAAATCATAACCTTTAATTAAATAATAAACATAGACTTGAGCCGTTAACAAAACTTAAAACTTATATTAATACGTTGGTTTAATACTTTACATGACCGTACTTAATACAAGCAAAATGTTTCTGACGCAAACTATGTGTGACAAAGTTCCCAGAATCTAGATTGAAGTGATATCCCATAAGGAATCTTTCACACTACTGCCAAAAGTTATATTACAGAAGTCGAAAGCCTATAGATATTACTTGCTTCACGGTTTCAAAGCATTGACGCCATCTAATTGCGTGGATTAACACTTCCACGTTTCTCTTTCCCTTTCGGGTTCGATGCCTCACCGGTCTCATGCTTAGCTGTAATGTTTGTAAATTGCAAGAGTGAGCAACTCACAATGCTAAGCAAGAAGGAAAAGAAAAAAACAACTAGATATGGAGCAAAGGTGTTATACAGAGGATAAAACCATTTCATCTTATAGTTTAACAAATGCTTAAAAATAAACAAGACTTTTATAATATCAGCAAGCACAAGAATTGTGATTTAATCATATACCGATAAGGTATACATATGCCTTACAATTTATATTTAAAACAAGATATGAATTCCATTGTTTCAACAAAACTGAGTGATCCGAAGATCTAGAACTCAAACAACACTATTGGTGACCAGTCAGGTAGTGTAACGATTGCATGCAATGTAATTGTGGATTTATATTATTACAACCTTATTTGCCTCACAGGCCTCACTTGTTTGCCTCATAGGCCTCAAGTATATAAAGCACATATAGTGATTTACATACCCCTCACATATCAATGCGGGTATGGCCTCAGGCCCAAAATTCCCGACACAACAATATTGGAGGTTGTTCAACTCAGTTATTTTAATGACGCCAAAAATGGTTGTTCACTTAAAAATACATATCATATTTAATGTTGGACATATCTTGATCATGTAACTTCCTTTAAAAGAAGAGCTAATATACTACTCATATTTTGGAAAGAATATAAGTGAGATTTGAAGGGTGAAAAAGGATAAGAACTTTTATAGATGAATATAACCCATTATCCAGGGGTAGTACTAAAGAGAAGGGTAGAAAAACTTGCCTGGATCCTTGATAAAAGTAATGAATTTTGGAATTGTACTTCCTTGTATTACTACACATCATACATTAACTTCTTTAGTATGATTTAATCAATCAATTAACTTGGGAATACACCTTATATCAACTAAGAATTAAAAGAGATTATGGATGTTGAATATATTAAGCATATAAACTAGGCTAGAATCTGATATCCTAGCTCCTTATTATTAATTCTACATGAAGTAATATTAAAAGTCCTATTTAGAAATTCAGCCCTTATTGAAGTTATATAATTATATACAATTCTCGACATCTAATCTTGACTCTACTTTAGGTTTTCTTTCAATGACTGCTGAGTTAGGAAATCTAATCTGATATAGCTAATACATTGAGAAGTTATGGACATATCTAAATTTGTATAACATAAGTTTTAAGACGACTCAGTTGAGGAATGCAGTAAACATTAATCAATAAAAGTATTTTCAGAAAAATGACAACTGGAAATAAGCTTCCAAGTTCACATCCCCCAGGTGTATTAATCTCAGTTTATTAACATGGAGAACCCAATCTTGCGCTACATCAAAGATCACTTTAGTCTCCTACCTATCTATGGTGTGATATTACTACTTTTCGCTCTGATATTCAAGTATGTTGCAGAACACAAGAGTTTATTCACAGCTCACAAGTCTATTACCTGCTCCTGTAGTTATTAAATAACACTATTATTCTATTAATATAATCTTAACTATCTCTGCTCAGCTGCTCCCTTTTATTGTATCAGATTTTTAATATTGATGACCTGAACCAAAACAGAGACCAGTGCCCCTGTTTTGTATCGTGGTCGACCACCCCTAGTCTTTTAAATGATAAAACTATCCTTCTGAACATATCCCATTTTACAATTCCCAAGGCTACCAATTTCTAAGCAATCTCATATTTCTAATATAGAACTTAGTATAGGATACATGACACTGACAATAGCTTGATGCCCCTATATAGCTTGCCCTAGGCAGGTGACAAGGCCTAAAGAATCCATGCTGAACTCAACTCTGAGTTTAAACAAATAAGACTCTGAATATTAACATAATATGAGCAAAGCTTGTGTTCTGTGTAAGGCTCTTTTACCCTGAAAAATTAACTCACACCTGGTAGACATCTGGTTGAGCAATACCAGGTTACAAAATCTGGTCCTTGTGTATTTTTAATATAGCACATAACTCCATATTAGATTACTAATTATTACCACTTACCAGGTTTATCAATATATAAATTAATAAGCTCCCCTGCTCTTCTTAGTCCAATTCATGGTCTTCTTTACTTAAGTTATAATCTATTCATAAATCAACATAATATTCGAAAATGGTTTTATCAATCTTGATTTAGGTTCTGCAATAAAAATAATCAGGCACCAACTAATATTTCTTATCATCCCATCAAATTGAATTACTTGGGTTTGCTCCAGAACTTCACTCAACTAGTTTAGGATGGATAATAATATTGTGAGCTAATCCTGAGGAATACTGACTTCCTATTATAAAGAAATTGGACAAAGTCTATGTTATTCTATATTTACTAACCCTGATACAATTAAACACAAGGATTAGATTATTAGGTTAATCATACATGAATATGTATATAGTATACTATAGCCATAAACCCCTCTCCTATTATTCATATAATCATATCATTTCTTTAGATAATTTCAACTATAAACCTTGTATAAAGAGAAGCATCAATTTAATTATTACCTTCAATATATACATCCCTTGAGAAATTAAGATTTAATGATCAACAGCTGGGTTTTACTTCCTTAAAAACACCTTCTCTCGGCTAAGCTTCCTTCTTTTCTTAATTTCACCTTATGTATACCCACCCTCTCTCTTATCTGTTTTCATCTCTAAACTTATATGTTGCTAATAGATATTTATGTAATTGGGTGGGTGAGTGATGACCGGAGTCTCCCCTTTCTTACAACGCAGAACCTATTACAACACATAGCCTAGCCTATTAGTCTACCCCTGATCTGATAATACTAACCAATTCTCTCATAATTGTAGATTATGATTAGTATTTTCTTTTCTTATTTTTAGAATTGAAATGACAAATCTTATCACACTAATTTAATATAATAACACCAAAGCCAAACAATTTATTGCTACATTTATTTTATTTATTTACATATATATTTATTTTATTATTATTATTATTTTACAACTAAAATATATATTATTATCATTTATTCTCATGGTTACTAATTCACACATGTATCAAATATGATATATTGACATAAGCATATAATTTATATAAATTAAATTGAAATTTTGGGATCTTACATTCTTCCCCCCTTATAGGATTCCGTCCTCGAAATCTTGAACCATTTCTGCAAATAACCATGGATACTTCGTTTTCATGGTCTGTTCTAGTTCCCATGTTGCTTCTTTTGGTGAATGATTTCTCCAGACCACTTTAACAAAAGGTATTGTCTTGGATCGTAAGACTCGCTCTTTGCAATCCAAAATTTTAGATGGGGTTTCCTCATATGATAAATCTTCCTTCACCTGGATAGGCTCAATCTCAATCACGTGTCTATATTCATGCTTATAGGGTCTTAAAATGGATACATGAAAAATATTATGCAAATGTTGAAGATTAGGTGGTAAGGCTAACTCGTATGCAACATTTCTTATTTTTCGTAATATCTCAAAGGGTCCGATAAACCTTGGGCTTAATTTTCCTTTATTTCTAAACCGCATAATCCCTTTCCATGGTGCTACCTTCAAAAATGCATAATCAACGACCTCTAGTTCGCATTCCTTCCGTCTTTGGTCAGCATACTTTTTCTGCCTATCTTGTGCAGACCTTAACCTGTTTTTGATGATTTCTACAGATTTCACTATTTCTTTTACCAACTCGGGACCAAGTAGTTTTATTTCCCCTACTTCATTCCAGCATAATGGTGATCTGCACTTTCGTCCATACAATGCTTCATAGGGTGGCATACCAATGCTTGCATGATAGCTATTATTGTAGGCAAATTCCACCAATGGTAAATGATCATCCCAACTCCCTTTGAAGTCTGTAACACAAGCCCTTAGCATGTTCTCTAAAGTCTGGATTGTTCTTTCGCTTTGTCCATCAGTCTGTGGGTGATATGCTGTACTTAATTTTAGTTGGTGACAAGGCTGTCGCGTGCCTATCAAATAATAATATCTAACAAATCCTTCTTACTATGTAGTAGGGTAAGTCAGAGTTGATCCCACAGAGACAAACGTATCAATCACCAGTTATTTCTGATTTAATTCGGCTAAGCAAGCAACACAATAAATATTGAGAGATGATTAAACTAATTTTATACTAAAGAAAATTTTTGTTTGTATTAATCAAATATTAAAAACATCCAGAATTAAGTATCCCCACTAGCATAAATTAATGCAATCGTGAATTTCCTCCCCAATTAATCAGATATATTACTCAAAAGGAAAGATGCGTCCTATAAATACCAATAACCTCTCTCGAGTATTAATGGCTTCTCTTAAAATACAATCAAACCTATTCTCATGGTATCATGCAATTTAGAGACATTAATCACAACACCCTAATTTTCTAACAATCCATTCTACCTATTCTCATGGAGAATTTCATGTTCTTATTGGATAAATCACAACCATCTAAATCCAACTCTCGCTGATAATTAGATATTGGTTCAAACAATACACATAATCACGTATGATTTGTAATTGTTAATTAATACAACTCAATAAGCAAGAGCAATTAAACAATCAAATTGGGGGAATTGGAAATTCACACATCAATCACAACTAGGGTTCTACTTAACCCTAGATTAATAATCTACTCACTCATAATTAAACTAGCAAAACACAAATAATAATAAGAACGCATAATTAATCTATTATTGAGAATAGAGAAGAAACCTTCAATCTTTAATCTTTGCACCAAAAAGAAAATCGCTCTCCTCTCTCCCTCTGTGTATCTATACGTACGTATCTCTCTCCCTCCAATAATAATAATCTCTAATGTTTTTATATGTCTCTAATAAAAATATTTTACAAGTACGTTTCCTAAATTGAATAGATTTCAAGGAAAATTCGTAGTTGACTCTTCCAAAGTAATTCTGGGCCGCTCCAGTTGTGATATGACATCTGGACCATCTTAGAATGATAGATAATTTAATTATCTTTGCGTGGGCTGTTGAATCGCTTAATTCTGACTTCTAGAACTCGAGATATGGCCCAAACAGTGAAATACGCGCGTGCAGCCCAACAAATCCGAATTTCCTTCTAATAAATCTCCAAATTAAGCTCTTTATTCTCCAATTCTTCCAAGTTTAGAATTTCCTTGCTTCCTACAATAAAACATTAAAATCTATTAAATAAAAATCCAATTAAATGCAAAATATAATAAATATGAGGAATATAATCATATTAAATATATATAAATATACACTCTATCAGTTGGATCCCTAAACTTTCTTGAAAGCTTTTCCAGAACTTAGATGTAAATCGAGGATCACGATCTGAAACGATTGATACTGGAACCCCATGTCGACTTACTATTTCTTTCATATACAATCTTACCAATTTGTCCATGTTGTATTTCTCATTAATTGGTAAGAAATGAGCAGATTTTGTCAATCGATCTACGATAACCCATATTGCATTATGACCTAATTTGGTCATAGGAAGTCCTACAACAAAATCCATGTTTATATGCTCCCACTTCCATTCAAGAATTTCTAGCGGTTGTAGTAACCCACTTGGTTTTTGGTGTCCTGCTTTAATCCTTTGACATGTCAAGCATTTGCTAACCCAGTCTGCTATTTCTTGCTTCTTATTTGGCCACCAGCAATATTCATGAATGTCTTGGTACATTTTTGTGCTTCCAGAATGAACAATGTATCTTGAAGAATGCGCTTCATGCAATATTTCTTCCTTTAACTCTTTCTTATTTGGAATACATATTCTGGAATCAAATCTCAAAATACCGTCTTTATCTACTAAATACCTTTTTTCTTTCTGGCCCGATATTGATTCTTTTATTTGGTCATACTCAGCCTCTTTTTCTTGACATTCCAAAATTCTGTCTAGCAACGCTGGCTTTATACCAATAGAAAACAAAAATTCCAATTGTTCTCCAGCCACTTGTACTTCCAATTCTAAGGATTCAATTTCTTTTTGCAATTCTTCCGTGGATACTAGCATTGAAAGTCTTTCATTCCTACTTAATGCATCGGCTACAACATTCGCCTTTCCTGGGTGATAGTTGATTGTACAATCATAATCTTTGATTAGTTCAATCCATCTTCGCTGCCTCATATTTAGCTCTTTTTGTGTAAACAAGTATTTCAGGCTTTTGTGATCCGTATAGATTTCAAATTTTTCCCCATATAAGTAATGTCTCCATAGCTTTAAGGCGAAAACAACTGCAGCTAATTCTAAATCATGCGTAGGGTATCTTTGTTCATAATCTTTCAACTGTCGGGATGCATATGCTATAACTTTTCCATGTTGCATTAATACACATCCTAAACCTTTTTGTGAAGCATCACTATAAACTACAAATCCTCCAGAGTCATCTGGCAAAGATAGTACCAGTACAGAAACTAACCTTCTTTTTAGTTCCTGAAAACTTTCTTTACAATTAGGAGTCCAAACAAACTTTTCACTTTTTCTAGTTAGCTTAGTTAGTGAGGTTGCTATCTTAGAAAAATCTTTAATAAATCTTCGATAGTAACCTGCTAACCCCAGAAAACTACGTACCTCCGTTGCTGTCTTTGGTTGTTCCCAATTCATAATTGCTTCCACTTTTGATGGATCTACTGATATTCCTTCGTTACTAATCACATGTCCCAAAAATTGAACTTTTTCTAGCCAAAACTCACATTTCAACAACTTTGCATATAACTTCTCCTTTCTTAATACTTCCATGACCATGCTTAAATGTTCAGCATGTTCTTCTCTTGTTTTTGAGTAGACCAGGATATCATCTATGAAAATGATTACAAATTTATCCAGAAACTTCTTGAAGACTCGATTCATCAAATCCATAAATGCCGCTGGGGCATTTGTCAATCCAAATGGCATTACCAAAAATTCGTAGTGTCCATATCGACTTCGAAAAGCTGTTTTTGGTATATCTTCTTCCCGAATTTTTAATTGGTGATAGCCTGATCTTAAGTCAATTTTGGAGAAGTACCTTGCACCCTTTAGTTGATCAAACAAATCGTCAATTCTTGGAAGTGGGTATTTGTTCTTAATAGTCACCTTATTCAATTCTCGATAGTCAATGCACAAACGCATCGTTCCATCTTTCTTCTTTACGAACAATACCGGTGTTCCCCAAGGTGAAGCACTAGGTCGGATAATCCCTTTGTCAAGTAATTCTTGTAATTGGGTCATTAATTCTTTCATTTCTATGGGTGCCATTCTATATGGTGCCTTTGATATCGGACCGGTACCAGGTTCAAGATCTATTGCAAGCTCAATCTCTCTATCAGGTGGAAGACCGGGAAGATCCTCAGGAAAGACATCCCTAAACTCATTTACCACTTGTATGTCCTCAATGGGAATATCATTCTTTCTTGCGTCGATCACATAGGCCAAGAACGCTGTGGCTCCCTTTCTAAGTAATTTCTTAGCTTGCAGTATAGATAAAAATTGTTTTGTGGGGTTTTGATCTCCGTAAAATATAATTCCTAACTGATTTTGCTTTTGTAGCGTTATTGACTTATTCTTACAGTCAATTAACACACTATGCCTCCCAAACCAGTCCATACCTAATATGATATCAAATTCTTCCAACTGGATAGGAATTAAATCTACGTCAAATGACTGACCTTGGATTTCACAAGAACAATCTTTAAAAATTTTATCTACTAGGATGACTTCTTTATTTGCTATCTCTACATTTAAAGGTGTTAGCATGCTTTCACAAGGAACTTCCAACTTATGCATAAAATCATGTGACAAAAATGATCGAGTAGCCCCAGTATCGAATAATACATATGCATCGAGAGAGTTTATGGATAGCGTACCTGCTACCACATTGTTATCTGTCATGGCAACTCCCCTTGTCATGTTAAAGGTCCTAGCAGTGGCTTTATTTTGTGGCGGCATGCCAACAGAAAACAAGTTAGCTCCATTATTTCTTTGGTTATTGCCCATTTTATTCTTCGGGCAATCTCGGGCTATGTGACCCCTTCCTCCACACTCAAAACATTTTATTCCCCATCCTCTTTTACATTCACTGGCCATATGTCCTTGCTGACAACAAGTAAAATAATTCTGTGTACCTTTGAAACAAGCAAACCCTCCATGCCTCTTTCCACACTTTTTGCATTCAGCAATTGACTTGTTTTTTTGATTAAAATTCTGAGGTTTTTGGGAACCATATCCTGAATTGTAGTTGCTGGTTGTCTCCATTCTGCGCTTCTGATTTCTTTTACTCTTGTTATCATAACCCAGATCATATCTCCTCTTGTTATCATATTTGTATTCTTTGTAAGCTTCGCTCTCACTTCTGCTATTATTGCCTTCTGAACCAGTTTATTATAATTTTTAGTTTCGAACACTAACACCTTATATAAATCCAAGGCTTGAGTCCTTGTTCAAACCTTCTGGCCTTTCTCTTTTCCGTATCAACCTGGTGTGGTGCAAATCGTGCTAGTTAAGTAAATCTAGCTTTGTATTTCTCCACCGTCATATCTCCTTGTTTAAGCTCAAAAAATTGTATTTCCATTTTATTCTTCATTGTCTGTGGAAAATATTTTTCGAAGGACAATTCTTTAAAACAATCCCATGTTACAACTTGTTCCTCTCTTGCTTCTTTAAATTCCCACCAGAAATTGGCTTCACCTTTTAGCATATATGTAGCAAAACTCGTCTTCTGATTCTCAGCCAGCTGAACAATGTTAAAATCCTTTTCAATCTCTTTTATCCAGTCTTAAGCTTTTGTTGGGTCATTGGTTCCATAAAATTCTGGTGGATGGACTCCTTTAAATGCTTTAAACAAAGTTAATTGAACATGCTGATTTTGTACTGGTGGATTATGATTTTCAATAGGATTTCGAAGGTTTTCTCGTAGTAAGTTCACCAGGTTCTGTACTGGATCTTGCGGAACTGCAGGAGGAACCTGTTCAGTCTCGTTATCATCATCATTAGGTTGATCTTCTTGTGGATTAATAGTGTTAACATTTTTATACACTTTTTTACGTCCACGTGGCATAATCTGTCATGAAACATACGTTAAGTATCGACTAATAATTAAAGAGTAAGACAACTGAGATACTACCAAAAGTTTTCTTATAACATTAAAAACATGTTTGTATATACAGAAGCATAACTAGATTTAACCCTTACAAAGGATTAAACAACAGCCTATACATCCTCGTGTTACTACACGACTACGCAAAAGGAACTATGTACAATACTGCCTATTATCACAGACTAATACATATGAATATTTTCTAACAAAAGTGCTAGTTACTAAGGCCCAAAAGTCTTTCGTTCACTTATAATATCTATAGCTTCAACATAACATCCACATTCTTCATGAACTCGAAACAAGCATCTTGTAACATTTTCTTCATATATTCTCGAGAGACTGTAGGACAATCCAGAGAAGGTGGGGCAGAAGGAAACTCATCTACCCGTAGCTCAAGGTGATCAAAGGACATCTTATACATATGTCTCATGTTATCAATATGTGAGCCTGCACAAACATACATACTTCCATCATCCAACTTTGAGAGTATATGGCATTTAACTCATTTTCCATAAGTGGGAATATGGGCTGCTGTGTAACACCCCCAGATCCGGGGTCAGGGATCTGGTCGTTACGATCTCAATATCCAACCACAAAACCAACATAATCTAAATTACAACCTTGTGACCCAAAACAACAACATAAAACACACCCATTATAGTCCCAGAGATGAAATCAGAGTAATCGTCAATATTATTAATCACAAGTTTGAGTTCTTACAACCCAAAGAATTACAATTTTACAATTACATGCTCTTTGCCATCCATTGATATATGCCATATATATAAATACATTAGAGGATCAAATGCTAACAACTAGCCTACCAGAAGCTGCATCCTCAGCAATGGTAGCTATGACCTCATCGGTTAATCCTCTGACGGCTGACACCTGCTTATGTTGGGCATGCCTTGCGCGGCCATCTGATCTAGCTGTTGTTGTGATATAAACAAATAAAGCAAGGGTGAGCAATAGCCCACCAAAAATATAATTGAACAGTGATAATATATAACAGTCCAAATATCTTTGAAACCATATGCCATGCATTAACGATGTAGTACCAATATAAGGTATGAGATGAAGTTACAAGGTAACTCAAAATATATTTGTTTTGAATAAATATCTGCTATGTCAAAGATGAGCCAGATATTATCAACTTTTTATAATAGAGGAACCTGCAGGAAGAATATTGCAATTCCAATTCAAACACTTTTCAAACCTGCCAATAATGATAAGGTTGCAGGAAGTTTCCAACATTGAGAGATGAACTAATACTGGAGTTTGACGCGCCAGGAGACATAACATTTACATGATGATCAGTCGCATGTTATGCTCCCCACCTCTTGTTTACTACATGTAGAAGGAAGCACCGACGGATTTACTTGTCTACCACCCTCTGGAACCCCCCGGCCAACGGTTGGGCCATTTGCTGGACCGGCGCCACTAGGCCACTTACGCATCTCCTAGTTCATTTCACATCCATAACTTTGAAACGTGAAGTTCCTCCCCCTTTCCCCAAGTATATTACTTGTTGATAGGACTCCACAAAATAGTCGTATCTAGTTGGAAAGGAAAAATCACCAATATTTCCCAAGCTGATGCTTATTAATGGATATAAACTTGTTCCATCAATTCTTACCCCTCGAGCGTTGAGGAGGTAACCAAACAGACTCATATCGATGCTTGAAAGAATCAAGATGTGAGTGACAAGATAGTTTTAGCAAGTATAGGACCGGGCAGCCCAATAAATAACATCTCTCAAGTGAGGTCCCCTTATATACGTTTGGAAGTTGAGCGAGTATTTAAATCTTCTTTAAGATAGATTTAAATAAAAATAGAGTTTTGGAAACCTCCCCTTGATAAAAATAGTCATAAATTACTCCAAAATATTTTCCACCATATCTGACGGTGACATATAATCTTTGAATAATATGAATCTTTATAAAAGAACTTAAAAGGATTTAAATAAATATTCCAAAAATATTTATTAACTCAATATTAATTAAGGAATATGAATAAATCATAATATTACTCGTAAGTAATCCTCGAATGAATATTTAGAATTCTTTACTAAATAACTCTCTTCTTTATATGAATATTCCAGATAAAATTCATTAATTAAGTAAACTCAAATAAATGTTTAAAATAATGTTCACTAAATAAATCCAATCTTAAATGGATATTTGAAAATAATAATGTTTATTGGTGAAATAAACACCCCTTGGATATTTGATATAATATTCATTAAATTAATAATGAATATTCAACTTAAAATGATATTTATTGATGAAATAATTGTCGACTGAATATTTGAGACAATATTCATTAAATAAATAATGAATATTCAATCTTAATAATATTTATCGAAGAAATGATAATCGAATGAATATTCGAAATTATGTTCAATAATTGAATCGACTTTAAATGAATGTCGAAGATAACATTTATCGTCTCAAGGGAATATTCAAAATAATATTTATCGATGAACTGAAGTTCGAATCAATGTTCAACTAATATTTATAAAATAAATAGAGATTGAATGAATATTCGAAATAATATTCATTTAAATAAATAAGGCTCGAATGAACATTAAAATAATATTCATTAAATAAATAACTCGAATGAATATTCAAAATAATATTTATCGAAGAAACAAGAATGAATATTCTCTAAGTAAATAACTTAACTGAGGGTTCGAAATAATATTCGAATATTAAATCGACTTTAGATAAATATTAAAGATAATGTTCATCGAATAATTAAATATATGATGAATAACCCGAATAATATTTATCAAATAATCTCAAAGGAATATCTCAATAATATTCGCCAGATAATAAATGGGAAATAATTACTTAATTATTTTCCTCTGAAAATAATATCAATCTATCAAGGAATATCGACTCCCGGTCTATAATCAAAGAATGAGATTCATCTGCCCTTTGCTTAAGGGTCTCAGTGATATCCGGCTTATAATTGATATATTACTATCTAGCTTATAAGCCAACAATAAATTCTAGGAACAAGTATATCAATTTGACTTTGAAAGTAGGCATGCATGCTATGGCATATGTATAACAGAAAGCATATATATATATATATATATTCACAACAACAGCCTTATAAAAAGGATTTGAAACTTGCCTGGAAATCGGGTGCGGGTAGGGGTAGTGGTAGCGTGTCCCGGGTCAGCCTGATGATCTATAAATAGCCACGGCATTCGGGATTAATCACTTAACACCTTTCAAAAGGTTAAGTATAACTTAACTTAAATCGAAACACGTTTTCAAGTCGTTTCGTTATACCCCTCTAATTCACTCTTATTATTGCTTTTATTACCCGATACTTGTTCGCTACTAAAGCATGATATTACACTTACATATGGTAAGTATTTAAATCGTATAAGTTTTAAAGTCGAAAGATTAGACCTCGATATTTATCGATCGTTTTCTAAGTGGTTTACCGAAGTTATAACCAAGTATACCTTTTAGGGGTACTTTCGTACTTAACCTAGATTCGAACATTTTTATAAAATCGGAAAACGATCCATTTGACATGCGGTCTTCTCCCACACCTTCCTTTTTATCTCTATTATTTAATTATTAAGATTCGCCACTGATTTCGCAATATTAAAGGGATCCAATTTCGGTTACGAACTTTTGATTACGGTTCCGAACCACTTTTACGAATTTAATCATAACTCCTAAACCGTAAGTCCGTTTCATGCGATCTTTATATCAAAATGAAGCTTATAACATAATCTAGCCTTTCATGGCAAAATCCGAGACTGGACAGTGTGTTCATGCTACTGCTAATCACGGTTTCTTAAGGCTAACGACAATCGGGCATTACGACGGCTATGTTTACATGATTTCCAAATTTCAAACCATCCAATAATCATAGTTTCCACTCCAAACAACATATACATGTTATTCAACCATGAACTAAGACCAAGCAATATCTTTCCGTTCATCTAAACTAATTTCACATTTAATAAATCCCAATCATAATCTTAAGGTCCTAAACATGCATTAAATCCATATAACTCATCTAAAATACCAAAACTTAAACTAAGAGCTTGGTTTTCAAGAGTGGTATACCTTCCTTGGTGTATGTATGAACTTATCAAGCCTTGTTTAGCCCTTATCTAGCCTTAGTATAGCTTGAATAATCAAAAGAAATCAAGAAATAAAAGTTAGTTTATGAAGAACACTATTCATCATCATCTTTGATGATTTATTTGAAAATGATAAAAGATGAATTTGAAGCTGAAATTTCTAGGAGATCATTACCATGATATGTAGTACTTACCATAAAAATTTGAAGAACAAGTGATGGTTGGAAGTTGGACTTCCAAATAGCTAAGAATGGGCAGATTTTTATGAAGAAATGGAGAGAAATGGTGGTGGTTTGTTTTGTTTTGGTGATTTATGGCTAATACATGTATCACCCTTGCATATATAATGGATGCATCTCTTTTAATGTGTTGTTGGCAATCCAATGGTGCCACTTGTTGCTTCCTCATTGGGCCAAGTGTTGGCACTACAACAAACAACTCCATTTTTGCAAGAATGCAATTACACCACTCATCTTGTAGTTGACTTATAAGGATGTTACTTGGGTTTCTCCTTTTCCCACCAATTGCACTTGTTTGTCTCTTGGTTATTTATTCGTTCCTTTGTCCGGGTATTACTCAATTTCCTTGCTTGTTCGTTGATCGTTCGAGGGAATAACTCATTCGTTTCTAGTTAGGGTTTTACCGAAAACCTTCTTAATATTTCTAATACTATTCTTCATCTTACTTAATACTTCTCGAATTTAAATTCCTTAATTCCCTTTTATAACTCCTTAAGTCTTGCAGTGTCCAGGGAAATCTCGGAGAAAATAAAAGTGCTCTTTTTCTGAATCCGACAGCTTTTACATACACTTATTTTCCTCCTGGATCACTAATACGAACTCAGAAATCCGTTCCGAATACCGGGTATAACATTATTATAATAATATTCCAAATTCCACCAAAATCACTATTCATCACTTATTTTTATTTAATTCCTATAATTAGGAAAATGAACCTGGTTCACCCTCGAGTGTTCCTTAACCTTTTTACGGAACCGCTGGACTTATAATAGATATTGATTTGGATGACACGAGAATAATCTTACTTGAAGTAATCTTCTCATATTCTTAGGAGATAGATCATTCTTATCTATGCTGTCAACCAAAAGTATTCTGCATGACATATAAATAATTGAATTCAAATCCATTCCATTCATTTAATAGACATTCGTTACACCGCAGTCATAACCACTATTCATTCCCATACTATTACATAATAAAAAGTTTTAATTCTACCCAAAAATCTGGGTTCTTACAGTCTCCCCTCCTTAAAAGGATTCCGTCCCGGAATCAGGTAGAAGACAATTGGGTACTTGTTGGTTATTTCGCTTTCCAATTCTCTGGTCGATCCTTACACATTCCAATCTTTCTAAAGCACATCGTACTGGGGTTACAATACACCCTTTATCCGTTCTACCAATTCTTTGATACTTTCGCATGACACATTATCCGGTATACGCTCTTGTCCGGTCTTATACTATTAACCTTATTGGTACGTGCAGTGACTTCGGTATCACTAACGCGCTACGAAGTCCGGGGATAACCTCACTCGAAATTTTGCAATTCCTAATCGCTTTAATCTTCGCAATCTCGTCGTATATATATTTAGGTGGAAAAATTTATCGAGAGATCACTGTGATCAATGAACATTTGTTATATTGCATAGCTAGTATAGAAGGGGGCCAGCCTTTAGTACTTGACAAGCAATTAAACAATTAATGGCATTCCACTTAGACTTCTATCACACAGACAGAGAGTCACGTAGTAGTACCTCCCCTCCTTAAAGGGTTGTTCTTCTCAATTTAGAAGAAGATAAATAGGAGTGGAGAAAAGAAAAGATTTTCAGAGAATTATAGAAATTTTTCATGATCGTTAAATATCATACTTAAAATTTTCCTCTGAACTATAGAGGTTTATCAGAGAAGAAAAATAATCGTAATCGTATCAAATACCACTATATCGTAATCTCACAAGTCAACATATCCTCATTGCTCGACCCATCATTCTACGGACCTATGTTCTTGTTCAATCTTAGCAACACTCATCATCACAAATCTTTCAACCTCTCAGGTTAAATCTTAGATTTCTCGCTTGACATTATTATTACTGACATTTCACGCCATGACACTGGCCATTTCATATTCATAATTCTAACACCATCAGGTTGTCATTCCGAGAGCTCGTTAAGAAAACTCATTCATCACTCCATTCATAACATTCCTTGCTTCACATTCCATAATTATTTCCCAATCTTTTCTTTATCAATCACATCCTTCATATTGTCTAATTCTTATTTACTCTTGTTGTTTAACTCTATCGTCATCTCAGTGTTGAGACACTCGCCACCTTTACTCAATACGTGTTACACGTTTGGGGTCGAATTTTCCTTTGTTCAACCGTCTAGATTTCACTTTCTCAGTCCATGAGTCTCTTTATTTCTCAATCAACTATTCCATATTTCCTCGGATTTTCCAAACTTAAAAGGAGTCAATTTGTATGTCATTCATGCTCCTAATTCCAACTTTCTGTTTTGGTCAATACCCTTGCACTGTCAATTCCATACTTTTCTCGCTTTATTACTGGAGCTTCTCATGAGTCCTATCTGACTCTCTTATTGATTTTCATCTCTATCAGTCACTTGTCTTCATTTCTACTATAATCATTCTATGAACCATCATATCCGGATTATTTATTACAAATATCCCGTCGTCTCCAAAATTAAACCACCCGAAACTGACCTGGATGATTTCTCTAACTTAGATTCAATTCGACATTTCCACAGTCGTAAACACTTAATTTCTCAGAAGGGTCATCATTGCTTATCATTTATGTCGTGTTTGAATCACTAAACATGCGGGGTTCATAATTGTCAATTCAAGATCCTCTTAGGAAAACAAAATAATCAATATTCCCTATCCATAGGGAATGCTTCCTGAACTTGACGTAGATATTACATGAAGCAGATAAAATTGCAGAAGAGCTTCAAGCATCGTAGCTATGCCAAGTTGACGAAATTATCAATCATATATCTTCAGTAGAAGACTGGAAGCTAACGGTTTACTTAGTCAATTTCGTACGAGGTCCTGGTTTACCTCAATATAGGACCTCCTAACGCAGGTAATATGCTTAAGACGACATCAGGAATCGAATCTTTACTTAAACTACTCTTATGGTTGATTCTTGCCCAATCATTAGAGGGAATGTAAATTCCTCCACCATATTCTGACCTTCAAAGTCCTTCTCAATACCATTTCGTTTCTTTGGTATGAGCATTCATAATTACTCCTCAATACTTAAAGTGTCGGCCTCCTCATTGGCCTTTCCTGATAATAATTTCTTGCAATCAATGTTTTCTTGATCTATTCAACTCAACTTTTTCTACCTTATTCCCATCACTGTTGGGTGAAAGTATTCTTCCTGAAATTCTGCTGAAGGAAAAATATCCATCAGTCTTTTTCCAAAAGTCATTGCTTCCACCTTTCTGGTGTGAACTTTACTACAGGTACTCCCCATCATATCTAGGATATTTCCTTACTTAACTCCCTTCTCGTTTTAGGATAATCTCAACCTTATTGGTTCAATCCATACTTCCTCATGGTTTCACACATGCTTCATCTGGCCTTATTATTACTATGTCATACATTCCTTATCAAACTTCCCCTTTGAAGTTCAGAACATTACCTCTTCCCTTATAGGGTTTCTTAGGTCATATTCATCATCCCTCCTGTATCTTCTGGGTACAGGGTATATCGAACATCAATAATCAATTTTTATAACAATTCTGTCTATGTACTTGGAAATCCAATCATATATCCTTAATAAAGGTCACTTTTCAATCATTCTCATCTTAATCATCTATAGGTAGCTTAATGTTAACCTTTCTTTCAAACGAATGTCGGTCTACATGACCTTCCAAAAGACAACATATGTCTATCTACTCTTTCATGCAGAACTTGGTAATGGTAGCAAGGATGTTCTGGAAGATATTGGTCATGTTCAACGTGAATCTCTTAGTGCCTAATGCTCCTCTTGAGGACACTAAGTCTCATATAACATTTATGCATCATACTGCACCATCTTTGACGATCTTCGTGACTCTTCATTGGTCACTATCCTCAATCCTAATAAGTCCATGGTATATATAAAATCCATCATCATGTATCTCAATTCATTTATATCAAAAGCCCTCGCGGTTGGCACTTGATTAGAAGCACCCCGCTTTGTCCTTACATTGCTGGTTCAGTCACTTGAAAATCCTTAGTGACTTGGCCCCATCTGGCCATGCTAAAATATGTGAGTTTAGGGGTTGGCTACTAGCATTACTTTTCTAGCGATTGCCGACATAGTGCCTTCTTCTTTGATACATTTTGATCTTCCCAAAGCTTTACTCCATATAAGTCTCACTTGACTTCTCGGTACCGTCTCCGGTCACCTTTCCTTCACTTTTATTCTTTCAGTTAATCTTATCAATTCCACGTACCACAAAAGCTTAACACTTCTGGCATAACAACCTTTTCATTTAAGTCAATCCCAGAATTTCTCCGTCCGGCTTGTTTCTTAATTACATTCAACTTCATAATTTTATCCCTACATTCAACTGTAATAATCGGGGTATGTCTACCCACCTGTATAGCGGCTACTTTACCCAATCCGTAGGGTTCACTCCAGTTTCCACTTTCTTTAGTGACGTATTCCGATAATCAGAAAGACAAGGTTTACTAAAAAAAATTCAAATTCCTTTCCAGGATTAGGGAAATTTCAGTCAATCTATCTACCCACTGGTGATACTAAGAAGATCCATTTCGATACCCGAAGAGTATTTCTAGGAATACCCAAGCGGGTGAAACCAGAAACAGTTATAATAACGAAATGATTGACATATAGTTGGGAGTTTAACCATTGGAAAGAAGCCAAATAAATACCTCCCCTGGAAAGGTAATCAAAAGTTTCAATTTAAAACATGCCACATCTTCCCGTTACATATTCGTCATAATAATTGACACTATCGAATACCGGTCGTTATAACAACTAGCTTCAGAAGGAACACTACCGTCGGAGTTTGTCGTTCTACAGCCATCCGAATCTGATGAACCGTGCTGACCCAATGCATCCGCAATCACCCTACCGTGCTGCACCAGCACAGCACCTAAACCTGCACGAGGTGCATCCTAATAAATTTCCAAAATTCTCCTTCTTCCATTAGGTAACACCAATGCTGGGTCATCACCAGTTTTTTTTTTTTTTTTTCTTTAACTCCAGGGAGATTTTCCCCCATTTATCTTGTCCATTCAAACTTTTATCCTTACAATAAGTCGGGTTATGGGACTGCACTCTTTGTAAAGTCCTGAGCAGATCTTTGGTAATACCTCGTGAATTTTATGAAATTCCTCACCCTTGCCGGTGTGGTTGGCCTTTCTCCATTTGAAACTGTCTCTAACTTGGTGGGGTCGACCAACACTACCCCTATTGATCATATGTCCTATTAAGTTGACTTCATTTTGCCAAAACTCTTACTTCGAGAACTTGGCCTACACCTGTTCTTTCAGGTTGCATCTAAAAGCATTCTCAATTACATCTCAACCACTGCTTGCCTTGCCTAATCCCTTTATGATTCAGTGTCAGAATAAACTTAAGGTAACTACCATAATCCATTCAAGGAATAGAAGAAATTTAATATTCCTTTGAATCACATGCTTCTAATGTTTCTGGTCCATCCTTCCACTGAATTGAACTAGACTTATACTTGGTTCCTGACAATAGCCTTATTACTAGTTTATCACAGACTCACTGGTCTTCTCCTCTTGTAGGTTCTGAGATCATTGTCTCACTTACTACTTCCTTATATTCTTTATCCATTCAGGCTATCACTTTCCATTATCTTTACTTTCTAGGCTGATCCATTCATAAAATGGACATCTCACTGGATAAACCACCTCATCAATCTCAATCGACTTTATAAATTATAACCTAGGAAATCTGCCTTCTCATGGCGAATTATCATTAATAAGATTCGCACTAATCCATTTATCAAATAATGTGGCACTTGTTGCCTCTATCTCAACTGCTCCTGGAGACTCTGCTCCCTGACATATATTGATGCTTTTGATAATCATGCATCATTCTCACTCTTTTCCCTCTGATCTGGAAGTCTCTAAGGATTCTTATCTAACCCCATATAAGATCTCAAGTAATTCCCCGAATCCGTTTTGTTTGCTGGTACTTTATCCGGCAGTCCAGCTATAGATCCAATATACCTCTTTAATTCTCTTCATAATATATCAGTTCTTTACGCTCACTTCTCTGAGCACTATATCTAGATTCTTACAGTCTCTCTGGCTGCAGCCCTCATCTCCTCAAGGTAAACTTCCCTGTCTCTAACAGGATTCTCCCCCTCTGCTGGAACCTCTTCCGGGTCCTCAGTAGGGTACTCTATCGCATCCACCATCCGATCGTCAGCATATAATCAGGCATCATCGTGCTGCTGCTCGTATGCCTCAAGGTCTGTCGCCTTACTAGTCGGTACAAGAACGAGCTAAGTTACTATCATGATACTTAATAGTTCCCATAAGGGTTTTATATGTCAATACTACATTAAGTAGTCCGACTATGAACTTGGCAAGAGTTCTTATTATCTTAATAAATTTATTGTTTTAACGTCGCGTCATCTCTGGATATATAACGCTCTCTCTGATACCATTTCTGTAACACCCCCAGATCCGGAGTCAGGGATCTGGTCGTTGCGGTCTCAATATCCAACCACAAAACCAACATAATCTAAATTACAACCTTGAGACCCAAAACAACAACATAAAACACACCCGTTATAGTCCCAGAGATGAAATCAGAGTAATCGTCAATATTATTAATCACAAGTTTGAGTTCTTACAACCCAAAGAATTACAATTTTACAATTACATGCTCTTTGCCATCCATTGATATATGCCATATATATAAATACATTAGAGGATCAAATGCTAACAACTAGCCTACCAGAAGCTGCATCCTCAGCAATGGTAGCTATGACCTCATCGGTTAATCCTCTGACGGCTGACACCTGCTTATGTTGGGCATGCCTTGCGCGGCCATCTGATCTAGCTGTTGTTGTGATATAAATAAATAAAGCAAGGGTGAGCAATAGCCCACCAAAAATATAATTGAACAGTGATAATATATAACAGTCCAAATATCTTTGAAACCATATGCCATGCATTAACGATGTAGTACCAATTTAAGGTATGAGATGAAGTTACAAGGTAACTCAAAATATATTTGTTTTGAATAAATATCTGCTATGTCAAAGATGAGCCAGATATTATCAACTTTTTATAATAGAGGAACTTGCAGGAAGAATATTGCAATTCCAATTCAAACACTTTTCAAACCTGCCAATAATGATAAGGTTGCAGGAAGTTTCCAACATTGAGAGATGAACTAATACTGGAGTTTGACGCGCCAGGAGACATAGCATTTACATGATGATCAGTCGCATGTTATGCTCCCCACCTCTTGTTTACTACATGTAGAAGGAAGCACCGACGGATTTACTTGTCTACCGCCCTCTGGAACCCCCCGGCCAACGGTTGGGCCATTTGCTGGACCGGCGCCACTGGGCCACTTACGCATCTCCTAGTTCATTTCACATCCATAACTTTGAAACGTGAAGTTCCTCCCCCTTTCCCCAAGTATATTACTTGTTGATAGGACTCCACAAAGTTGTCGTATCTAGTTGGAAAGGAAAAATCACCAATATTTCCCAAGCTGATGCTTATTAATGGATATAAACTTGTTCCATCAATTCTTACCCCTCGAGCGTTGAGGAGGTAACCAAACAGACTCATATCGATGCTTGAAAGAATCAAGATGTGAGTGACAAGATAGTTTTAGCAAGTATAGGACCGGGCAGCCCAATAAATAACATCTCTCAAGTGAGGTCCCCTTATATACGTTTGGAAGTTGAGCGAGTATTTAAATCTTCTTTAAGATAGATTTAAATAAAAATAGAGTTTTGGAAACCTCCCCTTGATAAAAATAGTCATAAACTACTCCAAAATATTTTACACCGTATCTGACGGTGACATATAATCTTTGAATAATATGAATCTTTATAAAAGAACTTAAAAGGATTTAAATAAATATTCCAAGAATATTTATTAACTCAATATTAATTAAGGAATATGAATAAATCATAATATTACTCGTAAGTAATCCTCGAATGAATATTTAGAATTCTTTACTAAATAACTCTCTTCTTTATATGAATATTCCAGATAATATTCATTAATTAAATAAACTCAAATAAATGTTTAAAATAATGTTCACTAAATAAATCCAATCTTAAATGGATATTTGAAAATAATAATGTTTATTGGTGAAATAAACACCCCTTGGATATTTGATATAATATTCATTAAATTAATAATGAATATTCAACTTAAAATGATATTTATTGATGAAATAATTGTCGACTGAATATTTGAGACAATATTCATTAAATAAATAATGAATATTCAATCTTAATAATATTTATCGAAGAAATGATAATCGAATGAATATTCGAAATTATGTTCAATAATTGAATCGACTTTAAATGAATGTCGAAGATAACATTTATCGTCTCAAGGGAATATTCAAAATAATATTTATCGATGAACTGAAGTTCGAATCAATGTTCAACTAATATTTATAAAATAAATAGAGATTGAATGAATATTCGAAATAATATTCATTTAAATAAATAAGGCTCGAATGAACATTAAAATAATATTCATTAAATAAATAACTCGAATGAATATTCAAAATAATATTTATCGAAGAAATAAGAATGAATATTCTCTAAGTAAATAACTTAACTGAGGGTTCGAAATAATATTCGAATATTAAATCGACTTTAGATAAATATTAAAGATAATGTTCATCGAATAATTAAATATATGATGAATAACCCGAATAATATTTATCAAATAATCTCAAAGGAATATCTCAATAATATTCGCCAGATAATAAATGGGAAATAATTACTTAATTATTTTCCTCTGAAAATAATATCAATCTATCAAGGAATATCGACTCCCGATCTATAATCAAAGAATGAGATTCATCTGCCCTTTGCTTAAGGGTCTCAGTGATATCCGGCTTATAACTGATATATTACTATCTAGCTTATAAGCCAACAATAAATTCTAGGAACAAGTATATCAATTTGACTTTGAAAGTAGGCATGCATGCTATGGCATATGTATAACAGAAAGCATATATATATATATATATATTCACAACAACAGCCTTATAAAAAGGATTTGAAACTTGCCTGGAAATCGGGTGCGGGTAGGGGTAGTGGTAGCGTGTCCCGGGTCAGCCTGATGATCTATAAATAGCCACGGCATTCGGGATTAATCACTTAACACCTTTCAAAAGGTTAAGTATAACTTAACTTAAATCGAAACACGTTTTCAAGTCGTTTCGTTATACCCCTCTAATTCACTCTTATTATTGCTTTTATTACCCGATACTTGTTCGCTACTAAAGCATGATATTACACTTACATATGGTAAGTATTTAAATCGTATAAGTTTTAAAGTCGAAAGATTAGACCTCGATATTTATCGATCGTTTTCTAAGTGGTTTACCGAAGTTATAACCAAGTATACCTTTTAGGGGTACTTTCGTACTTAACCTAGATTCGAACATTTTTATAAAATCGGAAAACGATCCATTTGACATGCGGTCTTCTCCCACACCTTCCTTTTTATCTCTATTATTTAATTATTAAGATTCGCCACTGATTTCGCAATATTAAAGGGATCCAATTTCGGTTACGAACTTTTGATTACGGTTCCGAACCACTTTTACGAATTTAATCATAACTCCTAAACCGTAAGTCCGTTTCATGCGATCTTTATATCAAAATGAAGCTTATAACATAATCTAGCCTTTCATGGCAAAATCCGAGACTGGACAGTGTGTTCATGCTACTGCTAATCACGGTTTCTTAAGGCTAACGACAATCGGGCATTACGACGGCTATGTTTACATGATTTCCAAATTTCAAACCATCCAATAATCATAGTTTCCACTCCAAACAACATATACATGTTATTCAACCATGAACTAAGACCAAGCAATGTCTTTCCGTTCATCTAAACTAATTTCACATTTAATAAATCCCAATCATAATCTTAAGGTCCTAAACATGCATTAAATCCATATAACTCATCTAAAATACCAAAACTTAAACTAAGAGCTTGGTTTTCAAGAGTGGTATACCTTCCTTGGTGTATGTATGAACTTATCAAGCCTTGTTTAGCCCTTATCTAGCCTTAGTATAGCTTGAATAATCAAAAGAAATCAAGAAATAAAAGTTAGTTTATGAAGAACACTATTCATCATCATCTTTGATGATTTATTTGAAAATGATAAAAGATGAATTTGAAGCTGAAATTTCTAGGAGATCATTACCATGATATGTAGTACTTACCATAAAAATTTGAAGAACAAGTGATGGTTGGAAGTTGGACTTCAAAATAGCTAAGAATGGGCAGATTTTTATGAAGAAATGGAGAGAAATGGTGGTGGTTTGTTTTGTTTTGGTGATTTATGGCTAATACATGTATCACCCTTGCATATATAATGGATGCATCTCTTTTAATGTGTTGTTGGCAATCCAATGGTGCCACTTGTTGCTTCCTCATTGGGCCAAGTGTTGGCACTACAACAAACAACTCCATTTTTGCAAGAATGCAATTACACCACTCATCTTGTAGTTGACTTATAAGGATGTTACTTGGGTTTCTCCTTTTCCCACCAATTGCACTTGTTTGTCTCTTGGTTATTTATTCGTTCCTTTGTCCGGGTATTACTCAATTTCCTTGCTTGTTCGTTGATCGTTCGAGGGAATAACTCATTCGTTTCTAGTTAGGGTTTTACCGAAAACCTTCTTAATATTTCTAATACTATTCTTCATCTTACTTAATACTTCTCGAATTTAAATTCCTTAATTCCCTTTTATAACTCCTTAAGTCTTGCAGTGTCCAGGGAAATCTCGGAGAAAATAAAAGTGCTCTATTTCTGAATCCGACAGCTTTTACATACACTTATTTTCCTCCTGGATCACTAATACGAACTCAGAAATCCGTTCCGAATACCGGGTATAACATTATTATAATAATATTCCAAATTCCACCAAAATCACTATTCATCACTTATTTTTATTTAATTCCTATAATTAGGAAAATGAACCTGGTTCACCCTCGAGTGTTCCTTAACCTTTTTACGGAACCGCTGGACTTATAATAGATATTGATTTGGATGACACGAGAATAATCTTACTTGAAGTAATCTTCTCATATTCTTAGGAGATAGATCATTCTTATCTATGCTGTCAACCAAAAGTATTCTGCATGACATATAAATAATTGAATTCAAATCCATTCCATTCATTTAATAGACATTCGTTACACCGCAGTCATAACCACTATTCATTCCCATACTATTACATAATAAAAAGTTTTAATTCTACCCAAAAATCTGGGTTCTTACATGCTGCCTTGGTATAAAGATACTCCCCAGTCCAGGATAGCTGGGATACTGTGGTGGAAGTGTCGGGGTAACTGTCTTGAGCATGGGAGGTGGCTCAGGAGTGGGAACCGCTGGCTCCTTCCCCGGTCTATGACTAACTGGCTCTAACTCCAGCTCGGGACTAGGTTCTGGATTGAGGTTTAAATCAGGCCTTGGATCCTGCTCAGACTCGGTATCATCTGACAATACTATAATCTCGATTTCAACAGGTTCGGGCTGGATGAACCCCTCGCCTGAAGTATCATCAAAGAGCACAAGTACTGGATCAGCACGAACTCATCTACACCCAACATTGATCATTCAGTTAGTCCTTTGCAAAATATATATTCAATAAAGAATACATACAGAAGGAACTAAACAGAAGCAAGTTATAACTTTTATGACTTCTTAAATTGACACTTATGTATTAATCGCGTCATAATAATCCCACCGTTCATATTTCCTAGTTGGCAGGTCCTAGAAATATAATTAAAGCTCTGATACCAACAATGTAACTCCCCAAATCATAACCTTTAATTAAATAATAAACATAGACTTGAGCCGTTAACAAAACTTAAAACTTATATTAATACATTGGTTTAATACTTTACATGACCGTACTTAATACAAGCAAAATGTTTCTGACGCAAACTATGTGTGACAAAGTTCCCAGAATCTAGATTGAAGTGATATCCCATAAGGAATCCTTCACACTACTGTCAAAATTTATATTACAGAAGTCGAAAGCCTATAGATATTACTTGCTTCACAGTTTCAAAGCATTGAAGCCATCTAATTGCGTGGATTAACACTTCCACGTTTCTCTTTCCCTTTCGGGTTCGATGCCTCACCGGTCTCATGCTTAGCTGTAATGTTTGTAAATAGCAAGAGTGAGCAACTCACAATGCTCAGCAAGAAGGAAAAGAAAAAAACAACTGGATATGGAGCAAAGGTGTTATACAGAGGATAAAACCATTTCATCTTATAGTTTAACAAATGCTTAAAAATAAACAAGACTTTTATAATATCAGCAAGCACAAGAATTGAGATTTAATCGTATACCGATAAGGTATACATATGCCTTACAATTTATTTTTAAAACAATATATGAATTCCATTGTTTCAACAAAACTGAGTGATCCGAAGATCCATAACTCAAACAACACTATTGGTGATCAGCCAGGTAATGTAACGATTGCATGCAATGTAATTGTGGATTTATATTATTACCACCTTATTTGCCTCACAAGCCTCACTTGTTTGCCTCACAGGCCTCAAGTATATAAAGCACATATAGTGATTTAGATACCCCTCACATATCAATGCGTGTATGGCCTCAGGCCCAAAATTCCCGACACAACAATGGAGGTTGTTCAACTCAGTTATTTTAATGACGCCAATAATGGTTCTTCACTTAAAAATACATATCATATTTAATGCTGGACATATCTTGATCATGTAACTTCGTTTAAAAGAAGAGCTAATATACTACTCATATTTTGGAAAGAATATAAGTGAGATTTGAAGGGTGAAAAAGGATAAGAACTTTTATAGATGAATACAACCCATTATCCAGGGGTAGTACTAAAGAGAAGGGTAAAAAAACTTGCCTGGATCCTTGATAGAAGTAATGAATTTTGGAATTGTACTTCCTTGTATTACTGCACATCATACATTAACTTCTTTAGTATGATTTAATCAATTAATTAACTTGGGAATACACCTTATATAAACTAAGAATTAAAGCAGATTATGGATGTTGAATATATCAAGCGTATAAACTAGGCTAGAATCTGATATCCTAGCTCCCTATTATTAATTCTACATGAACTAATATTGAAAGTCATATTTATAAATTCAGCCCTTAGTGAAGTTATATAATTATATACAATTCTCGACATCTAATCTTGACTCTACTTTAGGTTTTCTTTCAATGACTGATGAGTTAGGAAATCTAATCTAATATAGCTAATACATTGAGAAGTTATGGACATATCTAAATTTGTATAACATAAGTTCTAAGACTACTCAGTTGAGGAATGCAGTAAACATTAATCAATAAAAGTATTTTCAGAAAAATGACAACTGGTAATAAGCTTCCAAGTTCACATCCCCCAGGTGTATTAATCTCAGTTTATTAACATGGAGAACCCAATCTTGCGCTGCGTCAAATATCACTTTAGTCTCCTACCTATCTATGGTGTGATATTACTACTATTCACTCTGATATTCAAGTATGTTGCAGAACATAGGAGTTTATTCACAGCTCACAAGTCTATTACCTGCTCCTGTAGTTATTAAATAACACTATTATTCTATTAATATAATCTTAACTATCTCTGCTCAACTGCTCCCTTTTATTGTATCAGATTTTTAATATTGATGACTTGAACCAAAACAGAGACCAGTGCCCCTGTTTTGTATTATGGTCGACCACCCCTAGTCTTTTAAATGATAAAACTATCCTTCTGAACATATCCCATTTTACAATTCCCAAGGCTACCAATTTCTAAGCAATCTCATATTTCCAATATAGAACTTAGTATAGGATACATGACACTGACAATAGCTTGATGCCCCTACATAGCTTGCCATAGGCAGGTGACAAGGCCTAAAGAATCCATGCTGAACTCAACTCTGAGTTTAAATAAATAAGACTCTGAATAATAACATAATATGAGCAAAGCTTGTGTTCTGTGTAAGGTTCTTTTACCCTGAAAAATTAACTCACACCTGGTAGACATCTGGTTGAGCAATACCAGGTTACAAAACCTGGTCCTTGTGTATTTTTAATATAGCACATAACTCCATATTATATTACTAATTATTACCACTTACCAGGTTTATCAATATATAAATTAATAAGCTCCCCTGCTCTTCTTAGTCCAATTCATGGTCTTCTTTACTTAAGTTATAATCTATTCATAAATCAACATAATATTCGAAAATGGTTTTATCAATCTTGATTTAGGTTCTGCAATCAAAATAATCAGGCACCAACTAATATTTCTTATCATCCCATCAAATTGAATTACTTGGGTTTGCTCCAGAACTTCACTCAACTAGTTTAGGATAGATAATAATATTGTGAGCTAATCCTGAGGAATACTGACTTCCTATTATAAAGAAATTGGACAAAGTTTATGTTATTCTATATTTACTAACCCTGATACAATTAAACACAAGGATTAGATTACTAGGTTAATCATACATGAATATGTATACTATAGCCATAGACCCCTCTCCTATTATTCATATAATCATATTGTTGTGCAAAAAATTCACACAACACCCCGAGAAAGCCTCGCCGTAAGAATAGTGATTATCCTTGGTTTTCGGATACAAAACTGGTAAAACAGCCGGTAAGAAACAGGACAACTGAACCTAATAATGGTGTATAGTGTTTAAAGGGCTGGATTAGCAAGGTCACTGGACAACAATGGCAAAGATTTCCGGCCAAATGTGCCCAGAATATGATTACCCAGGGTACACGTGCCTTGTGTATAGAAAAGTAAAAACCGAACCCCTTGCTAATTGCCTACATATCCTATTTATAGGAATCAAGCCCTAATGTAGTTCTTTTAGGTTAGGAATCCTTTCCTTGTCCATTAAGCCACGAAAATGATAGAGTTTCATCCTTCCTCCAGTGTTTATCTCGAAGTGTTTGTATAGATATAGGCCTTATCCTTTAATCAGCTAGCCCCTTAGCAGAGTCCTGTTCGAAGTAGGACTCCCAAAGTCCAATCCTACAATAATTCCATACACATATCACAAATATATAATAATTATCATATTTAGAAACGTATTCCTCCATGAAATAGACTGTTAAAAGGACTCAATTTACGCCTCCTATTATTTAGGAGATAATCCTTATCCATTCGAATCTGCAGAGGTGGAGCCTGTGAGTACACCTGAACCTGCGCAGCTTCCATAAAAAGCGAACCTCCACCTCTAGAGCTTCCCTCTAGAGGTACACCTCCCTTCTTCCTGCAAACTTGTTCCTACCTTCTAAACACCCTATCAGGCCTTCAACATCCATGGGCCCAAAACTAAGCCCATTACAAATTTTGGGCACAACAACTACCCCCCGGTTCCTTGTAGCTATAAAATACACAAGGAACCTTACCATCTCTCCTCAGATTCAGCTTCACTTTTTACGTCCAGCTCCAGCATATCATCCCAATACTTCTCTCTTTTTATAAACTCGCCATAATCACCGAAAGTCTCAAGAATTCTGTTAATTCCTTCTTTAAGCAAAATCTACAATTTTTCCTTTGTCAAAGTGTTCAAAAAATAATTCCTCTTTTTTTTATCTTATCCTCAACCAATTAATCCTTTTATACAAAAAACTCATTTTCTACCAAAATTAAATAAGTTATTTCCCAAATAAATTCTCAACACAATTCCAAAAAGGAACAAAAAAAACTCCACTAATTTAAATCATACCAGAACTCCACATACCTCCTCGAAAACCGTGTCCTCCATTCATATAGCTTCCATCGTTTCATGTTCCAAGGCAACAATAACTCTTTTCACTTCATATTTCTCTTTTATACGCTACTCCTTTTTTTATATATATTCACATCCTCTCATCCTCTTTTCCTTTTCTTTTACCTCAAAAACACATTCTCTCCCAAAATCCCATCGGTTCATCTTCTCACGGGAAGCTCCAATCAGGCGAACCAGTCCGGCAACACTTCTCCGGCTCCAGTCACTCTAAACCTTCCAACTATCCTCAAGGTATGATTCCCTTTACACCTTTCACTGGATTGATTTACCACTGTTTTCTTAATTGCATGCCTCTAATTAGTACTGATTTGAGCTTGTATATATTCATTTAGATACACACACCATTATCACTATCACGTGAATCGCTCTGTTACGTTGTTTGCCTTCTAAATCGTTATTAGACCAAGTATTCTCCTTCTATGACCATGATATTTCCTAGAATCCAAATCGTACTGATCTTTGTTCGTAAACCCACTAATATTATATGTTTTCATAAAAATCCATGTGTAATCCTCTTTTTCCAGAAACCAATTATTGTTTGTTGTTATAATGCATGTACCAATCCTTGTTTTTAACTAAACTTGTATAAGTAATGTATGCATCATATATGAATACCCAATTTAAGAAGAACAGTTAAGATTCCTTGATAGGCGTACCTGTGCCCAGCTAGCTGTTTAGACGAACCTGGCCTTTCATTGTTCCCCAATCGCTTGTATGTGCTTATCCACACACACCTGTTAAAACACCTCACTTGGGAAACTCACTGATCACCTCCTCATCCTGCTTCACTTTGTGCAGATGTCTGGTGGATCAGCTGCAGCTAGCTCCCAGCATTCTACCTCTGAGGAGATGACCCACTCCCCAGAACCTCCTAACACAGACCAGCTTCCCTTTGACCCAAATTTCAGAATTAACCCATCTTTCACCATAAGTACCAGGACCCGTTCCAAGGTCAAACTAATCGATCACTCAAAAACTCATTCTTTAAGCACCAACCTTTTTTCCCATAAAACCAAAGATACTCGTCCTGCTATCCTTATAGCCTCTTCAGATGAACAAATGTCATTAGAATCAACAACACCAAACCTTCCTCAAGAATCTACTGCTGATGAAGCTTCCTCCATGAAAGCTACCCCCTCACATACTACCTCTGCAATTCTTCCCAAAACAGACTCCTTAACAGATGACTTAGAAAATAGTACTTCGGAAAAACCTCTTGCCAACTTATCCTGTGAGAATTTGAGTACCTCCATGACTGCTTCCTTGTTAAAGAAACTGACCCAATCACACCATATAGGTTGCTCCTTGGTTGTTCCCTCTCCCGAAGAAAGATGCCATAGGTTTGACATGTTCGAACCTGGACAATCATTACCTCGAGCTGTTTTGTCAGCTCAATTTTTCAAACTAGGGTTATCTCTGCCCTTACACCCCTTCATCCAAGAGATTATTGAACTTTATGACATAGCCCCCATTCAACTTACCATCAACTCATATCGCATGGCGATGTGTATGTACATTTTATATCATAAAGAATTTAACAAGACCCTGTATGTTCGAGAGCTAGGGTATTTCTACCAACTAAAGCCAACTGGAAGAAATTCAGGTTTCTTTTACTTGACTGCTTGGAGCGTTCACGAAGGCCAGTGTTTCAAAAGTTGTAAGAAAGGAATGAATGATTGGCTCAAACAATTTCTTTATTGTTATGATTGCCCCCAATTAAAAACAGACTTCAATCTTTCACCAAATATTCCTGCCAAGACCACTCTAAAAGGCCTAGCTCTCCAACGTGCTGTAAAAGCATTGAATTTATCAACTGAATTGGGAAATGGCCTCAGTCTATTAACTCACGATAACCTCATGAGTTGTGATTTTATACCTGGGAAAGGTACCCTAACTCCAACCAGCTGCAGCTGTTTGTTTCCCTATTCATGTCATTAATATATATATTTTTATAGCAATTTTATCCTTTCTTGTTTCATAATTCATGATTTACTAACCACCATTCATATTATTTGGATCTTGCAGACATGGCTTCAGGAATTCCCTCTTTCATCAAGAAGCCATCCAAATATGAAGAAATGTTTGAAGATGATGAAGAAACAGTCACCCCCATTGCAGCCACTCCAATTTCAAAAGTCAAAGCTCCTTCTCCACTCCTGGAAAAATCATCCACCTCATCGAAGAGGAAGCTTCCCCCACCTGCCACAGAACGAACTCATGCTCCTGGCTCTCGTTCTACCAAGAGAACCAGAATGTCATCCTCTCTAGAGATTGAGAATTTCAATTCTCATATGCAATATTTTTTTGAGATGACAGGGAATCAAATCCCTGAGGAAGTCGTAACTGCCTGGGACAAGATGTCTCTAGCTGAGGGTGCGAAAGCTGCCCTCCAAGCCAATGCCCAGAGTCTTTTCCATTACCTCAAACATGGTGAGAAAATTGTGGAGACAGCCAGAGGTGATCAAAAGCTTGATGAAGAAATGAAACAACTTAAATCGGTCATTAAGGCCAAGGACGACGAGAAGAAGAAATGCCTCGATGCCAACAAGAAACTCAAAACTGCTGAAACTAAGTTGCTAAAGGAACGTGATCAGCTATCCAACTCTGTTGCCATCCTAGATGCAGAAAAAGAAGAATTGGTTTCTTCTAATGCCAAACAGATTCGTGAGCTAGAGCTAGAGCTAAAGATGGAAGCTATGAATACCCAATTTGCCCAGGAAAGGTCCGTCCAGAAGGAGAAAAGGAAGAAAGCCTACGATGTTGGCTATAATGCAGCCATCAATGACTACATTGAATCCACCTATCTCAAGTTTCCTGATCTTGATTGGTCCCAGCTAGGTGAAGATGCAGTAAAAGCTGTAGAGGACATTAAGAAGAAGGAAGCTGCTGCAGACAAGGTGGATGCTGTTGATCCATCTGACAAGGAGAAAGAGGTGGAGGTTCCCTTAAAAGAGACAGTTGAAGCTAAAGCAGATGCTTCTATTCCTTCTGCTCCAACAACCCAGGTATCTCCTGAAACTCCTACTCCTTAATCCTTTTATTATTGAAGAATCTTCCTACCCCTGCGTGGGTTTAAACCTTTAAAGTTTTTTTTTTTGAACGGCCTTGGTGGCCATTAACTTTGAATTTATGAGGTCGTGGGCTCCTCGTACTGCCTCACAAGATGTAACTCATAACTTTGGTTTTCCTTAATTATGCATCTTTTTTTTTATATCTTATTGTACTGCCCATATGAAAATTACCATACTAAGCATAAGCATTCCAGTGATAATGCACATACCTATACCAGGATGTGAATTGCTTACCCGTAGCCAAGTGAGCTTCATAAAAGTGTCAAGCTCATTACGAATGTATGTTGATATAAATCCCTATCTTAACATTTCCTGTTAAGTAAGCATTTCTCATTTTGATATAAGTAATCCAGGTGTATCAAATTATTTAAAACCTCATAAGATACGATTCATTTCTGAAACCAATAACCATTCTTTTTCTACATGTATATCATGAAGCTTCCCTTACCATGATTTCATCCATTTTTTTTTGTCATAGTAATTTAAGATCCAACCAATCCTTTTTCCATGTATAAAGTATCCCGTTTGATATATAATAAGAGCCTTATGAATGAATATCCAAATATATGTGTAAAATTCCGAGATAAGGTGGAGCTTCCCATTTGCTCGCAAATAGACTTTCCACGTAGAGAAGTATCACATGGCCAATGCCTTGGTTCCCATATGACCTTATTTTATTTTGTAAAAGGAATCCATTAAAATCCTTTTCCAGAAATATGAACAAAATGTGCCTCCTACATGAGCTTCACTTTTTTAACCAGCTGAAGCTTGTTACCAATTTTTATATAAGTTATTCCATTTCATGTAGCCTGAATTTTGGCTCCTACATGATATATCCTTATCCCTTGGCTCTTCATGCGCCCAGATTCCCTGGGATCTACATGAACCTGATAACATACTTCCAAAACAGCTTCCATATTGGAACCTCATCATAGATAGACCAATTTTGCGAACCTCTTCCCGTAAGGTTCTTTATGTACCATAATCCATTCCAAAATTCATTACCTAATAATAAAGTTTTTTTTTATTCCATGTTTTATCCTCCCAGGATCATGCAAATAACTAAATGGAGGTGGTATAACCTACTACCCCCCGAGTTCTTTGACATACTAACAATTATGATGAAGAACTTAAATTCACATATTCATGCATGCAATTCCATACTTATTCCATAAAGTACACAAGGAAACACAACATAACTTTTAAGACAGAACATGTTATAAGAAAGCAACAACTTTATTGGCCTCATAGAAGCAAAATTCATGATATTTCCTATCGGTGAGGTGTACATGCACTACCCCCCGAGCATAGCAAGACAAAATCACGTCATCTACTTGTCCTAAAGATGGCAGCTAGAACTAATAAGCTACCTTTATTAATCCTATACCTGAAAGAGGTCTACTTGAAAATATTACCTGAAAAAACACACCTACTGATAATATTTCCTCAAATGCTCGGCATTCCATGCCCTAGGAATCAGCTTCCCATCTAAATCAGTTAAATGATAAGTACCTTCCCAAAGAACCGTCTTTACACGATATGGTCCTTCCCAATTGGCTCCAAACGCACCATGACCAGGTACCCTCATATTGGGTAGCACCCTCCTCAAAACAAAATCACCCACCTTCAACGGGCGAGCTCGAACCTTTTTATCGAAGTACTTCCGCCTACGCTGCTGATATGCAGCCAGCTTCAGTTGTGAATTCATACGTACCTCTTCAACCAGATCCAGGTACAAACGATGATTCACTTCATTGTCCTCAGGGTTATAATTTTCCCTTCTAAATGAACCAGCTACAATTTCGACAGGCACCATAGCTTCACATCCATACGCTAAGGTGAATGGAGATTCACCTGTTGTCGTTCTTGGAGTGGTATTATAGGACCACAACACCATTGGAAGCTCCTCTGGCCAGCTTCCCTTTCGCTCCTCCAACTTGGCCTTCAAAGTATGTTTTATTATCTTGTTCACAGCTTCTGTCTGACCATTACTCTGGGGGTGACAAACAGCTGAGAACCCCTTCTGAATTCCAAGGTCCTCACACAAACCTCGCATCTCCTTGCTGTCAAACTGCTTCCCATTGTCCGAAATGAGCTTATAAGGTACTCCATACCTACAAACTATGGCTCGAAACACAAATTCCTTCAACTTGGCAGCAGTTATGGTGGCCAAAGGTTCTGCTTCAGCCCACTTTGTGAAGTAATCTACTGCAACGACCGCGTATTTTACTCCACCTTTTTCTTTGGGAAGCTCCCTAATTAAATCTATCCCCCAAACTGCAAAAGGCCAAGGGCTAGTGAGAGGCTTAAGAAGCGCAGCTGGGTTGGCACCTAACTTTGCGAACCTCTGACAGCGGTCACATGCTCGAGTGTACTTGTGAGCATCACCTTGCAAGGTTGGCCAATAATACCCTTGACGGAGTATTTTGTGTGCCAAAGAGGTTCCTCCAGAATGGTTACCACAAATCCCTTCATGCACTTCACGCATGATATACTCACATTCATCTCCAGAAATACACCTCAGCAAAGGCTTATTAAAACCCCTCTTATACAAGATTCCTTCATAAATTACATACCTTGCCGCTTTATATTTCAATTTTCGAGCTTCATCCTTATCTGAAGGCAAAACTCCTTGAGTGATGTACTTCACAATTGGGGTCATCCAATGTTCCTCCACCGTAGCTTCCATGTTCAAAACCTCAACTTTTGAAATACTTGGCTGAATCTGAACCTCTAAAGGAATAACTCCCAGTAAGGTAGCTTCCCTTTGAGAGCCTAGCTTAGCCAGTGCATCTGCATTAGCATTTTCCGTTCTAGGAATCTGCTCCAAATTTACCTCCCTAAATCTCCTTATCAATTCCTGTGCATACCTCATGTATAGGTCAGTGCGAGGGCCTCGAGCCTGAAACCCTCCTCTAACATGCCAAACCACCAACATTGAATCACTAAATATGGTCAAATTTTCCACCCTCATTTCCAAAGCAAGCTTCAAACCGGCAATCAGCGCCTCATACTTGGCATCATTATTAGTTGCATAAAATGAAAAATGGATAGCACTCTGCAGCTTGTGCCCCTCAGGGCTTACCAAAACTATGCCAGCACCTGCTCCATTAGAGTTAACTGCCCCATCCACATACAAAGTCCACCACGGGGCGCAATTTTCCGTAGGTACCTTTACCACAGGTAGCTCACCGACCGGTACACATTCGTCTCCACCTACCTCGAATGAGGGAGGAAATTCCAACAGAAAATCAGCCAACGCTTGCCCCTTTATTGCAGACCTTGGCTTGTATTCAACATCAAACTGTCCCAATTCAATAGCCCATTTCATCAGCCTTCCGGAAGCTTCCGGTTTATGCAACACCTGCCTTAGTGGGAAGCTGGTTCGTACCTCAACCTTGTGAGACTGAAAGTAAGGCCGAAGCTTTCTCGAAGCCAAAATTAATGCATAAGCCAACTTTTCCATGTTAGTATACCGAACCTCTGCATCCAATAATCTTTTGCTTACATAATACACCGGAAATTGCACCTTTCTTTCCTCTCGAACCAGCACCGCGCTGATGGAATACTCAAAAACTGCTAGATAAAGTATCAGAACCTCCCCGTCAACTGGCTTTGAGAGGAGCGGGGGACTACCCAGCTGTTCCTTCAGCTTCTCGAAAGCAGCTTCGCATTCAGCCATCCACTCAAAGTTCTTTCCCTTCTTGATTGCCGAAAAGAATTCTTTACACCTGTCCGAAGATTTTGAGACGAACCTGTTCAAAGCTGCAACTCTTCCTGTCAATGACTGAACCTCCTTAACATTCCTGGGTGACCTCATCTCTAACAAAGCCTTGATCTTTGCAGGGTTAGCTTCAACACCCCGATGATTAACCATGAATCCGAGAAATTTTCCGGATTCTACCCCAAACACACATATCTGAGGGTTGAGCTTCATCCTATATTTCCTTAAGATGTCAAACATTTCTGCCAAGTGCGACACATGATCAGCTGCCTCTTTTGATTTTACCAACATGTCATCCACATATACTTCCATCGTTCTCCCGATTTGATCCTTGAACATCATGTTTACCAAACACTGATAGGTAGCTCCCGCATTGATTAGACCAAAAGGCATCCCAATGTAGCAATATAACCCTCTATCTGTTATAAAGGAGGTATGTTCCTGATCCGGGCCATACATAGGAATCTGATTATATCCAGAATATGCATCCATGAAACTCAGCAGAGCATGCCCAGCAGTTGCATCTACCAGCTGGTCAATACGAGGAAGCGGGAAGCTATCCTTTGGGCACGCCTTATTCAAGTCTGTGAAGTCCACACAAGTACGCCATTTTCCATTAGGCTTTTTTACCAACACCGGGTTTGCCAACCACATAGGATAAAAGGATTCTTTCACCAGACCAGCTGCCAATAATCTGTCCACCTCTTCTCTCAAAGCAGAAGCTCTTTCACCACCTATGGCCCTTCTTTTTTGCCTTACAGTTTTTGCTTCCGGATTAATATTAAGACGATGACACATTACCTTTGGATCTATCCCAATCATATCTGAATGGTTCCAAGCAAATACATCCACATTCTTTCTAAGGAAATCCATCAGGGCTTCCCGCACATTTGGACTCAGCTGTTTTCTGACTTTTAACTCTTTGCTAACATCAGTGGTATCCACCAAAAAAGATACAGTGTCTCCTGCAGCACCAGCTTTTTCTTTGGACTCGGACATCCTAGGATCCAAATCAATTTCCACCAGGTTCCCTTTTTTCTCCACCTGACCAGGTTCAGGTACCTTTGCCTGCAACTGCTCCAACATTTCCACATCTTCAAAGTCAATATCATTGACTTCTTCTACGATACCTTCAACGAAATCATCATCACCATTTTTATTTTTCAATTGAGGTGCCTCCAGCATGAGCACCTCCCTTCTAGCACCTTCCCCTAAAAATGAAGCTACATCCACGTAAGGGTCTTCATCTGGATGTTGCACAATCATAATCGCATTGCATGATTCCTTCTCACACACCCTTCCTTTCGGTTGGGAGGACTCTCCAGTCAAAGTGTTTGAGGGTCCAAGATAACGATAACAGTTGTCAGTTGTCCCACCATCTACCAACAGCAAATGCTTTGAGGCCTGCTCAGCAGTACGCAGGGCCTTACCATAGCATTCCCGTGAATCTGACTGACATCCTCGTAAGTACCCAATCCCATTAGGAGTTGGGAATTTCATTGAGAGATGGTAGATAGAAGTCACCACGCGCATCTCTTTCAAGAAAGGCCTACCCATGATAGCATTATAAGATATATCCTCATTCACAACCATAAACTCTGCCACCTAGGTGGCCACATAAGGTTCACTCCCCATCCTGATTGGGAGCTTCACTCATCCCACAATCTGAACTGGACCTCCAGTAAAACCATACAAATCATTGTAAGAGGGGAACATCTCCTTATCTAGGAGTCCCATTTTCTGATAGGTGTCATAGGCTATTATATTGCACGAGCTCCCATTATCCACCAAAATCCGATGCACATTCATTCCCCCAATGGAGAATGTCACCACCAAGGCATCATTATGAGGGTGATGCACATGTTTAGCATCCTCCTCGGTAAAGGTGATGTCTACAGTTTCCCCCTTGAACATCTTCGGAGGTCTTTCAGCCAGATGGAAAACATTAGTAAGGGGAGCTCCCCTAGCCTCATGGGCAAAATTTTTCATAGAGTTCCTACTTGTGCCTCCAATGTAGGGGCCCCCTATTATGGTGCGGATGCTATTTGCCCTTGTTGTACGGTCAGGTACCGTTCTTTCTGCTTCCTTTCTTTCTTTCTCCTCTTTATACTTTTTTGCCTCTTGAGCCACAAACTCTGTGAGGTATCCCTTCCTGATTAAATCCTCTACATGGTCTTTCAAGTGACGACAGTCGGCTGTCTCGTGTCCGTTTGCATCATGAAACGCACAGTATTTCCCTAGATCCTTTCTTCCTGGTGGACCAGTACGGGTCGGCTTCCTAAACATTCCGGCTTTGTCCCCAACCTCAAACACGTGCTCAAGAGGCGCCGCTAATGGGGTATACTCCGAATACTTATTATAGTTCTTCAAAGGTGGTGCCTTATACTCCACAGACCTCCTTGAACCAGTTGCGTTCACAGTTAGAGGTGCCGTCCTTTCCTTTCGACCAGCTTCCCTTTCAATGGAAGCTGAAGCTCTGTTATAAGAGGCACGTTTGTCCACACTTCTTCTTCGGGGGCTATATGACCTGCTTCTTTTTCTCCCACTCCAACCAGCTGAGTTGTTATCCTTCCTTAACTTAGCCATAGACTCTTCGACCACTTTATGAGCTTCAGCTCGTGCATAAAAATCAGCTAGCGTGACAGGTTCTTCCTTCTGAAGTTCCTTCCAGAAATCACTTCCAGACCAAATCCCGGCTATTAAGAAATTTTTATACGTCTCGTCTGTAGCTTTTCTTACTTTTGGCACCTCCGCATTAAAACGTTTAAAATATTCTCTCAAAGTTTCCTTCTCCCCTTGTTTAATATTTGCTAGAGTATTTGCAGGAGGTGCAAATGCAACTGTAGCACGAAACTGAGTGACAAAAAGCTCACTCATTTGCCTCCAGGAACGAATAAAATTAGATGGCAATCTTTTGAACCACTGATGGGCATTGTCCCTCAGGGTAGCTGCTAACAGCCGGCACTTTGTACGATCCTTGACTTGATAAACCTCCATCTCAGTACTAAAGCGACTGAGGTATTCCACGGGATCCGAGGTGCCATCAAATTTCAAGTCTCCTACTCCTCTATACCTGGATGGAAGGGGTGAATCCCGCACCTTCTTTGTGAAAGGTGAAGCTACAGCTAGGCCTGATGTCGACCTCTTCTCAGCCTTAATCTTCTCCAGAGCTTTCCTTAGATCAGCCACCTTGTAATTTGTGTCCTCTCCATCAGAAAGGTAACCATCACTCCTATCTGTTTCTTCATTCGAATCTTCACCCTGCTTATGAGCTGAACTGTTCTGGGAGCTGGAGCTGTCATCAATCCTGACTGCTGACTGGAGCTTCGCAGATTTGGACCTCTTGTCATAAGTTCGTTCCTCTCCTGGAGACTTTTCCTTCCTATAGCTCTTAGAACCCTTCCTATAGCCATAGACCCCTCTCCTATTATTCATATAATCATATTGTTGTGCAAAAAATTCACACAACACCCCGAGAAAGCCTCGCCGTAAGAATAGTGATTATCCTTGGTTTTCGGATACAAAACTGGTAAAACAGCCGGTAAGAAACAGGACAACTGAACCTAATAATGGTGTATAGTGTTTAAAGGGCTGGATTAGCAAGGTCACTGGACAACAATGGCAAAGATTTCCGGCCAAATGTGCCCAGAATATGATTACCCAGGGTACACGTGCCTTGTGTATAGAAAAGTAAAAACCGAACCCCTTGCTAATTGCCTACATATCCTATTTATAGGAATCAAGCCCTAATGTAGTTCTTTTAGGTTAGGAATCCTTTCCTTGTCCATTAAGCCACGAAAATGATAGAGTTTCATCCTTCCTCCAGTGTTTATCTCGAAGTGTTTGTATAGATATAGGCCTTATCCTTTAATCAGCTAGCCCCTTAGCAGAGTCCTGTTCGAAGTAGGACTCCCAAAGTCCAATCCTACAATAATTCCATACACATATCACAAATATATAATAATTATCATATTTAGAAACGTATTCCTCCATGAAATAGACTGTTAAAAGGACTCAATTTACGCCTCCTATTATTTAGGAGATAATCCTTATCCATTCGAATCTGCAGAGGTGGAGCCTGTGAGTACACCTGAACCTGCGCAGCTTCCCTAAAAAGCGAACCTCCACCTCTAGAGCTTCCCTCTAGAGGTACACCTCCATTCTTCCTGCAAACTTGTTCCTACCTTCTAAACACCCTATCAGGCCTTCAACATCCATGGGCCCAAAACCAAGCCCATTACAAATTTTGGGCACAACACATATCATTTCTTTAGATAATTTCAACTATAAACCTTGTATAAAGAGAAGCATCAGTTTAATTATTACCTTCAATATATACATACCTTGAGAAATTAAGATTTAATGATCAACAGCTGGGTTTCACTTCCTCACCGACACCTTCTCTCGGCTAAGCTTCCTTCTTTTCTTAATTTCACCTTATGTATACCCACTCTCTCTCTTATCTGTTTTCATCTCTAAACTTATCTGTTGCTAATAGATATCTATACTCTTTATTAAAACCAGAAACCCCCTTTAAATGGTATGCCATGTATACCGCGGTATGCACGGTATGCCATTTAATTAATTAATTAATTAATTAATTATTTTAATATTTGATCTTACTTTAAAAACTGTATTTTAAGTGTATAGAAGACCAATAAAAATAAGAACTACTAATGAAACAAGTCCTCTCTGAACTAAAATACGGTATGCCAATTAATTAATTAATTAATGTATACCGCGGTATGCCGTGTATACAGCGGTATGCCACTAAATATTAATTAATTTAATTAATTAAAATCATAAAATTAAATATAAATTTAATTTAATAATGAATTAACTAAAAATTGAAATAAAAATTGAGAATATAGGACTTAAGGCTGCATTAATTAATATTTAAAATATATCTATAATAGATTAATAATAAATACTAAGTTATATAAATTTAATTAATTAAAATAATAAAATTAAATATTAATTTAATTTATTATTGAAATTATATACTAGGAGTCTATTAACTAACGATCCAAATAAAAGTCGAGAATATAGTATTATATACAACTTGGTGGTTCAAGATTTTATTCATTTAAAAAAAGTTAAAAATTAGGAATTAAAGATAATTTATCACAATCCGTGCTTCGCACGGGTTATCGGCTAGTTTGTGTAATTGGGTGGGTGAGTGATGACCGGAGTCTCCCCTTTCTTACAACGCAGAACCTATTACAACACATAGCCTAGCCTATTAGTCTACCCCTGATCTGATAATACTAACCAATTCTCTCATAATTGTAGATTATGATTAGTATTTTCTTTTCTTATTTTTAGAATTGAAATGACAAATCTTATCACACTAATTTAATATAATAACACAAAATCCAAACAATTTATTGCTACATTTATTTTATTTATTTACATATTTATTTATTTACATATTTATTTATTTTATTATTATTATTTTACAACTAAAATATATATTAATATCATTTATTCTCATGGTTACTAATTCACACGTGTACCAAAAATGATATATTGACATAAGCATATAATTTATATAAATTAAATTGAAATTTTGGGATCTTACAATTCAAATTTCGAATTATCATTCACTTGGATATAAGATGTTTTGATAGATTGTTTATTATCCTTAGATCATCTCTACTGGTTACCTGGTAGAATGAGATGATAAAAAATGCTCAAAATGACACAAAATCAGGATTAAATTACCGAAATGATACTCACAGAAAACTTGACCCTCTAGTGACACATACATAACGCATAACACAAATGCGTTACCATAAAACGCATGCTGCAAATGCGTTACTCTTATTTTTTTGACAAATATCAGCTGCATCGAGTGTGTATAACGCATAGCATACATGTATTTTATGTCCAACGCATCATGTACATGCGTTTACGTTGCACACATCAGATTCCAGCAGATGGGGATTTAAAATTCGGAAGACGCATGTATTCTATGCATTTTGTGTCCAACGCATCACGTACATGCATTTATGCCGCACACATCAGATTCTAGCGGATGGGGATTTAGAATCCGGAAGACGCATGTACGGCTTGTGTATACACATAAACGCATGTATAACTGCAACAAATCAGAGGAACGCACAGGGTCTGTTGACTTATTCAAGGAAACAGAGCAAGGGCCGAAACGTCAATGCACATAAATGAAGCTGAAGGGCAGTTTGGGGATTTCAACAGCAAAGATAAAAAGAAAGGAGAAAAGGCATTAGGGTTATCGATTGAATTGTATTGAGTAGTGAATTCTGGAGAGCTCCCCCTCTCGAATGTGGGTAGGCTAATAGTAGTGAGAAACAGTTTATAATCAACTACTATTAGAGTATTAGTTATATTAATTTATTTTTCAGTCATTTGGAGTTTAATTGGAGATTTACTTCGTGTCCATTATTCAGATCTGTTCATAATTAGGGTTTGTGATTACAATTCTTAGCAAATTTGGTATCAGAGCCGTACGATCCATGGGTCCACCAACAGCTGCACAACGGGTCGAGGTGTTAGAGGAACAATTGGCATCTATGGATACAGTTATTCGAAGTGCTATCACCGAAGAAGTGGCGGCGACGATTAAGGGGATGGAGGTATCGTTGGCAAATTGTCTCGTATCCACCGTCGAAGAGACTCTAAAGAGGCAAGAGAGACAGTTGGAAGAGGTCACTTGTAGATTGGAGGGGAGGATAAGTCGAACTATAGAAGCAAATGAGTCAATCATTGGGATGATGAAGGATGACCAGATGAAGTTCCAACAGGAGGTACGAACGGCTTTTGCTGAGCTCAGATCTGTGAATAAAGCCAACGGTAAACAAGGTGACATAAGCCCTAACTTTAGTGGTGTTATTCCAGTTAATATGAATGGGGGTTTTATGTTGGGAGAAGGCAGCGGTGCGAGTAATGGGAATTTGTTTGTGGAGGGGAATCCAAATGTGAAGGGGCATGTTGGAGTCCCAGGAGGAGGTTATGGAAATGGAGTTCCGGGAGGAGGTTATGGAAATGGAGTTCCGGGAGGAGGTTATGGGGGGATGACTTGGAGACTTAAGAAATTGGATTTGCCCTTGTTTGATGGGACGAATCCAGATGGTTGGATCTTAAGGGCGGAGAGATATTTTAGTTTCTATCGGTTAAGTGAAGAGGAGAAAATCGAAGCCACTGTGGTAGCGTTAGAAGGGAAGGCTTTACTATGGTTTCAATACGAGCACCGACGACGGCCAATAGAGAGATGGGAGCAGGCTAAGACTCTTCTTAGGCGACAGTTTCGTGCATACTCTGCGAGTACTTTATAGGAGCAATGGCTGGCTCATGTGTAGGAAGGAACAGTGGCAGTATATAGGATGAAGTTCATTGAGCTCATTGCACCTCTTGAGGATATCCCCGAGGAGATTGCATTGGGACAATTCCTAACTGGATTAAAAGAAGATATCAGGGCAGAAGTTAGGTTGTTAGGGCCACTCTCGGTGGATCAAGCTATGGATTTAGCCATTATGGTGGAGGATAAGTTACGGTTGGGAGCAGCAAGGAAGACAGAATCCAAGTATGGGGTATCGAGAGGATATGGTTCAGGGAGTTACACTACTGCTGCCAACAAGAGCATATACAGCTCGTTTTCATCTCCAGTCAAACCAGGATCAAGTTATGCTCAGTCATCTGCATCATCAATTTCACCGCAGAGTCCGAGTAATAAAAATGTTGGAGAAGTGAGGCGTTTGAATGAGAAGGAATTACAGTATAAAAGGGAGAAGGGGCTTTGTTTTAGATGCGATGATAAATGGTCGGTGGGTCACAAATGCCGTAGGAAGGAATTGAGTGTACTTCTGTCTCGGGAGGACAAGGAAAAAACAGACCAAGAGTCGGATGATACCTTTATAAATGTGACAGAAGAGGTTAGAATCCCACCCCAAGCAGAGATCTCATTGAATTCAGTCATGGGAATAACGAGCCCAAAAACAATGAAGTTAAGGGGAAGTATTAATGGAAGCAAGGTGGTGGTCATGATCGACCCGGGGGCAACACATAACTTTATTTCCTTGGAAGCAGTTCAGGCCCTCGGATTAAAACTCACTCCGACAAAGACTTTTGGGGTCTCATTGGGTACGGGTGATGCAGTGCAAGGGGAGGGAGAGTGCAAATCAGTGGTATTACAACTACAGGGGATCACTATAATAGAGGATTATTTGCCTTTGTCATTAGGCAACTCAGATTTGATATTGGGCATACAATGGCTAGAGAAGTTGGGTACAATGACCACTAACTGGAAAACGCAAATGATCAAGTTTCAAATGGGCAATGAAACGATAACATTGAAAGGGGACCCATCCTTAGGCAGAACTGAAGTGTCACTAAAGGCAATGTTGAAGCAGATTAAGAAGGAAAAAGGGGGGATACTGGTGGAGTTGAATTTTTTGGGAAATATAGCGAACGAAAAGGAACAGGCGAAGACAACAGTGGCCAACACTCCAAAATATCTACAGCCAACCCTTAACAGATTTCAGCAGGTTTTTAACCTTCCAGCTGGGCTACCTCCCGTGCGAAATCAAGAGCATAGAATAATTTTGAAGGAAGGCACCAATCCTGTCAATGTAAGGCCCTACCGCTACCCTCAAATACAAAAAGATGAGATAGAAAACCTGATCAAAGACATGCTACAGGCTGGGATTATTCGACCTTCTAATAGCCCATTTTCCAGCCCCGTACTCCTGGTTAAGAAAAAGGATGGCTCATGGCGATTCTGTGTGGATTACCGCGCATTAAACAAGGCCACGATTCCAGATAAATTTCCCATCCCAATTATTGATGAATTATTGGATGAACTTCACGGGGCCAGTGTATTTTCAAAGATCGATCTCAAATCCGGATATCACCAAGTCAGAATGAGGGAGGAAGATGTGAAGAAAACAGCCTTCCGGACTCACGAAGGGCACTACGAATTCCTAGTTATGCCCTTCGGATTAACTAACGCACCGGCAACCTTCCAAGCAATAATGAATGAGGTATTCCACCCCTTTTTTCGCAAATTCGTACTTGTATTCTTTGACGATATTTTAATCTATAGTAGAAATGAGGCTGAGCCTTGTGAGCATGTGGCTGCGGTCCTTGAAGTGATGCGCACCCATGAGTTGTATGCCAATGGTAAGAAATGTGAATTCGGCAAGACGATGGTTGCCTATTTAGGGCATGTAATATCAGCCAAGGGGGTAGCAGTGGATCCTTCGAAGGTGCAAGCCATGTTGGACTGGCCATTACCCCAAACAATTAAAGAGCTTCGTGGATTTTTGGGTTTGACCGGGTATTACCGGAAGTTCATTAAGGGATATGCCCATGTTGCCTCTCCGTTAACTGAACAGTTGAAGAATGATTCTTTTAATTGGTCCCGGGCAGCCACACACGCATTTAAGGAACTAAAGGCGGTGATGATTAAGGCTCCGGTACTAGCAATGCCCGATTTTTCTGCACCATTCATACTGGAGACTGATGCATCAGGTTTTGGATTGGGGGCTGTTTTGTTGCAAAAAGAACATCCCATTGCTTTCTTCAGTAAAATTCTGGGCACACGAGCTAGATTGAAATCTATCTACGAGAAGGAACTCATGGCCATAGTGCTAGCTGTTCAGCGTTGGCGACATTACTTGTTAGGGAAGACTTTCATAATTCGTACTGACCAGCAAAGCCTAAAATTTCTCATGGAGCAAAGGGAGATCGGGTCAGAGTACCAACGGTGGGTAAGGAAGCTTATGGGTTATAGCTTCGAGATTCACTACAAACCAGGTGTAACAAATAGGGTAGCAGATGCATTTTCGAGGGAATTTGTGCACAAGGCAGAATTGGGAACAATGATTTCAGCATGTGGAGTAACGTGGCCTGAGATTCAAAGCCACATTAGCCAGGACCCGTACATCAGACAACTTTGTGCAGACATTGAAGCTGGGCTCACTTATCCGAAAGGATACACCCTGGAGCAAGGGATACTTAGATATAAAGGAAAAATAGTCATACCTGCCACCTCTGAATTGGTTAAAAATTTGTTGAAGGAATTCCACGATTCACCCCTTGGGGGACATTCTGGAGAATTTAAAACATATCTGAGAATAGCCCAGGAATGGTTTTGGTGTGGCATGCGAAAGGCTATCAGTAAGTACGTTTAAGAGTGTGCAGTTTGTCAGCAGCAAAAATACTCTACATTGTCTCCAGCGGGGCTACTACAACCTCTTCCTATTCCCACCCAAGTCTGGGAGGATATCTCGCTTGATTTCGTGGAGGGATTGCCTAAGTCGAAAGGAGTGGATATCGTCTTGGTGGTAGTCGATCGACTAACAAAGTATGGCCATTTCTTTGCTCTTAAACACCCCTTCACGGCCCCAATGGTAGCTCAGGTTTTTGTCAAAGAAATTGTTCGACTCCATGGCTATCCTGCTACTATAGTTTCAGACCGCGATAAAGTCTTTATGAGCTTTACTGGAAAGAAATCTTTCGAATGCAAGGGTCCTTGCTACACCGCAGTTCAGCCTATCACCCGCAATCGGATGGCCAAACTGAGGTCGTGAATAAGACTATGGAAACATACCTTCGTTGTTTTATCAACGGGCAACCTAAGAATTGGGCTAACTGGCTGCATTGGGCGAAATACTGGTACAATACGTCTCATCCTTCCTCAACCAACTGTTCTCCATTTCAAGCTCTTTATGGTCGAGAGCCTCCACACCTCCTTCGTTTTGAACGAGGACGCACGTCTATAGCTTCGTTGGAGGAACAGTTACTGGAAAGGGACGCGATTTTAGATGATTTGAAGGTAAATTTGGTCCGGGCTCAGCAACGAATGAAGAATAATGAAAATACAAAACGTCGTGAACTGGAATTTCAGGTGGGGGATCTGGTGTTCCTAAAATTACAACCCTACCGCCAACAATCTTTGGCAAGACGTGCAAATGACACGCTTGCTCCCCAATACTATGGACCATTCGAGATTATACAACGAGTGGGACAAGTAGCTTATCAATTGGAGCTCCCACCCACATCCCGAATCCACAATGTCTTCCACATCTCACAGCTTAAGAAAGCCATTGGCATGGCACCAGCAGGGGCAGAGATTCCACCACAAATTTCTGAGGAGTTTGTTTTGGAGGCAGAACCAGAGTTAGTGCTTGGGGTTCGTTCTGCAACTCAAGGAAATGAGACAGTACCAGAGATCTTAATTAAATGGAAGGGGTTACCACCCTCGGAGGCGACTTGGGAGAACTACATGTTGGCTGACAACCGCTTCCCCTCTTTCCACCTTGAGGACAAGGTGGCAGTTTGGGCCCGGGGTAATGCAACAATCAGAGGAACGCACAGGGTCTGTTGACTTATTCAAGGAAACAGAGCAAGGGCAGAAACGTCAATACACAGAAATGAAGCTGAAGGGCAGTTTGGGGATTTCAACAGCAAAGATAAAAAGAAAGGAGAAAAGGCATTAGGGTTATCGATTGAATTGTATTGAGTAGTGAATTCTGGAGAGCTCCCCCTCTCGAATGTGGGCAGGCTAATAGTAGTGAGAAACAGTTTGTAATCAACTACTATTAGAGTATTAGTCATATCAATTTATTTTTCAATCATTTGGAGTTTAATTGGAGATTTACTTCGTGTCCATTATTCAGATCTGTTCATAATTAGGGTTTGTGATTACAATTCTTAGCAATAACTTACGTGTATACATAAAAAATACACATGTGTGATGTGTTACCTGTGTTTGCCAGCAATTGTAATTAGAGGATAAACACAAGGCTGAAATGCGTTTTACCAAAACGCAAACGGTAGATGTGTTAACAAAGTGCCCGTGGAGGGCTAATTTTTTAGGTAGTGCCATTTTAGGCATTTAACCATAGTTTTGTGTCATTTTGGGCCAAAACCCGAATGAGATTTACTTTTCTGTTAAATTATTAATTTAAATTTGACAAAAAAATAAATAAATTTGTTTGAACTATCAAAGGGTTGTTTGAAAAATCGAATAGAAATTGATCTGATATATACACACATGCCGGTTCATTTATATATCTGTCAAACCTTAAAAAGAGAAAATATAAAAAATAAATATATGCGTAAAATGAAAGAAACACCAGATCATGATACTACTAGGAAATTTGTTACAAAACGATATTAACTTTGTTTAAACAAGTGTACACAAGCAAACACATCTCATTTATATCTAGAAAACTAGGACAAGAGTCTCTTAATCAAAGATGCTGAATCCCATGTCATCATCATCACTTTCTTCCTTAATTTGATTCTTTCTGCAATGATTCAAATTTAAGATCAGAACAAATATGGAGAATAACTAAACCGCAAGTAGTATATTATCGAATAGTGTATATATGCATATGTTCTTAATATATCATTGAAGCGTTGTATATCGCATGCGGTCGTATTTCTTTCATTGATCACTGTCCACTGTCATTTTTAGTGGCTAGGGAAACGACAAACAATAAAAATTTCAGTCATGCATGGGGAAGGAAATCATTTGACAAAATTGCAGCATATATATATATATATGGTATTATTAGCACCATTTCTACATCATGTCAAAAACTTGCAACATGGGTAATGAACTTCAGATACACTGCAGGTAGCTACGAATTCAGTAAAAGATGAAAAGTGATAACGATCCAAGCATGCTTCATAAAATTCTAATATTGATGCATTATTTGTTTAAGTGGTACTGATCGATGCAATAGAAAGAAGCCTTTTACAATCTCAGGCTTTAGAGTGAGATAAAATCGGGCCGGGGATTTTCAACTGATACGTACTGGCATGCAATCTACAATGAGAAATTAAAATGAAATAAGATTGCCGAAATGTTAACTCACACTACTCTATGATCTTATCCCAATGGATCGGAGGGAACACCCACTGCCTCTAGCATTTGAAAACGTGTACACAGGACCAGAAACTAGTCAATTAAAATTATAAAGAGTTAGCAATGTGAGTATATATAGCTGAAACTAAAGTCCGAAATGCAAAAATAAATAAAAAATAAGTGCATATTCATCATTCAGAAAGAACTTCCACAAATAAAGATAATTTTACCTTCATAACCCTCAACAACTGGATCTTTTGATAGATGAAGCGGTGCGTCTAGGTCAATGAATCTGTATGAATATTGTAAAGGTCATTATCACCTAAACAAACTAAACTAAAAAAAATATCTCCACCAGGAAAGTTGTTTGGGACAAACCGTAGCTACTACTTACTTGAAACATCCAAGCCCTGCAGCAAGGTGACCAGCAAATCCCATGGCAAGTCTACTCTCGACCAGACCACCAATCATGAGATGCAAACCTGATGCACGTGCCAACTCAATGACTTCAAGGGCACCTAGTACTCCAAGTTTGGCAATCTTGATATTAATGACATCTGCTAGCTTTCTTTCAACAATCTTCTTTGCATCAGCTAAACCACGGCAACTTTCATCAGCCGCAACAGATACCCCGTATTTTTCTTTGGCAATCCGAGTAACATGGCCAAGACCATCCCAGTCATCCCTATGAACTGGCTGCTCAAACAGAACCGGAGTCAACTTCATCTCTGCAATTAAAGAAGTGCCAATACATAGAAATTGATCTTTTTAGAATAGAAATTACTCTTATGAACTTGATTACAACAGTGCTTTAATTAAGATCATCACCATGCAATGTCTGAAGAAGTTGAATAGCACCAGTACAGGTGTAAGCTCCGTTAGCGTCTAAGATAAATAAAAAATCAGGGTGGGCCACCCGTATTGCTTGAAGCACATGTATTACTCCTGCTAACACTACTAGAAAAACGTCAATAGACATCGGTTAAAAACCGATGTCTATGTAAATCCAGAACCGATGTCTTCGCATGTGTAGAGAAAGGTATAGGTCTTAGACATCGGTTTTTAACCGATGTCTGTAGTACTTTTAGACATCGTTTCTGACCAAAGAACTGATGTCTATAGTAATTTTAGACATCGTTTCCGTAGTAATATGTCATGACTATCATGTGAATTTTACGTTAATACAAGATTTATATCATCTTAAACATATGACATGTAATATAAATCAAAACATAAACATCGAAAAAAAATACGGAACTGATGTCCATGTCAACAATTAACATCAGTTCTTAAATGTAACTGATGTCAATGTTAATGTTTAACATCAGTTTCTTAGTAGTGAACTGATGTCTATGTTGTGAATTTACATCGGTTTTTTAGTAAACAACCGATGTCTATTGTACATTATTACATCGATTTCTTATTCCAAACCGATGTCTATTATACGTTATTACATCGGTTTCTTAATATGAAGCTGATGTGTTTCTATTCTTTTTACATCATTGCATATAGGTGTGCTGTTGTTATTTTGTCATATTTAACATCAATTTTTTGCAAAAGTGTTGTCTGTTTTGTTTTTTTATATGTGGATGCCCTGTATATATGTCAGGCCCAAAAAACCAAGACCAAAATCAAAATGGCAAACCAAAACTAATATAACGAAATGAAAATGCCAATATATACCAAAGCCAAATATCGGCAACTACATTTCAATTCACATTAAAACTAACCACATAATCCAAACCATCCAAAATATCCAAACTACGTACTTCCAATTCATCCAAAAACTAATTCATCCAAAATCTAATTCATCAAATATGAAAGTACTGCCAAAGTTATAACTACTACACAAAAACTTGCTATTCCTAGGCCCTGTTTATACAAATTTTTCAATAAGGCTAAGAGTCTCACATCGGACCTCATCAACCTCATCAAGCTCGGCCCTTGAACAAGTTACCTTGCGAGTCTTGGCATTCCACTGAAAAGTGTAAACACAAACAAAATTACAAGGAATGCTACTATAATTATATACCAATTATGCATCGAATGAGAAACTTATACCTTTTTAAGAAATGACATTTCACTGTCCATTACAATTAGCACAACAAACTTACTAATGAACATACGGAAATATGCAAAGCAAGAATAGGCAAACCCTGAATCAAAAAAATTTACCTGCGGTTTTCAAACCAAGCTTCGATCTGTTGAGAGTCGAGGCCAGAAAGCACAGAATTCTCATGAATCATTGCAAGCCTCATCGAATAACTTGGAGTCTGACATTCCACAAATAATTGCTCAAGAACCATAACCTGATCATCTGAGCACTGCATGAACTTATGCAATAATGACCAAAACTGATTTTGTTGCACATTTATGTACAAAAATAAAAGAAAAAACAACAAATTTCATCAAGAAAAAAAAACAGTTCAGTTCTGAATCTGAATCAGCCTTGCACTACTTGAATTCAATACATGAACCTGTTATGCTTCCAAACATAAGGAAATCTTGACCTTCATCCCCAATTAACCTCAAGTGTAAGGAGAGCCGCAATTAATTGCTGCAGCTCCTGCTACCGCAACCGTATTATAGGCTCACCTGATAGGAATGCTGACACACTAAGGACGCCATCAATTACCTGTTAATGTGCAACACAAGTGTAGTTAAGAGTAAAAGGATCAGACATCATTTGGCTCAATACTAGTTACAAAATGAGAACCAGATACCTGTGTGAAAGTATCAATAAAAGTTGTTCTGCAAGTAGGGGAAGCATTAACAGCAGTTATCTGCAAGTAGCAGAATCCAGGCTGCAGTTCTTCTGCTTTGACTCGTTTAGAATTCGGAAGTATGTGCGAGGTATAACAACCCATTCTGGTACATCAAGATGTCTATGCAGAAATCCAACAGCTCCAACAACCTGCATAGAATTCATCTCATTCCATGGTACACGCAAAGTTTCCAACTCCCACAATATCACACCAAAACTGTATACATCACACCTGCAAACCGAATCCGATGACTTCTGTCAGCAAGTTTGAAAATAAGAACTGTCTGAAAATTTAATAATTCCCTTGCAAGATATTCTAGGTATGAAGAGCATAAACTTACTTCTCATTGGATAATTCATTCCTTAAAACTTCAGGAGCCATCCATTCAAGCTGCATATACAGTCATAAGTACAAGTAATAGTCTAAGAAAAATTACAGAAAGCTGAGATGTACTTCTAAAACAAAAGTCTAGATTCACCCCCTGCGACTAATTCCCACCCTCACTGGTGCTCAAGGAGCATAGAATAGGGTAAATGGACACAAAATAGATGAAAGCATTGTACCACAGACATCATAAATTTAATGAACTTATAGGTAACACCTTTAATATCAGAAGCCTTACCGTCCCGGCCGTAGATGTAGAAGACAAAAACGTGTGGTGCAACAACCTAGACATCCCAAAATCACAAACCTGAAGATATTATCAGTCAAATGTAAGTTTGAGCAGAATATCTTAAAATACTGCTTTCTTCATGCAAAAAAAAAAAACTGATTTGCTTTCTAATATACAAGGACTTGAAGACCAGTATTAAACCAACCTTAACAACCCAGTTCTTATCACCAAGGAGATTTAGAGTTTTCAGATCGCGATGCACAATCATAGGATTGCTTGTATGCAAGTAATTCATTCCCTTAGCCTGCAAAAAAAATAAAGAAGATTTATGAGTAAGAGCAAGTAAAACATGTTGCAAAAATCAAATGCAATCATTGTTTCTAAGTCATACCACATCAAGAGCCATTCGCAATCGCCTCTTCTTTTTTTCCTTTTTATGCTTGTCAAGAGTTTCACCATTAAATCTCTCTATCACATGTGGCATTGGTAAAGGGACATGGACTTGATTTCTGCTCTTCATAGATATATGTTAGCATAGTGTTGCACTTGGCTCACTGTCCATAGGCCCCAATGCTTTGGTAAACTAGAATTAACAAAGAATTTTCTTTAATATGATACTTATTTACTAAGATGAATGTAAGCTTGTTTTTTTCACGTAGGTGTGAAAATATCACCTGTTGGGAATCGTCTGAAGCACTGAAAGGTGCATCAGGAGTGTGGGGAGGTAAATTCTGTAAAATCAAAAGAATAAAGTCAGATGATTGGAGGGGGGGGTTAACATTATTGGGGAGGAATGAATCAAAAGAGATGGTGTACCGATTCTTTGAATGGAATGTCGAAAAGTTTTCAATTTCAATGAACAAGTTACAAAGAGAAGCAAGAATATCATAGAAATAGTATCAAATATTTGGGTCACATCCAATGTTCAGTAACGAAATGCAAGACAGATTATTATTATGACGACTCTAGCACTGACCAACATCATGTTCAAGAAAACATCCCATCTGAGTTTATCAGTGCGGGTAAAACAGCTACGGAAAATATTTGCCTGAAAGATTATTTGGTCAGTTGCATCAAACAAACAATAAAGATTAAGATACAAAAATTGTGAGAAGAACAAAGAACAAACTCAATTTAAAGACACAACAACTCAATAAGGAATATACACAAACATCTTGAACACAACAACAAAAACGAATATACAAAATAACCTCTAATTGGAAGAATGCAAAGCAAATTCGAAACCCATTCACTAATTGCAAGAAGACAGATAGAGGTAATTCGAGCCATCCCTCTAACAACTGCTCCTGTAAACAAAATAAAAAAACAAAGTTAAGAAATTAGGGTTTCGAACTACATACATACTGATTAAAGCTTACCCACTTATTAATGTGAGTTTTGGAGCTTTTGATTCGAGCAAATCGTCCTTATACGAACAAATCAGCCTTATCTGGAGCTTGACACAAGAGGGGAATTGGGTTATAGTTAGGGTTCTTAGAAAAGGGGGAATCGGGGGAAGAGAGAGAGAGAGAGAGAGAGAGAGAGAGAGAGGCGTGTTTTAGATTTGGCTCCCGGTCCCTGGCAAACGTATGCCAGGGACGGGTTATGGAGAGAGAGAGAGGCGTGTTTTAGATTTGGCTCCCGGTCCCTGGCAAACGTATGCCAGGGACGGGTTATGGAGCATACGGCTTTTACGCCGTTGGATCGTTGATCCAACGGCTGTGATTTAAAAAAAACAACAACGTACCGCATAAACTTTATGCGGTACGGAGTAATTACAAAATGCCCCCCTGTTTTCATATAAAAAATCTACTGTTCACCGTACCGCAGAAAGTTTCTGCGGTACGTGAACAGTAGGGACATTTTGGTAATTACTCCGTACCGCATAAAGTTTATGCGGTACGGTGTTTTTTTTTTTTTTAAATTAGAGCCGTTGGATCGTTGATCCAACGGCTTAAAAACCGTATGCTCGATAACCCGTCCCTGGCATGCGTTTGCCAGGGACCGGGACCCTTTAGATTTAGAATGAGAGTGAGAAAAGGGGATACATGTGTTTTAGTTTAGATTTTGTTTTTTATTTTGTTTTTTTGATTTTAATTAATTTGAATTTACATGGTGAAAGTTAAGTTGTGAGAAAAGGGGGGAATCAAGTTCTGTTTTTTAATTGCCGGGTGGGGGGGAAATTTTCTAAGTACAAAAAATTTGGTGAAATGTTGGTGGCTGGGGGAGGGAAAGGGAGGTGGGACAAATATTTTTTTTAAAGAGATATTTTTAACATCGGTTTCTAAAAGAAACGATGTCATAGAACCAATAGACATCGGTTTTAGACAAACCGATGTTAAAAACACTTTTTAACATCGGTGGCTTTTCAAACCGATGTTAAAGGGGCGATGTCTATTCCAGTTTTTCTAGTAGTGTAAATTTTTTCCCACCTTCAGCTTCAAGGTTCTAAACCCTTTTTTTCGATACTCAGATGCCAATTGAGAACATTTATAATAAGAAGCAACTGGAATCTACACATGCGATATTGTTTAACACTCTGTTAGTAAGTGAATAGATATCATGCATATATATTAATTACAACTGTTCAACACTTCAACCGGACTATGCTTGTGTAATTATTATATCTGCAACAATATTCAGTAATTAAGGATGAATATATAAAAGAATAATCAAGAGAAGAAAAGATTATAGGTCGGAAACTGAACTGTTATATTTGTAGTTATTGCGTTTGAAACTCCACCAAAAACTTTCCACAATGGCATGCCAGTACTGTAAGCAACTGCATCAATTAGGGCCATCTCCATTCCCGCTCTAACCTTCAATTACAAAGGAATCTGTTTAAAAAGAACTACAAAAACTCGAAGACTGACTATCATATATATATGGAAAAGATAAAACAGAATTAGCCCGTGACTAAAAGGATGATAATTAAACACAAATATTGTACATTCACGGCATAAACTAAAAACTTTTACAACTTACAGAAGCATATGGATGCCCAGGAAGAATCCTACCAATTTCACTCAACACTGAACCCAAGGTCATAGCAGGACTAGTCTTCAGAAAGTCACATGTTTCTGCTATCTTTGCAATTGCCTGCGGCTGATTTTCAGCAGTCATAGGTGGAAGAGTCGGGGCCTCGCCCCACCCAACAGATCCATTAGTCAACTCAATTTTGATAGCAACATTTCTAATTTTTTGAATCCATAATGTAAAGGGGATGTCAAAGGGACATTTAACTCCCTGCAATCGGCCCGTTTTACATTTACAACTACTTTCATGAGCTCGACCAATGCAGACATATTCAGTTTAGAAGTTACAAGAGTTCTATGTGTTTATAGTAGTTTACAAAACATATCTGCTTAGTGATTTTCTCAGAACAGATTGTGTCACCGTAGAGCTAGGACATGTGCCAATAACAAGATGGAACTTAAGAAAGATATGGGAAGTTAAAGATAAAATATAGGCGTTTGAGTTATTAGACTGGTTGGTCCAGCTACGGGGATGTTATGCTATATATATACATGCATAAGCTGCACGCTTATAAACCATAAGAATATATTCCTCATCTTTTAGTTTAGTTCTCCTTTAACATGTATATGCAAGAAACGGAACATGATTGATGATTATGTTGTTAATTCAATAATTGTGGTAGTAAACATTTTGTCCTAGAAACATCATCAATAAACTCTGCAACGTATTTGCAACTTCGGATTCTTCTTTAACTAGCAATATTGACATCCAATCTTAATTGTGAAATTAACATTTTCCCCTTCAAGTGTTCATATTAATTGCATAAAATAACTTCAATTGTCCTCAAAAGATGAGAGTTTCTTGTTTCAGTCCAACAAAAACCCGGAATTTTAAGTAGGGGTGTACACAGGTCGGGTTAGAGTTAAATCTCAACTCAATCCATTTTAAATCAATTTGAAAAATTTCAACTCAATGGAAAATAAAATTTAAAATGAGTAAGGTAGGGTGTGCAACCATCAATTTGGGGTGTACATATATTACCACCCATATTAATAGGTCGGGTTGGGTTGGTTTGGATCGGTTGTATAAAATAAAAAAAATACTTAAAAAGGAAACAAATTAAGCATAATCAAATTCAACTTACTACTTCATTGGATCAAATCCAAACAATTAACGTATTGTCAATATTCGAATTTTTGATAGCAGCTCATAAGTTACTCAATGGTTGCATGTTCTTAGGTCTCAATAGAAAGTAAATAGATAACAAACATTCTAGCGGATAAAACAACAACCATCGATGCCAAAAGAAAATGCGAAACTTCTATTCTATTTGAAGCATAATAGTAGCAAAGTATATCTTCAACTTTCATGTTACATGTAGACTAAAAATCTACATTATATTCAAATATTTATAAAACTTTCGGATGACGAAACATAAATTAGATAGAGGACTGCACTGCAAACTTCTTAGTGACAAGAATACATAATACTATATATCTGGTTCAGTGGTTGCACTTGAATCAACATGATCCAACAATGTTGTTTCATTGCTTCATATGATATAATTTACAAATAGAAAATTTTGTCTAATTGTACAACATAAATAAGATAGGATCCAGTATGAGTGTGAGAATTATGATTGTGAGAACTGACTGAGAGGCCGAGACATAAAATATAAACTATTAATAATATATGGGCGGGTTTAAATAAATGGATAGTGGACTAGACTAGTGGACTTATTGGCATGTATTTATTAAGTTGTCTAAATTCTAAACGGGTTGGGTTGGGTGAAAAAATTCGAAACCCTTACCCAATCCATTAACATCGGGTTGAAATATTTTTAATCCAATCTTGTCTCGGTTTGAAATAAATCGATTTTGATAGGCCGAATATAGGATCGATTTGGGTTGGGTTGTTCAGTTTCGCCACCCCATGAACATCCCTAATTTTAAGATCATTCAACTTTTTTAAGTTTTTCTAATCCTTCAGTTGAAATCGTATAACTTACATTGATTTTCAAGGGTGTTGGCCCCTGATAACAAAATTCTAAAAATTAATGCCTCAAATAACATAATTTGAAAATATGGTCCTAATATCACTCGAAAACGTTACTTTAACTAATGTTTTGTGAACACATTATGTTTAGCGTTCTGCGCACAACTATTACAAACCCACTTAAAAAAAACAAAAAATGCAATTTCGTTTGGCTTTTAGAGATATCAGCAATGTTAATTCATTTAGCATTATGGGTAGAACACAGATCTATACAACGTCATCTTTAAATCAATAGTCTTTTATTAACAAGCGAAACCCTTTTCATTTGAGCGCATTGGTATCAAAGTTTAGTTATCAATATATTTATTTATTTATTATTATATTTCAGTTTCGCCACCCCATGAATATCCCTAATTTTAAGATCATTTAACTTTTTAAGATTTTTCTAATCCTTCCGTTGAAATCGTATAACTTACATTGATTTTCAAGGGTGTTGGCCCCTGATAACATAATTCTAAAAATTAATGCCTCAAATAACATAATTTGAAAATATGGTCCTAATATCACTCGAAAACGTTACTTTAACTAATGTTTTGGAAACACATTATGTTTAGCGTTCTGCGCACAACTATTACAAACCCACTTAAAAAAAACAAAAAATGCAATTTCGTTTGGCTTTTAGAGATATCAGCAATGTTAATTCATTTAGCATTATGGGTATAACACAGATCTATACAACGTCTTCTTTAAATCAATACTTTTTTATTAACAAGCGAAATCCTTTTCATTTGAGCGCATTGGTATCAAAGTTTAGTTATCAATATATTTATTTATTTATTATTATATTTATTTATTTATTTTATTAATGTAAATATATAATCATACCCGATAGAGGACACATACTTCTACTATAAATCTTATTAATACAATTTAATATTTTAAAAACTTATATTATAAATTTTTAATGCATATGTTTTTTATGGAATTCAAACATTGGATTTTTAGTAGAGTAATTCATATATATAAAATTTCTTATTATTAGATCCAACAATTCTTAATTATTTACTAAAAAACTAACAACCAAAAAACAAACAATTATACTCATGTTGGTTTACTATAAACATACGAATTTTTAATATCTTATATTAATGATTGCAAGATAATGTATGTTATTTTTTGGGAATATATTAATAATTACAAAATTATGTTTTAAATTTAAAGGTAGCATGTTTTAATTTCAAAATAAATATTAATGATTGAAAAATATGGCATAATTGATGTTTTTAGATGTTTAAAAAATGTGAAATATTTAATTAAAAATTATTGTGTTTTAATCAGAAAAAGCAATTGACTAATTAACATTAATAATATTATTTTATTATTTATTAATTAAAATAAAAGATCGAAAACCATGAAAAACAACACTTTCAATATTTTGACTTTAATATTATGGTATAGATAGATGACACACAATCAAACTTTGATTATGAGTATCAAATCAAATTGACGAGATTTCATTTAAATATATTATCTTGTATCAATGCTAAACACGGAAACACGGATTATCCACTGGTATACATAATTTGCAATTTTGAATAATGGATTGGTACTTCACGTGAACTAAACTTCTATACTTTCGTCGGCTTTATCCGTTTTTAACCAGTGGAAGTTTGTTCAAGATAAAACCTTCAACATCTCAATAGGTCATATGACCCAGGAAGATGGATCAGAACAATGGCGCCCCCCAACAATTGGCAGTGTTAAAATTAACTTCGACGCAGCTTTGTTTGAGAACCCGAACAGATATAGCCATGCTTTCATCGTTAGAGATCACACTGGCAATTTGATAGAAGCAAGATCAAGGTGTTATCAAGGCTCAATGACACCAGTTTTGGCAGAAGCTTTAGGAATTCGTGAAGCCCTCAGTTGGATTAAGAAAACCAATCAGCATAACGTGGAATTGGAAACTGATAGCTTGGACTTGGTCCAATGGATTCGCAGCTCCTACACGAGTTTATCATATCTTAGTCGACTGGTAGACGAGTGCAGACAGCTTCTAACAGGAGTTCAAAGTCAAAACGTAATGTTAAGGTTCGTGAAACGATCTGCAAATAGAGTAGCTCACTATTTAGCGAGATATAGCTATTTACCAGCTGATCGTGTTTGGCGAATGGGGGTTGTCCATCCAGATTTTTATCAAGTTTTATGTAATGATTTAATGCAATGAAATCATCTTTTCTGTGGCAAAAAAAAAAAAACTTCTATACTTTCGAAGCAAATGGTTCCAATCAGTGACGGAGCTAGAAAATCCGGCTCGCGGGGGCGAATATTATTTTTCCTCATAATAACTAATTTATTTAAATAATTTGTTATTATCAAAAATAAAAAATTATTATTAAAATTTTTTGATTTAAGAATATACTTAAATTCAAGCATTAAAATTCAAAATTATGATAAATATAAAAAATTGTATCATTATATTCTTAAAATTTATATATATTTGAGGGGGCAAAATCAAAAAATTACAATATTTTAACATTAAAAATGTGAATATTTGAATTTTTTTCATAAATTTTACTACTAATTTCATGATTATACGAGGTTTTGGGGTGGCGGCCGCCCCCCACACGCCACCCCTTACCTCTGTCCCTGGTTCCAATAAAAAACCAAACCAAACCAAACATAACATACCCAGTATATCCCGCACAGAGCAGGGTCTGGGGAGGGTGAGATGTACGCAGACCATGCCCCTACCTTTTACAGTAAGGAGGCTGTTTCCGTGAAGACCCCCAGCTTAGTGCACAACAGAAAAATGGTGTGTGATATCTACAACGACTTCAAAAATTTATGGAGAAGGTCGAAGCCATACCTGAGCCCATGATTTTGATCACATGGGACTTACCTACGCGGAGGTTATCCACTCCATTCTCAACACACTCTGATCTAGGATGACTCCTCGCACCGATCCCCGGAGATTCACTCCTCCACTCTGCAAGACACTTAGATCCACGCTGCCATCGCGGAAATCTCCCTGCAATTGAACAACCAGAAAACAGAAGCCAATAAAACATAATCACAAATAATTTGTGGAGAGTAGTCGTAAAAGGGCAATATTCCAATTGATAATTGGTACATGTGTATGCTAGTAATTGATAAATAGTTAATTATCATAATATACCATCATAATTATCATAATAATTATCATAATTATCATAATATACCATCATAATTATCATAATTATCATAATTGATAAATAGTTAATTATCATGTGCATGTGTAATTGATAATTGGTACATGTGTATTACTAGTAATTGATAAATAGTAATTCATAATTGATAAATAGTTAATTATCATTTTCTTTGGTATGCTAGTTCATTTTGGTTAAAGTCTCTCATATTTGGAATCCATCTTCAATAATTTGGAGTCTATTCGGGCCTACATTTTATTGTATTGTTCTGTAAAAATAGCCAAACCCCAAATACTTTTTACACATCTTTTGCTCTCATAATTGTAATTATGGAAAAGAAATCCATAATCGAATACACGTAAGTTTAATATACAGTCTCTCATATTATGCAATTGTAACATTATCACATTAGCTCAAGTGATTAAAAACTTATCTCTGGTTGTTTTAGGTACTTGATTCAATTCTCGCTCATCCTAAAATTTATCAGAACAAATTTTTATTTATAAAACATATAATCCTAATTATTAAAAGAAAACTCAGAATCAACTAGTACATATTTTCTTCTATATCTAAATATTTTAATTATCTAACTACTCCGTAATTAAGTAGTGCATATAAATGTTTTTTGCACACTCTGTAACCTAACCTGTAACATCCACATCCATAAATTAATACTTTAGGCGTAAACTGGTCGGATTCTCTGAACTCTCAGGAAGCCACCTCATGATTTCTTCTGTTACGACCGGTTTTCTCCCAGGCTTCGTTCGGTAGGACCTGCAGAAAGAGAATGCGAGGGTGGAGCCCCCCGATTCACCTCCGGTGTGAGAATAAGTTAGTCGGTTTTTTGTAAGGTAATTTGAACGTAGAGAATTTGTGTTGTTGTGTGTGTAGTCATGAATTTTATGAACAATCTTACCTCCTTTTATACTTATTCTCCTTGCCGTTTGTTGAGATGTAGATCTGCTTTCCAGAATATCAAATATTCTTTTGGATCATGGACCATGTGACCGTTTAAAGGTAAAAAAAACCTTTTATCATGGCCATGGTCGGCCACTGACAAAGTGACAATCATGTGACTGTAAATGGAGAACAGGTTGTTCATTCCTTGGGCTTAATGTTGGGCTAATGGTTCGGCCCATTAAGAGGTTGGACCTCTAACATGTCCCTAGGCTTCGTTCGGAGTAATCCTCAGGACGAAGGCTAAAGCCTAAGTCTTTCTTTGGAAAATCCTCTTCGGGTCGCCCGAAATTACTTTTAACAAAGAAAAGTCAATGTCTTGGCCCATCTTCGGAACATTCGTTCGGACGCCCTTCCAAATAATTTTTTAATGCGATAAAAAAAAAAAAAAAAAAAACTGAGTCGGCCTTCGGTTGAATTATCTGTATAATGAGAACGAAGGACAAGGTCGAGTCTTTTCTTGGGAAGTCGTGTCCCTTTATGACTGACAGCTGCCTTTTCTCAAGATTCACGCCCCAATCTCAGCCGTTGAATTTTAAACGCCATTCATCCAACCGTCACAAGCCCTTTATTAAACCCTCACCTCTTTTCTTTTCCCCTTTACGCATACGCCTCATATTTTCAGAGAAAAAGAGTCTTTTTAGAGAAGAGCTTTAGCAACCATTGGAGCCGTCGTTTCGTCTCCGCTTTCCTTTGATTCTCCGATTCCGGTTGACGTCCACATTCAAGCGTTTTATCCACGGGAAATCGACCTTATCAGCAATCTTCAGAACAGTAAGTCTCTATACTCTTCATTCCAACTAATTGTATGTCGTTTCTTTTCGTTCTTGAATATGTGTTCTTGAATATATATGTAAGTTTTTTGTATGTAAGTATCTGTATACACACATACGTGGATATACGCTTGATTTTACCTGTATTCTTGCATAAGAAATAGGCGTGTTAGCTTCCCTTTGTCCCTTTTGCATATTCCGTTAGGATTTCTGGAATTGATAGATTGTTTAGGAAAGAAGTATCCTTCGGAATGTTTGAATCTGTTGAGTATTCTTCATTCTGTCATGAGTTCGAATCACTTTATCTTTAGTTGATAGGGATTTTTTGGCCGGTCCTAGCCCTCTGTACTCGATCTTTTTCTTCTTCCTTCCGATTTCTTTTCTTTTTTGTTCGAGTACATGGCTAATCTCTACATTTCCGAATGCAGGGATATGGACCGGTCGAACGAAGGTACAGATCCTTCGGTATCCTCTTCTTTTAGCGATGCCGTAGAGTATCCGGCCGCCAATCGTCCTTCTCAGCTGACCGAAGACGATATAGAGCATTTCTGCTCGACCTACTGCGTATTGAAATACGTATGGTACTTCTTCGCCCCAAGGAAGAATGACAAGATCTGGCAAAATCCCCAAGTCGCGGCTATTTGCGGGGGTGGGTTTGCTACGGGTATATCCGAAGCGGCGTTCAAATGTGGCTTCCGATTGCCCATATTGCGTATATTAAAGAGTGTGTTGAAGCAGTCGGGCATCGCCATCGGTCAGCTGGACCCGAACAGCTTTATTCACGTAAATACTTTCCAAGCCAGATGCATGGCCAGTAAAGTGATTCCAAGGACGTCTCTCTTCTGGCATCATTACGAGCTTCGCCGGAATCCGAAGAGTAAGGGTTTTTACACCATTGCTCGGCGAGTGGGCAGGCCTGACTGGTCATTTACGAACTCAAATAATAAGGAGACTCATATTAAGTGGGTTTATGTCTCCGGACCGAAGCTGGAAAAGTTCGGTGTTTGGAAGATAGTTGATCCCACGAGGTTTGTATATCCCGATCTTACTGAGGCGGATAAGCATGACTACCGATTACTGTGTGACCTTGTTATGGACAAGGTACCATTATCGGATAGTAGGGACGCAGACTGGTTAATCGGTCTTTGGGGTAATGGTAACGTTCCTTCATTTTGTTCTTTTTTCCTGCGATTTTATCTTTCCGAAAGTATGATAACTCCTGTTTATTGCCTTTAGCCTGTGTATAATGTTTTTCTTTGTCTTGTATAGTGACAACTCGATTGGATATTCTGGAACGGAAAAGGAAGAAGGCGGCCGATCTAGCTGCTGCTGCTCTGGCGGCCGAAGCAAATGCTAATAAGCAGGTCGAAGGGGTGGAGACCTTGGCTATTGATCAAGGGGAAAATAGCTTGGTTGTTACCCCACCTGCTTCTTCGCCTCCTAGAGAATCAATCCCGGAGGGTACTCCTGTGGGACCAAAGAAGAGGCCTCGGTCGGAGAATACTGAATTGAAAGTGTATTCTCCTCAATGGAGTGTCTTGGAGACCGACCAGATTATTGTCCCAGCTCCTTCTTCATCAAAGAACGTGGGTCCTGATCTGTGTCGTGGTCTCGTTCTCCCGGCCGATCGACCAACTATTTCCAAGCTGAATAATGTGGAAGCTTGTACTGAAATGATGACCCTTCTCTCTATGGTAAGTTTCTTTTCCTTCTTATATACATACTTGCCTTAGGGAATTTTTTAACATTTTCCATGTTGTGTTCAGGGCGCTGCCTGGTCAGCTGTGGTGACCGAACGGTTAGAAGAGACCGAAGTGAGGGCGGTCAGAGCCGAGGAAAACTATCGGAACTCTTCTACCGAATTGGAAAGGGTCACTGGCCAGGCTGAGGCTCTAAGGTCCGAAAGGGATGCCCTCAAGGATGAGTTGGAGAAGCTGAAAGCCACAAGCTCCAGGCGAATCGAATGGAGGAACACCCAGCTGAAGCAATCAAGGAAGTCTGCTCGGAAATTGCATAAGCAGCTTCTTTTGACGGAGGAACGATGCTATCAGATGGGTTACGACGATGCTGTGGTGAAGGCCCATTCACTTGGTTTTGATCATACCCAACTGCTTGATACTGCAATGGGTATGACCGATCCAGTGGGTAGGGAAAAGTCTGATGACCCTGAAGTTATTTCTTCGGGAGAAGATGAGCCGCTTGATGGGCCCTCAATGGAGTAGCTTTTATTTTATGGCCTTCGGGCTTTGTAATTTTCATATTTGGTTTATGAATTGGTGCCTTCGGGCTTTTTACATTTGTCTTGATATAAATTGATGCATTTTAGCTTTTTCTGCCTTAGCATAATTTTCATTCTTATGCATCTTCGGTTTTTGCTTTAGCATCATTGTTATATGCATCTTGGCTTTCAATTGCCTTAGCATAATTTTTCCATTTTACATGCATCTTTGGCTTTCAATTGCCTTAGCATAATTTTTCTATTTTTTATGCCTCTTCGGCTTTCAATTGCCTTAGCATAATTTTTTTATTTTTTATGCCTCTTCGGCTTTCAATTGCCTTAGCATAATTTTTTCATTTTGTATGCATCTTTGGTCGTAGCCTAGCATGTTGTGCGTCTTCGGTCGTAACATTTTTTCATTTTGTATGCATCTTTGGTCGTAGCCTAGCATGTTGTGCGTCTTCGGTCGTAACCTAGCTGCCCCCAGTTTTTAAGGGGTTTTTGTGAAGGATTTAAGTTCCGTTCGGTTTCTTAAAATATTTCCTCCCGAACTTAATTAGTGAAAAAACCACTTAAATACTAGGACATTTTTGTGAACGTCCGAAATTCGTTCGGTCGGCCCCGACCTTGGATATGTCAAGTATTGGTAACTTAAATCAGAATGTATTTGAACACTAGAAATAAGTTAGAGGGGCGCATGTTTTACTTGGTCGGCCCCAAACATGGGTCCATTTTGCTTAATTATGGCATGTAGAAAAAATGTAGCGAACAATCTGTTATTGATCATGTGGGTCTCGCATGGTTTTACAAATCGATGCTTACTTAGGGAATTCAAAAGATAACTTGCATTAAACCACAAATTTAAAAGGATAATAAAATGTTTCCAGTAAGCTTACTGGTAAAAACGGCGAAGGCGAGCAGCGTGCCATGTGTTCTTAATCAAGCTGCCGTCCGAATGAGCTAACTTGTAAGTGCCCGGACGAACCACTTCGCTTACCACATAAGGGCCTTCCCAGTTGGGCATAAGCTTGCCTTGTTTTGTTGGCATTGATGTTGCCAATTCTCGAAGCACTAAATCTCCGATTCGGAATGATCTCTTTTTCACTCCCGAATCATAATGTTGTGCTGCTTGAAGTTGGTACCTTAAGTTCCTTTGGTGAGCTGCTTCCCTTTCTTCTTCAAGCAAGTCTACATTTGCTCGGAGACCACATTCGTTCGTCTCTATGTTGAAAACTTGTGTCCGATAAGACTCTAGGCAAACTTCGACTGGCAAAAGAGCGTCTGTTCCGAAAGCCAATTTGAAGGGTGTTTCTCCTGTTGATGACCTTGGTGTCGTTCGGTATGCCCACAGAACCCATGGTAGTTCTTCGGCCCAAAGCCCTTTGGCTTCACCTAGCCTTTTCTTTATTCCGTCGAAAATAATTTTGTTCGCAGCTTCGATCGCCCCGTTTCCCTGGGGATGTCCGACCGAACTGAATTTTTGCCGAATCCCGAATTGAGCTAAAAATTTTCTGAATTTGCTTCCGATGAATTGGGTTCCGTTGTCCGATATACATACCATAGGGATACCAAATCGTAATATTACTTGTTCTAACATAAACTTCTTTGCTGCTTCTTCGGTAATGGATGAAAGTGGTCGAGCTTCTATCCACTTTGTCATGTAGTCGATCGCCACAATGCAATACTTGGCTTGTTTGGTACTGGTGGGCAAAATACCCACAATATCGACCGCCCACATAGCAAATGGAATGGGGCTAAGGACTGAGGACATCTCTTCGGGTGGTTGCTTCGGTATAGTGCTGAATAACTGGCACTGTACACATCTTTTGGCATATTCGGTTGCGTCCTCTTTCATTTTTGGCCAGAAAAACCCTTGCCTTAGAATTTTGAGGGCCAAAGACCTTCCTGCGAGATGTTCTCCGCAAATTCCCTCATGAACTGTTTCGAGGGCTAAAATCTGTTCATCCTTGTTTAAACATCGAAGAAGGGGTTGCGTCACCGATCTTCTGAACAAACGGCCTCCAACCATAGTATAATTGGCCGATCGATGTTTTACCTTCTGTGCCTCCCTTCGCTCGAGTGGCAAAGTTCCTTTTTCTAGGAATGCTCTGATTGGGGTCATCCAATTGGTTCCTTGGTGGATTTCTATGCATTGCTTTTTGTCTATCGAAGGAGTCTTTACTTCGGTCAGATAAATTGACCCGTTGAGGTTTAGGGTTTCTGCCGAGGCTAACCTTGATAGAGCGTCCGCCCGATTGTTGTTCTCTCTCGCTACCTGATTTAATTCGAATGATTCAAATAACAAAGATTTCTCGCGTACCTTAAGGGCGTAGGCCTTCGTTCGGGGCTCTTTTTGTCCATACTCTCCTGTGAAATGTTTTACCACCAACATTGAGTCGCTGAATGCTCTTAGGTGTTTAACTTCCAAATTTCTGGCCAAATCTAGGCCTGGAATGAGAGGGGTTGTTCTTGGCATCACAGGAGGAACGGAGCGACTGTTTCCAGCCACGGTGCTATTATCATTGATGGGCGTTTCTTCGATCGTCATAGTCTCTTGGTAGACACGAATGTATCTCTACGGGTCCCACAGACGGCGCCAAATGTTACGACCGGTTTTCTCCCAGGCTTCGTTCGGTAGGACCTGCAGAAAGAGAATGCGAGGGTGGAGCCCCCCGATTCACCTCCGGTGTGAGAATAAGTTAGTCGGTTTTTTGTAAGGTAATTTGAACGTAGAGAATTTGTGTTGTTGTGTGTGTAGTCATGAATTTTATGAACAATCTTACCTCCTTTTATACTTATTCTCCTTGCCGTTTGTTGAGATGTAGATCTGCTTTCCAGAATATCAAATATTCTTTTGGATCATGGACCATGTGACCGTTTAAAGGTAAAAAAAACCTTTTATCATGGCCATGGTCGGCCACTGACAAAGTGACAATCATGTGACTGTAAATGGAGAACAGGTTGTTCATTCCTTGGGCTTAATGTTGGGCTAATGGTTCGGCCCATTAAGAGGTTGGACCTCTAACATCTTCAATTGTTTCTTGAGTTACTGGTGGCCATAGCTTTAACTAGAGAATTGATTCCTAACTAGCTTCTTGGCAACTGACATTAACAACCACTTCACAAGGCATTATTGCTTCATTTTTTGTATTTCTTTCACAAACATTTATTCCTTGTTAAGACATCTTATTTACAGTAGCATAAAGGAACATGTATCTTCCTTCACAAACATGTAGTGTTTTAATATGTCTTTCCATTTACTTAAAATTGCATAAAGGAGAGATAAATGGGAAAGACTATTTATCTAGGATGTAGATAAAGTAAAACACTACATCATATCCTAGATATATACACAAACATCCACAATTCAAGAAAATGATAATTAACTATTTATCTAGACAATACAATGGTGATAATGAATAAAAAGTTTGAAATACGATGGATTGATCTCCGATCATCATATATATGGTCTCTATGAAACCGACTATTAACAGTTAATACCTAACCAAAACCTTGAAACCCCTGGTAGGGATGGGCGTCGGGTCAGGGAGTGCTATCCTACCCCCGATTCCCGAAACCATACTCGCTATATTTAAAAATAATAATAATAATAATAATAATAATTAAAATCGGGGATTGGTGCGGGAATCCCCTAAAATCCTCTAGAATTTTTATTTCTATCATTTCATCTCCTACAAATGTGCATCAGAGCTTTGTTCGATCAAAATGAACAACTTTATTCTCATTCTTTTGTCCTCACTTAACCAAATAGAATTATGATAAATAGAGCACAAATGAAAGCTCTTCCGGAATTATGATAATAGAGCATGTTTAAATTTCAAAATAAATATTAATGATTGAAAAATATGGCATAATTAATGTTCTTAGATGTTTAAAAAATGTAAATCTTTAATTAAAAATTACTGTGTTTTAATTAGAAAAAGCAATTTACTAATTAACATTAATAATATTATTTTATTATTTATTAATTAAAATAAAAGATCGAAAACCATGAAAACCAACACTTTCAATATTTTAACTTTAATATTGTAGTATAGATGACACAAAATCGAACTTTACTTATGAGTATATATCAAATCAAATCAACGAGAATTCATTTAAATATATTATCTTGTGCCCGTGCGAAACGCGAAACACGAAAACACCGATTATCAACTGGCCGGTGTACATAATTCGCAATTTTGAATAATGGATTGGTACTTCACGTGAACTAAACTTCTATACTTTCGAAGCAAAATGTTCCAATAAAACATAATCAAGTGTAAACAAACACACGAATATCAGATAAATTTGTGGAGAGTAGTCGTAAGGGCAATATTCCAAGTGATAATTGGTGCATGTGCATGGTTGAAATCTTTTAGCCCATCGTTTCATGTCACCGATAATGGTAGAGGGTGGGGACTGAATGTGTTGTCACCACCAAAGTATTAAACAGGATGATTCAAGGCATATGGGAAGTGGGGGCATAGTAAAGTTCATGGGCGACATGAAAATATCACTCTAGCTAGAAATATACACATAGTACAAATTTTAGCTGCACTTGAGTTTCTTGTAGGCAAACCTTCTTTGGTATGCTTTCATTTTGGACCCATTTTGGATAAAGTGTCTCATATTTGGAACCCATCTTGAATAATTTGGAGTCTATTCGGACCTACATTTTATTGTATTTTTTTTTGAAACGCAAGGAAATTTTATTGAAATCCACCACAAAAAGTTACAACCCTCAAGAATCTTGCAGTTACATAACTCAAGGCCTTAACACTACAAACCCTATAAATTGTATTTGCTAGAACAGTACACGACTCAATACTAACAGCTAAACAAAAGAGCACCATTCATCTGGCTTCATTAGTCCTTTTGCAGCGTGTCTGAACTTCAGATGTCTTCCTCAAGCTATATTAACTCCTGCAACTCATCAACTGCATTCGGAACCCCTTCCCAGACTTCGAGGAACTGAACACCGACCTGCTCTAAACCCAATAAACAATGTAGCCCAGTTAGTCTTCTCAACTCCCTCCATACGGGTATTAGCACCAAGCAAAGACAATTTTACTTCTGAACACTCCCTGTTTAGCTAGGTTGTCTGCTTCACAGTTCAAGAGTCTATCAACTTTTTTAAACATTATCTTTGTATTCAACAATAAGTCCCTGGTCTCCTTGTCAAAGTGATGATCAAAGTTAAGTTTAGATTTCTGAATCTCTTTAATCAATTCCGAGGAATCGGTATAAATAACGATGTGACTGTCTTTCCATTGACTTGATGCTAGTTGATTTACCAGAAAAAGCAATGATTCCAACTCGCAATGAAAGGGTGAACTAGCTATTACGGGTCCAGAGAAAATTAGAACTAAATTTTCCTCAGAGTCTTTTACGTAACCTCCAATACCAGCTCGAATTTCTGACTTGTCATTCATCTTCCACGTGTTGGATTATATTTAATCTCAACATGGTTATGGCGACATCGTGTGCATGCAGTTTATGGTGTTCACATGCAGTCTTGGGTTGATATCAGTATCTTCTCAGCATGGGTGCAAAGTAGATTCTTCTTGTGTTTTGTAAGAATGTCATGGGCATAGGTTGTCTCATGCTATCTTGTTTAGCTCCAGTGCTTTAATCACGTGGATGCAGTTTGTTTCCTTTCTTTCCTGTTTGATGCTCTATGCATGTTTGTAAGCTCTATAAATAGAGCACTCCAGTTGAAGTTTACATATCACATTCTAATTTGCCTTCTTCACTTACAGCTTATACAAACAGGTGTGTGTGTGTAGTGTGTTTAAATTCTATACGTGGTATCAGAGCCTTAGTAGTTTCAAATGGAGGCAACAAGTAAAACAAAAGAGAGCTCGATTGGCTTGAGTTACCCATTGCTGACAAAAACGAATTACACTGCATGGGCACTAAGAATGAAGGTCTTCATGCAAGCTCATGGGGTATGGGAAGCTGTCGAGCCTAAAGACCCTAAGACCGCTGTTGAAGATAAGTTAGACAAGCGAGCACTAGCTGTCATTTACCAGGGTGTTCCAGAGGATGTGTTGCTATCAATCTCAGAAAAGCAGACATCTGAGGAAGCTTGGAAGGCTATCAAAACTATGTTCTTAGGGGCAGATAAAGTAAAAGCGGCTAGAGCACAGACCCTCAAAATGGACTTTGAAACCTTGAGTATGAAAGAAGACGAGCAACTCGATGAGTTTTACTTGAAACTAAATAACTTGGTTACCAACATTAGAGCTTTGGGTGAGAAAGTAGAAGAGTCATATGTGGTCAAGAAACTGCTGAGAGCGGTTCCCTCCAAGTTTATGCAAATTGCTTCGGCAATCGAACAATTTGGGAACTTGGAAGAGATGTCAGTAGAGGAGTTAATCGGTTCCTTGAAGGCCCACGAGGAAAGGCTACGGGGAACGACAGAAAAGAACCAGGGACAACTGTTACTGACAGAGGAGGAGTGGAAGAAGAAAGAAAGCAGCGAGGGGCAGCTGTTGTTAACTCGAGAGGAGTGGTTGAGGAAGACCAACAAAGAAGGAACTCGAACTGGAGGCCATGTTCGTGGAACATGGGACAAAAGTAGAGTGAGATGCTACAATTGCCAAGGACAAGGGCATATTGCAGCGGATTGTCGTAGACAAAGAAGGGAGAAAAACATGTCAAGGGAGGTGAATCTTTCAACAATTCAAGAGGATGAACCAGCCTTGTTGATGGCTGAGGTCAAACAAGCGACCATGTTCTTAAGGGAAGAAGCAGTAGTGCCAAAACTGCGACCTAATATCGAAGAACAAAAGGAATCACAAGTATGGTACTTAGACAATGGTGCCAGTAATCACATGACTGGACAAAGAGGAAAGTTCAGAAACCTGGATGAATGTGTGTCTGGAAAAGTTAAGTTTGGTGATGGGTCAACCGTAAGCATCAAGGGAAAAGGGACAGTTGCATTCAAGTGTAAAAATGGCGAAGAGAGAACACTCGAGGAGGTGTATTATATCCCAAACTTATGTAACAATATCATAAGTTTGGGCCAGTTATCTGAAGCAGGGAATAGAGTGGTTCTCGATGGGGATTACCTATGGGTTCACGAAGATAGTGGCAAGCTACTAATGAAAGTAAAGAGAGCTGAAAATCGTTTATACAAAATCAACCTGGAAGAAAGTAGAGCATCATGTTTACTCACAAAAATAGAAGAAAACACTTGGTTGTGGCATGCACGTCTCGGGCACGTAAACTTCCAGGCTTTGGAATTAATGTCACGAAGGGAAATGGCATATGGAATTCCAGAATTAACTCAACCAATAAAGAAGTGTGAAGGCTGTTTGATGACGAAGCAAGTTAGGAAATCATTCCCACATCAGACCAGTGCCACGTCAAGGAAACCACTCGAGCTAGTACATGCTGATATTTGCGGACCTATCTCACCAGTAACACCTGGAGGTAATCGATACTTCCTCTTGTTCGTTGATGATTTTAGTAAGAAAATGTGGGTGTACATGTTAAAAGAAAAAAGCAATGCATTTGAAATGTTCAAGAGTTTTAAAGCATTGGTTGAAAATGGAGCCGAGAAAACTATAAAAATTTTGAGAACGGATCGGGGGGGTGAATTTTGCTCTAAAGAATTCACATTGTACTGTGAGAAGATGGGTGTTTTGAGGCATTACACAACACCATACACTCCGCAGCAGAACGGGGTGGTTGAACGAAGAAATAGGACTATCACTGCTATGACAAGAAGTTTCTTGAAGGGTGCAAATTTGCCAGCATTCTTATGGGGAGAAGCAGTTCGCCACTCAATCTACGTTCTAAATCGATTGCCAACTCGGAGCTTGAACGAGAAAACTCCGTATGAAGCATGGTATGGGAACAAACCAGACCTGTCACATTTGAGAGTGTTTGGAAGCATTGCTTTCATGAAGGTTCCATCGGTTCATGTAAAGAAATTGGACGATCGTAGTAAGATGGTGGTATATCTTGGCAAGGAACCAGGAACGAAAGGGAGTCGACTGTACGACCCAAAAACTGGAACTGTTCATGTTAGCAGGGATGTAGTAGTTCAGGAAGGAACTAACTGGCCATGGGAACAAGAAAAGTTTGAAGAAATAACGTTTCCTGTAAGCTACATTGAGGTAGATGAAGGTGCAGAAACAGAACAAGAACCTATGACTCCAGTGCAAACATCGTCGTCACGATCAACACCCCAACAGACCAGGTCAGCCACCGCAGATGAATCAAGTGCAGAAACTACTGGCGGGTCATCATCGACAACCAGTAGTGAACCCAAGAAGTTCAGGTCTTTAAACGATATTTATAACGATAGTGATGTTGTCGACCTAATAGATGAGTTGATGCTGCTAAAGGTGGAAGAACCAGCATCGTATAACGAAGCTGCAGAATCAGAAGAATGGAAGAATGCAATGAAGACAGAAATTGAGACGATCGAGAAGAACGGAACCTGGACCCTCACAACGTTACCACCCGGACATAAATCAATAGGTTTAAAATGGGTGTACAAAGTAAAGAAAGATTCGGAAGGAAATGTGGTGAGGTACAAGGCACGACTCGTCGCGAAGGGATATGTGCAAAGAAAGGGTATAGATTATGATGAAGTGTTCGCCCCGGTTGCCCGATTAGATACAGTTCGTTTGCTGTTAGCATTATCAGCCAAAGAAGGTTGGATAGTTCATCACCTCGATGTCAAATCGGCATTTTTGAATGGAGAACTTACTGAAGAAGTGTATGTGAACCAACCCGAGGGATTCGTAAAGAAAGGGCAAGAACAAATGGTGTATAGGTTGATAAAGGCTCTATATGGCCTACGTCAAGCTCCAAGAGCCTGGAATGCAAGGTTGGACAAATGTCTGAAAGACTTAGGTTTTGAAAAATGTCTACACGAACAGGCAGTGTATACAAAGTGTGGAGTTGGAAGTGTTCTTGTGGTAGGAGTATACGTAGATGACTTGTTAGTTGTTGGATCAGACAAACAAGAGATTGAGGCATTTAAACAAGGAATGAATGAACAATTTGAAATGAGTGACTTGGGATTGCTGTCTTTCTATCTCGGTATAGAAGTTAATCAAGGGGAAATGCGTACAACTCTGAAGCAATCAGCATATGCCAAGAAGCTGTTGGAGAAATCAGGAATGATGGGATGCAATTCATCAAAGTTCCCTATGGAGCATAAACTTCGCCTGGATAAGGATGAGGGGGGGAACTTGGTAAATGCAACTGTATACAGATGCATCGTGGGAAGCCTGCGTTACTTGACACACACTCGCCCAGATATATCTTATGCCGTTGGGGTAGTAAGTAGGTTTATGGAGAGCCCTACGATCAAACATCAACAGGCAGTTAAGCATATCTTGAGGTATGTAAAGGGAACGATCGATTATGGGTTGGTCTATGAAAGTGAGCAGAATAATCGAGCCTTGTATGGGTTCTCAGATAGCGACCTGGCTGGGGACGTCATTGACAGGAAAAGCACGGGAGGAATGTGTTTTTACCTGAACAAGAATTTAATCTCATGGACTTCTCAGAAGCAAAGGGTGGTTGCATTATCCTCATGTGAAGCTGAGTATATGGCAGCCACAACGGCAGCTTGTCAGAGCATATGGCTTCGAGGATTGTTAGGAGAGATCTCAAGACAACAAGTTGGTCCAGTCGTTCTCCACATAGATAATAAGTCTGCCATTGAGTTAATGAAGAACCCAGTTCTGCATGGTAGGAGCAAGCACATAGATGTACGGTTTCATTTTATTCGTGAATGCATTGAGCGAGGGGAATTGATTGTTAAACATGTGGTCACTCACGAGCAGAAGGCAGATATCCTAACTAAGGCGCTGGGAAGGGTTAAGTTCGAAGAAATGAGGAAGGCAATAGGAGTCAAGGACCTTACTGAAGAAAGCTGATCCTTCTTGAAGATCATGTTGAGATTAGGGGGGAATGTGTTGGATTATATTTAATCTCAACATGGTTATGGCGACATCGTGTGCATGCAGTTTATGGTGTTCACATGCAGTCTTGGGTTGATATCAGTATCTTCTCAGCATGGGTGCAAAGTAGATTCTTCTTGTGTTTTGTAAGAATGTCATGGGCATAGGTTGTCTCATGCTATCTTGTTTAGCTCCAGTGCTTTAATCACGTGGATGCAGTTTGTTTCCTTTCTTTCCTGTTTGATGCTCTATGCATGTTTGTAAGCTCTATAAATAGAGCACTCCAGTTGAAGTTTACATATCACATTCTAATTTGCCTTCTTCACTTACAGCTTATACAAACAGGTGTGTGTGTGTAGTGTGTTTAAATTCTATACCACGAACCATCTATAAAAGCAGTTAATTTCACTTTTTTAGTCAGCAAGCTTCTCTTCCTTAGATTGCTCGATCTCAATACCAGCCCCACAGGATTTGAATTCCATATATTTGAATTGTCAATGAGGTTAACCGCTTGACACCATAATTGAGACCTATGAACGATTAAGAAAATCAGTTCAGGCTTTTTTGTTCTCAGACCCTTAAATACCACTTGGTTTCTGCAAAGCCAAATGGTCCACATGGTTGCAGACCATGTTATTTCCCAGGCAGCTCTGACAGAGGGACTTTTAGAGATAGAAGTATGTTGAATACTATAGCAGTCTTGAACTCTAACATTCCACCAGTTTGAGACAAATTCCCACGCCCAAGATGCTAATTGACATTTCCAGAAAATATGAGATTGAGATTCTTCCTCGGAATTACACCACAAGCAGGTTCTAGAAATTGTGGAACCAGGCCTTATTCTGCTGGTTAAAAAACTGCGAGTAGGTAGGATTTTTTGAAAATACTGCCATAAGAAAACATGTACCTTTGGGGGCACTTTGAACTTCCAAAAAAACGTCCATCTAACCTCATTTTCTAACCACTCTTTCTCCATGAAGTCATAACAGTTTGCTGCAGTATATTCATTTTTACCAGGTAACCAAACTAAGGTGTCTCCACCCTCTTTCAATGAGATTCTTGAACAAATTGCCAATAATTTGTCTACTAATTCTAACTCCCAATTTCTGAGCTGCCTACACCAAAACGTCTCACCTTGAATAGGATAACATTCAGTAAGAACCAAAAAAGTTCTAACGTTAACTTGTTTCAGGTTAGATATGCTATATAGTCTTGGGTAAAGAACCATAAGGATGCCTTCAGAGAACCACTGATCTTCCCAGAATAAGACGCTTTCACCATTCCTGATATGCCAGAAGAAGTTTTCTATACCCAGAGTCCCCCTTAGTTTCGAGTTACCTGCAACCTCCAAGAAGCCTGCAACACATTCTGAAACCTTTGTAGAGTGAAGTACCAAATCCATCGAATCACCAGCCGAACAATTATACTTTGATCTAACCCAAGTGTTCCAGAACTTATCTCTATCTCTAAACCATTTCCAATGCCATTTCCCTAGTAATGCTATATTTTTCGTATTAATATTTGGCAGACCCAGCCCTCCATTTCTTCTTGGTTGTGTAATCTTCTTCCACCTAAGATAATGCATTTTCCTTTTATCAGCGTGATGACCCCAGAAGAAATTTCTTCTTATCTTTTCGATCTCTGAACAGACCCCCTTGGGAACCTTGAATAAGCTAAACCAATAAACTGGTAAGCTATCCAAAGTGGACTTTAGCAGAACAAGTCTACCAGCTTTGTTTAACGAAGTACATCTCCAATTAGCCAGTTTGTTCTCAAACTTTTTAATGAGCGGGTTCCAAAAAATTTTCCTCCTTGCAGAAACACCTAAAGGAGCTCCTAAGTAAGTCAGAGGCCATGAACCAACCATACAGCCTAATAAATTGGCACCTTCATTCACTAGATTGCACTTCTTGTCACAAGAAAACAAACTGCTTATTAAAATTAATCTTCAAACCAGTGAGTAGCTGAAAGCATTGGAGTGTACGTTTGATAACTTTGACAGATTCTAAAGACCCCTCTATGAAAATCAAGGTGTCATCTGCAAACTGCAGATGCGTCAACTGGTTAGATTCTCCATTAAGGACAATACCTCTAAGCATACCTTTCGAACTTGCTCTCCTAATTATTAAATTTAGAACCTCTGCAACAATGTTATATAACAAAGGTGAAAGTGGATCACCTTGTCTTAGACCTCTTTTAGGTGAAAATTCCTTCGAAGGTGACCCATTAACAAGTACAGAAACTCTCATAGAATCTAGGTACACTTTGATCCAGGAAATCCATCTATTGCCAAAACCCATCAAACTTAACAATTGGAGAAGAAAATTCCAGTTGACTGAGTCAAAGGCCTTTTCAAAGTCAAGTTTAAGTATCAAATCCTTGCTATTCGAATTTCTTAATAAATGAATTGCTTCACTAGCAATCAAGATACTTTCAGATGCCTGCCTCCCTTTAATAAAAGCAAATTGGTTCGGGCCAACAAGTTTTCCAATGACTTCCCCTAGCCTATGAGCCAACACCTTCGTAAATAGTTTTGCTGAACTATTTAATAAGCTTATAGGCCTGAAATCCGAAACAAATTCAGGAATTTTCTTTTTGGGTATAAGAGTGATGAAGGATGAGTTGAAACCCGGAGGAAATGAGAGGGAACTAGTGAAATTTTTGAAGCAGTTGAGAACTCCACCTTTCAAATGAGGCCACATAGCTTTGAGACACCCCATATTAAACCCATCAGGCCCTGGTGCTTTTTCATTCGCGGAGTTGCTAAGCGCACCTTCAATCTCTTCAAGAGTAAAATCTCTTTCCAACCATTCTTTCTCATATTCTGAGACTCTGTTAACCACAAGATCACCAATGACAAAAACAGTATCGCCTATCTTTTCATCAAACAGATTCTTAAAGTGCTGAAAGAACACATTTTTTAACAGCCTTGGATCAGTGATCCTCTTTGAACCACAGTAAATTTTGTTGATTGTATTCCTCTTTCTTCTCTTCTGAATAACCTGGTGAAAATATTTCGAGTTTCGATCACCTTGCACCTGCCAGTTGAGCCTTGATTTTTGTCTGAGCATATCATCCCTGAGATCGTATAGGTGCTCTAATTCTTTCCTTTTCACATTTACTAACTCTGCTTGAGCACTAGCCTGATCATCATTGTCTAAAGTCACTTCCAGAGCTGCAATTCTTTTTTCAACAGTGTCTTGTATATTGAAAGCCCATCTCTTGATAACATCTTTGATTTCTTTGAGAACAAATTGAATGTTTTTGTGATCACTAAATTTTTGCGACCAGTAATTTCCTAAAAGCTTAAGGAGTGAATCTTCCTTCAACCAACAGTTAAATATTTTCATTGGTTTTGGCCCCCAGTTCAAAGTGACCCTTCTGAGAATCAATCTTTTATGATCTGATTTTTTTCTATGCAGTGCCGATACTTTCCATTGTCCTTTACTGTACCACTCCGAATTAACAATAACTCTGTCCAATCTACTCATCTTCCCTTGAGGTCCAATCCAAGTGAATTTTGCATTTGTCAGCTCTAAATCAAGCAGATTTTGGTTTGAAATGAACTCATTGAAGCAAACCGAATCCTTCTTTCTGTACAAGCAGTTAGCAACCTCGTCGTCCCACCTTACACAATTAAAATCACCAACCAAGCACAAAGGTTCATTGATGACTAGAGACTTTATAGAACTCAATTTATCCCACAATACCATTTTCCCCTGAGATTTTTGTGGTGCATACACATTCACCACATTGAATCTTATCTTAGAGGTGTTACATTCCATCTGAACCCACAACCAACCATCATCCTGAGCTAGTCCAACTCCCTTAAAATTGTCTCTGTCCCAAGATATTACTAATCCACCTGAGTGTCCTTTAGCGGCTTGAATTAACCACCCGTGAGACTCAATCTCCCAAATTGCATTCTGTAACCTTGGATTCCATGAATCACACATAGTTTCTTGTAAGCATACAATATTAACATTATTTTTACTAATTGTTTCCCTGATGAATCTACATGCCCCCTTACTGCCCAAACCTCTTACATTCCAAGACAAAATCGTTGTATCCATAAATTAAATATTTTATACTATCTTCTATTAATAGGTATTAACAGATATAATACAGTTAGAGCTCACCCTGCTTCAACTTCTCCACAATCAATTTTTTGCAATCAGCCACCTCATCAGCTATCTCTAATCCCAAACTCTTTGCACATTCCAGGATTAAATCCACCTCCTGAATAGGTGTATTCAAAACAACTTCTTGAGAACCAACCTGCTTTTTATTGTCTTTCTCAGCCCCTTTAATATGCTTGGTTGATATCTTTCTCTTTATGATTCCCCCTCCTTTTATCATCTTGCTGAAACCCAAATCAAAAGGATTTTTTGCGATCCTGGTTTTTTTTCTAGGCCTTCCTCTCGTGCCACCCATATTCATTCTAGTAACATTCTTACATAATGAAACCTGAGAACTTCTCTGCAAGCTTGTTTCATTGCCATCGTCTCCAGACTCCAATCCTACAGAAGTTTCTATCGTACTTTCTTGATTAATCACATCATCGGTACTGGTCACAAATGACTTACTAATATCATGTACTTGAGTAACATGAGTGACAGGATCTGCATTGCTACCAGTTACATGAATATTTGAGTTAAAATGTACCTTTGTCTCCTGGACTCTAGAAACTAAGGAATCTATACGACTAGGTTCTTTTTCCAAAACATTTTCTGCAAGAGTATTTTCCCTCTTCTCAACATCAGAACTGCTGGAGTGCAAAGAAGTTTGACGTGAAGTTTCCGAATTCTCAGGAACCTCTAAGGATGCATCTTCACTGTCTCTCATGGGTCCTAACTTATTCAAGTAGTTTTCAATGCTATCCACCTCCTTGAATTTAATTATAAAGTTCTTACCTTTAACAAGGACTGTCAACTCATCATTTATTTGATCCATAAGCTTTGACTGAATACAGATTAAGGGGTTAAAAAAAGCGTTGCTATCATCCCTCTGATACGACCATGTAACCCACTCCCCTAACCTTGCAGTGAATGCCTTTAAGTTCTCTTCAAGCCAGGCTATCATTGGCAAGCCACTGCACTCAATCCAAACAGTTCTAGGCACTATCATGTCTTCCTCATTGAATTTTCTAATAACCGAAAACCATGGTGAAAGAGTTTTAAAATCGAGTCCCTTCCAATCAGCCTTTTCTTCATTTCTGAGCAGAAATTTCCTTCCATTTAATCCAACTACCTTGATATACTTCAGACCCAATTCCATAATTTTATCTTGCAAGTTTTCTGTCGTCTCGTCCACCCATGTGAGCCCTACCAAGTTTTGCATCAAACCAGCTTCTACTTCCTCGTCTATCACTGCCTCAGTATACTCAAACATCTTTTTACTACAATCTTCAACCTTAATTGTAGCTTTAGGGACTTTACTATCCGATTTGCTACCCAGATTATTCTCTTTTAGCTTGCTGGTCTCCTCCACCTTCCTATTACTTATATTCTCTTTTAACTTGTTCTCCTCCACCTTCCTATCACTTTTATTTATAGACATTACAATTTTATGTGCCAGACCCCCTTTTTCTTTGGCATTGTTAATTACCAATCCAGCTTCTGATTCATTTGCCACTTTAATAAAACCAATACGTTTCCCATTTCTATCTCTTTTTCTTGGTAATACAATATCTTTTATCTTACCACATGTTTTGAAGAAGTCCCATAACCCCTTTGAAGTAGCCTCCAGTGGTAGATTTACCATAAAAATAGTGATACCTCCATCTTTATGCTCCAGCACCTCTTTCTTCTTTTTGCTCTGGACCATAATCCATTCATTCGAAGTATTTCTTACCTCGGGATCAACATTTGTTTTCACAATTTCAGCGTAGGATTTGTTAGTCGCAAGTACCATTCCTCCTTTGTTGTGATTTGCAGCTCCCATCTTAGCGTTATCCTCATCTTTTTTCATCTTTAAGCTCCGCCAATGGATCTGATTCAAAGCCTCCGTTATTGCTTGTTTATCCCCTTTCCTGAACCTAGCCAATACCTCCAGATCCACAATATCCTTGTTCCCTTCAATGAAATCTCTAAGAATGATTTCCCCATTTTCCTTTATTGTGGCCCTTCCAATACTCCTGCTGGATCGATACCCTTTCTGAACTTGATCTTCACCATTCTTTCCTTTTGCAACTTGAAAGTTTCCACCTCTAAAGGTTTTCTCTCTCTCTCCCATTCTCCTTAACGTCCTTGCCATCCTTTTATTGTATTGTTCTGTAAAAATAGCCAAACCCCAAATAATTTTCACACATTTTTTGCTCTCATAATTGTAATTATGAAAAAGAAACCCATAATCGAGTACACGTAAGTTTTTTTTTTTTTTTTGAACAAACAAAGGATTTTATAAAAATGCAGCAAACAAAACCCAGCCGGGACAAACCCCCAAACTGTCGATTACAACCTGATTGTGAAACAAAAAACGAGCTAAGCAAATAGCCGCTTTGTTTACAGATTGTTTAACAAGGAGAATATAAATATTCTTGATAATAAAAATGATTACAAATGTTTCTCGATCAATCCAGTTGACACCAACATCCCTGAAATTAGTGTAATCACGATTGACCTGCACACGTAAAAACCGGTGATAGCCTAGTGTTCATACCCATCAGTTACACCAACTGAGGTTGGGGATACATATATCCCAAATATTGAACAATCTTTTGTTGTACAAGGTGAGCTCACGCAATAATCAACACCAATCCAGCTTCGATACAGGTTTCCCAGATCTCTCAATACCCCATAAAAATCATTCTTAACACACCATGATAACAAATAGAAAATACAACTAAACATAAATCCCAAACAATTGGGGAGAAATAAACCCCAAACAATTGGGGAAAAATAAACCCAAAAAGATGGGTATGACAAAGAGATCTCACACTACAAGGATTGGATCTCGAATTTATTGAAAGACAAACTAGAAAGAGATGGAGGAAATGAAAGGGTTTTGTGGAGATGGAGGAAGGTTTGGTTGGAGAAGGGGAAGGAGAGGAAGAAGAGGGAAGAAAGGAGGGCAGGGGGTGACGGTGGGGAGGGGGGAGGGGGCGGCGGGGAGGGGTGTTTAGATTTACTCGACTCTCATAGGATTCTCTCTACTAGTGGAGCTTTTTAGTACACGTAAGTTTAATATGCAGTCTCATATTATGCAATTGTAACACTATCGAAACACGTTAGCTCAAGTGGTTAAAAATTTATCTCTTGTTGTCTTAGGTATTTGATTCGATTCTCCCCCATATTCCGAAATTTATCAGAACAAATTTTTATTTATAAAACATATAAGCCTAATTATTTAAAAAAAACTCAAAATCAACTTGTACATATTTTCTTCTATATCTAAATATTTTAATTATCTAACTAATTAAGTAGTGCATAGAAATGTTTTTTGCACACTCTGTGAAAATACACACCTAGAGGGGGGGTTGAATAGGTGTTATGACTAACAATGACCTAATAAAAAATTCTGCCTAAAAAATTTAACTGGCAGTTAGCTGGGTACGATAGACAGCTAACTGAGTTAACCAAAAATAACAGATTAATGAATAGGCAGCTAGCTGTGATATGCAATGCAGAAAGATAAAATTGCAGTAAGTAAAGAACACCAAGAATTTTAGCTAGGTTCGACCCCTAATCTTCTATGGTCTACGTCCTAGTCCCTTACCAACTTGGTAAGAGAATATATTATTGATCACAATGAAATCCAATTACAAGATACAATAATATATCTCCCTTATCACCCAGTTACTGACTGCAGCTAGCTGGAACCCCTTATTTCCTGAACACAGCTCTCTAAGTTCTATACTAAACCAAGTATAAACTTCTCTAGCCTAATGCTCCTTGAATCCTTATTCCACAAGCTTGACAATCCAGCAACTACCAACTTTACAAGTTGAACAATACAAATTGATATGTAGATTTACAACTCAAAACTATGAACTATAATATCTCAATATAGAATATAATGCTTGAGCTCGTTTGTTGAATATGAAATGAAGGTGCAGAGTTGTTTATTGTATGTTCTTGAATATAGCTTGAAGGTTCTTGATTCTCTCTACAAGTGAAGAACAACACACACAAATATATAGTGAAGCAAAGAAGAACTTAAATTAAAGAGCAAAAATAGCAACGGTCTTGAAAGAGATTCTCACGCTCCATTTTGCAGAATTAACAACTTCTTCTAACGTTCACAAAATTATTAAGAGCACAGCTTAGAGATATAAATAATTGAATAATAAGGAATCTCAATAACATGCTCAAAAAGTAGTCACATGGGATGTTTTTAGTGGGGTATTAAAGAAATTAAAGTATCCTTTAATGAGTGGAAGTTGTTTAGCATGATTCCTGCAAGTGATGGGTGATTTAATATATATCATATCAAGTTTAAATATATTACACCAATCTAACAACTGATTTCCACAATGTTTCCTATAAGAAACGTACTCCCCTTTATATTCTGGACAGACTGCCAGCTTGCTGTGTTGAACTGCCAGCTAGCTGAGTTGCCCTGCCAGCTAGCTGAGATGCCCTGTGTTTTGCTATGAATTGATATGAATAATGAACCTGCAAAACAATATTAGTCCAGAACAAATACCCAGCTTGCTTCCTATGTATGATCATCAAAATTATAGAGTTTCAATCTCCCCTTTTTTGATGATTATACACCAATTTGAGATTGAGCTAAAACTCCCCCTCAATCAAAGCATCCTGCAAAATAAAATTTGATAGCAGGCCAATATATATTTAGTAACAAGCAATCATCTTGTTGCATTGTGTCATCTTCAGAACCAAGCAGTCAGCTTCCTATGAATTGTAACATCATCAAAACCAAGCTTGCTGCATTGTGTCATCATCAAAACCAATAGGGTTTCAATCTCCCCCTTTTTGATGATTACACACCAATATTCAGGAGTTAAATACTCCTCCTGAATTTATGCTTCCCCTGCAAAAAGATTAGCAATCTATACAAGCAGTTAACATAATAAGCATGATCGCATGGCATCACATTAAACCATATGATCCCAGCAAAGTACGTGAAGTAAAGAGTTATAAGAATAAATATCAACTCCCCCTAAATCACACATACTTTTAATCCTGAATTTTCTCCCCCTTATTCATCAAAAAGGATATCCATATGCAATCATTTAATATAAAAATTCAAGTAAGTGTACCACACTTCCATACAATGCTTTCTGATTTATCACCAATAATCAACTCTGGAGGATGGTCTTTTACTGTCCTTGTTGAATTTGGAAAATGATGATAAGCCATAACTTTTTCATTTGCTCTAATTTCCTTAGATGGTGGAGAGGATTCATCCCCATTATAAATTGGCATCTTTTCTTATGATCTCTGACCTCTAGAATCTTCCAAGGTGAGCTTTGACATCTTATCACATGTTTCATCTACTGGAGGAGAGATTTCAGCTTGATTATCATTAGCTGAACTTGATTCAGTTTCTACTGCAGCTCGCTGGGTTGCTGCATTTTCTGAATCTGCTTCATTGGCAGCTCGCTGAGTTGCTCTATTTTCTAAGCCTGCTTCTTTGTCAGCTTGCTGAGTTGCTGTATCTGACCTTGGCAGCTCGCTGGCATCCTCTGAACCTACAATTTCTTCCTCATCTCTTGACAGATCAACATTAGATTCTTGAAATGAAACATCAATTGATTCTTCAACACTACGTTAGAAATAATATAAACTCTACATGCACGACCTGTTAAAGAATAACCCAAAAATATTGCCTCATAAGATTTAGCATCAAATTTACCATCTCTATCAATAGATTTGAGTACAAAGCACTTGGATCCAAAGACCTTTAAGTAGCCTATGTTTGGCTTCTTATTCTTCAGCAGTTCATATGGAGTCTTGTTGAGAATATGCCTGATTAGTACTCTGTTAAGAACATAGCTAGCTGTGTTGACAGCTTCTGCCCAAAAACTCCTTGGCAGCTTGCTCTCTTGCACAACTCCATTGTTTTGATCTTACTTTGACAACACGACATACCTACCAAACAACTCAACGTTTTGGTACCCATATTTGCTTGGGTCCAGAATGGTTAGTTGATAGAACATATAAAACATTTAAATCAGTTTTCTTGATCCACATTTGGACCACTTTAGAAGCTGTATTTCTTGTTCCAGCTGTTCTGTCAGCTAGCTGCCTGTGAGATGTCTGTCGGTTCCAGCTAGCTGGGTTAGCAATCTGAACTTTGCAATGATTTGCCAAATGACCTTTATTTCCACATTTGTGGCAGATTCTCCATGGCATGGCATAGTCATAAGGAATTCCATGTTTGCCATCACACTTTAGACGTGATGTTGAAGCCAATCCAACTCCTTCTCTTTCGATTGGAACCTTTGCATATCTCATCATTGTCTTGAGTGAATCTTCTCCTTGAACAAACTTTCCCATTCCTTTCTGGAGATTCTTGATTTCAGTTTCCAATTCTTTGATTCTTTCAGCTTGTTGAGATACTTCCATTGAGCATGATTCCCTTGGACTAAATGCCTCTAAACATGCATCTTGAGCATCTATTTCTGCTCTCAGCACGCTGAGTTCCTTCATGAGAGTATCATTTCTCTTGATAAGCACTTTGTTTATTCCTTCAAGCTGGGAAATCTCAGCCTTAAGATCAGTAAGATGTTGAGCATGATTTCTATCAGGAATCTTCTCATCCATTAACTCGGATATGATCTTCTTAAGTTGAATATTCTTCTTCTTAAGCTTATTATTCTCATATTTTAAATCTTCGAACTCCTCAATGGATACATTACTATGATCCTGTAAGGTTAGTTCATCTAATATAGAAGAATGAGAATAAATATCATAAAAATAGTTTACCTCACTATTGTTGTCATCCGAATCCGAGACATCACTATCTACAAGGCCATCTTGAATGATTCCTTGAGCATCATTCTCATCATCTAGACCAACAAGAGCTAGATTCACCATCTCATCACTTGATTCATTATCTAAATCTGAATCATCACTCCATGTCAAAAGTGCCCTTCCTTTCTTTTTGTCCTTTGAGGCAGCTAGCTGCTTCTGCTTGTTTTTCAGCTTGTAGCAGTCTCTTTTGTAGTGACCTTTCTTTCCACATTCAAAACATGCTTCCTCTTTGACATCTTTCTTTGTTCCTGAAGTTCTACCTTTCTCCTTCTTTAGCTTGTTCCTCATGTCCAGCATCTTCTTTATTTTCCTAGACAAGGAAGCCAATTCTTCATCAGATTCGGATTCTGACTCCGAATCCAGCTTGCTGCCAGTGGAGTGTAAAGCTAAATTCTTCAATTTTTCAGCAGGAGCTTTGACTGATTCCATCTTGCTGTTATTGATTTTGCTTTCAAACTGCTCTAATTCGGCAAACACAGCCAAATGGTCCATAGAATCAATGGTGGAACATGATTCCAATGCAGTGACTTTTGCTTCAAAAATAAATGGAATTACATTTAAAATTTTCATGTTTATTTCTTCTTGAGGAATGGTTTTCCCAAGTCTCTTTAGAGTGTTGATGGTGACTTGAAATCTTGCTTGACTTTCCTTGATTGTTTCACCATTCTTGAGCTTGAAATTTCCAAAGTCATTCATCAATTTGCTAAGTTTAACTTTCCGTAGAGTCTTTGAACCTTCATGATACGATTCCAAAGCATCCCACATCTCTTTTGCTGTCTTTAGATAGGATACTTTGTCATACTCAGCTTGGTCTAATGCATTCATGATAAAGTTTCTAGCTTCTCCATTATAACCACATTTAATAATCTCCTCGGGAGTGAGATCATCAACATCTTTTGGTTTGTTTTTATCGTCTAGAAATTCGAAGTCTCCTTTCTGCACAACTCTTAGAACCAGAGGTTTCTTGGACAAGTAAGTCTCCATTCTGCATTTCCACCAATTGTAGTTCTCCGAGCCAGTGAGAAGAGGTGCCCTATAATCAGACTTTGCTTCGAGATAATTGCCAGCCATTTGATCGATACTTTTCCTGTTACAGAAATATTAGTATACCAAAGCTTTGATACCAAATGAAAATACACACCTAGAGGGGGGGGGTAAATAGGTGTTATGACTAACAATGACCTAATAAAAAATTATGCCTAAAAAATTTAATTGGCAGTTAGCTGGGTACGATAGACAGCTAACTGAGTTAACCAAAAATAACAGATTAATGAATAGGCAGCTAGCTGTGATATGCAATGCAGAAAGATAAAATTGCAGTAAGTAAAGAACACCAAGAATTTTAGCTATGTTCGACCCCTAATCTTCTATGGTCTACGTCCTAGTCCCTTACCAACTTGGTAAGAGAATATATTATTGATCACAATGAAATCCAATTACAAGATACAATAATATATCTCCCTTATCACCCAGTTACTGAATGCAGCTAGCTGGAACACCTTGTTTCCTGAACACAACTCTCTAAGTTCTATACTAAACCAAGTATAAACTTCTCTAGCCTAATGCTCCTTGAACCCTTGTTCCACAAGCTTGACAATCCAGCAACTACCAACTTTACAAGTTGAACAATACAAATGGATATGTAGATTTACAACTCAAAACTATGAACTCTAATATCTCAATATAGAATATAATGCTTGAGCTCGTTTGTTGAATATGAAATGAAGGTGCAGAGTTGTTTGTTGTATGTTCTTGAATATAGCTTGAAGGTTCTTGATTCTCTCTGCAAGTGAAGAACAACACACACAAATATATAGTGAAGCAAAGAAGAACTTAAATTAAAGAGCAAAAATAGCAACGGTCTTGAAAGAGAATCTCACGCTCCATTTTGCAGAATTAACAACTTCTTCTAACGTTCACAAAATGATTAAGAGCACAGCTTAGAGATAGAAATAATTGAATAATAAGGAATCTCAATAACATGCTCAAAACGTAGTCACATGGGATGTTTTTAGTGGGGTATTAAAGAAATTAAAGTATCCTTTAATGAGTGGAAGTTGTTTAGCATGATTCCTGCAAGTGATGGGTGATTTAATATATATCATATTAAGTTTAAATATATTACACCAATCTAACAACTGATTTCCACAATGTATCCTATAAGAAACGTACTCCCCTTTATATTCTGGACAGACTGCCAGCTTGCTGTGTTGAACTGCCAGCTAGCTGAGTTGCCCTGCCAGCTAGCTGAGATGTCCTGTGTTTTGCTATGAATTGATATGAATAATGAACCTGCAAAACAATATTAGTCCAGAACAAATACCCAACTTACTTCCTATGTATGATCATCAAAATTATAGAGTTTCACTCTGTAGCCTAACATGTAACATCCACATCCATGAATACTTTAGGCGTAAACTGGTCGGATTCTCTGAACTCAGGAAGCCACCTCATGATTTTTTAAATTGTTTCTTGAGTTACTGGTGGCCATAGCTTTAACTAGAGAATTGATTCCTAACTAGCTTCTTGGCAACTGACATTAACAACCACTTCACAAGGCATTATTGCTTCATTTTTTGTACATGTATATATCTTCTTTCACAAACATTTATTCTTGTTATAAGACATCTTATTTACAGTACTCCCTCCGGTCCATTATATAAGGCATTTGACTTTTCTGCACGTAACTTTAGGTGCTTTGATTATATAGCTAAAATTATTATTTTTTAATTTTTCCTTTTTTGAATAAAAATATGATACTTTAATTTTTATTTAGAAAAAGAAATTTTAAAAAATAATAATTTTAGCTATGTAGTCAAAACACCTAAAGTTACGTGCAGAAAAGTCAAATGCCTTATATAATGGACCGGAGGGAGTAGCATAAAAGAACATGTATCTTCCTTCACAAACATGTAGTGTTTTAATATGTCTTTCCATTTACTTAAAATTGCATAAAGGAGAGATAAATGGAAGACTATTTATCTAGGATGTAGATAAAGTAAAACACTACATCCTAGATGTATACACAAACATCCAAAATTCAAGAAAATGATAATTAACTATTTGCCTAGGCAATACAATGGTGATAATAAATAAAAAGTTTGAAATATGATGGATTGATCTCCGATCATCATGTATAATTTATATATGGTCTCTATGAAACGGATTATTAAGCGTTAATACCTAACCAAAACCTTGAAACCCCCCATATCGGGTCAGGGAGTGCTATCCCGCCCCCGATTCCCGAACCCATACTCGCTATATTTTTCAAAAAAAAAAATGAAATCGGGGATTGGTACGGGAATCCCCTGAAATCCTCTAGAATTTTTATTTCTATCATTTCATCTCCTACAAATGGGCATCAGAGGTTTGTTCGATCAAAATGAACAACTTTATTCTCATTCTTTGTCCTCAATTAACCAAATAGAATTATGATAAATAGAGCACAAATGAAAGCTCTTCTGGGATATCAAGAAGAACGGGAGTGTTGAAAAAGGTTATTGGGAGGTTAAAGATGACGAAGAGAAAATCCAAGAAGATCAAGAACGAAAAATCAACAAAGTTTGTCTTGGATATATTAAGGAGTACAATCATATGATGTTCACGTACGGAGAGAAAATAGCTTTTAATTTCCACTTGGGCATAATCGAATTATGAGTATTCAAGGACAATATATAGTCAACCAATTAAAACAGGAGTGATGAAGCTATCGGTGATGTTCCAGTCATCAACAATTCTTCTTTGTTCAATCGATCGTTGGCACCCGGTTGCACAATGTAAAATTCAATCCATCAATAATTCTGAGAAGTTGTGTACATTTGATAATTAAATGTTGAAAATGGACAAAAACACTACAAGAAAACCCAGATTTAACAACAGAAAATTCCGTTGGTATGTTAAAGAAATCCGTTGGGAAAACCCTTTACCAACGGAATGACTACCAAATCTGTCTGTCGGAGGAAACCTTGTTGGGAAATCATTACCAACGAAATTGTTTCCGTTACTAAACTTACCAACGGAATACCAAGAGACCAATAACAGAACTCTTGTTTTACCATCAACCATGTTATAATGAAGGGACAACGAATTTGTTTTCGTTACTAAACTTACCAACGGAATACCAAAAGAACAATAACATAATTCTTGTTTTATTATTCTGTTGGTATATTTAGCAACAACATGACAACGAAATTCCGTTGTTAAATGTAATAAAAATTCCCAACGGATAGTGCTTAGCAACTCTATGCCAACGGAATAATTTCTCAGTAGTCCTCCAGGTAACACTATACCAATGGAAATTGGTAACACTATACCAACGGAAATACAATGTAACACAATGCCAACGGAATAATAATAACTATACCAAACCATTCCAATTGATATATATGATTTTTCAATTTTCTAGACCAGTACAATCTACATATTCATAAAACAAAACTTCAAAAGATTATAAGTCTCTTTTCATAATTGTAACACCCCCAGATCCAGGGTCAGGGATCTGGTCGTTACGGTCTCAATATCCATCCATAAAACCAACATAATTTAAATTACAACCTTGTGACCCAAAACAACAACATAAAACACACCCGTTATAGTCCCAGAGATGAAATCAGAGTAACCATTAATATTATTAATCACAAGTTGGAGTTCTTACAACCCAAAGAATTACAATTTTACAATTTACATGCTCTTTGCCATCCATTGGTATATGCCATATATATATAAATACATTTTGTGCACAAATGCTAATAACTAGCCTACCAGAGGCTGCATCCTCAGCAATGGTAACAATGACCTCCGCGATTAATCCTCTGACGGCTAACACCTGCTATGCTGAGTGCGCCTTGCGCGGCCATCTGATCTAGCTGTTGTTGTGATATAAATGAATAAAGCAAGGGTGAGCAATAGCCCACCAAAAATATAATTGAACAGTGATAATATATAACAGTCCAAAATATCTTTGAAACCATATGCCATGCATTAACGATGTAGTACCAATATAAGGTATGAGATGAAGTTACAAGGTAACTCAAAATATATTTGTTTTGAATAACTATCTGCTATGTCAAAGATGAGCCAGATATTATCAACTTTTCATAATAGAGGAACTTGCAGGAAGAATATTGCAATTCCAATTCAAACACTTTTCAAATCTGCCAATAATGATAAGGTTGCAGGAAATTTCCAACATTGAGAGATGAACTAATACTGGAGTTTGACGCGCCAGGAGACATAGCATTTACACGATGATCAGTCGCATGTTATGCTCCCCACCTTTTGTTTACTACATGTAGAAGGAAGCACCGACGGATTTACTTGTCTACCGCCCTCTGGAACCCCCCGGCCAATGGTTGGGCCATTTGCTGGACCGGCGCCACTGGGTCACTTACGCATCTCCTAGTTCATTTCACATCCATAACTTTGAAACGTGAAGTTCCTCCCACTTTCCCCAAGTATATTACTTGTTGATAGGACTCCACAAAGTAGTCGTATCTAGTTGGAAAGGAAAAATCACCAATATTTCCCAAGCTGATGCTTGTTAATGGATATAAACTTGTTCCAGCAATTCTTACCCCTCGAGCGTTGAGGAGGTAACCAAACAGACTCATATCGATGCTTGAAAGAATCAAGATGTGAGTGACAAGATAGTTTTAGCAAGTATAGGACCGGGCAGTCCAATAAATAACATCTCTCAAGTGAGGTCCCCTTATATACGTTTGGAAGTTGAGCGAGTATTTAAATCTTCTTTAAGATTGATTTAAATAAAAATAGAGTTTGGGAACCTCCCCTTGATAAGAATAGTCATAAAATACTCCGAAATATTTTACACCTTATCTGAAGGTGATAGATAATCTTTGAATAATATGAATCATCATAAAAAGAACTTAAAGGAATTTAAATAAATATTCCAAGAATATTTATTAAATCAATACTCCCTCTGTCCCCCTTGGTTCTTTACCTTGGGGGACGTAATTCTGGCACGGATTTTAAGGTGCAATTTGCGGATAGTTTCATAACTTATTTTTTAAATTTTCTTTTTTTGTATAAAAATAGAATTGTTCTATTTTTATACAAAAAAAGAAAATTTAAAAAATAAGTTATGGAACTATACTTTTTAGGAGCCTTGAAATGCGTGTCGAGTAGTGAAAAAGAAATGTAAAGAAATGGGAGGGACAGAGGGAGTAATAATTAAGGAATATGAATAAATCATAATATTGCTCGTAAGTAATCCTCGAATGAATATTTAGAATTATTTACTAAATAACTCTCTTCTTTATATGAATATTCCAGATAATATTCATTAATTAAATAAACTCAAATAACTGTTTAAAATAATGTTCACTAAACAAATCCAATCTTAAATGGATATTTGAAAATAATAATGTTTATTGGTGAAATAAACATCCCTTGGATATTTGATATAATATTCATTAAATTAATAATGAATATTCAACTTACAAATGATATTTATTGATGAAATAATTGTCGACTGAATATTTGAGACAATATTCATTAAATAAATAATGAATATTCAATCTTAATAATATTTATCGAAGAAATGATTATCGAATGAATATTCGAAATTATGTTCAATAATTGAATCGACTTTAAATGAATGTCGAAGATAACATCTATCGTCTCAAGGGAATATTCAAAATAATGTTTATCGATGAACTGGAGTTCGAATCAGTGTTCAACTAATATTTATAAAATAAATAGAGATTGAATGAATATTCGAAATAATATTCGTTTAAATAAATAAGGCTCGAATGAACATTAAAATAATATTCATTAAATAAATAACTCGAATGAATATTCAAAATAATATTTATCGAAGAAATAAGAATGAATATTCTCTAAGTAAATAACTTAACCGAGGGTTCGAAATAATATTCGAATATTAAATCGACTTTAGATAAATATTAAAGATAATGTTCATCGAATAATTAAATATCTGATGAATAACCCGAATAATATTTATCAAATAATCTCAAAGGAATATCTCAATAATATTCGCCAGATAATAAATGGGAAATATTTACTTAATTATTTTCCTCTGAAAATAATGTCAATATATCAAGAAATAACGACTCCCGGTCTATAATCAAGGAATGAGGTTCAGATGCCCTTCGTTTAAGGGTCTTACAAATTTCCGGCTTATAACTGATATAATAACTATCTAGCTCATAAGCCAACAATAATTCAGGGAACAAGTATATCAATATGACTTTGAAAGTAGGCATGCGTGCTATGGCATATGTATAACAGGAAGCATACATATATATATACTCACAACAACAGTCTTTTAAAAAGGATTTGAAACTTGCCTGGGAATCGGGTGCGGGTAGGGGTAGTGGTAGCGTGTCCCGGGTCAGCCTGATGATCTATAAATAGCCAAGGCATTCGGGATTAATCACTTAACACCTTTCAAAGGGTTAAGTATAAACTTAACTTAAATCGAAACACGTTTTCAAGTCGTTTCGTTATACCCCTCTAATTCACTCTTATTATTGCTTTTATTACCCGACACTTGTTCGTTACTAAAGCATGACATTACACTTACATATGGTAAGTATTTAAATCGTATAAGTTTTAAATTCGAAATATTAGACCTCGATATTTATCGATCGTTTTCTAAGTGGTTTACCGAAGTTATAACCAAGTATACCTCTTAGGGGTACTTTCGTACTTAACCATGATTCGAACATTTTTATAAAATCGGAAAACGATCCATTCGACATGTGGTCTTCTCCCACACCTTCATTTTTACCTCTAATATTTAATTATTAAGATTCGCCACTGATTTCGCAATATTAAAGGGATCCAATTTCGGTTACGAACTTTTGATTACGGTTCCGAACCACTTTCACGAATTTAATCATAACTCCTAAACCGTAAGTCCGTTTCATGCGATCTTTATATCAAAACGAAGCTCATAACATACTCTAGCTTATCATGGCATAAATCGAAGATAATCAGTGAGTTACATCTACTGTCAAGTTCGTGGTCTTAAGGTTAACGAAATTTCGACATTACGACGGCTATAAATCGAACGTTCTAAAAATTATAACAACAATACCAAGCCACACCGGGCACAAATCCAACTTATACACATGTTCATCATCTCAAAAAGTCCAGAAGCTACTGATCTTAGCATCAAAATCATCATGCTTCTTAAATCAACTAAACCACTTAACTAATCATGCTTATAACATTATCATGAACATACTACTCTAAAATCATCAAGAACAAGCATAATCTCAAAGTAAGATCTAGGGTTTCATGAGGTTTATACCTTCCTTGGAGTGTCTAAGAACTTAATAATCCTTGTATAGCCCTTAGGATACCTTTACCAAGCTTAGATCATCCAAACAAATCAAGAAAAACAAGGTTAGTTCTTGAAATCACTATTCACCCTAAACTTTGATGATTTATTTGGAAATGGAAAACATGGAGTTTGAAGCTAAGATTTCTAGGAGATCATTTTTATGAAATATAGGACTCACCATAAAAATTTAGAGATCAAATGATGGTTGGAAGTTGGATTTCTCCTCTTGAATTAATGAAAAATTCGAATGGAGCTTGGTGGAGAGAGAGAGTTTGATGTTTTTTGCTTGGTTGCTTTGCACAATAATGCATAAAGTGATATGTTTTGGATAATATCTCATCTTATCTTGCTTTAATAAAGTGATGATGCAAGGGATGATGTTTTTGGATGAGTATGTGTTGATATTTAAGTGGTGGAATGGTAAAGAGATGCTAAGTACTAGTTGATCTCTAATGGTGCTAGTTAGTAATGCAACTAGCTTGGTTTCTTTGATCTTATCTAGCATAAAGTGATTATGTCACTTTCCACTAGCTCATCACACCTCTTGGTTCTCTGCTTGTCTCTTTGTCCGATTATTGCTCAATTTCATTGATCGTTCGGAGGAATAACTCAACCGTTTCTAGTTAGGGTTTTACCGAAAACCTTCTTAATATTTATAATAACATTCTCCATCTTTCTTAATACTTCTCGAATTTAAATTCCTTAATTCCCTTTTATCAATCCTTAAGTCTTGCAGTGTCCAGGGAAATCTCGGAGAAAATATGTAACGACCCGAAAAATTTCGTGTAATTTATTATATTAAAATATATTTTTAGTTGATTTTACTGTGTTTCAGTTTAATTTTAATGCATTTAATCGCGTTATGATTTTTATTAAATAGGAAAATTATCCCATACGTGTTATGTGACTTCTGTGTATCATAGATTATTTTATTCTATTTTTCTGTAATTTTTATATTTTTAGAATACAGTTATTTTGCATTTTAATTTCCGGATCCAGCCCCTATACTGAATCTGAAGCCTTGTTTTTGATAAAATTATTTTTTATATAATGATAGGATATTTAAAGATGCATTATTTTGTAATTTTTGTAATGTTCATAATTTTTGGAAAATTTTGACATATATATTGTATTTGTTTAAAAATAAAAATTTTACATTTTATCCCATAAAAATTATTTTTAAGGCTTAATAATTTTAATTAGGGGTTAACAATATTTTTGGGGTATAAATTTTCGATTAATATAAATAGGAATCAGATTTTTATTTATTTATTAATAATTCATAAAAATCAGATTTTATATAAATAAATCAATATAAGAATATATTTTCTCTCTCCTGTTCTTGAGGATCAAAGCTGAATTTGAAGGTGTTATAGACATCTGATTTTGGCGATCTTGTAGTCGAATCGAAGCTCTCAACATCTAGTTTCATAATCTACAATCAGTTTTCGTGTTGGGTAAATTTCTGATTTTATATTAATTTTCTTTTGAATCTGGATATAGGGTTCTTCATTAATTTGGGGCTTTTTGATTCTTTGATTTTCCGGTTGAATTGATTGTTTTTATATCTTTATATTGATTCCAGGAGTTCAATTCCATGCTAAATTTCATCGTTATATTGCTAGTTTGTTCAATTCGAAATTAGGGTTCTTGAGCCTAATTTGGGGATTTTTGATTGAGTGATTTTCCGGTTGTTTTGATGATTCCAATAGCTTTATATGATCATTTGGAGTCGATTTATGTGGTCAATTGCATCATTATATTGCCGGATTGTGATATTCGAGTTTTAAAGCTTTAACCGAAACTTTGAATCAATAGTCCGTTGTGTGTGTTAATTGTTTGCGTTAGTGGTTTTGGGGGAAAGATTGTATGAGTCTTAAGCTTCGTTTTGATACCAAAACCATGCCATTTGGTTACCGATTCTGCGAAAACGAATTTTGGCCGGAAATTTCTTAGAGCTCGCCGGATTTTGGCCGTGTTTTTGTTGTTTTCGTTGGCATGGTTGAGTTTGTCGTGAAATTTTAGTCAAGATCCATATTTTACACGCTTGATTTGGTTTAGTTTTGTGAAAGTTATGGTCGCCGGAAGTTCGCCGGATTTTTTTTCCGGTGACCGGATTCTGGAGAAACCTCCATTGTTGGAGGTGGTGTTCTTCGAAGCATTCATACGAAGAACAGCGTAGGTGGTGATGAATAGTAACGTTTTGATCTTTAAAATCTTAAATCTTTTCAGAAAAATGTTTTTGGGTCAAAATTTTATAAAATTTTTCTAAAATTCAGATTTCTTTTAATTATTATTATTTTAACTTCTAAAAATTTAATTTAATTAGTTAATTATTTTTAAATAATAATTTAATTGATTTAATTAATTGATTAATTCATTTTAATTGATTAATTATATTAATTAATTATTATTTAAATATATAATTGACTTCATTGAATTTAAATCTTTTTATTATAAAAGATTTATTATTTTTATGAGTTGATTAATAAATAATTAATTTGAATAATCAATTAATTTAATTATTAATTGAATTATTCTTATTAATTGCGTATTAATTAAACCGTTTATCCGTTTTCAACGAGAAAAGTATTTCTGGAATTAGAAAAATGACCCGGTTCTTATAAAAATAGTTTTAAGTTACAATTCAACTTTTAAATTTGGATCGACTTTTTACCAAACCTTTTTATTGAGTCGATTATATCCGATAATTAGGGTTTTGACCCGTTTTCTGTTTTAAAAATATTGGATAAAATCTTTTCATGATCTGATCAAGCTTGCTATGTGATTATGTGAATTGCGTGTTATTATTCTTTGATTATCTATTAGTGATTTGTAAATATTCTATGAATAATTTGAGTGCTCTTTTATTTGTGAGCCGTATATGCTATGTGTTAATTGGTTATGTGACAGGTATATATGTATTTAATTCGAGGATTAATGATTATCTCTAGGGTTAATTATTGTCTTGAGGATTAATGACTTATTTCGAGGATTAATTGTTATCTCGAGGATTAATCGTGTCTTGAGGATTAATTGATTTTCATGTTTCTTTATTGAGGAATAAGATAAATGTTTTGAGGATTATTTATAGATTGAGTTGGACTAAGTTGAATGCATAAATGTTTAATTCGAGAATTAATTGGTAAATATTGACTTAGGAATGTCAGCGGAGTTAAGTTGGTATGAGACGAAGAAAGTGGGAGATGGATGCAGTATTGTGTGGATTGTAATAAAGAAGGTTGGAGATGAAAGTATTGTTTGTGGAATTGCTGGTTTACTTGTGAGGTGTTTTAACACCGGGAAAACGTCTATGTTCAAAGGGGACATTTCCAATTATTTTCTTCTGGCAAAGATATTGAAGTAGACGCGCAGGCTCGATATCGACGGATCAGACTCGTGGCAACCGCTGAAGCGTAAAGCAAAGCATAATTAAAACAGAGGACATGATGACGTGAAATAGAATAAGATAGTTGTATTACTTCGGCGCTACGTAACAGCTAAGGACCAGAGGCAAGTATTTTCTTGATCATCCTAAACACTTTTTATTTTTTGTTTTATTTATTCATATCATGACAAATAGTTATTGTTCAGAGCTATTTGTGGTTCTTAAATATTCTTGTGCAAACACAGTTGCTTGATATTGTACCCTTGATGTGGGGAATTGTGTAAGAAAAACTCTTCATATCCTTATTATCGTAGTAATAATAGGATATGACCTGTATTTAAAACTAAGCATTTCCTGTTGAATTCGGAAATTGCTCTATTGGATTGGAAAATGGTAAAGCGTAGGAGGCCACATGTCGTAGTTGGTCCGGCTATATTTAAGGAGGATATGGTAACCATTCCATCTTCCTATAGGCTAACATTACTTGCCTATTTTGGGTACCCCAGAAATCCGAACTATACACACACGGAAAAAAAGAGAATACCGGTGGAGTATAGAGGGTCTCATTGCCTTAGAACCTGATCAGGGGGCAATGGTGTTTCAGTTATATAAGTGTATCCAATCCATATCGCCCGAATGGCTATTATATATTGTGAGTTGGCAGATGATTCATTTTTATGACATGCCAAATATTGTGAGTTGGCAGATGATTCATTTTTATGACATGCCAAATGATTTCAGTTATGATTTGAATTATATCACGGTTGTTGATTCAGTTTCTCTATAAACTGTTTTATGTTTCAGTTGATTTTATGCCCCACTTATCCTGGTTTTATATCAAAATTTTTATACACTTGCTGAGCATTTCTTTCGCTCATACTTGCTGTTGTAAATTCTAACATTTCAGTAAGGTAGTTTGGCGAGACGTATCCGCACAACTCAGATGTTGAAGAAGCGTGATGCTATTTCGAAGATGACTTGGCTCAGGATGTCTGCATTTAGTGTAAGATCTATTTTATATAATTGAGTTCTAATATTTATTATTATTATGTGATGGTCTAGTTAGCCTGGCATACTTCTAATCGAAGTTATACCAGTGATTTAAGATTTGATCAAAGAGAATGTTGTGAAGAAGAAATGCTTTTTATCTAATGGAATTTGGATTCTTGTTTCTAGCCCTATAACCTTAAAAGATCTTGGTATGTTTGGGGTCACAGATGTTATATTTCCAGTGTTGGACAATCACAAATGGATGATTATTATTAACAAGATGTTTTATTTTGAGGATTTTTGCGTGACAACCAAATCTTCTGACCCCGGATTTGGGGGGTGTCACAGTTGGTATCAGAGAAGGGTTATAGTAAACTAGAAACGAGAGTGTGTAGGAGTGTGTATAGCTAAGTAAGGAACGTCAGAGCTCATGTAGAGTTCCTGTTGGACTATTGGATATAGTACCAATTAGTAAGTTAAGATTGGAGTACTCATTTTAAGATGGTTGTGCTGAGCTGGATAGACCGCCTTGCGGATGGAGATGGCTGTTGTGGAATCTTCAGAGATTATTACGAGTCAACGACAACGTACGGTATCGATATCCTTAAAACGTGGAGATGAAGAAGCTTAAAATCGAATGACGAGCTATCGAAGGAATTGGCAAAGAAGGCATAAGTAGTGACCTTGGCAATACCTTTTCTTTCTATGAATTATTTTGATATCCCTCCTAAAGAGGTATTCGTTAAAAGATATTTCTCCTCTTCTAAACAATGACATTTTGATACTTGTGTTCAATCTCCATTTTGAATCTTAATTGTTTCAGTGGTTACTATGAAATCTATTTTTAAATTTATGAGACTTTCAACTTTTTGTTTTCTCCAATGATTAATAATCTTATTTGCAATATAGTACCACTTGTTCGGTACTTTCTTCCTGGTTTTTCTTTTCGGAAAATAACAAATTTGGAATTCCTTTCATATTTCTCTACTCCTACTGAGACGAACAACCCTATTTATAGGGGACACCAGGTATATCTGTCTGTGTGATAGAAGTTGGATGGGACGCCATCACTGGTGTGTTGTGTATTACAAGAAGGCTGATCACCTTTAATTGTAAATGTCGGAGCTAAGGCACACAACGTCGGGTTCATGTGATCATATTGATCTCTCAGTTATTCTTTCATTTCAAATCAGGTTGCTTTAAAAATTCATAACCACAATTGTGGAACATTTGCTATGATATGGAATCCGTTCTCTCCAACAATTTCATGATTCTTGTTATCTCTATTGAATTTCAAGGTTATGCCAGTCAGGTCAGAATAAGCGGAATTCGTTGATAGAAATTAAATTCGCAACGGAATCGCCAAGAGCAAGAGCGAGTCCTAAAATGATTAGAATATCAGTGACATATCAATGGAATCAGTTCTCTCTCTCTCTCTCTCTCTCTCTCTCTCAAGGATATTATATAGGTAATGGAAAGTTGGTCGAGCCATATTTGAAACGAATAATGATGTGTTGTAAGACTCCAGTGATAATTATGTCAGATAGAGACCCTATAATTGAATTGAGATTTTGGAGAAGTTGTTTACGAAGGAATACTATCCCCAGCTTTGTAAAGCAAGTGTTGATGATGAAGGAATTAAGAAAACCCACTAGTTGCCTTAGCTGATTCCGAGGACGGAATCCTTATAAGGGGGGAAGAATGTAACGACCCGAAAAATTTCGTGTAATTTATTATATTAAAATATATTTTTAGTTGATTTTACTGTGTTTCAGTTTAATTTTAATGCATTTAATCGCGTTATGATTTTTATTAAATAGGAAAATTATCCCATACGTGTTATGTGACTTCTGTGTAGCATAGATTATTTTATTCTATTTTTCTGTAATTTTTATATTTTTAGAATACAGTTATTTTGCATTTTAATTTCCGGATCCAGCCCCTATACTGAATCTGAAGCCTTGTTTTTGATAAAATTATTTTTTATATAATGATAGGATATTTAAAGATGCATTATTTTGTAATTTTTGTAATGTTCATAATTTTTGGAAAATTTTGACATATATATTGTATTTGTTTAAAAATAAAAATTTTACATTTTATCCCATAAAAATTATTTTTAAGGCTTAATAATTTTAATTAGGGGTTAACAATATTTTTGGGGTATAAATTTTCGATTAATATAAATAGGAATCAGATTTTTATTTATTTATTAATAATTCATAAAAATCAGATTTTATATAAATAAATCAATATAAGAATATATTTTCTCTCTCCTGTTCTTGAGGATCAAAGCTGAATTTGAAGGTGTTATAGACATCTGATTTTGGCGATCTTGTAGTCGAATCGAAGCTCTCAACATCTAGTTTCATAATCTACAATCAGTTTTCGTGTTGGGTAAATTTCTGATTTTATATTAATTTTCTTTTGAATCTGGAAAATTAGGGTTCTTCATTAATTTGGGGCTTTTTGATTCTTTGATTTTCCGGTTGAATTGATTGTTTTTATATCTTTATATTGATTCCAGGAGTTCAATTCCATGCTAAATTTCATCGTTATATTGCTAGTTTGTTCAATTCGAAATTAGGGTTCTTGAGCCTAATTTGGGGATTTTTGATTGAGTGATTTTCCGGTTGTTTTGATGATTCCAATAGCTTTATATGATCATTTGGAGTCGATTTATGTGGTCAATTGCATCATTATATTGCCGGATTGTGATATTCGAGTTTTAAAGCTTTAACCGAAACTTTGAATCAATAGTCCGTTGTGTGTGTTAATTGTTTGCGTTAGTGGTTTTGGGGGAAAGATTGTATGAGTCTTAAGCTTCGTTTTGATACCAAAACCATGCCATTTGGTTACCGATTCTGCGAAAACGAATTTTGGCCGGAAATTTCTTAGAGCTCGCCGGATTTTGGCCGTGTTTTTGTTGTTTTCGTTGGCATGGTTGAGTTTGTCGTGAAATTTTAGTCAAGATCCATATTTTACACGCTTGATTTGGTTTAGTTTTGTGAAAGTTATGGTCGCCGGAAGTTCGCCGGATTTTTTTTCCGGTGACCGGATTCTGGAGAAACCTCCATTGTTGGAGGTGGTGTTCTTCGAAGCATTCATACGAAGAACAGCGTAGGTGGTGATGAATAGTAACGTTTTGATCTTTAAAATCTTAAATCTTTTCAGAAAAATGTTTTTGGGTCAAAATTTTATAAAATTTTTCTAAAATTCAGATTTCTTTTAATTATTATTATTTTAACTTCTAAAAATTTAATTTAATTAGTTAATCATTTTTAAATAATAATTTAATTGATTTAATTAATTGATTAATTCATTTTAATTGATTAATTATATTAATTAATTATTATTTAAATATGTAATTGACTTCATTGAATTTAAATCTTTTTATTATGAAAGATTTATTATTTTTATGAGTTGATTAATAAATAATTAATTTGAATAATCAATTAATTTAATTATTAATTGAATTATTCTTATTAATTGCGTATTAATTAAACCGTTTATCCGTTTTCAACGAGAAAAGTATTTCTGGAATTAGAAAAATGACCCGGTTCTTATAAAAATAGTTTTAAGTTACAATTCAACTTTTAAATTTGGATCGACTTTTTACCAAACCTTTTTATTGAGTCGATTATATCCGATAATTAGGGTTTTGACCCGTTTTCTGTTTTAAAAATATTGGATAAAATCTTTTCATGATCTGATCAAGCTTGCTATGTGATTATGTGAATTGCGTGTTATTATTCTTTGATTATCTATTAGTGATTTGTAAATATTCTATGAATAATTTGAGTGCTCTTTTATTTGTGAGCCGTATATGCTATGTGTTAATTGGTTATGTGACAGGTATATATGTATTTAATTCGAGGATTAATGATTATCTCTAGGGTTAATTATTGTCTTGAGGATTAATGACTTATTTCGAGGATTAATTGTTATCTCGAGGATTAATCGTGTCTTGAGGATTAATTGATTTTCATGTTTCTTTATTGAGGAATAAGATAAATGTTTTGAGGATTATTTATAGATTGAGTTGGACTAAGTTGAATGCATAAATGTTTAATTCGAGAATTAATTGGTAAATATTGACTTAGGAATGTCAGCGGAGTTAAGTTGGTATGAGACGAAGAAAGTGGGAGATGGATGCAGTATTGTGTGGATTGTAATAAAGAAGGTTGGAGATGAAAGTATTGTTTGTGGAATTGCTGGTTTACTTGTGAGGTGTTTTAACACCGGGAAAACGTCTATGTTCAAAGGGGACATTTCCAATTATTTTCTTCTGGCAAAGATATTGAAGTAGACGCGCAGGCTCGATATCGACGGATCAGACTCGTGGCAACCGCTGAAGCGTAAAGCAAAGCATAATTAAAACAGAGGACATGATGACGTGAAATAGAAGAAGATAGTTGTATTACTTCGGCGCTACGTAACAGCTAAGGACCAGAGGCAAGTATTTTCTTGATCATCCTAAACACTTTTTATTTTTTGTTTTATTTATTCATATCATGACAAATAGTTATTGTTCAGAGCTATTTGTGGTTCTTAAATATTCTTGTGCAAACACAGTTGCTTGATATTGTACCCTTGATGTGGGGAATTGTGTAAGAAAAACTCTTCATATCCTTATTATCGTAGTAATAATAGGATATGACCTGTATTTAAAACTAAGCATTTCCTGTTGAATTCGGAAATTGCTCTATTGGATTGGAAAATGGTAAAGCGTAGGAGGCCACATGTCGTAGTTGGTCCGGCTATATTTAAGGAGGATATGGTAACCATTCCATCTTCCTATAGGCTAACATTACTTGCCTATTTTGGGTACCCCAGAAATCCGAACTATACACACACGGAAAAAAAGAGAATACCGGTGGAGTATAGAGGGTCCCATTGCCTTAGAACCTGATCAGGGGGCAATGGTGTTTCAGTTATATAAGTGTATCCAATCCATATCGCCCGAATGGCTATTATATATTGTGAGTTGGCAGATGATTCATTTTTATGACATGCCAAATATTGTGAGTTGGCAGATGATTCATTTTTATGACATGCCAAATGATTTCAGTTATGATTTGAATTATATCACGGTTGTTGATTCAGTTTCTCTATAAACTGTTTTATGTTTCAGTTGATTTTATGCCCCACTTATCCTGGTTTTATATCAAAATTTTTATACACTTGCTGAGCATTTCTTTCGCTCATACTTGCTGTTGTAAATTCTAACATTTCAGTAAGGTAGTTTGGCGAGACGTATCCGCACAACTCAGATGTTGAAGAAGCGTGATGCTATTTCGAAGATGACTTGGCTCAGGATGTCTGCATTTAGTGTAAGATCTATTTTATATAATTGAGTTCTAATATTTATTATTATTATGTGATGGTCTAGTTAGCCTGGCATACTTCTTATCGAAGTTATACCAGTGATTTAAGATTTGATCAAAGAGAATGTTGTGAAGAAGAAATGCTTTTTATCTAATGGAATTTGGATTCTTGTTTCTAGCCCTATAACCTTAAAAGATCTTGGTATGTTTGGGGTCACAGATGTTATATTTCCAGTGTTGGACAATCACAAATGGATGATTATTATTAACAAGATGTTTTATTTTGAGGATTTTTGCGTGACAACCAAATCTTCTGACCCCGGATTTGGGGGGTGTCACAAAATAAAAGTGCTCTTTTTCTGAATCCGACAGCTTTTACATACACTTATTTTCCTCCTGGATCACTAATACGAATTCAGAAATCCGTTCCGAATACCGGGTATAACATTATTATAATAATATTCCAAATTCCACCAAAATCACTATTCATCACTTATTTTTATTTAATTCCTATAATTAGGAAAATGAACCTGGTTCACCCTCGAGTGTTCCTTAACCTTTTTACGGAACCGCTGGGCTTATAATAGATATTGATTTGGATGTCATGAGGGTATCTATTTCTCTCTAGGGAATCTTATCTTAACTTTCTAGGAGATAGATTATTCTAATCTAAGTTATCACCCAATAGCATCCCTCAGGACATATAACCTTGGAATATATATCCTTCCATTATTCATTCATTAAAGCCAGTATTACATTGTAGTTGTAACCACTATTCACTCTTACATCAATACATAATAAAAAGTTTTAATTCTACCCAAAAATCTGGGTTCTTACAGTCTCCCCTCCTTAAAAGGATTCCATCCCGGAATCAAGTAGAAGACAATTGGGTACTTGTTGGTTATTTCGCTTTCCAATTCTCTGGTCGATCCTTACACATTCCAATATTTCTAAAGCACATCGTACTGGTGTTACAATACACCCTTTATCCGTTCTACCAATTCTTTGATACTTTCGCACAACACATTATATGGTATACACTCTTGTCCGGTCTTATACTATTAACCTTATTGGTACGTGCAGTGACTTCGGTATCACTAAGGCGCTACGAATTCCGGAGATAACCTCACTCGTAATTTTTTTTTTTTTTGCAATTCCTGATCGCTTTAATCTTCGCAATCTCGATGTATATATATTTAGGTGGAAAAATTTATCGAGAGATCACTGTGATCAATGAACATTTGTTATATTGCATAGCTAGTACAGAAGGGGGCCAACCTTTAGTACTTGACAAGCAATTAAACAATTAATGGCATTCCACTTAGACTCCTATCACACAGACAGAGAGTCACGTAGTATTACCTCCCCTCCTTAAAGGGTTGTTCTTCTCAATTTAGAAGAAGATAAATAAGGGAGAAGAAAAGAACGAATTTCAAAGAATCATATAAGAAAGTTTTCATGATTGTCAAAATATCATACTTAGAATTTACCTCTGAACTATAGAGGTTTATTAGAGAAGAAAAATAATCATATTCGTATCAAATTCCACTTTTCGTAATCTCACATATCACATGTCCTTGCTGCTCTGTCCATCATTCTATGGACCTATACTCTTGCTTGATATTAGCACCACTTACTTTTTGGAAAATCCTTCAACCTCTCAGGTTAAATCTTGGATTTCTCGCTTGACATTATTATTACTCACATTTCACGCCCCGACACTGGCTCTTTCATACTCATAATTCTAACACTATCAGGTTGTCATTCCGAGAGCTCGTTAGGAAGTTCATTCATAACATTCCTTGCTTCACATTTTCATAATTGTTTTTTTTTTCCAATCTTTTCTTTTATTAATCACATCCTTCTTATTATCTGATTCTCATTCACTTCGGTTATTTAACTCCATTGTCATCTCTTTATTGAGACGCTCGTCACCTTTACTCAATACGCGTCACTTGATTGGGGTCAAACTTTCCTTTGTTCAACCATCTAGATTTCACTTTCTCATTTCACGAGTCTCTTTATTACTCAATCAATCTATTCCAAATTTCCTCGACTTCCCCCAACCTAAAAAGGGGTCAATTCGTATGTCATTTATGTTTCTAATTCCAACGTTCCGTTTTGGCCAATACTTTGCCCTGTTAATTCCATACTTTTCTCGCTTCATTACTGGAGCTTCTCATGAGTCCGCATATCTTACTTTCTTATTAATCCTCAACTCTTCATTCATCTCAATCAGTTGCTTGTCTTCATTTCTACTATAATCATTCTATGAACCATCATAGCCTAATCATTTATTTCAAATATCCCGTCGTTCCAGAAATTACACCATCCGAAATAAACCTGGATGATTTCTCTAACTTAGATTCAATTCGATATTTTCACAGTCGTTACCACCTAATTTCTCAGAAGGATCACCATCGTTTATCGTTTACGCAGTGCTTTAATAACTAAGCATCATAATTGTCAACTCAAGATCCTCTAGGAAAACAAAATAATCACTATTTCCTATCCATAAGGAACGCTTCCTGAACTTGACGTAGATATTACATGAAGCAGATAAAATTGCAGGAAAGCTTCCAGCATCGCAGCTGGAACAGGCTGGTGAGATTATTAATCATATATCTCCGGTAGAAGACTAAAAGCTTAGCGGTTTGCTTAATCGCTTGCCAACCTCATAATTCTCTATCTTGTTTGCACAGAAATACACCAACATAAACTTGCTTGTCATTCATCATCGTGCCATTTGGCTTATCAGTACTTGTACTCTCTCTATTTCTGGTCATTTACTACCAATTCATTGTTACTTAACCTCCCCTCTCTCTTTCCAAAGGAAAGGCGAGTCTCTTGGGGGATTTGGCCTGGCATGTCGTAGAGCCTTATAATGTCAGTAATGTGCTACTGGCAACATCAGGAATCGAATCTTTACTTAAACTATTCTTATAGTTGATCTTGGCAAAATCATTAGACGGAATGTAACTTCCTCTACCACATTATGACCATCAAGGTCCTTACATTATCATTCTATTTCTTTGGTATGAGCATTTATACTTACTCCCCTATACTTAAAGTGTCGGCCACCTCGTTGGCCTTTCCTGATTATAATAATTTCTTGAGATCAATGTTTTCTGGATCTATTCCAACTCATGGTGGAAGCATTCTCCCTTAAGTTCTGCTGAATGAGAGCAAGCATCTATCAGTCTTTTCCAAAAGTCATTGCTTCCACCTTTCTAGTGTGAACTTTACTACTGTTACTCCCAATCATACCTAGGGTATTTCCTTACTTAAATCCCTTCTTGTTTTAGGATAATCTCAACCTTATTGGTTCAATTCATACTTTCTCATGATTTCACACATGCTTCCTCTGGCCTTATTGTTACTATGTCATACATTCCTTACCAAACTTCCCTTTCTGAAGTTCAGAGCAGTACCTCTTCCCTTATAAGGTTTCTTAGGTCCTCCTCATCATTCCTCCTGTATCTTTTGGGTACAGGGTATATCAAACATCATTAATCAATTTTATAACAATTCTGTCTATATACTTTTCGAGACTCCTTTCCACAAGTCCTTATAGGTTATTGATACTTTGGTCAATTCAACTTATATCGTCTGAATTCACAATGTCTGTATTAGGGGTGATGTTATCCTTTGTGCATCCCCCAGGGTTCGTCTTAATATATGGACATTCTATCCTCAATTCTATCTTCAAGGAATACTTATATCCTGTAGTTGGCAATCCAATCATATATCCTTAATAAGGGTCTCTTTTCAATCATTCTCATCTTGATAGTCTATAGGTAGCCTAATGCTAACCTCTTCTTTCAAACGAATGTTAGTCTATATGACCTTCCAAAAAGACAACACATGTCTATCTGCTCTTTCTTACAGAACTTGGTAATGGTAGCAAGGATGTTCTGGAAGATATTGGTCGCGTTCAACGTGAATCTCTTAGTGCCTAATGCTCCTTTTGAGGACACTAAGTTCAGATAACATTTATGCATCATACTGCACCATTTTCTAATAATCTTCGTAACTCTTCAGTGGTCGCTACCCTCAATCCTAATACGTCCATGGTATATATAAAATCCATCATTCTGTATCTCAATTCAATTTATATCAAAAGTCCTCGCGGTTGGCACTTGATTAGAAGCACCCCGCTTTGTCCTTACATTGCTGGTTCAGTCATTTGATAATCCTTAGTGACTTGGCCCCATCTGGCCATGCTAAAATATGTGAGTTTAGGGGTTGGCTACTAGCATTACTTTTCTAGCGATTGCCGGCATAGTACCTTCTTCTTTGATACATTTTGATCTTTCCAAAACTTTATTCCATATAAGTCTCAATCGACTTCTCGGTGCCACGCCCGGTCACCCTTTTCTTTACTTTTATCCTTTCAACTATTCTTATTAATTCCACGCGCCACAAAAGCTTAACACTTCTGGCATAACAACATTTTCATTTAAGTCAATCCCAGAATTTCTCAGTCCGGCTTGTTTTTTAATTACATTTCCCTTTTTCCGTCCAATCTCAACTTCAAAATTTTGTCTCTACAATCAATCGTAATAATTGGGATCTATCTACCAATCCGTGTAGCGGCTACCTTACCCAATTCATAGGGTTTGCCTCAGTTTCCACTCTCCTCAGTGATGTATTCATATAGTCCGAAAGACAAGGTTTGCCAAATTTTGTCCAATTCCTTTCCAGAATCAGGGAAATTTGGTCAATCTATCCACTTCTGGTAACACTACGAAGATTCATTTCGAAACCCGAAGAAAACTCTAGGAACATCCAAACAGGTCGAACCATAAGTAGTTAGAGTAACGGTACGTTTGACATAAAGTTGGGAGTCTAACCATTGGAAGGAACCAAATATATATACCTCCCTTAGAAGAGAAAATCAAAGTTTCCAAACTGAAACATACCAAATCTTCCTGGTACATAATCGTCCTAATAGTCGATACTACCGAATGCTAGTCTACCTAAAATCTAGTCTTAGAACGAACACTACCGTCAAGTTAGTCATTCCACGAAACTGGCACTATCAGGGCCTTCCGAATCTGATGAACCGTGTTGTCCGAATGCATCTACAATTGCACTGCCGTGTTGCACAAGCACAGCACCTAAACCTGTACGAGGTGCATCCTAATAAATTCCAAAATTTTCCTTCCTCTAATAGATAACGCTAATGCTGGGTCATTACCAATTTTATCTTTAGCTCCAGGGAGATTTTTCCCCATTTATCTTGTACATTCAAACTTTTAGTCTTATTAATAAGTCGGGTTACGGGACTGTACTCGTTGTAAAGTCCTGAGCAATTCTTTGGTAATACCTCGTGAATCTTATGAAATTCCTCACCCTTGCCGGTGTGGTTGGTCTTTCTCCATTTGAAACTGTCTTTAACTTGGTGGGGTCGATCAACACTACTCCTATTGATCATGTGTCCTATTAACTGGACTTCATTTTGCCAAAACTCTTACTTCGAGAACTTGGCCTACACCTGTTCTCTTAGGTTTCATCTAAAAGCATTCTCAATTACATCTCAACCACTGCTCGCCTTGCCTAATCCATTTATGATTCAGTGTCAGAATAAGCTTAAGGTAACTACCATAATCCATTCAAGGAAAAGAAAGAATTTAATATTCCTTTGAATCACATGCATATAATGTTTCTGGTTCATCATTCCACTGAATTGAACTAGACTTATACTTGGTTCCTGACGGTAGCCTTATTACTAGTTTATCACAGACTCACTGGTCTTCTCCTCTTGTAGGTTCTGAGATCATTGTCTCACTTACTACTTCCTTATATTCTTTATCCATTCAGGCTATCACTTTCCATTATCTTTACTTTCTAAGCTGATCCATTCATAAAATGGACATCTCACTGAATAAGCCACCTTATCAATCTCATTTTGGCTTCACAACTTATAACCTATGAAATCTGCCTTCTCATGGCGAATTACTACTTGATAATATTCAAACTTAACCCATTTATCAAATGATATGACACTTCTTGCCTCTATCTCAATTGTTCCTGGGACTCTACTTCCCAACATATATCGATGTCTTTGATAATCATGAATCATTCTTACTTGCTGGTACTTCATCCGGCAGTCCAGCTATGAATCCAATATGCCTCTTTAATTCTCTTCATAATTCAGTTCTTTACGCTCACTTCTCTGAGCACTATACCTTAACTCTTACGGTCTCTCTGGCTGCGGCCCTCATCTCCTCAAGGTAGACTTCCCTGTCTCTAACAGGATTCTCCCCCTCTGCTGGAACCTCTTCCGAGTCCTCAGTAGGGTACTCTATCGAATCCACCATCCGATCGTCAGCATATAATCAGGCATCATCGTGCTCCTGCTCGTATGCCTCAAGGTCTGTCGCCTTACTAGTCGGTACAAGCACGAGCTAAGTTACTATCATGATACTTAATAGTTCCCATAAGGGTTTTATATGTCAATACTACATTAAGTAGTTCGACTATGAACTTGGCAAGAGTTCTTATTATCTTAATGAATTTATTGTTTTAACGTCGCATCATCTCTGGGATATATAACGCTCTCTCTGATACCATTTCTGTAACACCCCCAGATCCAGGGTCAGGGATCTGGTCGTTACGGTCTCAATATCCATCCATAAAACCAACATAATTTAAATTACAACCTTGTGACCCAAAACAACAACATAAAACACACCCGTTATAGTCCCAGAGATGAAATCAGAGTAACCATTAATATTATTAATCACAAGTTGGAGTTCTTACAACCCAAAGAATTACAATTTTACAATTTACATGCTCTTTGCCATCCATTGGTATATGCCATATATATATAAGTACATTTGGTGCACAAATGCTAACAACTAGCCTACCAGAGGCTGCATCCTCAGCAATGGTAACAATGACCTCCGCGATTAATCCTCTGACGGCTAACACCTGCTATGCTGAGTGCGCCTTGCGCGGCCATCTGATCTAGCTGTTGTTGTGATATAAATGAATAAAGCAAGGGTGAGTAATAGCCCACCAAAAATATAATTGAACAGTGATAATATATAACAGTCCAAAATATCTTTGAAACCATATGCCATGCATTAACGATGTATTACCAATATAAGGTATGAGATGAAGTTACAAGGTAACTCAAAATATATTTGTTTTGAATAACTATCTGCTATGTCAAAGATGAGCCAGATATTATCAACTTTTCATAATAGAGGAACTTGCAGGAAGAATATTGCAATTCCAATTCAAACACTTTTCAAACCTGCCAATAATGATAAGGTTGCAGGAAATTTCCAACATTGAGAGATGAACTAATACTGGAGTTTGACGCGCCAGGAGACATAGCATTTACACGATGATCAGTCGCATGTTATGCTCCCCACCTCTTGTTTACTACATGTAGAAGGAAGCACCGACGGATTTACTTGTCTACCGCCCTCTGGAACCCCCCGGCCAACGGTTGGGCCATTTGCTGGACCGGCGCCACTGGGTCACTTACGCATCTCCTAGTTCATTTCACATCCATAACTTTGAAATGTGAAGTTCCTCCCCCTTTCCCCAAGTATATTACTTGTTGATAGGACTCCACAAAGTAGTCGTATCTAGTTGGAAAGGAAAAATCACCAATATTTCCCAAGCTGATGCTTGTTAATGGATATAAACTTGTTCCATCAATTCTTACCCCTCGAGCGTTGAGGAGGTAACCAAACAGACTCATATCGATGCTTGAAAGAATCAAGATGTGAGTGACAAGATAGTTTTAGCAAATATAGGACCGGGCAGTCCAATAAATAACATCTCTCAAGTGAGGTCCCCTTATATACGTTTGGAAGTTGAGCGAGTATTTAAATCTTCTTTAAGATAGATTTAAATAAAAATAGAGTTTGGGAACCTCCCCTTGATAAGAATAGTCATAAAATACTCCGAAATATTTTACACCTTATCTGAAGGTGATAGATAATCTTTGAATAATATGAATCATCATAAAAAGAACTTAAAGGAATTTAAATAAATATTCCAAGAATATTTATTAAATCAATAATAATTAAGGAATATGAATAAATCATAATATTGCTCGTAAGTAATCCTCGAATGAATATTTAGAATTATTTACTAAATAACTCTCTTCTTTATATGAATATTCCAGATAATATTCATTAATTAAATAAACTCAAATAACTGTTTAAAATAATGTTCACTAAACAAATCCAATCTTAAATGGATATTTGAAAATAATAATGTTTATTGGTGAAATAAACATCCCTTGGATATTTGATATAATATTCATTAAATTAATAATGAATATTCAACTTACAAATGATATTTATTGATGAAATAATTGTCGACTGAATATTTGAGACAATATTCATTAAATAAATAATGCATATTCAATCTTAATAATATTTATCGAAGAAATGATTATCGAATGAATATTCGAAATTATGTTCAATAATTGAATCGACTTTAAATGAATGTCGAAGATAACATCTATCGTCTCAAGGGAATATTCAAAATAATGTTTATCGATGAACTGGAGTTCGAATCAGTGTTCAACTAATATTTATAAAATAAATAGAGATTGAATAAATATTCGAAATAATATTCGTTTAAATAAATAAGGCTCGAATGAATATTAAAATAATATTCATTAAATAAATAACTCGAATGAATATTCAAAATAATATTTATCGAAGAAATAAGAATGAATATTCTCTAAGTAAATAACTTAACTGAGGGTTCGAAATAATATTCGAATATTAAATCGACTTTAGATAAATATTAAAGATAATGTTCATCGAATAATTAAATATCTGATGAATAACCCGAATAATATTTATCAAATAATCTCAAAGGAATATCTCAATAATATTCGCCAGATAATAAATGGGAAATATTTACTTAATTATTTTCCTCTGAAAATAATGTCAATATATCAAGAAATAACGACTCCCGGTCTATAATCAAGGAATGAGGTTCAGATGCCCTTCGTTTAAGGGTCTTACAAATTTCCGGGTTATAACTGATATAATAACTATCTAGCTCATAAGCCAACAATAATTCAGGGAACAAGTATATCAATATGACTTTGAAAGTAGGCATGCGTGCTATGGCATATGTATAACAGAAAGCATACATATATATATACTCACAACAACAGTCTTTTAAAAAGGATTTGAAACTTGCCTGGGAATCGGGTGCGGGTAGGGGTAGTGGTAGCGTGTCCCGGGTCAGCCTGATGATCTATAAATAGCCAAGGCATTCGGGATTAATCACTTAACACCTTTCAAAGGGTTAAGTATAAACTTAACTTAAATCGAAACACGTTTTCAAGTCGTTTCGTTATACCCCTCTAATTCACTCTTATTATTGCTTTTATTACCCGACACTTGTTCGTTACTAAAGCATGACATTACACTTACATATGGTAAGTATTTAAATCGTATAAGTTTTAAATTCGAAATATTAGACCTCGATATTTATCGATCGTTTTCTAAGTGGTTTACCGAAGTTATAACCAAGTATACCTCTTAGGGGTACTTTCGTACTTAACCATGATTCGAACATTTTTATAAAATCGGAAAACGATCCATTCGACATGTGGTCTTCTCCCACACCTTCATTTTTACCTCTAATATTTAATTATTAAGATTCGCCACTGATTTCGCAATATTAAAGGGATCCAATTTCGGTTACGAACTTTTGATTACGGTTCCGAACCACTTTCACGAATTTAATCATAACTCCTAAACCGTAAGTCCGTTTCATGCGATCTTTATATCAAAACGAAGCTCATAACATACTCTAGCTTATCATGGCATAAATCGAAGATAATCAGTGAGTTACATCTACTGTCAAGTTCGTGGTCTTAAGGTTAACGAAATTTTGACATTACGACGGCTATAAATCGAACGTTCTAAAAATTATAACAACAATACCAAGCCACACCGGGCACAAATCCAACTTATACACATGTTCATCATCTCAAAAAGTCCAGAAGCTACTGATCTTAGCATCAAAATCATCATGCTTCTTAAATCAACTAAACCACTTAACTAATCATGCTTATAACATTATCATGAACATACTACTCTAAAATCATCAAGAACAAGCATAATCTCAAAGTAAGATCTAGGGTTTCATGAGGTTTATACCTTCCTTGGAGTGTCTAAGAACTTAATAATCCTTGTATAGCCCTTAGGATACCTTTACCAAGCTTAGATCATCCAAACAAATCAAGAAAAACAAGGTTAGTTCTTGAAATCACTATTCACCCTAAACTTTGATGATTTATTTGAAAATGGAAAACATGGAGTTTGAAGCTAAGATTTCTAGGAGATCATTTTTATGAAATATAGGACTCACCATAAAAATTTAGAGATCAAATGATGGTTGGAAGTTGGATTTCTCCTCTTGAATTAATGAAAAATTCGAATGGAGCTTGGTGGAGAGAGAGAGTTTGATGTTTTTTGCTTGGTTGCTTTGCACAATAATGCATAAAGTGATATGTTTTGGATAATATCTCATCTTATCTTGCTTTAATAAAGTGATGATGCAAGGGATGATGTTTTTGGATGAGTATGTGTTGATATTTAAGTGGTGGAATGGTAAAGAGATGCTAAGTACTAGTTGATCTCTAATGGTGCTAGTTAGTAATGCAACTAGCTTGGTTTTTTTGATCTTATCTAGCATAAAGTGATTATGTCACTTTCCACTAGCTCATCACACCTCTTGGTTCTCTGCTTGTCTCTTTGTCCGGTTATTGCTCAATTTCATTGATCGTTCGGAGGAATAACTCAACCGTTTCTAGTTAGGGTTTTACCGAAAACCTTCTTAATATTTATAATAACATTCTCCATCTTTCTTAATACTTCTCGAATTTAAATTCCTTAATTCCCTTTTATAAATCCTTAAGTCTTGCAGTGTCCAGGGAAATCTCGGAGAAAATAAAAGTGCTCTTTTTCTGAATCCGACAGCTTTTACATACACTTATTTTCCTCCTGGATCACTAATACGAATTCAGAAATCCGTTCCGAATACCGGGTATAACATTATTATAATAATATTCCAAATTCCACCAAAATCACTATTCATCACTTATTTTTATTTAATTCCTATAATTAGGAAAATTAACCTGGTTCACCCTCGAGTGTTCCTTAACCTTTTTACGGAACCGCTGGGCTTATAATAGATATTGATTTGGATGTCATGAGGGTATCTATTTCTCTCTAGGGAATCTTATCTTAACTTTCTAGGAGATAGATTATTCTAATCTAAGTTATCACCCAATAGCATCCCTCAGGACATATAACCTTGGAATATATATCCTTCCATTATTCATTCATTAAAGCCAGTATTACATTGTAGTTGTAACCACTATTCACTCTTACATCAATACATAATAAAAAGTTTTAATTCTACCCAAAAATCTGGGTTCTTACAATAATACTGCCATTTCAGTAGATAGTAGAAATTCAAAATGGAGCTTACAGAGTTCATCACCCAAGCCCTACAAAATACTAGGTTGTACATATCCAATGTCCAAAAATAGCTAACATGGACAACTTGAACTACTGCTAAAACCACCAGACCAAGATCTTTCCCAATGTCATAAGCAACATAATTACATAAGTCAAAAGATTGAGTAGGTACTCGCGGCCCAGATTGAGTAGGTACTCGCTTTCCAGATTGAGCTTGTACGTTGTGTCCAGAGTTTGCCGATTGATTTTTAGCATGATTCTTTAGCCTCCTAAGTTTCGCCTGTAATACACAAGATAACAAAAGTTAAACTAAATGGGTTCAGAAATTGTTGTTAACTAAATATAACGAGATTTTTAATTTGATTGTTAAAGAACAATGGTAGTACAATAAGCATCCAGACAAGCTGAGTAAAACAGAACAATATCATCTATTTGTTATCTTGTTACTTCATCCACCTCCTAGTTGTGGATTCTCTTCGGAATGCCAACTTGATGATAAAGGTAACAAAGTAGCCAGGGAAACAACTTGATAAATGACATATTCACTTTAAAGTTTAAGGGTATCCTATAGTTCAAATGGTATCCTCTAGTTTAAATATACCAACAAATTGAGCTGATAAAAGTTAAGGACTGAGAAGCAAACGGCAAAACCCAACAAATTTTACACCATTTAGATAAGATTGAATTGCCTGCAACTGAATATCAAAGAACAAAAAACCTCGCTCTAAAAAATATAAATTAGTTCAGACACAACTATACAGTATATAGCATTTTATGTAAAACATATAGGAAGCAGTAACTAGCACCTTCACATGGAGCATGCGTAAGATTTGACACAAACTGAATGTTATCTCATCACAGCCATCAGTCCCAAAACTTGTACCGCCGTTGCGTTTCTTTGGACTCGAAAATTGAGCAAAGCCTACATCCTTAACACCAATACCCTCAGCACCAAGATTTGCAGGTTCGAGGGATGATTTTGGGTCATTCATAATCTGAAAACACATAAATGAACATATAATAACCTTAATCGAAGAACACATGCCAAGTAAATCGTCCATTATTTACATATGCGGTTACTTTGACACTTGAATATAGGCCGCATAAAACTCCATAAAAACACCACTCAAGTCTGATCTTCATAATAAACTGCACCCAAGTACTTTTTATTCATAACAAACTCATCCACATTACTACATAATATAATGCCTCAAGTACCAACGAGGACTTGGCATGTAAGTGATCATGAATCTCTGCACATATAGAGAGCTCAGATGCCCTGTACAGAGACTGTGAATCAACATGATATCAGCTCTGAGATATATAATCAAGTATAAGATGATTCTTTCATAAGAAAGCTGACCATCTATGTCAAGAACCCTGCCTGTTTAAGTTTTATACTCCTTTATATGTTATTACATTAGTAATAAAACCATTTTTGGCTTATTCTGATAACTAAATAGTGAATAATTTCACAAAATCTTGTAAGAGATTACCAGCAACCTTCCACTACCTCTAAGCGAGGTTTATAGGCACTGATCCAGTCCTATACAAAAAAGAAGACACCTCAACTACATACAATATCAACTTTTTTTTACACAAATTACAAGGCATAAAAGATTGACAAACCTGTTGTTCTTGAAATTTGGTGGTAAACCCAGATTGACAAGTTAGCCTGTTCTTGTTGATTTCAGTTTTTCCCCTAGAATAAAATGCAAATATTCATCTGTTCTAAACGGTGTGATTCCCATTGCCTTACACAAATCCGCCATGAAAGGCCTGTTAAACAGAACAAAAGGTAACTATAAATGCTTATCAAGCAAACAAAAGAAAATGACAACAAATCGAATTGTAAGAATAAATTCAACTTAGATTGTTGTAGGTCACACCTGCTAACGTGATCCAAAGTAAACTGGAAAATGTCCTCAATGGAGACAGGTCTACATACTCCAAACTGCACCAGAATAAGAAATGGTTAGTAAGTTACATAACTAAAATTTTGAAGTTTATAAGGAATGGAAATTAAAACAATCACTGACCTCAACCCAAACTCTTATAAATTCTTCAGCCATTGGTTTGATGTGTCCACCCTGCGAATTTTGAGCTACTTTGGCCATTTCAGTGGCCGTCTCCCGAAGAAATTTGGCATATTCTGTTCTTGCCTTTAGCTTCCTCATCACCTGTTCTTGTAGTGAACTGACTGAGAAGGAGGCTACCTATGGAATGCTTACAAGGTTAAAGAATAACATAAAAGCAATACGACCAGAAGAAAAATATGTATTTATATATAGGGGGAGAGAACCTGTCATGTTGTCTTGTCTTGAATGCTTGGTGACAAGATGTTGGGGTAGAATCTGAGGAGCAGGGGCAACAAACTGTATAGAAGGAACAACAAGAAACATAGAGCCCGGAACAAGCTGGAATATATCAGCCGTGGCTCGTGTAAGTAGCTGCCTCTCTCTTCTCGACAAACACTTGCCTTGAGTAATCTTTGTGAGCAACCTTTTAATGATAAGTAACAATTTTGAACAGGTTGGACTTAGGTTATATCATCTTTTTCTTAAATGCGAGATGAACAAAGGTGTTAGATTTAGGGATTTGTGTGTGAGAGTTGCCTGGTGTATGTATGCTCTCGATTTAGGGTTTTTAAAAGCACTGAATTGCCCCTGAATTGCAAATCTCGATCTACAACAAATAAAAAAGGATACAGAGAGAGAGCGAGAGAGAGAGAGAGAGAGAGAGAGAGAGAGAGATACAGAGACAAAATCGAAACAATCGAATCAATTGAACCTAAACTAAGAAATCAATTGAATATAAAGTGAAAACCAATTGAAACAGAGAAAGCTGGGTGAAATGAGGAAGATGGAAAAGAGAGGCGGCTGAGCCTATATCATGTGTGTGGCTGAGGGGTGGGAAATAAAAATTTGATAAAGGGGGGAAATAAAAATTTGATAAGGGGGAAATGAAATATTCGGTGGGTGGGAAATAAAAATTTGATAAGGGGGAAATAATAATTTAGTAGTTGACTATTAAAATATTATAGATGATAAATTTGAATTTTTTTAATTATTTTGCACATCACTAAAATGATAAACACTCATTTTAGTGTTAAGAAAAAATAATCGAAAAATAAAAAAGGCCAGGTTGTACGAGATTTTAACAAAAGCGTAGTAAAAGTGTTACTTCCTATAACGGGACACGATCCATGTTCATTGAATAATTTGTTTGAATGATTTATTTGACGATCGAACTGTACGAAAGTTAATAAATACTCATTTTAGTGTTGAAAAAAAATAATCAAAAATAAAAAGTGGTAGTCAACTATCGATTTGACCTGTACTGCTAACTAGTGCTTTGTCCCGGATAGTTATTTCTGTTTTTTAGAAAATACTTATCGACGATCCAACCACACGTATGTCAATATATATCTAAATTAGTGATATTCTTAAGTTTTTAAAAAATAATAAATTTATTTGGATGGTAAAAGTGGTAGTCAACTATCGATTTGACCCGTACTACTAACTAGTGCTTTGTCCCGGATTGTTGTTTCTATTTTTTAAAAAATACTTATCGACGATCCAACCGCACGTATGTCAATATATATCTAGTTTAGTGATGTTCCCAAGATTTTAAAAAATAATAAATTTATTTGGATGGTAAAAGTGGTAGTCAACTATCGATTTGACCCGTACTGCTAACTAGTGCTTTGTCCCGGATTGTTGTTTCTATTTTTTAAAATATATTTATCGACTATCCAACCGCACGCATGTCAATATATATCTAAATTAGTGATATTCCCAAGTTTTTAAAAAATAATAAATTTATTTGGATGGTAAAAGTGGTAATCAACTATCGATTTGACCCGTACTGTTAACTAGTGCTTTGTCCCGGATTGTTCTTTCTATTTTTTAAAAAATACTTATCGACGATCCAATCGCACGTATGTCAATATATATCTAATTTCGTGATATTCCCAAGTTTTTAAAAAATAATAAATTTATTTGGATGGTAAAAGTGGTAGTCAACTATCAATTTGATCCGTACTGCTAACTAGTGCTTTGTCCCGGATTGTTGTTTCTATTTTTTAAAATATATTTATCGACTATCCAACCGCACGTATGTCAATATATATCTAAATTAGTGATATTCCCAAGTTTTTAAAAAATAATAAATTTATTTGGATGGTAAAAGTGGTAATCAACTATCGATTTGACCCGTACTGCTAACTAGTGCTTTGTCCCGGATTGTTCTTTCTATTTTTTAAAAAATACTTATCGACGATCCAACCGCACGTATGTTAATATATATTTAATTTCGTGATATTCCCAAGTTTTTAAAAAATAATAAATTTATTTGGATGTTAAAAGTGGTAGTCAACTATCAATTTGACCCGTACTGCTAACTAGTGATTTGTCCCGGATTGTTCTTTCTATTTTTTAAAAAATACTTATCGACGATCCAACCGCACGTATGTCAATATATATCTAATTTCGTGTTATTCCCAAGTTTTTAAAAAATACTAAATTTATTTTGATGGTAAAAGTGGTAGTCAACTATCAATTTGATCCGTACTGCTAACTAGTGCTTTGTCCCGGATTGTTGTTTCTATTTTTTAAAATATATTTATCGACTATCCAACCGCACGTATGTCAATATATATCTAAATTAGTGATATTCTCAAGTTTTTAAAAAAATAATAAATTTATTTGGATGGTAAAAGTGGTAATCAACTATCGATTTGACCCGTACTGCTAACTAGTGCTTTGTCCCGGATTGTTCTTTCTATTTTTTAAAAAATACTTATCGACGATCCAACCGCACGTATGTCAATATATATTTAATTTCGTGATATTCACAAGTTTTTAAAAAATAATAAATTTATTTGGATGTTAAAAGTGGTAGTCAACTATCGATTTGACCCGAACTGCTAACTAGTGCTTTGTCCCGGATTGTTGTTTCTATTTTTAAAAAAATATTTATCGACGATCCAACCGCACATATGTCAATATATATATAATTTCGTGATATTTCCAAGTTTTTAAAAAATAATAAATTTATTTGGATGGTAAAAGTGGTAGTCAACTATCGATTTGACCCGTACTTCTAACTAGTGCTTTGTCCCGGATTGTTGTTTCTATTTTTTAAAAAATACTTATCGATGATCCAATCGCACGTATGTCAATATATATCTAATTTAGTGATATTCCCAAGTTTTTAAAAAATAATAAATTTGTTTGGATAGTAAAAGTGGTAGTCGAGTTGACCCATACTCCTAACTTATAACGGATTAGTAACGGAAATATTTCAAATTGTAACAGATTAGTAACGGAAAATGTATGACCGTTCTAATACTACCAACAGATTAGTAACGGAAAATGTATGACCGATCTAAATTCCCAACGGAATATTCCGTTGGCAACTCGTTGCTAGAAATGGGCGGGTTTTTTTGGTTCTTTTAGCGCCCATTTTTTTTCATTTTTAATTGGGGGGAAATTAGCCGGGTTTTTTTCATTGTTTAGCGCCTATTTTTTTTTCTTTTTTCATTCTAATATTACCAACGGATTAGTCACGGAAAAGAGTATGACCGATCTAAAATTCCCAACGGAATATATCGTTGGTAAAGCATTGTTAGTTCCTTGGTAAATTATTGTTATTCTGTTAGTACTCTTTCCGTTGGCATCTCATTGCTAGAAATGGGTTGTCAACAATTTATTTTCCGTTAGGAATCTGTTAGCAATCACCAACGGAAATTTCCGTTACTAAATATCCGTTACTGAATCGTTGCGAATGTGTTATTTTATAATTGGCTTTTCAGAATAATCGTATGGGTGAGTAATCCGTTAGTAAATAGCAACGGGCACGTTTCCGTTGGGAAATTTCGTTAGCAAAACTGGGATTTCTTGTAGTGAAACAGATTGAATAAGAACGACGCAGGTGGGCTGTTTAATTGTGACATTATGCACAGTGATTCAAATTTCTGATTCTCATCCACTTGTAGCTAAGAAGTTTTGGTAGTTTGTTTATTCTCCTTAGATCATTCCGACCGATTACATTTTTTTCTTTTGAGAGAATCCCGACATTACTATGTAGAGTAACATATGACAAATAATCTGTCACATCTGTTAATACTACAGATGATGTGAAGAAGAAAATGAATAAACAACAAAATATAAGCTCAGAATCTCCTTTAAAGCTCAAGCTTGAATGTGTGTATAAAAGTTGTTACATCTCACTAGAATTGAACACAATCTGATACAGAATGAACATCTCTCACATATAAAACTCACAACTTCCCATAAAATCCCAGAACAAAGTAATAGCAGTGGGTTAATTTATTAGAACACAGCTAGATCATAAAATCCCAGAACAAAGAATGCAGTGGATTAATTTATCCTGGTAATAGCAGCAGCCTTGACACCATATTTCAGGATCTTCGTGATTTTGTAGAAAACAGATATTTATATTCTAAGAGCAGCCCATTAGCCCAAAGATCATGATGGATAACCAAGCTACTTACATACCCATGAATTTAGGTACAACCAAAAAAGAAATTTATTACTCCGTATAAATTTGAACCAATTCATAAAACACATTCTCAAAATAAAAGAAACACCAATTCATACTACTGCGAACTTTGTTTAACAGAGTACAAGGAAACTTTATTAAATTTGTTGAACACCAAGTAAAAGCAAACAGATTAATTCCATGCAAATCTTAAAACCTAAAAGATGCATCTCTTAATGTTTTCTGCATATGTAGGAAGAAACACATTGATCAAAGAGGCTGAATCCCATGTCATTATCACTTTCTTCTTTTGACTTTTCCTGCAAAGGTTCAATTTAATGCATTAGAACAAATATAGGGAATAACTAAACCCCATGCAGACATGTAGTGTAAACAATAGTACAATTTATAAATTTGAGTGACACATATATGTAAGGGTCCAGGTCGTGATTGTCAGGGACGATTTATCCAACAATCAGTTTCATGATCCAACGGCGGCCAGGATTTTAAAAAAAAATTCGCCCATTCCGCGCAAATGATATTGCAATAAAATCTATAATCTCAACAAGTGAAATGATATTGAATCGGTTTTTTTTTAAGAAACCTGACACTTAGATATTTAAGCTAATTCTCATATGCAATGTAAAATTAATATAACAAAACGTCAAAATGATATAACTTACTAATCAGTGTTATCCCAATTGAAGAAACCGCCATTGCCGCTGTCATTTCTGAACTCGTACACAGGACCAGAAACTACACACATGAAATTACAAAGAGTTACCAGCTTGACTGTATCTCTAACTACAAAATCTAAAATGGAAAACTGAAGTATTTTAGCATTTGAAATATAACTTTTGTAAACAAAGACACAATTTTACCTTCATAACCGTTAACAACCGGATCTTCAGATAGATGAAGTGGTCCATCTAGGTCAATGAATCTGTATGAAAATATAATTATACAGGTGGTTAACAAATCCAAAATGCGGAGTATATTGTGGCACTCGGAAAAGTAGGTTCCGGGGATCAACATGTATTATCACATCTTATGATTAACAAATATTATTAATATCTTATGATTAAGTATAGATGAAAAAAGTTAACTAAAAAAATTGTTATGCAGAGACAAATTTGTCAAGTAGAAGTAATAGAGTACGTGAGCATGCATCTTCAATTTCCTGAAATGCAACAACAACAGCTACAACTACTGCTTACTTGAAACATCCAAGTCCTGCGACGAGGTGACCAGCAAAACCCATGGCAAGCCTAGTCTCAATCAAACCACCAATCATCAAATGCAATCCAGATGCCTGTGCCAATTCAATAATTTCAAGGGCTCCAACTACCCCGTGTTTGGCAAACTTGATGTTAAGGACATCTGCTAGATTTCCTTCAACTATCTTCTTTGCATCAGCCAGAAGGCGGCAACTTTCATCAGCGGCAACGGATACCCCGTATTTTTCTTTTGCGATCCGAGTAACACGACCAAGACCTTCCCAGTCATCCCTACGAACTGGCTGTTCAAAGAGAACTGGAGTCACCTTCATTTCTGCATTTTAATGCCAATTCAGAAAAAATGACTTGTTAGAAAAGCAAACTTAATTAATTGGTCAAGTTCTAATACAAGGCATTAAGATCTTTACCATGCAATGTCTGAAGAACTTGAATAGCTTCCGTATAGGTGTAACCTTCATTGGCATCCAAGATAAACAAGCAATCAGGATGTACCGCACGTATCGCTTGAAGCACTTCTATGTCTCCATTCAAGTTCTTACCCACCTTGAGCTTCAAGGTTTTGAATCCATTTTTGCGATAGTTTGAAGCCAATTGAGCAGCTTCGGAAGGAGAAACTATCGGAATCTACACATTGTATTGGATCACATTTAGTCATTTTATTTGCTAGTATCATTTATACGTATAGGCAAAAGTTGTATGGTGACCCCAATATAAGTACATATAACTTTGCCTATAATTAAAATAGAACAAGGTCTCCAATATATTCTAGATAGATAGATTTGTTCAACCACACCAGAGCCTAATTCTAGAAAGAGGACTTGTAGTTTTGGGGTCAAAAAATTAAGAATACTCGAGAGGAAAAGAACCAAACTGTTATAGCTGTAGTTACTGTGTTCGAAACTCCACCGAACAATTTCCACAAAGGTGTGCCAATGCTGTTCGCAGCTGCATCAATCACCGCCATCTCAACCCCTGCTCTAGCCTTTAATTGCAAAAGAAACTATTTAATAAGAAGTACAACAACTCAACACTGACCTTCAGACGTTGAAATGAAAAAGATTTCCAACACGAGAAAAGTGTGAAAATTTTCGAAAATAAACCAATTTTATAGGGAATGGCAACGGTCGGATTCGGCTCGGGTTTTGCAAAATCCAAATTTAAATATTTTCGGGTTTTAAAAATAAATCTATATGCATATTCAAATCCAAAACTCAATTTACAAATCCAAATCCGGCGGGTTTCGGATCGGAATTTTTTCGGGCATTCAAAACTAAAAATAGTGCAAGTAAGTTGTTTAACAAAAAAAAAGAAAATAGTGTAAGTAAGTTTAAAAACACCGCTACATGCAAACAACGTTAATAATATTTATACAAAAAATAAAATAAAACATGATTAAGTAGTTAAATATAACGTATTATACGGATTGACATATTAAGTAAAATCTGAAATGTGTTAAATTAATAATTTCTAATATACCAACACAAATGAAAAATTTATGTAAAATAAAGAAATTACATCCTAAATATATTAATAAAATTTGATTTTGAGAAAGAGACGATTAATCGGTAGATTATTATTGATTATATCTAATAAGATAAATAATTTATACGTCTTATATCTGAAATATTATGTATAATAATTAAATTATCATATTTTATATAATTATTAAAATGTTTTATAAAAATTGAATTTGAATTACATGTATAATATTTCATTAAAATATATATATATATATATATATATATCCGGATATTTTTTGGGTTTCGGATCGGGTTTCGGCTCGGTAAACATAAAATCCATATCCAAATCCCACTACAAGAAAAATGGCCAATTGCGACGGAAATTTTACACTGAAATCGTCGTAATTGATCCAATTACGACGGAAAAATTTCGTCATTTTTGCTCAAGTCTTAAGTTCGGATTTTCGTCACAAGTAAAAATTTCGTCACAAGTATAAATTTTCGTCATAAATTCCAACTCGGGACCCACTTCCTACAATAAAATAATAAACGAACTTACGACGGAATAAACCGTCATAAATTTATATTTTATGACGGAAATATCTGTCATATGTTCATAATTTGGGACGCTTTTTTCCGTCGTAAATTTACTTTTGGGACCCACCTGGTACCACAATTAAATTTAGAAAAAATCAAAAAGAATATAAAATAATGAAGAATCGTCGCAAGTTACCCAAAAATTCGTCGTAAGTTTGTTATTCCAGAAAAAAAAATGCTATTTTTTTTTAATTTCTAGCCATTTTCGGCTTCCACAAATAAATCTTAAACCTGCCCAATCATGTGTAGCGCAATCTAGCACTCTAATTTTAATATGCAATCAACCACAATATTAAAACACTAAATCTGGCACTCTAATTTAATATGCAATCGACCACAATACTAAACATACCAAAATATATAAGGCTACATAATCAAAATACTACCATAGTTTACATAAATTGAGCCACAAATCCATAGAATACTTATATGAACTACTTATCTATACAAACTAAATAAGATACATAGCATTTTTGCGAGCTACTAAGCATACCCCAGTCTGGTAGTAGCTAAGAACTAGAAAACTTCTCTAACAAGGAGATGAGCATTTTTGCCATGGTGCAGCCTGGTGCATCATATCACAGATTATAGTGCTTCTCTTCTGTAATCAGGCAAGATGGACACGGAGTTGAATAAAATTAGAAGACATTTATACACTGAGCAAGCAGCCTGCTACCTCGTAAGCCGATTAACCACCTGAAAGAACATCATTACAGAAACTATAATATAAAAAGTAGTATCACCGAGTAATATGGGGCACTAAAAGAGAGCTGGCTAATGAATTTTTGCAAGTTTTAAATCGAAGGTGGATCAGTAGAAACACCTAAGTATATAATGATTAGGCACATCCAGAGCCAACCAAGAGACCAAGTTTAATTATTACATTGTCCAAATGAACAAAATAAACATTCTGTAATTTTGTCACCATGAACCTCTTTTAGAAAATATACTATACAAAAGATTTCCTTTTATTGTGCAAAATTATTATTTCTTTAGTTTTAACTTTAATTTGTCAATAGACATGGAACCACTTTTAGTTAGAATGGTGTCATTTTCATATAGAATTGTTTTTTCTTACATTCATATAGAATTATTACAGAGCACAAAAGAATAAACCTTTATCCTAGAATTCCCCTCCTCCAAAAGTTGTCAATTGTGTTGCAGATTCACCACGTATTGTAACACATGATCCTGCAAATGCAAAGCAATTTCTTATTAATATTCACCACATACACCAAATTTCATATACACTCTAAGCCATAATGTGAAACTGTTATAAAAATAGAAATAGTAATTGTGATGAATTGGATGGCTAAGAATACAGGCCGAGAGCAGCCAAGGTTTGTGTGCCCATATTCTAACTTATATTCCGGCCACGATGTTGTTGAAAATTACAATAAGCATCAGAAGGACCATTGGCAGCCAAAAGTATAATAGCGTGCACCTAAAGGAGATGCCTAGAGGGACAGATAAAAATAAACATTTCCTGAATACAAACAAATGTGCCCCTGTTAAGATTGTCACCTGAGTAGGAGGCCAAGAGATTATTTGATTCAAGAGAGCATATCTCCAAAAATGCTAAGCATGCTACATCATGTAAGCTACCTCTAGTAACAATACTTATTGCAAACACCGAAAGAGTTACCTAGACTAATCTACTCACCAAAATCACAAACCCCTAACAAACATAAAGAAAGATCAAACAACAACATACTTTATAAACATGCACCAGAATCAATTCATGATTCCAAAATGTAGCATGAGGAAAATCCACCACATATTGCACCACAAGAAGGAAGACCGTAGGGGAATGCAGGGGTATGTGTGCTAGCTAGTGGTCAAATACAAATCCTAAATATAGGGGGGGGGGAAGTTATAATCATTTAGGGAAACTAAACATCCAAAAAGAAGGTGCTCTTTCTTCTTTGTTTTATTGTTAAACTGCAAGTTACAACCACTCACAAATTTTTACATTCTTTTAGTTGTTTTAGCAACAAACATGATACCACATAAAAACAAAGATAGAAGCAGGACAGTGAGGCCTATAAACCACATGAACTAACAAAAAACAGAGAACAAAAAACTTATATAAAAATATGCAAAAGAATTAATAAAAATACAACCACAACACAAAATATAACATAATATACCCAATCAAAACATAGCATAACATGCAATCTAGGCCTGTTATAAACATAATATACCCAATCGAAGCATGTTATAAACATACAAAAAATACAAACAAACATTCATAATCGAAGTCCCAATCATTAAAACAAGTACATTTAACAAACAAACAATCAGGAGTCAGTAAAGAAGAAGACCCAATTAAGAAGAAGTAGAAGACCCATAGAAACCCTAATTTAGAGAACCCTAATTGCTTGTAGTTCCAATCAAAGCCCTAATTGCTGAGTAGAGATTGTGACATACCCGTAGAGACCCTAAATTAGAGAACCCTAATTCTTGATTAGTGATCGTGAAGAACCCGTGGAGACCCAATATTTAATCATCTGTAAATTCGGAAAAAAATAAAATTGTTTGTTAGCAAAAGAGAGAAGAGGAGAGAGTTAATCGAGTTAATACAAAGAATAGAAGAGAAAAGAGAGCGAGAGTTCCTCGATTTGGAGTTCTTCAATTTGGAGAAGAGAGCGAGAGAGGGTCTGGGTCGGAGAGAGGGTCGAGAGATTCAGGGGGGAAGGAAAGGGGGAAAAGTGTGTGTAATAATTGATTACGGGGGAAAAATACCGCCTTTTTTTACACAAATTTTTTTAATTTTTTTTTCCATATAGTCTAAATCGGCAAAATAAATAAAATGAATGATTAATATCGTTTTGTTTATATTTCGTTCCAAATTATTTATCAACGATCCAATCATACAAATGTCAAGTTTTCATTAAATATTAAAATTTAATTTGGTTGGAGATTTTAGTAGATCACTACTATCCAGAGTAATACTTGTACCTAGTGATTCGTCCTAGATTATTGTTTCTATTTTTTTAAAAATATTTCTCGATGATCCAACCATACGAATGTCACAACATATCTAATTAAATTATATTCCCAAAGTTTCAAAAAATAAAAAATTAATTTGGTTGGAAATCTTAGTAGATCATTACTATTCCGACTAGTACTCGTAAGTCGTAACAAGTGCTTCGTACCAGATTATTTTTTCTATTTTTCGAAAAAATATTTCTCGACGATCCAACCTTACGGATGTAAAGACATGTCTAATTAAATGATATTTCCAAAGTTTCAAAAAATAAAAAATTAATTTGGTTGGACATCTTAGTAGATCACTAGTATTCCGACTAGTACTAGTAACTAGTGCATCGTCCCAGATTATTGTTTCAATTTTTTAAAAATATTTCTCGACGATCCAACCATACGGATGTCAAGACATATCTAATTAAATAATATTCCCAAAGTTTCAAAAAAATAAAAAATTAATTTGGTTTGAGTTCTTAGTAGATCACTACTATTCCAACTAGTACTAGTAACTAGTGCTTTGTCCAATATTATTGTTTTCATTTTAAAAAAAAATATTTATCGACGATCCAACCGTACGGATTTCAAGACATATCTAATTAAATGATATTCCCAAAGTTTCAAAAAATAAAAAATTAATCTATGTGGTTGATGTATACATAATAAGAAAAAATATTGAAGAACTTTACGATGGATTAAGAAAAGCGTCGTAATTCTGGGTAACTTATGACGGATATTTCGTCATAATTTACCCAAAATTACGACGATCTTCTTAATCCGTCATAATTAACCCAAAATTACGACAGATTTTTTCGTCGCAAGTTCACAGCAGAAAAAGTAATTCATTTTACAAACAATTTTAATTACAATAAATAAATTTATGACGGAATTTTCGTCGTAAGTACATTACTAAACATCGTTGTTTTGTCATCAGGAAAATTAATTCATTTTGTAATTAAATTTAATTACAATAAACAAAGTTGCGACGGACGAAAATTCCGTCGTAAGTTTATTTACGACGAAGATTCCGTCATAAGTTCACTACAAAATGACGTCGTTTCATCCTGAGAAAAAGTTTTTTTTTTACAATTAAATTTTATTAAAATAATGAAATTTACGACGGAAATTCCGTCGTAAGTTCGCTGCTAAAATGAATTTACGACGGATAATTCGTCGTAAGTTCACTGCAATTATTTTTCAATTAAATTTTAATTTTTTGGAGCTAAATTTTATTAATAAAATAATTATCTTGCGACGAATTTCATTTTCGTCATAAGTTTGGCGCGGAATTTATGACAGATTTGAGATTCCGTCGTAAGTTGGGCGCGAAAATTGCTTCCGTCACAAGTTGGCCGTCATAATTGGCCAAATTTCTTGTAGTGTCCAAAAAATTTCGGTTTTGAAATTTAAATCCATATCCAAATCCAAATCCAAAAATATATATTCAAAAAATTGGATTCTATATCGGGTATCCGTCGGATCGGGTTAATTTGCCATCACTACAATTTTACATACTGAGACCAAAATATATAACTTATATTTAAAGATTAACTATGCAACTTACAGCAGCAAATTCAAACCCATGCAGAATCCTAGCGATCTCACCCAACACTGAGCCTAAAGTCATAGCAGGACTCGTCTTCAGAAACTCACACGCGTCCGCCACTTTTTCCATAGCCAGTGGTTGATCCTCTGCAGTTAAAGGACGAAGAATAGGAGCCTCGCCCCACCCAACACAACCGTTACTCAATTCAATCCTTATAGCCACACTCGTAACTTTTTCATAGGTTGATGTTGCAGTAGTTGTAGGCTGAATCAAAGGAACATTTAATTCCCTTCGCTCTGCCCGTTTCACATTAACTGTGAATGTCTCCAGTAGATTTTTGAACCCAGCAAAGCTTGTGCATGTTACAGGGGTTGCCATTGTTTTACTACAAGAGAACAAGAGGAAGCACTCTCCAATTTCTTTGTTCTTCCTTAAACATAAACAAAGTTGTATTCAAAAATTTATATTATCTTTTGAAAGAAACAAAACAAAGAAAATTTATTCGTGGGACCGCTTAATTAAAACGAAAATGTAATCCCATAGATTTTGTCTCTGTCTCAAAAAGGTATAATATTCGACTAGGATTTTGAAGAATTTTTTTGGATTTTAGAAATTTAGGGGTATTCAATTTGATTTTTTTAATTCATTAAAATCTTGAACTATTCAATTTGGATTTCTAAGTATCTTTTGAAATATGAGGGTATTCAATTAGGATTTCGAAAAATCTTTTAAAATCTTGGTGTATTCAATCTGGATTTGAAATAATCCATTATTTGATGGTACTAAAAAATCCATAAATTTTTTTGATTTATTAAATGGTAGATTTTGAGAGCCCGGATCCTCTATCCCCTTCTTCATGTTCCCTTGTGTGTCCCTTATATTAAAAAGTGCTCCTAGCGGGGCCCATTTTAAGAAAAAAATATTTTTATTTCCATTTTCATTACAATGGGCACCGCCAGAGGCACCTTTTTGTACAGGGGACACGGGAGGGGGCATGAAAAAGGGGACATAGGATCCTCACTCGAATTTTGATAAATTTTTTAATGTTTTTTATAAAGTTTGAAATCTCACCAAAATCATTGAGATTTTGAAGGATTTCTAAAAAAAACTTTTCTAAATTTGGAAGACTCTGCAAAATTCTACGAAAACTTTCCGAAAATTCGCAAAAAAATAAAATCAACAACAATCTTTAAAAATCCATGAATTATTATAAGTCTCTCAAAATCTCAGTTGATATCCTAGAAAATTTATAAAATTTCTCACATTAGTGTATAAAAAAAACCCAACAGTTGTTTGTTAGATACTATCAAATTTTAAATGATTACATGAAATCATTCTCCAGTTTTTTAAAAATATTATAAAATCTTAATTGAATATTTTAATATTTAAAATTATATACCCTCAAATTCAATTTTTTTTTGAAAGAGTCAAATTCAAATTTAATATTCAACTGAGATTCTATTAGATTTTAATGGATTGATAATAATCCATGGAGTTAACTTCTATGGAAACCAACATTTGAGTGAAGACCGTGGAAACCATATACATTATCCACTCAAAACATATATATTTGCAAGGAATGTTCAATAAACATTATTATTTCATTCTAAATCTTAAAAATCATGTATGATTTGCAAGCAGAATATGTTTTGGAGAATAAAACGTTCTCCAATATTTTGTTTGTAGAACATACATATATGATTTTCAAGATTTTTAATGAAATTTGCATGTAATATATATATATATATATATATATATATGATTTTCAAGATTTTCAATGAAATAAATGAAATAGTGATTTTCGTAGAACATGATTTTCAATGAATAAGTTTTTGCAATGTTTTAATTGATATATGGTCTCCAATGTACACTAAAAATGTTGGTCTCCATAGAATTTAACTATAATCCATGGATTTTAAAGAATTTTGTAAATCCATGCATGGATTGTTTGAAATCTATAATAGAGTTTACACAGATTTTTTTAATTCTATACAGATTTTGTTGGATTTTAATGGATTGATTTATCAAGATTTTTATGGAATTAAAAAATTCCCACAAATTCTACGCGATTGATTAATATTTTATATTTTATAATATTCATGTATCAATTAAAGATAATAATTTATATAAATAGTTCAAAATAGTCTAAAATCAATATAGTCCAAAGTAAAATAAAACAAGATTTAGAGTAACAATATTTCAAACAAAAAAGGTGATTCGAATAATAAATTAAAAAACACCAAAATATGCTTATTTATCTAGTCGTCATCATCTTTCTTGTTCTCATCATCATCCTCTTCATTTGTTGCATTACGAGACCTACTCTCCAAGTTGTTGATGTTGGCTTGTAAAATTTGATCCATCATTATCACGGTACCTTTCATGTAGGGCTGGCAATCGTGTCATGTCGTGTACTTTCATGTTTTCGTGTACTCCGAGCTTAAACCGAAACCATTATTAAATCATTTCGTGTACTGACCACCCTAACCGAACCCGAAACGAAATATTTCGTGTTTACACGAAACGAAACGAAAGTACACGAAATAAAAATATAAAAATTATAATATAATATTTCGTGTACTTTTCGTGTACTTTCGTGTACCCAAAATGAAAGTACGAAATGAAAATATAAAAATAAAACTTATCAATATCAATATATTCTTAATGTCTGCTAGTATTGCATTTTAAAAATTACTGCTTTTACCCTTCATTTTTTTAATCTTCTTTATTTCTTTGAGGCCCTTTTTTGTCAGTACACAGGAAAATTACAGCTTTTATCCTTTATGTTTTTAATCTTCTTTATTTCTTTGATGTCCCTTTTTGTCATTACACAATATTTAGAGTGACCCAATTTAGATTGGATCGACCCAAATCTCCTTTATTAATCAATTTCCTTTTTCAGATTAAACATATTACCTTTTCTATTTTTCAATAACTAAATAATTTACTTCTTAGGTAAAATACAGTATCTTTTACATTTTATCTAACTAAAATTTCTCCATTTTTAAAAACTACGATCAATTTTGTATAATAAAATAACATAATTATATTATAATTAGTATTAAATAATTAATTACCTTTTTGAGCCAAAATACGTTACCTTTTCTCTTTTCTCTAACTAAAATCTCTATTTTTCCAATTGTATCATGGACGGTTACCTTTTACAAACACGTTTCTTCTCTTACGAAAATCTCTTTTTTTCCAATTATATCACGGGCGATTCTATTTAATAAAAATAAAATAATAATATTATAGTACTAATAATTAACTGATTACCTTTTCAACTAAAACGTATCATCTATTATATTTTTTCTAATTAAATTCCCTTTTTTTTCTAGAAATTTCAGGGGCAACATTAATTTCTCATTTTCTAAAAACTATGAGCAATTTTATTTAGTAAAATAACATAATTAAATTATAATTAATATACACTAATCAATTACCTTTTTCACATAAATTATGTCATCTTTTTAATTTTCACGTTACCTTTCTATTTTTTAAAACTAAAATCTCTATTTTTCTGATTTTATCACGGGCGGTTCTGTTTAATACAACAAACTAATAATATTATAATATTCATAATTAACCGATTGCATTTTTTTTATATCTAAAATGTATCAATTTCTATTTAATGAAATAAAATAATAATTATATAAAAACTAATAATTAACCGATTACCCTTTTCAAGTAAAACCTATAATTTTTTCTATATTTTCTAACTAAAATCCCTCATTTTCTAGAAATATCACGGATAACATTTATATAATTATTATCAAATCACATATAAAAATTTAAGGCTCCCAACTTTATATTTTAAAAAAATTAACTTAAATTAATGAAAAATTCATATAATATTAAAAAAAAAATCGTGCATCGCACGGGTTTTAAGCTTGTATAATAAAAATTCGTATACAACGAATAATATCCGTTATATTTTTAGTTAAAAATTAGAACTGTTATATACTTATATAAAGGAGAAACGAGGGGTAGTAAAGTGGTGCCGGTCAAATAGCTCGGTTCTATTTTGTTAAATTTCTCAAATTTTTGAATTAATAATTCCAATGATTAAAAAAATCTCAATTCCATTTTAAAACTTTACTAATAGAGGAAACTAAATATATAGTTTCATTATTTTTACCTATAAAATCTTTACTAATGAAGTAAAGTAAATATCTAAATTGCATTTTAAATTTTTACTAATCGAGGAAACTAAATATACAATTTCAATATCCTTACCTTTAAAATTGCATTTTAAAACATTGAAAGTTTGGTCGGTCGGTCGGTTAGTTGGTTGGTCGGTCGGTCGGTACCTATTGTTTTTACTTAATTAACCTTACTTAATTATAAAAAAAATTTCTCCTAATAACTGATCAATTTATGTTTTCAAGTAAAACATATTAAAATAATCAATTTCCTTCTAAAATACGTTACATTTTCTATTTTCTTTAGCTAAAATCTTTTTTTCCAATTAAATGATGCCCTTACTTAATTATAAATAAACAATTTCCCAATAACTAATCAATTTTCTTTTTCAAGTAAAACATATTAAAATAATCAATTTTTTTAAAAAAAATGTTACCTTTTCTATTTCCTTTAGCTAAAATCTATAGTTTTCCAATTATATGGCGCTGGTCGGTCGGTTGGTTGGTTGGTTGGTACCTATTGTTTTTACTTAATTACCCTTACTTAAATATAAATAAAATTTCTCCTAATAACTAATCAATTATTGTTTTCAAGTAAAACATATTAAAATAATCAATTTCTCTAAATTGCATTATAAATTTTTATTAATCGAGAAAACTAAATATACAACTCAATTGCATTTTAAATTTTATTAATAGTGGAAATTAAATATCACTAACAAAATAGAATAAAAATTCGTATACAACGAATAATATCCGTTAGATTTTTAGTTAAAAATAAGAACTATTATATAATTATATAAAGGAGATCCGAGGGGATCTAAACCTCTACTATTATCCTTCATTTTTTTATTAATAATATTATTAATGATAATTAGCTGATTGCCTTTTTCAATTAAAAAATGTTTACTTATAATTGATATGATATTACCTTTTATAAATACCTAAAATATCATATCTTCCAATCAATAATTTTTTTCTCTCTAATCAGCATTTGGAGCGATCCAATTGGATCAACCCAAATCTAAACCTCTACTATTATCCTTCATTTTTTTTATTAATAATATAATTAATGATAATTAGTTGATTGTCTTTTTCAATTAAAAGATGTTTACTTATAATTGATGATATTACATTTTATAAATACCTAAAATATCATATCTTCCAATCAATAATTTTTTTTTCTATTAATTAAAACCCGTTGACTTTTAATTTAAAACATAATATTGCAATAATTAATACATACCCAAAAATATGACTTCATATCTTCTAACCACTAACAAAAAATAACAAAAATTCGTATACAACGGATAATATCCGTTAGATTTTTAGTTAAAAATTAGAACTGTTAGATTCAATGATTAAATATATTACATGATTAAATTTATTTACTAATTGCATACCCAAAAATATGACATCATATCTTCTAACCACTAACAAAATATAATAAAAATTCGTATACAACGAATAATATCGGTTAGAATTTTATTTAAAATTAGAACTGTTAGATCTAATGATTAAATATGTTACATGATTAAATTTATTTACTAAAATTTCAAGGTTCGAATTTTGTCAACGATATTATTATCCTTCATTTTCTTAATCTTCTTTATTTCTTTGATGCCCTTTTTACAATTACACAGCATTTGGAGCGACCCAAATTAGATTGGATCGACCCAAATCTAAACATATACTATTTTTTGTCATTACACAATATTTGGAGTAACTCAATTGGATCGACCCAAATCTAAACCTCTACTATAGTATTATCCTTTATTTTTTTTTATCTTTCTTTATTTCTTTGATTCTCCGTTTTGTCATTACTCAAATCTATCTCTGTCATTTTTCACCTTCAAGTCCATGCCGCTCAAATCTTCACACTGCTGGATTTTGATGCATGTTTGCACTTTTCAGATTTGAAAGCTGGGTTTTTCACCAAATTAACATCTCAACCCCCTGAAGTAGGGTTAAGGTATGTGTACTAGACCTCCGTACGGGTCATATATGTTTGGTTCCAGTTTTCAGTTTGGCCATAAGAGTTAAGTTTTTATTGATTTCACAATATTAAAAATTAGACAGGATAATATTTGTTTGGTTTTGATTTTGGTTTAGAATTTAAGAATTAAAGTTTTAATGAATTACCCGATGTTATAATAATATACAGGACACCAGAAAGGTACCTTTAAAATATTTGCTTGGCCTTTCAATTTTTTATTTTATATGTCGTAATAACAAAGGTAGTTGGAAAGATTACCAGTTAATAACATTGACACAGTACGAACCATGTTATTTGTAAATAATCTTGGGACTCAGTTTGATACTTATAGACATTATTTTGTTTTCAAGCAAGTTTATGTTCTTTATGGATTTGTTCAACTTAATGTTCATGGGGTAGACATGCTACGTACCAGAAGGTCTTATGGAATAACATACTTTTTATCGGATGTCTCCGAAGGGACTATGGAATAGCATACTTAGAAGCTCAGACCCACGTCACAAGCCTCGCCCTCTGGGTCAGGTAACATTGCTCTTATTTATGCTCTAAATATCTTTTTTACTCGCGTTCAATTTCACTTCATATATGATCTCATATTTAGCACTTTCACGTGAGCTCCATATTAAAATATAAAAGCACTAACTTTTCCCTTTTTCAGTTTAGTTGGCTTTTTGAGAGAGAATAGGTAATGGAAAATGTGATTGTTATAATTTGTAATCATACATTATTTGAAGATAAAAGTGAATATGTGAGCTTCTTGCGGAGACCTGTGCTTTTGGTAAACAGTATTATCCTTCATTTTTTTAATCTTCTTTATTTATTTAATGCCCCTTTTTGTCATTACACAGCATTTGGAGCAACCGAATTTAGATTGGAACAAAAAATTCTAATATGATATTGTACTTATTTTCAGTAATGTTGTAGTACTACGATTGTACCTCCAGCCTTTCTCTTCTCCTCCAGCTACATAATTTTAAATATTGAAAACAAAATACAATACAAGAAGAAGTTTGCATTTATAAATATAGATTACAAGCAGAGAGAGATGTTTAGTTACAGATAGACTACATAGTAACAACATAAGTGATAAAAAGAAAGATGTTAGTTACAGATAGACTACATAGCAACAACATAATTGATAAAAAGAAAGATGGTCCACATGATGATCAAGCTAATGAAGTATTGAAGTAATTAACAAGCCTGAACCACATAAGCAACTTCCATTTTATAGGTATTGTTTATCATAACGTGGGTATGGGTTTATGTATTCCAATAAATTTTATTTTTGGTTACCCCTCTAAGTTGATCACAAAAAAATTAACAAACCATCAAAATAAGTAGTTTAAAAATATATTCAAATTCAAATTATTATATTCATTTCAATAAGAACATACTTTTAATATAATAAAGTCAGCCATGGTGAAAGACCTTAATTTGAACATAAACAATAAATCTACTAGAATATTTATCTGATATTTTGGCTTGCTTATTTAATTGTATAATTTACTTATTTTTAATAAACGAATCTATATTAATAATATATATACACTGTTTTTTCATACATGAATTTACTAATACAGTTTAATGGTCACGCTCTGGTGAGAATGAGAACAGTGAGAACACACATATTCACTACATTTCAAGCTATTTTAAAGGGCCCCGCTAGGAGCATCTTCACCAAAAAAAAGTCATATAATTCTACCCTCTATCCATTCATAAAAAAATTAACAAAAAAAAAATTAAAATGAGAACAGTGAGAACACACATATTCGCTACATTTCAAACTATTTTAAAGGACCCCGCTAGGGGCATCTTCACACAAAAGTCTTATAATTTTACCCTCTATCCATTCATAAAAAATTTAACAAAAAAAATTAAAAATTGCTTGAAATGTGATCTCATTGTTCTCCAACATTTACACATTATATTAACTATGAGGTCTCATAGTTAATATAACATGTTCTTGATATTATATGAGGTTTAATGTTTTGGAGCCATTTAATATTTTGGAGTCATTGGGGGTGAAGGAATTATCATTTCCGCATTTGAATAATGAAGACAATTTATTATTGTTTTCAATTAAAGAACAATATTTGTAAAAATATTTATTATTTTTATTGCAGATTTTGATGGATTAAATTAATTTTCAACATTGTTAAAATAGAATTGTATGCTACTTTTTTATATAAATTTTAGCATATCATTATTTTATTAAATACTTATATAATTGTATATAATATCTTGCTAAGAATTGATTATTTATATAATTGCATACAATATCTTTTTAAGAAATCAATAAAATTTGTTAAGTTTTTGGTATTGTCAATTTAAATTAAGTAGGATGTTTTAAGAAATCAATCAAATTTGTTAAATTTTTGGTATTATCATTTTAAATTAAATAAGAAGCCGTGTACGAAGTACGGGCAAAATGCTAGTATATATAATATTTCGTGTACTTTCGTGTACCCAAAATGAAAACCCATATCTGACACTAAATATTTCATGTAATTTCGTGTTCGTGTACTTTCGTGTTTTGTGTACCAAAAATGAAAATCCAAAACCATAATTTTCGTGTCGTTTCGTATCGTGTTCACGTGTCACGTATGAAATTGCCGGGTCTACTTTCATGTCAGAAGGTTGGTCTACTTCAATTGAAACTGATCAGAGCTAAATTCTTTTCGAAGAAAGTTGTGTAACCAATTTCTTTGTTCTTCCTCAAACATAAACAAAGTTGTATTCAAAAATTATCTTCCGCAAGAAACAAAACAAAAGAAAATTTATTCCTGGGACCGCTTAATTAAAACGAAAAAGTAATCCCATAGATTTTGCTTGTGTCTCAAAAAGTATAAAACTATCCTAGGAAATTTATCAAAATTCTCACATTAGTGTATTAAAAAAAAAAACCAACAGTTGTTAGATACTATCAAATTTTAAATGATCATATGAAAACATACTCCAAATTTTTAAAAATATTATAAAATCTTAAATGAATATTTTAATATTTAGAATTCTACACCTTCAACTTCATATTTAATATTTAATTGAATTTTAATGAATTGATAATAATCCATGAATTTTAAATTTTTTTGTAAATCCATGTAATGTTTGAAATCTATAATAGAGTCTACAAAAATTATTTTAAATTTATACAGATTTTGTTGGATTTTAATGAATTGATTTATCAAGAATTTTATGGAATTTAAAAAATACCACAAATTCAACAGAATTGATTTTTAATATTTTATAATATCCATGTATCAATTACAGATAATAATTTATATAAATAATTTGAAATAGTCTAAAATCAATATAGTCCAAAGTAAAAAAAAACCAGATTAAGTAATAATGTTTCATACAAAAAAAAAGTGATTCCAATAATAAATTAAAAAACACCAAAATATTCTTATTTATTTGGTCCTCATTAGAGCAACTCTAACGCCTTAGAACTGTTAGCTATATGGTCTACGTGGAGCTCAAACAGTACCATTTATACATATGGTGTGTTTGGGATTGCTGTTGCAGACTGCAACAGCATCTTATTTCAAAGCAGCTGAAAAAGTGTTTGGTAAAATTTAAAAGCTGTTTTTCTGAAAAGTGCTTTTGGCTTAAAAGCTGTTTTCAGAGAAAGCAGGTTGAAAAAAGCTGCTTTTCAGCTTTTGCGGAAAGCAGTTGCTCATTTCAACATCAAACCTCACCAAAAACATTATTTTTAATATATTTTTACATCAAAATATGCACATATCAAAAGTATTACCAAACAGTATTCAGCTTTTTACAACAACACTTTTTTTACCAGCACTTTTTCTAACAGCACGGCAATTTTTAACAGCAATTCCAAACAGACCCATAATCTCTAAAAAAAAGATGCTCCAACGGAACCCAACTGTTAGCAATAATTTTACATATCCCGTATTCCTCCGCCAGATTTGTTGAACCCATTCCCATCCTCTAAACTTGTCCACCTCATCTCCCGCTTAAAACTCCCTCACAGCTCCTCTTTTCCCCACCGCTTGTTTGCTGCACAGTTGTGAAGTTCAGCGTAAAATATGATTAAGTACGTTCATGCACCTAAATAAATCACTTAAGTTCACCGTAAAATATGATTGAGTTCACCTAAATAAATTATAAAGTTCACCCTAAAATATCATTAAGTTCTCTTAAATAAATAAATGAGTGCACCGTGAAATATCATTGAGTTCACGAAATTGTTTGAAGTTTGTGTTTTGTTTAGTTCTCAATTTTGCTATCTATTTATAACATTTGAAATATAGCTGTTAGAAATATAGCCGTTAAAAATATAGCTATTAGAAATATAGTTAGAAATATAGTTGTTGGAAATATAGTTGTTAAAATATAGCAGTTAGAAAATAATAATAAAATATTGTTTTTGAATTATAGCTAACCATTATAGATAACACCATTGACACCATTGGAGCATAATCTCTTACAAGTTCAGCAAATTTTACCTAACCATTATTTTATATTATTTTAACTAACCATTTTAGCTATCCCCTTGGAGATGCTCTTATCTTCCCATTCTCAACATGAAATAATGTTAAAAATAACGGATTTTAAATCTAAAAATATATAATTACCATTTCTGCGCTAGTGTGGTTATATTTACCATTTTTATTACCCGGACCAAATATGCGTATTACATATTTACATCATCTCCTTCTCTGACTTCGCACTCCTTCTCCGGCGCCGCAGGCGGCACCAAATTTTCCGGCGGAACTCTATATCGCTTTCACTGTCACTCATCGATTCAATCTACGATCGATTGCTCTTTTCTTTGCTTCTCTGCGATCAATTTAATCTGGGATGGGGCGGGGGAGAGAGAGAAAGGAGAGGGAGATAGAGAAAAAGGCTGAGAGAGATTGTGGAAAGAGAAGCAGAGATGAGTGAGAGGAGGAGGAACGAAGTGAGAGAGAGGGGGAGGGAGGGAACTCAGGGAAGGAGAAAGAGATGGAGAGTACAAGGTGGGGTGGGAATACCCAATTAGCATTTGCGTAACATTCCAATCCCAAATGGCATTTGCGTAACTAGCTCATGTTACCCAATTATGATTTGCGTATCCTGTTTTAAAATTAATATAAAAGCTAATACGCAATCTTTGAATGGGTATTATCAATTACCCAAACCATAAATGCGTAATCAAAACGGTATTTTCAACCAAAGCTCTTGAGAATCGTTATTTTCATTAAAGTTACTAAAAAATCTATTATTTGTGCCCTTCACCCTCTCAACATCATCCTCTTCATTTGTCTCATTACGAGACATATCACAGAGAATTTGTTTATAAAGCATCATGTGGAAGGCAATGTTGTGGGGGAGGTGTGAGGTTGAATTTGTTTATAATAAAACTAGTTGAAAACCCGCGCGAAGCGCGGGCGAAAAAAATTTTCCTGAAAAATTAAAAATATCCCATATGATTTCAAATTAATTCAATTATCTATGACATAACATTTATTAATAAGCAAAATCTCTCTTTTGATTCTCACTATTCTGCTTCTACTGTGGCTTCTTCTGAAATGTTCATTGCCCTCTCATTTGTGGCCTACATCATGATTCAAAACACGCAAACATATTAATTTCAAGCAATAGGCACACCATTAGTGTATCAACGTTACAACAATAGAGGATAAAAGAATGCATCTGCTGTCAATTAAAAAATATAACTTTACGCAGTCAGGACACAAGATTTATGGTTTCGTTTAAGCCATCCACCAGATAGGTACATATTCCAGCTTTCAAGTTTTGGTTATTGTCAATATCATGCTTTTAAGCTACTCTAAAGTTAAATTTTAAGTTAAACCCAAGCGAGAAAAGAAATAACCACCCACGTAAAGAACCAAAATGTATACACAGAAAAATATGCTTTACTTTTAGTATCAGGTGCATCCGAGTCATAAGTCGTAACCATTAAGCGAACTCTTACTGGTCCAGAATCATCACTTAGGCACATAGCATAAGTTAGTCTCTTTTTAGAAGCAGATGACATGTTATATATAGGATGCATGCTTGAAGTGGTCAGTTAGTAGTTCAAAGCATTAATACCTTTGCTTCTTGAATCTCTGAAACAACATTCAGCAACCTACGATATTGATCTCTTGCCTCAGGATACTGGACCATGGACTTCACTCTAGCTAGAGCCTTTTGCAACCTCTCCTCTGTTTGTTTTCTGCCTTCTTAATTTCAAGAAATCATAGGCATCTTCTTAACGACATATGGAAATGCTAAAGAGTGATTTGATTTTGTGAATCCTGTTCATACAGAAGAAGATACTTACAGAAATTTAGAAGCAATACAAAAGCAGTACACAATTTGAACAGCATATTAAGTTATAAATTTATATCTCCATAGTTCAACGACTAATACCTTGACCAGTTTAAGCAGTGCTAAATCTGCATGTTTACTTCCAGATATATCCAAAGATTGTAACTGCAGGTAGGAATTCCATGGTTAATAGTCAATAGCATGAATAAGAAGTTCCTACAGCCTCCTTTATATGACAACAGGAAAATAATATTGGACACAATGATGTCCTTCTAACAGGTTGCTCGTAGAAATCACAACACTTGTTCTCTTACAATTTATATTACATTTGCATTCACAATAAGCTAGGTAAAAATTAAACTGGAAGTTCAACTGACTTATCGACAAAATTAATTTGCTCATAATGAAGAATCAATGGGATACAAATCTTTGTCAAAAATATGTAGGGAAACAAAGGAGGCCACCAAATCGTTGTAATGGACTTGTTCAATTTTTGGAAACATCTAAGTTGTCGAACATCATTTTCATTCATAAAATTAAAAATAAATCCTACCTCTTTCCCAACGAAAAGCAGCGCAATATCTACAGATGGCTGAGATGCCTTCCCTGAGCACCTAGGAAGCATGAGTGCGGGTGCGCGGTACGGGGATACGGGAGTTCGGCAAATTCAAAAATATGGGGATTCGGGTGCGGGGGGATACGGCAAATATTAAAATATTAAAAATATATATTATATATATTTTATATCATAATATATATTTTATATCATATATATATATATATTGTATCATATATATTGTAGATTCCAAGACACTGCTACAATTGAAAGAAATCAATCAATTAAATTAAATTGATTATTACCACAATCCAATTAATCAATTAAATATTTACTTGCCTTATTACAATTATAAATCAAACGACCAAGATATATACAAACACTAGCAAACATATATATACAAATATACACACATATATACACACAACGCGAGAAGCTGATAGACACATATACACACACATATACACATAACTCATCAATTTGTTTTTATTTTATTTTGCCACTCTGACGTATCCCCGCACCCCCATTTATGTATCCCCGCGTATCCCCGTCTCTGACGTCACCAATATGCCATGTGGCGTATCCCGTACGTATCCCCGCGTATCCCCGCACTAGAACGCACGGGATACGCAGTTCTTCCACCTGATGGAGTATCCCTGCTTTCTAGCTGAGCACTGAATAGACGAAAATGGTGTAAGTACTGCACTGATAAGATTAATAGCGTTCTTTTGTTCATGTACCTTTTTAATACAAAAGACTATATAACCAAATGATCTAAAAAAGAACAAAATGCATACAATAGGGTTAGAGTCATTTACCAAATATTCAGACCAGCCACCTAGAGACATGACAGACTTGGCCAAGTCCTTAGGCGATAAAGTTTGGTAATTTATTCCATCCAACGTTCTGTCACAAGAATATCCATAGTACTTGCAAGATTAACAGTACAGATTACCAAAAAGCGTAAAAAATATACTTTATCATTCTTTCACTCTACATCAAAAAAGTACTTACAAAAAAATTTACAACCACCTAGAAGATACATGAATAAAACAGCACAAGGCAAAAAAGGGTGCCTGTAACAACAATTTCAAAAAAGTAGACACGTGGAAAAAAAAACATCTGCACAACTGATGTAGGAGTTAGGACAATGGGTCAAGAAGCCCTATTAACAACCATAGACACAAAAACTGATCACGTGGCAGTCTAACATTACAAAAATAAGTAGAATCGAATAAAAAAATAAAATCAAATAGAACGACCAACGTGCAGTTGATCAATAAAATATTTTAATCCAGTGATATTCCAGTTGAGTGCAGAGATACTAACTTCACCAGCAAATCGAGTTAACAATCCACTATCGTCAATTGGAAAATCACACAATGAAAAATCTTAAAAGAAACAAAAATAAGAAATACCAACAGACTTGGTTTAACACCGTAGAATGGGAGCATTTAAATTTCATCTATTTCAATGTTTTAAGGACATGAATGCACAACTCATTCATCACATCGTTCTAACCAACTAAGCACGACAAAATAAGTAATCCACACAAACAAACATCGCCTTACCGTAATCAAACAACTTTCTCCCTACATACTAAACGCAACTAATAATCGCCTTACCTTAATCAAACAACTTTCTCCCTACATACTAAACACAACTAATAATCGCCTTACCGTAATCAAACAACTTTCTCCCTACATACTAAACACAACTAATAATCGCAACTAAACTCAAAATAAAAACATTCTTCTCATAACACAAGCAATTATATCACCAAAACAACTTGACGAAAAGTCAAAAACAAAACAATCAATACCTCTCCTGATGAGACGACCGCAAAAACGCAGGAGCAGTAGATTGATAGCTCAATCCTATCCAAAACTGCGCCAGAATCATAACTAACACTACTCCCAATTTATTCATCTTATTTTCACCCTGCTATTCATATAGATCACAATCATTAATAAAACTATAATCAACACGAAATTAAATTAAACTTGAAATTGCAATAAAAGTGCGATTAATTAAAAGGCTTACAAATCGAATCGGTGTGAGATCGGAGAGTTAACGGGCATGCTGGGGTTCTCAGGTTGTGCCTCTGTCTTGAAACCACTCAAACCTCTTCCTTTCCTTCTCGAGCATAAAATTACCTTGTCTAGTATCCCCACAGACCAGATGATCTTTTTATAGTTCTTTCTCACCTGGTGTCCTCTTACATGGGCCTTTAAAATAAAGCTGAATTATAAAAACCTCTGCCGATTGATTATGCATGACGAAAACCTCTGCCGCTTGATTATGCTTGACGGTTGACGCTTGATTGGGTCGGGTAGATGGAAGGTCGAAACTGATTGAATCTAGGAGGCCGAAAGACTAATCTAGGAGGCCAAAACTAAATGAATTTAATTAATTGAACCTAAAAAATCCCAAAATTGAGGAAGCCTTTGAAATAAGAGAAATTTGTTAGGCACCGGCCTAATTTTCTTATTTTCAAACTCACCAACCTCACCACCTACCCCCCACCTACTACCCTCCCTCCTATAAATACCCCTCTCCCCTTCATTACCAAAACACACCAAACACCAAAAACATCTTACTCTCTTCTCTCCCTCATTTCTTAGTTTATAGCCGCTAGATAGTCCGCCTAGTAGGAAACTTACCTTGCGGTAGTTTCAGGCAAGTCAGGATAGGGGGCCCTCGTGCTACTCTATTCTTTCGTTTCGGGTGAGTCAGTGTGAGAGTTTGGTCGGGCTGTAGCCATCTGGGTTTACAGCATTAGAAGTTCGTCCAGCTATTGCAGCCGCAACAAGGGGAGTCCTCCAGGTTATCCGGTCAAGTACCGAAGGGATAGTTCTGTTCAGGTTATCCGGTCCAGTACCGAAGGAGTAGTGAATCGCTGTATTTCTATTCAGTTGTGTCTCAAGTGTTACTTCGTAAACTTGAGAGAGAATATTGTAACCATTATTATCATTATAGTGGAAACATTCGGAGCAGGTCCCGTGATTTTTACCTCTTTGGCTTAAGGGGGTTTTCCACGTATAAATTTTGGTGTTCATCTGTCAATATCTGTTATTATTATTGACTGTTATAGTTTCCGTATTTAATTTACGCAAAGACAGGAAACGGGAATTCCTAACAAAATTGTTTTGGAGAAAGTTGAAGCCTTCCACGTCACCTGCCCGAGATCTTCCTCTATATATAGAGAAGATGAGACAGATGTGATGTTCATACAGCTGCTTCCAGATAAAGGAAGGGCTTGAGTTGCACTATGTTGTACGTCAGGTGTGGTTTCTTGTTTCTAGTTAATCTGGTGCAACTTAACTAGGTCCTTGTCCATTCAGACAAACAAAGGCGACTGCAAATTTGATTAATTACCGGAAACCTATGACAAATATGGGCCGTTTGGGAAATCTTATTTTTCAGAAATAAGTTACTTATTCTGGAAAAAAGTTAGGAAATATGTACTTTTTTCTGAAATAAGTAACTTATTTTTGCAAGATTACGAATATTAAACTCTCAATACACATATTTTCTTAAAAAAATGTATGTAAATACAAAATTTTTCCCGAAATAAGTAACTTATAAGCTCCTTGACAGAATTACCAAACGGGCTCATTAACCGTGCACATCTAATTAGTTCCGATAGTTCTTTACTCGTATAGAACTGCATGATCAAAATTTGTTTAAACTTTCGAGTTCGATCAAACCAAGTATATTTTATTCATTTATTGAGTTGAGTTTGAAAATATTGCTCCAAGTCAAATCACAAAATTTTCATTTTTAAAATATGGGGACTGTTTTACGAAACTATTTTTTGTCACGGTCAGAACTTTAAATTTAAGAACTTTTGTAAATAATATTGAAATTCAATTGTTTCTCTTTGATAGGAATTTTTTGCAAGAACATTAAGAATGTGAATCAAAGTAAGCGTATGATTGTAAATCGAGTACTTGTGGACTAGTGATTGAAATTCATATTTTTCTTCAACTAAAGTGGAAAATGATAATATTTTTTAGGATCAATTCTGTCTGATCCATTCAAATTCATAATTTTTTTAAAAGATATTAAATATGCAAAATGATTTGAATGAAACTATTCAATAAAATGTTGCTAGGAAGAAAATTGAAATTTTAATCAGAGAAAGAAGAAAGAAGATAAACAATACAACAAACAATCGTGTACTAGGTTATTAAACTAATTCCATCGCTTTGTTCATCAAAAAAATAACAATTTAGAGTTTAAGTATTTCTCCAATATCCCATCTAATAACATTAAAATTTTGTTAATAAAAATTTTCCTTCGCTAAACATTTGAATTTAAAGCCTAATAAACTTGACAAACAAATATTAAATTATAAGCGAATATCATTCATCATCACACTTGCATGTACTTGCCATTTGAATGAATAAATGAATCACAACAGTGACAATGTTTGTTCATCACAAGATATGCACACTCACATACTTACATTTTTTATAATATTCAGACTTGTGCTGTTAGACTGAATGACTTGAAAATATTTGCACTATTGAAAACAACGAAAATACGACTTTAATTAGCTAGACCGAAGTCTTCCATCAAATACTTTAAATTATCAGAGTTCATTAATATATTATAACAACAGTAAATATGATGTAACACTTTGTGATTAAAAATTCAATGTTATATTTAGTTGAGAAGAATAAAATGCAAGGTACTAAATTAAATAAAATTAATGAAAATTGGAGAGATTTGAAAAACAAAAGAGAATACAAAATTATCGTGATAATAATTGTTAAAAAAATGAATGTGATAATTAAAGAATGGAGCTCTGAAATTAGGGTATTCGAATTATAATTAAATAATTAGGATGTAATAATCTATGTTGAATAGGAAATATAATCTATACTATTATATAAAAGCCGAAACATTAAAAGTTTGGTTCAACGGTACCTATTGAATTTACCTAATTACCCTTACTCAATTACAGATCTATTAACTAATCAATTTCCTTTTTCAGGTTACGCATATTATCTTTTCTATTTTCAAGAACTAAATAATTTCCTTTTCCAAGTAAAATACAATATCTTTTATATTTTATCTAACTAAAATTTCTCATTTATTAATCAATTTCCTTTTTCAGTTTAAATCTATAACCCTTTCTATTTTTCAATAACTAAATAATTTCCTTTTTCATTTAAAATAGAATATCTTTTACATTTTATCTAACTACATTTTCTCCTTTTTAAAAACACTACAAGCAATTTTGTTTAAAAAAAATAACTTAATTATATATAATTGCTATTAACTAATCAATTACTTTTTTTAGTCAAAACACGTTACCTTTTCTTTTTCTCTAACTAAAATCTCTCTTTTTCCAATTATATTATGGATGGTTACCTTTTTCAGCAAAACACGTTACCTTTTTTCTTTCTTCTTACAAAAACCTCCATTTTTCTAATTATATTACAAGCGTTTCTATTTAATAAAAAAATAATAATATTATGATACTAATAATTAACCAATTTCCATTTCAGCTAAAAAAATGATTATCAATTACCTTTTTCAGTCAAAACACGTTACCTTTTCTCTTTTCTCTAACTAAAATCTCTCTTTTTCCAATTATATCATGGACGGTTACCTTTTTTCAGCAAAACACTTTACATTTTTTCTTTCTTCTTACTAAAACCTCCATTTTTCTAATTATATTACAGGCATTTTTATTTAATACAAATTAAAAAATAATATTATAATACTAATAATTAACCGATTACCTTTTCAGCTAAAATATATCATCTTTTCTATTTTTTCTAATTACATTCTTTTTTTTTTAGAAATATAACGGGTAGCGTTAATTTCTCATTTTCTAAAAACTATGAACAATTTTATTTCGTAAAATAACATAATTAAATTATAATTACTATAAACTAATCAATTATTTTTTCCACATAAACCATGCACGTTACCTTTCTATTTTCTCTAACTAAATTTTTTTTAATTATATCACGGACGGTTCTATTTAATAAAATAAACTAATAATATTATAATATTTTTAATTAACCGATTACTTTTTTCAGCTAAAACATATCATCTTTTCTATATTTTCTAACTAAAATCCCTTTTATAATAGAAATACCACGGACAATATTATTTTCTCATTTTCTAAAAACATTGCGAGTAATTGTATTTAGTAAAATAACGTAATTCAATTATAATTACTACTGTATAAACTAATCAATTACCTTTTTCACCTATAACATATAATCTTTTTAATTTTCACTAACTAAATTCTCTATTTTTCTAATCATATAACAGACATTCTATTTAATAAAATGAAGTAATAATTTTATAATTACTAATAATTAATTGATTATTCTTTTTAACTAAAACCTATCATCTTTTCTATATTTTCTAACTAAATCCCTCCTTACATTTATATAATTATTATCAAATCATCTCATATAAATAAGTAAGACTCTAAAATTCTTGTTTCAAAAAAATTAATTTTAATTAATGATTTTTTTATATAATATAAAAAAAATCCGTGCATCGCACGGGTTTTAGGCTAGTATCTTAAAATATCGAAAGAGGATATTTTAACCATCCCATTTTAAACTTGCATAAAGATATAGGCATTGTGATTAATTAACACATGTTACACTACAAAAACCGATCCAAATTAATTTTATAAATTGATGTCATTATATTTTTTGTATGCAGGGCCGTCAATTAAATTTTCAAGAGGTCTTGTATTAAATATAAAATTTGACTTCAATATTTTTAGAGAATATTATTAATGTTAAAATTATGTAAATGATGTAATTATCCGGATAAATATTATTTTAAATTTTAATTGAAAGAAATATAGATTTTAGATATATTTTATAATTTTAAAAAATAAACATATATATAAATTTAAAAATTTCAAATTTTCAAATTTTGAGATCTTTTGTTATAAAATTTCTTTGCACTTCCTAAATCGTGTTTGTTATGCCATATTTTTGGCATGTCTAATAATCTCCCAAATTCCTAATATTTATTAATTATTAATTCAGATTAATAATTATTGCTTAATCGCTAAGTTTTATCCTCTCTCTGAAATGAGGAAATAATCAATCTCAATCAATCAATAACGGAAAATATCTCCAAACGATATTCTTCAAATCAGGAAGATATCACAACGATAAGATTAAATCAGATAAAATCAGTAATTACCCAGATTAACGAAGTTTATCCCTAAAGTCTCTAAGGGATAAACACAAATCAATTTCATAGAACTACGTGGGCTTGATCCAATATAAATTGGTACGTAGGCATCTTGGCAAAGGAATCCGATACACGAGACACATTGAGACACTGCCAAGTCCAGCACCTATTTTTTCATAAACCCTAAATCCCCTAAAACAGTCACACACTCATACAAATCGCTCTACTATTCCAGCAAACCTCCTATTTCGTGTTACGAAATTCCTCCAACAACAGTATTTATATGTCCTTTGCAACGGAACGAGCACATATGACTTAAAGTTCATGAAAAAATAATGGATAACTACACCTTTTAGGCATTCATTCGTACAGTTATAAAAGAGCTATTTCCTCAGTCCTAATTTTATTATACACATTACTTTTTTTTCACGTATTTTAATAATCTAATAAAATATAGTTCTGTAAATTATTTTTCAAATTTTTTTTTGAATAAAAATTCATATCGAAACTTTTATTCAGGAAAAGATATTGTGAAAAAATAATTATGAAGTTATAATTTATTTGCACCTTAAAATGAATGCAAAAAGTAAACTGAATAAAGTAAATTGTGACGGAGGGAGTAATTTTTAAAAAAATATATCTAAGTTTTGGTGAAAGAAGATGAAATAACAAAATTCAAATGCCTAAATAAATACAATAATTTCTATAAACGCATATACAATTACAACTCACAACTTTTTACCCCACTATTTTCTATTAGTCTTATGTTTAATCAGATATATGTAAGGGTGATAATGTACTATAAAATATAACGCTCATGAATGTTAATTTGTTTATAATTTATAGTATATAAGAACCGTGAACTCTTTCTTGAAATCCTTGAACATGTGACTGAAAGAATCATGGCACTAACAATGATAATTTAGAATCATGGCACTAAGAATGATAGTTTCTTAAATATTATAGATATTGATATACACGGATTTTAAGTTTCTTCCAACATTTTAATTATTCATAAAAAAAATTCCTTATTCATCCCCTTTACAATATTTGAAGTTAAAAAAAATTGTTTATTTTATAGGTTGATATCATTGGATTTGTGTGTCCACTACAATGAAACAAATGAATTCAAACCACAATACATGGTGAACAAGGTTGATATCATTGGATTTGTGTGTCCACTACAATGGAACAAAAAAAATTGTTTATTTTATAGGTTGATATCATTGGATTTGTGTGTCCCCTACAATTACAATCAAAGTTGTAAAAATCGGAAATCGGATCAACTCGGTTTTGATCCAGAAAAATGAGAACTTGGCGAGTACTCGGAAGGAGTACTCGGACTACTAATCGGATATTGTTTTTTTAACTTTTTTCTCACAATTTATATGTATTTATTTTAATTTTAGTGTGCATGTGTTAAACTTAAAACTTAACAATAATATTAATTTTACTAATAATATTATTACAACCCTGCTAACAAGTAATAATATTAATATTACTTATAATATTTATTCTAATTTTAGTGTACATGTGTCCAAGTAATAATATTAATATTACTAATAATATTAAAACGTGATATAAATGTATGTATAGAATATTTGAGAGGGAGGACTTTTAATTGGACCGAATCTAGATTATAACTATAGTCTATAAGTTGAGTAACAAAAATTATATTTTAAAATGAAACAAATGAGTTCAAACGACAATACATGATGAACAAGGTTGATATCATTGAATTTGTGTGTCCACTACAATGGAACAAATGAGTTCAAACGACAATGACATGGTGAACAATTTTGTAGAAGAAGTAGTCCAGCTAATCCCAAAAATTAGTATGATTTCTTATCATATTTTTGATAAAATGTAAAAATTAGTAACACATTATACTTCGTTTTCCATCTATGAGCTCATAGGAGGAACAAAAAACAAATCATTTAAGTTCTTTAATTTTTTCGCTGCAAATCATTTTGACTTGTTTAACAAATACATTATTAACAGAATAACTTTTAGAATTTATAATTGGAAAGAGGAAAGTCTGAAAAGAAAGCTGAAAAATTCAATGAACTCCCACAAATAAAATTCACAACCAGATGATATATATATAGACAGGAAAATCATATATATATAAAATTATATATATATGGCTTTGATTTATTGAATTTAATACACTTTTTATTCAAAAAAATATATATATATATAGACAGGAAAATAAAAGAGGATGGATTGAATCAACACTTATTTTTAGAGCTATCAAAGAGGATTACTGTAAAATGTGTCACAAATAAAGAGTTTTAAGCTAATTCATGGTTGCTAACCTATTGTTGCGATCAATATTTCAACATATTTTTCGATTATTCCAAACGATTTTCATGCTTGTATTAAAATTTTCCTCACAATAGACTTGTCATTAATGATCCTTAATTTATCTAAGAAATCGACTTCAATCTATTAAAAAGATTCACCAAAATTTATTTGATAATCTTTTATTTGAAGTCAAGTTCCACATATAATTACAAAATTGTTAACTAGCTATAATAATTAATTTATTGAAAGATAGATCATGGTGGACAATAAAATTTTAAAATGATAAAATAATTTCTAATATTAAATCATTTACAAAAAAATTCTCTAAAATGTTGTCTTTTAACTCGATTTTGGAATTCCGAAGTTCATAATTATTTAGTAGTCAAGAAACATGAATTTTCGATGGAACCACTTTCCTCTAATTACAGTACACATGGCTATATCTCAAATCCTATTTTCGTTACACATATTTCAAGTTGAGTTAGTTTACACATATTATCGTACAATTAATTACTGTTATTATACAAATTCTCGTCAATTGGAGGTGTAAGTATAAAATTCCATTATTGAAGTTACAAATACACATTATCGCTCATAAAATATATCATTTTGACTTTTTAAAGTTTTCTCCAATATTTTATTAAAATAAATTACCACCCATACATAATATTTTTTAATTATTTTTTTTATTATAAATAAGTCATTAATTCAACCCAAATCTTATAAGTAGATATCACAATATTGGTGTGTCTTTCACTAGAAAAAGTTCATGCACCAAATTAATGATTTGGAATTCTTCAAAAAATTACAATGCATAGATAGACGTTTTTTGGATGACGGTTGCCTATTAAACAAAAAGCATGTACGCCACCACAAAATATGTAATTACTTTTCATAATTTTTTGCAATAATACGACACTCCCTAAATTCAAACAATGGAAGGAGAAAAGGAGAGGCTTGAGTCAAGAATAAAATAAAGTAAAAGAAAGTTTGTAATAAGACTAAAAAACATTATATTACTACTTATGATGGTAAGAAAATATTCTTATGATTTTAATGTTTACATCCCCTACTAATCGATAATATTAACTCAACAGTATTATGGAATGATATCATGGGGTCACCTAGGCTTTCATCTCTCTTCATCAAGCTGGGTTGATATCTTGGATTCATGGGGAAGACCCCGGTGCACTATAAGAGGAATTTGTTTAGTATTGCAAAAATATGAGGCATTGTGCTAAGGATCAAATGACAGTAATGTGTTCAGCAGCCAGTAGTATATGTTATGTTGTGCAGAGCGACATTTTTTTAGCCCAGGAACATCTTTAGAGAAATCTTATAAATTCAGAAAGAATTACCTTTTAAAATTGATTGTCTTGCCCATACAGTCCAAGGGATTGAGAGAGAGAATTTATTATACCAATAAATCAATAAGATGTGTTATTTTTCATGCATTCATTCATGTATTATTTATCGATATCATTAAATTCGTCATCTTCGTAATGACTCCACTATGTAAACATAAGATTTCAATACAAGAAAATGGGTTTTTCTTACCGTGAATTGGTAGAAAAACACATAATCAGTAAAAAAAAATGTAACATTATTTACCAATTTACTTTAATAAAAAATTTCTAAATTATAAATGTCATTTTTTAACTGACCGCATGCATCAACCTGTGATCCAAATATTGACATGAAAATGCACAAGACAAAGATCTATTCCAATATAAATATCCACGTGACTTGGAATTAGGGATACACAAATAATTTTTAGAGTCGGGTTTTAAAAGGTCCGGATCGGACTTTATAAAAATCAAATCCGATCCAGATCCAAGTCAAGCTTACCAGGAAGGATCCCCATGATCTACTGACACACAAACGGACCCATTCATACCCATCCTTGCTACAACATCACACATACCGCCCATCTACAATGGTTAAAGAATGGAAAGGTACATATTGCAGAATGGAAAGGTACATATTGCAGAGAAAGAATCTACAAAATTAATCTTTATTGAATATACGATTATCATAAGTTAAAGTGGTGTACACCAGATAGAAGCAAACATTTTATCATAACATACATGAATACTTTTTTAGGTAGCTGTAGCAAACAGTAAAGGTATGAAGTCGGTTTAACTACCATATATACTAACCTCATAGTTCGGCAAGAAAGTTACCAATACTAGTACAGATGAAGTTCATACAAACATTTCAGCAATCTGGTTTCAATGCAACAAATACCACTCAACTGCAATTAATTTGTATATCTAGCTTACAGATTTAGTATCACTTACAGTACTATTGTATTGCAAATGCTCTTCATTTTGTTCCGAAATTATAGTTTAGTAGTATCACTTAAAGTATTTCATTCAACATGCTCTTACACGAATAGTCTGCAAGAGTAATGCATCAGAGACTGCTACAATATTGCCCAACACATTTGTCTTCTACACCCTCGAATCTCGATGATCTGCAAGTGCTCTGGAGCTGATACAGTATTCTACGCTGAGTGAGGTGATGCCATTACACAACCTCTGGAGGCACACACACGATGGACACCAGGGAAAATTACGAACCACAATCAAGCATACCCAATTCAATTCATTATACACAAGTCACTAGCAGAAAGCATAGGCTAGACGTATACTAATTTCAGTAATTCTTGCTACATGTTCGTCCACTAAGGCCACTGAACCTAGACCTTCCCATGAACCTGAACTTCCACTGTGTTCCATGGTTTACAATATGTTCTCCGCAAAATTTCTTCACATTTTCTTTTTTGCCATGACTGGGAAAGATTCTGCCATGATAAAATTTTTTATCACTTTCATATCCCTACTTTGTCTTTTCTAAGAAAACTTAGGAGCACATATTAGAGTAAATTCATTTACTTTTTTCCTCCTCTTCTTTAGTTCTCTGATCAAAATTCCAGCAACACACACCAGCTTAGATCCCACTTTATCAACTCAGATTAATGAGCCCACTTCAATGAGATGTCAGGGAAACCGAAAATGAAAATCCTCTAACCAGCAAACACCCCCCTTCTTCCCTTTGCATCACCTGTAGGCAACTCAAACTGACAACCAGTAGGCAACTCAAGCCGACAGACAGGACATGTATTACATATGATTAACCATTGGACAGCATATTATCCATCAGTCTTCTCCTTACAAACAGCATGGCGACTTTGCAGCGTAATTTCGTGTCAAAGCAACCTAAACAAAATTCCATAGAACAGATCTACAGCCGGAGTACTGCCCTTCGAGGCGCGCGCGCGCACACACATTCCAAGTTTCATTATAAACCATCAAATGCCAGTATATTTATATCAACAGACCAGTAGTGTAAAACCAAAATAAACAGCAAACTGTATGTTATACTTCCCTCTCTCTATATATGTACTATTCTCTCTCTCTTAAATTACAAACTGTCATACATAACAGTGAAATATATATGTACAAAATGAAGTTGTGTACAGATTCAAGTAAGTCCAAAGATGAATAAGAACCTGTGTATAGAAGAATTGCTTATAGAGTAGAATCAGTAGAGAGAAACTGACATATTTCTTTTCTTTTCTGAGCAAACTGAATCACTTAATCAGACAAGTGATAGGTCTGCCTGAATTCTGAGAGTCAATATGGTCACAAATGCCAAAGGATTAGATCATAAGCAACTGGACACAAGTTCCAACAATCCAGATATTAGCAAATATTACAGCTAACAAGCTAGCTATGAAAAAATCAAGCTGGAAGATCAAATACAAATTCGGACAACAAACATTCATATAAATAAACTCAGCACAAAATTCTGAGTAAATTTGGAATAGAACTGTCTTACATAAGATAAATATAAATGATTGAAAAAACTCAATCCATCAAACTTGATAGATACTGAGTGCTTTTAACTTATAATTCAGATTCTTGTACAATGAGTCCCTTGGCTGTCCTCCTACACCATACCAGAGCCACATTTCAGACTTGAGCCTCTACACTTGGGTTGCATATGGTAAGACTTTCCTTAAATGACCCCTGCATCAATTCCATTCCTGGGACACACACCAAACTAGGCATATAACTGAAACACGTTTTTAAAAGATTAGAGGCGGACCACTCATGAACCTTAGTTTCATTTGTTTTGGGATTATAGACATGAAATGGGCCATCTAGACCAAAAATCAAAATTTCACCACCATTCTTAAAACACTGAGAGAGACGCATATTTCCGAAGATATCTTCTCCTACGGGTCCGACAGTGTACATCTTTGTCCAAACACCACTCTGTGATTCATGGTCTCCCAAAGAGTAAATATCCACCGAATAACTTTTGCCGAGGTCAAAATTATATGCCATCCCGACAAGATGGTCTTCGATATTGACAATCTGGAAAGTATTTTTTCGAAGAGTTTTTCGGGAATCTAAATCAGGCAAGAAGCGGAACTCATTGATTTGGGGGAGAAACTTGAAGGTGGAGAAGAATTTACGCCTACGCTTGTATCAAATACTTAATGTAAGTCCAATAAGGGATTCCCTTGACAATGGTAGAGGGAGGCGAAATAAACTGATATTTAGATATAGTTCCAGCGGGCAACATGGATTGAGCAGGAGCAGGGATAGGGAGTTGAGTCCAAGTAGAAGAATTAGAGGAATAAATACATACTTGGCAAGGAGTAGAGGTGGAAGAATGATAGCAAAATAACAAGACCTTGTAATCATCTTGCACACCATCCCAACAAAATCCTCCAACAAAGTGAATACAATGATGATCCGGAGGCATAGGAAAATACTTGAATTGAGCAACAGCGGGGTTCCACAAACAAAACCTTTTTCCCTCAAGGCAAGACAGAGCAATTAATCCATTGATGGAACCAAGCAAAGTATCACGGACATAGGGCACTGAACCCACATGAATGGCAGTGGTGCGGGATAAGAAGTGTATTAAAATGCCAGCAGTAAGCTTAAATACAACAAGATCTTCTTCTTCGTCAGGGTGGTGGTGTTGACGCATAAGGTGGGATTTCACGAAACTTGGGGTGGAGAAGCGAGAATACCACGACTTACAAACAAGTCGGCAACGTAATATATATTTTGTAGGGAGGCGAGTTAGTATCTCACTGTGAATCATATCTTCGGGGAGTGTCACAGTGTTTGCTTCCATGGGAGAGGCTGTTTGAGCTTCCAATCCAAACCCCCCCAATTTTGATTTTGATTTTGAGCTTCGAATCATCACATCATTTCAGATTTTGATTTCAATATTAATCCATTCAATTGCATCCGCCGCTCCTCTGCACTTTAACCTATATAACCTATCCATTTTCACTTACTTCTGTCACGGGCTGGGCTTCCCTACCCCTGTCACGGACCGTGGACTCTTGTTACATGAGGCTAGTGATATGTCGTGGGCCTTTAGCTTCTTCTTTTAAAAAAATGATCAAATGAGCAAGTCTCGTTATATATATTTTTTTTTTTTTTTTGAGGGTCAAAGAAATCTATATCTATACTATCTATCTATACTATATTATAATAAGCAAAAGAGGTATAATTTGTAGTTGGTTACCCCTTTTTTGGTTATCCCCATTTTTGGTTATCCCTTATTTATCACTGTTAGATCAGCAACTCAAATAGATCATGACCGTTAGATATAACAATACTAAAAGTTGTTATATATAGAGGTTTAAGGTTCGATTCCCCCCAATAACATATTAATTTATATTTAATACTAAAGTTTATTATATACAAAGATGTAAGGTTCGAATCAATAACATATTTAAATTAATATTATATTATACTATAAATAAATTATAAAAAATTAGACCGTGCTTTGCACGGGCTATAAGCTAGTATCATTAAGAAGAAACATACATGAAGTCTGAAGTTACAAACGAAGCTATTACAGAAGGAGAAGTACGAACCCAACATTGTTCTTGACCAAACGGAACTACCTTAGCTAAGTAGTGCGCAACTTTATTACCATTTCTTTTAACATGAGACCACTCCAAATAATCGAACTGAGCTCCAATCCTACTAATGTCCTGTAATAAGACATCAATGTCCAGCAATCCTGACGATGAGCTCCTGATCTTATCGACTAGAGATTTGCTGTCAGATTCCAGAATAATGTTTCTGAACCCCAACTCTTTCGCCTTCTTAAGTCCAAAAATGGCTGCTTTGCACTCTGCAATAAGAGGAGTCCATCTAGCTCTTACCCTCCTGACTGCAGCAAAATTGATTGGCTCCTGGGAACTTCTCGCCACTGCCTCCATACCAACCCAATCATCATCAGCTAAGCTAGCATCCACATTGATTTTCACAATTCCTGCAAGGGGGCGACCACACGTCTCTACTTCGAGGACCTGGGTTACCCGACTTTGGACCATAAATATTGTTTTTATACTCTCCATTCTCAGCCATTAGTCTGTCCACATTAGCAATATAATAACTGTCCAGCCGCCTTTAATTCTGGAAAACTAGCAGGTTCCTTCGCCTCCATAGAGTCCACATCATGAAAAAGCACCATTCTTTCTGATATGTGGTTAGAGAATTGTCCCATATTTCCATTACTTCGAACATGTTTCCAGCTTCCCCGATATTAGTTGCAGACCTGCATTGGGACATATTCCAAATCGAACTCACATATGGACACTGAAACCACACATGGAGTATGGTCTTCGACGCATTGTTACACCAGGGACAGGTATCCTCATCAGTTATGTGACGATGATGGAGGACAGCCTTTGTTGGAAGAGTAAATGAGCAACATTTCCACAGAAAGTGTCAGACTTTCGGCATTTCTTTGTACTCCCTCTGTCCCATCCATTTCTTTACAATTTCCTTTTTGGGACGTCCCACCAATTCTTTACATTACTAAAAATAGTACTCCCTCCGTCCCAATGGGATGTTAACGTTTGCTTTTTGCACGGAAACCAAGATAGTGAGTGTAATATTGTTAAAATAAATGAAGTAGTGGGTGTAATAATAATTTCATCGTTAAAATAAGTTAAGGAGTGGGTGTAATAGTGATTTTATAGTTAAAATAAGTTAAGTAGTGGATGTAATAGTGTAAAATATTGTTAAAATAAGTGAAGTAGTGGGTGTAATAGTGTTAAAACTTACTATTTTAGGAAATGTTAACAATCTATTGAGACGTCCCAAAATAGAAAGTGTTAAGAATCAAAAGGGACGGAGGGAGTAACTTTTAACAATAAAATACATTATTACATCCACTACTTCACTTCACTTTTTCAACACTTTACACTATTACACCCACTACTTCACTTATTTTAACAATTAAATCACTATTACACCCACTACTTCATTTATCTTAACAATATTTCTTGGTCTCCGTGCAAAAAGGCAACGTAAGAAAACAACCGGGACAGAGTGAGTAATTATTTTAATATATATATATATATATATATATATATATATATATATATATATATATATATATATATATATATATATATGAGGAGATTCAAAAGAGAACCTTCATTAGCAGGAGAACCAGAGAACCACAATCATTACCGTTGATTTGTTTTTGATCATATGGCCTAGATTTTGTATAAATATATTAGTATATTACTTGTTTTATACTACAAGGGCAGTAGTTGACTAAAGAAAAATATAGTACAACATACGTATATCCTTAAATTTATTACCATGTTTGTAAAGATATGATTAGATATGTTTTATTGCAATCTATACACTTTCCATAGAACAATTATTAATTTATATCATGTAACTGATTCATTAAATATTTATTAATTTTGATTACAAATCATGACAATATCAGTTTAAATTTTATCATTCTTATACTTGATTTTTCTTATCTGATACACTGCATAATAAAATAAAATCGAAACAAAATCAAATCAAATCACCGTGTTGATGATGTTAGTTATTATCACGTACCACATGTTAATCTTTTCTTTTTGTTACAATACAAAATTGTGGTTTGCAGAATATTACAATGGACAAAAAAATAAGGAAGCAAACTTAGTACTTTTACATCAATAAAAAGTTTTCTCATGGGGAACGAATCGTCAAATTAGAGAACACTTATAGTTTTGCGTGTTTTCATGTTGTTCTTTGTGGTGTTCTGGAAAGTGTTCTTGATAGTATTCCACGAGATAGTATGTAAACTTTTCAGATTAATTCAATAAACACATTCCATTAATTTTTAAAAAAGATTTCCCATCAGCGTGTTTCTCCATTGTGGCTTAATGTTGTTACAAGGAAATAATATTTGTTAATTTGTTCCATGTTTACACAGTAATATATTGGTGTTACATGATTCTCGCTCTTTCCAATAATAATAGAATATATAGTCATTGTATGTAACCTAAATTTCTAGTATAATCTTCCATGATTTATTTATCATTAAATGCTTATACTTTCCTTTTTCTTATTATTTGTATATCTCATTTTGTCATTTAATTAATCAACTCAAGAACATGATTTCAAGCTCCTACGTTATTTAACCCATGAAATTCAATTTTTATAGCACGTTTTTTAAAACAATTCTCGAAGGAATCTCATAGTAAATAAATTGATATATTGATTTGAAACACGTAAGAGAATCTTGGTGCATTTTATAATATTTCTACATGTAACTTAATTTTAAAAGAAATGTATAAACTTTCTTTTGAAAAAATAAATATATATAAATATTGTATAATACACCAAGATTCTCCTAGATGTTTTTTAGTTTTATTTAGATTTTATTGATTGGGAACAAGAATCTTGATGTATTACATAATATTTTTATAAGTAACTTAATTTTCAAATTAAAATTCAATTTTTATAGCATGTCTTATAAAACAATTCTTGAAGGAATCTCAAAAACATAATAGAAGTAAATAAACTAATGTATTGATTTGAAACACGTAAGAAAATCTTGGTGCCTTTTATAATATTTCTACATGTAACTTAAATTTAAAAAGAAACGTATATTTTTTCTTCTGAAAAAATAAATATATAGAAATATTATGCAATACCAAGATTCTCTTAGGTGTTTCTTTGTTTTTTCGTGTTCCTACTATATCTTAGATTTTTTTAAAGATATTTCATAATAATTTTCAATGATCAATTCAAAATTATTATAATTGAAACTTTTTAATATGTGTTATATTTATTCTAATATGTGTTATATTAATTTATTAAATATTTTTGTTAAGTGTTTTAATTAATTTACTAAAGATTCCGTTAATTTTTTTACTAGTTTATTAAAACAACTGTTAAATATTTTAATTAATTTGTTAAAAATTCTTATAAGTGTTCTTATTAAATTATTCAAGATTCCATTAAGTGTTTAATAAAACTAAACCAAATAATATGCAAAATATCAACTACATCTCATTAGGTCAATATAATGGTTTTGAGGATACAAGGACCAAAAAAGGGGAAAAAAATTAAATTAAGGTTATACAAAAAAAAAAGATTTGTTGCAGCATACTGTATTTAAAATAATTTAAAATTTTTTACAAGAACACTTTAACAAATCTTAGCACACCTTAAAGAATCTTTTTTTTTTCATAAACCTAAATATCATTGCAACTTAAGCAGGATATTACATCAACTAACAAACAATTGCAAATTAAAAATACTACTCCCCGGCCACATAGAAACCAAAGAAAAACACTGAAAAATGTTTACTTTTTGGAGATTGTGAATCAATTTACATTTTATACACATACAGCACCTATCGAGGATCAATGACCAATGAGATATAAAAAACACAAATCAGTGATGCATATTTGCGCTCAAATGTGATAAACTCGGTCCATTATCCAACGATCAGATGGGATCAAAGAAGCAAGTGGGCTAACAATGAGACCACTTAAACATGCACCTTTTAAAAAACCAGAGACTTAGTATTCAAGAGCACCAGATCATGTGATGTTGGTACAAATGTCCATCACACATTCTTAAATCATATTCCACTTATTGTGCCAGCATCCAGAGGCGTAGCTTGCATATTTGCTATAAGAAAGCGTGTCGTGGCCTACATTTTGGAGGAAGATGAAGATGAAATCTCATATGCAGAATAGCTCACTATTAACTAGACTGACTCAAAGGAAAATCATCTAGCCTAATATACATACTGTGCACATAGCCTAATAGTTTGACTTAGGTTTAATTCTTCCCCATCCTCCTCCACCATTATTTTATGATTGTTGGTCCCTTCCTTACTACCTTACGCCATTTCTACATTCTTCCTCTCATTCTTCTTGGCCTCTGATGCTTTTTTTAACCATTTAGCAAGACTCAAGTCCTTCGCCACTGCCTCGTCAAAATTTTACTTTTATCTTCCCTGCCTTCTTAGAGCATCATACGGAATACCCCTCCCCAAGTCAAAATCCAAAAGCTCCCTTACACATCTAAAACTTTCATAGATGTAGGACAGACCCACATAATTGTTCATATCGTACTCACATAATTGTTCATATCGTACTCAGCTAGATATATTGCCATATGGTTAATTTCCGGTGTCATCAACAAAATAAGATAGTCTGCACTTTCTAGTTCCTCCATCGTCGGGCTACAAGCATTGATTTTTTTAAGGACTTCCTTCAGTTCATCACCAAAATCCCCATCCATATCTAGTTCATTCACCAAATCAAAGGCCTCTGCATTGTCTATTTTCAGAAGAACTTTATATTGCAACTTAGAGAATGTGAAGCATATACCTTTATGATAGCACAAAGCTACGCTTGTAACAGAGACATCCCCACCATGGTACCCAAAATACCTTAGATAAACTTTCTATTATGGTCTCTGACCTCAAAACCGACTCCATTCCGGTTAATATTAAAGGTTACACCATTTGGGATTGCACCATGGACACCTTAAAGAATCTTGAATTACAAACAACAAGACACCCTAACAAAACACCTTGACGAATCTTGATATATTGAAGAATAACACAACATTATAAAAGAATCTATATGGACTTAGTGTGGAACTCTACATGGACTCAGTGTGGAACTCTAAACAGAACTCTAAAAGAATATGATAGTAGTTCTGGTTTGAAACTAACTAACGATCGTGTTTCTCCATGTATTCCTAACAAATCTCTTTTTGATAACGATTCCATAACAAACCTGCACGTCAAAAACATAGATTCTGTTTAGTGTTCTCTGGTTTTCTTTGTTCATCTACTTTTACAGGATTGATAATGTCGTCAAATTCAATTATTGTATATCGTCAAGCGTTCTAGACAACTATGTTCAATCAAGGATTTGTTTCCAATTATAAAACGATCAATCTATTCAATCAAATATTGTTTGATGTATAGATTCCTTAACTAAATCAATGTATACCGTATATTTCAAAGAATTATACAGAGAAATTAACCTTTCTAGTTTGTTCTATTTACATCACTGCCATTATACACATCTGTATTTGATTTTATACAGATCTTAATATTGAATGATCAAGATTGAGTTCTTTGGTTCTCTTGCTAAGGAGGTTCTCCATATAACCATACCCTATATATATATATATATATATACATATATAACTAGTCGAATAAGCCGCGCTTCGCAACGGCCTTATATATATTTTTTTAAAATCTTTGAAAATATAAGATTATCTATAAATATTTAATAGACATATAATTAGAATACTATATTGCGTATAAATAATTAGAAATAATTTCTCTCGTGTGAGCCGTCTTCCCGTTTAACATAATTCTGTCAAATAAACAATTTTCTTTGCAAATTTTTAAAAAAATAATAACATGACATTTAAATTTTAATAGTTCAATACTCCTCCCTAGTGAGTCATTTTCTCATTTTTCGTCTGTTAAAATTTGTCTCCTAATAAGTCTTCTTTGTCCCGGTCGAGAAGAAAGGACAATATCATAGTTGTGCAATCAATCTGAAATACACTTCTTATGTCATCGCATTTTGATAGTGTAGTTAATGATTGCAAGGACCTTCTAAATTAATTATCTCATGTTTTGTTATCTTTTATTAGAATAAAGTTAAGTGAAAACCATGTTTTTTGTGCAGTCCTGAAGTTCATTTTTGTTCTACATACATTCATCCGCATTTAACAATGTTTTACCAATGCAAAACGCTTTCCTCCTAAACATGACCGTAAACTGTTCCGAAACTTGCCTAAACATCTTATGAATTAATTTTCAAAATATTGTACTTGAACACTTGGTTCTGCAAAATAAAATTTGTTCTGCAAATTCAATATTTTGTCGTTGCGGGCAATATAATGTATATTTGTGATGGATTTCGACGATATTATTGAAAAAACCCTAACTAATCTTGGTGATGACCATAAAAAATTGTTAAATGCAATGTAAAATGATGATAAATGTATGCAGAAAAAAGGTGGACTCTAGTACTCCACAAAAAACATGACCCAACTCTCTTTTATTATACGATAATAATAGTGTTGCTCAATTCGTTGTTAAAGCATTCTATTATGTTGTTTATCTAACTTTTGTGCGAATATAATTTTTTCTATAAGTCAAAAAGTAAAAGAAAAATAATAATTTTTATATACATTTTTCTATAAATCATAGATTGTTTTCTTTTATATAGTTATATTTTTTTCTATGAATCAAAGCATAAAACCAACAAATAAATAATGTTTAAAATATAAATATTTTAAAAAGGAAGTGTTTAAGTTAAACTGGATAAATTAATTGGAGGTCGATAACATTATTCATAACTGTCGTGATCAGCTCCATATTATGCCGGATATTTCATTAATTTTTGTTAAGAAGCTAACGAATAAGAGTGTCGTATTCGTTAAATAACTACAATATTTTTAGATCTTTTCTGAACTTTGTGAGATTATAATTCTTTTAGTTAAGAAAATTGTAATTTATTTTAAGCAAAAAGAAAAAATTAAATGAAAGTAATTTATTTACACTAATCATTCTCAATTTTTTATGCAAATCGTTGGCTCATTGTTTTTTCATGTACCAAATAGCTAGTTATAGCAATAAAAAGATGTAGATATGATAAAATTAGAAATTATTTTAAGCAAAAAGAAAAAGTTAAATGAAAGAAATTTGTTTACACTAATCATTCTCGGGTTTGTTATGCAAATCGTTGACTCATTGTTCTTTCATTTACCAAATAGTTAGTTATAGCTATAAAAAGAGGTAGATATTATGAGATCAACAAATTATCATTATCATAATTACGTACATAAAGGTTATATTTGTTTTATGGGATTAACATTCAAGGATAACAGTCTATGAAAGATAGGATTTTAAATATTTATTTTATATTTATTTTGAGGGATAGTACATGAATTGGATTATTATCCTTTAAAATGACTAATATCTTATTTGTTTGACTAATGATTATAGTGATTAGTGAGGGGATGATAATCCTTAAAAAAATAATTTGTTAGAGGGGATTATATAATACTTCCTCCAACCAAATATTGTATCAGTGGAGATTATAATGGCGTTAATATCTCAAAACCAAACATGTGATTAGAATTTTAAAGAACGATTATCATTGTGTTAATCCCAAATATATTTTTATAAACCAAACATGGGATTAAATATTTTAAAAAATTATAATCCTATCCTTTATTTAATATCATTAAACAAACATGGCCAAAGAGGCAAAAGAAATTTTCATGACAAAACAAAATATGCTTTAACACTTTCATGGGAAAAAAAATTATACACGTTGAAAGAAAAGAATTACAAAACTAACAGTGAAATATGATTAACCACGTTCATGAGTTCAAAATCAAAAGATAGTAGCCAAAGAAAATTTACAAACTAACATAATGGCGCGTGATCGAGCAGATTAATTAGAAAAAAAAACACAATTATAATAATTATAACAAAAAATTATTATTATATTATGTGTTCATTATAATTAAAATTCTATAAATTCAAAGGTTTGATATTTCAAATATCACTACGCCATAGATGGCCTGCAGCAACGTTTTCAAAACGTTGCAGTAAGCCAAAAAAACGTTGTTGTAGAGCAAAAAAATGAAACGGCAACGCTTTTTCAGCGTTGCATTTGGCACAGCTGTCGTAGGTGTCTACGGCAACGCTTTTGTTCACTACGGCAACGCTACTACTTTTGTTACCAGAAACTTCTACGGTAACGTTAATGTAATGTACAGCAACACTAAACTAGTGTTGCAGTAGATGTTCAAATTTGGTAAATCCACCTGCGGGTCCCACATGTGGGACCAACAATTAGGGCCCACTAGTGGGACACACTGGTGGGGTCCATATGTGGGACCCACAGATGGGACCAAAAGTTGGGATCCATAGGTGGGACCCACGCTATTTGGGACTGCCTGTTGCAACGCTTTTCATGCCTGTTGCAACGTTTTTCATGTTTTTGCAACATATTTGTATTAATTTCTTGCAACACTAATGATACCTACGGCAACACTGTTACAGTAAAATTTGATAGGAAACATTTATTTCTATTAATTCCCTACAAATATGTTCATTACATCAAAAACCAACAGAATTAACATTCAATCTAATCCAAAATAAAACCCCTCCATAAAGTTCCACAACATTTATTTACCTTAAAGTCTAAAACCATCTATCCACCATAAATCTAACATACATCCACTTTCTTAAATGAACAAGTAAGGTCATGTTCCTTATTAAAAGCTGATCTCATTGGTCCTTGAATATACTCGATCAATTGCAGATCTTCAAATCTGCTTTCTTGATGCATGACAATATTAAATGCTGATCTTGTTGGTCCTTGAATTGCTTAAACTCTTGCGGCAAAAATGGAATAATAGCTGACCTATCTGTCTATCGAACATATTCAATCACTTGCTGATCTTTATATTCATGCTCTTGTTGCAATATAGGACAATCCCTTGCTGCAATATTTGTTCATCACTGATATCCAGTAAGTACAACATACACCATCTAAATAATAAGCTTAAGGAAACACAATATGCAAAAACGAAACTGCAATAATGATCATCCTTCTGGTATGTGATGTGAATGTACATACCATACTAAATTACATTTCATGTACTTGCACTTGTTTTAGACTTCTCCACACTGGTACACTGAATTACATTTGTAAGATACTAATATTTAGCATATCTAATCATTTTTTACCGTACCGGAAGAATTTAGGAAAAATTTTAATTAATCCACAGTCCAGAAATGTAAACATAAAAACAAAATGTTACTAGACAGAGAACCTGTTAAATAACTGCACATTGAGAACAATTTGCCAAGATAATTATCCTATTCCATTGCCATTAATTAATATAACTATAGACTGATGGGAATTCATTATTCTCATTTTTACTTAAAATGGAGCTCAGATGAGAATTTCTTTAAAAGCTTTGACATAGTACCTGAATGCACAAACCAAGCAATGGAGAAATCTCTTTCTTTAGATTATCATGGATCATGCCATATATCTTTTCAACACATGCTGTTAGTTGATGTTTGAACAGCAAAGCAGGATATTTGGCTTCAACCTGATGCAAGGTATCCAGTCCAGTAGACAGGTCAACGCTTGAAAAAGAAAGGCAACAACACTAGCTTTCAGTGTGCGTTACAGTAGAAGCAAAAGAGTTGATGCATTGGACATCCAATAGGCTAGAGTTTCATTACTCTCTGAAGTCTACAATTCACATTATTGTAATCAGACTTTAAAAGAGTACACGATGCTGGCATAAATTTAACACTGCAGGACAAAAGCATATTTTAATAATCCATATACCTCAAATTAATAATCCATATTAATAATAAGACATATACCTCTTTATTGACCACCCTCAATAAATTGTCGCACTCTGAACTCACATTCTACATGTATCAGCAGGAAAATATTAGTGATATTGCTGGACAAAACTAATGAGATATTAATCATAATGTTCCAAGAAATCTTATGTAATATTCATGCTTACTAATACAGAAGTCAACACAGTAGTTGCATCACTAATAAGTTCAAAGAGCTGCTCCTGTTTATTCACGGCTCTTTCTTTAGCTTGTTCTTGTTTTAATGCGTTCATCTCTTTTATAGCCACATCATCTTGAATAAACAGTGCCATCAACAGCAAGAGTAGATAATAAAGTGTTTACATATCACTGGAACAGGTTGTTTAAGCCTTTCTAGAAAGTTATACTGGACTATGTCTTTTGCAAGTGCAGATTCTCCGTAATGAAAAACAATAAGAACAATTCAAAATATATCATAATTCATAACCAAAGCTGCCAATCAATAAAATGGGTAAGTTATAGAGTTCTAGTGATTTTTGCTTCAACTGCACAGTCAAGCGCCAGACTAAGAGAATGAAACAAAGACCTAAAGCAGATATGTGGAATTTTGAACCCTAACAAAGGACTTGCCTTCTGTGTAAATTATTGTTCAGTAAGAGCATAATGATCTGCAAGATGCTTCAACTTGACTTTTAACCTGAAAAATTATGCACATATCTGGCATGTTTCAAAAGAATCATAATGATTATAATCATAAGCGCATTTTACTATAAATTCTTATAAAATCGATACAGGTTAGGGAATAGGTTATAAAAAATGTGCCTGAATAATCTGTATAATTTGAATATTGCATCCCTCAGAATATAAAGTATTGCATGTACCAATAAACAAAGGCGAGTACAGATACTTCAGCTAGTATCATACTAAAAGGAAAAAAAAGTAAGATTTCTCCAGAGCTTTATGAGTGAAAAATAATTAATATAAAAATTATTGCAACTGTACTGAAGTAAACAGAAAAGATGCAAGGTAAAAGATAACAGTGCTGGCGGACCTTTTCTAGCCACAACTCTGATCCTTCTATCAAATCAAGAACCTCTTCAGGATCATACAAATCCGAAGATTGTAAAAATATCTGCAGCCTCTCTCTCACAGAAGATTGAAGGATTGACAGCCTTCCAGAATCAGTGGTATTTGTCTCCCCTACTGTTTCGGCCTTTGAATTTTGAAATGTGCATCCTGTATCAGAAGTTTCAACTACGGACTTTGCAAGCAAGAGCGCATATGATGTATGGAATTGAGTGTCTTCAGAGTCTTGATCTTCAATCAACCATTGTAGGTAACTAGAATATAAATTCAATTTTTTTATCATGAACACAACAAAAAGCTCAAGCAAGTTGACCAATCTATTAATAGAGGCAACACTGAAGAGAGAGAAAACAAGAAAATTGTAACCTAAACAAAAACCAATACAACAAATCAAGGAAAAAAAGTAAAACTATTAGTGTAAAAGAAAATTAAAACTATCAGTTGCATAATTAAAACAGAGGTACTTGAGATAGTAAGAATTGGTTTTCAACACTATAAAATTTAATGGCCATTAAGATAAACTATGGTCATCATGCATACATCATACTCTACTCATGTAGTGGATAGTTTAAGAGAGCAAATGGAAACGGAAATACCTTTGGAGGATTTCAACTTTTTTCGGATCAATTGCAGCAATGACTTCTTCTGTAAGAGAATGCCCATAAAACAGATATTATTGACAAAATTAGAATGACATTAAAGACAAGAAATTCAAATTGTCCAATGATGAAAACTATAACCAACAGTAGAAAGTGTATACAATTTAAAGAGGCTCATCCAAACTATGTTAATATCCAGTGAAATTCAATCGCAAAGAAATTCAAACAAATCAATGAAATAAAACTTGAAGCAAAACACTGTATTATTTAGCCTCGCATCTAGAAAGAGGTAAAAAAAGAGAGAAAAAAAAAGAAGAATAAATTAAGTGGAAAGATAGAAACGTCTTATCAAAATGAACAAAAGGTTTGCTTTATATGTATAAAGAAAACAATCTCCTATAACATCATTTGCTTTATAATGTCTGTTTGATAAACAAAATCTTTTTACAGGTACGGCTGTGAAATCGTAAGAACAGGTCTAGCCTTGTTCTACTTCTTGTACAATACCATCCGAAGTTTGAACCCATATGTAAGACTTTATAGTCTAAAATGCACAACCAAATCAACATTAAATTTTAAAAAATAAAATCCAGGCCTGGAAGTGAAATTGTCTTGACATCAAATTATATATTTCAGTGATAGTATCAATCAAAAGTATCTGTAACTCAATCATACTCCGAAAGTACATGTTTGATTTTTAAAATTTGAATGAGGATTTAGAGAAACAGAACACTACAAGTGCATCAAGACAAATGTGAAATTAGGAGGTTCAATAGATTCGAAAAAAGTGCATCAAGAAAATCTGAAAAAACTAAGTTTATTTGGGATTCAATAAACATTAAGGATTCGAAAACATATAGGAAAGCAAATCCCCCCCCAATTATCATATAAATTAAAATCTGTCAGCACAAAGAAATAATAGAAGAGATACCTGCATTGCTTATCTTCCCATCCATATGTCCATAATATCCCTTAGCAATCTAGCAATGAGTTTTGGTCTGGTACCTGCAGTAAGCCTCCTAAAGCTGTCACTATCAGAAAATCTAAACATAACATAAATCCATCAATATAAGAGCAAATACTTCTAAGAATTGGAAATTAAACAAAATTAATTGAGATTTTGGTGACTTACATTGAGACGAATGGGAGGACTGAAGGAGATCTTGTTAACATCAGTCAAAACACCGTCTCAAAGTGTATCCACTCTCCAGCCAGCAAAAGTTGCAAACTGGGCTTAGAGCAGTGGTCCACGAGGTCTTCCTAAGTACCACTTTATTTCATCAAGTTGGTTATCATTGTTATCCTCTCTCAGAATAGGTTCCATGCCATCAAGAGAAACCAGGGTCTCGACCTGGTGATAAGTTTCATCCCACCGTCGCCGGAAAGCATCAATTCCAATACTGTGGCAAAGACAATCAATTTGGAGTTTTATTCTGGATAATCTTATTCTTGACTCAGAGGGGGAGAGAGAAAGAGAGAGACAGAGAGGGGGAAAGAAAGAGGAGAGAGTGAGAGAGACATATAAAGAGATGTAACAAACAAATCGAAACCCTAAATCAAATCAGAGAAAATCCCCAATTCAATTCGATCCCAAATTGAAACCCTAATTGAATCGGGGGCGGTAGAGAGTAGGTGTGAGGGGCAGTGTTTTTGTTAAAAGCCCTAATTAGAGTGTAAGTGATTGTTTTGTTTGTGTTTGTGAGTGAGGGTGGCAAAATTTCCGCGCTTATAACATTAGAATATTTTGGGAGAGCGCCATAAGCCCATAACTCAGCGTCTACAATTTTTTTATTTTTCTATTTTATTAATTTTTTTTGAAAATTTCTTCAATTTAATTAAATTTATAAGAAAATATGTTATTTTATTTATAAAAATGTTATATTTTAGTTCAATACTGCATAAATGTTTTTTAAATCAAACTTAACATTATTTCTCAAACTTTATTCATTTTCTATAAAATTATTTTTTTTTCAAAAAAAAATAATTTGTTAAGTTTTTTTAATGATTTGGTCTATTTTCAAATTATAAAAAATGTTATATTTTATAAAAATTCTAATATTGACTCTAATAGCAAACTTTGAAAATTTTAATTATTTGTTTTTTAAATTAATTAGTTTTAATTCACAATAATTATTTATTTAAATTTTTGTTAAAAAAATTATGTTTAAATCATATTAACGGCAACACTTCACAAGTGTTGCAATTTGCTACGTTTCTTATAGCTACGGCAACACTATGTTTTGTTTACAGCAACACAAAAACAAAACGTTGCTGCAGGCCATCAAGTTTAGAGCTACTGTAACGTTTTTTATTGCAACACAAAAAAAAAGCGTTGCTGCAGGACATCTATGGCGTAGTGTATGTTTCATCCTATAAATTTGAATGTCTTTCTATTTTGAATGTGTTTCTTCCTATTAATTCAAATACCTATTCTATTTCGATTATATTAAAAGAAAGTTTTAGCTATTTTAACTCCTATCTGGAGTATTAGTTAAATTATTTTTTATACACAAAAAATTTAAAAAATTAAAATAATTTCAAACGATCTTGCACATGACACATCACCGTCCTCGTATCCACCTTTATATATAGATATTGATATTGATGATTAAACAAAAGATATATCGAGAATTAGAAAAACTGTATTTCTTTAATGAATCCTATTTTTACAAAATTAACTTCTTAATTAAAATTATATACTATTTATTATATACTTTTTTACTACTAATTTAACTCATATATGTTTGTTAGATTTTTTTTCTTTCAAAACTAAACTTCTTGCTTATTTGAAACAGTGTATAAAAATAAATACGTAAAAAAGCATGCATATCAGTTGAACGAAACTTCTGTTTTTTAGATGTCATAATCAAACGGGTTCATAACTCATAACTCCTCGTTCATATCTACGTGACTGTAGGCACACCGTCAACTTAATTACATGGTGTATATATTACAAAAAGGAAAATGCTAAAGACCCCAAATTAGATCCCAAAAAAATTCCCAAATTCCATGTGTCTTCTTTTAATTGGTCATATCATAATGGGCCCCCCTGGATTCACATTAATCTCCCCAATTAAAATTGCCCAATTTGCCAAGTCACCCATGCCATGTCATTTGGAGACTTTTTTGGGGACTCAATTTGGGGTCCCTAGCACTACTCTTACAAAAAATATTGATATTTAAAGGAAAATAAGATAATTAATCGAAATAATGTAACCTAATAATGTAAGTTATGCGTAATGGTGCACAATGATGTATACCTCCTGTTAATTTGTATGGTCTCTTACGCGAATTCTGTAGGTAATATTATGTTTTAACTCATCAAAAGTGTTAACATGTTTCAAGAAATTATCAATACCAAGTACTGTTGTAGATTTCGCCCGATTCACCGATAAATCAGCCGATTTATTGGTCAGATCCATTTTACCGATATAGTTTAACTGAATTGCTCCGAAATCTAATTTTTTAATTTCGGGTCAAAAATCGAGTCAAATGAGGGGGGAAGTGATATTTTTAGCTATCAAATCACTCGAAAGACTCAAAACAATAGTACATACATGATACATCTTGTTTGTGCAGTAGGCTTGTAGTTTTAATTTTAGTTGCATATAAATTTTTTTAGTATAAAATTAGTAGAATTATTTAGAATTTTTAAAATATAACATTATATTTAATTCGTCCGATTAATACTCCGATTTATCATTCTGATAAATCCTTGATTTATTGATAAATCCCAAATTGATACCTTAATCGATTTGTTTCGATTTCCAAAATTTACAACACTGAATTACCAACTCTATTATATATGTAACCGGAATGAACAAAATCAAAAATTCAAATTGAAAAAATATCACACCTCTTATTAGGTGGAGCAGCTAGAGACGCAAAATCTTGATATCCAAACCTATGAATAATGAAATTAATCAATTAAATTAATACATATAAAATTAAAACATAATTAATTAACTACCAAGATTTGGAATTCTGGATATATAGCATAATCATGTACATAATCAACCAAATCAATATAATAAATGCATCCAAATTAGGGTAGAGCATGGGCCGGTTCGGTCCGGTTTTATGGTAAAACTGGAACCGAAACCATAAATTCCCGGTTTCTAAAATCGAAAATCGTAACCACCGGTTCGGTTTCGGTTTCGATTGCGGTTTCAAAACCCCGATTCGGTTTGTAATGGTTCGGTTTCGGTTTTAAAACCGGATGAAAATAAAAATGAAAACAATATATTAGTTTATACAATACAACTTCAAAAATGCACTGTTTTGGATTGCATATGAACTAAAGGTCTAAACTCTAGTCATACCTATGAGTATATTTATTTTTTTACTTGACATTGGAGTTATAACAGGGGGAAAATAAAAAGGCGAAACTTGAGAAAAATGGCATGACAGTAGCTAATAAAAGGATGGATACAATTTTTAGTTCATAGTTGATACTGTTCCAATATAATATATATAAGGTTAAGATATAAAGCCCTTGCTTATTACTTATTAGTACTAAACATCTCCGCAGCATGCAATACAAGTTGCCTCTCACACTATGTACATGGATTGGTATATGTTTACTATGTAAGATTGTTCAAATTATGAGCCAGAGAATATTCATCTTTATATGTTATTAAAAATTTATATAAATTATATATATATATATATATATATATATATATAAGTACTTATTTATTTATTTATTTTAATAATCGGTTCGGTTCGATTTTAACCGGTTCAGTTTTAATCTTTAACCGGAACCGGAACCGAAAGTCTCGGTTTTTAAAAATCAAAAACCGCAACCGTCGGTTCGATTTCGGTTTCGGTTTTTTCGGTTCGGTTTTCATCGATTTCGGTTTGGTTTCGGTTTTAATTCGATTTTTTGCTCATCCTAATCCAAATACATTATATCACATAAAATTAAATTGCAAAACAAATTATTAAATAAACCTAATAATAAAACATTGAACACTTTTATAATATAAGATATTCAATGGGGGGCATGTGAAAAAAAATTGGTTTAGACACTCGAGAGCCATACAATATACGTATACTAAATACTAGGGTTGTAAAAATCGGTAACTCGGGTCGAGTACTCGGCCGAGTACTCATTTTGGACCCCTAAACCGATCCGAGTAGTGATTAATCGGATCAAAAACCGGTTTTTGCTATAACTCGGTCAAGACTCGGGTTGACTCCGAGTAATCGGGGTCAAACACGAATTTGACTATTTTTTTTTTTTTTTGCTAAGTACTAAAATATAATTTTTATTGCTCAACTTATACACTATAGTTATAATCTAGATTCGGTCCAATTAAAAGTCCCCTCTCTCAAAGATTTTATACATACACTTATATCACGTTTTAATATTATTATAATATTAATATTATTACTTGAACACATGTACACTAAAATTAGAATAAATATTATTAGTAATATTAATATTATTACTTGTTAGCAGGGTTGTAATAATATTATTAGTAATATTAATATTATTGTTAAGTTTTAAGTTTAACACATGTACACTAAAATTAGAATAAATACATATAAATTATGAGAAAAAAAAGTTAAAAAATAATATCCGATTAGTAGTCCGAGTACTAATTCCGAGTACTCGTCGAGTTCGATTACTCATTTTTCTGGATCAAAACCGAGTTGGTCCGATTTCCGATTTTTACAACCTTGCTAAATACTAATGCGAAGAATGAAGCAGATTATATAGATGATAAGAATAGGAATTTGATTCCTTTTATAATTTCAATATTTTAGGTTACCGAATCCTATTTGTACGAAATTACTTTTCTAATAAAAATTATATTCCTTTTATAATTTCTAATTTTCAGCTATTTTAACTCTTATATCTTAGATAAATTATTTTTATAATAAAAAAATTTAGAAAAATAGAAAAATAGATTCCACCAATCTTAGACGCGCCAACTCACCGCCTTGTACTCTCCTTTATATATAGACTAGTCGATAAAGCCGCGCTTCACGGTGGCATTACAATATTTTTAAAAAATTCAATATATTTACATTATATTATAAAACTAACATTAAATTTTAATAATTAAATAATCTTCTCTAATGAATCGATTTCTTGTTAAACACGATTCTTTCGATTGAGCCGCTCTCTCGTTAAAACCGAAATCCCAACTTTAACATATATTATAAAGACTTATATAATATTTTTTATCCATAAAATCGAATCATAAAAATAAAAAAAATTATGACATCAGTATCAAATTCTAATAGCTAATACAATCTTTTCTAGTGAGTAGTCTTCCCGTTAAATACATTTCGAGCCGCTCTTATTTGGAACCGAAATTCTAACTTCATTATATAAAGAGAGTAAAATCCAATTTTTATATTCTTTAAACTTTCTAATATTTTGGAGTTTTAAAAGATGAAAACATTTTTTATTTTCTGTATATTATAAATATTCCTGTATTTATTTACAACTTTCGCATGGGAATGTCTTTCTATTATGTTAACATATCAAAAAAAAAATACGAAGACTTTTCGTGACGGGAATAATATTAAATTTATGGATTTATTTTTCTAATGCAAGTATAATTAACTTCTATAAAAAAAGTTAAAATAAAGGATTTTTAGGAAGAAAAGATACATAGTTTTAAAAAAATTGTATAAAACGTCTCCACCGTCCTCGTATTCTACTTCCAATAAAACATTTTATTTTATGTATTCCTTATATATTCAAACATCTTTTATACGGTCTTCTCTAATGAACCGCTTTTTCATTAAACACGGTTATTACTATTGGTCCGCTCTCTCGTTAAGAACAAAAACCTAACTTTTACATATATTACTTGTATGACAATGTTTATCCATAAAAGTCAAATTCTAAAAAAAAATTGAAATTTATAACATCAATATGATATTTTAATATCTAATACAATCTTTTATAGTGAGCCGTCTTCCCATTAAAAACGTTTCGATCCGCTCTCGTTTGAGATCGAAATTCCAACTTCATTACATATTATTGATGATACTTATCTTACACAAAAACTTTTTTCCTTAAAATCAAAACCTAAAAAATAGAGTGAATTCCAATTTATACTTTCTCTAGACTTTCTAAAATTTATGGAGTTTTAGAAAATGAAAACACATCTTATTTTCTCTTTATATTAAAGATACTTCTGTATTTATTTACGATTCCTGCATGAGAATGTTCTTTTATTATGTTAACAAATCAATTTTTTTCTTTTTAAATTCGATAGACTTTTTTTATGACAATAGTATTGGATTTATGAATATATTTTTGACACGCATTTTAAAGTGGATTTTAAGGGTAGTTTCATAATTTATTTTTTAAATTTTCTCTTTTTTTTATAAAAGTAGAACAATCCTATTTTTATACAAAAAAAGAAAATTTTAAAAATAAGTTATGAACTATCCTTAAAATGCGTGCCAGAAAATGACAAAAAAAGTGTTAATAATTGGGTGGGAGAGAGGGAGTAATATAAAAAATTATAATTTAAGAAGATCGTACTTTCTATAAAATATTTAATTATATGCCTGCTATATATATTCAAACACCTATTTTACTTCTAATACAACGTTTATTTATATGTTTATTTCTATAAAATTGAACTCCTATTCTACTTCCAATAGAACTTTTAATCATATGCCTTATAAATACCAATTCTACTTCCAATAGAACTTCTAATCATATAATTTAAGAAGATCGTACTTTCTATAAAATATTTAATTATATGTCTGCTCTATATATTCAAACACATATTCTACTTCTAATAGAACTTTTATTTATATGTTTTTTTATAAATTCGAACTCTTATTCTCTATAAATTCGAGTTCCAATTCTACTTCCAATAGAACTTTTATGCATATGCCATATAAAAACTTATTCTACTTCCAATAGAACTTATAATCATATGTCTTCCCTATAAATTCGAACTCTTCTTCTCTATAAATTCGAACACATATTCTACTTCTAATATGTTAAATGATATTTTTATACTTATTAGTGTTTAAAATTCAAAAAATTTAGAAAATTAGAAAAATAGATTGAGACGATCTTAGAGCGCCACATAAGCTCCCGCGTATCCTCCTTTATATATATATATTGATATTGATATTGATGATTGATTGATGGATCGAGCTTTTTTTTAAATATGAGGATCATTTTAGATCCATGGGCCGGATCGGATCCGGCCAAATCGGATTTTTATCTGGACTTTTTTTTCGGACTTCAAATTTTTATACGAATTTTTTGAATTTCGGACCGAACCGAATTTGATGAAAAATAGGAGATCTCATATAAGGTCGGCAGATGGAACAAATCGAACCGGGCAAATTGGACCAAACTTTTTTGAAATCAGGTTTTTCGATCTTTTTTTAGAATCAAATCGAATCAAATTTTGAATTTCAAACTTTTTGAACATCTTTAGCTAGAATCCATTCAATCAAATTGAAAAGTTAAATATCGTATAAAATCGATCGCAACAAGTCAGATGCCACGTAGAATTTTTGACTTGCTAACAAATTACTCCCTCCGTCCCTTTTAATTCTTAACATTTTCTATTTTGGGATGTCAAAATAGATTGTTAACATTTCCTAAAATAGTAAGTTTTAACACTATTACACCCACTACTTCACTTATTTTAACAATACTTTACACTATTACATCCACTACTTAACTTATTTTAACTATAAAATCACTATTACACCCACTACTTCATTTATTTTAATAATATTACACCTACTATCTTGGTTTCCGTGCAAAAAGCAAACGTTAACATCCCATCAGGACGGAGGGAGTATTATTTTTGGATCCATAAAAAATGTAAGTACCATATTAAATATTCATGTAAACTTTTAAGAAAAGTAAAAGGAAATTACAGATTCAAATCCCGAACTTTTCGAACCCAAGTTTAGAAACCATAGTTAAACTAGAGATCCTAACATATATGTACATCACATATTTCATTAATTAATAATAAATTTATTCGTAAATTTTTTGAAAAGTTTTGAACACTCGAACGTTGAGAAGCTGAGAGTTCCGTATACACTACATTTTATTAGCATTATTTCCAAACCCTGACAATTGCGAAAAATGCTGTCACAAGCAAAGTTTTTAATTTAATTTCTCAACAAAGAAAATTAAAGAATGCCGAGATATCAAATTTAAAAATTTAACTAATTTCAAAATTAAGAATTCAATCAAAAAAAATATCTCGAATTCTCGATTGCATTATTTTAAGCATAATATTCAATAGTAAGATGGATGCATTTGCCCAACATTCTGGTTCGTTGCAACTTACAAAACGCAAGAAAGAAAGATAATTTGTCAGATTAATATCTAATATATATTGATTTTAAGTTTTTCTCCGATACTTTAATTTCCAAAAAAGTTTCACCACCATCCATCCCCTTCACTATACTTTAAGTTTAAATTTTTGTTTTATAAGTTATTGTCATTAAATTTTTGTGTCCTCCACAATTGAATGAAATCCTTACTAAGGAGCAGGCGGTGGACGAAATTTAAAATAGGTTATTCAACTAGTTTCCGAAAATTAATATAATTTTGATAAAATGTAAGAACTTATCAAAAAGAAAATCATTTAATAAAATAGTAAATCATTTGCATTATAAATATTTTTCTAAAATTATATAAACTCCGACTTATCTGAAATTTTATTTACTACAACAACAAATATGAAAATTAAAGTTCATCAGAAATGAGAAAACAATGAATAACTGCACATGTTATTGTCATGGTTGTTAGATGAGCTGTAGTAGGAGTGCCTGAAGTAGCTGAAGTAGTGGTCTCAATAACCTATGATATATGTTATCGGGAGAATATTGTATAACAATATTCATGGAGGTTGCTGGATTTACGGAACAAAATACGGATATTTTGCTATAAGAAGAATAGGGATTAGGGTTTTGTGTGTATAGGTGTGGCTGAACTTGATGGGTGTGACAAGGCCGTCGCGTGCCTATCAAATAATAATAAATTCTAACAAATCCTTCTAACAATGTAGTAGGGTAAGTCAGAGTCGATCCCACAGAGACAAATGTATCAATCACTAGTTGTTTCTGATTTAATTCAACTAAGCAAGTAACCCAATAAAATTTTGAGAGATTATTAAACTAATATTATACTAAGGCAAATTGTGTTGTATTTATCAAATTACTAAAAGCATCTAGAATTAAGTATCCCCACTAGCATGAATCAATGCAATTACGATTTTCCGCCCCAATTAATCATGTACTACTCAAGAGGAAAGATGCGCCCTATAAATACCAATAACCTCTCTCGAGTATTAATGGCTTCTCTAACTTACAATCAAGTCTATTTTCATAGTATCATGCAATTCAGAGACATTAAACACAACATCCTAACTTCCTAACAATCCGTTCTACCTATTTTCATGGAGAAGTTCATGTCATTATTGGATAAATCACAACCATCTAAGTCCAACTCTCGTTGATAAATAGATATTGGTTCAAACAATACACATAATCACGTCTGACATGTAATTGTTAATTAAACACAACTCAATAAACAAGAGCATAAAACATAATAAAATTGGGGGAATTGGGGAAAATCATGCATCAATCATAACTAGGGTTCAACTTAACCCTAGATTAATAATCTACTCACTCATAATTAATTAAACTAGCAAAACATAAATAATAATAAGAACACATAATTAATCTATTATTGAGAATAGAGAAGAAACCTTCAATCTTTAATCTTTGCACAAGAAGAAAATCGCTCTCCTCTCTCCCTCTGTCTATCTATACATACGTATGTATATATCCCTCATAATAATAATCTCTAATGTTTTTTTATGTCACTAATAAAAATATTTTACAAGTACGTTTCCTAAATTGAATCGATTTTCAAGGAAAATTCGTAGTTTACTCTTCCAAGTAATTCTGGGCCGCTCCAGTTGTAATATGACATATGGACCATCTTAGAATGATAGATAATTTAATTATCTTCGCGTGGGCTGTTGAATCGCCCAATTCTGACTTGTAGAACTCGAGATATGGCCCAAACAGTGAATTGCGCGTATGTTGCCCGATAAATCCGAATTTCCTTCTAATAAATCTCCAATTAAGCTCTTTATTCTCCAACCCTTCCAAGTTTAGAATTTCCTTGCTTCCTACAATAAAACATTAAAATCTATTAAATAAAAATCCAATTAAATGCAAAATACAATAAATATGAGGAATATAATCATGTAAAATATATATAAATATACACTCTATCAAACATCCCCACACTTAGCATTTGCACGTTCTCGGGCAAATAAAGAAATAAAAATTATTCTAACTAACATCACTTTCGTAGATGACACGATTGCATTGAGCATATGCAACAAGCCGTTAAACCCCTAGGTAGCCCTAGTAGGACGAGTTTTGTCTCGTGAGGGTTTATAGAAGATATACCCACAAAATCAAATATTTTCAATCACCAAGTCTTAAACATGAAACAATTCATAGTACTCCACATATGCAAACCTCAATCACACAACAGTCTGAGAAGATCTGAAAGTACACCACTTGCACAAAACAATCCAAGTATGCACACGTTGTCTTAACAGACAAAACTATCATGAAATAAACATTAAAGTCTCCTTCAATAAGTAAGCATGCCGTGGATAGAAAATCTCACATTGCTCTCAATTCACACAAGTGTATAGGTGTTAACGTTTCACTCAAGTTCAATCAAAATAGACATGTGCTACCATATGCTTGGTTGTCCACCAAATCTCCACTACTTCGTATATGTGCATGCACAAATCAAAAGGTCTTCATTAAAGGTTGTAATGGGGCTTAGGTATGGGGTGGGATATCAAAGAAATAGGCTCACAAGTGGCTAAGCTTGATAAACTAATAGAGCATAATGTTCACTTCTAATTAAAGCACCCAACATGAATAGTAGATCATGTAAAAGATAATTAAACTTTCACAAGCATTAAACCCATAAGCACATCATTATGTACCTTCCACTTTCACATTGCAATAAGCAATGAACAATAACTATCATTCGATCTTCTTCAAATTTATTCTTTTTTTTTCTTTTTTTTTTTTAAAGATCAAGCAACCACAATATATAATTCCCACCAAAATATCAAACCTTAACGAAGAAATCCCCACACTTGAACATTCACCCACCCTTAAGTTGAATCACAATGCTCTACTAGTAAATCAAGATAAGAATAATTAAGTAGGCTCAAAAGTTATAGAGTGGTGATAATTGAAAGAAACAGATATAAGCTCAAGGGGGCTTACTAAGGATATAACTCATGAGGATAGTGTTTAGGTCAATGAGGTTAATCCTAGTGCCTTTATCATTTTCATGCACACACACAACATGTAGTCTCAACAAGGTATCAAAACAAGTTCTAGAGCAATGCTAATTGACGAACAACACACAAAAAAAAAAATTCGATTGATATAAAATGTATCAATCATTAATTAGGCTCAAAATCTCACAAGGTGAAAGCATGCTCGACTCACTAAATTTGACTAAGAAGCATCTCAAGTTTTTAAATTTTCGAAAGCACACACAAGGAATTATCAAGCAACAAATGATTTTTATTCTATTATACAACACTCAGAATTAATCAGCTTTTCATTTGTAAAGAGCAGCAACGTGGTTGATGTGCTAACTCGTACTGGGCTTGCAGTGTGGGCTTGGACCGAACACGAAGATGGGTTGGACTGGACCGGTGTAACTTGACTGGATAGCAACAGATGGGCCACAACAGATGGGCTTGCAAGGAGAATGAAGCTCGCGCACTGGAGAAGCGCAGGAGCACGCGCGCAGATATGAGAATCAGTACTGAGCAGAGAATTTAGACCGCGGGATAGATAACTCTATACCCCGGTATTAAATAACTGGTCCTCATTTACAAAAACAGCAGGGACCGAAAACGCCAGTATAAGAATTTGAACTACCAGTATTCCACCTCTGTTTCTGTTTCAATTTCACCCGCAACACAATACCACGGTATTGTAAATTCTTGCCATGATATTGGAAATGCACACACTTTTTTTTCCATACGTTTTTTTCAAACCACCCTTATACTAAAAAAAAATATTTATTCCTGAAACACTTGAAATCAAATCATGGCATCATATGGGAGTAGAAAAACAAAATAAAAATATTTAATCTAAAAATAAATACAAAAAAATGAAATAAAAATTTACTAACCATACAAAATCATGGGTTGCCTCCCAAGAAGCGCCTTTGTTTAATGTCGTTAGCCCGACGCCGTCTCATCAATCAATCTGAAGAAGGGGAAGACAGCTTAATATTCACCCCCTCGTTAATTGGTTCACCAGCTCTATAATGTTTCACTCTTTGCCCATTCACCTTAAATGACTCTCCATGGGTATTCAACAATTCAACTGCACCATATGGAAAAACCTTGCGTACCTTGAACGGGCCAGACCACCTAGAACGAAGTTTTCCGGGAAAAAGTCTCAACCTTGAATTAAATAGAAGAACTAGCTCCCCTTCCTTGAATTCTCTTCGTAACAGCCCTTTGTCATGCCACTTCTTTATTTTCTCTTTGTAAAGCTTAGAACTTTCATAAGCCTCAAAACGAAGCTCATCTAGCTCATTAAGTTGTAGAAGTCTCTTCTCGCCTGCTGCTAACATATCAAAATTCAGTCCCTTGATAGCCCAAAATGCACGGTGCTCTAACTCAACGGGAAGATGACATGCTTTTCCATAAACCAATCTATACGGAGTTGTCCCAATAGGTGTCTTAAACGCAGTTCTGTACGCCCAAAGTGCATCATCAAGCTTCATAGACCAATCCTTCCTTGATTTTGCAACTGTCTTTTCCAAGATAGTTTTTATTTCACGGTTAGAGATCTCCACCTGACCACTGGTTTGGGGATGATAAGAAAGCCCCACCTTATGATAAACTCCATATTTCTTCAACATAGCTTCGAACCTATTCTCGAGAAAATGCTTTCCTCCATCACTAATCAAAATCCTTGGCACTCCAAATCTAGGAAAAATCGTCTTCTTGAAGAACTTGCTCACAACACGAGCATCATTAGTGGGAGATGCAATGGCTTCAACCCATTTCGAGACGTAATCCACAGCTACCAAGATATACCTGTTCTTAAAAGATGGAGGGAATGGTCCCATGAAATCTACTCCCCAAACATCAAAAAGCTCCACTTCAAGAATGCCATTGAGAGGCATCTCATTGCGTCTTGAAATATTTCCAGTTCTTTGACAACGATCACAAGAATGAACATATTGGTGGACATCTTTAAAGAGAGTTGGCCAATAAAAACCGCACTGAAGAATCTTTGCAGCAGTTTTCGTAGTACTTGCATGACCACCACTTGGTAAATCGTGACAATGTGAGATTATAGAGGAAATCTCATTATATGGAACACATCTTCTAATGACTCCATCTGCACAAGATTTATAGAGAAACGGATCATCCCAAAAGTGCTTCCTCACATCATAGAAAAATTTCTTCTTTTGCTGCGATGAGTAACCATAAGGAACAGTTCCACTAGCTAAGAAATTAGCTATGTCAGCATACCAAGGAACCTCTAGACTTGCAAGAGAAAGTAGATGATCATCAGGAAAAGAATCATCAATTGGAGTAGATTTACCATCATCCTCATCAAGAGTAAGGCGTGAAAGATGATCAGCAACCACGTTCTCAGCCCCTTTCTTATCTTTAATCTCTAAGTCAAATTCTTGAAGAAGCAAAATCCAACGAATCAGACGAGGTTTAGCATCCTTCTTACTCATCAAGTATCTCAAAGCTGCATGATCAGTATGAACAATACCTTTCGAACCAACGAGATAAGATCGAAATTTTTCCATAGAATACACCACTGCTAGCAATTCTTTTTCCGTTGTTGCATAATTAATCTGAGTCCCATCCAAGGTCTTGCTTGTATAGTATATAGCATGCAGCTTTCCATCTTTCCTTTGGCCTAGGACTGCACCAATAGCTTGATCACTAGCATCACACATGATCTCAAATGGTAAACTCCAATCTGGTGGTTGTATAATTGGAGCAGAGACAAGAGCTTTCTTCAATGTTTCAAAAGCCTAAACACAAGCATCAGTGAACACAAAAGGTACCTCCTTACCCAAGAGCTCAGTAAGAGGTCGAGCAATCTTCGAAAAATCTTTTATGAAGCGGCGATAGAATCCCGCATGACCCAGAAAACTTCTTATCCCTTTGACTGAAGTAGGGGGTGGTAAGCGCTCAACAACCTCGACCTTGGCTCTATCAACTTCAATGCCTCTTTTTGAAACAACATGACCCAAAACAACTCCCTCTTGTACCATAAAGTGACATTTTTCCCAATTGAGAATTAGATTAACTTCTTGACATCTATGAAACACCTTCTCCAAGTTATGTAAGCATGCATCAAAAGAAGTTCCACCAACTGAGAAGTCATCCATAAAAACTTCCATAATGTCTTCAATGAAATCTGAAAAAATGGCCATCATACACCGCTGAAATGTGGGAGGAGCACAACATAGACCAAACGGCATTCTGCGGTATGCAAATGTACCATAGGGACATGTAAAAGTTGTCTTTTCTTGATCATTCGGATGGATAGGAATCTGGAAAAAACCTGAATATCCATCTAAGAAGCAGAAGTAAGAATGTTTCGCCAACCGTTCAATCATTTGATCAATAAAAGGGAGAGGAAAATGATCTTTCCTTGTGGCCTTATTCAATTTCCGATAATCAATGCACATTCGCCACCCTGTGACAGTTCTAGTAGAAATCATCTCACCCTTATCATTCTTCACCACTGTCATTCCTCCTTTCTTTGGAACAACATGCACAGGACTAACCCACTTGCTGTTAGAGATAGGATAGATTATACCTGCATCAAGAAGTTTTAAAACCTCCTTTTTGACCACCACCATCATATTAGGATTGAGTCTCCGTTGAGGCTCAATAGAAGAAGCTTGCTCATCTTCCAGAATAATCTTATGCATGCAGAATGATGGATTAATGCCCTTGATATCATCAATGGAATACCCAATAACATTTTTATATTTTCTCAAGACCGTGAGCAACTGCTAAATTTGAATGTCATCAAGCTCAGAATTAACAATGATAGGATATGATTCATTAGGGCCCATAAACACATATTTCAAAGATGCAGGCACTAGTACAAAACTGACCTTATACGTCGCCTCTTATACGTCGGTTCCGGCCAAAGGCGACGTATAAAGTAGTCATATACGTCGGTTCCGCATAAAGGCGACGTATAAGGTCAATTTTTAACATTTTTTACGTCGGTTGAAGAAAACGCCGACATATAAGGTCATATTATACGTCGGTTGAGGAAAAGGCGACGTATAAAATGCTACTTTATACGTCGGTTGAGAAAAAGGCGACGTATATAATGCTACTTTATACGTCGGTTGAGAAAAAGGCGACGTATATAATACTACTTTATACGTCGGTTGAGAAAAAGGCGACGTATATAATGCTACTTTTTACGTCGGTTGAGAAAAGGCGACGTATAAAATGCTACTTTATACGTCGGTTGAGAAAAAGGCGACGCATATAATACTACTTTATACGTCGGTTGAGAAAAGGCGACGTATATAATACTACTTTTTATATCTCTTAATATAACCGACGTATAAAACTTTAAAGAAATTAGAAGTTGCCACATGTCACATTATTATTGGGTAACATTGAAGCACAAGGATTGTGCTTCTTTCAGATTACTTTGAACCGCTGGATTGAATTAACAAGATCTGAGCCTTTACTCTCCTAAACTACACATCCTCTCGCCGCGCTCTCTCTCTCTCTCCAGCCAATTTACCGTTCATTCTTCTAAAATGACCCAAGTATCGTGTTCCCCTACCTCGATTCATTCTCTCTTCAGCCGTACTCACTCTTCAACTCTCTCTCTTCAGCCGTACTATATTCTTCCCCAATTCAAACACCACCCGCTGTTATACTCCTCAATAAGATTACAATTCGCTAATTAATTTGATTCTCAGGTATTCAATTCAGGTATTCAATTCTTACAATTCATGTATAAGTTAACAAATGTTTACTTTTGTATATGTGTGTTTGTATAGTTTTCCGATTAATTGAATTAGCTGTTTGTGTGTATCTAGCTCTAATTAATTTGAGGTTTTGATTTGTGTGCGTGTGTGTGTGTGTGTGTGTGTGTGTGGCAGAGGAGTATGTGAACTTGATTGTGAAGACGGGAGTGGTTACGGTGTTGGTGAAGTATCTCGAAGCGCCACCGCAATTAGAGGATGGACCACAGCCGTATGAGCATGAGGTCGAGAAAGGGAGTGCGTTTGCCCTTGGACTTCTGGCGGTGAAAGTAATATTTGCTTTTAATATGTTGTTGTTTTTATGTCATTTCTTTAATTATCATAGCTGTGCTTGAGCAACCAATACGATTATAGGATGCTGTAGTTTAATTTTTTTTCGATAATTAAGTCGTACAATCTTGTTTTGTTTGACATGTGATTAATACTTGTTTAACTCCTAAAAGTAGCGGTGATATGTATTGATTCATTCTAGATCTATACATGGTTGATTTGTTGATTGTTATTAATTTGGAATAGTCGGTCATGTTTCCAAACTTTTAATTTACAACATGACTTCTGTGTCCATAAAAAAATGATTCATTATGCACCTTTTCAGTAATTTGAAATTATTTGGCCACTTTGTGTTTTGGCAGCCAGAGCATCAACAACTCATTGTTGATGCTGGAGCACTTCCCCATCTTGTGACTATTTTGAAAAAGCACAAGGGTGGTCAAAGTTCTCGAGCACTCATCGGTGCTATAAGGAGAGCGGCTGATGCAATCACCAATCTTGCTCATGAGAATAGTCGCATTAAATCACGTGTCATGTTTGTTAATTTGCCCATACTAGATGCAACTGAAAGTAGTATGTAATAATAATATTTGACTTGTTTTCAGGACTGAACATGGTATCCCTCCTCTTGTTGAATTGCTCGAGTTTCCTGACCCAAAGGTGCAGAGAGCAGCTGTTGGGGCCCTGAGGACTCTTGCTTTTAAGAATGATGAAAATAAAAATCAGGTTAGTAAATTCCCTTTAAAATACTACCCTTATTTTGTTGAATGCAATGCCTTACCTACCCTTATTTTGATGCTTCGTTCTGAGGATATGTCCATACATTATGAAGCGGTTAGTAGGATCCTTAATTTCAAATGCCTCATTCTTGTGCTTTATATGTTTAGCTGCATAGATTTTAGCTTTACTTTAGCTGGGAACTTGAAAATTAACTAAATTGGTTTTACTAGGTTGGTGTGATTGGGAATTTAGTGCACTCATCTCCGAACATTAAGAAAGAAGTTCTTCAGGCTGGTGCTTTGCAACCTGTTATACGGTTACTAAGGTACAACTACATCTGTTTTTAGCACTTGCTCAGTAACCTTAGAATGGCTGTACAGAATTTAAGCTAGAATTTGGGTATATAGATTAATTTTATCAGGTGAGTGCTCTGTATTCGTGTTACCCTTTAGATCCTATACTCACCAGGAATATTGAAAACAAAGCAAATATCATGATTTGCTTGTAATACTTAGGCCCTGTTTGATAACTCTTAGTAAACACTTAATGAATGAATTACTTATTCGGTTAGTAATTTTGAACTTTACATTCATTATCAAACACACTTAATGGGTCCAAATTAGACAAAATTTCACTTATTCGATAAGTGATACCAAGCTCACTTATTCGGTAAGTTGACACGCTGAATGAAATTTTGTCCATAGCTCTCTAATTGTCTTTGTTATTTAATAAAAGTGATTGGGGGGCTCAGGGCAGTGTATGGTTTGCTTCATATTCATAAATCAAAATCTACACATAATCACAATTGTGTTAAAATAATAATTATTAAGTTAGAAACAATGCAAATTTTATAAAGGTTTTTGTTAAAATACAATTAATTAAAATGATGTAATAACCTTTACATTAATATTGTACTATTTTACAAAATCATGTTTATTATGTATTACTTCCTTCATCCTATCCCATTGTTAACATTTTGATGAGATACAAAATATAAGAAAAATGAAGAAAATGGAATAAAATGGATGTAATGTAAATCGATAAATCGACTAGTTAGTGATCCATAAATCGACTTCCCTGTGACACCCTCAGTATTTTTCTGGTCTCTTTATCAGCACTTATTGGCTTGTTGTTGCCTCTTCCTCTAGGCCACAATGATCCACAACTAATGAGATGTATGTTTTGATATGCCAGAGTGAGACAATTTAATTATTATTATTATTTTTTTTAATCTTCAACTACAAGACTTTCATTGCAGATCAAATATTTCAGAACCTGCAATGAATAGTGTAGTTATTGACCCAGATAATGTTATTCTCTATATTTGAATCTCCATAAGTTACTTTCAGGCTCACAACTTTTGCAACTTGCATAAGTTTGATTGTGGCACACACAGCAGATGCTGCAAGTACAGAAAACATTATGGTGAGATTACTTGCTATCACATTGTAGTCCTTTTCTTAATTGCATATTGAAATTTTGTTTCACTGATGGTTTATACTCTTTTGATTTTATATCTATAATTGTTATGTTTGTACTCGTCATCTCAAAAACCGATCCTTAGACCTTAGGAACCGTGATATATGGTACAAAGAGTTTAAATAAAATAACAATTACGGGGACAATAAAGCCTGCCATTGGCTTTGGGGAAATGACCTTTTTTCGTGTCTATAATTTCTATGAAGAACAATGTTCAGTATCAATTTTCAAAAGTTAATTGAGTAAGTAGGTCCTGTTCTTGGGCAGTCACATTTAAGTTCTACCAGCGCATGATCTTTTTGTGTATATTCTGATAACATAAATACATTTTTTCCCATGTGTCAGGAAGTACCTGCTTCACTTTTTACTTTGGCCGATGACGGGCTTGGTGATTGGTTTGGGGGACTCTATATAAGATCTGTTTTAGAGTTATTAATTACTGATAAAAAAAATTAAATATATTAGAAATGCTTAAGTAAAACAGTAGCATGGCTCTAACTGTCCAACTACATGTATAGTAGTACTATATATATACATGATCCTCCATTTCTTATTTTTATGTAAGGGTTGGATTATTGCATCACTCTATATATGTTTAGCAGGAGGTAGCTAGTCAGCAGGAGTACTTGAAACTCAAAGCACGTTATGAAGCCCTCCAGAGATCTCAGAGGTAATTCTTGATGCTCTAACTAATAATCACTCACATTAAGTACATACATATCTATTTTACTATTATTGATAACTTGGTTTATTTAAATTATAAGTAGGAACCTTCTGGGTGAGGATCTTGGCCCTCTAAACAGAAAGGAGCTGGAGCAGCTAGAGAGGCAGCTTGACATGTCACTCAAACAGATAAGATCCACACGGGTACATAATATTACAGCTTAATGAAACACTTACAGATCTTCAAAGGATTGATCTACACGCACACAGACACACATATCTACTTTTATTATGATCCAAATTCTTAACTGTGGTGTGTGGTGTTAGATAAATACAGGTGTCAACTGGCACACTAAATACAAACACTGCATTATTTCTTGAATCAAGACGTCTGAAATAATTAATCAATATGTCATATGATACAAAATAATTTTAATTGAGACATAATTCAATGCATTGTATCAATTCCGAACAACTACTAATTGATGTGGATAACTCATGTTAGTGATGCTTTACTAGTTCTATCAGTGAAAAATATGCAAGGATGTTGACTTGTATAGGGAAAATCTTTTTTTCAGGATTAGAAGAAAAATGGATGCGGAACCAATTTATGTTTCTTGATTGCACCTATTCCAGCAGGCAGTGGTCTGTTGTATCAACTGAAACCTAAAGTAGCTTAATGACATTACCTGGGGTTCAAAATTGTGCCAGAATATGCTATGCGTGGATATCTTACTGAAAAAGCTGGCATCAGAAAGTATATGAGGAGAGAAGGGTGGGGTTTTTTTTGGATGAAGTAGTTTTCATCGACAATCTGAGCAGCTTAGTTTTAAATTTCATCATTGAATTATCTCAGTGTAACTAGCTTGTACAATCTCTCTTACATGACATGAGTGACCCATTAGATTGGGAATTTGTAAACATTTTGGTTATTGTAGTTTTTGGTTGTACAATTTTGTTAATGTATGTTTTTTTATTGTTGCACAGGTTTCTTTTTTTTTTTTTTATTGTTGCACATGTTTCTACTAGTGCATATTATGGTTTTTAATTAATTTTATGGATGTTGTTCGGTTGTAAAATTATGGATGTAAAATTATTGGTTGATTTTGGGAATTTTGGTTTTTAATTAATTTTCTGGGTTGTACAGAATTTTTTTTTTTTAAATATTTTGGACCTTATACGTCGGTTGTTTTGAAGAACCGACGTAAAAGGATAACAATATACGTCGGTTGTTTAGAAGAACCGACGTAAAAGGATACAATATACGTCGGTTGTTTAGAAGAACCGACGTAAAAGGGTACAATATACGTCGGTTGTTTAGAAGAACCGACGTAAAAGGATACAATATACGTCGGTTGTTTAGAAGAACCGACGTAAAAGGGTACAATATACGTCGGTTGTTTAGAAGAACCGACGTAAAAGGATACAATATACGTCGCCTTTTTAACCGACGTAAAAGACTCTGACCTTATACGTCGCCAGCCCATACGTCGCCATTTAACCGACGTATAAGACCTATTTAACCGACGTAAAAGACCATTTTTCTACTAGTGAGGTAGTGGTTTCAGTTCTACCTTAGGAGGCGTGGAACTCTCCTTAACTTCCTCATGCTGTAGCACATTAGAATGTTCATGCTTATATGTAGGTGTTGCATCCAAAAGCTTCTCGTAACCCTGACACTCTCCATTTTCTTCATCAACATTACCCTCAAGAACAGCTTGAAGTGGATCCTCAGATAATAAAATTTTGGCTTTCATGTCGATCACTTCCTCTAGTGCATCCACCCTATTTACAGACTCATCCGTAGAAGGATGTCCCATTGTACTTTGCAGCTTGAATTCCATCTTCTCTTCGCCTACCTCAAAAGAAATTCTTCCATTTTTCATGTCAATGATAGCTCCAGCTGTTGCTAAGAAAGGCCTCCCAAGAATGATAGGAATATTTGCATCTTCTTCCATTTCCATGACGACAAAATCACATGGAATATAAAACTTTCCTACCTTAAGGGGCACATCTTCAAGAATTCCCAATGGAAATTTCACACTTCTGTCTACCAGTTGTAAAGAGATACGTGTGGGTTTTAGTTCACCCATCTGAAGTTTTTCACAAATCGACAAAGGCATCAAACTGACACTGGCTCCAAGATCACACAAAGCTCTTTTTATTTCGACATCCCCAAGCTGGACAGGAATAGAGTAGCTACCTGGATCCGCTAACTTCTTCGGAAGATCATTTTGCAAGATGGCACTGCACTCTGCCGTTAATGAGATGGTAGAGCTTTTTTCAATTTTTCTCTTCCTTGACAAAATATCTTTCAGGAATTTTGCATAAGATGGCATCTCAGTGATAGCATCCATGAATGGGATATTGATATGTAGCTTCTGCAAAATTTCAAGGAACTTACCATATTTCTTCTCTAGCTTCGCTTGTGCCAACCTTTGTGGAAAAGGAACAGGCGGCACATATGGTTTAAAAGGAACAGCTTCAGATTCTTTCTTTTCTTTTTCCACGATCTCTGGTTCTACCGGTTTCTCAGTTGCAATCTCCTCTTCACCTTCCTTACCATTCACAACATTTTTGCTCACGTTCAATTCCGGCTGGTTCAATTCTTTACCACTCCTCAAAGTTATAGCATTGATATGGCCCCTTGGTGGTTGCTCAGTTTGACCAGGAAGTTGGCCTGAAGACTTATTAAGTTGGCTCAACTGTTGAGAAATTTGAGTGATCGTGTTTTCCATCATTTTGTTGTGAGCCTTTATCTCATTGATGCTTGAATCGAAGTGCTCATTCTTCTTCGATTGAGTAGAGATAAATCCTTCCATAAGACTTTCCAAGTTGGATTTCTGCGGCTGAGCTTGCTGAAAACCAGGAGGCTGAGAAAAATTATTTTGTGAAGATTGAGCTTGACCCTGATTGTTCCTGTAGGAGAAATTTGGATGATCTCTCCAACCTGGATTGTACGTGTTGGAGTAAGGATTATACTGCGGCCTCTGATTCTGATTGTAAAGAGCATTAGCTTGCTCAACTACCATTCCAGAAGGATTGTATTGACAAGCAAGTTTGGTGTGTCCAACAACACCACATATCTCACATGAAGCAACAGTAGATGAAGTGCTTCTGGCATCCAATTGCTCAATCTTTTTGACCATAGCCTGCATAGTAGTATTCAACATGGTTAGAGCATCAACATCATACTTACCACCTTTCTTAGGATGATTTCGATCACTGTATGGATAATTATCATTAGACGCTATCTCGTCTAACAAAGCTTTCGCATCCTCAGTACTCTTCTTCATAATAGAACCACCAGAAGAAGCATCAACAAAGTTTCGAAACTCTTGTGTCAACCCATTATAGAATGTTTGGATCAACAACCAGTCAGGAATTCCATGGTGAGGGCATTGTCTCTGAAGTCGCTTAAATTTTCTCCAAGCATCATGAAGTGACTCGTCATCATCTTGACGAAAATTAGAGATCTCATTCCGGAGCTTAGAAGTCTTCTTCTGACTGAAGAATTTAAGTAGAAAAGCCTTCGCAAGACTATCCCAAGTAGTGAATGTGTTTGGTCCTTCATCTTTCAACCAAACCTTTGCTGTATCTCGAAGAGAGAATGGAAATAAGCGCAGCTTTATAGCATCATCACTAACATTGGTCAGCTTTATTGTATCACACTTTTCAAGAAAACTCTCAAGATGATCAACAGGATTTTCAGTGGACAATCCTGCGAAAGAATCATTGGAGATGAATTGGATGAACTGAGGCTTGAGTTCAAAGTGTGTAGCTGTGACTGTTGGTCTGACAATACTGGAAAGTACGCCTGTAGCATCTGGCATACCATGCTCCCTGAGAGCTTTAGCTGTTGTATCAGTCATAATTTCCTTATCCTTGTTTTTCCTTCGCTTGCCTGCTTGCCTTCTTGCTGTAGCTTCAATTTCAGGATCAATATCAATTAAGTTTTCAGTACCTGAACTTCGAGTGTGCATGCAACAAGAGAACTAGAAACGATGATTAATTAACAAGGGAATAATAGCCGAAGCAACACAACTAAAATACTTAGCTAAATCAATTCAAAATTAACTAATCTGACACTGCTTTGTCCCCGGCAACGGCGCCAAAAATTTAACAAGGCCGTTGCGTGCCTATCAAATAATAATAAATTCTAACAAATCCTTCTAACAATGTAGTAGGGTAAGTCAGAGTCGATCCCACAGAGACAAACGTATCAATCACTAGTTGTTTCTGATTTAATTCAACTAAACAAGTAACCCAATAAAATTTTGAGAGATTATTAAACTAATATTATACTAAGGCAAATTGTGTTGTATTTATCAAATTACTAAAAGCATCTAGAATTAAGTATCCCCACTAGCATGAATCAATGCAATTACGATTTCCCGCCCCAATTAATCATGTGCTACTCAAGAGGAAAGATGCGCCCTATAAATACCAATAACCTCTCTCGAGTATTAATGGCTTCTCTAACTTACAATCAAGTCTATTTTCATAGTATCATGCAATTCATAGACATTAAACACAACATCCTAACTTCCTAACAATCCGTTCTACCTATTTTCATGGAGAAGTTCATGTCATTATTGGATAAATCACAACCATCTAAGTCCAACTCTCGTTGATAAATAGATATTGGTTCAAACAATACACATAATCACGTCTGACATGTAATTGTTAATTAAACACAACTCAATAAACAAGAGCATAAAACATAATAAAATTGGGGGAATTGGGGAAAATCATGCATCAATCATAACTAGGGTTCAACTTAACCCTAGATTAATAATCTACTCACTCATAATTAAACTAGCAAAACATAAATAATAATAAGAACACATAATTAATCTATTATTGAGAATAGAGAAGAAACCTTCAATCTTTAATCTTTGCACAAGAAGAAAATCGCTCTCCTCTCTCCCTCTGTCTATCTATACGTACGTATGTATATATCCCTCATAATAATAATCTCTAATGTTTTTTTATGTCTCTAATAAAAATATTTTACAAGTACGTTTCCTAAATTGAATCGATTTTCAAGGAAAATTCGTAGTTTACTCTTCCAAGTAATTCTGGGCCGCTCCAGTTGTAATATGACATATGGACCATCTTAGAATGATAGATAATTTAATTATCTTCGCGTGGGCTGTTGAATCGCCCAATTCTGACTTGTAGAACTCGAGATATGACCCAAACAGTGAATTGCGCGTATGTTGCCCGATAAATCCGAATTTCCTTCTAATAAATCTCCAATTAAGCTCTTTATTCTCCAATCCTTCCAAGTTTAGAATTTCCTTGTTTCCTACAATAAAACATTAAAATCTATTAAATAAAAATCCAATTAAATGCAAAATACAATAAATATGAGGAATATAATCATGTAAAATATATATAAATATACACTCTATCAGGGTGTCTTCAGGTAAACTGTTTCTCTCCCGTATCAAGGTGCCTATGTACCCTATTTATAGGGATCAAGCCTGATGTAGTTCTTGAAGAACAAGTTACCTAGACGGGCTAGGGTTTTAAGAGATAAGCCAAAGTCCAAGCCCACTCGTTTAGGGCTGACGTGGCAGTGAATCATCAACCCTATCCGTGAACCATGGCCCAGCTGTGGAAGCCCATAGTCTCGAACGGATAGAATTGGCCAATAGAGGATCAATCAGGACCTAGCATGCGACCTCGAGAGATCTGGCCATGCGAAGCGATCCCTTGTGGTCCAGCCACTCATGCGACCTTGGGTCTGGCCATGAGCCTTCCAATAAAGAGTGAGATAGCGATTCCAACGTAGTTTGTAGATATGATGATAGAAGCGAAGCGACCTCTTGAAAGTCAAGGTGCTCCTGTAGCGAGGTTGCCCTGTAGCGAGGTGGCCCTATAATAGAGATATCATGACCAAGGTATGTTGGGCTGATTCCAATAGTGGGCTTTAACAATCCAATCTTCATCTTCTAGGCCCATCATAGATTATGAGCCTTTAATTTAGCCAATCAAATCAATTTAGCTTCCATGCCAGATTTGGGCATAACAACTACCCCCCGAGTCCATGTTGCCATTAGAGATGCGATGTGGACTCAAGTATCAATCAGGTGATGCTGCAATGCGAGGCCATGGCTCGCTATTTATATGAATATGACCATTGGAGTAGTCGCGACCCCAAGAATTTGAAGAGGTTTGACAACTATTGTGTCTCGAGATGCGTATTCAATGGCTGAGATCTTGACACACGTCCATGTCTTTCTCTCTCCTGATGGGCTATATATATACCCCTGTCACTATCATTTCCTTTTTTATCTTATTAACACATTGTTGAAGTGCTATCAGTTTGCTCCCAGATCAAACGCAAGGAATTTTCAGGCTTTATCATCAGCGACCTCAACTTTCTTCAGATTTCTTCAACCTTCTTCAAGAAAAAGTAAGTTTCATTCCTCTTTTGCATTTAAATTGTTGTTCTTCATCATTATTGAATGATTAGATAGCTTTAGTTGTATGCGATGCGAACCCTTTTGACTGTGATCCCATAATGTTAATTTGAATGTGCGATCCCGTCCTCGCTACGATAGAAATGCGATCTCTCCCATAGGAATATAAATGCAATCCCTCCAGAGACTTAGACGCGATCCCCTAGGAACACATAGAGCCTTACTGTTTATTTATTCTTTTCTCTTCCTTCATTTACTTTCTGTAAGAGCACACACTTAATCATTTCACCCTTTTCAGATGTCGCAAGACGACAGTTCAAGGACGCCTTCTCCGCTCCCAAGCATACGTATTAGCGAGGCGGCTGCTGCTAATATTGCGAGGGCCACAAGCACGAGTGAAAACTCATTCAAATTATATTTCGATCCCTTGTGGTCGAATGAAGATTACACTAGAGAGGTGCCTTTAGTTTCATGGCGAACAAAACAAGCCTCGAGTTCGTGGGACCGTTCCTTAGATGTTCTCCCAGCCCAACACGAGCCTGACTTCGAAATGACAGAAACTGAACGGGAGTTGGAAGAGTTAAAGAAAAAAGGAGAGAAGTTCAGCTCGCAAGTAGCACAGATTCTTGATAAGATGCCTCCCACACAAGTTAATTCACCAATCGTTTTAAGTGATTCTCCAGTAGACTCATTAGGCGAGGCCTACTATGAAATCGAAGGAGGAGCAGATAACGAAGACAACTCCGATGATGATAATTATGAGGAGCCTTCATCAGATGATGGGGGCCTCGACGAGGTGGCCAGAGTTGTAAACTTCAAAGATTATAACTATGTCCATGAGGCTTCGCCCAATCCTTACATCCCAACCCCTCAACCAGAGCTGGAGGGAGTTATATATGTTGGTGGGCCTAACCCCAAGGATATTTAGCTCGGTTCGAAGATTAAGCCAGGCGAACCTCGCATCCTTTCATGCCGCGACATGTCTTCAACCTTGATTGTGAAGACTATCACAGAGGGGGTCGAGAGATTCTGACCTGAAGGTAAGATCATTCTGCCTAAGAAGAAAATGCGATGCCATCGCTTCAACCACGAAGAGAATGGTGGTAGAGTCCCACGAATGGTATTAACGATCCCTCTCATGAAGATAGGCGTCTGTTCGCCTCTCCACCCCTTCATCAAAGATGTTTGCGAGACCTACTTCTTGGCTCCCATCCAGATAAGCACAAATGGGTATAGATCCATGATCGCACTTTACATTCTTTATCACAAGCTCGGATATCCACCCATGGATGCAAGGACAATGGGTTACTTTCTTCAGCTTAAACGATGCAGAGTCAAAGACTTCGGCTATGTGTATTTCTCAATTTGGCCTGAATTCAATAAGAAGAATCTCTTGCCTGGAGGGATCAGTAATGCCGGTTCGTGGAAAGAGCCATTTTTGTATATACACGAAGTTCCCCGAATCAAAACCAGCTTCAACTACCTCCCGAGTAAGTTATTTGTCATAATTACACCTTTATCTTCTGGAAAATTATTCAAAATTAACAACTTTCTTGGCATCGCAGTTGGTCCGGTTCGCACCGTTCTCAAAGGTGAGGAAAAGCGACGAGCCGATGAAGTTCTAACAAAGTCCACCAAGGAAGAGAGGAACATCAGAACTTTATTATCCTTAGAAAACTTAATTGAGTGTGGATTCCTCAAGGAAAGAGTAGGAGCCACCCCTGAAGCGGGGCCTTCAATCGCGAAGCGATCCTCGCGAAAGAGGAAATTGCCCGAGGAGGCTTCGTCCTCTAATGTAGAGATACCAGAAGAGGGTATACCCTTAATAGCAATAGGACTTAGGGACCGTATTATCTTTACATTCATGCCACTGCATCATACTTATCTACGCATATATCGTATTAAACTATCTTTTAACTTGTCTTTTTTCTTTTTGTAGGCATGTCGGATGGTATAGCCCCCCCTTTTCTCAGGGCCAAGAAAGGCCCCGCTTCTAAAGCAAAATCTACCCTGAAGGCTCCTCCTGCAAAACTCACAGCTCCTCCAAAGAAAATCAGCAACGACCCCCCAGCCCAATCAAAATTAGCTGGGGAACCTATAACCTCTCCTGACCAAACTCCCTCCAAGTGGTCCAGAACAGTGGGACTACTTAAAGATGGCTCTGCTCGACCACCTCCTGGGGTCGTTACTGCGACGGCCTCTCAACATCTCTTCGCAGCATTGGGAACTCAATATTCAGACGAGGCTGAGACCTCGGGGTGGTGGAAGACATCACCAGAAGAAAATGCTAAAGCCTTAACCAGATGTTTAGCTGAAGCTTTCATCCGCCAGGCTGCAAATACCAAGCATTTTGTTCAACTTGAGAAGAAGAACAAAGTCCTTGAGTTTCAGAAAATTGAAGACAAATGATCCCTGGAGGAGACGTTTAAAAAGAAACTGTCCCAAGACACTACCCAGATTCGAACAGATTTAAAGACAGCCCGTAGGGAGAGAAATGATTTTGAAAAATCTCTCAAAGATCTACAGAAGTCCAGCGAAGAGGCCATCAAGAAAAAGGATGAGGAGATCGGGAAGCTAACAACTGAGTTAAACGCTGCTAAAGCCACTCTGTCAACCGCTGAGGATGCGTTCCTAGTCAAGGGGCAAGTTAGCTTCATGAATGGATTCATCAGAACGATCCCTGATTTTGATTGGGATCAACTTGGCCCAGGAAATGCTGACTTCGCTGAGACCCTGAAGAAGGAAATCGCAATTGAGGATGCAGAGGAGGAGCGGCTCGCAGAGGAAGATAGGATAGCTGAGGTGGCCAGGGTCGCGGAGGAGGCCAGACTAGCCGAGGAGGCCGCTAAAGCTGCTCAAGACAAGACTGCTCCATAATTTTTGCAACCATTGTTGTTTTGAGTTCTTGAACTAGGGATCGGGTACCCTTTGAATACCTCGCAAGATGTAATTATATTCTTTTGCTCAATTCTGATAACTGCAAGTCTTTTGGGATCGTATAGCGACCCATATTAACTTTAATTTCCTCTATGTTTCCAATATACTTGCATGTGCTTCCATATTATTTGTTCGGCTTCGTTGAGATGTGCAATAGTATTAGCTTTGTAATTACTTCATCCTTCAAATGTTGAGATGTAATCTGTGTTCGCAGGTGCGAAGTGCCTTGAATAGTTTTAGATTTATATTCCTTTTGCTTAGACTCGTTGTAGCAGTTATGAACTATTACCTTGAGATAGTTTCAAGTACGATCCCAGCATCGTTGAGATGGCTTGGACCTTAAAATGTAAATGCTAACAGACAAGCAAGTTTATTTTGAATGCAAAATAAAAAATAATTCGTAAGCAAACGAACTCTTATAATGAAAAAAGTAGGGGCGATGCCCAAAGATTTATTGATAGGGGCATGGCCCAAGTTTGACAAGTAGGGGCGATGCCCTAAAATGAATTGTGGGGCGAGGCCCAAAAAATCATTACATCATAAAGGGGAGGTGTCTATGTGATCACTACCCCCCAATACTTTATATGAATTTATTCATGCTAAGTAGTAGTAATAGATAGAAACTACCAGAAACAAAGCTTTCACTGGTAGTACTTTCTCAAGTGTTCTGCGTTCCAGGATCGCGGAATAACTTTGTCCTCCATATCAGTGAGATTTTGTATGGCAGGATAATTGTCATAAATTTGGAGAGTTTAGTGATGTTTTTTGATGTTACAAAGTGTATTAAATGTAAAAACCCGAATTTTCGGACTATTATTTCTAAACTTTCAACTAAAATAAAATACAATTCTTTATTCAATAAATCCAAATTCAACAAAAGTCAAAGCCAAAGTCAACACCATAATCTGAAACAATCAAATTAGAAACGCAACTACACAAATTCAATAATCAATGTCCAATTTAAAACTAAAATTATTCTATAATGCGATAAATCTTTTCCTATAATTGCATATAAACCAGGTAGCACAAAATCCACAAGTTCACATCCATATTCGATCCAAAGCTTAGTAACCTGAAATATATTAAAACAATGAGCTACAAAGCCCAGCAAGTAACGATCGCCCGACGGCTCAAAATAATACTTAAAAAAACAAAAGTTCAAAAGCTATAAATCGATAAAAGAATCTTTCAGTAAAATCACATTTTATTCCCACAGTTCTAAGTTACGGTCACACTATGCCAGTGACACGGCTTCTATAGTTCGATGGGGGCTAGTTTACGTCCCTCGTTAAGTCAAACTCAACAAGGTATCTATGTGTTCCGGAACGTGCGTAAACTAGTTCTATATGTCACACTATCCAGTGACCGGATTCTATGATTCGATACGCAACTAAAACTGGGGATTTCTAAAATCAATTTTCGATATCACAATTTTCGATAACCAAATCAAACAGATATTTTGCAAAGTAAGAAAACAGATTTTATAATATTAGTGAGCAACGAAAAGTCACTTACCTCGATGTCGATATCGTATCCCTGAAAATAAAACCACAACCAATCCTAAATATTAATTCATTATCTATTAACAATCAAATATAGCAAACAAGCACACACCTTAATAGAACTCATGCAGCGCTACATATAACTTACTCAAAGAAAATTCCAAAAATCACACACCAAAATATCTTACAAAATAGACCATTGTTAACAAAATCAGCCCTGATCAGTTCTGGAAATTGGCAAATTACTCTATGAAAATGATTTTATATGAAAAATCATAAAGCACGAAAAACGTAGACAATTCTGAGACCTTTCCAGAATGGTAAGGCTCGATAAAAACAAACAAGTAACGAATTCAGAAAGTAGATATTTGCGGACTGCAGAACAGAATCAGACCATGACTTCTCTAGTATTTTGCTGTTTAAGACTTCAAAATCACAACATTTGACGAAGGAATGTAAACGAAAAACGTAGAGCTAGAAAATATCTTTCCAGAATGATATCGCTCAGAATATTTGGATAAAAACTCAATTTACTATGAATTTTCAAAGTTGGGCACTCAGTTTCAAAAACAAGCAGGTCAGATCACAAAATCACATAAAACACGAATTTACAAGCCGAATTTCAGAAAAGTTAAAGAATAAAAGTTGTCGACAATTCAAATACCTTTTCAGAAAGTCTAATTTCATAAAATTCCGATGAATAACAAATCCTATACGAATTTTACAAGAATTCAGAATCCAAACATACTAGCATACAAAATCGGAGTAATCATACTAAGACAATGAATATAACAAAGAACTCATGGATACATACACAATATCACCACATATACAAAACTTAAGAGACTAACAAAAATCCTTAACATAATCAAAATCAATTAAACATAGTACACATGAATTAACAAGAGTATCAAAAGAAATAAAGAATCATTACCCCCTTCTTTTTAATCTTGTTATGAGTCTTCTCTTCTCTTGTTGTTCTCCTCTCGTGTTCTTCTTCTCATGTTTATCTTCTCTTCTCTCTCTTTCTCTATCTCTAACTTTTTCCTCTCTCGGCGTTCCTTTTCTCTTCCTCTCTCTCTACGTTTCTTTTTTCTTTCTTTGCCCAATTGAATTCTGTTGCTAGGGTTTTCTAATTTTCCGTAACTTCTTTCTCTTTTTTTTCTTGTACTATATCTAATTATTATTACTAATTACTAATTAATCTTTAATGATACATCCTCCTTTATAAAAAAAAACTACTAATCTTTAGCCAAAATTCAAAACTTAAAAATCAATTATGAGTTACAACCTATAAATCTTCTATTTTTAATGACTTTCTACAATAACTCCTCTAAAATTGAAAAATGCTGTAATTTTAAATCTTAAATTATTAATACTAAATTATTGAATTATTTACTAAAATTAATGTAAAACCTGGGATGTTACAAACTACCCTCCTTAAAGGAATTTGGTCCCAAAATTCTCAAGAATCATAATATTTCTAGAACCTCACCTATCTCGAAAATTCGCGAGCTACCCAAATTACCCACAAGTCAAGCCTATGAGGCAGTCTATAGGAAAATAACCTAGAGCTCTGATACCAACTGTAAAAACCCGAATTTTCGGACTATTATTTCTAAATTTTCAACTAAAATAAAATACAATTCTTTATTCAATAAATCCAAATTCAACAAAAGTCAAAGCCAAAGTCAACACCATAATCTGAAACAATCAAATTAGAAACGCAACTACACAAATTCAATAATCAATGTCCAATTTAAAACTAAAATTATTCTATAATGCGATAAATCTTTTCCTATAATTGCATATAAACCAGGTAGCACAAAATCCACAAGTTCACATCCATATTCGATCCAAAGCTTAGTAACCTGAAATATATTAAAACAATGAGCTACAAAGCCCAGCAAGTAACGATCGCCCGACGGCTCAAAATAATACTTAAAAAAACAAAAGTTCAAAAGCTATAAATCGATAAAAGAATCTTTCAGTAAAATCACATTTTATTCCCACAGTTCTAAGTTACGGTCACACTATGCCAGTGACACGGCTTCTATAGTTCGATGGGGGCTAGTTTACGTCCCTCGTTAAGTCAAACTCAACAAGGTATCTATGTGTTCCGGAACGTGCGTAAACTAGTTCTATATGTCACACTATCCAGTGACCGGATTCTATGATTCGATACGCAACTAAAACTGGGGATTTCTAAAATCAATTTTCGATAACCAAATCAAACAGATATTTTGCAAAGTAAGAAAACAGATTTTATAATATTAGTGAGCAACGAAAAGTCACTTATCTCGATGTCGATATCGTATCCCTGAAAATAAAACCACAACCAATCCTAAATATTAATTCATTATCTATTAACAATCAAATATAGCAAACAAGCACACACCTTAATAGAACTCATGCGGCGCTACATATAACTTACTCAAAGAAAATTCCAAAAATCACACACCAAAATATCTTACAAAATAGACCATTGTTAACAAAATCAGCCCTGATCAGTTCTGGAAATTGGCAAATTACTCTATGAAAATGATTTTATATGAAAAATCATAAAGCACGAAAAACGTAGACAATTCTGAGACCTTTCCAGAATGGTAAGGCTCGATAAAAACAAAGAAGTAACGAATTCAGAAAGTAGATATTTGCGGACTGCAGAACATAATCAGACCATGACTTCTCTAGTATTTTGCTGTTTAAGACTTCAAAATCACAACATTTGATGAAGGAATGTAAACGAAAAACGTAGAGCTAGAAAATATCTTTCCAGAATGATATCGCTCAGAATTTTTGGATAAAAACTCAATTTACTATGAATTTTCAAAGTTGGGCACTCAGTTTCAAAAACAAGCAGGTCAGATCACAAAATCACATAAAACACGAATTTACAAGCCGAATTTCAGAAAAGTTAAAGAATAAAAGTTGTCGACAATTCAAATACCTTTTCAGAAAGTCTAATTTCATAAAATTCCGATGAATAACAAATCCTATACGAATTTTACAAGAATTCAGAATCCAAACATACTAGCATACAAAATCGGAGTAATCATACTAAGACAATGAATATAACAAAGAACTCATGGATACATACACAATATCACCACATATACAAAACTTAAGAGACTAACAAAAATCCTTAACATAATCAAAATCAATTAAACATAGTACACATGAATTAACAAGAGTATCAAAAGAAATAAAGAATCATTACCCCCTTCTTTTTAATCTTGTTATGAGTCTTCTCTTCTCTTGTTGTTCTCCTCTCGTGTTCTTCTTCTCATGTTTATCTTCTCTTCTCTCTCTCTTTCTCTATCTCTAACTTTTTCCTCTCTCGGCGTTCCTTTTCTCTTCCTCTCTCTCTACGTTTCTTTTTTCTTTCTTTGCCCAATTGAATTCTGTTGCTAGGGTTTTCTAATTTTCCGTAACTTCTTTTTTTTTTCTTGTACTATATCTAATTATTATTACTAATTACTAATTAATCTTTAATGATACATCCTCCTTTATAAAAAAAACTACTAATCTTTAGCCAAAATTCAAAACTTAAAAATCAATTATGAGTTACAACCTATAAATCTTCTATTTTTAATGACTTTCTACAATAACTCCTCTAAAATTGAAAAATGCTGTAATTTTAAATCTTAAATTATTAATACTAAATTATTGAATTATTTACTAAAATTAATGTAAAACCTGGGATGTTACATTAAAGATCCCTTTCTCATTGTTCATTGCATCCGAAGCCTTTTTCAACTCCTCCAGCTTATAATCCCCGATCCTAACCTCTTTGTCCCCATCCTTCTTTTCTCTAGTGCTCGCATGATGAGATTGAGTCTTCTTTGGGATGCTAGACTCTTCTTGATCATTTCTATCCTTCTTTTTACGTTCCTCCTCTCGGTGTGGGGAGCGTTCGCGATCTCGATGAGACGGGGGTCTGTCATCGCGATGATGGGACCGCTCACGCTCTCGACGAGGAGAGGGGGGTCTGTCATCGCGGCGATGTGACCGCTCGCGATCTCGACGAGGAGACAAAGGTCGAGAAGAGCCTTTGCTTTTATTTTTAGATCCTCCATCCTTTTTTGTTTTGAGCTTCACCAACTTGAGACGAAGATCGTGCTCGCTGAGTTTCTTTCCAACTCGGTCAAAGATATTAACGGATCTTCCTTCAGATGAGGCGGGTTTCGCCTTCGACCCCTCCTTATTCATAGTAGCTTCCTCCTCGTTCCAATCGGGGTTCGTTTGGTCTGTCACCACATCATCAAAGTCCCCAATTAACTTATTGGCGGGGCCCTTGCTACTTTCTGCTTGATGAGTTCGATCCCCTGTCCTTGTATTCCTCTTGAAGCCTCTAGAAGTATGTCGCTTCTCCATCTTGGCAACCTTTTCCTTTACCTCGATCATTTGATCACCGAGGCCTTTCAAAAATAACATGACTTCGCCAGGCAAGGCCACTTGTTGAACAACAGGGGGTGTTTTCTCCTTCTCAAATTCATCCTCGATCCCCTCATTACGTGCCTCGCTTTCTGGTATATTCCTCTTCTGGGGTTCGTCCTTATTTCTCATATGCGATCCCGGGGTCTCTCCTTCCCCATTCTTCTTCTTGTGTGATTTAGTCATCGTTCTCCCAATCAATAACTGTGCCCTCCTTCTAGCGCCAAATGTTATCGGGAGAATATTGTATAACAATATTTATGGAGGTTGCTGGATTTACGGAGCAAAATACGAATATTTTGCTATAAGAAGAATAGGGATTAGGGTTTTGTGTGTATAGGTGTGGCTGAACTTGATAGGTGTCTTCAGGTAAACTGTTTCTCTCCCGTATCAAGGTGCCTACGTACCCTATTTATAGGGATCAAGCCTGACGTAGTTCTTGAAGAACAAGTTACCTAGACGGGCTCGGGTTTTAAGAGATAAGCCAAAGTCCAAGCCCACTCGTTTAGGGCTGACATGGCAGTGAATCATCAACCCTATCCGTGATCCATGGCCCAGCTGTGGAAGCCCATAGTCTCGAACGGATAGAATTGGCCAATAGAGGATCAATCAGGACCTAGCATGCGACCTCGAGGGATCTGGCCATGCGAAGCGATCCCTTGTGGTCCAGCCACTCATGCGACCTTGGGTCTGGCCATGAGCCTTCCAATAAAGAGTGAGATAGCGATCCCAACGTAGTTTGTAGATATGATGATAGAAGCGAAGCGACCTCTTGAAAGTCAAGGTGCTCCTGTAGCGAGGTTGCCCTGTAGCGAGGTGGCCCTATAATAGAGATATCATGACCAAGGTATGTTGGGTTGATTCCAATAGTGGGCTTTAACAATCCAATCTTCATCTTCTAGGCCCATCATAGATTATGAGCCTTTAATTTAGCTAATCAAATCAATTTAACTGCCATGCCAGATTTGGGCATAACAGTCATGGTTGTTAAATGAGCTGTAGTAGAAGTGCCTGAAGTAGCTGAAGTAGTGGTCTCAATAACACATTCCCTGCAATGGAACAAATGAGTTCAAATGACCACAAGGTGAACAATTTTACAAAAAAAGTAGTTCAGCTAATTCCAAAAATTAGTATAATTTCTTATCATATTTTTGATCAAATGTAACAAATAGTAACAGATTATATACTTCATTTTCCATTTACTCATAGGGGGAAGAAAACGAATCATTTAAGTTCTTTAATTTCTTCACAATCTGCAAATCAATTTTACCTATTTAATAAATACATTATTGACAGAATGACTTCTAGAATTTATAACTGGAAAGAGGACTGAAAAGAAAGCTGAAAAATTCAATCAACTCCCACAAATAAAATTCACAAGCAGATGATAGACAAGAAAATTAAAAGGATGGATTGAATCAGCCATCAGGGGGCATAGTATCCTTTCCTCTCGATCTCTCTCTCAAGCGCCGCTCGTCTTCTTCTTCTTATTTCTTTCTTCCGCCGGGGCTTCCACCGGTGGAAAACCCCAAAACCTTTAGTTTCCCCTGTATTTTTCTTCCTTCTTTTCAATAAACCTTGTTTTAAAGCTTCGATTTGCCTAAAAATCTTCCTTTATTAGGTAAGATTGGTGTGTTTTCTAAGGTTTGGTAGTAGTTTGTTTTGTCAAATCTAAGGATTCAAAGCCTTTTTCGACTTGCTTTGATTTGGGTTCTCTCCATTGCGTGGGAGGTTTATTTTTCGCTGCCTTTTTGTGAGCGGGATGTTGATTTAGTGATGAAAGTTCGTATGAAATTGCAATGCTGGTCGATAGCTCAAACAATAGCTCCATCGGGGCATGCTGAAGTGGGTACCGGTAATCCAACGAGGATGCTCGAAGTGGGTACTTGTATTTGTATATATTTTATCTTCAAAATATCGTTTAACTGTCTCTTCAGGAGAACAGGCGATTGCAATTTACAGTTTATTCGATTCAATCATTGGTGTAGATGTCGTATGGTTTTTTATTAATGAATTAGCACCTTTGTTCTTCAAAAAAAAAAAAAAAAGTCTACAGTTCGAACAATCGTTCAACACTTATTTTTAGAGCTATCAAAGAGGATTAATGTGTCACAAATAAAGAGTCGCTAATCCATGACTGCTAACCTACTGTTGCAGTCAATATTTGAAGCGATTTTTTCCATTGTTCAAGCAACGACTTTGTTGTATCAAATTTCTTTCATAATACAATAGACTCGTCATTAATGATCCGTAATTTATCTAAGAAATCGACCTCGATCTATTAAAAAGATTCACCAAAATTTAGTTGTATAATATTTTATTTGAAGTAAATTGCACATAATAACATTATAGTTACAAACTAGTCGATAAAGCCGGGCTTCGCGGCGGCGTTATAATATTTTTTTAAAAAATTAATACTTTTACGTTATATTATAATATTAATATTAAATTTTAATAATTAAATATCCTTTAATGAATCGATTTCTTGTTAAACACGATTCTTTCGATTGAGCCGCTCTCTCGTTAAATCAAAATCTAAACTTTAACATATATTATAAAGACTTATATAATATTTTTTATCCATAAAATCGAACAATAAAAATAAAAAAAATATGACATCAATATCTATTCTAATAGATATTACAATCTTTTCTAGTGAGTCGTCCTCCCGTTAAATACGTTTCGAGTCGCTCTTATTTGGAACCGAAATTCTAACTAATTATATAAAGAAAGTAAATTCCAATTTTTATATTCTTTAAACTTTCTAATATTTATAGAGTTTAAAAAATGAAAATACATCTTATATTTTCTGTATATTATAGATATTCATGTACTTATTTACAACTTCTCCAAGGGAATGTCTTTCTGTTATGTTAACATATAAAAAAATTAAATTTGAAGACTTTTCGTTACGGGAATAATATTAAATTTATGGATATATTTTCTAATGCAAGTATAATTAACTTGTATAAAAAAGATAAAATAAAGGATTTCTAAGAAAAAAGATATATAGTTTTAAAAATCGCGTAAGACGTCTCCACCATCCTAAAAAGGGTCGACCAAACTAAAATAAAGACCAACTTCAAATAATAAAGATATATTCAAATAATATATATATATAAATAATATATATATTTATGGATATATATGTTGCATTTTTAGTAAAGATATATGCTTTTTTTCTCTTTTTTAAATTATAATTTATTTTTTAGTATGGTCATTATATTTTCCTTTTTTTCGTTTTAATCATATTGATAAGTGGATTTATATCCACTTGGAACGTTCCATATCGGCTTAAATTGGTGTACTTGGACTCAAGTTTGTGGTATTTTTGATGTGTTTTGCTTAAACGTGCAGGTTTGAAGAAATGTCGATTAGGGGTGAACTTTCCGTTGTTTTTGGAGTTGATTTATGATATGGAATGAAGAATGACGACTTAATATCAACTATCAAGAGGATTTATAAGTCTAGAATTGAAGGACGGGAAGTGGCAAAAGAATCGGAAGAGAAAACGGATGAAAAATGAGCAAATTGTGGAAAATTCAGATTTCAGGGTATGTTGCGCAGTCTACACTGTTTTGGCCATATCTGGAGTTCTAGAAGTCCGTTTTGGACGATCTTACTGTCCACGCGAAGCTTGGGAAATTTTCTACAAGAATAAAGCAAAATCAAAATTCTGGGCAGGAGCACCAGCGCAGGCTGCGCTCTCCAAGCGCAGGCTGCGCTCCAGAAAGCTCCGAAACAGCAAACCAAGCGCAGGCTGCGCTTGGACCAGCGCAGGCAGCGCCCAAACAGTACTCTGGACAGAAAATGCAGCGCAGGCTGCGCTCTAGGCAGCGCTGGCTGCGCTCTGGACGGCCTGAGTTGCTGATTTTTGACAGTTTTACCCCTAAAACGAATTCTAATTGTATTTTTGGTACCCAAACCTATTTCCAATTGTATTCTAGGTTGTTTTTCTTATTGGGAAAGATATCTAGGCCTATATAAACACATCTTAGCCTTGTAAAATGGGGGATCATCATAGTTTTATTATTGTAACCTAGATTAGAGCTGCAAGGGAGAAAAGGAGAGAAGGATTCAACGCTCGTGACAAGCAACGGATCTAGATCTACTTCATCCTTTGTGTTACTTTGGATTATAGATTTGTTTTCTCAAACTCTTGTTTATTAATATAATTACTTCTTTTATTCATATCTTGTTATTTACCATGTTTTCATCAAATCCCATGGTAACGAAAGGTTTAGTCATGAACTAATCGTTGTCATGGGATCCTAGTGGATTTATCTATGTAGCTTAGTAGTTTGCATGCCTTAAATATTTATGTGTGGTGAATTCTTGATATCCTCGTATGGTTAATCTTAATGCTTTTAGATGTGTAGCTAACATCTAAATTGAATTGTTAATCTCTTGCTAAACGAGAGTGGATCTTGAGATTTAGAACTTGCCATGCTAGCATAGGATAGGTTGATGTTAAGCATCATGATTTATGGCATGAATAGAGATATTATGCTACCCTATGTGATCTAAGTGGATAACTTGTGCTTCAACCTTTATGTTTTCAAATTCTATAGAGATATAGGGTCTAAACATAATAGGTGCCTATTCATCTTCTATCTCTTTTGTGGATGTATGTGTAGATTGGTACTAGTATACCGAGAGGTAACTTTTACTCTTTTCGTGTTATCCGATCAGATATCATAACCATCGCATGTTTTAATTAAAGGCTGCAACTCTAAGTGAAGTAGATGATGAAACTAGGATTCCATGTTTTATTCTCATATTAGTAATTCAATTTTTATTCTCGTTAATTGTTTAATTCTTAGTTTTATAATTTGCACTTAGTTAATTTAGATAATCAATCTTAATTTTGTTATTTTTCTTAGCAGTGGATAAAAACCATACATTGGTGCATAGGTACATTAATTGAATTGAACACCATTCTAGATCTCTGTGGGAACGAACTTGATTTAATCATATATTACTTGTGACAACGTGCGCTTGCGTAAATTTTGCATAACAAGTTTTTGGCGCCGCTGCCGGGGATCATCGGTGTTTTTATTTTAGTTTATGTGCTTGTCATCTGTGGTCGTTAGCGTTCACTGACTCGGATTCTTACTTAGTTTGTTTGTTTCGTGGTGTTTCAGGTACTTAAGTTTGTATGCGAACACGCTTACAAGCTCGTTTGGAAGAACTGGCAAAAGACGGTCGTGTAGAGAATTTAGAGAATAAGGAAGAGAAAGCTGAAACTACAGTAGCAATGGCAGATGCAGCAGCAGCTAAGGCTTTGAAGGATTATTCTCAGCCGAAACTCAATGATATCCAGTCTAGCATTATTAGGCCAGCTATTACAGCAAACAATTTTGAGATCAAGTCTGGCACAATTCAGATGGTGCAGAATTCAGTCCAGTTTGGAGGTGCTCCTACGGAGGATGCCAACATGCATGTTCGGGACTTTATCGAAATCTGCGACACTTTCAAATGTAATGGTGTGACGGATGATGCTATCAGGTTGAGGCTTTTCCCATTCTCTCTGAGGGATAAGGCTAAGAGCTGGCTACACTCTTTACCACCTGGTTCCATTACTACATGGGAAGATCTTGCTCAGAAGTTCCTTACTAAATTCTTCCCTATGGCGAAAACTGCAGCATTAAGGAACCAGTTGACTCAATTCCAACAGCAATCTGGCGAGACCTTGTGTGAGGCTTGGGAACGCTACAAGGAGATGTTACGCAAGTGTCCTCATCATGGCATGCCTGATTGGATGGTTATTAATGGGTTCTACAATGGGTTGGGAGCACAGTCTAGGCCTTTGCTAGATGCAGCATCAGGAGGAGCTCTGTGGGCAAAGAGCTATGATGAAGCTTATGAACTTATAGAGATGATGGCTGCTAATGAATATCAAAATCCAACCCAAAGACTATCTCAAGGCAGGGCAGCAGGAATTTTTGAAGTAGATACAGCTTCAATGATTACAGCTCAGTTGAAGGCTCTTGCTATGAAGGTGGATTCTCTTGCTAATTATGGAGTTCAGCAGGTGGCTAGTGTTTGTGAGCTATGTGCGGGCGCACATGAAACGAATCAGTGTGCAATCTCTTCTGAATCAGCACAATTCGTGAGTAATTTTCAGAGACCTGCTGCACCAGTTCCAGCCACTTATCATCCTAATAATCGGAATCATCCTAACTTCAGCTGGAGCAACAATCAAAATACTCAAAAACCTTATCAGCAAGCAAGGCCATTCAATCAAGGCTATCAACAGCCTTATGCTCCAAGGACATCATATCAACCTCCTGGATTTCAGCAGCAACAGCCCCAGGCTCATATGGGGCAATCATCTAATGATAAATCTGATGAGATGTTGATAGCGTTAAAGAACTTACAAGCTGGTCAGAAACTCTTAGAAACTCAGATAGGACAGATAGCAAGTGCTTTAGGTAGTAGGCCACAAGGAACTCTTCCTAGTGATACGGAGATTAATCCAGGCAGGAGGGACAACAAAGAACAGGTCAATGCAGTTACTTTGAGATCTGGAAAAGTCACGAGTGATCCGAAATCAGCAACTGAAGAAGATGAAGATGTTCAGAATCAGCAGGTTGAAAAATTTGCAGTGCCAGAAATTGAGAAATCTGATTTAGTGGCTGATCAGCTAGATGGTGAGAAGAGCAAGAAACCTGTTGAAAAGTCTACTCCGGAGCAATCTTCAAAGAATAATCAGATCTATCCACCTCCGCCATATCCTGGACGTTTGAAGAAAAGTCAAGAGAAACAGTTTCAAAAGTTTATGGATGTTTTCAAGAAACTGTCCATTAACATTCCTTTTGTTGAAGCATTGGAGCAGATGCCAAGATATGCAAAGTTCATGAAGGATATTTTGTCAAGGAAGAGAAGGTTGGAAGAATTTGAAACAGTGGCATTGACGGAGGAGTGTAGTGCTGTTCTGCAACAGAAGTTGCCACCTAAGCTTAAAGATCCGGGAAGTTTCACTATTCCATGCACTATTGGCAACCTTTCATTCAACAAGTGTTTATGTGATTTGGGAGCTAGTATTAATCTTATGCCCTTGTCTGTTTTCAAGCAACTTGGTCTACCGGAGCCGAAGCCGACTAACATCTCTTTGCAGTTGGCTGATCGATCTATCACATATCCTAGAGGCATAGTGGAGGACGTTTTGGTGAAAGTTGATAAACTCATATTTCCTGCTGATTTTGTGATCTTGGATTTTGAAGAAGATAAGAAGATTCCCATAATCTTGGGAAGACCGTTCTTGGCTACAGGAAAGACTTTGATTGATGTGCAAAAAGGAGAGCTTACAATGAGGGTGCAAGATCAGAGTGTTACCTTTAATGTGTTCAAGGCCATGAAATTTCCAACAGAGGATGAAGAGTGTTGCAGTATGGAAATAGTTGATACGGGTCAGAGAAAGAAGTTTGATCAGTTATTGAGTGAAAAATCTGACATGCATGTGCTAAAGCATCCGATCAGTGATTCCATTGACGATTCTTCGGTTCGTGATCTTTTGAAAGTAAAGCTTGGGAAACTTCCAACACATTTGAGGTATGTCCTTTTGAATAATGAGCTAGTGATTTTTGAGGAGGGACATGATAACGTATTGCGAAGGTGGAAGACCTATGATAAGGAAGAAGAAATTTTTGTTCAGCTGGTTGAGTCGGGGAAGCACTTTAGAGGTGTGAAGAAGAAAAAGAAAAAGTCGGTTAGAGGAAGAGTCAAGGTGAAGTTTGATTTAGAAAAGATGTGGGAAGATAGCAAGAAGGTTGTCAACCAATGGGTGAATGGTCCTTCTGCTAAGGACAAGTCAAATGCGATCTTCGAGCCACCATGATTGAATCATATTTGTCCGGCTAAATGACGTTAATGACAGCGCTTCGTGGGAGGCAACCCATGTGTTTCGGTGTTTTCAGGTATGTTTTCTACTATCCCTTGTATTTACTTCCATTCAATGCGGACATTGAATCTTTCAAGTTTGGGGGTGGTTTGAGGGATTAGTAGATGTTGTTGTATTATTTGTTCATGTAGGATTTCATGCTTTGCATATTAGTAGTAGTAAATTATGCATTTTTGTTCGTGTTATCTACGTTTGTTTCATATAGGACATTTTGTTTTTATGTTTGTATACTGTGTGAGTTCATAATAGTTGCATTTGCACCCATGCTTGATAGGAATTTGGTGTTGTTGACGCTTTTGTTTGAGAAGTGATATGCTTTGTTCTTGTGCACACACAAACACTAGTAAGTTGAAGCTAGTAGACTTTTTGAATGTTGTAAGTAATTAGAAGGACATGAATATGTGCAAGATGATTTAGCTTGCATGCTTTGAATACAAGTAGGTGCATTAGAGAGATTTTTGCTTGGGATTGAGTATGTTTTTTCACCAAGTGAGTTTTTGAGCCTTATTGCATATTTGTTGCAATTTATTCGTTTGCTTGAGTGTCCACGGATTGTTTGCATTGCTAGCAGTTGTTTGAGGTCTTTCTTGAAACGCATGACATTATTTGGCGTTTAAAATGATAAAGGCATTTAGGAATAACCGCGTATTTTCCCATATTAACACACCATGTTTACATGATCAATTAGTTAACCCGTTGAGCTTAATCCTATTTTTTTCGGTGACATACCACATTACTTGCCGAGACCTTTTTTTGTATTGGCCTTACATTAATTTGAACCCACATTGTCAAAGGCTAGTAGAGTGCTTAAGGGAGTAATAAGGTGTGCAAGGAGGGGTTTATTGTTGGTCTTACTTTTGGGGGAAATATTGAAAATTGGGTTTGTTTACTTGATAGTCGGCATATGTAATAAATTCATGGGATCATTGTTATTGTTTATATTATTGTTTGTGTTATATTTAGCTCTCGAAAAAGAAAGAAAAAAAAAGAAAAAAAAATTATATTATGAGAGCATGTTTGTGTTTGTTGCGATCCTATTTCAGTCGACTAGTCGAGTGTTTGTCTTAGTAAAATTATGTGGGGGGAAAATAGGGCGTTGTGTGTGATTTATTATGGTACTTACTAGCTTTTGACACTTCACCTGTTTTGGCTTATTTGACATACCTTGTCCCTAGCCCCGTTACAACCCAATTTAAGACCTTTTGATTATCGTCATTGATGTATGTTGTGTTAAGAGTTAGATTGATACCAAATGTCAAGCATGTTTATGATTTTGTTGGAATTGAGTGATACACTTACCCTTGTTCTTGAGTGAATATTCTTTTGTGAGTGGATTGTGAGTGTTTGCTTGTTCTTTCGTATGAGATCCCGAGTGTTGTCTCAAAGATGTACTCTTGTAGGCTTAGCATGTTTACTAACTTATTCTTACACTTGACATGGGCTTGTGAGAACTTATGCATGTCATTGAGTAGACTATGTGAATACTTGCACTTTTGACACCAAGACATTGCGTATTTACTTTGATTCTTAAGTTGATATGGCATGAGAGGAATTGAAGGTATGGTAGGATATTAGTTGCATTTTTCATATTAGTTGCATTCATGCATTGCATTGCATTAGGTTAAATGGATTTTGTGGGAACATTCGCTATAGGCCCTCACGAGACCTTACTCGTCCACTAGGGCTGCCTAGGGGTTTAAAGGGCTTGTTGCATATGCCAAATGCAACCGTGATCACCTACGGAAGTGGTACTAGTTAGTTAGTTAGTTGTAATTGTTTATGCTTGAGGACAAGCATCGGTTTAAGTTTGGGGGTGTGATAAGTGGATTTATATCCACTTGAAACGTTCCATATCGGCTTAAATTGGTGTACTTGGACTCAAGTTTGTGGTATTTTTGATGTGTTTTGCTTAAACGTGCAGGTTTGAAGAAATGTCGATTAGGGGTGAACTTTCCGTTGTTTTTGGAGTTGATTTATGATATGGAATGAAGAATGACGACTTAATATCAACTATCAAGAGGATTTATAAGTCTAGAATTGAAGAACGGGAAGTGGCAAAAGAATCGGAAGAGAAAACGGATGAAAAATGAGCAAATTGTGGAAAATTCAGATTTCAGGGTATGTTGCGCAGTCTACACTGTTTTGGCCATATCTGGAGTTCTAGAAGTCCGTTTTGGACGATCTTACTGTCCATGCGAAGCTTGGGAAATTTTCTACAAGAATAAAGCAAAATCAAAATTCTGGGTAGGAGCACCAGCGCAGGCTGCGCTCCAGAAAGCTCCGAAACAGCAAACCAAGCGCAGGCTGCGCTTGGACCAGCGCAGGCAGCGCCCAAACAGTACTCTGGACAGAAAATGCAGCGCAGGCTGCGCTCTAGGCAGCGCTGGCTGCGCTCTGGACGGCCTGAGTTGCTGATTTTTGACAGTTTTACCCCTAAAACCAATTCTAATTGTATTTTTGGTACCCAAACCTATTTCCAATTGTATTCTAGGTTGTTTTTCTTATTGGGCAAGATATCTAGGCCTATATAAACACATCTTATCCTTGTAAAATGGGGGATCATCATAGTTTTATTATTGTAACCTAGATTAGAGCTGCAAGGGAGAAAAGGAGAGAAGGATTCAACGCTCGTGACAAGCAACGGATCTAGATCTACTTCATCTTTTGTGTTACTTTGGATTATAGATTTGTTTTCTCAAACTCTTGTTTATTAATATAATTACTTCTTTTATTCATATCTTGTTATTTACCATGTTTTCATCAAATCCCATGGTAACGAAAGGTTTAGTCATGAACTAATCGTTGTCATGGGATCCTAGTGGATTTATCTATGTAGCTTAGTAGTTTGCATGCCTTAAATATTTATGTGTGGTGAATTCTTGATATCCTCGTATGGTTAATCTTAATGCTTTTAGATGTGTAGCTAACATCTAAATTGAATTGTTAATCTCTTGCTAAACGAGAGTGGATCTTGAGATTTAGAACTTGCCATGCTAGCATAGGATAGGTTGATGTTAAGCATCATGATTTGTGGCATGAATAGAGATATTATGCTACCCTATGTGATCTAAGTGGATAACTTGTGCTTCAACCTTTATGTTTTCAAATTCTATAGAGATATAGGGTCTAAACATAATAGGTGCCTATTCATCTTCTATCTCTTTTGTGGATGTATGTGTAGATTGGTACTAGTATACCGAGAGGTAACTTTTACTCTTTTCGTGTTATCCGATCAGATATCATAACCATCGCATGTTTTAATTAAAGGCTGCAACTCTAAGTGAAGTAGATGATGAAACTAGGATTCCATGTTTTATTCTCATATTAGTAATTCAATTTTTATTCTCGTTAATTGTTTAATTCTTAGTTTTATAATTTGCACTTAGTTAATTTAGATAATCAATCTTAATTTTGTTATTTTTCTTAGCAGTGGATAAAAACCATACATTGGTGCATAGGTACATTAATTGAATTGAACACCATTCTAGATCTCTGTGGGAACGAACTTGATTTAATCATATATTACTTGTGACAACGTGCGCTTGCGTAAATTTTGCATAACACATATGCTTTATAAATACTTATTCTACTTTCAATAGAAACTTTTATTTATATGTTTTTTTCTATAAATTGAAACTTTTATTCTCTATAAATTCGAACTTCTATTCTACTTTCAATAGAACTTTTAATCATATGCTTTATAAATACTTATTCTACTTCCAATAGAACTTCTAATCATATGTCTTCCTATAAATTCGAACTCATCTCCTCTATAAATTCGAACACCTATTCTACTTCTAATATCTTAAAAGGATATTTTATATTTATAAGTGTTTAAAATTCTAAAATTCTAGAAAATTAGAAAAATAGATTGAGACGATCTTAGAGCGCCACCTAAACTCACACGTACTTCTATTCTACTTTCAATAGAACTTTTAATCATATGCTTTATAAATACTTATTTTACTTCCAATAGAACTTCTAATCATATATCTTCCTATAAATTCGAACTCTTCTCCTCTATAAATTCGAACACGTATTCTACTTCTAATATGTTAAAAGGATATTTTTATATTTATAAGTGTTTAAAATTCTAAAATTCTAGAAAATTAGAAAAATAGATTAAGACGATCTTAGAGCGCCATCTAAACTCCAGCGTATCCTCCTTTATTTATATATATATTGATGATTGTTAACAAGCTAAAATAATTACTTTATTGAAAGATAGATCATGATGGACAATAAATTTTAAATGATGAAAATAATTTTCAATATTAAATCATTTACCAAAATTATCCTAAAATGTTATCGTTACAACTTGGAATTCTCAAGTTATATTCGGAAGTATTCAATCGTGAAGACTGAAGACACTTGAGTTTCCACTAGTTACATCATAGACAATGTCTATATTCGTAGCTCAAATCCTATTTTCATTACACATATTTCAAGTTGAGTTAGATATAATTCGCACAATTAACTATTATTATTATACAAATTCTCATTAATCGGAGGCGTGAGTGGAAATTCCATTATTGAAAGTTATAAAAACACACTCTCGTTCATAAAATATATAATTTTGATTATTTAAAGTTTTCTCCAATATTCTATTAAAATAGATTACCACTCGTACATAATATTTTTTTTAATTATTTGTTATTATAAATAAGTCATTAATTCAACCCAGATCTTATAAGTAGATAACACAATATTGGTGTGTCTTTCACTAGAAAAAGTTCATGCACCAAATTAATGATTTGGAATCCTTCAAAAAATTACAATGCATAGATGGACGTTTTTTGGATGATGGTTGCCTATTAATCAAAAAGCAATATTATTGAGCCCGGGAACATCTCTAGAAAAATCCTATAAATCCAGAAAGAATTACATTTCACAACTATTTGTCTTGTCCATACAGTCCAAAGGGATTGAGAGAGAGAATTGATTATACCAATAAGATGTATTATTTGTCATGCATTCATGTATTATTTGTCGATATCATCAAATTTGTGATCTTCGTAATGGCACCAGTAAACATAAGATTTCAATATAGGAAAACAGGTTTCTCCTACCGTGAATTGGTAGAAGAAGACACATAATCAGTAAAAAATGTGACATTTTAATTTTATCAGTTCGCTTTAGGTTTTTTTTTAGAAAGTTTGCTTTAATTTAAAATTTTTAAATTATAAATGTCATTGTCAGAAATGAAACTAACCGCATCAACGTGTGATCCACACATATTGACGTGGACATGTCACGCACATGACACGGATGTATTCTAATATACTCCTATGTCCCAACCAATTGTTTACACTTTCCTTTTTGGGACGTCCCAATCAATTCTTTACGTTTCCTAAAATAGAAAGTTTTAACACTATTACATCCACTACTCCACTTATTTTAACAATACTTTACATTATTACATCCACTACTTCACTTATTTAATAATAAAATCACCATTACATCCCCTACTTCACTTATTTTAATAATAAATTACTATTACACCCACTACTTCACTTATTTTAATCCTTAATCTTTGGTCTTTGTGCGAAAAGCAAACGTAAACAATCTGTCGGGATGGAGGGAGTAATAAATATTCACGTGACTCGAACTAGAGATGCATAAATAAGTTTTTAAGTTGGGTTTTATTGGGACTTTCGGATTTCGAACTTTTATCCGGATTTTTCAGATTTTGGATTAGGCCGAATTTAATGAAAAATAGGAAGTCCTTATAAGGTATACGGACCGGGTCAAATTGATCTGGACTTTTTTAGAATCGAATTTTTCAAGTTTTTTTCGAATTGAATTGGACCAAATTTCGGATTTAGACTTTTTAAACATTTCTAACTAGAATCCATCCACATCAGATTGACAAGTCAGATGCCACATAGAATTTTTGACTTGCTATCAATTTATTTCTTATTGATCAGTAAAAATTATCAATACAATTTTCTAAATATTCATGTAACTTTTAAGAAAAGTAAAAAGAAATTATAAAATTCAAATCCCGAATTTTCGGAACCCGAAGTTTAGAAACGAAAAATGCTACAGCCACCAAATTAGTTTCCAAATTTTGACATCAAATGACATGGCATTAATTTGATTGTTTATAATAATAATGGGCCCGCCAGGGCCATCCAATTAAAATATCACAAAATGCCAACTAATTAGTGCCATATCATTTGATGTCAAAATTTGGTACCCAATATGGCTGTAGCCTTACTCTTTAGAAACCATAATTAAATTAGCGATCCTAACATATATGTACATCACATATTTCATTAATTAATATTAAATTTACTTGTAAATTATTTGAAAAGTTTTGGACACTCAGAACACGAACACTGGGGTGCTAAGATCGAGTTCCTTATACACTATGAGTAATGCTAGTAATCTCGAAATGGTTTCCAAATTTGTTGTCGAATGTTAAATGTCATGATTTGATTTGTGCTATCAATATGCATATATGGGGTCTTTTTATTTTTAAATTAAATATTAAATCAATAATTGGCAACTCATTATTGGGAAACAAATTCGGGATCACTTTCGGGATCCATAGCATTCTTATACACTATAGTTTATTAGTATTATTTCCATGGAAAAAGAGTTTCTACCTGACACTGTAGGAAACTTTTCTACAGTATCGTCTTAAATTAAATCTGGGCCATAGATTAATCTAATCCAATTGCCCCGCTAAGGGCACCACACACAAATCGAATACACCCTCACACACACAATCCCACCAACTTTCCTACATTTTTAATTTGATTTTTCCCGTCAATTACTGAATTTTTTTTTGAAATCTGATTTCACTATATTTTTCTCCATCTCTCAACGATCAATTTGCATATCATATGTGCAGCAAAATCGTGATTTTAAGCCGACACTGTAGAAAAGTTTCCTACAGTGTCAGATAGAAACTCTTTACCCTATTTCCATAACATGACAATTGCGTGAAATGCTGTCATAAGTGAAGTTTTTATTTTACTTCCTCCACAAAGAAGTTTTATTTTTCTTCCTCCACAAAGAAAATTAAAGAAATGCCTAGACATTAAATTTAAAAAATTTACTAATTTCAAAATTACGAAACTTCAATCAAAAGTATTATCTCGATAACATTAAATAGTATGATAGATGCATTTGTCAACATTCTCAAATCTGGGTTCGGACGACTTAATAACAAGAAATATTATTTAACAGCTTAATATTAATATTATTAGGCTAATACATATTGATTTTAAGTTTTCACCAATACTTTAATTTCCAACAAAGTTTCACCACCATCCATCCCCCATCACTAAATTTTAAGTTATAAATTTTTATTTTATATGTTAATGTCATTAAATTTTTGTGTCCTCCACAATTGAATGAAATCCTACAACGAGCAGGTGACGAATTTTAAAGTAGGTTATTCAACTAGTTTCCAAAAATTAATATAACTTTGGTGAAATGTAAGAACTTACAAAATAGAAAATCATTTACATTACAAATATTTTTCTTAAATTATGTAGACTCCGATTTATTTGAAATTTTATTTACAACAACAAAAAATATGAGATCTAAAGTTCATCAGAAATGAGAAAACAATGAATAACTGCACTTATTATTGTCATGTTTTGTCAGATTATCAAGAAAGATTAACTAATTAGTATAATAATTTTAGAGGTATATATAGGATAAGATTAATAATGTTATTATTAATGAGTGCCAGTATATAAAGGATAAGATGATCAGCATAATAATTTTAGAGGTATCAAAGAGGTTTACTGTAAAATATGCCACAGGTAAAGTTAGTTTTAGTATTTACCTGCACCAAGACCCATATTCATGGGCAGCCTGTATAATAATTTATTTTAGAATTTAATAATTAGAATACAACTAGCTTATAACCCGTGCAAAGCACGGATTATTTTTAATTTTTTTATATTTTATTTGTAATGTAATATGATATTATAAATATAAATTTTAATATGTTATTGAAAAAATTTGAACCTTAAATTTTTGTATATAATAATTTTTAGTATTAAATATAAATTAATATGTTGTTGGCGGGAATCGAACTTTAGACCTCAGTATATAAAAACTTTTAATATTTTATATCTAACCATCATCATCTATTTGAAACCAAATTACAAACTACAAAAATCATTATTTTACTTATAATAATATAGTATAGTTGTAGATGGATCTAAACTATGAAGCCTACTACACAACTGAGAAACATAGTGCAGTAGATATCAACTCATTTGCATATAGTGGCCACTGGCCAGGCCATGAATCTCAACAGTCTACACCATATTTGTTAATCAAAATTTATAAAAAGAAATGTCATTCATAACAACTAATTTCAAAATTAATAATAACAGAACTCCTCTATGCACATGATCCTGTAAAAGATTTTAACAGTTCGAAAGATCTCACTCAATATGCTATAAAGGTATTATTCAACCGCTCATCTCCAATCCAATATTACTGCAAAGACTAATCTTGACAAATGTACTTAAAGATCCAAATCGTTCAATTTAAAATAGAGAAACTTTTTAGGTTTACAATCAAACTTGCCCAAAACATAATTAAGAAAAAAATGGTATACGACAAACATTAACTCATGACAGTACTGATAATGCCTCAAAGATTTTAGTATTAATATTATTCAGAAAAAGGAAACAGGAGACCAGACATCAATATATACAACTACAGTATAAAATTTCAATTTTTTTTTTTTTTTTTATAAGCAACATATATTAGAAAGTAAGGGAAATACAAGATACAAGGAGTTGCACTCTAGGCTAACAACTCCGACCCCAAAAGCACTACTGCACTAAACCCTTACAGCAAAACCTTACCATCTTACAACAACAACAAAACAACCTGATTCTTCCTATATCCTACAATGGCCTAAATTTGAAAATGGCAATTCTGAATTAACTAAAATTGGACAAAACAGTTAACAAGTCAATTCATCTTCTGAATTGACCAATCCTAGTTCTTCTGAATTGATCAATTTATTAACTCGGTCATCTATTTTTTGATCACACTAACTTTGAATAATCTGCTTATTATAATTTTTTTCAAAGAAACACATATACATGAAATCACGTGTATGTCCAAGTTACAAGGGTACAATATTAATAGCAATAAAAAAACATTTACATAATTTTTTATATCAAATTAATAGCATAAATAAAAGGATAACATGGAAATAGTGATCTAGGGACATTGCTCTCTAGAAACAAGTTATTGTGATGCCTTGTGAATCATTTTTAACTAGATTACTTGAAGTTGAAGTGTCCGGTTTTCATATGAAAGATCTGTTGGATTCGACGGGATCCAATCCATTATTTATGGCCCATCGGGTTTTATTATTCATCTAAATAAGACTTGAGCCTAATTAATAATTAAATATATAAATAGCACTTAATATATATTTAATTATTACATCTAATATATATCTATTTAGATATATTTATTTATAATGGCTTAAGTACCCAAGCCCATAACTTTGATGGACGGTCATGGGTTTAGCCCATTAGGGTTGGTCCCATTATTCCCTCTATATAATGAATCTTATGCAAGAACAAAAGTTACGCTTCTCATAATATTCAGAAAATACACACACCCCATCCTTACGTATAGAGGAGAATAGTGAAGATCAAAGCCCTCAAGTACTTACGTTCTTCGGACTCTCTCACGATCATTAATGGCCTCTTTTGATTCAGGTACGCTTCCGCTATTTATCTATACTCATAGTTTTGATCAGGAGATTCATGTATATATATTATGTTGTATTTATATACATGATTTATTCTAACAATTGGTATCAGAGCCTACTCCTTGATTGATTCGTTGAGTTAACAAATTTTAATTTATGTGATTGTCGTGATTGGCAATATTTTATACTCGATTTATAATCTGAATAGGTGTATACGCTGTTTTGAATATTATACAGTATATAAATTGCGACTCAATTTGCACATGAATACTGTTGTTGTTGTTCCATGAATATATGCCATATGAAGTTCAGTATAGTCAAAATAGTATACCTCTTATTTAAGGTTTATTATTTTATTATTAAAGTATTCGAAGTTCACGTGCACCATGTTGGATTCAGAATCTTGTGTTACTTTTGTTAAATCTGTAACCACTGTTATATTTAATCATGTATGAATTATATTTACTAGATTTATGTCGCTTCTAGTATATAATAATTTATAACCAAGTTAATTTAAAGGGATATTTATGAAAAATATTAGTCTCTCATGCAAAATATTATTAATTTATTTTTAGACTAATATAGTGATTTCTTAATTATTAAAGTATTGGATGGACCAACGAAAATCTTTTACTTTAATTATTAGGAGAATTAAAAATCACCTAATGTACGTGTACAGGTTGATGTACGAATCGGCCCAACGGAAGATTTTTATATTAATTTTGTAAACGGAATTTTTAAAGTTCAAATTGTAGAATTTAAATTATTTTCTGCCCAACGGTGATATAATTTAATATTTTACTTTTTGTAATCTCATGTTTAATGATAAAATTAATTTAGTATTAATAATCGGCCCAACGGAAGATATTAATATTAAATTTAATTTAATTATAGGAAAAAAAAATTTTGTGTATTTTATTTTTCCTATTTAGATAAACTGTTTATCACTCAGTTTATTTAACTTATGTGTTACTTGGTGAACTAACTGTGTTTCATCATGTGGATTATATTTATTGTACTTGTTGTACTTATGTGCATGATTGTGATTAACCTTGATTCAGCATTTGGTCCTGTTTCACTTACCAACTACTTTTCACACATTGAACCATTGAGTGGCTCTAATTTTAAGAAGTGGAAAGAGCAAATTGATCTTACGTTGGGAGTTACTGCCCTTGATTATGCCATAAGGGTTGCAAAACCTGCTGCCATTACAGCCGAAAGCTCTGCTGAGCAAAAGGCTGATTATGCAAAATGGGAGCATAGCAACCGTGTTTCCTTAATGATTCTTAAGGGCTCCATTACTAGTGCTATTCGTGGAGCAATCCCCGAATCTGATAATGCAAATGAGTACCTAGCGAACATTGAGGAACAATTCAAGGCTTCCACTAAGGCTCAAGCCACTACACTGATCTCGAAAATGGTCACTCTCAAGTATAATGGTTCAAGTGGTGTTCGTGATCACATTATGAGAATGAATGATATGGCTGCTCAGTTAAAGGATATGAACATGGAAATCTCTGAAGGTTTTCTCGTCCACTTCATAATGACTTCTCTTCCTGCACAATTTGGTCCTTTTAAGATCAACTACAATACGCAGAAAGAAAAGTGGAAGATGAGCGAGTTGATTTCTATGTGCGTTCAAGAAGAAGAACGCCTTAAGTCTGAGAAGGTTGAAAGTGCTCATGTTGTGACCACGACACCCGCTAAAGGAAAAGCAATGAAATATGGCAATAGTCAAAAGAAAAAGGGAATTGATGCAGCTGTCACGAAAGACAAGGGACAGACTTCTGGCACAAAGAACTTTGGAGGTCCTAAATGTAACTTCTGCAGAGCTAAGGGACACATAAGGAAAGAGTGTTCCAAATTTCGCGAGTGGTTAGATAAGAAAGGTAATGCATCCATTTATGTTTGTTATGAAGCTTTTACATCTGAAGCTCCTTTAAATACATGGTGGATAGACACTGGTGCAACTGTGCATATAACTAATTCATTGCAGGAATTCCTTTCCATGAAGAAGCTAAATAAAGGAGACCGATATTTGCTCGTTGGAAATGGAGAGAAAGTACAAATTGAAGCTGTAGGAACTTTCCGACTTATGTTGGAAAGTGGTTTTAATTTGGATTTAGTGGATACTGTTTATGTTCCCAGTATTACTAGAAACCTTATTTCTGTTTCAAAGTTAGACGCTTATGGATATTCGTTTAAATTTGAAAATAAAGGGTTTTCTCTGTTTCTTTATTCTGAGTATATTGGCTCTGGGCTGTTAGAGGGAAACCTTTACAGATTATGTTTGAATGCTTCTTTTAGTGAATCCTTAATTTCAATGAATGTGCAAGATGAAGTTGCAACTGGTTCTAAAAAGAGAAAAAGAAATGATGAGAATTCCTCAAAATTGTGGCATGAACGACTTGGTCACATATCCAAAAGTCGAATGGAAAGACTTGTTAAAGAAGGACTTCTTCATCCATTAGATTTCTCAGATTTTGACACATGTGTTAAATGTATTAAAGGAAAATTTGTAAAAACAAACAAAAAGGGTGCAAATCGTAGCACTAAGTGCTTGGAGATAATTCACACTGACATTAGTGGACCATACACTCCAGGCATAGGTGGTCATAAGTATTTTATTACTTTTATTGATGACTACTCACGTTATGGCTACATTTATCTTTTGCATGAAAAATCTGAAGCACTTGATATGTTTAAAATTTATAAAGCAGAAGTTGAAAAACAACTCAAATTAGATATTAAGGTTGTTAGATCTGATAGAGGAGGAGAGTATTATGGAAAATTCTCTGAATCTGGACAGAATCCAGGACCTTTTGCCTTATTTTTGCGAGAGTGTGGCATCGTTCCTCAGTACACAATGCCGGGTACACCCCAACAGAATGGTGTTGCTGAGAGACGAAATCGAACTCTTATGGATATGGTTCGAAGCATGATATGTCAAAGTACGTTGCCAGAATTTTTGTGGGTTGAAGCCCTTAAAACAGCTATGCATATCCTTAATCGGGTCCCAAGTAAGTCCGTGCCTAAAACACCTTACGAAATATGGACTGAAAGGGAAGTCAGTTTTGGATATATGCATGTATGGGGTTGTTTGGCTGAAGTGAAAATATATAACCCACACATCAAGAAATTGGACCCTAAGACTATTACTTGTCATTTTATTGGTTACCCCGAAAGATCTAAAGGTTTTAGATTTTATTGTCCATCACACACCACTCGAATAGTTGAGACTAGAAATGCAATATTTTTTGAGGATGCTGAAGTCAGTGGGAGTACATCTCGAAAGATAAATCTGGAAGAGATTCAGGAAAATGTCCCTATTCCTATCATTCCAGATATTAGTGCACCAGAAAATGATGATAAAAATGTTGGTGCAAATGAGAATGTACATCAAGAACCACCTCAAGATGACAATAACACTACTGAACCTCTTAGGAGGTCAGAAAGAGTAAGACGATCAGCAATCTCGGATGATTATATTGTGTATTTAGATGAAATTGAGTCTAATCTTGGCATGGGACCTGATCCTATTTCTTATAAAGAAGCTATTGCTAGTAACCATTCAACTCAATGGCTTGTAGCCATGGAGGATGAGTTGAAATCCATGAAGGATAATGATGTATGGGATCTAGTTGAGTTGCCACAAGGGTTCAAAGCTGTAGGCTGCAAATGGGTCTACAAAACTAAGCTTGATCCTAGTGGTAACATCGAAAGATATAAAGTTAGATTGGTTGCAAAGGGCTTCACACAAAGAAAAGGAATTGATTATAATGATAAATTTTCCCCTGTTTCGAGTAAGGACTCATTTCGGATCATCATGGCTTTAGTAGCTCATTATGATTTAGAGTTACACCAAATGGATGTTAAAACTGCTTTTCTTAATGGTGACTTGCAGAGGATGTCTACATGTCACAACCGGAAGGTTTTGTAGTCAAAGGCAAGGAACACATGAAATGTCGGTTAAAGAAGTCCATATATGGATTAAGGCAAGCTTCTAGAGAGTGGTATATTAAATTTGATGATGTGATTGGAAAATTTGGGTTTAAAGAAAATTTTGTTGACCAATGCATATATCTAAAAATGAGTGGGAGCAAGTACATTATTTTAGTACTATATGTGGATGATATTCTACTCGCTAGTAGTGATATGAATTTAATGCATGAGACAAAGAGATTCCTTCATAAGAATTTTGATATGAAGGATCTGGGGGAAGCATCTTATGTCTTGGGCATTGAAATTCATAGAAATAGATCTCATGGAATTTTGGGTTTATCACAAAGAGCTTATATTGATAAAGTTCTCAAACGTTTTAACATGCAAAATTGTTCTCCAAGCGTTGCTCCTATTGTCAAGGGTGATAAATTTAGCTTGAAACAATGTCCTCAAAATCAGCTAGAATTGGATCAAATGGAGCATATTCCTTATGCTTCGGCAGTTGGGAGTCTTATGTATGCTCAGGTTTGTACTCGTCCAGACATAGCATATATTGTTGGAATGTTAGGACGATACCAAATAAATCCAGGTCCGGATCATTGGAAAGCTGTTAAAAAGGTCATGCGGTATTTACAAGGTACAAAAGATTTTATGCTCACATATCGAAAGACGGATAACCTTGAAGTCATTGGTTATTCGGATTCCGATTATGCTGGGTGTAAAGATGAGTTGAAATCCACTTCAGGTTACATTTTTATGCTTTCTGGAGGAGCTATATCATGGAAAAGTGCTAAGCAGTCGCTGCATACCTCTTCTACAATGGAAGCTGAATTTGTGGCTTGCTATAAGGCAACGAAGCAAGCTCTATGGTTGAGGAATTTTGTCACGTATCTCAAAATAGTTGACACTATTTCTAGACCACTGAAAATTTATTGCGATAATAAAGCTGTTGTTTCTTTCTCTAAAGACTACAAGATAAGTGATGCGACAAAACACATAGATATAAAGTATCTTGTAGTGCGAGAAAGAGTTCAAAAACAACAAGTTTCTATTGAGCAAATTAGTACAGTTGCTATGTTGGCGGATCCATTGACAAAAGGTTTACCGCCCAATCTCTTTCGAGAACATGTTGCTAGCATGGGTTTGGTTGATAATCTTTCTTATTGATTCATGGATTTTATTGTAAGACACTAGTATTGTGATCACCTTATGTTATGGTTTTTGGACAAAGTATTTAGTTTGTTACTTCTATTATTGTGCACATTTGAAGTTTATGGAACAAACAATTATGTAAGGACCTCATGGACATATTGATTTGCTATTGATTATGAAATATTATGTTGTTCATTACTTAAGCTAGTATCTCTGTTAAGTTTTATAATTATACTTGGATTGTAACTGGAGGACGGTTTCATATTTGTACATGAGTATGATACTGCCTTTAATTCTGTTCTTGTATGATGTAAGATTTAGCCTGTCTTATGGGATGTAATGCTCAGTAATAAAAGTCTTGTTATATATATGTATCTCGATGAGACGGGGGTCTGTCATCGCGATGATGGGACCGCTCACGCTCTCGACGAGGAGAGGGGGGTCTGTCATCGCGGCGATGTGACCGCTCGCGATCTCGACGAGGAGACAAAGGTCGAGAAGAGCCTTTGCTTTTATTTTTAGATCCTCCATCCTTTTTTGTTTTGAGCTTCACCAACTTGAGACGAAGATCGTGCTCGCTGAGTTTCTTTCCAACTCGGTCAAAGATATTAACGGATCTTCCTTCAGATGAGGCGGGCTTCGCCTTCGACCCCTCCTTATTCATAGTAGCTTCCTCCTCGTTCCAATCGGGGTTCGTTTGGTCTGTCACCACATCATCAAAGTCCCCAATTAACTTCTTGGCGGGGCCCTTGCTACTTTCTGCTTGATGAGTTCGATCCCCTGTCCTTGTATTCCTCTTGAAGCCTCTAGAAGTATGTCGCTTCTCCATCTTGGCAACCTTTTCCTTTACCTCGATCATTTGATCACCGAGGCCTTTCAAAAATAACATGACTTCGCCAGGCAAGGCCACTTGTTGAACAACAGGGGGTGTTTTCTCCTTCTCAAATTCATCCTCGATCCCCTCATTACGCGCCTCGCTTTCTGGTATATTCCTCTTCTGGGGTTCGTCCTTATTTCTCATATGCGATCCCGGGGTCTCTCCTTCCCCATTCTTCTTCTTGTGTGATTTAGTCATCGTTCTCCCAATCAATGACTGTGCCCTCCTTCTAGCGCCAAATGTTATCGGGAGAATATTGTATAACAATATTTATGGAGGTTGCTGGATTTACGGAGCAAAATACGGATATTTTGCTATAAGAAGAATAGGGATTAGGGTTTTGTGTGTATAGGTGTGGCTGAACTTGATAGGTGTCTTCAGGTAAACTGTTTCTCTCCCGTATCAAGGTGCCTACGTACCCTATTTATAGGGATCAAGCCTGACGTAGTTCTTGAAGAACAAGTTACCTAGACGGGCTAGGGTTTTAAGAGATAAGCCAAAGTCCAAGCCCACTCGTTTAGGGCTGACGTGGCAGTGAATCATCAACCTTATCCGTGATCCATGGCCCAGCTGTGGAAGCCCATAGTCTCGAACGGATAGAATTGGCCAATAGAGGATCAATCAGGACCTAGCATGCGACCTCGAGGGATCTGGCCATGCGAAGCGATCCCTTGTGGTCCAGCCACTCATGCGACCTTGGGTCTGGCCATGAGCCTTCCAATAAAGAGTGAGATAGCGATCCCAACGTAGTTTGTAGATATGATGATAGAAGCGAAGCGACCTCTTGAAAGTCAAGGTGCTCCTGTAGCGAGGTTGCCCTGTAGCGAGGTGGCCCTATAATAGAGATATCATGACCAAGGTATGTTGGGTTGATTCCAATAGTGGGCTTTAACAATCCAATCTTCATCTTCTAGGCCCATCATAGATTATGAGCCTTTAATTTAGCCAATCAAATCAATTTAACTGCCATGCCAGATTTGGGCATAACAGTCATGGTTGTTAGACGAGCTGTAGTAGAAGTGCCTGAAGTAGCTGAAGTAGTGGTCTCAATAACACATTCCCTGCAATGGAACAAATGAGTTCAAACGACCACAAGGTGAACAATTTTACAAAAAAAGTAGTTCAGCTAATTCCAAAAATTAGTATAATTTCTTATCATATTTTTGATCAAATGTAACAAATAGTAACAGATTATATACTTCATTTTCCATTTACTCATAGGGGGAAAAACGAATCATTTAAGTTCTTTAATTTCTTCACAATCTGCAAATCAATTTTACCTCTTTAATAAATACATTATTGACAGAATGACTTCTAGAATTTATAACTGGAAAGAGGACTGAAAAGAAAGCTGAAAAATTCAATCAACTCCCACAAATAAAATTCACAAGCAGATGATAGACAAGAAAATTAAAAGGATGGATTGAATCAGCCATCAGGAGGCATAGTATCCTTTCCTCTCTCTCTCTCTCAAGCGCCGCTCGTCTTCTTCTTCTTATTTCTTTCTTCCGCCGGGGCTTCCACCGGTGGAAAGCCCCAAAACCTTTAGTTTCCCCTGTATTTTTCTTCCTTCTTTTCAATAAACCTTGTTTTAAAGCTTCGATTTGCCTAAAAATCTTCCTTTATTAGGTAAGATTGGTGTGTTTTTTAAGGTTTGGTAGTAGTTTGTTTTGTCGAATATAAGGATTCAAAGCCTTTTTCGACTTGCTTTGATTTGGGTTCTCTCCATTGCGTGGGAGGTTTATTTTTCGCTGCCTTTTTGTGAGCGGGATGTTGATTTAGTGATGAAAGTTCGTATGAAATTGCAATGCTGGTCGATAGCTCAAACAATAGCTCCATCGGGGCATGCTGAAGTGGGTACCGGTAATCCAACGAGGATGCTCGAAGTGGGTACTTGTATTTGTATATACTTTATCTTCAAAATATCGTTTAACTGTCTCTTCAGGAGAACAGGCGATTGCAATTTACAGTTTGTTCGACTCAATCATTGGTGTAGATGCCGTATGGTTTTTTATTAATGAATTAGCACCTTTGTTCTTCAAAAAAAAAAAGTCTACAGTTCGAACAATCGTTCAACACTTATTTTTAGAGCTATCAAAGAGGATTAATGTGTCACAAATAAAGAGTCGATAATCCATGACTGCTAACCTACTGTTGCAGTCAATATTTGAAGCGATTTTTTCCATTGTTCAAGCAACGACTTTGTTGTATCAAATCTATTATATATATAATACCACAACATGTCACATTTTATTCCTTGAAAAGTTACTATTTTAGCCCTTCATTTTAATCCATTTTTTTTCCCAAAAAAATGTTGTTGCTGAGAATCGAACCTAGGTTTTTCCATTCATATACACACCACCTTACCACTAGGCTAACCAATCACATGTGTTATGTAAGTCATAAATATGCCATGTGTCTTGGGTGATAAATGAATAATATTTGGTTTTGATTTCTAAGATAATTTTTTTTTGTCAATTTCTAAGATATTTTATATGTTATAGTTTAGTATAAATTAGTGATATATGATATGTAGTGAACTTAGATATATACCACAACAAGTCACATTTTATTCATTGCAAAGTTACTATTTTGTCCCTTTATATATTTAATATACATCATTTAATAATTTTATATTCGATATGATACTTTAATATTACGTAATTAATTAGAACAAACTAATAATAGTCATTAACTTTTAATAATTTATATTGGTGCATATATTTAGATTAAAATTCTTGGGTAAATTATTATATAATTACGCCAATATATGAATAATACTTGTATAGAAATATTTATAAAATTCGAGAATCAGAACTAAACGATTGGGTTCACGATTAGGAATTAAGCCGGGGAATAATAAGAATAATAAAAGAATAATAAACATATGTATTTTAGTAAGAGTTAAATGCACTTTCCATACCCCAGCTTTTCTCCAATTTCAATTATGTATATGTAGTTTAATAAATTGCACTTTGCATCCCCCAACTTTAAATTATAGGTCAAATCACAATCCCTTATACGTTTTCTATCAAAAATAATATTTATTTTAACGATTGTATTGACAAATGCGATATAAAATTGTGTAGTGATTATATAATTTATATTTTAAGATGGTACAAATATATTTTAATGATTTAATACGTATCATATATCATAATAGTCACAACTTTATTTAATGGAAACATATTAGTTTAATTTTTTACAAATATAATATAATTGATTAATGGTCAAAAATAATATTAAATTATAATTTAAAGAATTTTAAAGTGTAAAATTATTTACATGTTTAAAATCTATAAATTATATTATCATTGCAATCATTTTATATCGCATTTGTTAATGTATTCGTTAAAAGTAATATTATTTTTGATAGAAAATGTATAAGAGATTATGATTTGATTTATGATTTAAAGTTTGGGGATGCAAAGTGCAATTTATGAAACTACATATACATAATTGAAATTGGACTAAAGTTAGGGGATGCAAAATGCAATTAACTCTTTTAGTAATAATAGCATTTAATGTATTAGTCTAATTTGTAATAAAATATATTATTTAAAAGCTCATAGTGAGTAATCAGATTTAAATTCTCAGTTCTGAATAAAGTGAATTTAAATTCACAACTGAAAATATTGAATTAGATGACCATCTTAATAGATATTATAAATCTTAGACAATTCATATTGAAAATGAAGTTCCCCAGAAGAGAGTTTGCTAAACTATATTTAGGCAACACCGCTACAAATTGAAAGGTGTTCACGGCTACAAAGTCGAACTACTAAAACCCAAAATATCGCAATATTCTACATTTTATTTAATATCATTTCACATTTATGCCTTCCAATTTCCTATGATTTAACTCTAAAATCCCCCTAAAATCAAATGCTATGAAAACGTTAGTTATAGACATTGTCCAGAATCGAAACTGTGACATCCAGTTCTAAGTATAATGAATTTAAATTTATAACTAAAATCATTGAACTAGAGGACTAATTGATTGGATATTAGAAATTTTAGACACAACCTGTTACAAAGTAAGAGCACTTGAAAAAAGAGTAAGTTAATCTATATTTAGGCAACATTGCAACAAATTGAAGAATATTCATGGTCACAACTATTAAAAATCAAAATCTCACAATAAAACTTGAATATCCCCGTGCCTTGCACGGGTAATGAAGCTAGTTTCTTTCATAATACAATAGACTCGTCATTAATGATCCGTAATTTATCTAAGAAATCGACTTCGATCTATTAAAAAGATTCACCAAAATTTAGTTGTATAATATTTTATTTGAAGTAAATTGCACATAATAACATTATAGTTACAAACTAGTCGATAAAGCCGGGCTTCGCGGCGGCGTTATAATATTTTTTTAAAAAATTAATACTTTTACGTTATATTATAATATTAACATTAAATTTTAATAATTAAATATCCTTTAATGAATCGATTTCTTGTTAAACACGATTCTTTCGATTGAGCTGCTCTCTCGTTAAATCAAAATCTAAACTTTAACATATATTATAAAGACTTATATAATATTTTTTATCCATAAAATCGAACAATAAAAATAAAAAAATATGACATCAATATCTATTCTAATAGATATTACAATCTTTTCTAGTGAGTCGTCCTCCCGTTAAATACGTTTCGAGTCGCTCTTATTTGGAACCGAAATTCTAACTAATTATATAAAGAAAGTAAATTCCAATTTTTATATTCTTTAAACTTTCTAATATTTATAGAGTTTAAAAAATGAAAATACATCTTATATTTTCTGTATATTATAGATATTCATGTACTTATTTACAACTTCTCCATGAGAATGTCTTTCTGTTATGTTAACATATAAAAAAAATTAAATTTGAAGACTTTTCGTTATGGGAATAATATTAAATTTATGGATATATTTTCTAATGCAAGTATAATTAACTTGTATAAAAAAGATAAAATAAAGGATTTCTAAGAAAAAAGATATATAGTTTTAAAAATCGCGTAAGACGTCTCCACCGTCCTAAAAAGGGTCGACCAAACTAAAATAAAGACCAACTTCAAATAATAAAGATATATTCAAATAATATATATATATATAAATAATATATATATTTATGGATATATATGTTGCATTTTTAGTAAAGATATATGCTTTTTTTCTCTTTTTTAAATTATAATTTATTTTTTAGTATGGTCATTATATTTTCCTTTTTTTCGTTTTAATCATATGCTTTATAAATACTTATTCTACTTTCAATAGAAACTTTTATTTATATGTTTTTTTCTATAAATTGAAACTTTTATTCTCTATAAATTCGAACTTCTATTCTACTTTCAATAGAACTTTTAATCATATGCTTTATAAATACTTATTCTACTTCCAATAGAACTTCTAATCATATGTCTTCCTATAAATTCGAACTCATCTCCTCTATAAATTCGAACACCTATTCTACTTCTAATATCTTAAAAGGATATTTTATATTTATAAGTGTTTAAAATTCTAAAATTCTAGAAAATTAGAAAAATAGATTGAGACGATCTTAGAGCGCCACCTAAACTCACACGTACTTCTATTCTACTTTCAATAGAACTTTTAATCATATGCTTTATAAATACTTATTTTACTTCCAATAGAACTTCTAATCATATATCTTCCTATAAATTCGAACTCTTCTCCTCTATAAATTCGAACACGTATTCTACTTCTAATATGTTAAAAGGATATTTTTATATTTATAAGTGTTTAAAATTCTAAAATTCTAGAAAATTAGAAAAATAGATTAAGACGATCTTAGAGCGCCATCTAAACTCCCGCGTATCCTCCTTTATTTATATATATATTGATGATTGTTAACAAGCTAAAATAATTACTTTATTGAAAGATAGATCATGATGGACAATAAATTTTAAATGATGAAAATAATTTTCAATATTAAATCATTTACCAAAATTATCCTAAAATGTTATCGTTACAACTTGGAATTCTCAAGTTATATTCGGAAGTATTCAATCGTGAAGACTGAAGACACTTGAGTTTCCACTAGTTACATCATAGACAATGTCTATATTCGTAGCTCAAATCCTATTTTCATTACACATATTTCAAGTTGAGTTAGATATAATTCGCACAATTAACTATTATTATTATACAAATTCTCATTAATCGGAGGCGTGAGTGGAAATTCCATTATTGAAAGTTATAAAAACACACTCTCGTTCATAAAATATATAATTTTGATTATTTAAAGTTTTCTCCAATATTCTATTAAAATAGATTACCACTCGTACATAATATTTTTTTTAATTATTTGTTATTATAAATAAGTCATTAATTCAACCCAGATCTTATAAGTAGATAACACAATATTGGTGTGTCTTTCACTAGAAAAAGTTCATGCACCAAATTAATGATTTGGAATCCTTCAAAAAATTACAATGCATAGATGGACGTTTTTTGGATGATGGTTGCCTATTAATCAAAAAGCAATATTATTGAGCCCGGGAATATCTCTAGAAAAATCCTATAAATCCAGAAAGAATTACCTTTCACAACTATTTGTCTTGTCCATACAGTCCAAAGGGATTGAGAGAGAGAATTGATTATACCAATAAGATGTATTATTTGTCATGCATTCATGTATTATTTGTCGATATCATCAAATTTGTGATCTTCGTAATGGCACCAGTAAACATAAGATTTCAATATAGGAAAACAGGTTTCTCCTACCGTGAATTGGTAGAAGAAGACACATAATCAGTAAAAAATGTGACATTTTAATTTTACCAGTTCGCTTTAGGTTTTTTTTTAGAAAGTTTGCTTTAATTTAAAATTTTTAAATTATAAATGTCATTGTCAGAAATGAAACTAACCGCATCAACGTGTGATCCACACATATTGACGTGGACATGTCACGCACATGACACGGATGTATTCTAATATACTCCTATGTCCCAACCAATTGTTTACACTTTCCTTTTTGGGACGTCCCAATCAATTCTTTACGTTTCCTAAAATAGAAAGTTTTAACACTATTACATCCACTACTCCACTTATTTTAACAATACTTTACATTATTACATCCACTACTTCACTTATTTAATAATAAAATCACCATTACATCCCCTACTTCACTTATTTTAATAATAAATTACTATTACACCCACTACTTCACTTATTTTAATCCTTAATCTTTGGTCTTTGTGCAAAAAGCAAACGTAAACAATCTGTCGGGATGGAGGGAGTAATAAATATTCACGTGACTGGAACTAGAGATGCATAAATAAGTTTTTAAGTTGGGTTTTATTGGGACTTTCGGATTTCGAACTTTTATCCGGATTTTTCAGATTTTGGATTAGGCCGAATTTAATGAAAAATAGGAAGTCCTTATAAGGTATACGGACCGGGTCAAATTGATCTGGACTTTTTTAGAATCGAATTTTTCAAGTTTTTTTCGAATTGAATTGGACCAAATTTCGGATTTAGACTTTTTAAACATTTCTAACTAGAATCCATCCACATCAGATTGACAAGTCAGATGCCACATAGAATTTTTGACTTGCTATCAATTTATTTCTTATTGATCAGTAAAAATTATCAATACAATTTTCTAAATATTCATGTAACTTTTAAGAAAAGTAAAAAGAAATTATAAAATTCAAATCCCGAATTTTCGGAACCCGAAGTTTAGAAACGAAAAATGCTACAGCCACCAAATTAGTTTCCAAATTTTGACATCAAATGACATGGCATTAATTTGATTGTTTATAATAATAATGGGCCCGCCAGGGCCATCCAATTAAAATATCACAAAATGCCAACTAATTAGTGCCATATCATTTGATGTCAAAATTTGGTACCCAATATGGCTGTAGCCTTACTCTTTAGAAACCATAATTAAATTAGCGATCCTAACATATATGTACATCACATATTTCATTAATTAATATTAAATTTACTTGTAAATTATTTGAAAAGTTTTGGACACTCAGAACACGAACACTGGGGTGCTAAGATCGAGTTCCTTATACACTATGAGTAATGCTAGTAATCTCGAAATGGTTTCCAAATTTGTTGTCGAATGTTAAATGTCATGATTTGATTTGTGCTATCAATATGCATATATGGGGTCTTTTTATTTTTAAATTAAATATTAAATCAATAATTGGCAACTCATTATTGGGAAACAAATTCGGGATCACTTTCGGGATCCATAGCATTCTTATACACTATAGTTTATTAGTATTATTTCCATGGAAAAAGAGTTTCTACCTGACACTGTAGGAAACTTTTCTACAGTATCGTCTTAAATTAAATCTGGGCCATAGATTAATCTAATCCAATTGCCCCGCTAAGGGCACCACACACAAATCGAATACACCCTCACACACACAATCCCACCAACTTTCCTACATTTTTAATTTGATTTTTCCCGTCAATTACTGAATTTTTTTTTGAAATCTGATTTCACTATATTTTTCTCCATCTCTCAACGATCAATTTGCATATCATATGTGCAGCAAAATCGTGATTTTAAGCCGACACTGTAGAAAAGTTTCCTACAGTGTCAGATAGAAACTCTTTACCCTATTTCCATAACATGACAATTGCGTGAAATGCTGTCATAAGTGAAGTTTTTATTTTACTTCCTCCACAAAGAAGTTTTATTTTTCTTCCTCCACAAAGAAAATTAAAGAAATGCCTAGACATTAAATTTAAAAAATTTACTAATTTCAAAATTACGAAACTTCAATCAAAAGTATTATCTCGATAACATTAAATAGTATGATAGATGCATTTGTCAACATTCTCAAATCTGGGTTCGGACGACTTAATAACAAGAAATATTATTTAACAGCTTAATATTAATATTATTAGGCTAATACATATTGATTTTAAGTTTTCACCAATACTTTAATTTCCAACAAAGTTTCACCACCATCCATCCCCCATCACTAAATTTTAAGTTATAAATTTTTATTTTATATGTTAATGTCATTAAATTTTTGTGTCCTCCACAATTGAATGAAATCCTACAACGAGCAGGTGACGAATTTTAAAGTAGGTTATTCAACTAGTTTCCAAAAATTAATATAACTTTGGTGAAATGTAAGAACTTACAAAATAGAAAATCATTTACATTACAAATATTTTTCTTAAATTATGTAGACTCCGATTTATTTGAAATTTTATTTACAACAACAAAAAATATGAGATCTAAAGTTCATCAGAAATGAGAAAACAATGAATAACTGCACTTATTATTGTCATGTTTTGTCAGATTATCAAGAAAGATTAACTAATTAGTATAATAATTTTAGAGGTATATATAGGATAAGATTAATAATGTTATTATTAATGAGTGCCAGTATATAAAGGATAAGATGATCAGCATAATAATTTTAGAGGTATCAAAGAGGTTTACTGTAAAATATGCCACAGGTAAAGTTAGTTTTAGTATTTACCTGCACCAAGACCCATATTCATGGGCAGCCTGTATAATAATTTATTTTAGAATTTAATAATTAGAATACAACTAGCTTATAACCCGTGCAAAGCACGGATTATTTTTAATTTTTTTATATTTTATTTGTAATGTAATATGATATTATAAATATAAATTTTAATATGTTATTGAAAAAATTTGAACCTTAAATTTTTGTATATAATAATTTTTAGTATTAAATATAAATTAATATGTTGTTGGCGGGAATCGAACTTTAGACCTCAGTATATAAAAACTTTTAATATTTTATATCTAACCATCATCATCTATTTGAAACCAAATTACAAACTACAAAAATCATTATTTTACTTATAATAATATAGTATAGTTGTAGATGGATCTAAACTATGAAGCCTACTACACAACTGAGAAACATAGTGCAGTAGATATCAACTCATTTGCATATAGTGGCCACTGGCCAGGCCATGAATCTCAACAGTCTACACCATATTTGTTAATCAAAATTTATAAAAAGAAATGTCATTCATAACAACTAATTTCAAAATTAATAATAACAGAACTCCTCTATGCACATGATCCTGTAAAAGATTTTAACAGTTCGAAAGATCTCACTCAATATGCTATAAAGGTATTATTCAACCGCTCATCTCCAATCCAATATTACTGCAAAGACTAATCTTGACAAATGTACTTAAAGATCCAAATCGTTCAATTTAAAATAGAGAAACTTTTTAGGTTTACAATCAAACTTGCCCAAAACATAATTAAGAAAAAAATGGTATACGACAAACATTAACTCATGACAGTACTGATAATGCCTCAAAGATTTTAGTATTAATATTATTCAGAAAAAGGAAACAGGAGACCAGACATCAATATATACAACTACAGTATAAAATTTCAATTTTTTTTTTTTTTATAAGCAACATATATTAGAAAGTAAGGGAAATACAAGATACAAGGAGTTGCACTCTAGGCTAACAACTCCGACCCCAAAAGCACTACTGCACTAAACCCTTACAGCAAAACCTTACCATCTTACAACAACAACAAAACAACCTGATTCTTCCTATATCCTACAATGGCCTAAATTTGAAAATGGCAATTCTGAATTAACTAAAATTGGACAAAACAGTTAACAAGTCAATTCATCTTCTGAATTGACCAATCCTAGTTCTTCTGAATTGATCAATTTATTAACTCGGTCATCTATTTTTTGATCACACTAACTTTGAATAATCTGCTTATTATAATTTTTTTCAAAGAAACACATATACATGAAATCACGTGTATGTCCAAGTTACAAGGGTACAATATTAATAGCAATAAAAAAACATTTACATAATTTTTTATATCAAATTAATAGCATAAATAAAAGGATAACATGGAAATAGTGATCTAGGGACATTGCTCTCTAGAAACAAGTTATTGTGATGCCTTGTGAATCATTTTTAACTAGATTACTTGAAGTTGAAGTGTCCGGTTTTCATATGAAAGATCTGTTGGATTCGACGGGATCCAATCCATTATTTATGGCCCATCGGGTTTTATTATTCATCTAAATAAGACTTGAGCCTAATTAATAATTAAATATATAAATAGCACTTAATATATATTTAATTATTACATCTAATATATATCTATTTAGATATATTTATTTATAATGGCTTAAGTACCCAAGCCCATAACTTTGATGGACGGTTATGGGTTTAGCCCATTAGGGTTGGTCCCATTATTCCCTCTATATAATGAATCTTATGCAAGAACAAAAGTTACGCTTCTCATAATATTCAGAAAATACACACACCCCATCCTTACGTATAGAGGAGAATAGTGAAGATCAAAGCCCTCAAGTACTTACGTTCTTCGGACTCTCTCACGATCATTAATGGCCTCTTTTGATTCAGGTACGCTTCCGCTATTTATCTATACTCATAGTTTTGATCAGGAGATTCATGTATATATATTATGTTGTATTTATATACATGATTTATTCTAACAATTGGTATCAGAGCCTACTCCTTGATTGATTCGTTGAGTTAACAAATTTTAATTTATGTGATTGTCGTGATTGGCAATATTTTATACTCGATTTATAATCTGAATAGATGTATACGCTGTTTTGAATATTATACAGTATATAAATTGCGACTCAATTTGCACATGAATACTGTTGTTGTTGTTCCATGAATATATGCCATATGAAGTTCAGTATAGTCAAAATAGTATACCTCTTATTTAAGGTTTATTATTTTATTATTAAAGTATTCGAAGTTCACGTGCACCATGTTGGATTCAGAATCTTGTGTTACTTTTGTTAAATCTGTAACCACTGTTATATTTAATCATGTATGAATTATATTTACTAGATTTATGTCGCTTCTAGTATATAATAATTTATAACCAAGTTAATTTAAAGGGATATTTATAAAAAATATTAGTCTCTCATGCAAAATATTATTAATTTATTTTTAGACTAATATAGTGATTTCTTAATTATTAAAGTATTGGATGGACCAACGAAAATCTTTTACTTTAATTATTAGGAGAATTAAAAATCACCTAATGTACGTGTACAGGTTGATGTACGAATCGGCCCAACGGAAGATTTGTATATTAATTTTGTAAACGGAATTTTTAAAGTTCAAATTGTAGAATTTAAATTATTTTCTGCCCAACGGTGATATAATTTAATATTTTACTTTTTGTAATCTCATGTTTAATGATAAAATTAATTTAGTATTAATAATCGGCCCAACGGAAGATATTAATATTAAATTTAATTTAATTATAGGAAAAAAAAAATTTGTGTATTTTATTTTTCCTATTTAGATAAACTGTTTATCCCTCAGTTTATTTAACTTATGTGTTACTTGGTGAACTAACTGTGTTTCATCATGTGGATTATATTTATTGTACTTGTTGTACTTATGTGCATGATTGTGATTAACCTTGATTCAGCATTTGGTCCTGTTTCACTTACCAACTACTTTTCACACATTGAACCATTGAGTGGCTCTAATTTTAAGAAGTGGAAAGAGCAAATTGATCTTACGTTGGGAGTTACTGCCCTTGATTATGCCATAAGGGTTGCAAAACCTGCTGCCATTACAGCCGAAAGCTCTGCTGAGCAAAAGGCTGATTATGCAAAATGGGAGCATAGCAACCGTGTTTCCTTAATGATTCTTAAGGGCTCCATTACTAGTGCTATTCGTGGAGCAATCCCCGAATCTGATAATGCAAAGGAGTACCTAGCGAACATTGAGGAACAATTCAAGGCTTCCACTAAGGCTCAAGCCACTACACTGATCTCGAAAATGGTCACTCTCAAGTATAATGGTTCAAGTGGTGTTCGTGATCACATTATGAGAATGAATGATATGGCTGCTCAGTTAAAGGATATGAACATGGAAATCTCTGAAGGTTTTCTCGTCCACTTCATAATGACTTCTCTTCCTGCACAATTTGGTCCTTTTAAGATCAACTACAATACGCAGAAAGAAAAGTGGAAGATGAGCGAGTTGATTTCTATGTGCATTCAAGAAGAAGAACGCCTTAAGTCTGAGAAGGTTGAAAGTGCTCATGTTGTGACCACGACACCCGCTAAAGGAAAAGCAATGAAATATGGCAATAGTCAAAAGAAAAAGGGAATTGATGCAGCTGTCACGAAAGACAAGGGACAGACTTCTGGCACAAAGAACTTTGGAGGTCCTAAATGTAACTTCTGCAGAGCTAAGGGACACATAAGGAAAGAGTGTTCCAAATTTCGCGAGTGGTTAGATAAGAAAGGTAATGCATCCATTTATGTTTGTTATGAAGCTTTTACATCTGAAGCTCCTTTAAATACATGGTGGATAGACACTGGTGCAACTGTGCATATAACTAATTCATTGCAGGAATTCCTTTCCGTGAAGAAGCTAAATAAAGGAGACCGATATTTGCTCGTTGGAAATGGAGAGAAAGTACAAATTGAAGCTGTAGGAACTTTCCGACTTATGTTGGAAAGTGGTTTTAATTTGGATTTAGTGGATACTGTTTATGTTCCCATTATTACTAGAAACCTTATTTCTGTTTCAAAGTTAGACGCTTATGGATATTCGTTTAAATTTGAAAATAAAGGGTTTTCTCTGTTTCTTTATTCTGAGTATATTGGCTCTGGGCTGTTAGAGGGAAACCTTTACAGATTATGTTTGAATGCTTCTTTTAGTGAATCCTTAATTTCAATGAATGTGCAAGATGAAGTTGCAACTGGTTCTAAAAAGAGAAAAAGAAATGATGAGAATTCCTCAAAATTGTGGCATGAACGACTTGGTCACATATCCAAAAGTCGAATGGAAAGACTTGTTAAAGAAGGACTTCTTCATCCATTAGATTTCTCAGATTTTGACACATGTGTTAAATGTATTAAAGGAAAATTTGTAAAAACAAACAAAAAGGGTGCAAATCGTAGCACTAAGTGCTTGGAGATAATTCACACTGACATTAGTGGACCATACACTCCAGGCATAGGTGGTCATAAGTATTTTATTACTTTTATTGATGACTACTCACGTTATGGCTACATTTATCTTTTGCATGAAAAATCTGAAGCACTTGATATGTTTAAAATTTATAAAGCAGAAGTTGAAAAACAACTCAAATTAGATATTAAGGTTGTTAGATCTGATAGAGGAGGAGAGTATTATGGAAAATTCTCTGAATCTGGATAGAATCCAGGACCTTTTGCCTTATTTTTGCGAGAGTGTGGCATCGTTCCTCAGTACACAATGCCGGGTACACCCCAACAGAATGGTGTTGCTGAGAGACGAAATCGAACTCTTATGGATATGGTTCGAAGCATGATATGTCAAAGTACGTTGCCAGAATTTTTGTGGGTTGAAGCCCTTAAAACAGCTATGCATATCCTTAATCGGGTCCCAAGTAAGTCCGTGCCTAAAACACCTTACGAAATATGGACTGAAAGGGAAGTCAGTTTTGGATATATGCATGTATGGGGTTGTTTGGCTGAAGTGAAAATATATAACCCACACATCAAGAAATTGGACCCTAAGACTATTACTTGTCATTTTATTGGTTACCCCGAAAGATCTAAAGGTTTTAGATTTTATTGTCCATCACACACCACTCGAATAGTTGAGACTAGAAATGCAATATTTTTTGAGGATGCTGAAGTCAGTGGGAGTACATCTCGAAAGATAAATCTGGAAGAGATTCAGGAAAATGTCCCTATTCCTATCATTCCAGATATTAGTGCACCAGAAAATGATGATAAAAATGTTGGTGCAAATGAGAATGTACATCAAGAACCACCTCAAGATGACAATAACACTACTGAACCTCTTAGGAGGTCAGAAAGAGTAAGACGATCAGCAATCTCGGATGATTATATTGTGTATTTAGATGAAATTGAGTCTAATCTTGGCATGGGACCTGATCCTATTTCTTATAAAGAAGCTATTGCTAGTAACCATTCAACTCAATGGCTTGTAGCCATGGAGGATGAGTTGAAATCCATGAAGGATAATGATGTATGGGATCTAGTTGAGTTGCCACAAGGGTTCAAAGCTGTAGGCTGCAAATGGGTCTACAAAACTAAGCTTGATCCTAGTGGTAACATCGAAAGATATAAAGTTAGATTGGTTGCAAAGGGCTTCACACAAAGAAAAGGAATTGATTATAATGATAAATTTTCCCCTGTTTCGAGTAAGGACTCATTTCGGATCATCATGGCTTTAGTAGCTCATTATGATTTAGAGTTACACCAAATGGATGTTAAAACTGCTTTTCTTAATGGTGACTTGCAGAGGATGTCTACATGTCACAACCGGAAGGTTTTGTAGTCAAAGGCAAGGAACACATGAAATGTCGGTTAAAGAAGTCCATATATGGATTAAGGCAAGCTTCTAGAGAGTGGTATATTAAATTTGATGATGTGATTGGAAAATTTGGGTTTAAAGAAAATTTTGTTGACCAATGCATATATCTAAAAATGAGTGGGAGCAAGTACATTATTTTAGTACTATATGTGGATGATATTCTACTCGCTAGTAGTGATATGAATTTAATGCATGAGACAAAGAGATTCCTTCATAAGAATTTTGATATGAAGGATCTGGGGGAAGCATCTTATGTCTTGGGCATTGAAATTCATAGAAATAGATCTCATGGAATTTTGGGTTTATCACAAAGAGCTTATATTGATAAAGTTCTCAAACGTTTTAACATGCAAAATTGTTCTCCAAGCGTTGCTCCTATTGTCAAGGGTGATAAATTTAGCTTGAAACAATGTCCTCAAAATCAGCTAGAATTGGATCAAATGGAGCATATTCCTTATGCTTCGGCAGTTGGGAGTCTTATGTATGCTCAGGTTTGTACTCGTCCAGACATAGCATATATTGTTGGAATGTTAGGACGATACCAAATAAATCCAGGTCCGGATCATTGGAAAGCTGTTAAAAAGGTCATGCGGTATTTACAAGGTACAAAAGATTTTATGCTCACATATCGAAAGACGGATAACCTTGAAGTCATTGGTTATTCGGATTCCGATTATGCTGGGTGTAAAGATGAGTTGAAATCCACTTCAGGTTACATTTTTATGCTTTCTGGAGGAGCTATATCATGGAAAAGTGCTAAGCAGTCGCTGCATACCTCTTCTACAATGGAAGCTGAATTTGTGGCTTGCTATAAGGCAACGAAGCAAGCTCTATGGTTGAGGAATTTTGTCACGTATCTCAAAATAGTTGACACTATTTCTAGACCACTGAAAATTTATTGCGATAATAAAGCTGTTGTTTCTTTCTCTAAAGACTACAAGATAAGTGATGCGACAAAACACATAGATATAAAGTATCTTGTAGTGCGAGAAAGAGTTAAAAAACAACAAGTTTCTATTGAGCAAATTAGTACAGTTGCTATGTTGGCGGATCCATTGACAAAAGGTTTACCGCCCAATCTCTTTCTAGAACATGTTGCTAGCATGGGTTTGGTTGATAATCTTTCTTATTGATTCATGGATTTTATTGTAAGACACTAGTATTGTGATCACCTTATGTTATGGTTTTTGGACAAAGTATTTAGTTTGTTACTTCTATTATTGTGCACATTTGAAGTTTATGGAACAAACAATTATGTAAGGACCTCATGGACATATTGATTTGCTATTGATTATGAAATATTATGTTGTTCATTACTTAAGCTAGTATCTCTGTTAAGTTTTATAATTATACTTGGATTGTAACTGGAGGACGGTTTCATATTTGTACATGAGTATGATACTGCCTTTAATTCTGTTCTTGTATGATGTAAGATTTAGCCTGTCTTATGGGATGTAATGCTCAGTAATAAAAGTCTTGTTATATATATGTATCTCGATGAGACGGGGGTCTGTCATCGCGATGATGGGACCGCTCACGCTCTCGACGAGGAGAGCGGGGTCTGTCATCGCGGCGATGTGACCGCTCGCGATCTCGACGAGGAGACAAAGGTCGAGAAGAGCCTTTGCTTTTATTTTTAGATCCTCCATCCTTTTTTGTTTTGAGCTTCACCAACTTGAGACGAAGATCGTGCTCGCTGAGTTTCTTTCCAACTCGGTCAAAGATATTAACGGATCTTCCTTCAGATGAGGCGGGCTTCGCCTTCGACCCCTCCTTATTCATAGTAGCTTCCTCCTCGTTCCAATCGGGGTTCGTTTGGTCTGTCACCACATCATCAAAGTCCCCAATTAACTTCTTGGCGGGGCCCTTGCTACTTTCTGCTTGATGAGTTCGATCCCCTGTCCTTGTATTCCTCTTGAAGCCTCTAGAAGTATGTCGCTTCTCCATCTTGGCAACCTTTTCCTTTACCTCGATCATTTGATCACCGAGGCCTTTCAAAAATAACATGACTTCTCCAGGCAAGGCCACTTGTTGAACAACAGGGGGTGTTTTCTCCTTCTCAAATTCATCCTCGATCCCCTCATTACGCACCTCGCTTTCTGGTATATTCCTCTTCTGGGGTTCGTCCTTATTTCTCATATGCGATCCCGGGGTCTCTCCTTCCCCATTCTTCTTCTTGTGTGATTTAGTCATCGTTCTCCCAATCAATGACTGTGCCCTCCTTCTAGCGCCAAATGTTATCGGGAGAATATTGTATAACAATATTTATGGAGGTTGCTGGATTTACGGAGCAAAATACGGATATTTTGCTATAAGAAGAATAGGGATTAGGGTTTTGTGTGTATAGGTGTGGCTGAACTTGATAGGTGTCTTCAGGTAAACTGTTTCTCTCCCGTATCAAGGTGCCTACGTACCCTATTTATAGGGATCAAGCCTGACGTAGTTCTTGAAGAACAAGTTACCTAGACGGGCTAGGGTTTTAAGAGATAAGCCAAAGTCCAAGCCCACTCGTTTAGGGCTGACGTGGCAGTGAATCATCAACCCTATCCGTGATCCATGGCCCAGCTGTGGAAGCCCATAGTCTCGAACGGATAGAATTGGCCAATAGAGGATCAATCAGGACCTAGCATGCGACCTCGAGGGATCTGGCCATGCGAAGCGATCCCTTGTGGTCCAGCCACTCATGCGACCTTGGGTCTGGCCATGAGCCTTCCAATAAAGAGTGAGATAGCGATCCCAACGTAGTTTGTAGATATGATGATAGAAGCGAAGCGACCTCTTGAAAGTCAAGGTGCTCCTGTAGCGAGGTTGCCCTGTAGCGAGGTGGCCCTATAATAGAGATATCATGACCAAGGTATGTTGGGTTGATTCCAATAGTGGGCTTTAACAATCCAATCTTCATCTTCTAGGCCCATCATAGATTATGAGCCTTTAATTTAGCCAATCAAATCAATTTAACTGCCATGCCAGATTTGGGCATAACAGTCATGGTTGTTAGATGAGCTGTAGTAGAAGTGCCTGAAGTAGCTGAAGTAGTGGTCTCAATAACACATTCCCTGCAATGGAACAAATGAGTTCAAACGACCACAAGGTGAACAATTTTACAAAAAAAGTAGTTCAGCTAATTCCAAAAATTAGTATAATTTCTTATCATATTTTTGATCAAATGTAACAAATAGTAACAGATTATATACTTCATTTTCCATTTACTCATAGGGGGAAAAAACGAATCATTTAAGTTCTTTAATTTCTTCACAATCTGCAAATCAATTTTACCTGTTTAATAAATACATTATTGACAGAATGACTTCTAGAATTTATAACTGGAAAGAGGACTGAAAAGAAAGCTGAAAAATTCAATCAACTCCCACAAATAAAATTCACAAGCAGATGATAGACAAGAAAATTAAAAGGATGGATTGAATCAGCCATCAGGAGGCATAGTATCCTTTCCTCTCTCTCTCTCTCTCAAGCGTCGCTCGTCTTCTTCTTCTTATTTCTTTCTTCCGCCGGGGCTTCCACCGGTGGAAAGCCCCAAAACCTTTAGTTTCCCCTGTATTTTTCTTCCTTCTTTTCAATAAACCTTGTTTTAAAGCTTCGATTTGCCTAAAAATCTTCCTTTATTAGGTAAGATTGGTGTGTTTTTTAAGGTTTGGTAGTAGTTTGTTTTGTCGAATCTAAGGATTCAAAGCCTTTTTCGACTTGCTTTGATTTGGGTTCTCTCCATTGCGTGGGAGGTTTATTTTTCGCTGCCTTTTTGTGAGCGGGATGTTGATTTAGTGATGAAAGTTCGTATGAAATTGCAATGCTGGTCGATAGCTCAAACAATAGCTCCATCGGGGCATGCTGAAGTGGGTACCGGTAATCCAACGAGGATGCTCGAAGTGGGTACTTGTATTTGTATATACTTTATCTTCAAAATATCGTTTAACTGTCTCTTCAGGAGAACAGGCGATTGCAATTTACAGTTTGTTCGACTCAATCATTGGTGTAGATGCCGTATGGTTTTTTATTAATGAATTAGCACCTTTGTTCTTCAAAAAAAAAAAAGTCTACAGTTCGAACAATCGTTCAACACTTATTTTTAGAGCTATCAAAGAGGATTAATGTGTCACAAATAAAGAGTCGCTAATCCATGACTGCTAACCTACTGTTGCAGTCAATATTTGAAGCGATTTTTTCCATTGTTCAAGCAACGACTTTGTTGTATCAAATCTATTATATATATAATACCACAACATGTCACATTTTATTCCTTGAAAAGTTACTATTTTAGCCCTTCATTTTAATCCATTTTTTTTTCCCAAAAAAATGTTGTTGCTGAGAATCGAACCTAGGTTTTTCCATTCATATACACACCACCTTACCACTAGGCTAACCAATCACATGTGTTATGTAAGTCATAAATATGCCATGTGTCTTGGGTGATAAATGAATAATATTTGGTTTTGATTTCTAAGATAATTTTTTTTGTCAATTTCTAAGATATTTTATATGTTATAGTTTAGTATAAATTAGTGATATATGATATGTAGTGAACTTAGATATATACCACAACATGTCACATTTTATTCATTGCAAAGTTACTATTTTGTCCCTTTATATATTTAATATACATCATTTAATAATTTTATATTCGATATGATACTTTAATATTACGTAATTAATTAGAACAAACTAATAATAGTCATTAACTTTTAATAATTTATATTGGTGCATATATTTAGATTAAAATTCTTGGGTAAATTATTATATAATTACGCCAATATATGAATAATACTTGTATAGAAATATTTATAAAATTCGAGAATCAGAACTAAACGATTGGGTTCACGATTAGGAATTAAGCCGGGGAATAATAAGAATAATAAAAGAATAATAAACATATGTATTTTAGTAAGAGTTAAATGCACTTTCCATACCCCAGCTTTTCTCCAATTTCAATTATGTATATGTAGTTTAATAAATTGCACTTTGCATCCCCCAACTTTAAATTATAGGTCAAATCACAATCCCTTATACGTTTTCTATCAAAAATAATATTTATTTTAACGATTGTATTGACAAATGCGATATAAAATTGTGTAGTGATTATATAATTTATATTTTAAGATGGTACAAATATATTTTAATGATTTAATACGTATCATATATCATAATAGTCACAACTTTATTTAATGGAAACATATTAGTTTAATTTTTTACAAATATAATATAATTGATTAATGGTCAAAAATAATATTAAATTATAATTTAAAGAATTTTAAAGTGTAAAATTATTTACATGTTTAAAATCTATAAATTATATTATCATTGCAATCATTTTATATCGCATTTGTTAATGTATTCGTTAAAAGCAATATTATTTTTGATAGAAAATGTATAAGAGATTATGATTTGATTTATGATTTAAAGTTTGGGGATGCAAAGTGCAATTTATGAAACTACATATACATAATTGAAATTGGACTAAAGTTAGGGGATGCAAAATGCAATTAACTCTTTTAGTAATAATAGCATTTAATGTATTAGTCTAATTTGTAATAAAATATATTATTTAAAAGCTCATAGTGAGTAATCAGATTTAAATTCTCAGTTCTGAATAAAGTGAATTTAAATTCACAACTGAAAATATTGAATTAGATGACCATCTTAATAGATATTATAAATCTTAGACAATTCATATTGAAAATGAAGTTCCCCAGAAGAGAGTTTGCTAAACTATATTTAGGCAACACCGCTACAAATTGAAAGGTGTTCACGGCTACAAAGTCGAACTACTAAAACCCAAAATATCGCAATATTCTACATTTTATTTAATATCATTTCACATTTATGCCTTCCAATTTCCTATGATTTAACTCTAAAATCCCCCTAAAATCAAATGCTATGAAAACGTTAGTTATAGACATTGTCCAGAATCGAAACTGTGACATCCAGTTCTAAGTATAATGAATTTAAATTTATAACTAAAATCATTGAACTAGAGGACTAATTGATTGGATATTAGAAATTTTAGACACAACCTGTTACAAAGTAAGAGCACTTGAAAAAAGAGTAAGTTAATCTATATTTAGGCAACATTGCAACAAATTGAAGAATATTCATGGTCACAACTATTAAAAATCAAAATCTCACAATAAAACTTGAATATCCCCGTGCCTTGCACGGGTAATGAAGCTAGTTTCTTTCATAATACAATAGACTCGTCATTAATGATCCGTAATTTATCTAAGAAATCGACTTCGATCTATTAAAAAGATTCACCAAAATTTAGTTGTATAATATTTTATTTGAAGTAAATTGCACATAATAACATTATAGTTACAAACTAGTCGATAAAGCCGGGCTTCGCGGCGGCGTTATAATATTTTTTTAAAAAATTAATACTTTTACGTTATATTATAATATTAACATTAAATTTTAATAATTAAATATCCTTTAATGAATCGATTTCTTGTTAAACACGATTCTTTCGATTGAGCCGCTCTCTCGTTAAATCAAAATCTAAACTTTAACATATATTATAAAGACTTATATAATATTTTTTATCCATAAAATCGAACAATAAAAATAAAAAAAATATGACATCAATATCTATTCTAATAGATATTACAATCTTTTCTAGTGAGTCGTCCTCCCGTTAAATACGTTTCGAGTCGCTCTTATTTGGAACCGAAATTCTAACTAATTATATAAAGAAAGTAAATTCCAATTTTTATATTCTTTAAACTTTCTAATATTTATAGAGTTTAAAAAATGAAAATACATCTTATATTTTCTGTATATTATAGATATTCATGTACTTATTTACAACTTCTCCATGGGAATGTCTTTCTGTTATGTTAACATATAAAAAAAATTAAATTTGAAGACTTTTCGTTATGGGAATAATATTAAATTTATGGATATATTTTCTAATGCAAGTATAATTAACTTGTATAAAAAACATAAAATAAAGGATTTCTAAGAAAAAAGATATATAGTTTTAAAAATCGCGTAAGACGTCTCCACCGTCCTAAAAAGGGTCGACCAAACTAAAATAAAGACCAACTTCAAATAATAAAGATATATTCAAATAATATATATATATATATAAATAATATATATATTTATGGATATATATGTTGCATTTTTAGTAAAGATATATGCTTTTTTTCTCTTTTTTAAATTATAATTTATTTTTTAGTATGGTCATTATATTTTCCTTTTTTTCGTTTTAATCATATGCTTTATAAATACTTATTCTACTTTCAATAGAAACTTTTATTTATATGTTTTTTTCTATAAATTGAAACTTTTATTCTCTATAAATTCGAACTTCTATTCTACTTTCAATAGAACTTTTAATCATATGCTTTATAAATACTTATTCTACTTCCAATAGAACTTCTAATCATATGTCTTCCTATAAATTCGAACTCATCTCCTCTATAAATTCGAACACCTATTCTACTTCTAATATCTTAAAAGGATATTTTATATTTATAAGTGTTTAAAATTCTAAAATTCTAGAAAATTAGAAAAATAGATTGAGACGATCTTAGAGCGCCACCTAAACTCACACGTACTTCTATTCTACTTTCAATAGAACTTTTAATCATATGCTTTATAAATACTTATTTTACTTCCAATAGAACTTCTAATCATATATCTTCCTATAAATTCGAACTCTTCTCCTCTATAAATTCGAACACGTATTCTACTTCTAATATGTTAAAAGGATATTTTTATATTTATAAGTGTTTAAAATTCTAAAATTCTAGAAAATTAGAAAAATAGATTAAGACGATCTTAGAGCGCCATCTAAACTCCCGCGTATCCTCCTTTATTTATATATATATTGATGATTGTTAACAAGCTAAAATAATTACTTTATTGAAAGATAGATCATGATGGACAATAAATTTTAAATGATGAAAATAATTTTCAATATTAAATCATTTACCAAAATTATCCTAAAATGTTATCGTTACAACTTGGAATTCTCAAGTTATATTCGGAAGTATTCAATCGTGAAGACTGAAGACACTTGAGTTTCCACTAGTTACATCATAGACAATGTCTATATTCGTAGCTCAAATCCTATTTTCATTACACATATTTCAAGTTGAGTTAGATATAATTCGCACAATTAACTATTATTATTATACAAATTCTCATTAATCGGAGGCGTGAGTGGAAATTCCATTATTGAAAGTTATAAAAACACACTCTCGTTCATAAAATATATAATTTTGATTATTTAAAGTTTTCTCCAATATTCTATTAAAATAGATTACCACTCGTACATAATATTTTTTTTAATTATTTGTTATTATAAATAAGTCATTAATTCAACCCAGATCTTATAAGTAGATAACACAATATTGGTGTGTCTTTCACTAGAAAAAGTTCATGCACCAAATTAATGATTTGGAATCCTTCAAAAAATTACAATGCATAGATGGACGTTTTTTGGATGATGGTTGCCTATTAATCAAAAAGCAATATTATTGAGCCCGGGAACATCTCTAGAAAAATCCTATAAATCCAGAAAGAATTACATTTCACAACTATTTGTCTTGTCCATACAGTCCAAAGGGATTGAGAGAGAGAATTGATTATACCAATAAGATGTATTATTTGTCATGCATTCATGTATTATTTGTCGATATCATCAAATTTGTGATCTTCGTAATGGCACCAGTAAACATAAGATTTCAATATAGGAAAACAGGTTTCTCCTACCGTGAATTGGTAGAAGAAGACACATAATCAGTAAAAAATGTGACATTTTAATTTTATCAGTTCGCTTTAGGTTTTTTTTTAGAAAGTTTGCTTTAATTTAAAATTTTTAAATTATAAATGTCATTGTGAGAAATGAAACTAACCGCATCAACGTGTGATCCACACATATTGACGTGGACATGTCACGCACATGACACGGATGTATTCTAATATACTCCTATGTCCCAACCAATTGTTTACACTTTCCTTTTTGGGACGTCCCAATCAATTCTTTACGTTTCCTAAAATAGAAAGTTTTAACACTATTACATCCACTACTCCACTTATTTTAACAATACTTTACATTATTACATCCACTACTTCACTTATTTAATAATAAAATCACCATTACATCCCCTACTTCACTTATTTTAATAATAAATTACTATTACACCCACTACTTCACTTATTTTAATCCTTAATCTTTGGTCTTTGTGCAAAAAGCAAACGTAAACAATCTGTCGGGATGGAGGGAGTAATAAATATTCACGTGACTGGAACTAGAGATGCATAAATAAGTTTTTAAGTTGGGTTTTATTGGGACTTTCGGATTTCGAACTTTTATCCGGATTTTTCAGATTTTGGATTAGGCCGAATTTAATGAAAAATAGGAAGTCCTTATAAGGTATACGGACCGGGTCAAATTGTTCTGGACTTTTTTAGAATCGAATTTTTCAAGTTTTTTTCGAATTGAATTGGACCAAATTTCGGATTTAGACTTTTTAAACATTTCTAACTAGAATCCATCCACATCAGATTGACAAGTCAGATGCCATATAGAATTTTTGACTTGCTATCAATTTATTTCTTATTGATCAGTAAAAATTATCAATACAATTTTCTAAATATTCATGTAACTTTTAAGAAAAGTAAAAAGAAATTATAAAATTCAAATCCCGAATTTTCGGAACCCGAAGTTTAGAAACGAAAAATGCTACAGCCACCAAATTAGTTTCCAAATTTTGACATCAAATGACATGGCATTAATTTGATTGGTTATAATAATAATGGGCCCGCCAGGGCCATCCAATTAAAATATCACAAAATGACAACTAATTAGTGGCATATCATTTGGTGTCAAAATTTGGTACCCAATCACTGCAAGAAAAACGCCTATCTACGACCGTATATCAGCGACCGTTTGCAGTAGCTACTGACCATCAGCGACCTAATGCAGTAGCTGATGTTGGTAGCAGAAAAACTGGTAGCTGAAAGGTACTTTTGCGACGCATAACAGCGACCAATGCCTTAGCGACCACCATTAGCGACGAGTCGGTCGCTAATCCTAGTCAGCTTCTACCTGCCACCATTCCACGTGTCAGCGATAACATTTGCGATGGAACTCGGTCGCTATTATTAGCGATTAGTTTCAGCTACCGATTTTTGTTGCTATTGTTAGCGACCAGTATCAGCTACCGATTTTTGTCGCTATTTTTACCAACTACCTTCAGCTACAGAATTTCGTAGCTAATTTGTTCAGTGCATCAGCTACCACATCAGCTACCGCATGCGATCGCAGATATATTATTTTTATTATACAATAATATCCCTGTTTTTGCCAATTTCCAGAAAATCTACACCTGTTTATACCAATTTTTACAAAATTTACACCTGTTTTGACACATTCACAACAATTGTAATAAATATAAATATTTATCCAACTAACAGAATCCAAATCGAATAAATTAAAAAATTCACATTATCATAAAATCCAACCTTCTATCCATAACAACCACAACCATGTTCGAGTTTATCGTTCAACAACTAAATTACAATAAAGATAGAAGTGTGACCAAAACAAACTAAGATCTGCCAGACTCGCCATCCCCTTCATGATGTGCATGATGTGATCCCTATTAACAAAACAATAAAACAGGTTACCTACACATGGTATGTTAATAACGAACTAAATAAGCAAGTTCGAGAAAAGAAAAACAGGGATCTCAAGTAGCTAAAAACCTGGCTACCATCATCTCGATGTGAAGATGCTGCTGCCTCCGCCACTGCACAGGCGGCTATACCACGCTTCTTCACCCACTTCTCTTCTCTCCACTGGTCACACATCTGACCCCATATATCGGCGTTGCACCACCAAGGGCTATACTCGTGCATGTACAACACTCCACTACCTGGATGGTCGATGCCAGCATTCTGAAGGGCTTTCTTGCATTTTTTTTTTGCAAGATTATCTTTTGTGAGATCAGCACACTTCTGCCAGAAAAGAGTAGATATCGTCGGACCATCCTTGTCCGCCCACCTATAACGTTCCTGCATAAATAAACAATTAAAAATCTGATTATATAAATGTAAACTATGCATTACAAATAAAAATCAGATTAGATAGATGCAAATCATGCATTACATATAGTCTCAGTAACATCTAAACATACCAGTATTTTTCAAGCAATCATTAGCCATCAATCTATATGCATGCAATTAAAAACTTGAAATTAACACTTAAGCAAATGGAGGAAACGATCAGAAATTTTTTGCAAGAAGCACCTAGATGCAGCAATATCGTCAAAATAGTCTCTAAATGATTAAGTGCACTAGATGAACTTAATCTAAATGATATATATACAAGGCAAGAAATAGATGTCAAACTGATAAATTAAAGCTTGTAAATAAACTGATAAATCAGCATTCTAAGTGGGTTCATTAACTAATATTCTAGCGTTCATGGCATAATAAGTAAATTGTTTGATGTCAAAGATCTAATAACCAGTGTGCCATAATACTTGCTTTTAAAAAATGCAAAAACTTACAGCCTATCATCAATATCTTTATATTATATAAATTCTAAACTAAAGCACATAAACTAAAACCGTAAACCATAGCAGAGCTGGATAGAAACCATAAAATGAAGCACATAAACCAGGAGTATAAACATTCTGAACTGACATTATGATGAAAAAAATACCGTAAACTCAGCCCAAACTGCATCCTTGTGGGCAGCAGACGTGCTAGCCCACTTAATCGCAGAAGTAGGCCAATTCTGAAGGCACAGTTGAGAGATGCATTTTACAATTTTAGGATATGCAAAATCACTGCAATATACAACAGATTTACATTAAAGATGTAGATAATTATTATTTTGGAAATGGAATCCAAAATGCTTGCAAGAACAAATACACAGGCTTGCCAATTACTATTTAAAAGTGAACCCATTAACTTATGTAATATGCTTCATCTGAGCTCAAATTGAAGCTAAATCTCAACACTGAATGCAGTGAATCATTCTGAGTTGGAACTTCTTTTGTAATTTAATAGTCAATTTTAAGATAGATGGCTGAACTGGAACAATTTGATTAAGATAAGCATGAAGGCGTAAGCTAAATCATCTTGGTTACTAAATTGATAAAACTCAAAATTCAAAGCTGGCATTATGCTAGTAAACTATTCAGCAAAACAAACATGGAATATGTCTCCCAAATATGCGAGAAGCATGTTGATGATTAATGTAACTTGATGCCCATTATATTGCATGAGGTGGAATGTTCCTTCTTTTCATCACTATAAGACTGATTAAGTCTGCAATCCATACATATATTACCAGTGATTTACTACTTAGAATGACTAAGAGACATAATCATGTTGTTATAGCAGGAATCCCACCAACTAGTAAACACAGGGACACTCCTCGTATATTAAAAACTTACAAAGTTAGAAAAGCAGGTAGATTCTAGCCTCATTTCTGGCCAGGTCTGAGAATAGGCACAATAGATTCTCTTCTTCAGAGGAAGGCTCGTTGACAAGTACAGTAAACATTATAAAACACTTAACACATAAATTATGTTTGCTACTGTCCTGACTTCTTCGTCCAATTTGGTGTTGAAATTTAGTATATAACTACTGCATGAAATTCCATTCCAAATTCACTTAGAAAACAATAGAATCTAACTAAAAATTACTCACTACTGCATGAAATTTCATTCAAAGCTCACTTAGTTTTACAAATAGTAAATAACTGAAATTTTGGATAGACCTCAACAGACACAGATAATTATACTTCAATTTACATACTGACGCCGAACAATTACTGATTTCTTTTCTAATTCTACTCGTAAATGTGGATTCTAGTTGACATTGAATCTCTTTATTTATTTAATTCACTTGGTTCTTTACTTTTGTATGAAAAAGAAAAAATTATCAAAATTAATAGCATGTAAATTACTCATAACTCAAAAACAAAAAGCCTAGACGATGTGATTACCAAGTCATAAAGTATGCTTATTATAAGGAGATTGTTGAATATATTGCAATAGTTTCAAGGTAATGAAAAAAAGCATTGAGATAGTACCTTGTCACGAATTCGCATACTCATCACAGGAACACCTGAAATAAAGATTGTGTGGTAGTTTCTAGCTATTGCGATATAATCTGCAACCCCAACCTGATAAGTCAAGTAATTAATACAAAGAAGAAACCATGGTACAATATGAAACTAAACAAATTGTCAAATTAAAGATGGAATCCAAAATGATTTACATTAAAGATGTAGATAATTATTATTTTTGAAAGGATAAACAAACCCCAGGCTTGCCAATTCTAGTATTGGGTAGACATCTAATTCTAGTAATGGGTACACAATAGACACAATCAAATAATCCAATTAAACACAAATACACAATAAATTAACAACATGAGAATGATAGATACATAAAAACTAAATTAACAACAAATATTATCCAATAGTTGTGTAACCGGATCCAATTGTAAAGTCCTAATTAACACAAATAAAAACTAAATTAACAACATAAGAATGATAGATACATAAAATGGGATAATAACAACCTTTAACTTCATATACATGCATAATCGAATAAACTTGTGAGCCCTAATTGAAAATTAATATATATGTACATATGATAGATACATAAAATGGGAGATAAGAGAGTGCAGAGGGATGAGTGAGAGAGGGGAGATATGAGTTATTTTACCTCTAATCGACTTTGCCAGAGACGAGAGAGACCAATGTGAGAGAGGAGCGTTGGAATAAAATAATTTTGTTAAAAAGTTTTGGTACTAAAATCTGCCCGCTCAATGCGTCAAAAAAAAAAATCAGCTCACTCAACAAAAACTCAAACAGCCCGGCTAAATTTTGGGTCAATTTTAATCAAAAAATTAACTATAAAAATTTAATAGATTTTAATATCAAAAAATGTACTATAAAAAATTAAATAGTAAAAAATTCAGAAAAAGAAATATTTGGTTTTAGATTTTAACCGTCAACTAGTTTGACTAGTACTTCTAACTAGTGTTTAGTCCCGGATTGATGTTTCAATTTTTAAAAAAATATTTTCGAATGATCCAACCGTATGAATGTCAAGTTCTATATATTTTAGTGATATTCCAAAAATTTCAGAACATAATAAATTTATTTGGATTGAGATTTTAAAAATTAACTAAAGGTTTGACTAGTTTACTAGTGTTTAGTCCCGGATTGATGTTTCAATTTTTTTAAAAATATTTCTGAATGATCTAACCGCATGGATGTCAATACCTATATATTTTAGTGACATTCCAAAAATTTCAGAAAATAATAAATTTATTTGATTTGAGATTTTAACAGTCAAAACTAGTGATTTGACTAGTACTTCTAATTAGAGTTTAGTCCCGGATTGGTGTTTCAAATTTTTTTAAAAATATTTCTCTATAATCCAACAGTTATGGATGTCAAGGTCCATATACTTTAGTGATATTCCAAAAATTTCAAAAAATAATAAATTTATATTATTTGAGATTTTAAAAGTCAACTTCCCTAGTGTTTGACTAGTATTTCTAACTAGTGTTTAGGAATTTTTCTTATTTATTCCTAATATTTTAGGAATTTTCTTGTAACCACGAATATTTTTCTTATTTATTCAAATATTTTGGGACATTTCTTGTAACCATATGTATTTTTCTTATTTATTCCTAATATTATAGGAATTTTCTTGTACCCACAGATATTTTTCTTATTTATTCATAATATTTTAGGACTTTTCTTTTAACCACAAGTATTTTTCTTTCCTAATATTTTAGGAATTATCTTGTGCCCACGGATCTTTTTCAGATTTACTCCCAATAATTTAGGAATTTTCTTGTACCCACAAGTATTTTTCTTATTTATTCCAAATATTTTAGGAATTTTCTTGTAACCACGAATATTTTTCTTATTTATTCATAATATTTTAGGACTTTTCTTGTACCCATAGATATTTTTCTTATTTATTCATTATATTTTAGGACTTTTCTTGTAATCACGGGTATTTTTTTTTTGAACAACACAGGTATTTTTCTTATTATTGTTAACGATAAATTAATCTCCCGGAAATATTTTTCTTAGTATAATTGTAATCAATATTAAAAATTTGAAAATCGACCTTAATTATTTTTTTTAGTATAATTGTAATCAATAATTAAAATAACCTTTAAAATCTAAAAAAATATTATATTAACAGCGACCGCATTTTGCGACAGAATTGGTAGCAAAACACTGGCATGGCATCTTCTGCTACCGTATTCGATCGCTATAAAGTTTCGTCGCTAAAACTTAGTATCAGCTACCGGATTCGGTAGCTAATGTTTTGCTTACGTGTCACTATCTGCGACGGAATGCGGTCGCTGATAATATTTTGTAGCTAAAAGGTGAGCGTCAAAATTGGGCGGCATTTGTGTGGGTAGGAAAAGTAATTTTGCGACGGATCGGCTACCGTGGTCGGTCGCAGAAAGTCTTTAGCGACCAATATGTAATCGGTCTCTGGTAGTGGTCGCTGATAAATTTGGTTGCTGATAGGCGTTTTTCTTGTAGTGGTGGCTGTAGCATTACTCTTTAGAAACATAATTAAATTAGCGATCCTAACATATATGTACATCACATATTTCATTAATTAATATTAAATTTACTTGTAAATTATTTGAAAAGTTTTGGACACTCAGAACACGAACACTGGGGTGCTAAGATCGAGTTCCTTATACACTATGAGTAATGCTAGTAATCTCGAAATGGTTTCCAAATTTGTTGTCGAATGTTAAATGTCATGATTTGATTTGTGCTATCAATATGCATATATGGGGTCTTTTTATTTTTAAATTAAATATTAAATCAATAATTGTCAACTCATTATTGGGAAACAAATTCGGGATCACTTTCGGGATCCATAGCATTCTTATACACTATAGTTTATTAGTATTATTTCCATGGAAAAAGAGTTTCTACCTGACACTGTAGGAAACTTTTCTACAGTATCGTCTTAAATTAAATCTGGGCCATAGATTAATCTAATCCAATTGCCCCGCTAAGGGCACCACACACAAATCGAATACACCCTCACACACACAATCCCACCAACTTTCCTACATTTTTAATTTGATTTTTCCCGTCAATTACTGAATTTTTTTTTGAAATCTGATTTCACTATATTTTTCTCCATCTCTCAACGATCAGTTTGCATATCATATGTGCAGCAAAATCGTGATTTTAAGCCGACACTGTAGAAAAATTTCCTACAGTGTCAGATAGAAACTCTTTACCCTATTTCCATAACATGACAATTGCGCGAAATGCTGTCATAAGTGAAGTTTTTATTTTACTTCCTCCACAAAGAAGTTTTATTTTTCTTCCTCCACAAAGAAAATTAAAGAAATGCCTAGACATTAAATTTAAAAAATTTACTAATTTCAAAATTACGAAACTTCAATCAAAAGTATTATCTCGATAACATTGTTGTAACCATAACATTAAATAGTATGATAGATGCATTTGTCAACATTCTCAAATCTGGGTTCGGACGACTTAATAACAAGAAATATTATTTAACAGCTTAATATTAATATTATTAGGCTAATATATATTGATTTTAAGTTTTCACCAATACTTTAATTTCCAACAAAGTTTCACCACCATCCATCCCCCATCACTAAATTTTAAGTTATAAATTTTTATTTTATAAGTTAATGTCATTAAATTTTTGTGTCCTCCACAATTGAATGAAATCCTACAACTAGCAGGTGACGAATTTTAAAGTAGGTTATTCAACTAGTTTCCAAAAATTAATATAATTTTGGTGAAATGTAAGAACTTACAAAATAGAAAATCATTTACATTACAAATATTTTTCTTAAATTATGTAGACTCCGATTTATTTGAAATTTTATTTACAACAACAAAAAATATGAGATCTAAAGTTCATCAGAAATGAGAAAACAATGAATAACTGCACTTATTATTGTCATGTTTTGTCATATTATCAAGAAAGATTAACTAATTAGTATAATAATTTTAGAGGTATATATAGGATAAGATTAATAATTTTATTATTAATGAGTGCCAGTATATAAAGGATAAGATGATCAGCATAATAATTTTAGAGGTATCAAAGAGGTTTACTGTAAAATATGCCACAGGTAAAGTTAGTTTTAGTATTTACCTGCACCAAGACCCATATTCATGGGCAGCCTGTATAATAATTTATTTTAGAATTTAATAATTAGAATACAACTAGCTTATAACCCGTGCAAAGCACGGATTATTTTTAATTTTTTTATATTTTATTTGTAATGTAATAGATATTATAAATATAAATTTTAATATCTTATTGAAAAAATTTGAACCTTAAATTTTTGTATATAGTAATTTTTAGTATTAAATATAAATTAATATGTTGTTGGCGGGAATCGAACTTTAGACCTCAGTATATAAAAACTTTTAATATTTTGTATCTAACAATCATGATCTATTTGAATTGAAAATTTAACGATTGTGAATAGTTTGGTTAATCAAACTACAAAAATCACTATTTTACTTAAAATAATATAGTATAGTTGTAGATGGATCTAAACTATGAAGCCTACTAGTCTACTACACAACTGAGAAACATAGTGCAGTAGATATCAACTCATTTGCATATAGTGGCCACTGGCCAGGCCATGAATCTCAACAGTCTACACCATATTTGTTAATCAAAATTTATTAAAAGAAATGTCATTCATAACAACTAATTTCAAAATTAATAATAACAGAACTCCTCTATGCACATGATCCTGTAAAAGATTTTAACAGTTCGAAAGATCTCACTCAATATGCTATAAAGGTATTATTCAACCGCTCATCTCCAATCCAATATTACTGCAAAGACTAATCTTGACAAATGTACTTAAAGATCCAAATCGTTCAATTTAAAATAGAGAAACTTTTTAGGTTTACAATCAAACTTGCCCAAAACATAATTAAGAAAAAAATGGTATACGACAAACATTAACTCATGATAGTACTGATAATGCCCCAAAGATTTTAGTATTAATATTATTCAGAAAAAGGAAACAGGAGACCAGACATCAATATATACAACTACAGTATAAAATTTCAATTCTTTTTTTTTTTTTTTGATAAGCAACATATATTAGAAAGCAAGGGAAATACAAGATACAAGGAGTTGCACTCTAGGCTAACAACTCCGACCCCAAAAGTACTACTGCACTAAACCCTTACAGCAAAACCTTACCATCTTACAACAACAACAAAACAACCTAATTCTTCCTATATCCTACAATGGCCTAAATTTGAAAATGGCAATTCTGAATTAACTAAAATTGGACAAAACAGTTAACAAGTCAATTCATCTTCTGAATTGACCAATCCTAGTTCTTCTGAATTGATCAATTTATTAACTCGGTCATCTATTTTTTGATCACACTAACTTTGAATAATCTGCTTATTATAATTTTTTTCAAAGAAACACATATACATGAAATCACGTGTATGTCCAAGTTACAAGGGTACAATATTAATAGCAATAAAAAAACATTTACATAATTTTTTATATCAAATTAATAGCATAAATAAAAGGATAACATGGAAATAGTGATCTAGGGACATTGCTCTCTAGAAACACGTTATTGTGATACCTTGTGAATCATTTTTAACTAGATTACTTGAAGTTGAAGTGTCCGGTTTTCATATGAAAGATCTGTTGGATTCGACAGGATCCAATCCATTATTTATGGCCCATCGGGTTTTATTATTCATCTAAATAAGACTTGAGCCTAATTAATAATTAAATATATAAATAGCACTTAATATATATTTAATTATTACATCTAATATATATCTATTTAGATATATTTATTTATAATGGCTTAAGTACCCAAGCCCATAACTTTAATGGACGGTTATGGGTTTAGCCCATTAGGGTTGGTCCCATTATTCCCTCTATATAATGAATCTTATGCAAGAACAAAAGTTACACTTCTCATAATATTCAGAAAATACACACACCCCATCCTTACGTATAGAGGAGAATAGTGAAGATCAAAGCCCTCAAGTACTTACGTTCTTCGGACTCTCTCACGATCATTAATGGCCTCTTTTGATTCAGGTACGCTTCCGCTATTTATCTATACTCATAGTTTTGATCAGGAGATTCATGTATATATATTATGTTGTATTTATATACATGATTTATTCTAACAATTGGTATCAGAGCCTACTCCTTGATTGATTCGTTGAGTTAACAAATTTTAATTTATGTGATTGTCGTGATTGGCAATATTTTATACTCGATTTATAATCTGAATAGGTGTATACGCTGTTTTGAATATTATACAGTATATAAATTGCGACTCAATTTGCACATGAATACTGTTGTTGTTGTTCCGTGAATATATGCCATATGAAGTTCAGTATAGTCAAAATAGTATACCTCTTATTTAAGGTTTATTATTTTATTATTAAAGTATTCGAAGTTCACATGCACCATGTTGGATTCAGAATCTTGTGTTACTTTTGTTAAATCTGTAACCACTGTTATATTTAATCATGTATGAATTATATTTACTAGATTTATGTCGCTTCTAGTATATAATAATTTATAACCAAGTTAATTTAAAGGGATATTTATGAAAAATATTAGTCTCTCATGCAAAATATTATTAATTTATTTTTGGACTAATATAGTGATTTCTTAATTATTAAAGTATTGGATGGACCAACGAAAATCTTTTACTTTAATTATTAGGAGAATTAAAAATCACCTAATGTACGTGTACAGGTTGATGTACGAATCGGCCCAACGGAAGATTTGTATACTAATTTTGTAAACGGAATTTTTAAAGTTCAAATTGTAGAATTTAAATTATTTTCTGCCCAACGGTGATATAATTTAATATTTTACTTTTTGTAATCTCATGTTTAATGATAAAATTAATTTAGTATTAATAATCGGCCCAACGGAAGATATTAATATTAAATTTAATTTAATTATAGGAAAAAAATTTTTGCGTATTTTATTTTTCCTATTTAGATAAACTGTTTATCCCTCAGTTTATTTAACTTATGTGTTACTTGGTGAACTAACTGTGTTTCATCATGTGGATTATATTTATTGTACTTGTTGTACTTATGTGCATGATTGTGATTAACCTTGATTCAGCATTTGGTCCTGTTTCACTTACCAACTACTTTTCACACATTGAACCATTGAGTGGCTCTAATTTTAAGAAGTGGAAAGAGCAAATTGATCTTACGTTGGGAGTTACTGCCCTTGATTATGCCATAAGGGTTGCAAAACCTGCTGCCATTACAGCCGAAAGCTCTGCTGAGCAAAAGGCTGATTATGCAAAATGGGAGCATAGCAACCGTGTTTCCTTAATGATTCTTAAGGGCTCCATTACTAGTGCAATTCGTGGAGCAATCCCCGAATCTGATAATGCAAAGGAGTACCTAGCGAACATTGAGGAACAATTCAAGGCTTCCACTAAGGCTCAAGCCACTACACTGATCTCGAAAATGGTCACTCTCAAGTATAATGGTTCAAGTGATGTTCGTGATCACATTATGAGAATGAATGATATGGCTGCTCAGTTAAAGGATATGAACATGGAAATCTCTGAAGGTTTTCTCGTCCACTTCATAATGACTTCTCTTCCTGCACAATTTGGTCCTTTTAAGATCAACTACAATACGCAGAAAGAAAAGTGGAAGATGAGCGAGTTGATTTCTATGTGCGTTCAAGAAGAAGAACGCCTTAAGTCTGAGAAGGTTGAAAGTGCTCATGTTGTGACCACGACACCCGCTAAAGGAAAAGCAATGAAATATGGCAATAGTCAAAATAAAAAGGGAATTGATGCAGCTGTCACGAAAGACAAGGGACAGGCTTCTGGCACAAAGAACTTTGGAGGTCCTAAATGTAACTTCTGCAGAGCTAAGGGACACATAAGGAAAGAGTGTTCCAAATTTCGCGAGTGGTTAGATAAGAAAGGTAATGCATCCATTTATGTTTGTTATGAAGCTTTTACATCTGAAGCTCCTTTAAATACATGGTGGATAGACACTGGTGCGACTGTGCATATAACTAATTCATTGCAGGGATTCCTTTCCGTGAAGAAGCTAAATAAAGGAGACCGATATTTGTTCGTTGGAAATGGAGAGAAAGTACAAATTGAAGCTGTAGGAACTTTCCGACTTATGTTGGAAAGTGGTTTTAATTTGGATTTAGTGGATACTGTTTATGTTCCCAGTATTACTAGAAACCTTATTTCTGTTTCAAAGTTAGACGCTTATGGATATTCGTTTAAATTTGAAAATAAAGGGTTTTCTCTGTTTCTTTATTCTGAGTATATTGGCTCTGGGCTGTTAGAGGGAAACCTTTACAGATTATGTTTGAATGCTTCTTTTAGTGAATCCTTAATTTCAATGAATGTACAAGATGAAGTTGCAACTGGTTCTAAAAAGAGAAAAAGAAATGATGAGAATTCCTCAAAATTGTGGCATGAACGACTTGGTCACATATCCAAAAGTCGAATGGAAAGACTTGTTAAAGAAGGACTTCTTCATCCATTAGATTTCTCAGATTTTGACACATGTGTTAAATGTATTAAAGGAAAATTTGTAAAAACAAACAAAAAGGGTGCAAATCGTAGCACTAAGTGCTTGGAGATAATTCACACTGACATTAGTGGACCATACACTCCAGGCATAGGTGGTCATAAGTATTTTATTACTTTTATTGATGACTACTCACGTTATGGCTACATTTATCTTTTGCATGAAAAATCTGAAGCACTTGATATGTTTAAAATTTATAAAGCAGAAGTTGAAAAACAACTCAAATTAGATATTAAGGTTGTTAGATCTGATAGAGGAGGAGAGTATTATGGAAAATTCTCTGAATCTGGACAGAATCCAGGACCTTTTGCCTTATTTTTGCGAGAGTGTGGCATAGTTCCTCAGTACACAATGTCGGGTACACCCCAACAGAATGGTGTTGCTGAGAGACGAAATCGAACTCTTATGGATATGGTTCGAAGCATGATATGTCAAAGTACGTTGCCAGAATTTTTGTGGGTTGAAGCCCTTAAAACAGCTATGCATATCCTTAATCGGGTCCCAAGTAAGTCCGTGCCTAAAACACCTTACGAAATATGGACTGAAAGGGAAGTCAGTTTTGGATATATGCATGTATGGGGTTGTTTGGCTGAAGCGAAAATATATAACCCACACATCAAGAAATTGGACCCTAAGACTATTACTTGTCATTTTATTGGTTACCCCAAAAGATCTAAAGGTTTTAGATTTTATTGTCCATCACACACCACTCGAATAGTTGAGACTAGAAATGCAGTATTTTTTGAGGATGCTGAAGTCAGTGGGAGTACATCTCGAAAGATAAATCTGGAAGAGATTCAGGAAAATGTCCCTATTCCTATCATTCCAGATATTAGTGCACCAGAAAATGATGATAAAAATGTTGGTGCAAATGAGAATGTACATCAAGAACCACCTCAAGATGACAATAACACTACTGAACCTCTTAGGAGGTCAGAAAGAGTAAGACGATCAGCAATCTCGGATGATTATATTGTGTATTTAGATGAAATTGAGTCTAATCTTGGCATGGGACCTGATCCTATTTCTTATAAAGAAGCTATTGCTAGTAACCATTCAACTCAATTGCTTGTAGCCATGGAGGATGAGTTGAAATCCATGAAGGATAATGATGTATGGGATCTAGTTGAGTTGCCACAAGGGGTCAAAGCTGTAGGCTGCAAATGGGTCTACAAAACTAAGCTTGATCCTAGTGGTAACATCGAAAGGTATAAAGTTAGATTGGTTGCAAAGGGCTTCACACAAAGAAAAGGAATTGATTATAATGATACATTTTCCCCTGTTTCGAGTAAGGACTCATTTCGGATCATCATGACTTTAGTAGCTCATTATGATTTAGAGTTACACCAAATGGATGTTAAAACTGCTTTTCTTAATGGTGATCGACTTGCATGAGGATGTCTACATGTCACAACCGGAAGGTTTTGTAGTCAAAGGCAAGGAACACATGAAATGTCGGTTAAAGAAGTCCATATATGGATTAAGGCAAGCTTCTAGAGAGTGGTATATTAAATTTGATGATGTGATTGGAAAATTTGGGTTTAAAGAAATTTTTTTTGACCAATGCATATATCTAAAAGTGAGTGGGAGCAAGTACATTATTTTAGTACTATATGTGGATGATATTCTACTCGCTAGTAGTGATATGAATTTAATGCATGAGACAAAGAGATTCCTTCATAAGAATTTTGATATGAAGGATCTGGGGGAAGCATCTTATGTCTTGGGCATTGAAATTCATAGAAATAGATCTCATGGAATTTTGGGTTTATCACAAAGAGCTTATATTGATAAAGTTCTCAAACGTTTTAACATGCAAAATTGTTCTCCAGGCGTTGCTCCTGTTGTCAAGGGTGATAAATTTAGCTTGAAACAATGTCCTCAAAATTAGCTAGAATTGGATCAAATGGAGCATATTCCTTATGCTTCGGCAGTTGGGAGTCTTATGTATGCTCAGGTTTGTACTCGTCCAGACATAGCATATATTGTTGGAATGTTAGGACGATACCAAATAAATCCAGGTCCGGATCATTGGAAAGCTGTTAAAAAGGTCATGCGGTATTTACAAGGTACAAAAAATTTTATGCTCACATATCGAAAGACGGATAACCTTGAAGTCATTGGTTATTCGGATTCCGATTATGCTGGGTGTAAAGATGAGTTGAAATCCACTTCAGGTTACATTTTTATGCTTTCTGGAGGAGCTATATCATGGAAAAGTGCTAAGCAGTCGCTGCATACCTCTTCTACAATGGAAGCTGAATTTGTGGCTTGCTATAAGGCAACGAAGCAAGCTCTATGGTTGAGGAATTTTGTCACGTATCTCAAAATAGTTGACACTATTTCTAGACCACTGAAAATTTATTGCGATAATAAAGCTGTTGTTTCTTTCTCTAAAGACTACAAGATAAGTGATGCGACAAAACACATAGATATAAAGTATCTTGTAGTGCGAGAAAGAGTTCAAAAACAACAAGTGTCTATTGAGCAAATTAGTACAGTTGCTATGTTGGCGGATCCATTGACAAAAGGTTTACCGTCCAATCTCTTTCGAGAACATGTTGCTAGCATGGGTTGGTTGATAATCTTTCTTATTGATTCATGGATTTTATTGTAAGACACTAGTATTGTGATCACCTTATGTTATGGTTTTTGGACAAAGTATTTAGTTTGTTACTTCTATTATTGTGCACATTTGAAGTTTATGGAACAAACAATTATGTAAGGACCTCATGGACATATTGATTTGCTATTGATTATGAAATATTATGTTGTTCATGACTTAAGCTAGTATCTCTGTTAAGTTTTATAATTATACTTGGATTGTAACTGGAGGACGGTTTCATATTTGTACATGAGTATGATACTGCCTTTAATTCTGTTCTTGTATGATGTAAGATTTAGCCTGTCTTATGGGATGTAATGCTCAGTAATAAAAGTCTTGTTATATGTATGTTGATGATATACTGACCCTCGGTCAAGTGGGAGAGTGTTGGATTCGACGGGATCCAATCCATTATTTATGGCCCATCGGGTTTTATTATTCATCTAAATAAGACTTGAGCCTAATTAATAATTAAATATATAAATAGCACTTAATATATATTTAATTATTACATCTAATATATATCTATTTAGATATATTTATTTATAATGGCTTAAGTACCCAAGCCCATAACTTTGATGGACGGTTATGGGTTTAGCCCATTAGGGTTGGTCCCATTATTCCCTCTATATAATGAATCTTATGCAAGAACAAAAGTTACGCTTCTCATAATATTCAGAAAATACACACACTCCATCCTTACGTATAGAGGAGAATAGTGAAGATCAAAGCCCTCAAGTACTTACGTTCTTCGGAATCTCTCACGATCATTAATGGCCTCTTTTGATTCAGGTACGATTCCGCTATTTATCTATACTCATAGTTTTGATCAGGAGATTCATGTATATATATTATGTTGTATTTATATACATGATTTATTCTAACAAGATCCGACTCAGATCCCATACCCACACCCACATAATATCTGGTGGACACAGGTATGGGGAAAAAACGAAGAGTCCGGGTAACGGAGCAACACGAGATACATAATAGCAATAAAAAAATCTTTCTCGACATTAGATGATCTATCACTGTATACTTTCCATGCTAGCTAATAGAAAAAAAAAATTCTTTCTATTTCTTGGTTTAAAAACTTCTAGTCAAGAACCAAGTAAAATCATAACACCAGATTTTCAAATAAATTTAAGACCTTCCAGCAAGTAAAACTTGAGCAAACACAACAGGGCCTTTCATCAGGAGTTGACCTGTAGCTAGGGATGGGAATCGGATAATACGGAGTCGGATATGGTCATATCCGTATTCGGATCCCACAATCAGTAATGATATTCGAATCCGTATCCGGATCCGGAAATATTCGGCTAAACCGGATACGGATAATATTAAAACGAATCCGGATTCAAATCCGGATATATCCGGATCCGTTACTTGCAGCTCATTTTGCTTTCGTAAATTCCTAATGCGACACTCAAATCACTTAGGCTACCTGATTGTTGTTCTACAATGCTTAATAATTAATCATAACTTAGTATAAACATGCTTATATATATTTGTATTCATAATAATTAATGATAGCTATATTATTATATTATCTTGAAAGAAAGATATGCATGCTTATATTTTGTAATTATGTATTTAAATATATATTAAAAATATATATTATATATATTTCATTTCGGATACGGATGCGCCTATATCCATATCCGCATCCTGAACTCCCGGATTCAGATACGGGTAATATCCGGTTGACTCCGAATACGGATAATATCCACTTTTTTTGGAATACAAACACAGATATTTCGGACGGATATCGGATTTTCCTGATTTTTTTCCCAGCCCTAGGCTATAGCTCTTAGTTTCCTCTTTCTTTAAATATTTAATAATATTTTTTCAATTTCTGAAAATAATAAATTCAACCGAATTTAATGCGGGTAAATTCGATGTTTTTTGGTCAAATTGAATATTTGACCGAATTCGATCACATTTATAAATTCGACCGAATTTCGACCACATTCGGAAATTTTTTTGGGCGACAAATTTTCCGCTTTCCACTAAATTCGACCACATTCGGTCGAATTTTGCATGCCTAAAAATATTATGGGCGGGACTTTTCTCCCCTTTTTTGGTGGGTGCTAAATTCGACCGAACAAAAATAACGGTCGAATTTAGTAGCTAAATTCGGACTAAATTCGACCTCCTAAGTTCGATCGGTTTTAATTTCGACCGAAAATGGTCGAATTTCGACCGTCTTGATCTTGACCGAAAATGGTAGAATTTAGCCGTGACGAATTCGACGATCGAATTCGATTAAATTTAGCCGTGATCGAATTTATTTGGTCACATTTAGTTTTCTTTTCTTGTAATGACTACTAGACTACTTCCATAATCTCCTAAAATCTCTCTACTAATCTTCTATTATATATCTAATACACCAACAGGGGGTTTCCCTGAGCAAATTTATTCATAGGCTCGGACCCTCCGAACCTCACTCCAAACCTAACTCTAAATATTTGTAAAAATAATGTTAACCTCACTCCAAACCTAACTCTAAATATTTGTAAAAATAATGTTATTCAAAGGATTCGAACCCATGACCTTGCATAACTAATGCAACACCATAACCAGTTGAGCTATGTGAACATTTGAACTTATATTAAAAATCATTATCTACATACATAAACACATATATACATACATACATAATTATTAATTATACTACACATACATTGTTGGACCATTGACTATTTTTGAATAAAAATTTAGTGCATTTTATTTTTTGGTTTTGTAACTCCTATACTAATGATTTTGTAACTCCTATTTTAATGAATAATATTGATAAATTCATTATTGTGGTGGAGGTTACAAAAATTGATTAGTTTTGTAAGTTACATATTTTTCACTCCTATATAAGGAGTCCTTGGACATATGTTTTAGATACACAAAAATATACAAACTCTCCTTGGTTTTTCTTGCATTCTTCTTAGAGCTCTAGGATCAACTTTCTGTGAGATAGTAACGGTGTTTGTTCGGTTCGTAGAAGGCGGATCTTTAAGTGCTTGAGATCACCTTTGTTCGTTGTATCCTGGGAGACGGAAGCCAACACACCTTCAAGCACCACACGGAAGGGGCTTATCTGTTTTAAGGATAGCGTGGTTTTCACGTGCCTCGAACATATTTTCGGTAATTTTGTTCTTGTAATCTTGATTTCAGGTACATTCTTGAACTATACTTTCTACAAGCTTAAAACAGATAACATAATTCTTATGAATTAGTTTAATAAATAAACTAATTTGTGTGATTTTTTTTTCTCTCGGGAGTATAGTGTAGATTGTTTGGCAAGTATTACATGATTTGTGACTTCTATGATTTATGTGTTCATGCATGTGCAACCTTGTTAGTTTTGTACAAAATCGATTTGTTGATGGTTCCACTGTAACATGCATGCCATGTGTAAATTTATGCATGCCATGTGACTTCTATGATTTTTTTTTTTTTTGGTTGCTTGGTTTATGTAAAGGACCTTATAATGAGTACACGTTTATGCAATGTTTCGATATTGTTGATTTAGTTATTATGTTTTGTACAATTCTAGCATTTCATGGCCTGTTCGTTTAACGGAATAATTGAAAACAGTTTTTATGCCTTGTGACTCGGTACTGACTTGCATGGCTATATGTCTCTTCTTGCTAGGAGGTTTTTAACTATGTCATGTCTGGTATTCCCCTGCTATCCCATCGTGGTGTTATTATTATATTAATAAGATGAGTGATTTTTTGTTAAGAGTATGCAGACTAATGTGGTCTTGAAATGCTCTTTATATGCTTTAATCTAATTTCAGCCTAGAAATTTATTTTTTTTTGGATCATTTGCTTGTAAAAAAAATGGGGTTTAGATAATTGGTGTTTCTAGCAATATGTGTGTGGAGCTTGTTAAAAATTTTGGGGTCAAGCATGTTAAGAATCTTTAGAAAATATTATCGTATTGCATGATACTGAACCGACTCTTTTAAAATGTATTTTGCGGTCCATTAATGGGGTTCAACATCTTGTTTTGTTCACCATAATTTGTTGCTTCTTTTATTTTTGTTTTAAAAAAAAAACGCATGTCATATTGTCATGTCATAATTGCATGATTGTAATTATAGGAGCTATTAAATGTGATTTGATTCACTTATATGGATTTATGTGACTATTTTTTTATGGACTTGCAACATATATGAATGAATATGTTGGTTAATATTATTTTTTCCCTCTTGGTCCTCTCTGGTGGTGTTAAGATTTTAATATGCTAATTGGGTTGTCTGAATGCATGCAATTCTTGTCTAATTTGACATGAATTCTTATAATTTTCAAGCCACTGGTAAAATAATATTGATATGACTTGAGTGAAGTCATTTGCATGTCTCTGGTCTTATTTTGGAAGTCTTAAATATGACCGAATTGGTTTGTACACTTATGCATTAATTTGCTACCTTATTTGAGTGATATTATGATCGTCAACGTGCTAGAAAATTTCATGGCTTCGATCCATATGCTTAAAAAGATTTTTATTAAAATTTTATTATTTAAATTATCGTGACGTTTGTGAAAATTAAGTAATAATTTTTAATTGCAAAAATTATTAGCTTAATTATATTTTGCGACGATAGATCAATCTTGGTTGAATGATTCGGAACGTTAAAAACCTAACGAATCTTGTACCTATAGAGTACGGGTTGTGGGTCGGCATGAGATTTATATTTTTTCGACTGGATTCGTTCCTCCTGAAAAAAAAAATATTATATCTCATGTTGGTGTCGGTAGTGACACACGAGCCTATTATGGTGATCCATGTGATACCTAATACGACATTGTAGTCAGCTCTATATGCTGAAATTTGGAGAAATTCAGAATGCTGTTAACCCTAACGCATCAGTTGATCAAGGATCACTGAATGTGGGTTTATTGGAAGGTTATGTTCTTCCTCGGGTCTCTTCTGGTTGTACCAGTGATGAGCCAGAAAATTAGATTCTCTTGTGAACCAAATTGAAATTTGAGAGAAATTCAATAGTTGAATTTTTCAGTGACAAGAACAGGAAAGTTCTTTGAACGTGATATTAAAACCTGAGAGGTTTTAATGAACGACTTGAAACCTGCTCTACTGAGAGGTGGTAGTAAGTTGTGTGATTACTTTATAGTAATACATTGTACTCGTTACAGAGTAAGAATGAAGTTGAATGGAGATTTTGCTCTATAACCTTGAGGTTGAAAACCAACTTAATACAAAAAATTAAGATGGTAAAGAATGACTTTGGTGGTGAATACACTGAGTGATGTGGCCACTGTACTCGCATTAGATAGATGGAGTAGCTACAGTCTTAAGTTACGCTCTAACTGAAGATGCATAATGATTGTGATAGGCTCGGTCTGTCACCGAATCTAAGGATATTAGTTATATAGAGGCTAATCAATCCTTAAATAAGATACCATGAAAGGAAATAATAAAAATTTCCTATTAATTCTGGAATGTATTTTGACATTCTTAGAAATATTAAAATGTGGGGGTATCTTGAAGCGAAGATAATAAAATTTTCTGAGGATTCTGGAATGTAGAGAAACATTCTTCGATATATTTAAAATGTGGGGGTATCTTGAAGATGTCTTGATACGTATACCTATAAAGATTAAAGGGGATCCAAAATCAATTGAGATATTTTGGATGGATATATAGACAATAATGGAGTCTAACGATATCCTGTAGTCTGCAATGAATCTAATTTGTGAGATTCATTATAATGTAATTATGGAATCTGGGAATGCTTCTTTCATTAGCTAGTAGTTCCTTGTAAATCTGTAATTAAAATTTATCCGAATAAATATATGAGTTATTGGATGAAATGAGGTTAAACCTAGAAAGAGCAAAATTCTCTTTAAGGTAGAACCCAAAGTTTGGGAGAAGCTATGAAAATTCTCTGATGATCCAACAAGAAAAAGGATGTTACGAAATAGAGAGATGATTCTTTGTGACAGAAACGTGTTTAATAACAATTGAATCTTCTTGCGAGATAGATGTCATTGGGACCCAAACGAATCATTTCTAATTCGAAAGAATATATGGGTCAAAGAAAAGTAAAAGGTCAGACTTATAATTAGAGATTATAGTCAAAAGTAAAGACTTAACGTACTTTATGATTATTCTTGAGTTACAAAAGCATGGTTCATCAAGATGTTACTTAAATTATCGACATTGCGAAATTTGAAGTACATCAATGAACATTGAGACAGTCTTTCTAAATGAAGAATTGAAGGAAATCTACGTGAGATAACCTTAGGGTTTCTTTGCTAAGGCAAATGTAGAAAGACTGCGATTTGGTGATTATGTTGAGTGAAACAACATAAACACGAAAAATGGCATATGAAATCCTGATAATGTAGTGAAATGCAATGGCTTCATAATAAATAATAATAGCCATTTTGAGGACGCTCAAATTTGGTAGTTAGGTGCATGAGTATTGTCAGTTTAGGGACGCTTAAACTTGATAATAAGATAATTTGACGTTATTATTTTTTGGGACGCTAAAAATTGGTAATGTCAATAACGAATTGAAGCCTTGGTTGATGGTTGGTAAAGTGATTACCATAATGTGACATATGCCGAAGTGAAGATACACAAGTGTAGTGAAAGTGTTTGTAATGGAATGTCGAAACATCTTTGTCATCGACACAATTCCGTTAGACAACTACTCTCAACTGAAGTTATCACTATTGATCATATTAGGTCAAAAGATAACACTGCGGATCCGCTAACCAAAGGGTTAACAAGAGAGTTAGTTGAGAAATCATCGAAAGGAATGGGACTAAAGCCCATAATAAAAGTCGATACAAAGGAAACCCAACCTTGTTGACTGGAGATCCCAAGATCTTGGTTCAATGGGACAACCTAACTGTAACGACTTAGGGAGATCACTGTGGGGGTTTTACTCCCGGGTCCATTCCTATGATGAAAAACAGTGATAAAATTTTGGTAAGGCTAAGCTATGCTTTTAATGATCCTTATGTGTCGATATGTCGAACAAATAATACTTTTGTATTGTTTAAGAGATCACCTATGTGAGTGAAGTGGGGTCGCGTCAAGAAGGAATTGTGGGGCCAATTCTGGGAAAAACTCACAGAACCAGGTTGAAGCTCATGACCAAAATGGGCTTAACAGTGAGAACTGAACAAATATAGGGAAAGACTCCAGTAGGGGATGTATCATCATTTCACAAAAAAGAATGGCAGTTCAAGGTCAACGCGACTACTGAAATTCTAGAAATGTAAATATGTTCTTACAAGGGAAGGTTCAAGGGTTTACGCCTACCTATCCTATGCTGGTTTCTACCGTGCGCTCTATCTCCGTGTCAAAGAGTCGTTTTGAAATGTCAATTTTTATTCATGTGGGGGATTGTTGGACCATTGACTATTTTTGAATAAAAATTTAGTGCATTTTATTTTTTGGTTTTGTAACTCCTATACTAATGATTTTGTAACTCCTATTTTAATAAATAATATTGATAAATTCATTATTGTGGTGGAGGTTACAAAAATTGATTAGTTTTGTAAGTTATATATTTTTCACTCCTATATAAGGAGTCCTTGGGCATATGTTTTAGATACACAAAAATATACAAACTCTCCTTGGTTTTTCTTGCATTCTTCTTAGAGCTCTAGGATCAACTTTCTGTGAGATAATAGCGGTGTTTGTTCGGTTCGTAGAAGGCGGATCTTTAAGTGCTTGAGATCACCTTTGTTCGTTGTATCCTGGGAGACGGAAGCCAACACACCTTCAAGCACCACACGGAAGGGGCTTATCTGTTTTAAGGATAGCGTGGTTTTCACGTGCCTCGAACATATTTTCGGTAATTTTGTTCTTGTAATCTTGATTTCAGGTACATTCTTGAACTATACTTTCTACATACATAAATAAATATACATGTATACGTACATACACACATACATACATACATACATACATACATATATACATACATACATACATACACTATATACATAATTATTAATTATACATACATAGACATAAATAATTATACATGTATATGTACATACACACACACATACATACATACATCCATACATACATACATAATTATTAATTATACATGCATAAGTACTATATACATACATACATACATACATACATACATACATACATACATACATACATTTATGTTGTATAATCTATTAATATTTCATTATTTATAATATATTAATTGTTGTATAATTAATATGCATATTTATATATACAAACACATGTACAAACATAAATACATACATATATAAGTTTATGTGAATATACATATAGTAATATACTATAATATTATATACATTCATACATGCATACATACTATATATATAACATACATACATACATACATACATACATACACACATGCATGCATGCATACATACATACATACATTTATATTGTATAATCTATTAATATTTCATTATTTGTAATCTATTAATTGTTGTATAATTAATATGCATATTTATACATACATACATACACATGTACAAACATAAATACATACATATATAAATTTTTGTGGATATATAACAATGTACTATAATATTATATACATACACATACTACATATTTTTGTTTATATATATTAATTTGTAGATAAATCTCAGTTGGCTTAACTCAGATAATGTATAATTATTAATTAGAATGTATATTTGTAGATAATTATTAATTATACATGCATACGTACGTACATACATGCATAACTATTAATTATACATGCATACGTACATTCCTACATACATATATACATAGATACATACATACATTCATACATACATAGTTACATACATACATATATACATATATACATATATACATATATACATACATACATACATACATACATACATACATATATGCATGCATAGTTATGTTGTATGTATATATGTATGTATGTATATATACATACATACATATATACATACAACATAACTATTAATTATACATGCATACATACATACATACATACATACATACATACATATAACATATACATACATTTATGTTGTATAATCTATTAATATTTCATTATTTGTAATCTATTAATTGTTGTATAATTAATATGCATATTTATACATACATACACATGTACAAACATAAATACATACATATATAAATTTATGTGCATATATAATAATCTACTATAATATTATATACATATATACATACATACATACATACATTTATGTTGTATAATCTAGTAATATTTCATTATTTATAATATATTAATTACTGCATAATTATACATACATAAACTTGTACAAACATAAATACATATATAAATTTATGTTGATATGTTATAATGTACTATAATATTCACTAACGTATACCATATCTTATTAATGATTTTAGATCTACTTTAATTATTTACGAATTAAATATTACAAAAAATATCCCAATACAAAAAAAACCTTCATGCCTATGTAAGTATAATACAAACTTGTATTAACATTAACTATCGTAAAACTCATCAATCACATCTTTAATATGTAAACGCATAAAACAATATAACAAATATATATATATATATATATATATATATATATATATATATATATATATATATATAAATATAATAGAGCAAATGGGGGGTTCCATGAGCAAATTTATTTATATAAAAAGTCATATTTACCTCTACTAATTATATCTATGTTATATTTCCGGGGGCTATTTAGGTATTGCAACACTAACACATTTATTACATATATAATAATAACTGATATGAACTAATATGCATTTATTATTATGTAATTAATACTTGAATCTATCTCTGTATCCATCCATGTTAACTCTATATATTTATATTTCGAAGTACGGTTTTGATCTTAACATTGACCAATTTATTACATATCGTTCAAGTTTATTTTAACAAAACAAAACATAGCGTAAAATATAAAATAAATTTAATTTAACCAGAATTATAATTTGCATGTCACGATCGGGTATTGCATAAATTCTATTTACTCAGAACAATTGCTACAAAGATATGAACAATCGAAGATATCAACAAATCAATCCTGCGTGATTACGAATAATTCATAAATTTGTAATCTAGAGTATGTCCGTGCCTTGCACGAACTACAAAGCTAGTACTACTAATACGTAGACTTGTTCTAACCGCTACTAACACGACTAATAATAATTAATTTATTTATTTAGTTTAGATTAATATTCCAACACGCTGATCAATATTTCAAGCAAAAATAATAAGTAATCAAATAATCAAATGAAATATCCTCTATAATTGGTAGTCATCAGAACAAAAAAGGCACACTTTATTAAAGAAAGCGCATGTAACTTGATTACATATCTAAACATCAGTTTTATCACTATTGATCATATTAGGTCAAAAGATAACACTGCGGATCCGCTAACCAAAGGGTTAACAAGAGAGTTAGTTGAGAAATCATCGAAAGGAATGGGACTAAAGCCCATAATAAAAGTCGATACAAAGGAAACCCAACCTTGTTGACTGGAGATCCCAAGATCTTGGTTCAATGGGACAACCTAACTGTAACGACTTAGGGAGATCACTGTGGGGGTTTTACTCCCGGGTCCATTCCTATGATGAAAAACAGTGATAAAATTTTGGTAAGGCTAAGCTATGCTTTTAATGATCCTTATGTGTCGATATGTCGAACAAATAATACTTTTGTATTGTTTAAGAGATCACCTATGTGAGTGAAGTGGGGTCGCTTCAAGAAGGAATTGTGGGGCCAATTCTGGGAAAAACTCACAGAACCAGGTTGAAGCTCATGACCAAAATGGGCTTAACAGTGAGAACTGAACAAATATAGGGAAAGACTCCAGTAGGGGATGTATCATCATTTCACAAAAAAGAATGGCAGTTCAAGGTCAACGCGACTACTGAAATTCTAGAAATGTAAATATGTTCTTACAAGGGAAGGTTCAAGGGTTTACGCCTACCTATCCTATGCTGGTTTCTACCGTGCGCTCTATCTCCGTGTCAAAGAGTCGTTTTGAAATGTCAATTTTTATTCATGTGGGGGATTGTTGGACCATTGACTATTTTTGAATAAAAATTTAGTGCATTTTATTTTTTGGTTTTGTAACTCCTATACTAATGATTTTGTAACTCCTATTTTAATGAATAATATTGATAAATTCATTATTGTGGTGGAGGTTACAAAAATTGATTAGTTTTGTAAGTTATATATTTTTCACTCCTATATAAGGAGTCCTTGGGCATATGTTTTAGATACACAAAAATATACAAACTCTCCTTGGTTTTTCTTGCATTCTTCTTAGAGCTCTAGGATCAACTTTCTGTGAGATAATAGCGGTGTTTGTTCGGTTCGTAGAAGGCGGATCTTTAAGTGCTTGAGATCACCTTTGTTCGTTGTATCCTGGGAGACGGAAGCCAACACACCTTCAAGCACCACACGGAAGGGGCTTATCTGTTTTAAGGATAGCGTGGTTTTCACGTGCCTCGAACATATTTTCGGTAATTTTGTTCTTGTAATCTTGATTTCAGGTACATTCTTGAACTATACTTTCTACATACATAAATAAATATACATGTATACGTACATACACACATACATACATACATACATACATACATATATACATACATACATACATACACTATATACATAATTATTAATTATACATACATAGACATAAATAATTATACATGTATATGTACATACACACACACATACATACATACATCCATACATACATACATAATTATTAATTATACATGCATAAGTACTATATACATACATACATACAAACATACATACATACATACATACATACATTTATGTTGTATAATCTATTAATATTTCATTATTTATAATATATTAATTGTTGTATAATTAATATGCATATTTATATATACAAACACATGTACAAACATAAATACATACATATATAAGTTTATGTGAATATACATATAGTAATATACTATAATATTATATACATTCATACATGCATACATACTATATATATAACATACATACATACATACATACATACATACATACACACATGCATGCATGCATACATACATACATACATTTATATTGTATAATCTATTAATATTTCATTATTTGTAATCTATTAATTGTTGTATAATTAATATGCATATTTATACATACATACATACACATGTACAAACATAAATACATACATATATAAATTTTTGTGGATATATAACAATGTACTATAATATTATATACATACACATACTACATATTTTTGTTTATATGTATTAATTTGTAGATAAATCTCAGTTGGCTTAACTCAGATAATGTATAATTATTAATTAGAATGTATATTTGTAGATAATTATTAATTATACATGCATACGTACGTACATACATACATAACTAGCGTAAAAGCCCGTGCAAGGCACGGGCACTAAAATAAATTCTCGTCTGAAAATGTATACATATATTGAGATAATTTTGTAATTAAAAATATGATAAAATCTAAAATTTTGATTTTATCTCATATGTTTATAATTACCTGGTAATATTGCATACCAATTTCTTGAACCATATATTTTAAAATTTCATTAGATTTCTTAGATTTTGGATAAATATCAATACGATAATATTCGCATGAATACTTATAATTGTTAAATTATTAATTTAGTTTTCAATGACGTGAAATGAACTTTTTTAAATTGAACATTTGGTTATAACATAAATAATGATTTTAGTAAAATTGTCCGTATATAACATAGGCGTCTATTAACTCATTTGATTTTGTTGTAAATAATTGATCGTATATGTAAGACTATACCTTAAAACATATTATAAAATTTCTTAATATTGAGTAAAAGTCATCATTGTGGTTGTCACAATCAATTTTTTGTAACATATATATTTATACATTATAAACTCAAATATTTAGTTTTAGTCTAATGTTTATTATACAATTCCGAAGTTGAATTAAAAATTGGGTGAATTGAAACATGTTTTATATTATAATTTCAAATAATTTTTTTAAACTCAACTTTAAATTTTTCCAAATTTTTTAATCTATGTAAAATATGATTAGACGACTTTAATGACCCGTGCATCTATATGAAATCTAAAATTAATTTCTTGATTTCATTGTATAATAATCTAAGTATATGTTATAATTTAACCATTATATATTATATTGATCAATTTACTATATTATATAAAAATTCATATGTATCATATTTTATATTTTATAGTCGAGTTATCATATTTTTAGAGTTCTCATCTTTTTAACAAAATTTCAATTATTTTTCTTATATGTTTCAATTCTTATGTTTTTAGACCAATCATACATTTAAATCGTTGAAAGCCTAAATAGTTGGTCGACAAAAATCGTCTAATATAACTCAGATGTTTAAAATTTTATGTATCTAAAAGTTATTTGATGCAATTATTCATTATGTACGATTTGATAACTAAAATTTACATATTTCTTAAAACCAAATCTTTTTTTAAATAATTTAATATTGACATAGAATTGAATGTAAATAAATCCCCTTTTTTTTACTCGGTTACATTTATATATAATCTAAAATTTTACTTTTTACATCAATCATTTAGAATGACAAAAGAGAATTGTCAAGTATGCTCAATCGATTAGAATATTTTTTTTATAAGTTTATATCATCCAGTTTTCTAGAAATAATATAAACCAACATTTCATTTACTCAAAAATAAAAAATAGAAAAGGATGTGACACGAAGAGAAAATGTGGTTTATCTTATAGGATTTTTAAACAAAACTCAAAACTAAGTGTAGCATAGTTGGTTATGTCATAAGTTTGATGGGAGAAGGTCAGTGCTTCAATTCCCAACACTAACTTAATTTCACTATTTTTACATAATTATTAAAGGATGACATTTTTGTAATTTTTAAAAATATAGGGATAAAATAGTAACTTCACAACCATTAAAATGGTAATCTTTGCCCTTGTGTTGAAGTTTAATGCAAGACACGGGCACTCAACTAATTTCTCTTTTGTAATTAAAAATATGATAAAAGTTAAGATTTCGATCTATCAAATATTTTTATAGTTATTTTGTAATATTGCATACCAATTTTTTGAACCAAATATTTTATAATTTGATTAAATTTCATAAAATTTGGATAAATAATGTAAGAATAGATTTTGAGACATATTACAAATCTCTTAATATTTAATAAAAGTCATCCTTACCTTTTGCTTGTCTCAATCATTTTTTCTAAACATATAAATTTATACATTTTTAAACTTAAATGTTTAGTTTTAGTCTAATATTTATTACACTATATAGAAGTTCAATAAAAAATTGGGTAAATTCAATTATTTTTTATATTATAATTTTGAATTGTTTTTTTAGATCAATTTTAATTTTTTTTAAATATTTCAATCGATAAAAAATATGACAACCTTAATGACCCGTGCATATGAAATCTAAAATCTAAATATATGTTATAACTCAACCATTATATATTATATTATATAAAATTCATATGTATGTACCAACTTTATAGTCGAGTTATAATCTAATTGATCATTTTAAATAATTATTGTACTTTTGTAATATTTATGATTCAAAAATTTATATCTTTTTTAATTTAATGTGAATGTTAATTATATTATTTTTTATATATAATATAGATCATCTTTTTAGAGTTTTCACCTTTTTTTTACAACATAATTTCAATTATTTTTTGTATATATTTAAATATTTATGTATTTAGACCAATCATATATTTAAATCGTTGAAAGAATAGTTGGTCGACCAAAACTCTCTAATATGAGTCACATATTTAAAATTTTATATACATAAAAGTTATGTGATGCAATTATTAATTATGTATGATGGAACGTATGTAAATAAATCTTTTTTCTTTTTGGACTCGGTTACATTATGTATAATCTAGTTTTTTTCTATATCAATTATTTAAAATGATAAAAGAGAATTATAGAGTATTCTCAGTCGATTAAAATATTTTTTATAATTTTATCTATCCAATATTTTAGAATTAATATGAACAACATTTCATTTACTAAAAAAAGGATGAGATAAAAAGAGAAGAGAGGTGGTTTATGTTATATGATTTTTAAACAAAGCTCAAATTATTCGTAGCACAATTGGTTAAGGCATGAGTTTGAGATTGAATAGGTTAGTGGTTCGAATCCCAACAAAAGCATAATTTTTTTAGTTTTTACATAATTATTAAAGGATGGCATGTGGTTTATGTTATAGGATTTTTAAATAAAACTCAAAATCAATCATAGCACAATTGGTTAATGCATGAGTTTGAGAGTGAATAGGTTTTTCATTAGTTTTTACATAATTATTAAAGGATGGCATTTTTGTAATTTTTTAAAAAATAAGGGTAAAATTGTAATTTCACACCCATTAAAATGACAAATTTTGCCCTTGTGTTGTCCTATTATATATAGTAATAGACTATTAATTATACATGCATACGTACATTCCTACATACATATATACATAGATACATACATACATTCATACATACATAGTTACATACATACATATATACATATATACATATATACATATATACATACATACATACATACATACATACATACATATATGCATGCATAGTTATGTTGTATGTATATATGTATGTATGTATATATACATACATACATATATACATACAACATAACTATTAATTATACATGCATACATACATACATACATACATACATACATACATATAACATATACATACATTTATGTTGTATAATCTATTAATATTTCATTATTTGTAATCTATTAATTGTTGTATAATTAATATGCATATTTATACATACATACACATGTACAAACATAAATACATACATATATAAATTTATGTGCATATATAATAATCTACTATAATATTATATACATATATACATACATACATACATACATTTATGTTGTATAATCTAGTAATATTTCATTATTTATAATATATTAATTACTGCATAATTATACATACATAAACTTGTACAAACATAAATACATATATAAATTTATGTTGATATGTTATAATGTACTATAATATTCACTAACGTATACCATATCTTATTAATGATTTTAGATCTACTTTAATTATTTACGAATTAAATATTACAAAAAATATCCCAATACAAAAAAAACCTTCATGCCTATGTAAGTATAATACAAACTTGTATTAACATTAACTATCGTAAAACTCATCAATCACATCTTTAATATGTAAACGCATAAAACAATATAACAAATATATATATATATATATATATATATAATAGAGCAAATGGGGGGTTCCATGAGCAAATTTATTTATATAAAAAGTCATATTTACCTCTACTAATTATATCTATGTTATATTTCCGGGGGCTATTTAGGTATTGCAACACTAACACATTTATTACATATATAATAATAACTGATATGAACTAATATGCATTTATTATTATGTAATTAATACTTGAATCTATCTCTGTATCCATCCATGTTAACTCTATATATTTATATTTCGAAGTACGGTTTTGATCTTAACATTGACCAATTTATTACATATCGTTCAAGTTTATTTTAACAAAACAAAACATAGCGTAAAATATAAAATAAATTTAATTTAACCAGAATTATAATTTGCATGTCACGATCGGGTATTGCATAAATTCTATTTACTCAGAACAATTGCTACAAAGATATGAACAATCGAAGATATCAACAAATCAATCCTGCGTGATTACGAATAATTCATAAATTTGTAATCTAGAGTATGTCCGTGCCTTGCACGAACTACAAAGCTAGTACTACTAATACGTAGACTTGTTCTAACCGCTACTAACACGACTAATAATAATTAATTTATTTATTTAGTTTAGATTAATATTCCAACACGCTGATCAATATTTCAAGCAAAAATAATAAGTAATCAAATAATCAAATGAAATATCCTCTATAATTGGTAGTCATCAGAACAAAAAAGGCACACTTTATTAAAGAAAGCGCATGTAACTTGATTACATATCTAAACATCAGTTTTCCGACAAAACTATGAGCATGTTTGGCAAATCTTAATTGTAATTTATAAGTTATCTATTTTGGAAAAAATTTCGTATCTACATAATTATTTTAAAGAAAAATGTGTATGAAGAGTTTAATATTCGTTATCTTGCAAAAATAAGTTATTTATTTCAGAAAAAAATACTTATTTCCTAACTTTTTTTCACTTAATTCTGAAAAATAAGATTTTACAAAGGGACCATATATGATAAGGATCCAAAAACAAATCATATACCGAATAAAACATTTAAACAAAAATTCAATTATAAGATCAGTTATTTCACCAAAGTCGCAAATATTTTACATTCATGTCCCATGGAATGGAAGACCAGGAACAAAGAATTAAGAAGTCGAAATAAAAAATATAAGATATTAATGTACTTTTTCATCCATTTGTTATCTTTTTTTAAGTGTCTCATACAGTTTTTAAAATGTCTTAAAATAATATAGTTATTTCGTTAACTTTATCATCTCATTGCCTAGTTAAATATATTAAACTTATATATTTAAAATTAAGATTTGAGAAAAGTACTGAAAAATAAGAACCAAAATTAGTTGCAATTTTTTACTTCAAGTGTTTATGTTGATGGCAGTCAAATCATCTTTCGCAGCAAAATATAAATATATATAAAGTAAAACTGTATAAATATCGAAAAAGGGAGTATGCTGGGCGATTGCATGTGCTTGATATAGAAGATTATTAAGTTTTCTCTAATACCTCATTTGTTAGTTACAATACTATTGTATCCATACAAACTTCTACTATACCTTTTTTTTTAAATCCACTTCTACTATATTTTAAAATTTAAAATATTTGGAACTTAATATCTTAATTTTTTGCGGAGTAACTCGTTCAAATGTAATAATTATTCATGCCAATGTAATCACCTCAACTTATAAAACATTTGGAATGTTTTATGTTTTTTAAGTTGAGTTCATTACATTGACATGAATAATTATTACATTTGAGCGAGTTAGTCTGCAAAAAATTGAGATATGGAAGTCATCAAAAATTTATGCAAAAGTACATGTCTTTCTTTAGGGAAAAATTAAGAATTTTTACTCTCTTCCCGTCCAAAGTTTATTTAATTTTGCAGCTATACGATTAGCACTTACGACAACGGCCTACAACACAGTTCAAGAATCAAGATGGCAAAACTATAGAAGACCTTGCAACTGGAATGCTATTAACACCATTTGCTGTTGGTGCATGTTGCCCCTGCAGCATCCATGTTGCCCTTGTCTATGATGCTGTCTATGATGCAAATGTTCAGGACTATGTAGGCTTTCTCTTGAACTACAGTTCAAAACACATTAGGACTGTCACAAAACAAAGTTTTAAATGTGACCGCAATAACAAGTACAACCTGGGAGATCTTAATTACCCTTGTTCTCTTCAAGACATGCGACCTCGCGAAAAGGTGATGACAAAAATGTGCCTAGCTACTATAATCAAGTACGTCAGGACTGACTAATGTGGGTGTTCGGACAGCATACAATGTCTCAAGTCTTCCGAAACACATGCAGTTAAGATTGCAGTTGAAGCCGAAGAATTGGCTTTCAACAAATGCAATGAAAAGAAGAACATGCAGTGGCATTCACCGCAACTTCCATGCCCTCTGGCACAACTAGCTTTGCTCTCATAGAATGGTTAGGTGGTACCCTCGACCTCCTCGTTGTTACGTTACGGGATGAGAGGGTATCCACTACTCCACCAATTGGTCAGGATATTTAAAACTTCAAGCCAAAATAAATCAAGAATCAGATGATATATATTTAATTGGTTCCTAGTCATTAAACTTCACTTCTATGGAAGCCAAGAAAATTTAATACTCCTTCCAATTTATTTTTGCTTTTTTTACCTTTTTTTTGTAAATAGATTCAATTCGGGTGAAAAACCAAAATATCAACCATTTAATTTTAGTTGCCCAAAATACTTACCGGGGGAAACGTCCGCCCTTTTTACCCACGGAACACGCATGTGTCACATGCGTACACAGTACACGCATGTCTCACATGCGTGTTCTTTGTTTTTTTTTTTTTTGAAGTAGGCCACGCATGTACAACATGCGTGTATTTTTTTTTTAATATAAAATAAGCCCACGCATTGTACCAATGCGTATAGCTCATTGGTAAGTTTCTTTGTCAAATGGACAACGCATTGGTAGCATGCGTATGGTTCAATAATTTTGAATTTCACTTTTTTTAGCAAAATTTTGAATATGATAACCCTAAACCCTAAGTTCGTATACGGTTTATTCTTCGTTCCGAATATTTTAAAACCCAAAATGTAAACGTTAAATCCCAAAAGTTAATTGTTGAACCCCTAAATTTAATTTAAAATGTATTTTTTAAATTTTAAAATTTATTTTAATGAGGTCCAAATTTTTCCACGAGTTGACCAAGTTAGCACCATTCAATTTATTTTCTTTTCCACCAATTAGTTTTTTGGTTTTATTTTTGTTTCCACCAGTCTTCTTTTCCACCACTCAAATTTTTTGTTTTATTTTTGTTTCCACTAATCTTCTTTTCCACCAATCTTTTCCACCACTTAGTTTGTTTGTTTTATTTTTTTTCCCACCAATCTGTTCCACCAATCTGTTCCACCACTTAGTAGCAAGTGAATTTATTTAATACACATGGTACAGTTGGGTATTCAGGGGTTACCCAAACAACCCTAAACCCTAAGTTCGTACACAATTTATTCGTCGTCCCGAATATTTCTAAACCTAAAATGGAACTGTTGAATCCCAAAGGTTAACCGTTGAAATCCTGAGGGAATACAGATAAAATTTAAAATTTTAATAAAAAAATTGAATCTGGCGGCCTGATTTTTAAACGCTAACGCGTTTAAAAATCAGGATAAGTTAGGGTTTAGGGTCTAGGGTTTAGGGTAGTAAACAACCCTAAATCCCAAACCCTAAACCCTAAGTTCGTATACGGTTTATTCGTCATCCCGAATATTTCTAAACTCAAAATGGAACTGTTGAACCCCAAAGGTTAATCGTTGAAATCCTGAGGGAATACAGATAAATTTAAAATTTTAATAAAAAAATTGAAACCGGCGGCCTGATTTTTAAACGCTAACGCGTTTAAAAATAGGATATGTTAAACAACCCTAAACCCCAAACCCTAAACCCCAAGTTCTTATATGGTTTATTCTTCGTTCCGAATATTTTTAAAAACCAAAATGGAAACGTTAAACCCCAAAAGTTAATTGTTGAACCCTAAGTTTAATTAAAAATGTATTTTTTAAATTTTAAAATTTATTTTAATGAGGTCCAAATTTTTCCACCATTTGACCAAGTCACCACCATTCAATTTATTTTCTTTTCCACCAATCTCACCACTTAGTTTTGTGGTTTTATTTTTGTTTCCACCAGTCTTCTTTTCCACCAATTAATTTTTTTGTTTTTTCTTTGTTTCCATCAGTCTTCTTTTCCACCAATCTGTTCCACCACTTAGTTTTTTGGTTTTATTTTTTTTCCCACCAATCTGTTCCACCACTTAGTAGCAATTTATTTAAAATTGAATTTAAAATTTTAATAAAAAACTTAAATCCGTCGGCCTGAATTTTTTTTTTTTTAAAAAAAGGGAAGAAGACCACGCATTTGTCTAATACGTGTAGCTCATATTGTTTATAACCTGACCTGACCAGCACAACATTTTCATTCATGTAAATAAGAGTACGCATTGTGCACATGCGTGTGACGAGTACGCATGTTGCACATGCGTATTCAGTGGGTAGAAAGGGCGGTGTGTTCCAACACCTGTAGGTATTTTGGGTATTGAGTTCACAAAATTAGTGTATTTTGGTCATTTTTCACTCAATTTTAACTAAATTTCATATAATATATAACCGCAAATAATAATAAAAACTTTATTATCAGAAATTATATCTAATCTAGTTTATAATGTGAATTTCAGTTTTTCATAATAATTAAAAACTAATTTTTAATTTACAAACTTGTTAAAAAAAATCAAACAAAACAGATAAATTGGGAGTAACAAATAAAGGTTTGAGACACGTATATAATTTATTAGTATTTTTTAACAAAATAATTAAAAAATTCAATTACTATCGAAATCCAACCAAAATTCGACCTAGACGAATTATAATTTTTAGATAATTATGTTATGTGAAGGGATACAATTTCAAATTGATAAAATGATTTTTTAACATAACTATTAAAATTAGTGAAATTATCAAAAATATCCATGTTTTCAAATATTTTTGCAAAAATGCAGTAAAAGTCTTGCATTAAGGGTTGCAAGAATTGTATTTGGCACGGACTGCAGCAACACAGTATAAATTACCCCATGACAGGATTTTAATTTAATTTTTTAGAGATATCAATCATGCTAAAAGGCGATAAATTTTGATCTGAATTTAAAAGCTCGAGAAGAACTTTCTGAATTGATATTGCACATAATTTTTGTATGTAATTTCAACTTTATAAGATCTTATACAATTTCATAAATTTACATGTAGAATCTCAAAAATGTTAAACAATCAAAGTTGTTGAAAATCAAGAGAAGATTTCCGAAATATCTAAAATATATTGATTCCGATGTACAAAGAATTTAGTATGATTTTTCAAAGATAGATGTATTAATACAAAAGTCACACCAATAATTTATACATTACAAAATTTGACATATTAAAGAGAGGAGTTTGAAATATGTTTAAGGTAAAAAGTTGTAGATAATTTGAAGATCTTTATAGAAAATCTGAAATTGTTTGATTTTGATTTAAAACGAACATAATATGACTTTTACGTGAAATATCAACTAGGATAACTCAAAACATATGGATTTAGAACAATACTTTGAAAATGAAGATTATGATTGTTAGGTCCGGAATAACGTAGAAGGGGGGTTGAATACGTTATTTAAAAATATTTCGATTTTCGAGATGTGAAAAATGAGGTCAACAACTGAATCGAAATAAAACAATTGGTTCGGGAAAATATCTTTGAACTGATAAAAACCCAAGGGGTGTTACAACTTCTAATCCAACGGATTAGCTTCAAAAACTCGAACACTCCTAAGGATAGTTTAGGCACGAGGACCTTCTATCCGACACTTCCTGAAAGCGGGCTAAGCCGGCTTTCCTACTAGATGGACTGTCTAGCAGCTTACACAGAGAAGATATTTAAGAGAGATAGAAAGTTGTGTGTTGAGGTGTGTTTAGAAATGAAATACAACAGGCCTATTTATAGACTTTAGAAAGTTACAATGCAACTAAATATAACGTAACTGATGACGTATTTTTCAGTTTGCTGCCTTCAGTAATCTTTGAACAATCTGCGCACGAAGACTTTCATTTCTTCATTCAACATTTATATTCATGTGGGCCCCACCTGATGAATAGTACTTTTGGGTAATATTCATGAATAGTATTTTCGGTTACTACTCATAGGAATAGTACTATTCATATGAATAGTGATTTCGGTTACTATTCATATGAATAGTGATTTTGGATACTATTCATTTTCTCTCTTCTGTTTATTCTGCTGTTTTAATTCACCTCAGAAAATAATTCAAGTACCAGATTAATTTAATTATTTTGTTATAAATAATTAATTAATCTGTTACTTATTTAATTTTCAGAGTAAAATAACTTTTGACAATACCTTGAGATATTATGTCTGTCCTTGATCGTCAATAGGCTTTGGCAATTCTTTCTATGAATTAATGTGTTGATCCTTCCCGTATGTGTTGACACTTGGTGCACTGGTCTGGTTCACAAGTGACTAACACTGATCTTGATCTTCACACCTTCGTTACATTCCAATTTATTAGCCTGCAGCAATATCTTCAAATACATGAAATCTTTTGGCCCTTCAACTGAATCATCTGTACATCTTATTCTATCACTGAGGCTTGATCATGTTAATGAACTTCTTTCAGCGACTTGATCCTTGTTGGTGCCTGTTCTTCAAATTTCACGATCCCTGTATAGAGTTAATATTATTTATCTTTTATCCTAGTTGAGTTATATATGTCCTCCATTACATATTACATTTCATTATACTTTACAATCTCCCCCTATTTGATTGTTAGGGTTTGACAAGCAAATACCTAGAGGATAACTCAACTGATACAAATAAAATACAAAGATAAATAATTTGAAGTGCATTCTGAATCATATATATACATTTTCCAGATTTCTAAAAATTAACCAAGTGCAAGACAATTGTTCCTGTAGACTGAACATATCTTCAAGTTTGCCTTTGCTTTCTTTCCACATTGCACTAATACTCCCATTAGTTTTTCCTTTCCCAAAATAAAGTTAATTCCGTGTCAACAACCTTTTCCTTGCCTTTACGCCTAGTAGATTTTTCTTGTTCATCCATCTTCTCCCCCTCAGTTGGGTTATCCTCCAGAGTAGTAGGATGTGGAGTTGGTAATTTAGATGAAAATCCTTTTACCAAGGAGTTGATTGCTTGACTAAACTGGGCTGTCATGGAACTTAATTGAACCTGGAATGCATCATGTTGAATGAGTTGTAAATTTTTGATTTCTGCAATGGACTTACAGATATTTTGCAACTCTTTCTCCATTGTTTGGACCCGTGTAAGGAGTCTGCTATATTCCTTTCTGGTTACAGGTGCATGTGGTTTAGTAGGTTGCTCACTCGTATGTTCTGCAGGTGTTTCACTCAACACTCTATCTTCACTCGGTTTAGTGGTTTGGGTTACACTTACATGTTCTGTTGGTGTTTCCCTCAACTTTCCTCTAGAGCTTCCACCGATATGTGTACCTGCAAATGAAATCATCCTAGCCCCTTTTTCAGAGGTCACGGATGGTGCAATGAAAGTTCGTGAGCTTCCGTCCTCGCGTGAAACGAGTTGCCGACCACTAGTAAAAAGTGGTAAATCTCGAAAGAGATCCAGAGATTTTCCCTCTGGGAGGTTAAACTTGAATCGATTAAATGGCACAAAACCCAAGTTTCCCTCGTACGTCTGTGAAGACACTTGGTTCATAAAAGAACCACCCACCAATGGATCTTTCCGTAAAATGGAAGATTCACCAACAGTTATTGAGGTAGGTAATTCCACCTCGGATGCCTGTGAAGGCATTTGATCTTTAGAAAGATCATCAACCACTCGTATGTTCCGTGAAATGGAACTCAAGATAGTTGCTCCCGTCAATTCAATCTCATTTACATTTGCACTCATTGGATAAGAAAGAATTGTTTCACTAACAGTTGCAGTTACCTCAGGTTCATTTATTTTACTTCTTTTAGAATGAGGTAGAGCTGCTGATGTTACTAACTCCTTATGTGGTGGTGCTGAGGCACTATCTCCCTCAATAATGTGGATGACTGGTCGTTTAAGTGACAATTGAGGTGTAGGAATTTGTTGTGTTTGTGTTTGCATTTGTAGAATGGGCTCTTCGACCTGTGTTAGAGTCGGTGGGATTTCCTGCTCTTGGTCGGGTAAGATGGCCACTGGGGGCTGTAGAAACTGTATTTCCTGTGACACAATAGGGAATACAGAGGTTGGAATAGCAGGGATTGAAATATTACCTTGTCGTATACCTGCTCTCACTGGTCGTGGTAACAACGGAAGTGGGACAGTCTTTAGAAATTCAGTTAGGACTGTAGGCACATCCGTATATTTCCTTTTGCTTATGTAATTAATTACATTCGTCTTCATAGAAGAACATTCCACCTTTTGACCATTTTCCAAGCGTACCCTGTCTTCATCATTCAAAAAATCATTTAGTATTAACTGTAGAAACCTTGGATATAAACATTTGACATTTTGAGTCTGAACATCTCTTGTTCCCAAGCGTTTCATTTTTAAAATGATTTGACCAAGCACTATTTTTCCAAAATTAATCCTCAAATTATTGGCGACCGCATACCCTATTATTTGAATAAATTCAGGTATTCGATCTTGATTTGTTCTATCTGAGGAAAAAACATGGTTAAGAGTGTGAAAGAAGAAATTCCAATACTGGGTTAGAAACGTTCTAGATAGATTACCAGTGTTGAAATTGCCATCTTGGTACCTTATAAAGCGAAAGAACATTTCAATCTGTTCGGGTGTAGGATCAGAAACGAGATTTTCCATAGGAAAATGAAGAATTCGATTAACATCTCGTTCAGTGACCCTAATCGACCTACCAAATAGCCGATATGTGAATGCACACCCGTACTGTCCAGAAGTGTTAACCGTACTGCAATATAGTTCACACAATGCATCATGGTTAAGCTGCACCTGTGTAACTAAAGCATAGCGGATTAATGAATGTTCATTCAGAAATTGTGTCCATGCCCGAAATTGCTCATCCTGAATGGTTTCGATTTGCTGAATGGAAATAGGATTAACTTTAGCAATTAAAAAGTTTCCCTGCAATGCCATTTTCAAAACTTTGAGGAAATTCAAAAACAAGGGTTAGTGCATATAACAAGAATATGAAATCCGCTCTAAAAACCACCAGCTAGATTGTGAGATCTTTCCGATCAAAGCTTGAAATATTCAGCAATTGTGTGTGTATGCTCTGTATATCTGAAAAAAATGATGATGTTAAACACAAACAAAAACTCATCATTTATAATGTTTCAAGGATTAGAGGGTTAGGTGTAATAGTGACAGGTTATGTTTGAAAAATAACACCGCTCAATAATTTCTCACCTAACTACCTAATTAGCCGAAAAAACATCTTATCACCGAAACTGTCGGCCGAAAAAACATCTTATCGCCGAAACCTATCAGTCTATACACATACACATATAATACTTCTAATTATTATGGATTTAAAAATAATCACACAGTAAATCAAGAATTAATCCACAATAATCAGATAAACTCACAATTAAATAGACATAAAATTAACAAAATATCATTAATTGATATATGTCAATAAAATATTTATTTAATTATGCTACAATTAACTCAATTATTTACTAACTAATTACCATAAAATATAGCATTTATAAGCATGGTAATTAATATAGAGATAACTATAAAAAAATGATGACTGGATGCAAAGTAAATTCACAAGTCCTAAAAATATGGACATTTAAAATACCTGTGAATTCACAAGTCCTGTGAATTGCAGTTATTGATTATCCAAAATTAATTAGACAGATTTAACATCCCAAGTTCACCAACTAACCTGGAGAAAGTGTATTCATCCAGTGATTTAGTAAAGATGTCTGCAATTTGTTGATCTGTGGGAACAAAATATAATACCACAGTTCCATTCATGACATGCTCTCGTAAGAAATGATACCTGATATCAATGTGCTTAGTCCTGGTGTGTTGAACTGGATTGTTGGCAATGGCAATGGCACTCGTGTTGTCGCATAGAATTGGAATTTTGTCCAACATGAGTCCATAGTCCTGAAGTTGATTCCTCATCCACAGGATCTGAGCACAACAACTACCTGCCGCAATGTATTCTGCTTCGGCTGTTGAGGTAGATACTGAGTGTTGCTTCTTGCTGTACCAAGATACCAACCTTCTTCCTAGAAACTGACAGCTTCCAGAAGTACTTTTCCGATCAATCTTACAACCTGCGAAGTCAGAATCTGTATAGCCAATTAGGTCAAAACCTGTTCCTTTAGGGTACCAAATCCCAAGATTGGGGGTTCCCTTAAGGTATCTGAAAATAAGTTTAACAGCTATAAGATGTGACTCTTTAGGGTTAGCCTGGAATCTAGCACATAGACAAGTTGCGAACATAATATCTGGTCTACTAGCAGTTAAATACAAGAGAGAGCCGATCATACCTCGATACTTCGTGATGTCAACTGACTTACCAGATTTGTCTTCATCAAGCTTGACTGCAGTTGGCATCGGGGTCTTGGCAGTAGCTGCTTCTTCCATCCCATACTTCTTCAGAAGATCCTTTATGTATTTTGATTGGCAGATGAAAATACCATCAGGCTTCTGAACAACTTGAAGTCCAAGGAAGAAGGACAACTCACCCATCATGCTCATCTCGTACCTACTCTGCATTAGCTTAGCAAATCTCTTGCATAGCAAATCATTAGTAGAACCAAATATTATATCATCCACATATACTTGCACCAGAATTATATCATTTTTATGCTTTTTATGAAAGAGAGTTTTGTCGATGATACCTCTTGTAAAACCATTTTCAAGTAAGAACTTGGAGAGAGTATCATTCCATGTTCGAGGGGCTTGCTTGAGACCATAGACAACTTTGAAGAGAAAGTACACAAAACCTTCAAATTCCTTGTCTTCGAACCCAGGGGTTGTTCAACATAGACTTCTTCCTCTAGATCTCCGTTCAAAAATGCACTCTTCACATCCATCTGAAAAACCTTAAAGTTGGAGTGTGCAGCAAATGCTAAGAACATCCTGATTGCTTCAAGCCTTGCAACTGGAGCATAGGTTTCATCATAATCAATTCCTTCTTCTTGAGAGTAACCCTTTGCTACCAATCGAGCCTTGTTCCTCGTAACAATACCATTTTCATCCAGTTTATTCCTAAACACCCATCTAGTGCCAATTACAGATTTATCTTTTGGTCTTGGCACCAGCTTCCATACTTTCTGCCTTTCGAACTGATTGAGTTCTTCCTGCATTGCAGTTACCCAATCTGGATCATCAAGAGCTTCATCAACCTTTTTAGGTTCAATTTGAGATAAAAATCCTGCGAAATTGCATTCATTCTATGTTGCTCTTCTAGTCTGTACACCCGTGTCCGGTTCACCAATGATCTGTTCAAAGGGATGCGCTCTACTCCATACCCTTTGTCTCGGCAGATTTGATCTTGATGATTCCCCAAGTTCATAATTGTGTTGAGTGTGATGACTAGTAGATCCAAAATCATTGTTTGCTCCTCCTGAGCTGTTGCTTTCAGAGTTTGAAGAATCATTAGCAGCAGATGTTTCTTCACTTGATTGGGGGTCATCGTTCACTTGCTCCCCCTCAACATGTGCTGCTGTCTGATCTACTGGTATAGATTGAACAATAGAGTCTGAAAGAGTATCAGAATTTTGTAGATCAGCATTTATTTCTTCATTCTCAAATCTCAGCTGGTCATGTTCATCAAAGTCTTCAAGTCCTGTTATCTTCTTATCATCAAAAGACACATGGATAGATTCCATGACCACTTTTGTTCTCAGATTGTAGACTCTGAATGCTTTTGTGGATAGTGGGTATCCAACAAAGATTCCTTCATCAGCTTTTAAATCAAATTTGGAAAGCTGTTCTGGATGAGTCTTAAGAACAAAACATTTACATCCAAACACATGAAAGTACTTCAGGTTCGGCTTCTTATTTTTCACCATCTCATATGGTGTTTTACCATGCTTGTTTATGAGTGTAGCATTCTGTGTGAAACAAGCAGCTTGTACAGCTTCAGCCCAGAAGTAAGTTGGCAGCTTTGCTTCATCAAGCATGGTCCTTGCAGCTTCTATGAGAGTCCTGTTCTTTCTCTCTACTACTCCATTTTGTTGTGGAGTTCCAGGTGCAGAGAATTCTTGCTTTATTCCATTTTCTTTACAAAACTCTTCCATGACTGCATTCTTGAACTCAGTGCCATTATCACTCCTTATGATTTTCACTGTATGCTTAGATCCTTTGTCCAGTTGTCTGACATGCTCTGTTAAGATTGATGCAGTTTCTTCTTTCTTGTGCATGAAATATACCCATGTATATCTGGTGTATTCATCAACAATAACCAAAGCATATCTTTTCTTTCCAATAGACATTATATTTACTGGACCAAATAAATCAACATGCAATAAGTGGTATGGCTCAAGAATTGAGGATTCAGTCTTACTTTTGAATGAAGTTTTCCTTTGTTTTGCCTTTTGACATGAGTCACATAGGCCATCTGGAGTAAAAACTGATTTGGGCAATCCTCTCACAAGATCTTTCTTCACTAGCTCATTAATGCTGTTGAAATTCAGATGAGAAAGTCTCTTGTGCCAATCCCAGCTTTCTTCAATTGATGCTCTACTCAGTAGACAGATTGCAGAGCCATCAGAGTTTGTTGAAAGTTTGGCTTCATAAATGTTACCATGCCTGTATCCCTTCAGAACAACTTTTCCTGTAGATTTGCTTACAACTTCACCGTGTTCTTCAAGGAAATCCACATGATAACCTCTGTCACAGATTTGACTCACACTTAGTAGATTATGTTTGAATCCTGAAACTAGAGCTACAGATTCAATGATGACATTCCCAAGTTTGATATTGCCATATCCCAGAGTCCTTCCTATGTTGCCATCTCCATAAAAAACACTTGGGCCAGCCTTCTCCACAAATTCTGATAGCAGGGCTTTATTTCCAGTCATGTGTCCTGAGCATCCACTATCCAGAACAAGGATATTTTTCCTGTTACCCTGCAATCACAAAAACCACTAATGATTAGTTTTAAGGACCCAGACTTGCTTGGATCCTTTGGTCTTATTAAGTTTGTTAGCTTTTGCAGCAGAAGTCTTATCAGAGTTTGTGCTAACATTCTTTTTATCAGAATTTATACATGTAGAATCAATCTTGAATTTATTCAAAGAGGGTTTAAGTTCATAATAATCATAATACAACTTATGATACTCTTTGCATGTATAAATAGAATGCCAAATACTGCCACAGTGAAAACAAGGATTCTGTGGCTTAAACCTAACTGAACCACTCTTAACTCCTGACTTAGGAGGTATAGAGTTTATATTTTTATTCTTCCTGCAAAAAGCAGCAAGATGGTTAGGACTTCCACAGTTATAACATTTCTTCCTAGGAGCATTGGGAATAGGCATATAGTTATTGCTTTTATTGATGCCTACCTTTCCATTTCTGTTTTTCCTAGGTTCTTTTACCTTGTTTATTCTTTTTAACTCCTTCAGCTTGTGTTTAAGCTGTTTCTGAGACATTGAACTAATATCTATTGATTTGGCTTTATCCTGTTTTGGTTTGTCAGATTTTGGTACAAACCTCACATGATTAATTTTGGGTTTTGCAGCCTTTTCAGTAAATACAGGTTTAGAGGTCTCAGCTTCTAGGTTGACAGTTTTCTTTTTATCAGTGTAACCTAGACCTTCTTTCCAACAATCATTGTCTATGATATCCTGAGTTTTCTTACCAGAGTTAGTCCAAATTTTAAGAATGTTTCTTTCTGTTAGGTCCAAATGTGTTGTAGAGGGGGGGGTGAATACAACTTTTCGAATATGAGAAGCAATAAATACGATGCAATAAATGAACACGCAGATTCAAGGAATATATTTCTTATATATAACTTGAAAAGGTTACTACAACATTCATTACAAAGTATAACAGAAGTTCAGAGAGAAGTGAATGATTCTAAGCTCTGTGAATGTACTCTCTCTATTTTTCTTGTGTTTTCTCAATATTGCTCACTAACTAAAAACATTACACAAGTGCTTCTATTTATACTACATGTAATCTATGTCCTGTAGTCTTCAAAGACTAAGATATACGTGGCCCAATGATGTCCACATAAATCTTGCCTTATCTTGAAAGCTTGGAAATCTGCCAATCAGAAGATGCCATGTGTCATGTTAAAGCTGCACTCTAAGTAGAACTTCTACTTGAGAATTTCTACTTAGCCATCTCGAATTTCTAAGTAGAACTTCTACTTAGAAATATTCTACTTGGTCATCTAGAATATTTAGTACTTAGAAAATATTCTGGTCTTCAACTTGAAACTTCAATGCACATCTTGAGCTTGTGATATCTTCATGTCTTCTTTATTCTTCAGCAAGCTCTTGAACATGGATCTTTATTACTGACATAAACTTGCTATCAATGTCCTGACACTTGATGCACTGGTCTGGTTCATAAGTGACTAGTCTTGATAGTGTTTCTGCTTCTTGAATAAATTACCATATTCACTTAGTAACTTGGCTTTCCAATATTCGCTTTCCTTCTTGTTCACTTGAAATCAATTGGTCTTGTTGATACTGATAGTTATGATCTTGATTCTCGATTTCTCAAATCACTGAGGCATGAACAACTTTGACTTGAACTTCTCTCAATGATTTCTTCTTGGCTTGATCATAGTTAACATGTTCAATTGTATCAATTACCTTGTCTTCATTTAGTGTTGATTTCTTGTGACTTCTTGTTCTTGATTGTCTTCTGGTTAAGTATCTTTTCCTTTAATTGAGTTACATTAGTTATCGTGTTACAAGTTTACACACTCTGCCTTTCAATCTCCCCCTATTTGATTGTCTAACAATGACATTCAAATTAATGAAGGATAACTCAACTAAACAAGAGACGAGAAAAGATAATTAACATTACAGTCTTGAAAAAATATACAATTGAAAAGTACTTGAAAACAATACAAAGAACTTAAACTAGAAACAGAATTCGAACCTCGAATTAAAGATCATTTGAATGATTCCTATCACCTGGATTATTTCATATCTTTTAGTCAAACTTATATCACCTTATTGGATTCACTCTAAGGTGAATTTTCCTCAAGTGAGTTAAAGCAACCGAAAGACATGAAGTTTTTCCAACTTCAAGTTCACACCACTCTGACCTTTAACCCTAATTCCGTTTCCTCTTCCTAGCTTCAGCAGCTTGGTCTTTCTCTTCTTTCTGCCTTCTGCGCTTCTCCTTCTACTGCTTTTGTTTCTTATATACTGGATCATGAAGCTGCGTCCACCTAGCATTCAACAAACTTACTGCTTCCATTTCTAGAGGATTCTTGGGCTCTGGGTAAGGATGTTTGAAAAGCCTTCTGAGTTTGTCCACCTCCTGAGTAGTCCTGATCTTTGGAATGTCCTCAAATTTCTTCATCATAAGCTGAGGTTTCCAATGAGCTTTATCAGCTTTAAACTGACAATAGATCATTTTGGGATAGCCCTTGACACGGATAGTATTGTGGACACTAGCCGCATCTTGCTCCATTCGCTTCTTTTCCACTACTACATCAGACATGTAGCTCATGAGTCTCTGTTTTTCTTCCATATGCTTATCTTCCACTTCGTCCCATTTGAACACATATAACACTTTCTCCAGAAATGCAGCATCTTGAGTCTGCAGCAGCCATTTTCTACTCATATGCAAGAGTGTTTTATTCTGGTCTGCATCTATGAATACTAAGGCATCAGCTGTATCATCAACAAAAGAGTGTATCCAGTATACACTATCTCTTCCTGGAACACCAACTGACTCCCTTATCTCTCCTTGTTCCAGTTCTCCAGAAGGAAGATTCAGAGCTTCATCTACATTCTTCATAGCTTGAAGAATATTCCATTTCTTTTCTATCAGCTCCGGCTCAATCTTCACGTTATCAAGAGGGTTTGGAGCAATGATATCACACTTCCACACCTCATTGCTCTTCTTGAATATGACACTTTCAATGATCTTCACTGATTTATCTTTAAGCTCAGAAGCGAATCCCTTACTCATCATTTGTCTACAGACGGCCTTAAGAGATTCCACTGAAAGTTCCATTAAGTCCTTTTCCTCCATGCTAACCCTCTTCAATTTACTGTCAACTACCATCCGGACAACATTAGGATATGCTGAGAATTCTGGACCCTTGTCCTCTGCTAGCTGCATTAACTGATCCCTATACAGAATGCTTAGATTCTCAGAATGAGAGTATTGAATTTTTATTGCTAGCAAGAACAACTCTGATGCAGATCTTCTCGTCATGAATTGGTCATCCACATATAGGAAAGACATTGGGACTCCTTATGTCAAAGACAATATAACCGGCCACTCCTTAAGCGTTGCATTGTATCCAACCCTGACTTTAGAAATTAATCTCTTTAATGCACTCATGTTGTCCGCAGTCATTGGATTCTGCAAATTTAGGTTGTAGAACAGATCATCTGCCTCCTTGTTATGAACTCCTTTCGCACAGGGTCCCATCATTATCTTCCTTGCTTCATCCCATTTCTGCCCTAACCTTCTCTTGTCCAGATCAACTTGAGGATCAGCTAGCCTTGCAAGCTCATGATCGTACTGCTTCCCTTGTAGCTCCACTTTCTTTTATAGAAACACAGCACGTTCTTGCATTGCCTTCATCTTAAAGAACTCAGCTTGTTCCATGGCTAACTGTTGAGACTTAAGGGTTTCCTCATCAACAGTAATTTCTTCAGGCATTCCGAAAGACATTCCAGCACCTCCACCTTGATCCTTCAAGGATCTCTTTATAGCATGTTCCAAAGGTATGTCTTCCATGTCAGAATCTGAGTCATGTGCCTTCTGTACTGTTTCCTGATGACTCAGGTCAATAAATGGTTCATCTTGCTCAACCATTATTGCCTTACCCTTTCTCCTCTGAGCCTCTTCATCAGTAACCGGCTCAATTTCTTTTTCTTTGACAAGATCAGCTTGTTCTTGAATTTCTTCGATTTGAACTCCCTGCTGTCTCGTCTCCTTTCCACTCTCCCCCTTAGGTGAGTTATCCTGAACTCCACCTTGGTCTCCAGATCCACCAGCTGCATAAGAATCTTCAAAACCAGAACCATAGGCTCCTGCTCCACTAGCACCACCTGTACCAGCATCGGGGGGAGGTTGTTGCGGCTCGAAACACTCCGAGGGCACAAAACTTCTGATTGCGAACATCACTCTACTGATCTCCACAGCCAGAGTATCCATTGTAATCTCCATTGCTCCCATCCTCTCATTCAGAGTGTTTCCCAAGACACCACCAGCATGGCCCAAGTCATTTACCTTGTTTGTCAAAACATTAAAAGTTGTAGCTTGACTTGCCATTCGTGCTGCGTAGTCATCAAGAGCCCTTTGATTGTTTCCAATGTTCATCCCTAACTGCCCCATTGTCTGCCCAAACTGCTTCATCTGATTTTCCATAGAAGTCATACGTGTATCAAGATTTTTAATATTAAGGGACGGTGTTTGGTTTAGGTGACCTCGCTCTAATACTCGTTCTGTTAGTATTTGGCGCTCGGTTTTGGGCCTTAAAAATGAAGGTCCCTCTCTCCCTAACCTCTCACACACACTCCCTGTCTCACGCTCGTGTATGTCTTCAATAATTGATCCAAAATGTGAAGCAGTACCTGCAGAAACTGGATAAGCAATATAATTTACAGTTATGGGATCAATTGCTGTTGGTTCCTGAGTTGGAATCTCAGGCTGAGAGGCTACAAAGTGTTCTTGTACTACATCAGAACCGATCCTCTTTGCAGCATCAGTACGTACCGGTGAAGGTACGGCTGAAGCTTTTAAAGCTTCATGTCCTTTTGAAGCAACAGTATCTTCAAGAGGTACATAATCCTCATCAAAATCCCTATGTGCAGATTGTTCAAGGGGAGAACCACTCTCGTGAGGTGGAGTGGTTGCGTGTGACATACTAGGGTTTGACTGAGGTTTAGAAGTAGCAGCATGAGAAAATTTGGCTTTCTTTCGAGTAAGAGGCTGCTCTTCGGGGTCACTCTCCTCATCATATCCTACATCTACATGTGCTGGCTGTTTGGATTCCGGTGACAGGGGTGGCAGAGAATTAGAAATATAGCTCTCACCCTGGGATAGATCCTGCGGGCTAGCAGTCTCTTGGGTCTCGGAATCAGATACATAGGAAGAGGAATGAGTAGTATGCAAAGAGAGATTACCTGATTCATTACCTTGTTCGTCATCGCTCTGCTCTTCAGGAATCCCTTCAAATGCCTCAGCATGAGCAGATGGATTCTGAGCATATGATGAAACTCGCGATGATTCCGCCAAAGTGGTAACTCCTGCATCATAGTTAAGCCACAGTTGAATGTTTTCAGGAATTGACATTGGTTTACCTTGATGTTTATCCTGATTATCAATTGTTGAAAGTGACTTAGTGCCCATCCCTAGTGGTGTAGATGTTGGACTTCTGGCAAAACTTTGTCTAACTGCAAGAGCATCCTTCGGTATTAAATCATTAATCAGCATCTGTAGGAACCGAGGAAACCAGCAGACAACATCTGTTGTGTTGAGGTCTCTGCTTGCAGGAGATCCCATTACACCCACTATCTCAGAGAGAACTATGCGTCCATAATTTATATCCAGTTCTCTTGCTAGGGCAATTCCAAAGTTTTGCATGGGAATGGAAATTTGATGGAAATCGCTTTCTCGTGCCCGAAAACATTTTGTGATAGCCTCGAAAAAGTAATTCCATTCCACATGAAAGAATTGTTTTTGGATGTTTCCAGTGATCCGGCCAGAAGGAGGATAACATCCTATTTCTTCAAAGAATCTGAGGCGTTCTGCAGCTGTAGGTTCTGGATCATAAGCATCTTTTATCGGGAACCTCAGAACCCTGTTGACAATTTCTTCAGTCACCTCATATTCCTGACCCGCTAAGGTAAACCTGAAACCGTAGGGGGTTGATTTGCTCCCAAAAGAAACCGCACTAGTCCATAATTGCTGTAAAGCATCATGTACTAGTGTAGGTTTAGCAGTAAAAGCATCGCTAGCTTTGGAATACAAATTGAGAAATCGTATCCAAGACTTAAAGCGCGGGAGTTGATCACCAATTTCCGTAGAAATATTATAAAAATTGTTTTTAGCAAGTGAAAATTGGTGAGCCATTTTTTTAATAAAATGTTTTTTCCTTCTTAAAAATTGTGATATTTGTTGAAAAAAACAATCAATTAACAAAACCAAAGTTATAGTCCTTTTAATTTCGTTCGTGAATACCAGGAGTCACTTGAGAAATTAAACTACGGAATATCAACAATGATTAAGTAGAGGCGAAAATTACAATCCAATTACCAAATCTGTGATATACAATGAAGATGTATATTTGTGTGTGTAAACCAGTGAAGTCGAGTTATGAACAGACACACACAGTACTTGATGTTTGTGTGTATATATATATATACGTGTGTATATGAACGGTTACAAAACACACAGACACAAAGATTTATGATAACACAGATAACAGCAGTCTAAAATCGGGCATTAATTCGTGGTCTTTATGAGTTTAATCACAAAAATCACGAACAGTAGTTTGTAAGTCGAAATCGCCTGTATGTATATGGAGGCTGCTGTAAAACTTAATTAGGTAAAAGTGAACGAATTGATCGAGTTAGAGATGTATATATAGACATGATTGTGAAATGACAAAAGTGTCCCTGTTAAAAAGAATGAAAACACTAAGTACATACAGGGAGAACCTAAGTCGAACTCTATCTCGAACATTTTAAGTCGAAGTTTATCTCGAAATGTTATCAAGTCGAACTTCGAGATAAATTTCGAGATAGGTTAACTCGAAAACTTGAACCATTTAATCATTAAAGACCATTTAAACAGCAAAAACCACCAACAGTACTAGGGAAACCTATCTCGAAATTCAAGTAGAAATTCGAGATAAGTTTCGAGTTAGGAGTTAACTCGAAAAATTCCCTTAACCAACTGAGAACTCTATCTCGAACATCAAGTCGAAATTCGAGTTGAGTTTCGAGATAGAGACTAACTCGAAGTTATTAACTAACTCGAAGTTATTCTCTCAGATCTATTCAAAAATATCCCCTGTAAGATAGACTTTATCTTGAATATTTTGAAGAAAGAAATAGGCACACTGGTAACTCGAATTCGAATCTTAAGTCGAATTTCGAGATGAATTTCGAGATAGAGCCTAACTCGAAATTCTTCCCAGACTTAGAATTTTCAAAACTTCACTCTGGAAGCTCAAATCGAAATTCAACTAGAATATCAAGATGAGTTTCGAGATAGTGACTAACTCGAAATTTTGAAGATACTTAGAATAATTTGACAATTTTCTTTGAAAAACTCAACACTTAATATTGCCAAATTAATATAAATATCAATTCAAGGATTTTAATATATGGCATAATTAAAACATTCCTTGATAATTCTAAGGCCTCTAATTACATGAAAAACACAGGTAAATTCATCTAAAAATCATGCAAAATTTAGAATATTATGAATTTAACTCCCCCTATGATCATGCAATCTAACAAGCATAAATTCAAAGATTTGTGCTATAAAAGACACTTAAAACACAATGAATTCATGTAAAATGACACTATATGCAACCTATAACAATCATTAATTAGGCATTTTAAAGTCTAAGCACATAATGATTAAGTAGCTTGCATATACAAACATAAACATGGATTTTACAGATGGAAGGATTTACTAACTTGTGTTAAGCATTCCCAATTCACCAACCAACCTATTGAATGTTACTTCATCAAGAGGTTTGGTGAATATATCTGCAATTTGTTGCATTGTGGGCACGAAATGTAGCTCCACAGTCCCCTCCTCGACATGTTCTCTTATGAAGTGATACCTGATGTCGATGTGCTTGGTTCTTGAGTGATCTACAGGATTGTTGGTTATGGCAATGGCACTTGTGTTGTCACACATAATTGGAATTTTCTTGTGCTCCATGCCATAATCCTTCAATTGGTTCCTCATCCACAGTATTTGAGCTACACAGCTTCCAGCAGCAATGTACTCAGCTTCAGCAGTAGAAGTAGATACTGTATGTTGCTTTTTACTTTGCCAGGACACCAATCTTCTGCCAAGAAATTGACAAGCACCAGATGTGCTTTTCCTATCAATCCTGCAACCTGCATAGTCTGAATCTGTATAGCCAATTAGATTAAAACCTGTATCTCTTGGGTACCAAATCCCTAGATTTGGTGTGCCCTTGAGATACCTAAAAATTCTTTGACGGCTATGAGATGTGATTCTCTAGGATCCGCTTGGAATCTTGCACATACACAAGTTGCGAACATTATATCGGGTCTACTTGCAGTTAAATAGAGAAGTGAGCCAATCATACCTCGATAGCTTGTGATGTCAACTGGTTTACCTGATTTGTCTTCATCAAGCTTCGTGGCTGTTGCCATGGGAGTCTTAGCTGCTGATGCATCTTCTAGATTGTACTTCTTGAGTAAATCTCTGACGTACTTGGATTGACAGATAAAGATACCATCTTTTCTCTGACTGATCTGTAATCCAAGGAAGAAGGACAGCTCTCCCATCATGCTCATCTCGTATTTCTCTTGCATTAGCTTAGCAAATTTCTCGCACAAGCGCTCATTAGATGACCCGAAGATAATATCGTCCACATAGACTTGAACAAGTATTAAATCATTCTTCACATTCTTATAGAACAATGTTTTGTCAATTACTCCCCTAGTAAAACCACTTTCAATTAAGAATACGGATAGGGTTTCATACCAACATCTTGGGGATTGCCTGAGGCCATAGACAGATTTGAAGAGAAGATACACAAAATCTACAAGTTCTGGATCAATGAAGCCAGGCGGCTGTTCCAGATACACCTCTTCTTCTAACTCTCCGTTCAGGAAGGCACTTTTCACATCCATCTGAAAAACCTTGAAGTTCTTATGTGCTGCAAATGCCAAGAACATCCTGACTGCCTCAAGTCTTGCAACCGGTGCATAGGTCTCATCATAATCAATTCCTTCTCGCTGAGAATAACCTTTTGCAACCAAACGAGCCTTGTTTCGAGTTACAAGTCCGTTTTCATCCATTTTATTTCTGAATACCCACCTAGCTCCAATTACTGATTTGTTCTTTGGTCGGGGTACCAGTTTCCAAACTTTCTGCCTTTCAAACTGATTGAGTTCCTCTTGCATTGCAATCACCCAATCAGCATCACCAAGAGCTTCTTCTATTTCTTTAGGTTCAAGCTTGGATAAGAACCCAGAATATAAGCAAATATTAGCCAGGTCAGCTCTTGCAGTTCTTCTAGTAGACACACCAGCATCTGGATCACCAATAATTAATTCAAACGGATGGTCTCTATTCCATACCCGTTCTCTTGGAAATTGTCTTGATGATTCAGCATGACTTTCTGAGTTGTGGTGCTGACTACTTTGATTACTTTCACTAACTCCCCCTGAGTTAGTGCCAGCTCCTACAGAACTAGAGTCAACTCGACTCGAGCCTTGAACAGTAGTCCTTGAGCTGCTATTTACTCCCCCTGAGTTGTTGCCGGTTCGTACTGAAGACGTCTCTCCTGATCTTGTAGGATTAGCTTGTTCACTAGACTCAGGTTCTTCATGTACACTTGGAACATTTAATGGGACAACCAACTCAGGTTCATCTTCAAGTTCTTCTAAGTCCAGATTCTGAAATTTTAGGGACTCAGGTTCACTAGAATCTCTTGAAATTGATGAGAGTTTGGTATCGTCGAATCTGACGTTGTAGTTTTCAGTCACTTTTCGATCATTTACTAAGAACACCCTATAAGCTGCTACCACATCTGTGGAGTAACCAACAAAGATTCCTTCACGAGCTTTTGCTGCAAACTTGCCTAGATTTTCATCATCTATAAGTACATAGCATTTTGCTCCAAAGACATGAAAGTATTTGATTGTTGGTCTTCTGCCGTTCATTAGCTCACATGGTGTCTTTTCTTTATCTTTTATAATCAAGGATTGATTTTGAGTGTAACACACGGTACTCACTGCTTCTGCCCAGAAATACAGAGGAAGTTTCGAATCATACAACAAAGTTCTTGCTGCTTCAACCAATGTTCTATTCTTCCTTTCAACTACTCCATTTTGTTGTGGAGTTCTCGGGGCTGAATACTGACGACGTATTCCCTTAGATACACAGAAGTCATTTAGCACTGCGTTTTTTAATTCAGTGCCATTGTCTGATCTAATCGTCTTCACAGTAAGTGTTGAAACATTCTCAATTTGAGTGATGTGATCAATGATTAGGAAAGGTACTTCGTCTTTCGTCATTGCGAACAATACCCATGTATACTTAGAGAAGTCATCCACGATTACCAATGCATATCTTTTCCTAGACAAAGATAGGACATTCACTGGGCCGAACAAATCCATATGAAGAAGTTGCAGAGGCTCAGTAATACTAGAAATTTCTTTGCTTTTATGCGATGCTCGTTTCGACTTTCCCATTTCACAAGCTTCACAGAGTCCTTTCGGAGCGAACTCCATTTGAGGTAGATCTCTCACCAATTCTCGCCTCGCGAGAGCATTCATCGTTTTGAAGTTTAAGTGAGATAACTTTTTGTACCATAACCAGCTTTCATCATCCGAAGCTTTGCTGTAGAAACAGGTGACTTCATTCTGATTTGCTGAATCCATGTCTGCAACAAAAAGATCTGCCTTTCGAACTCCTCTCAAAGCCAGTGAGCCTTCCTTGATGTGAGTGATTGATACACCTTTCTTGTTGAAGACAATTTCATAACCTTTGTCACAGAATTGACTGATACTCAACAAATTGTGCTTTAATCCCTCAACATAGGAAATATCTTCAATGATGACATTGCCAGTTTTCAGTTTGCCATATCCCTTTGTCACACCTATGCTGTCATCTCCAAAGGTAACATAAGGGCCAGCTTTCATAACCAACTCTGTAAGCAGGGACTTGTTTCCAGTCATATGCCTCGATGCTCCACTATCTAGCACCCATATAACTTTATTTCTATTCTGCTTAACGCCCTGCAATGACAGATTGGTTAGAAATTCTTCGGAACCCAACTTTGATTGGGCCCGGCTTTTCGATAAGATCGATAATCAACAGATTTAACAACAGGAGATGCACTTTTCTTAACATTACTAGAGCTTTCGACTTTCTCCTTTCCTTTCTCAGACTTGACATGTTTGTCAGTCCTAGGAGAAGGTTTGTCACTCCTAACTTTAGGAGGACTGACAGTCTTGGCTCTCACATGCTTTTTCTTGATGTTTGAACTAGCAGCAGTATTTGAGCATGACTGGCTAGATGCATTCATTAAATTCACAAAAGTTTGCATGATGTTAAAAGTGCATGGCATACAATTAGGTTGACCACACTGTGCATGATTCTGATGTGGATTATTCATTGTATGTGTGACAGGCATGGCATATGCAGTAGGAACATTTATGTTAGCTTTACATGCATAAGAAAGATGTTCAGTAGATTTGCAGTGATAACATGCTTTCTTTATTCGTTCAGCCTTAACCTCTTTTATGCCTTTCTTCCCTTGTTGTTTAACAGCCTTAGCTCCTATTCCTAGTCTAGATTCATCACTAGGGAAATTGATTTTAACTTGTTTGATAGGAGTTATAGTTTGTGCTTTCTGGCGATCTTCCATCTCAATCTCATATCTAGCTATCAATTCAGTCTCTTCTTCTTCTATTCTAGGAACAAGGTGTTTGTAGATGGGTTTGACAGAAGGTTTAAAAATGCTAGGAATTTCATTTTTAAGGTCACTGGAACTAGTGTCGATAGGTCTCTTCCCTTCTTTCTTAGAAAGGTTAGAATAATCAAGTCCTACACCTACTCCAGTTATCTTCTTAAATACGTCATTATCTACATACACTTTACTAGCAGCTAGTTTGTAAGCTTCGCATTTAGTTTCTAACTCAGCTAGTTTGTTCCTAAGACATGCTTCTACTTCTTCCTTAAGGACGAGCTTGTGTTCCAAAGATTTAATAAAATCTCTTAGGGAAGTATCTACAGTGCAAGCAGCCTCTAACTCTTCCACTTTTGCATCAAGCATTCTGCTTTTTGCGACAAGTGTTTTCTGTTCCTTTTGAGAAGTGTCTAGGCTTTTGCACAACATGTAGATCTCTTCGCTAAGAGCCCCGTTTTGTTCCTTATAATCATCAATAGACATTTCTACTTTAAGGGTTAGAACTGGTACCTCTGGTTCCTCTGATGTCTCAGCCATGAGGGCAAAGTTTGCTACATGAGTAACATCTTCCTCATCTGAATCATCCCAAGCTCTTCCTTCTGTTACTAATAAAGCTCTTTTTCCATGTCTTTCCTTCACCAGCGATTCATACTTGCTTTTGAGGGCTTCAAATGTCTCTTTTGGATAAGTCTGTTTAGGCTTTTTGCAGTCCGTAGCAAAGTGTCCAGCTTCTCCACAGTTATAGCATTTGAACTTCATTTTGAAATCCAAAGGAGATTTGTAGCTGGTATTCTTGCCTTTACCTTGGTAGCCTGACGAACTACCACCACCCCTAGCAGCCCGATAGTAAGATGAAGAATTTCTCTGTGGTCGGTTGCTCTTTCTGAATCTCATGTTGCTGAACTTCCTTGCCATGTATGCCACGACGCTATCGTCCATGTTGTCCAGCTCTTCTTGGGTGAAGTAGTCATCATCACTGTTAGATGCGCACTCATCATCATTATCAACTTGATGTGGTGCAAGTGATGATTTAGGCTTTGCTGCAACCATTGCCTTCTTAGACTCTTCCTCATCAGCAACTAATCCTGATGCAGTTTCTTTTCCTTTTGAATCATTGTCCCATGCTTGATCTTGAAGTGTTTCCAGCTCATAGGTCTTTAATATTCCATAATATTCTTCCAGAGAAGTTGTATGCAAATCTCTGGTTTCTCTTACTGCGTAGACCCTATGTTCAATGCTCTTTGGCTGGTTTCTCAGATATCTCGTATTGGTCTCAACCATGGGGAGAGTTACACCTCTCAGATTCAAATCCAATACTAACTGACTGAATCTTAGATAGACGTCTGTTATGCCTTCTCCTTTTCTTATTCTGAAGGTGTCATACTCCATCTTAAGTATGAGTGTCTTGTTGCTTCTAACCTCTGCAGATCCTTCCATGACAACTTCTATCTTGTCCCAAATCTTCTTTGCTGTATTCAAACCTTTGACTATGTTGAACATTTCATGATCAAGGGATTCCATCAAGGTTTGTCTTACAGAAGTATCATAAGCTATTTGCTCCTTGTCAGCATCCGTAAAGTCCGCTGCCTTTTTAGGCTCAGACCGAGCAGGTATAACCTCCTCTCCTTCCGTACGCTCAGGAATAGCTTTCATTGGAACGAATTTACCCTTTTCAAGGACTTCCAGATATTCAGGGTTAATTGTCTCTAAGTAAAGTCTCATTCTGAAAACCCATTCTTCATAGTGATCTCGGTTGAACATTGGGATCTTGAAAGAATTTTTAGGAGCCATTTCAAATCTGGTCACTAAAAAGTTTCTAAGTACCCAAGACTAGGCTAAGTAGAATATATATGTAGAACTTCTGCCAAGTCGAAATTTCTCTAAGTAGAAATTTTTCTCAAGTCGAACTTCACCAAGTAGAAATTGTCCAAGTCGAAATTCTATGTAGAAAATCTCAAGTAGAAATTCTATGTAGAACTTTTGTCCTTAGAATAAATTTTCTGCAGATTAATTAAATATTGAATAAACAATATTATCTCTTTAACACCTTTTTGACTTTGATGCTTTACTCACCTAATCCACCTAACCCACATGCTAGGTACTGAGTATGTCTTGTACACTTTCGGCCGTGAATAATGCAAATCAAAAAGTCCAAAAACACCTTTTTATTCTTTTACTATTTATCTGTTTGAGAAGGAGATCAAAAAGTTGTTGGGTTGTCTTCTTTGATAAGAACAGATGATGAACACTCAAGAACACCAAATATCAATGAACCCAGATTAATTCACAAAAATTAATTAAAATACACCCAAGCTAAATAATCACACCTGGAGTATTTAAATAATTTTTCGGATGAGTTTTCACTACCAACGAATTAAAGCACACTTTTCGAGAAAATGAAAAGTAGATCTAGAAAATGAAAACTCACGATTCTTCTACCAAACACAAGGATCTATGTTTTGTATGTTAAACATTCGCTCTGATACCAATTGTTAGGTCCAAATGTGTTGTAGAGGGGGGGTGAATACAACTTTTCGAATATGAGAAGCAATAAATACGATGCAATAAATGAACACGCAGATTCAAGGAATATATTTCTTATATATAACTTGAAAAGGTTGCTACAACATTCATTACAAAGTATAACAGAAGTTCAGAGAGAAGTGAATGATTCTAAGCTCTGTGAATGTACTCTCTCTCTTTTTCTTGTGTTTTCTCAATATTGCTCACTAACTAAAAACATTACACAAGTGCTTCTATTTATACTACATGTAATCTATGTCCTGTAGTCTTCAAAGACTAAGATATACGTGGCCCAATGATGTCCACATAAATCTTGCCTTATCTTGAAAGCTTGGAAATCTGCCAATCAGAAGATGCCATCTGTCATGTTAAAGCTGCACTCTAAGTAGAACTTCTACTTGAGAATTTCTACTTAGCCATCTCGAATTTCTAAGTAGAACTTCTACTTAGAAATATTCTACTTGGTCATCTAGAATATTTAGTACTTAGAAAATATTCTGGTCTTCAACTTGAAACTTCAATGCACATCTTGAGCTTGTGATATCTTCATGTCTTCTTTATTCTTCAGCAAGCTCTTGAACATGGATCTTTATTACTTACATAAACTTGCTATCAATGTCCTGACACTTGATGCACTGGTCTGGTTCATAAGTGACTAGTCTTGATAGTGTTTCTGCTTCTTGAATAAATTACCATATTCACTTAGTAACTTGGCTTTCCAATATTCGCTTTCCTTCTTGTTCACTTGAAATCAATTGGTCTTGTTGATACTGATAGTTATGATCTTGATTCTCGATTTCTCAAATCACTGAGGCATGAACAACTTTGACTTGAACTTCTCTCAATGATTTCTTCTTGGCTTGATCATAGTTAACATGTTCAATTGTATCAATTACCTTGTCTTCATTTAGTGTTGATTTTTTGTGACTTCTTGTTCTTGATTGTCTTCTGGTTAAGTATCTTTTCCTTTAATTGAGTTACATTAGTTATAGTGTTACAAGTTTACACACTCTGCCTTTCACTTTCTTTAGCAAGTTCAGATTCAAGATAAGCATGCTTTTTCAATAATTCATTTTTAACAAAAATAGCATCATCTCTCTCTTTCTGAATTTCTAACATCTGGACTAATTCTGATTCTAGATAATCATTTCTCTTTCTAAGGTCTAGACTTTCAGATTTTATTCTTTCATTTTCTAAAGTCTGATCTCTATAGCTAACATGCAAGTTTTTAAGAAAGAGTCTTAACTCAGATATATCAGTAGTATCAAAAGCTAGAATAGAGTGAGGTACCTTGGTCTCAATAGCTTCAGAGATACTATCAACATTTGCCATCAAGGCGTAGTTCACCTCATCTTCAGAGTCTGAAGTGTCAGCCCAGTCCTTCTTCTTTGTGATGTAAGCTTGACTTTTATCAGCTTTGGCTCTCTTGCACTCAGGTGCAAAATGTCCTTTCTCACCACAATTATAGCATGTGATCTTGGACTTGTCGACTTTCCCAGACCTGCTTTCCTTTCCCTTAGTTTTTCTGAAATTCTTCTTGTCAAAATTTGAATCTCTTCGTGTGAACTTCTTTCCCTTCCTGAAGTTCTTGTAAGCCATCTTCTTGAAGCCTTTCACCATTAGGGCTGCAAGTTGTATCATCTCAGCATCACTACCATCATCATCAGAGTCTGTGAGATTGTCAGAGTTTGAGTCATCATCAGAATTTGATGACTCATTATCAGACTTTGTAATAAGAGCCTTTCCTTTGGATTGACTCTTTTTCACAGCAATTTCTTTAGAAGCTTTCTCCTCAGCTTTAAGAGCAATTGACTTGGTCTTGCTTCCATGCCTCCTCTTGCTTCTTTGTTCCATCTCAAGCTCATGAGTCTTAAGCATTCCATAGATTTCATCAAGGGACAAGTCTTCTAGATCATGATTGTCTCTGATGGTAGTGGCCTTTAAGTCCCATTTCTCAGGAAGAGCCAACAAGAATTTCAGATTGGAGTCTTCAAGATTATACTCCTTATCTACCAGTGATAGATCATTCAACAATTTAGGAATCTGTCATATATGTCTGTTAATGACTCATCAGCATTTGAGTCAAAGTGCTCGTACTCCTGTGTGAGTATTGTTCTCCTGTTCTTTTTTATGGCTTTGGTTCCTTGACATCTGACTTCCAAAGCATCCCAAATCTCCTTAGCAGTTTTGCATCCAATGACCCTGTTAGACATAACATTGTCAAGGGCGTTATGTAACAAATGCCTTACTTTAGCATCTTTGCAAATAGAGGAGATATCTTCAGGAGTGTAGTCTTTCTTCTCTTTTGGAATCATTTTCTGTTCTTCTCCAGCAACTGCAACAGACAATTTTGTAGGCTTATGTGGACCATCATGGATTCTGTCTAAGTACTCTGGATCTGTAGCCTCCAGAAACATTTCCATCTTCACCTTCCATATGGGATATTCTGATGCCCTGAGTATTGGAACTCTAATTGATTCATATCTGCTTGTTGTTGGAATTTGTGTTTTTTCTGTCATGATTGTATGGCTTTTTGTATAGTAACAGAGTGGCTCAAAATGAACAGTACTGTATTTATGAACAGTACCGTATCTGTGAATAGTACCGTATATTTAAATAGTACCGTATCTGTGAACAGTACAGTATTTGTGAACAGTACCATATTTGTGAATAGTACCATATTTGTGAATAGTACCGTATATGTGAATAGTACCGTATCTGTGAACAGTGACGTATCTGTGAACAGTGACGTACAACACCGGATCTGATCTGTATATCGATCAACCTGCTCTGATGCCAATTGTTAGGTCCAGAATAACGTAGAAGGGGGGTTGAATACGTTATTTAAAAATATTTCGATTTTCGAGATGTGAAAAATGAGGTCAACAATTGAATCGAAATAAAACAATTGGTTCGGGAAAATATCTTTGAACTGATAAAAACCCAAGGGATGTTACAACTTCTAATCCAACGGATTAGCTTCAAAAACTCGAACACTCCTAAGGATAGTTTAGGCACGAGGACCTTCTATCCGACACTTCCTGAAAGCGGGCTAAGCCGGCTTTCCTACTAGATGGACTGTCTAGCAGCTTACACATAGAAGATATTTAAGAGAGAGAGAAAGTTGTGTGTTGAGGTGTGTTTAGAAATGAAATACAATAGGCCTATTTATAGACTTTAGAAAGTTACTATGCAACTAAATATAACGTAACTGATGACGTATTTTTCAGTCTGCTGCCTTCAGTAATCTTTGAACAATCTACGCACGAAGACTTTCATTTCTTCATTCAACATTTATATTCATGTGGGCCCCACCTGATGAATAGTACTTTTGGGTATTATTCATGAATAGTAATTTCGGTTACTATTCATATGAATAGTGATTTCAGTTACTATTCATGTGAATGTGATTTTGGTTACTATTCATATGAATAGTGATTTTGGATACTATTCATTTTCTCTCTTCTGTTTATTCTGCTGTTTTAATTCACCTCAGAAAATAATTCAAGTACCAGATTAATTTAATTATTTTGTTATAAATAATTAATTAATCTGTTACTTATTTAATTTTCAGAGTAAAATAACTTTTGACAATACCTTGAGATATTATGTCTGTCCTTGATCGTCAATAGGCTTTGGCAATTCTTTCTATGAATTAATGTGTTGATCCTTCCCGTATGTGTTGACACTTGGTGCACTGGTCTGGTTCACAAGTGACTAACACTGATCTTGATCTTCACACCTTCGTTACATTCCAATTTATTAGCCTGCAGCAATATCTTCAAATACATGAAATCTTTTGGCCCATCAACTGAATCATCTGTACATCTTATTCTGTCACTGAGGCTTGATCATGTTAATGAACTTCTTTCAGCGACTTGATCCTTGTTGGTGTCTGTTCTTCAAATTTCACGATCCCTGTATAGAGTTAATATTATTTATCTTTTATCCTAGTTGAGTTATATATGTCCTCCATTACATATTACATTTCATTATACTTTACAATGATAAAGATGTGTTATGTGTACCTTACAATCTTAAAGTGTGATAAATAATTCTCTAAAATTTTAGATTGATCACCTTGAGCCTCTTGAATATAATCCACCATCATAATAGAGAGCAAAAGAGTTAGTCCTGCTGATAACGTGATAACGTTTGTAAATATATTATAACTGTTATAGGGAGAATATTGTATAACAATATTTTGGAGGTTTGCTGGAATCACGGAGCAAAATACGGATATTTTGCTAAGAACACGAAGAACACAGAAGAAGATTGGAGATTTTTTGTGGCTGATCTTGTATGGTGTTTTCAGGGGTGAACTGTCAATCATCCTTTACAAGATGCCTACGTACCCTATTTATAGGGATCAAGCCATACGTAGTTCTCTTGGAGAAGAAGTTATCTAGACGGGCTAGGGTTTCTATGGGCTCGACTAGGCCCAAATCCACTAGACGTCTTCTTGGGCTGATATATTTTACCCATTTATTCTATCCATGATCCATGGTCCAAAGAAGGAAGGAAATGGTCTCGCATGGCTAGAGTTGGGACCTCTTGGGCGAGGCTAATAGAGAAGTAACAAGGGTGTAGCATGCAACCTCGAGGGGTTGAGTCATGCGAAGCGAACCCAAGTGTATTAATACTCATGCGACCTCGTGGGGCTGCGTCATGAGCCTTCCAGCAGAGAATGAGATAGCGATCTCGTGTAGTATGTGGATGTAATAATAGTGCGAAGCGATCCCTTGACGGGAGTCATACGCGAGGCGATCCCTTGACGGGAGTCATACGCGAGGCGATCCCTTGACGGGAGTTATAAGAGAGCTGATCCATGTAGATGCGACCTTGAGGCCGGGCTAGCATGATGCTTAAATCAACTGGCCTCGCTGACGAGGCGAATGGAGAAGCTGCATGGCCTCGCATGCGTCCTCGCTGGGCTAGTCATGCGAGGTGGTCCACGCTGTACGGAGATAATTATACTCACGCGACCTCGCTGGGCCTGACCGTAAGCCTTCATAATAAATATGCTCTAGGCCTCGCTGGACCTCTAGGCCTCGCTGGACCTTGTACAGAGAGTATTCTAGGCCACGCTGGACCTTGTAGAGAGACATGCATGATAGATGTTATCCCGTACTAGGGACTTTGCTAGCGAACTCGACCCGCAGCTTGGGATCGCAAACTTCCACATTGTGCTTGATAGTATATTGGACTGACTCCCGGTGGTGGGTTTTAGTGACCCAATCTTCATCTCTAGGCCCATTATGAGTTGTGGACCGCTATTCTAGCCCATTAGACCCGCTTAGGGCTTATGCCAAGATTTGGGCATAACAATAACTAATAATATATGATAGATATTTATAGAGAAATGAAAAAGAGAAATTCTCTTACTTTTAGGTATGTATCACAAGTTGGAACAAGCTAACTATTTATAAGCTCTCAAGATATAAGTTATAAGGACCTAGAAAGTCAAAGTCTTAAGTTATAAAACTTGAAAGATCAAAAGTTTTATTATTATTGATAGGCCAATAGTCTATACATGAAAATACTAGAGACATCTATTTTGTAACATTTATAACTATGTTACATTATTTATCAATTTACTTTAGTAAAAAATTTCTAAATTATAAATATCATTTTTTAATCGACCGCATCAACCTCTGATCCAAATATTGACATGAAAATGCACATGACAAAGATCTATTTCAATATAAATATCCACGTGACTGGAATTACGGATGCACAAATAGTTTTTAGAGTCGGGTTTTATCGGGATTTTAAAAGGTTCGGATCGGACTTTTTAACCTTTTTAAGAATCAAGTCGATCGACTTTTTATAAAAACGGATTGATTTATTTTTAAATATGAGGATCATTTTAGGTCATGGTCCGGATCAGATCCGGTCAAACCGGGTTTTTATCTGGACTTTTTTTTTATTTTTATATTAATATTTTTCATATTTTTAAAAAGATTGCATATATTTAGATTTTGTAAAAGAAAATTGGGCTTTTATCTAACCTTTTTAAACTTACATATTAATATTTTTGAAAATATTAAAAACATTAAATATTTTTAGATTTTATCTATAAAAAGTCGAATTTTTATCTAGGTTTTTTTTAAATTTTGGACTTTAATCTGGGCCGAACCGAACTTTTATCCGAACTTTTTCGGGTTTTGGCCTTTATTTGGACTTTTCAGACTTCGAATTTTTATACGAATTTTTCGAATTTCGGACCGGACCGAATTTGATGGAAAATAGGAGATCTCATATAAGGTCTGCGGATGGACCAAATCGAACGGGGCAAATTGGATCAAACTTTTTTGAAATCGGGTTTTTCGAACATTTTTTAGAATCAAATCGAATCAAATTTTGAATTTCAAACTTTTTGAACATCTTTAGCTAGAATCCATTCACATCAAATTGACAAGTTAGATGTCATATAAAATCGATCGCAACAAATCAGATGCCAACGTAGAATTTTTGACTTGCTAACAAATTATTATTTTTGGATCCATAAAAAATGTTAGTACCATTTTATAATATTCATGTAATTTTTTAAGAAAAGTAAAAGGAAATTACAAATTCAAATCCCGAACTTTCCGAACCCAAGTTTAGAAACCATAGTTAAATTAGAGATCCTAACATATTTGTACATCACATATTTCATTAATTAATAATAGAATATTTTTATTATTCTACGGGAGACCAACATGATGAATATTATCAAGATTTTTATGGAATTAAAAAATTCCATAAATTCTACGGGATTGATTAATATTTTATATTTTATAATATTCATGTATCAATTAAAGATAATAATTTATATTTTGACAAAAAAAAAAGATAATAATTTATATAAATAGTTCAAAATAGTCTAAAATCAATATAGTCCAAAGTAAAATAAAACAAGATTTAGAGTAACAATATTTCACACAAAAAAAGTGATTCAAATAATAAATTAGAAAACACCAAAATATACTAATTTATGTAGTCCTCATCATCTTTCTCATTCTCATCATCATCCTCTTCATTTGCAAGATCTACTCTCCAAGTATTTGCTTTTGCTCTTTTCGAAGAAAGTTGTGTAGCCAATTTCTTTGTTCTTCCTTAAACATAAACAAAGTTGTATTCAAAATTATCTTCGGCAAGAAACAAAACAAAAGAAAATTTATTTATGGGACCGCTTAATTAAAACGAAAAAGTAATCCCATAGATTTTGCTTGTGTCTCAAAAAGTATAAAACTATCCTAGGAAATTTATCAAAATTCTCACATTGGTGTATCAAAAAAAACCCAACAGTTGTTAGATACTATCAAATTTTAAATGATCATATGAAAACATACTCCAAATTTTTAAAAATATTATAAATCTTAAATGAATATTTTAATATTTTTAAAATTGTACTCTCTTAACTTCAAATTTAATATTTAATTGAATTTTAATGATTTGCCATGAATTTTAAAAAAAATTTAAATCCATGTATTGTTTGAAATCTATAATAGAGTCTACAAAAATTATTTTATTTTTATACAGATTTTGTTGGATTTTAATTAGACCTGGCAATCGTGTCGTGTCGTGTACTTTCTTTTCGTGTACTTTCGTGTTTCGTGTACTTGAAGGTGAAACCCATATCCACCCGAAATGAATTCGTGTACTTGAATGTGAAACCTGTATCCACCCGAAATGAATTCGTTTACTTTCGTGTCGTGTTTCGTGTATATATTAAATAAAATTAAAAATAAAATTTAGTTAAAATTTAGTAGTAAATATTATATTCATATAAAATATACATAAAATATTTTACATTTCCATATATATATATATATATAAATTTAAATACAACTCTATAAAAACTTGTAAATATATATATTCTTGTGTAAAATATATATCTTCATAAAAATAATATTAATATACACATAAAATCTATAACTAGTAATTTATAAACATCTTTATTTCGTGTACTTTCGTGTACCCGAAATGAAAACCCATATCCGACACTAAATATTTAGTGTAATTTCGTGTTCGTGTACTTTCGTGTTTCGGGTACCAAAAATCAAAACCCAAAAACCGTATCTTTCGTGTCGTTTCGTATCGTGTTCACGTGTCACGTGTCAAATTGCCAGGCCTAATTTTAATGGATTGATTTATCAAGAATTTTATGGAATTTAAAAAATTCAACAAATTCAACGGAATTGATTTTTGAATATTTTATAATATCCATGTATCAATTACAGATAATAATTTATTTAAATAATTTGAAATAGTCTAAAATCAATATTGTCCAAAGTAAAAACAAACCAGATTAAGTAATAATATTTCACACACAAAAAAAAGTTATTCTAGTAATAAATTAAAAAACACCAAAATATGCTTATTTATTTGGTCCTCAATCCTCATTATCTTCCCATTCTCAACATCATCCTCTTCATTTGTCTCATTACCAGACATATCACAGAGAATTAACAATGTTATAACCTATTACTGCCTGCGTCCATTCTTTACGTTTGCGGACTAGTTTCCGGCACAGATTTTAAGGTGCATTTTAAGGATAGTTCTATAACTTATTTTTGATATTTTCTTTTTTTGTATAAAAATAGCAATCCTATTTTTATACAAAAAAAGAAAATATCAAAAATAAGTTATAGAACTATTTTTTTTTTTTGAAACAGTTATAGAACTATCCTTAAAATGCACGTTAAAATGCGTGTCAGACACGCACTTTTTTATGTAAAGAAATGGGTGGTACACAGGGAGTAACTATTATGGCTCCTCTGAGGAGGAAGTTACCAATTTTTGGCCTCAAACTCAGATAATGTAATTAAACATTTCGTATGTAATTTTAGTTTTTCTTTTTCTCACAAAACCTGAAAAGCAATACATTGTTGATTTCGGCTAAAGCATCATGTGGAAGGCAATGTTGTGGGGGAGGTATGAGGTTGAATTTGTTTATGAAATGAGACAGATGTGATGTTCATACAGATGCATTGTTGAGTTGCACTATGTTGTACGTCAGGTGTGGTTTCTTGTTTCTAGTTACTCCGTAATCTGGTGCAACTTTTTTTTTTTTTTTGAAAATTGGTGCAACTTAACTAGGTCCTTCTCCATTCAGACAAAAGGCGACTGCAAATTTGATTAATAAACCTATGCCAAATATTAACCGTGCACATCTAATTAGTTCCGATAGTTCGTTACTCGTATAGAACTGCATGATCAAAATTTGTTTAAACTTTCGAGTTCGATGATCAAACCAAGTCTATTTTGTTGAGTTGAGTTTGAAAAAATTGCCAAGTCAAATCACAAAATTTCCATTTTTAAAATATGAGGACTGTTTTACGAACCTATTTTTTGTCACGGTCTTTTATATAACTTTAAATTTAAGAATTTTGTAAATAATATTGAAATTCAATTGTTTCTCTTTGATAGGAATTTTTTACAAGAACATTAAGAATGTGAAGCGTATGATTGTAAATCGAGTACTTGTGGACTAGTGATTGAAATTCATATTTTTCTTCAACTAAAGTGGAAAATGATAATATTTTTTAGGATCAATTCTGTCTGATCCATTCAAATTCATAATTTTTTTAAAAGATATTAAATATGCAAAATGATTTGAATGAAACTATTCAATAAAATGTTTGCTAGGAAGAAAATTGAAATTTTAATCAGAGAAAGAAGATAAACAATACAACGTTATTAAACTAATTCCATCGCTTTCTTCATGTTTAAATATTTCTCCAATATCCCATCTAAGTAACTTTAAAATTTCGTTAATAAAATTTTTCAGTTGCTAAACATTTGAATTTAAAGCCTAATAAACTTGACAAACAAATATTAAATTATAAGCTAATATCATTCATCATCACACTTGCATGTACTTGCCATTTAGATGAATAAATGAATCACAACAGTGACAATGTTTGTTCATCACAAGATATGCACACATACTTACATTTTTTATAATATTCATACTTGTGCTGGTCGACTGATAATTATAACTTGAAAGTATTTGCACTATTGAAAACAACGAACATACGACTTTAGCTAGACTGAAATCTTCCATCAAATACTTTAAATTATCAGAGTTCATTATATTATAACAACAGTAAATATGATGTAACACTTTGTGATTAAAAATCTAATATCATATTTAGTTGAGAGGAATAAAATGCAAGATACTAAATTAAAGAAAATTAATGAAAATTGGAGAGATTTGAAAAACAAAAGAGAATACAAAATTATCGTGATAAAAATTGTTAAAAAAAATGAATGTGATAAATAAAGAATGGAGCTCTGAAATTAGGGTATTTGAATTATAATTAAATAATTAGGAAGAATTGTAATCATCTATATATGTTGAATAGGAAATATAATAACTTAAAATATCAAAAGAGGATATTTTAACCATCCACTACAAGAAGAAAGGTCTAATGGGACAGAAAGTTAGTTTTTATTCCGTCATAAAGTTCAAAAATGACAGAATTATGCGTTTCCGTCACAAACAAACTTACGACGGACATATTTAGTCGTAGATTTTACTTTTTATTATTATATTTCGCGCCTCATCAATAATTTAGTATTTACTTTTCCCGCCCTTTTAATTTACGACGAACTTCATGTCTATTCTGTCATAATTTACTAAACGACGGACTATGCTGTCCAAAGTTTGTAAATAATTTATATTTTCTCTTAAAATTTTTATTGATTATGCAATAATCCGTTTTTCCATTTAAATTTTAATGAAAAAATCAAATTCTTGTATGAATTTTTGCGACGGAGTTTTAGTTGTCTGTCAAAAATTATAATATTCGACAGATATTATCATATCTGTCGTAAATTACACCTGCCCATCATGAATGCCCCACTACACCCATCAATATTACCAGATTCACTGAATGATATTTTTATTGATTTCTTCGACGATCCAACTGTACGGATGTTGATTGATACTCATTCTAGTGTTGAGAAAAAATAATCAAAAAATAAAAAGGTTCGGTTGTGCCGCATCTTAACAGAAATGTTGTATAGTAGTATAGCTTCCAGTAACGGGGTGCGTGCTAGATTCACTGAATAATTTTTTTAATTGATTTCTTCTACGATCCAACCGTACGGATGTTAATTGGTACTCATTCAAATGTTGAGAAAAATAATCAAAAAATAAAAAGTCTCGGTTGTGCCGCATCTTAACAGAAACGTTGTGGTAGTATAGCTTCTAGTAACGGGGTGCGTGCCAGATTCATTGAATGATTTTTTTAAATGATTTATTCGACGATCCAACTGTACAGATGTTAATTTCTACTTATTCTAGTGTTGGAAAAAAAATAATTAAAAAATAAAAAGGCTTGGTTGTGACGCATCTTAACAGAAACGTTTTGATGGTAAAGCTTCTGGTAATTGGGAACGTGCCAGATTCACTGAATGATTTTTTTAAATTGATTTCTTCGACGATCCAACCGTGCGGATGTTAATTGGTACTCATTCTAATGTTGGTAAAAATATAATAAAAAATAAAAATGCTCGGTTGTGCCGCATCTTAACAGAAACGTTATAATATTATAGCTTCTAGTAACGAGGTGCGTGTCAGATTCACTGAATGATTTTTTTAATTGATTTCTTCGACGATCCAACCATACGGATGTTAATTGGTACTCATTCTAGTGTTGATAAAAAATAATCAAAAAATAAAAAGGTTCTGTTGTGCCGCATCTTAACAGAAACGTTGTGGTAGTATAGCTTCTAGTAACGGGGTGCGTGCCAGATTCATTGAATGATTTTTTTAAATGATTTCTTCGACGATCCAACTGTACAGATGTTAATTTATACTTATTCTAGTGTTGGAAAAAAATAATTAAAAAATAAAAAGGCTTGGTTGTGACGCATCTTAACAGAAACGTTTTGATAGTAAAGCTTTCGGTAATTGGGAACGTGCCAGATTCACTGAATGATTTTTTTCAAATTGATTTTTTCGACGATCCAACCGTACGGATGTTAATTGGTACTCATTCTAATGTTGATAAAAAAAATAATAAAAAATAAAAAGGCTCGGTTGTGCCGCATCTTAAAAGAAACGTTGTACTATTATAGTTTCCAGTAACGAGGTGCGTGTCAGATTCACTGAATGATTTTTTTAATTGATTTCTTCGACGATCCAACCCTACGGATGTTAATTGGTACTCATTCTAGTGTTGAGAAAAAATAATCAAAAAATAAAAAGGCTCAGTTGTGTCTCTTCTTAACAGAAATGTTGTAGTAGTACAGCTTCTAGTAACGGGGTGCGTGCCAGATTCACTAAATGATTTTTTCGACGATCCAACCGTACGGATGTTAATTGCTACTCATTCTAGTGTTGGAAAACAATAATCAAAAAATAAAAAGGCTCGGTTGTGTCGCATCTTAACAGAAACATTTTAATAGTATAGCTTCTCGTAACGGGGTGCGTGCCAGATTCACTGAATGATTTTTTAATTGATTTTTTCGACGATCCAACCGTACGGATGTTAGTTGGTACTCATTCTAATGTTGGAAAAAAATAATCAAAAAATGAAAAGGCTCGACGCCACATCTTAACAGAAATGTTGTAATAGTGTAGCTTCCGGTAACGATGTGCGTGTTAGATTCACTGAATGATATTTTTACTTGATTTTTTCGACGATCCAACCGTACGGATGTTAATTGGTACTCATTTTAGTGTTGGAAAAAAATAATCAAAAAATAAAAAGGCTCAGTTGTGCCGCATCTTAATAGAAACGTTGCACTAGTACAGCTTCCAATAACGGGGTGCGTGCTAGATTCACTAAATGAATTTTTTAATTGATTTTTTCGACGATCCAACCGTACGGATGTTAATTGCTACTCTTTCTAGTGTTGGAAAAAAATAATCAAAAAATAAAAAGGTTCGGTTGTGCCGCATCTTAACAGAAACGTTATAGTAGTATAGCTTCTAGTAACGAGGTGCGTGCCAGATTCACTGAATATTAAAAAGTTATTTATTACAAAAACTTATAATTCCATCATTCACTGAATAAAAAGGCTCCTTTATGCCGCCTCTTAAAAAATAAAATTTTAATTTGAACCTATCACTATTTTAATAATATCAAGTTGCTAAAATTTATGAATAATAACGAGGGAAATCCAAAATTTTACAAAAATTACTTGGGCCGGGCTTTTCTTAAACGATGTCGCGCCGAAGACACTTAACCTAAAATCAACTCCCTCTTTCTCAATCCCAAAAGAAACTCACTTCCTCCTTATCTCTGTGCGCCGCTTGTGTGTGCATCTATTCCATATATCATATCTACATCAATTTTGTACATCATCTATAACTAAATCATATTCATATATACAAACATTGTTAAACGATATTCTTATCATGATTTCCCCCTACGATTTTCCACCAATTTCAGTCAGGTAATTGTTCAATTAATTTCAATTAGTTTCATATGTTTGATTTTTTGTTTTAAATGTACATCTGGTCTGATTCGTGTGTTATTTATGCATTCAGTTCAGACCCCTGCTCTTTTTTTGTTTGATTTTATGGTCTATTGTTGTTTATGATTTTAGGTATTTTCCTGCTACTCTTTTGTGCATTTGGTCTGATTTGATGTTCTTTTGTATTTAAGTATTCTTAAGAGTAATCAAGGTAGCCTTGTTTAGTTACTCTAGAATGCACTACTTTAATATGGTCTACTAATTAAATAGTAGTTTATTTATTATTGAGAATTCTGAAAGGCAATGTTGATTTTTGTGGATTGCAGTGGTAAATGATGGATATCAGTACATGTTTATTTCTTGTATTGCATCACTAATTAAGGTACAGACGCTCCCTAAATTCCAAACAGGGAGTTGAGGAGTTTGAGAATGAGGTTACACTAACAGAAAAACTACAACATGTTAACTTGGTAAGACTCTTGGGGTTTTGCACAGAAAGAGAAGAAAATATGCTGATTTACGAGATAAAAGCTTGGACTTTTACATGTTTAGTATGCAATTCTTAACCCTAGTATAGTTGTACCCATGGAAATAAATTGTAGATATCAGTTTTCTTTGTTATCTCTTTACATCAATTTACTTACAAATGTTTACTTGTATTTACATCTTAGTTTTTTTGGTTGGTGTAGGTGGGACAGAAGATACATGTTTTGGTTACCAGGATAAATGAAGCTACCAATGACCTTATTATTAGAGAGAAGGAAGCATGGGTTGGTTTGCATTTTACACTTGGCATTACATGCTACTTGTGTTTTTGTTATTTGATTTCTGTTTAAATTGTTTATCTCTATGTTTTCTTGGCTTTTCTTCAGCATACATCCTACCATTTCTGTCCCATGAACGTTTTGCAATTTGCAGACAATGTTTCATCTTCAAGAGGGAACACTTCTAGAAGGAACAGTAAATAAGATTTTCCCATATGATGCTCAAATAAGGATAGGCGAGACAAATAGAAGGGGGGGTGATTTCAATATTCGGTTTCAGGTTACAAACTTATTCTAGATTAGTACTTCTATTAAAATGCAATTTGTTGTACACTTTAATATTTTGTGAGTTTATGACTTAGTCCTTGTCTTAAAAGTTACAGGCACTTGCACACTGTTGACCCACAACAATTGATATGTCTTCTTTACAGACCTGAAATTAGACCAGTGTAGAACATGATTGGTTTTATTATCTACTAAGCATAACAAAGAAAAATGAGTCATTATACTTTCCTAGCTAAGGTTTGTAGAAGAGATGTATGATTATTATGTAACTTGTATCGTGCAGTAAGTGAGCAACTCTTTGTTTAAATTGTGCAATTGACAATTTCCGGCATAGCTTTTTTAGTTATCAAAACAAGCCAACCTTTAAGACGTGGCTTCATTTGTGTTAGCTTTCAGGGATTCTTGAAATTTGTGGAACCGCCTTATATTCTAGTTCACTTGAATTGACATGTGCACTACAAATATAAAATAAATTACATATGTTGGATTGATATATTATCATGTGCAATGCTCAAAATTTGGATTCTAGTCCGGCGTCAATTGATACATTGGCTGAAGCAATGTGTGTTTAAAAGAATGCCATCATCAATATTCATTTTTGTATTATGTTATTAAATTTTTTCAATGGAATTTTCATATTATGCACTTTCAAGGGTAATAACTTTCTTATGCATTAGATCACGAGCCTTGTATGCTCTACTACGAGGGAATGGGGAATGCAGTTGCTCGCCTGACTAAAACGAGGTAACTTTTACATATCATCTACTTAAATCATATAATGTGGGTTGTAGTTTGGTTTTGCAATTGTTAGCATGTATGTGAGATGTGCTAACTTATAGTAAGATTTAACCTTGTTGCTTAGTCAAGTCATAAAATAGGATAAATTGTGTTGCTTTTCACAGATTTAATTAGGAAGTGGTCAGAAAATTGTCAAGTAGCAGACAAGTTACACTTGTAATTGTAATAATTTGTTAAAGGGCATTAATTATTCCTTAATTTTTGTATAGGTTTTGTACGTAATTGCTAATGATTCATGGTAAAATGGTCATCCACAAGGAAATTATTCAAGCACGGACAATAATGCTGAACTTGGACAAGTTAATTCTGAGAAGCTGATCTTCACATTTGGCAGGCGACTAGCCAAATTTCACTTTTTGGTGTATTGTAAACTAATGATGGACTTATTTTATTTTTGCCAAAGTTATGAATATTGTATGACATGTTATATCTTTTTCGTTAATATTTAGTGCGGATTTGGATTGTAATTATTATTGATTTATGTACCGTTTGAATGTGTATTATGGATGTAATAGTTTAACATGTATTATAATCTTTTGAGGATACGATTGTTTGAAATTTATGACATTTTGTCCCATCTTTCGGTAGAGAAGGAACCTTGTGACAGAATCTGTCCCAAGTTCATGAAACCTTGTGACGGAATCTCTCATGCAAGCTTGTTATAGATTCTGTCGCATTTCTGGAAAATTAAGTGACTTTGCGACAGACATATTTGTCTTAAATACTGGGGATGGTATGAATATTTGTGACAGACGTTCTGTCGTTAAGATTCATGAATTTTTATTTTTTAAATATTTTGTTGAGAAAGAGGGACCCACTGACTACTTGTGACCGAATAAGAATAAATGACGGAATAAGAACTTTCGACATGGGCATTTTCGACACATTTTGTTTGTCGCAATTGAGGGCAATTGTGACAGATTCTTTGTATTAACTCTGTCACAATAGCCTGTTTTTGTTGTAGTGATCCCATTTTAAACTTGCATAAAGATATATGCATTGTGATTAATTAACACATGTTACGCTACAAAGACCGACCCAAATTTTATAAATCGATGTCATTTCATTTTTTGTATGCAGGGCCGTCAATTAAATTTTTTAGAGGTCTTGTATTAAATATAAAATGTGACTTCAATATTTTTAGAGAATATTATTAATGTTAAAATTATGAAAATGATGTAATTATTCGGATAAATATTATTGTAAATTTTAGAGTGAAAGAAATATAGATTTTAGATTTATTTTATAATTCAAAAAATAGACATATGTATAAATTTAAAAATTTAAAATTTTCAAATTTTGAGATCTTTTGTTATAAAATTTCTTGCACTTCCTAAATCGGGTTAATTATACGTCCTTTGCAACGGAATGAGCAAACATATGACTTTAAGTTCATGAAAAAATAATGAATAACTACACCTTTTAGGCATTCATTCGTACAATTATAAAATAGCTATTTCGGCGGTCCCAATTTATTATTCGCATTACTTTTTACACGTATTTTAATAAGTTAATAAATATAACTTTATAAATTATTTTTTAAATTTTCTTTTTCTGAATAAAAATTCAGTATCTAAATTTTTATTCAAAAAAAGATATTGTGAAAAAATAATTATTGAGTTCTTGACAAAGTAAATCGGAACGGAGGAAGTAATTTTTAAAATAATATATCTAAATTTTTGGTGAAAGAAAATGAAATAACAAAATTCAAATGCCTAAATGAATACAATAATTTGTATAAACGCATATACAATTACAACTAACAACTTTTTACCCCATTTTAACCCCACTATTTTCTATTAGTCTTATGTTTAATCTGTCAGATATATCTAAAGATGGTGATAATGTACTTTAAAATAAAACCCTCATGAATGTTAATTTGTTTATAATTTATATAAGAACCGTGAAATCTTTCTTGAAATCCTTGAACATGTGACTGAAAGAATGATGGCACTAACAATAATAATTTAGAATATGGCACTAAGAATCATGATAATTTCTTAAATAATTATAGATATTGATATACACGGATTTTAAGTTTCTTCCAACATTTTAATTATTCATAAAAAGTTTTTCCTTATTCATCCCCTTTACCATATTTGAAATTAAAAAATTTGTTTGTTTTATAGGTTGATATCTGTTAACGGAGGAATTTGGGAAAACAAATTCGGGGAGGGTTGCTGGAATTATAGTGGTAATTGATGGTGGTGAACGTCTAGGGTTAGGGTTTGTACTTTAGGGATGGCTGAGATTGTATGAGGTGATTATTGCAATATAGATCGAATATTGTATTCTCTCTTTTTCGCAAGGGTTTGCATCGTACCATACAATGTGCCTACGTACCCTATTTATAGGGATCAAGCCAAACGTAGTTCTTGGGGAACAAGTAATCGTAATGGGCTAGGTTTCCTTGTTTGAGAAGCCCATTGGACTGTGATCACCGCCTTTGATATGGACTTTAAAACCCAACTATTTTCTCGGATCGTAACGATGAAGCTATTGACCCGGTATTTTCGGGGTCAATACCTTCCGTAAGCCACGGAGATAAAATAGCTATAAGGCAGCCCATAACGAGGACGAGATCTGTTGATAGTTGGGCGAGATTCGCTTACAAGGGCGAGATCTAGCCTTTTAATTAAGTCAAGGACTTTACCTAAAGTCCATAATCTTTGCTTTCTATAATTAAGCTCGCTATGGGCGAGTTTATGGGAGAGGCTATTTATAGGTCCATGGGCGAGATCTCATAGGACGAGGCCTTGCTTGGGCCAGGCCCAACAATTCCCATGATCTATGACAGGTCATTTCCTATTCATGACTCAACCGAAGGCGAGATCCCTCAATTAGGACGAGGATATTTATGGGCATAACAACTACCCCCCAGTTTCTTGCAATATTTATATAAAAGAAATTATTTCAGATAAGGAATCTAGATAAGACGAGTTTCTTTTCTAAATGAATTGACGCTCCCGCCAAAATTCTTTCCCGCCAAAAAGTCGTCTCAACGATCGTTTAACCTTCCAATTCTTCTGACGCCACGTGTCCTCTTCACCCCCCTATATAAACCTTAGAATTTTCTCTTCATTCTCATTTTATCCTCAAAATCCACCAAGTGCTGTTGAATTTCCCCTAAAGCGAAGGCGAGGTCTCCAAATTTTGCAGACGAGAGCTATTTTCGGCAGGCGAGCTTATCAACGTTGTGGACGACTTTTCTTTTTCCAAAGGTATCGCCCTTCTATACCCATAACTTAATTTACAGCTTTTCCTTTAAATATATAAGTATGTAGAATAGAAATAATTGTTTAGGATAGAAATCGACCCCCCGCACTCAACAGATTAGGACCGTGCTTTAGATCCAGAGGGCGAGGACTCCCCTAACTACTTATATTTTATCTTCGCAATCGAATGTTTTAACTTAGTCCTCGCCCTCTCTTACAGATGTCGAAGGAAAACTCGCCATCTGATGATTACATGGCGTCGCCCTCTGATGCTCATTCTCCTTCTCAGGAAGGAGTTAACAAATATTTAGATTCACAATGGGTAAAAAGCCATAAGAGATCCATCAATACCCAAAAAATTGCCATCGACCCAGATAAAGTTCTCGATCTTTCGGATAGTCTCCAAGTGGGCGACACTGTGGAGGATTTAGCTAGTACTTATCAAGCCCAGGATCTAGGTGATAGAAATGAGGACGAGGATGATCTCTATGATCTCTTCACTGACTTGGATCCTGAAGAACCTGGTCCATCTAGATTAAGTAGAGGCCCTGGAAAAGACCTTGCCAGATATAGAGCAATGTTAGAAGAAGACTCGAACTTATTCAACTCCAAAGAAGAAGATGAAGTTGACCCTGAGGGCGAGAGCAGTGCTTCTAGTATGAACCCGGATGCAGAAGTCGAAGGTGAAGAAGAAGTATTATCCGCCTCGCCCCTTCGATATGCAATGGAATTACCCTCTCCTTGGAACAAACCATATAAACAACCCGTTCGTAAGTGCGACCTTGACCTTGACTTTGAAGATGATGTCCCTGAATCTCTGAGGGCGAAGCACAGATTTGATCAAGGCGTGATATCTTGTGCTGGTCTCGCCTCGACAATTTCTTCTGAAGAAATTATGTTTCTTATGGAGTACTATAACCTAGAAGGGAAATGGTTGAGGCCTCGCTCCTTTATGCGCATGCACATTTTTGACATTGCTGGACTTCCAACGCCAAGAATGGTCCTCACAAACAAATTAGTTGAACTAGGATTTGGATCGCCCATGCATCCTTATCTTCATCAAATTATTACCTACTTCAACATCGCCCCTGTTCAATTGTCGCCTAACAGCTACAGGGCAGCAATCGGGTTATACATGATGTACAGAAATAAAAAATATGATGCCCCAACAATGCAAGAGTTAAGCCATTTCCTTTCCTTAAGACGTTGTGGGAAAGATATTGGTTTTTATTACCTCGCCTACTGGGCGACTCATAATAGGAAAGGGTTCCTTACCGGGAATCCGAGTAACATGAAGATTTGGAAAGAAGATTTTTTTTTATAACTTCGACGTTCCAAGACTAAGAACTCAATTCAACCTTAAACCATGTAAGTATTTCGTCCCTTTTTCCTTTAAATCTCGCCTGATAACAGTTTCGTTCTCTTTTCTTCATTAAACTCATGTCTTTGTTTTATTCATCTAGACACACCGTCCCAGACTAAATTAGTAGGTGATGCCGCAAAGAGAGCCCTAGAAATCTCTAATCTACCTCGATCGGAGAAAGACCTCGACCTTTTAGTAACCCGTGATAATCTTAGTGCCCACGGCTTTTATAACAAAGGACATGGACAGGTTCCATACATAAAATTCAAAAGGGGAACTAAGAGAGGCACCCGCAAGAAACAAATTGAAGGAAAACTCTCGGGTAAAGGTAACTCGCCTTTTGAGTATCACTCGCCCTCTCCTGTTAACTAGTATACATTACTTGTAAAATGGTTTTATTGTGTTCATGATTAACTCATATTCTTCTTTTGTTTATAGGTCAAATGGCGAGACTCCCCTTCGGTAACAATCCTTATGCTGACGCAGAACCCACTCCCTCTGCCAAAGCCAACATCCAACGTCCTTCTCCATCAAACATCTTGAACATACCTCGCCCTACTCCATCAACCATCAATGCTGGCGAGAAACAAGATAAGAATAGGAAGCGGGATGATGTAACTAAAAATCAGCCACACAAAAAACACAAAGGAATTACGGCTGAAGACTCGCCTTCTGACTCGGTTGTTTCGACCTTTGGCTCTGTTGCTGCGGAAAATTTCACTGACAATGATGTTAAGCTTCTAAAGAATCGCTCTGACGAGGAGGCTGAGTTCAGCTTTAGGGCGGGACTAGGAGATGCTTTTTATCATGGCTTAAAGGTTCTCGCCTTGAAGAACTCGACCATTAAAGATCAGGAGAGATCTCTTAAAAAACTAAAAGGCGAGGTATCTTCCCACAGCATCAAGATGGGCGAGGTTCAGAGAAAACTTGACAGCGAGACGAAAGCCAGAAAAGATGATGTTGACAGGCTCCAGCTGGCGTTAGACAAGGCAAACTTCGATCTCGACAGCATGAAGAAATTTCATGAAGACGAGGTTGACAAGTTGAAAGTCGAGAACGACTTGCTTTCTGCTAGCTCGAGGAAAGGACAAAGTGAGGCTTATAATGCCGGATTCTTAGATTATCTCCGCAACTTCCTAGCAGCCGATCCCAACTACAACTGGTCTACCCACTTCGCCCCTTCCACCCCTGGCTATATGCTCAAATTCCAGGACGACAATGCTGATCTTATTGCTGCTGCCAAAGAAGAACTTCGACTGAAAATCGAAGCCGAGAAAAAGGCTATGGCTGAGGCAGAGGCGAGCAAGAAAGAGATAGCTGGGGGAGAAGCAAACTCGCCTTCTCAAACCATTGGAACATGACTGCAGGAACTTTTAATTATTGCCAAGACAATAGGAGTGCGGGCCCTCCTATAATGGCCTCGCCCTCTGTAATTTTTTCTTCAATCAAGTTAACTTATTCCCAACTAATTGGAGTGCGCGTCCTCCATTTAAAGACGTCGCCCTTGTATTGACTTATTTTGATTAATTATATCTCCTTGCCTGCATTCCAATAGTACTTCAACAACTTTTAATATATCACGCTTTTCTTGCTAAACTCTCGCCCTTTCCAAGGGACCTCGCCCTTTCGGAATTTTAACTTAACTTGTGAACCTTAATAAATAATTAAAAAGGTAACTACGATGTCTTCCAAAGGATATCTTCCCCTAACGGAGTACTTTACCTTGGAGTGATTTTATGAAATGCGAGATGTAATCATTCCACAAAGTTATCCAAAGTATTTTTAGAGATATTATCATCCAGTCGAAGGTTATATCTACCATATCTTCTAGAGGGTATCCCCCTCAAAGGGGGTCATTTTCCTCAGAATCTTATAAATTTTATGATATTCTCCTCAAAGGAGATCATTATTTGTTCAGAAATACCCTCCTCACAGGAGGTGGATTTTCCGAAGCTTGAACCCTGATGAGGCGCCGGAAGTACGGACATCCCCCCCGGAAGTACGGTTTTTGCAAGGATTTGGTAATTTGAGATACCCTCCTCAAAGGAGGTCGTTCTCCATCCCAGAAATATCCCTCCTCACAGTTTGTGGATTTCCCGAAGCTCGTGCCTTGATGAGGCGCCGGAAGTACGGACATCCCCCCCGGAAGTACGGTTTTTGCAAGGACTTTGATAATTTGAGATACCCTCCTCAAAGGAGGTCGTTCTCCATTCCAGAAATACCCTCCTCACAGGAGGTGGATTTTCCGAAGTTAATTTTTTTAAAACTCTCCTCAAAGGAGACCATCGTTTTATACATCTATGAAAATCCTCCTTAAAGGAGGTCATCTATCACAGAATTTAAACGAAAAACAATCAATAAAAACAAGCATGTTTTATTCATAAACATATAAATCCTGGCTAAGGAAGAGTACATGCACTACCCCCCTAGACTTTCATGAAAATAATAATTAAAGGAAAGTATAACAAAAGTAGAACATACATTACTGATAGTATTTCTTCAAGTGTTCCATGTTCCAAGCTCTCGGAATATGCTTCCCCTCCATATCGGCCAGATAATAAGTTCCTTCCCACAAGACTGCTCTCACTCTATAGGGACCTTCCCAATTAGCGCCAAATACTCCATGATTCTGGATTTTTGTGTTAGGCATCACCCGTCGGAGAACATAATCGCCCACCTTTAAAGGCCTCGCCCTAACTTTTGAATTGTAAAACCTTGCCACTCTTTGCTGGTAAGACACCAACCTAGCTTGAGAAGTTGTTCTGAATTCCTCTGCCAAATCCAAGTAAAGACGATGATTAACCTCATTCACTTCCGGCTGGTAATTATCTCTTCTAAAAGACCCTGCGCCCAACTCTACTGGAACCATTGCCTCACATCCATATGTCAAAGAAAAAGGAGTTTCTCCCGTGGTAGATCTAGGTGTCGTGTTATAACTCCATAAGACATTAGGCAATTCTTCGGGCCAACTCCCCTTACTGTCATCTAACTTTGCCTTGAGCGTGTGCTTGATTATCTTGTTCACTGCCTCCGTTTGGCCGTTTGTCTGAGGATGGCTAACGGCAGAAAAACTTTTCTTAATTCCCAAATTATCACACATCTGCCTCATTTCTTTACTGTCAAATTGCTTCCCATTGTCAGATATCAATTTGTAAGGTATCCCGAAGCGACAAATGATGGACCGGTACACAAAGTCCACCAACTTTTTTGCCGTAATTGAAGCAAGAGGCTCCGCTTCTGCCCACTTGGTAAAATAATCAACTGCCACGATAGCATACTTCACCCCTCCTTTCCCCTTAGGGAGCTCTCCTATCAAATCAATTCCCCACATAGCAAAGGGCCAAGGACTCGTCAAAGAAGTGAGAGGGGCTGCAGGACTGTTCACGTAATTGGCATACCTCTGACATTTATCGCAGGATCTAGCAAAAACCATCGAATCTTCCCGGAGAGTAGGCCAGAAGTATCCTTGGCGTAATATCTTTTGCGCAAGAGAACCACCCCCCGAGTGATTTCCACAGATTCCCTCGTGAACCTCCCGTAGGACATAATTGCACTCCTCCCCATCTATGCATTTTAATAGTGGCTGATTAAAACCTCGTCTATAAAGAGAACCTCCAAAATCCACATAACGAGCTGCTTTATACCTGAGTCTTCTAGCCTCAATTCTATCATCTGGTAGAATTCCTTCCTTCAAATATTTCCAGATTGGGGTCATCCAAGTATCATGCTTAGTTACATCGACCTGCATTAATTCAACCTCTGGGACACTAGGTTGCTTCTGGACTTCCAAGGGGATAACTCCTAAAAAAGTGGCTTCCTTTTGCGACCCTAACTTAGCCAAAGCGTCTGCCTCCTCATTACCGTTTCTAGGAAGTTGCTCCAATCTCGCCTCCTGAAACAAACTCATCAACCTCTGGGTACACTTCATGTATAACTCGGTACGGGGTCCCCTAGCCTGAAACCCCCCATTTACCTGATAAACGACCAGCATTGAGTCACTCATGATGTTTATATTCTCTACCTTCATCTCGAGGGCGAGCTTCAATCCTGAAATCAAAGCCTCATACTCGGCATCGTTATTTGTTGCATGAAAAGCAAAATGAATCGCACTCCTCAGATGATGTCCCTCTGGACTGACCAAGACAATCCCCGCACCTGCACCTTCATTATTTGATGCACCATCCACATACAAAGTCCACCATGGTGCCGAAGTAGGTCTTTCCTGAATCAACTCAGGCGGAGGGCTAGGTATCACAGCCAAGGCATCGCCCTCGTGTGCCAGAGGGAATTCCAAAATGAAATCAGCAAGAGCCTGTCCCTTTATAGCACTTCTTGGCTTATACTCTACATCAAATTGCCCCAATTCCACAGCCCATTTCAACATTCGCCCGGAAGTCTCCGGTTTATGCAATATCTGCCTCAAAGGATATGCTGTTCGGACCTCTATTCTATGTGTCTGAAAATAAGGTCGCAACTTCCTGGAAGCCAAAATCAAAGCATACACCAACTTCTCCATATTCGAATACCTTGTTTCTGCCTCCAACAACCTCTTACTAACTTAATAAATAGGATATTGGACTTCATTTTCCTCTCGTACGAGAACCCCACTAACGGAGTATTCCAAAACAGCCAAGTACAAAACGAGAACCTCGCCCTCGAGAGGTTTTGACAGCAGTGGAGGAGACCCCAAATGATTTTTCAATGCCTGAAAAGCTTCTTCACACTCAGGAGTCCATTCGAAATTCTTCCCAACACCTTTGATAGCTTTGAAAAATTCTCTGCACTTATCAGAAGACTTGGACACAAAACGATTCAAGGCAGCAATTCTCCCGGTCAAACTTTGAACCTCCTTCACTGTTCGTGGAGATCTCATATCAAGAAGAGCTTGTATCTTTGCAGGATTCGCTTCTATCCCCCTGTGATTCACCATAAATCCCAAAAACTTCCCAGATTCCACCCCAAACACACACTTCTATGGATTAAGCTTCATACGAAATTTCCTAAGGATTTGAAACATCTCTTCCAAATGCCGGATATGATCTTCAGCTTCCTTTGACTTTACCAGCATGTCATCCACGTAAACTTCCATTGTTTTCCCGAAAGGCATTCCAATATAGCAATACAACCCCCTATCTGTGATGAAGGAAGTATTCTCCTGATCAGGTGCATACATCGGTATCTGATTGTATCCTGAATAGGCGTCCATAAAACTGAGCAAAGCATGCCCCGCAGTAGCATCCACCAACTGATCGATCCTAGGTAAAGGAAAGCTATCCTTCTTACATGCTTTATTCAAGTCGGTGAAGTCAACGCAGACTCTCCACTTTCCATTGGATTTTTTTACCAAAACCGGATTCGCCAACCAATCCGGGTAAAAGGACTCTTTAATTAACCCGACATTTAGCAGCCGATCAACCTCCTCCTTCAAGGCAGTAGCTCGTTCACCACTGACCGCCCTTCGCTTTTGCCGAACACCCTTCCTAGAAGGGTCAATATTGAGATGATGGCACATTACCTCAGGATCAATTCCTACCATGTCAGCATGACTCCAAGCGAAAACATCCAGATTTTCCTTTAAAAAGCTAACTAGCCTCTCCCTTAAGCCTGACTCTAACCTCGCCCCAATGTACAATACCTTGGACGATTCTCTTTCGTCCACCAGAATCGGCACAGTGTCTTCCGCTGGACCCATATTCTTCTTGGGCTCAGGCAACCGAGGATCCAAGTCAAACTCCACCTCCTTTGTTCCACTGGACTCCCCTACTTCTCGAACAGAAACAATCTCATCCCCTGGCGATTCAAGTCCTTCTCTTCCAGTTGTTGGATCATATGGAGATTCAACCACCGGAGTGTCTCCATACTCCATAACGAATTTTCCCTTTTTTGCCCTAAGACTTCTTTGTTCTTCTTCTTCGTCAGTGACATCCTCAACAACCCCTTCCCAAAAATGATTTTGACTGACTAGAGGAGGAGCCCCAATCATTAACACCCTATACCTTGTTCTGTCAACTTTGACTTCTTCCCCAAATGCAGTCTCCGCTTCTGAATTTTCCATAGTAACTTCGACAGTCTCCCCCAGAGTAGGCGGCGCCTCTAACAGAAAAAGCGTGGTACTCTGCCTGACTAATGTCTCATAACTAGCCAAGTCATCATCACCGGGAAACTCCACTGTGTAAACCATATTAGTGACTGGCCTAGGTTCGAATGATTTCAAGGTTTCCTGAGCACTTTCCTCTTTGAAGTCTAGCATCTCCTCTCGTTGTTTACCTTTTGAGGAAGACTTCATCATCTTGTTATAACACTCCCTGGAGTCGTATTGACATCCCTTCACACATCCGATCCCCGCCGGAGTAGGAAACTTCATTGCTAAATGATATATTGATGTCACAACCCTCATTTCTTTCAATACCGGTCTACCAAGCAATGCATTATAGCATGTAGATTGATCAACTACCAGAAACTCGAATATTTGAGTAGCTGAATAAGGGTCTTCCCCTAAGGTGAGCGACAACCTCACAGTACCCTTGACCCGTACTGAATCTCCTGTAAAGCCGTAAATGTGGGTCGTTCCATGAGTCATTTCTTTATCAAGAAGCCCCATCTTCTTATAAGTTCCGTAGTAAAGAATATTCACTGAACTCCCATTATCAATAAACACCCGATGAACACTCCTTGCACCGATTCTTACATTTACCACCAAAGCATCGCTGTGTGGGTGATGAACCCATTTAGCATCTTCCTCTGAAAAAATTATCTGTGTATCCTCCCCCTTAAACAGCTTAGGAGGTCTTTCTGATAAGTGATTTACATTTGTTAGAGGAGGGTCCCTTGCCTCGCGGGCATATCTCTCCATAGCATTTCTTCCATTCCCGCCAACATGAGGCCCGCCAAAAATAGTGTGAATGCTCGCCTCTTTCACGAACGTTGTCTTCTTCTGATTATCCGGCCTATCTTTGTCTTCAAGACCATCCCTCTTAGACTCCTCCCGAGGAGGAACGTCCGCTTTTACTTTCCTAACCCATTCGGTCAACTTCCCATTCCTAATAAGCAATTCAATCTCCTCCCTCAATTGCCGACATTGATGAGTGTCATGGCCATGAGATTCATGATAAGCACAGTATCTCTTTTTATCTCTTTGAGCATTCTTCGAAAGGGGGAGGGGTGTCTTATACAATCCCTCCTTTTTTGTTACCTCAAAAATATGTCCAATAGACGCCACCAGAGGTGTGAAGATACTGTTCTGAGGATGACCCTGATCTTTCAGAGAATATAGGGGTGGTGGAGGATACCGTGGCATTGGGGTAGGTGACCTTGATCGGTCTGACTCCCAAGTATCAACAACATTGACATCAACTCTACCATTCCTCCTCGCATCCCCCCTAGGGCTTGGAGACCTATCCTTGCGTTTGCCCCTACGACTAGTTTCAGGGTAATCAATTCTCTTCAAGGCTTCCTCCTCCCTCTTAAAGGGTTCCGCTTGCGCGTAAAGATCTGCAAGAGTCAATGGCTCTTTTCGTTGAAGCTCTTTCCAAAAATCCGAGTTTACTCTCACCCCAGCTATGAGAAAGTTCTTGATGGTCTCATCTGAAGCTCCTCGAACAGTAGGGACCTCAGCATTGAACCGTCTGAAATAGGATTGAAGAGTCTCCCCTTCTCTCTGCTTTATATTGGCTAGAGTCGTGACAGGAGGAGCGTAGACAATAGAAGATTGAAACTGAATTAAAAACATCCTCCGCATTTGATCCCAAGAGGTGATAGAGCCCGGTCCCAACTTTTGAAACCACTGATGAGCATTCCCCCGCAGTGTCGAGGCTAGCAACCTACACTTTGTCAGGTCCTCCACCTGGTAAAGCTCCATCTCCGTATTAAACCTCGCAATATACTCAGCTGGGTCAGAACTTCCCGTGAACCTTAGATCTCCCACTCCCCTGAAAGATGGTGGAAGGGGTGCTTCCCGTACTGCCAAAGAGAAGGGAGACGGGGTTGGCTCAAACATAGCCCCTGCCTGCCCCTCCGATTGTGCCAACAACCTACGCAAAGCATTCAAGTCCAAATCTTCAAACCCAGGAATTCCACGGGGGGCCTCCTCGCGTCGCTGTTGATTCATTAACTCTTCGAATCGATACCGATCTCCAACGGTGGAATTCTCCGGGCGGGAAAAATTATAACCGCGAGAGGCCATCAGATCTCTCTCCAAGTTAGATTCTATGTGTCCTCTCTGGTTCCCTTCCGCTTGATTTAAGAGATTGGCATAGGACCTTCTCTCCCCATACCCCAGGCTGTAATGGTTCTGGGTTCCCATTTGGGGATTATGGCCTCCCAAAACTTCGTTCTCATGATGAGAACGACGCCTTTCTTGCTCCAAGATCCTCTGACTGCCAACTCGAACCCCCTCTGACTGTCGAGGGTCCTCTCTATCTGGAGGGAGTTCAACATACGGATCACCAAAAGTTAAAGCTCTGGGAGTGACAGTCCGGAACCTTCGATTTCCTCCAATCTCCCCAACAACTCGAACATCCCCTTCAAAAGGAATCTCCCCGAATAGGCTACGCTGGTGATTCATGTCAGATTCTCTACCAATGCGTCGATCTCCGACTGGTGTTTGATAACTCGCCCCCCATCCCTGGTTTGGGTGTCGTCCCTCCCGATTCAGGCGAGATTCTTCGAAAAATTGCCTTTCCCTTTCCATTGCATCCATTCTCGCTCCCATTCGACTGATCGTATTGCCCATGTAAGTGATCTGGTCAAAAAGCTCAGTATTACTCATCAGAACGGGGGGGTCTCCTCCTATCCGGGGACTTGGTCGCCTATTAGGCATCCTAGGCGTTACCGACCTTCGACGCGAACCTCCTGAAAGATCGGGATTCCCCATCCCAGAGCTCCTTGCGACAGAATTATTCCTTGGCGGCGGCGGAGGCAGGTTTTCTCTGGTCCTAACCTCTTCCCTACGTCGATTATCAACACGTTCACGGTTTGATTGGGACATCCTTCCTCCTGAGATGTCAAAAAGCCCTCCTTCTAGCGCCACTTGTTAACGGAGGAATTTGGGAAAACAAATTCGGGGAGGGTTGCTGGAATTATAGTGGTAATTGATGGTGGTGAACGTCTAGGGTTAGGGTTTGTACTTTAGGGATGGCTGAGATTGTATGAGGTGATTATTGCAATATAGATCAAATATTGTATTCTCTCTTTTTCGCAAGGGTTTGCATCGTACCATACAATGTGCCTACGTACCATATTTATAGGGATCAAGCCAAACGTAGTTCTTGGGGAACAAGTAATCGTAATGGGCTAGGTTTCCTTGTTTGAGAAGCCCATTGGACTGTGATCACCGCCTTTGATATGGACTTTAAAACCCAACTATTTTCTCGGATCGTAACGATGAAGCTATTGACCTGGTATTTTCGGGGTCAATACCTTCCGTAAGCCACGGAGATAAAATAGCTATAAGGCAGCCCATAACGATGACGAGATCTGTTGATAGTTGGGCGAGATTCGCTTACAAGGGCGAGATCTAGCCTTTTAATTAAGTCAAGGACTTTACCTAAAGTCCATAATCTTTGCTTTCTATAATTAAGCTCGCTATGGGCGAGTTTATGGGAGAGGCTATTTATAGGTCCATGGGCGAGATCTCATAGGACGAGGCCTTGCATGGGCCAGGCCCAACAATTCCCATGATCTATGACAGGTCATTTCCTATTCATGACTCAACCGAAGGCGAGATCCCTCAATTAGGACGAGGATATTTATGGGCATAACAATATCATTGGATTTGTGTGTCCCCTACAATGGAACAACGAGTTCAAACGACAATGACATGGTGAACAATTTTGCAGAAGAAGTAGTTCAGCTAATTCCAAAAATTAGTATGATTTTTTATCATATTTTTGATAAAATGTAAAATTTAGCAACACATTATATGTTATGTTGTGCCAAGGATCAAACGACAGTAATGTGTTCAGCATTGTGCCAAGTATATTTTTATTTTATTTTGGATTAACCCTTGCCCAACGACAAACCGAAGGGGGACTAGAAAGCAAAACAAACCACTGAACTAACCAGTTAGCAGTCTAACCAATTAGCAAAAATAGAGTCCCTAGCAATAATAGCAAACCAAGACGAACTCGCTAATCTGGCTTTAATGTCAATAACAATGCCATCTAATAATTTCCGCGGGTCAATGCAACCTTTCCCATGAAGTCTAGAATTTCTTTCCCTCCAGATGTGATAACAATACACTTGTGCACCAAGAAGAAGCAGGCTTTTATGCACAGGGTTAGAAACATTCCCCCAAGCAGCAAGAAGATCATTCCAGGTGGAAAAGCTAAGGGCATAAACCCCAGATTTAGCAGCAAGGTGCCAAGTATATGTTATGTTGTGCAGAGCTTTTTTAGTCCAGGAACATCTTTAAAGAAATCTTATAAATTCAGAAAGAATTACTCCCTCCGTCCCATAATAGTAGTCTCTTTTGAGAGAAGTTTTTTTCCCATAATACATGTCTATTTCCAATTTTCAATGTAAATTGTGATCATTTTTCCTAAACTACCCTTTTTAAAAATTGTATAGCAATAAATGAGGAATGACCAAGAGTATAAAATAGCTCATATTCTTAAAAGTCAATGCATTTATAATGGGCATAAGAGGAAATGTATTATTTAATTAATGTTTTCTTAAGATGCGTAATTTTTTCAAAAGAGACTTGTATTATGGGACGGAGGGAGTACCTTTTAAAATTGATTGTCTTGCCCATACAGTCCAAAGGGATTGAGAGAGAGAATTAATTATACCAATAAATCAATAAGATGTGTTATTTGTCATGCATTCATGTATTATTTATCAATATCATTAAATTTGTCATATTCATAATGGCTCCACTATATAAAGTATAAACATAAGATTTCAATACAAGAAAATGGGTTTTTCTTATAGTGAATTGGTAGAAAAAAACATAACTAGTAAAAAAATGTGACATTATTTATCAATTTACTTTAGTAAAAAATTTCTAAATTATAAATGTTATTTTTACCGATAGCATCAACCTTGATCTAAATATCGACATGAAAATGCATATGACAACTAAGGATGCACAAATAATTTTTAGAGTCGGGTTTTTATTGGGATTTTATCGGGATCATAATACTTGCATGTACTTGCCATTTAGATGAATAAATGAATCACAACAGTAACAATGTTTGTTCATCACAAGATATACACACATACTTACATTTTTTATAATATTCATACTTGTGCTGGTCGACTGAATAACTTGAAAGTATTTGCACTATTGAAAACATCGAAAATACGACTTTAGCTAGACTGAAATCTTCCATCAAACACTTTAAATTATCAAAAAAAATTATATATTATAACAACTGTAAATATAATGTAACACTTTGTGATTAAAAACCTAATATTATATTTGATTGATATGAATGAAATGCAAGGTACTAAATTTAAGAAAATAAATGAAAATTGGAGAGATTTGCAAAAAATGAGAATGCAAAATTATCATGATAAAAATTGTTAAAAAAAATGAATTTTATAATTAAAGAATCATTATTTCTCAAATTAGGATATTTGAATTATAATTAAATGATTAGGTGAAATGGATAAAATAAAATAAAGATATATGAACATAAAATAATTTTATATTTCAAGCCTCAATTAATTCCATTCATCTCAACTAAACAAATATATATACAATTTTTCTAATGTGTGCCCAAGGGCGCACATGTTAAGAATTCGTGTTTGCTTAGTTGCGAAATTTTGATTGGTAAAAATTTTAATTAGATTAGTAATGATGGATCCCCCAACATACACAAAAAACTTTACCAATCAACTTCCAAAGGTAAAATTCACAAGCAGATGATAAGCGGAAAAAGATTTGGCTTGAATCAGGGAAAAAAGAAAAAAAAAAAAAAAAGGCCACAAAAAGAGCACATAAACTTCACAGTTCACATAATCATTTAACACCTTTCGTGTTTTTGGAATATATATTTTTAATATAGCATCGGTCATAATAAAACACTGTTACTTAGGCTAAGCTTAAAACAACCTTGAGAACAAAAAACTATTTACTACCAGCTTTTAATGTGCTTTTTGTTATATCTAAATCCTTTTCTTGATCCACACTGTTCTTGTTAAACTCCATGCCCTGAAATGTGAGTCTGGAAGACCGATATTGGCTACCAAATCCAGTGCCAAATCCCCATCCGAGGCCTAGCCCAACTCCACACCCTCCACCTTAATGAGTGCCAGTATATATAGGATAAGATGATCAGCATAATAATTTCAGAGGTATCAAAGAGGTTTACTGTAAAATATGCCACAGGTAAAGTTAGTTTTAGTATTTACCTGCACCAAGACCCAGGATATTCATGGGCATGCCTGTATCATAATTTCAGAATTTAATAATTAGAATACAATGTAGATGGATCTAAACTATGAAGCCTACTACACAACTGAGAAACAAAGTGCAGTAGATATCAACTCATTTGCATTTAGTGGCCAGACCATGAATCTCTACAGTCTACTCCATAATTTTTTAATCAAAATATATAAAAAGAAATGTCATTCATAACAACTAATTTCAAAATATATAATAACAAAACTCCTCTATGCACATGATCCAGTGAAAGATTTTAACAGTTCGAAAGATCTCACTCAATATGCTACAAACGTATTATTCGATCATCTCCAATCCAATATTAGTGCAAAGACTAATCTTGACAAATGTACTTAAAGTATCCAAATCGTTCAATTTAAAATAGAGAAACTTTTTAGGTTTACAATCGAACTTGACCAAAACATAATTAAGAAAAAAATAGTATACGACAAACATTAACATATGATACTACTGATAATGCCCCAAAGATTTTAGTATTAATATTATTTATAAAAAGGAAACAGGACACCAGACGTAAGCAACTACTCCTATAAAATTTCAATTCAGAACTAAAATTGGACAATACAGTTAACAAGTCAATTCATCTTCTGAATTGACCAATCCTAGTTCTATTATCAACTCAGTCATCTATTATTTATTAAATCGGATTCAGAAACTAGAATTAATCAAAACAGTTAACTAATCTTCTTAATTGATCAATTTATCAACTCGGTCATCTATTATTTGATCACACTAACTTTGAATAATCTGCTTATTATAATTTTTTCAAAGAAACACATATACATGAAATCACATGTATGTCAAAGTTACAAGTAATTACCGTAGTAATAGCAATAAAAAAAGCATATACATAATTGTTTATGTCAAATTTATAGCATAAATCAAAATGATAACATGGAATTATGGAAATAGACAAATAGTGATCTACGGACATTGCTCTCTAGAAACAAGTTCTTGTGATGCTATGGGCTTCATGCAGAACTCACCATCTGGTCTTTCTACACCAAACAAATGTGTGCAAATCCTTTCTTGTGATGATAACCTCATCTGTGTTTATCACAATAGCAGGAAAACAAGATTCCCCGCTGAATTTTAGAAGCAGAATACTGGCTAGAGATTGTTAAATTATAGATAATAATACTACTACTGGTTATTTAGCAAACCATCCGAGCTCTTATTTCACTTCTAATATGGTTTCTGTAGTTTACGTGAAAGATAAGTTTAAAGGGTTTAACGCGACCTAGAGGAAGATCCATGTAAACCTCTTCAAGTAAATCACCATCAAGAAATGCATCAGTGACATCTGGTTGTTGAACACACTTCAGGTGTAGCTATAGAAAACTTTTGGACACTCCTGAAGCAACCATCTCAGCCACCAAGTCAAATGTACCATAGTAGTCAATTATTTTGATTGTGTGTAATCTTTGTCTACTAATCTTTCCTTGTACCTAATGATGGTTACATATTCAAGAGACTTAATCGTATGCATCCATTTGTGCCTTTAACTGCCTTATTGTCTTCTTATCATGCGGAAGCTCCGTTAGATTATAAAGCATCTTGTTCCTTATTATGGCCCTCTACCCCCTTATTGTGTACAACCTTCTCAAATAATTTAAGCTCTGAATCAGTTGAAAATAAAAAGAATTCCGGAGATAGCTCATATTTAGCGGAAGTGACATGTGCAACAATTTTTTTTTTTTTACCAAAGATGAATCAGCTGGAGAAGAACTATAAAGATTGCCTGGAGTTGAAGTGTCCGGTTTTCATATGAAGGATCCGACTCAAATCCCATACCCACACCCACGTAATATCCGGTGGACACAGGTATGGGGGCAAAAATGAAGAGTCCAGGTAACGTAGCAACACGAGATACAGAATAGCAATAAAAAAAAAAAAAAACTTTCTCGACATTAGATGATCTATCACAGTATTCTTTCCATGCTAATAGAAAAATATCTTGCTATTTCTTGGTTCAAAACTTCTAGTCAAGAACCAACTAAAATCATAACACCAGATTTCCAAATAAATTTAAGACCTTCCCACAAGTAAAACAGTCCTTGAGCAAACACAACAGGGCCTTTCATCAGGATTTGACCTATAGCTCTTAGTTTGCTTAATTCACATTCGCAGATTACTTCTTTTACAGATCCCAAATACGATTTTTTCTGTCCATGGAATTGTACCATGAATACCCTACTCTAGACGATTTCAAATATCAAAAGACGTGTGATTCTCATTACGGGTTAATTTAATCTTCATAGTATAGTGCAATTTTGTAATTTATTAACGCAATAACTGCAGTTGTTTTACCCTTAGATCCAATATCTCATTTTTTATGCATATCTTTGTTAAATGTAACAACCTCAAGACTAAAAGCCTATTCTCCGTATTCTTTGGTTCAACATTAGTTATCACAACTCAAAACAAAATCATTCTAAATCACAGCCAATTTGGGTTTCCTACACACACAACTCCACAAAAAACACAATCAAAACCGCTTCAAGTAAAAGAAAATCACAGAACACTAACTAAAATTGCTACTAACTATCCCACCACAACAGTAATCAAAATCATCTAAACCACACAAAAGCATCATTAACCAAACACATACATTTTCCGAAACATCAAACCAACATTTATCACTAAAATCAATAAAACTATCGAAAACTTATCGAAACAGAATTACCTCCAAAACCCCATCCAACACCAAATCCACAACCCACACCAAACCCTGAGAAATCACCACAACCCCATCAAACAATTCACTTCAAAATGCATATATACATACAAATACATACATGGGTAGTTAAAAATACAAGTTATAAGTACGTACCAAATCCTATACCAGCCCCCTGGAAGTTTGTGAGCACCATTGCTGCAAAAAAATGTCAATTTAGTAGCAAATATATAGATACATATACTTACATAGCAAAGAAGTGAAGTACACTTACAGACAAGTGATGAAAGGAAAGACCCAACTGAGAGACTATGAGGGTTACAACTTACAATTGGGGATGGACCATGAAGTATATAATAAATAAATATGAAATAATTGTTTAAAAGAAAGATATATAAATAACTAGCATATTAACTCGTGCCTCGCACGGGTCATCTTCTAGAAATTGAAGTAAATTTATTTATTTTTATGATTTGAAGAATATATATATATATATGAATACTATTGCATAGTTTCCGTTAAAACATGTTTGTTATAAAGTCTCAATTTTGTTTTACAAAAAATTTGATTTTCAGATAAGCACTCAAAATAAGATATTTTGTATCATATAATTGTGTTGGATGTAGTATGTGTTGGGTATAATATAACACATTTACATCAATTTACACAAATTTATGTCATAAGCAAAAAAAAATCTATTAATTTGTTATTATAATAAATTTAGGTAAAAGAACATAAAATTTAAATAATATGTGGGGATTTCGGTTTAATTCTCTTTGGTGTTTTTCATCACTACAAATCAATTTTTGAAATGGTACTTTTTAATACTTTATAATTATTTTTATTGTCATTCTTTCATAAAAAAATTCAGTCAATACATAAGAGGGAGGAATAAAGTTTTTTTGATTTCTTTCTCTTCAAAGGTATATTGTTTTTTTGCTAAACCTCTTCTGAGGTATATTTAAGAATACAATCATAAAAAAAAATGAGTAGTACACAAATGACATATTTATTCATATACCAGTTATAATTTTGACAACTTAAGAAACCTATTATTTACCCACATAATGTTTCAGAATAAAAATATTGTTCAATTAATATGTAAAAAACTAATTGCATATTTTAAAATTTTATCTTTTTTTAGCAAATTATTTTAACTAACTCGGGGTATATAATGTGATTAATCGATCATAATATTTTGTGTGTGCGCATGCTATGCAATATCCTATTTTCTAAGATATTTGTTAACTTGACTATATATTTTAATCCTTGTTACAATTTATTTTGAATTTTTTAATATTCATTCCAGCCAAAATTTCTTTATGTGTATAATTCGTTTTTTAATCGATTATATATGAACTAATTCCTATATTTTGTATTAATATATATTATATGATCATTTTTCAAGGAAATTTATCTTTCTCAAATTATCTACATGATTCATTTTTTTTAACTTTTGTACTATATAACATTTTTAAAATATCATCTTTTAATTAAATATTATTATGTAAAAATATTAAATATTTTATAGTTAATGTTATATGTAAGAATTGTTTAAGCTATTGAAAATAATCCAGTTTACATCAAATGATATTATTATCAAAATTTTAAATTATTTGTATATATAATCACGTACCATGTTTTGTAAACTAAAATACAAAATTTTAAAAGTACTAATGAGAAACACATTTATCTTTTGCTCAAAAATTAAAATAGTAGTCAAAATAAAATAAATAAGAGGTCGAATTTATCTAAAAGGATTTTACTAAAAACTAAAAATATACGTAGTATAATGATCAGAAAGATGAATTGTTTGGACGAGGTTAATGATTCAATTCATAACAAAGACAAACTAACTCATTTAAAATAAGAGAGTGGAATAAAATTTTGAAATTAGTGTAGAGGTCGAACTTTTGTAAATATAGTTTTAACTTCATACCAAAAACCATAATGTAGCATAATGGTTTGGAACAAAAAAATATATAGAGGAGCTTGTTGGTTCAATTCCCCACAAATACAAAATTACTTATTTTTTCTCTTCAAATAAGAGAGTGGCAAATCAATGTAATTTTGTAATATATAAGGGTAAATCGTATTTTATATGGGGTTTATTGGCTCAAAATGCCCATAAAATACTCCCTTGTTCTCCTATTATATATTGAAGAAGATGATTTATTAATTTATATAACATCTAAGATCATGCAGTACTTTTTAATTCATTCTACATTATTTTTAGTATGTGTTATTAGTCAATCATAATATATATTTTGAAATCCTAGATTTTAAAAAGGTCATTTTTAACTCAAATTCAATTATTTATTAAATTAATTAAAGTCTAAATGGTTGTTCGAACAAAAAAATCTAATTAACCCACATATTTGCATTTTTATAAATCTAAAGAATATATATGATGCAGTTATAATATTTTCCAAAATTAATCACATTTTTTATTTCATTAAAATATAATTTTATTTATGATTTCAATAATCTAATATTTTATAGCTACAATGAAACGAATGTTAACAAATTCAATTTTTTTATCTAATTTGAGTTACATTTATGTATAATTTAGAGATTTATTTTCTATAAATTAGAAATTCAACAATTTATTTACTCAAAAGGTAAGAATAGAAAAAGGAAAATAAGATAATAAAAGAACATGAGCCTTATCTAATAATATTTTCAAAGTAAACACAAGAATTGTAATAGCACAATGGTTATGGTATGAATTTTGTACTTGTAAGTTAAGGGTTCAATTCCTAGTAGCAACATAAATTTATTTATTTTTTACATTAATTACAGGAGATGGCATTTTTGTAGTTTCTCAAAAAATAGGGACAAAATGGTAATTTCACATGCATTTTTAAGGCACTTTTTGCCCTTGTGTCACCCTATAATATATAGTAATAGATAAAGAATATAATAGGGAAGACCGGACCGGAAGAGGTTTATTTAGTATTAATATTGTGAAATAAGATGAAAGATTTGGTTTGCTTATTTAAATTAAAGATTTGGTTCATTCGAAAGAATATTATTATTAATAATTTCATTTTTTGCCACAATTAATAATAATCATCAATATCATCAATCAATATATATATATATATATCTTTTATATATATAAAGGAGAACCCGCAGGAGCTCTAGAATCGCTCGAATCATATTTATCTATTTTTCTAGAGCTCCTCTATTTTAAATAATTAAAATAAAAACTTCCTTCTTTAGACCCTACTTTTTAGAAAAGAAATCTGAACTTCCCTTTTTAACATTAATATTAACATCTTCGAAATAGAAAAGGTTTTCGAATGTGTAGGGAAGAAAAAATCAATCAAATTTACATATTCGTAATAGAAAATAAATTTTATATTTTTATATATATACAATCTTTGCGTCTAAGGATCAAATTTTATTTGTAACCCTTTTTATTTACTATATAAAGGTAAACCGGAGCTTCGAGTTGAGATGGATTTTTTAGGTTATGTGGTCTAATGATTTTTTTTTCTATTATTTTTAAGGATTTGGCAAATAATCTTGCATAATATAGAAACGAGAAACAAGAATTCAGTTTTGACATGCCTTAATTTCTTTCATTAAGATGTTTGTATGGAATCGATATGATTTTTTTTTCTGCTCTTCTGTTTACGTTGTAGGTACTTTTAATGTCTTTGCATGATTTTTGTTTGCTTTCTGTTTTGATGATTTTGTGCATACACAACATGAGTATGTCCTTTTTATTATACATATGTTTCAAAATTTATTGAGTTCGTGATTATGTAAGATTTGTACGTACAAGTTATTCATCGAAAGATTCAAACAAGCCAGGTACTACATAACCACACATTGGTAGCCTAAAACAAAAATCACTGCAAACATAAACACCATGGTATTATATGCACATAATATTTTGGTCGTAAAAATTTATTTATTATTTAAGGAGCAACCAAAAAATTCTCCAGCGCGGGAAACTTTGACTACTTGGACAAGAAATTGGAGACACTGACGGTACACAACTTTTGAACTTTGTTATGAACCAAACATACCACGTTTTTATGTTTATTTGTATTTTGTTTTGCTTATATATTTGTGTTTTTTTTTCTTTGCTTATGCTTTCGTCTATTTTCTTTTAGTTTTTTTATTTATTCTTATTTGTTTAATTCTCAATGTACATGATTTCTGTTTAGTGATTTTCAGGTTGTTTTTTTTTGTTGATTTGTAAGGTTTGAATTTAGTGATCTAATATTTGCTTTCTTCGTTTTATTTTTAAACTTATGATTTGTAATGATTTTAGTTATAATCCTGGATTATTAGTAACAGTGGTTGTTCTTTATTTTGTGTTAGGTCCGTTAAGATTGTAGAAGGGGGGGTTGAATACAATCTTTATCTTTTTATCGAAATTTGTCCGTTAAGTAAAATTTAGTTTAGACAAATTTGTGCGGAATTAATTGAAACAAAATTCAAGTTAAATATAACGATATATTAAACTTGATGGTTGTTACAAAATCAGTACAGAGTATTATCACGTTAATAAAAACTAATTAGAAAATTCGACATGAACTTTTCTAATTTAGTTAATAAAAAACGAGATAAGAACTAGGAAACTTAATTCGCTAGTAGTACAAGAGTGATCAATAAACAAGTTCCAGCGGATAGAATATTACAAGGGGCTTGAACTGAATTTATTGTGAAAATTAAAAGCTTCGTCAGTGATATAAAGATGAGAGAGTTTGAGAGCTTCTGTATTCACTTTTGTTGTCCGTGTATGTCTGTAAGAGGCTGCTGCTTCTTTTATACTTAAACAACTTAATATCTTCTGTCTTCTGTGTGTCACATTTTGATCCATTATGACTCTCCATTATGACACTCAACTTAAGCCATTATGACAGTTCATTATGACACCCGAGGAGCTGTCATGACAGATCAATATTACTCTTGATATGACTCTTCATTATGACAGTCCACTATTACTCTGTCCATTATGACAGTCCATTATGACTGTCCAGTATTACTGTCCAGTATTACTCTCTGACTTAGGCTGTCATTACTCTCCGTTATTACTCCTGAGAGTAATAATAGAACAGATTTTCTAACCTTATTAAATCAAACGATTTTAACTAATCATTTAATTTAATTTCTTTTATATAATAATTCTTATTAATTAATCTAATAATTACTTTAATGAATAAATTAATTCTTTGAGAATTAATTTATTAATTAAATTAATTACTTGATTTAATTAATTAACAAGAATTAATATACCTCCTTTTGAGAACCAAATCTGTTCTTTAAACCACTGAAAATAATAAAGAGCTTCCACTGAATTATTGTTGACGCTCGATGCACGGTCTGGTTCATGAACGACTAACTTCAACGGCTTTTCTTTATTTTGACTTTAAGCTGTGGTCTATTTCTTCTCTCAACTTTCTTCAAATATTCTGTACTGATACTGTCTCTTGTCACTTGTAGAAATCTCTGTCCTTTAGAATTAAATCCATGACTTTGAATACCACACTGAGGCTTGATCAGTAGACTGAACTTCTTCCAGTGTAAAATATCAAAACTATAGATTGACTTGTAGACTTCTTTCTTCTGACAGATAGCATCTTCTGAGATTACTGTGACAGATAATATTATTTACTTATTACAATCTAATTTAAGTTGAGTTGAGTCCTCGAACTACAAATAGGCTGAGTCATATGCCTTTCAATCTCCCCCTATTTGTTTGTTAAAAACTAACAAGCAAATTCCTAGAGGATAACTCAACTAATTCAACTTAAACTAGTAAATGATAAAACTGTAATTGCAAAGTAAATAATGAAAAAGTTCTGGTATTTATAACAATTTCCAGATTCAAACATAAAGATAAATACAAGATAGATGATCCTCTAGCCTGATCATATTAAACATTATCCTATCTTGATCTATCTAACTCTAAAGATATTACATGTAGAGTTGTTCTTCATTTCTGACTGTCTTCCTTCCTTATTTCTCCATCTTCTGGATCATCCATTTCTGGCAGATTTTTTTGCAATTCTGCATCAACTAGCAACTCTCTTCTTGATGAGAATCCTGTAGGACGAACAAGAGGAATTCCAAGTGCCTTTCTCAACTGACCTTTGAACTTCTCATAATCCTTAAAAAAATTGACTTCTGCATAGGATTTAATACGATCAGCAATTTCTAACTTCTCTTTAGTAGAAAATCCTTGATTTCTCAGAACATGTTCAATATAGACCAGCTGCTTGGCAGAGTGTGTGAACAATTCCTCATTCTCAAGATTGATTGTATGAAGCACCTCACCTTTAAGGAATTTCAATTGTCTAGGCAATTCAACTATTTCAGGACCAGCTCTTTCAGCAAACTCTTTGAATTTCTCATGAAGTAGTACACCCAACTCAGAAGAAGTTCTTACCTTTGGCCTAAGAACCCAGATTTCTGTCAATGATTTGTCATAGAAGAACTGAATTGAAACTCTTTGTGTTCCAAACTCATGACAATCAACAAATATTAATAGCTCATCTGTTTTCGTTTCACCTGCAGTTGTTATTCTCACAACTTCTGTTCTTAGGGCTCTCATGTACATATCGTGTGTTGGGTTAAGCTCTTTGAGTCTTTCAAAGATAGAAAGAAGTCGACTATCATCATTATCAAGAGATTGATGTGAGTCTATTATTCGTTGAGCACGATCCCATTTCTCACCACTCTTAAACTTGACGTATAACTTCCTCTCTTGAGTTTTAAGTACATGTTCTCGTTGCCTTGCTTCTGCTTCCTCTTTTTGAAGTCTTTCTTTGTGTGCAAGCATATCTAGTGTTCTCTGAAGCTTTTCATCTCGCAATTTGAGATTTGCTTCTTGCCTTTCAACTTCTAATTCAGCTTCAAAATCCAGTTTTGCTTGCTCAGCTTCATATTCATGGTCAACTGGCACTTCATCTTCCCAGCTGCTAAAATCTGGTTCTGGTATTTTTTCACCCTCATCAGAGAACTTTAGATCAGCAAAAACATCAAAGTTGTCTGGTTCACCTGAGTAGTAATACCCTTCAGTGTCTTCTGCACTCTTCTGAGAATCTGCTATCTTCTTCCCCTTATCTCTCCCTTGTTCACTAGTTCCCTCTCTTGACTTCTCCCCCTTAGTTGAGGAATCCTCTACCGAAGTGTGAAATGCACCATCTCCAGGGTCTCGCTCATCACCATCTCCACCTTTTCCTACAAAGAATTCCCTTTCTTCTGCTGTGGGTGTGTGAGTTCTGCTGATCATGTTGAACAAATGTTTGATCCCCTTACCTTGTTGTGCATTCTGCCTTTCAATCACATCAAGACGGCGTTCAGTAGACAACTGACTCTTAATTAATGCTGTTTGAAGATTTTCAACTTTGTCGGAGATTACAGAAATAAGTTTATCTTGAGTCACAGTAACCTCTCCAGCATCATCAAGTGCCCGTTCATAAGATAATTCGAGAGTGTTGAACTTGTTTGTGTAAGTTGTCTTCATCCTTGTGATGTCATTCTTTATCACAGCAAGCTGATTTTTGACAGAGGTAGATGAAGAAGACCGTTCACCCACTTGTGCTCGAAGTAATTTCGCTTCAGCTTTACTGGCCTCAAGTTCCTTTTCTAGAGCTTTAATCTTTTCTTCCAATGAACGAGTGTATGTGTCAGTGTGTGCACTCACCTGAATATCACTCTGAGTTTCACTCATCTGACGTGCATGTGTTTCACTCAGTTTAGTGGTGTTCCTCACATCACTCCTCACAATTTCCATAGCTCCAGAAGGTGTACCTGCAGTTGAAATCACCCTAGCCTCCTCTTGGGAGGTCAGTGGTGGTGCAATGGGAGTTCGCGAATCCCTATCCCCAGTCAGTTCTGTCATCTCATTAGGATTTGATGTCTGAATTGCTTCAGTGACAGAAAGACCGAGTTGCCTTCCACTTTCTCCAGTCGAAACTGCGAGTGGAAACTCCCTTAAGGGATCCAGGTATGTTCCACCTGAGAGGGGAGATGATGATTCTATTATAAGTGGCTCAGAATCAAGATTTCCCTCGTAAGCCTGTGAAGGCTCCTCTGCCGTAACTATGGCAGGCACTGTTTCAGTAACAAACCTATTGTGCACTCCTTGCTCAGTGTCCCTAGCAACATCAGATTCTAAGGTTATGTTTTCCCTCATTGTGAGTAATAAGGGTGTGCTTGACTCTGTACAAGGTGCCATGGCCCTATGGCGAATTTCAATAGTGTCACCCTGTTGGGAGGATGAAACCAGTAACAGTTTATCGGCCATTTCAATGTCCAAATCCTGTTGGGAGGAAATGGATGGGCTTACAGTTACCTCAGGTTCATTTCTACTCTTCTTTAGTAGAGGCAGAGCTGTGGGTTCACTCACTTCATCACTACTTCTTTTAGTTCTTTTTGGCTGCAATTTTCTTTTGTAATGGTAGAATTGTTTTGACTCAGTGTTTGGCTCTTTGACCTGGGTTAGAGATTGTGGTGCTACAATCCCCTGGTCAGCCCTAACAACCACTTGGGTTCCAGAAATAGATTTCTCAGTAGAAGTAGTTAAAGGATCAGAATACAGTACCTGGTCAGCAGATGCCGTAGAAGTTCCAGTTGTAGTGTGTTGAACCATTTGGTAATGACTTACTTGCTCAGGAAGAATAGCAAGTTCAGGAGCAGCTTGCTCAAGATCAGGTGCTGCTTGTTCAACTGCTGGTACAATGTGCTCAGGAACTTGTTCAGGTTGGTACAACGCAACATCAAGTACAGGTTGTTCAGGTTGCACAACATCAATTGCAGGAATAACATTTGGCAAGTCTATGAAGTTAGCCATATATGGTGTTATGACCACTGGGATGTTCTGGAAGACAAGTGATGTGTCTAACCTGGTATAAAGTAACGTTGTTGGTTTACCAGACACTTGAACTCGATCATTATTAAATTGAACTCGGTCTGCATCAGAGATTAGATGGTTAAAGATCAAAGTCAAGAACCTAGGATAAAAACATGAAACCTTTTCACCTGCATCAAAATCTTTTCTGGCCTTGGCTATACGAATTATGAGTAAATTCAGAATTATATTACCAATATTAATTCTTCGATTGTTGGCAATCGCAAAACCAATATTTTGTAACATAGTCGTTATAACATTAAAGTTGCCCTTGGTGGAGTTGGCAAACACTTTCGCAACAGTGTCAAAGAAGATATTCCATTCTTGAATCAAAAATTTCTTATTAATCTTCTTTAGATCTACCACCTCCTCTTGATAATTAATGCTCGTGAAGAAATGTGTCAAGTCATCTTTCGAAGGTGAGTCCACAAAGTTATCAGCTGGAAGATCTAAGGCAGCAATGACAGTTGATTCGTTCACTGTGTATGAATTTTCATTAAACACAAAAGTAAAGGAACTTCCATCCTCAGCAATAACAGCAGTGGAACACATCTCTTTAAGTGGACCAAATTTTAAGGGAACATCAGCAGTCAAGGCAGTGCGACATATAGAATGTTCATTCAAAAAGGTGATCCAGGGCTTAAATCGTTGAACTGGACATTTTTCGGGATCAAAATAACCAACCAAATTATGCTTAACTAGTTCAAAATTATTATAAACATCAGCCATGTTTATCACAATTTAGAACTCTTTAAAATCTCAGATTTTAAAAATTAACCAGGCTTAATAAGAATTTTTCGAATTTTCAAAATTAATTAAAAATCATCCAAAATTCGAATTAATCAAGAGTTGTTCAAAAATTCTGGAAAAATCAGAGATTGATCCTTATACACACACAAGCACTGTACTATTTTTAGATTTTAGAAAATCAAAACCAAAGTCTCGATTTTTCAGATCTTGTGAACAACGGTTTTGGATAAAAACGGTGAGAAATAAAAACGGTGAGAAAAGTGTTCAAAGTTCTTTGATTTTGGGATGAATAGAGAGCTAATCACGCAAACAAGACAACTGTGATCTTAGATTAGCGATTTCCTGGGAAAAATCCGGCAGCAATTCGACTTGACTGTGTATGTATATGTATGTATCGCTTGTAACAGAGAGTAGTACTCAGAGCCTTATTACTCGTGAGTTAGTGTTTGTGTGGTTATGACTCTGTCAAAACAAAACAGGTTAAGTAATATTATTAACCTGTTATTACTCTTGTGAGGATGAGTAATAATGAGAGTAGAATTAGAAAAAGGAAGAGTAATAATGAAAGTAATAATGAAATAAACTGGATATTACTCGGACTACTACTACGTTATTACTTTAAGAAAAATAGGAAAAATAACTATTATTACACACCAATATGACTAAACCAGTGAGTCATATCTGCAAGAGTAATAATGAGAAGAGTAATAATGGAAAAGGAAGAGTAATAACGTCAGTAATACTGAAACATACTGAATATCACTTGGACTAATATTACACCTAATTAAACAAGTAATAGCGAGAGTATTAATGATATAAATCGGTTATTACTCTAGTCACTACTTGTTATTACTCTAGGACAAACTGATTATTACTCCCAGTTTAACACTATTATTACTCATTGAAAGTAATAATGAATTAACTGATTATGACTTTAGAGTAATAATAATTCAAAACTGAATATTGACAGAGTGAATCTACAGACCATGTACACAAAACAGAATCATTTAAAATTAAATTACACACTGATTAATAATTTACAGAAAATACTGAAAAGACAATAAAGTGTCCTTTTAGCGAAAATAAAATAGTAATAACAGAATGACAAACACTACAAATTATTAATTAAAGCAACATATTAATAATTTACATAAAATATTTGCAGTGACTTAATAAATCTATATATTTTCTAATAAAATAACTTTCTTATAGAAAATCATTTAAAGAGAAAATATGACTTATTAAATCAATACAAAAATTCAAAGTGACTTTAAAATAATAACATTTTCAAGAAAAATAGATTTCTAACAAATTTACTACTTGTAAAATTTGAGAAAAATATTTTTAAACAAAATGAATTATTCCAAGTTCAAAAGAAGTAAGTAGAGATATATAACACAGAAAATGACATTATTTTAGAATTAACAAGCAAGGGGGTAATTTGATAAAATAATTATACAAGTGATTTTTTTTTAAAAAAAATTATATGTATAAACACAATAATCACTTATAAATTATTAAAGAGCAACCCTCAGATATTAACTAGTTTAATTACTAGGACTATTTAACATACCCAATTCACCAACAATTCTGGTGAATGTGGATTCGTCAAGAGACTTAGTAAAAATATCTGCTGTTTGTTCTTCCGTGGGTACAAAATGTAACTCCACGGTACCATTCATGACATGCTCTCGAATAAAATGATACCTGATGTCAATGTGCTTGGTCCTCGTATGCTGTACAGGATTGTTGGAGATTGCTATGGCACTTGTATTGTCACACAGAATTGGAATATTGTCAAGTACAAAGCCATAGTCACGTAGCTGATTCCTAATCCACAAGATCTGAGCACAACAGCTTCCAGCAGCTATGTATTCAGCTTCAGCTGTTGAGTTGGAAACTGTTTGTTGCTTCTTGCTGTACCAGGAGACCAACCTACCACCTAGGAATTGACAACTCCCAGAGGTACTTTTTCTGTCTACAACACTTCCTGCATAATCTGAATCTGTATATCCAACAAGGTTAAAACCAGATTCTTTAGGGTACCAAATACCTAAGTTAGGTGTACCCTTAAGATATCTCAAGATTCGTTTAACAGCAATGAGATGCACATCTCTAGGATCCGCTTGGAACCTTGCACACAAGCATGTAGCATACATAATATCAGGTCTACTTGCAGTAAGGTAAAGTAATGAACCTATCATACCTCTGTAACTTGTGATATCTACCTTGGTAGAGTTTTCACAAGCTCCAAATTTCACAGCTGTTGATGATGGTGTTCTTGCTGAAGATGAGTCCTCCATTTGATATTTCTTGAGGAGCTCTCTGACATACTTGGATTGACAAATAAAAATTCCATCTGTCCTTTGACTTACTTGTAATCCAAGAAAGAACTTCAGCTCACCCATCAGGCTCATCTCAAATTTACCCTGCATTAGCTTAGCAAATTTCTTGCACAGAAGATCATTAGTAGACCCAAATATTATATCGTCCACATAGACTTGGACTAATATAGTATCATTCTTATGTTTCTTAGTAAAGAGAGTTTTGTCTATGACACCTCTAACAAATCCATTTTCAAGTAAAAATTCAGAAAGAGTGTCATACCATTTCCTTGGAGCTTGCTTAAGACCATAAATTGCCTTGAAGAGAAAGTAGACATAATCCAAGAATTCTGGATCTTCAAAGCCAGGGGGTTGTTCTACATATACCTCTTCATCCAGCTTGCCATTCAGGAAGGCACTCTTGACATCCATTTGATAAACTTTGAAGTTTGAATGTGCTGCGAATGCCAAGAATATCCTTATAGCCTCAAGTCTAGCCACTGGTGCATAGGTTTCATCATAATCTATTCCTTCAGCTTGGGAATAACCTTTAGCAACCAGTCTTGCTTTGTTTCTAGTTACAATGCCATCTTCATCAAGTTTGTTTCTGAATACCCACCTGGTATCAACTACTTTCCTGTCTTTTGGTCTGGGTACCAGCTTCCATACTTCTTGTTGTTTGAATTGATTGAGTTCATCTTGCATAGCAATCACCCAATCAGGATCAGAAAGAGCTTCTTCTGTTTTCTTAGGTTCTATTGCAGACAGAAACCCAGAATAATTGCATTGATTTTGATAGCTCCTTCTAGTTTTTACACCAACATCTGGATCACCAACGATCAACTCAAAAGGATGAGCTCTATTCCACACAGTCTGTCTGGGAAGATTTGACCTTGATGATTCACCTTGTTCTTCATTATGATGTTGAGTATGACCAGCTGATCCTTCATCACCTCCCCCTGAGTTGTTGCCAGTTTGACTAGATGAGTGTTCAGGAGTGTCAGTGGTATCACCAGTCTGATCATTGTTTCCACCACCACCACCCTGATCATTATCATCATTATTACTGTTATCATTAGCAGCAACATCAGGTTGGTTGTCACCATCTGAATCGGAGTCTGTCATATCATCGAAAGATAACTTTTCCGATGAATCCTCCGTTTGGATACTAGGAAGTTTAGTGTCATCAAATGATACATTGACACTTTCAAGCATTGTCTGATGATCAATCACATACACCTTGTAAGCTCTTCTTGAATAACCAATGAAAATTGCTTCATGTGCTTTGGCCTCAAATTTACCACCACGATCATCTCCATCTTTAAGCACAAAGCATTTTGCTCCAAATACATGAAAGTACTTGAGTGTTGGTCTCTTTTCATACATAATTTCATAGGGGGTCTTCATCAAGTCTTTGTTGATTAAAGTTCGATTCTGGGTATAACATGCAGTGTTAACAGCTTCAGCCCAAAAGTACAAGGGAAGCTTTGCTTCACTTAACATAGTACGTGCAGCTTCAATCAAGGTTCTATTCTTTCTTTCTACTACCCCATTTTGCTGAGGAGTTCTTGGGGCTGAGTACTGCCTTGTTATTCCCTTTTCAGTACAAAACTCATTTAGAACTGCATTCTTAAATTCAGTTCCATTGTCTGACCTTATTGCTCTAACTGGTTTATTGTACTCCATTTCAATCAACTTGATGTGATCAATCACTAACTGTGGAGTTTCATCTTTGGAATTCAGAAATAAAACCCATGTGTACTTTGAGTAGTCATCAACAATCACGAGAGCATATCTTTTCTTTGACATAGACATCACATTAACTGGACCGAACAGATCCATGTGCAACAGTTGTAGAGGTTCAGTTATTGATGATGTGTCAGTGCTACTGTGAGTTGCTGTTTTCAATTTGCCTTTTTGACAGGCATCACAGAGTCCTTCTTGAGTGAATTCCATTGAAGGTAAACCTCTCACCAGTTCTCTTTTAACTAGAGAATTCATTGTCTTGAAATTAAGGTGGGAGAGTTTCTTGTGCCATAGCCAACTTTCATCTGTAGATGCTTTAGAATAAAAGCAGTTGATTTCTTCAGTGCTTCCAGTGTTCATATTGGCCACGTACAGATTTCCTTTTCTGACTCCAGTAAGAGATGGTTGTTCATGTCTCTTGTGTGAGATTAGACAATTCTTCTTGTTGAAGTAAGCCTCGAATCCCTTGTCACAAAATTGACTGACACTTAACAAATTGTGCTCAAGTCCTTTCACAAAAGACACTTCATCAATGATAACATTTCCAGCTTCCAATCTGCCATATCCATCAGTTGTACCTATGCTGTTATCTCCAAAGGTAACCACTGGGCCGGCTTTCTCAACCACATTTGTCAGCAGGGTTCTGTCTCCAGTCATATGCCTTGAACATCCACTGTCCAAGATCCAGGTCACTCGATCAACCTGTTTCACACCCTGCAATGATAAATAGGTTAAACCTTCTTCGGAACCCAAACCTGATTGGGTCCAGAATACTTAAAGAATTGGCCTTTGTCAGGCAAAACAACATTTTTAAAATTGACACCATTTTCACCACTAATCAACATACATTTAACCCTATAAACAGATTTGACAATCTTATGTTTTATCTTGGGTATCCATGTTTCTTTAGCAGCAATGACATTTGTTTCACTGACTGGACATTTGACCTTGTAAGCAGCCTTACCAAAAGTCTGTTTAGGCTTTGATACAAATGTCTCTCTCCTATCCTGAGAAGGACTAGCAGTCTTTGATCTAACATTTTTATTCTTATTCATGTGTTGTCGAGGAGCAGTCTTACTAGCACATGCTTGATTACCATTAAAGTAAGCAGACATTACATTAAAAGCACAAGACATACAGTTGACAACACCACATGCTTTATGATAAATATCAATGGTAGGCATGGTATGCATGTTAGACATGTTATTGTTCTTTTTCAACTTATCACCACTTAACCCAGTTTTAGATGAACTGGTTGGATAAACAACCTTAACTGGTTTCTTAACAGATTTAACATTATCAAGGACAATGCCATTTGCACTGTCCTCATTACGCATCTCTTCTTGAATAATGATAGAAGTGAAGTTTGGAGGTTCTGCAATCGACTTTTTAAAGAGCGGATCTTCAACCTTCTTAAGCACATGTGGTATACCCCTCTCTTTAGCACTAACAAGGTTAGGGGTATTTATGCCTAACAATCCAACAGCTTCGTTATAACCAAACCCTATTCCTACAGTTCGTTCTATAGCTTGTTTATTGAAATGCTCTTTAGAAAGTTTAACAGAATTAAAGCAAGCACTAACCTTGGTTTCAAGTTCAGCAATTTTAGAAAGTTGTTTAGTCACTACTTCTAGAATGGATTTCTCTCTTCTATTAAGTCGTGTTATTTCCTCTTTTTGTTGATCTTGATTAACATGCACCTTTTTTAGTTCTAACACTTCATTTTCAAGTTCAGTGTTTAACAGATTTAATCTAGCAATGTGTTTTTGTGCATTAGCCAAGGAACCACCTAACTGACGAACCAACTCAGAGTCAGTAAGTTTTACCTGTGGTTTAGGATCAGTGAGCATGTCACCATTTGCCATTAGTGCAAGATTTCTAAATTCTTCATCTTCACTATCTGTGTCATCCCAGCTTTTACCAGCAGCCACATAGGCTTTTCCAGGTTTCTTCTTTTCAGGAACATAATCTCTCTTCTGGGCTTGTTTAGGTTTCTGACACTCAGTGGCAAAGTGTCCAAGTTCATTGCAATTATAACAACGAATTTTGCTTCTATCAACAGTTCCAGTTTTGTAGCCACCTCTGCTACTGGAGGATGAGGAACCTCCTCTCTGGAATCTGTTATTAGACTTGAACTTGAACTTAGGATTTCTCCTGAATCTAAAGTTGCCAAACTGTCTAACCATGAGTGCCATGGATTCATCCTCCAACTGATCCAATTCTTCTAATGAGTAAAACTCACTTCCATCCTGAGTAGCTGGTGTCTGACCATGTTCCACTTCAGTCTGCTCCTTGTCTGAGCTGTAAGGTCGAACAACCTTAGCTTCCACTTCCTTAGGAGCCTCAACCACTAATGCTGTAGATGAACTTGCAACTCTACCTTTACCATGAATCTCTTTCTGTTGGACTTGTTCCAACTCATAGGTTTTTAAAACACCGAAGAGTTTTTCAAGACTAACTTTATTCAAGTCACGAGATTCTCTTATGGCTGTTATCCTGTGTTCCAGGTGAGTCGGCATAGTCAGTAAGAACTTCAGATTAATCTCCTTCTGTGTATAGTTCTTGCCATGGATTTGCAAGTTGTTGATTATTTTATTATACCTTTCAAACACTTCTTGAATGCCTTCATTAGGGCCAGCTCTGAAGTGTTCATACTCAGAGGTTAAGATTTGAAGTTTGTTCTCCCTGACTTCATCAGTTCCTTCATTAATGGTTTCAATAGTTTCCCACATGTGTTTGGCAGTTTTACAATTCATCACATGGCTATACATCACAGCATCCAGGGAATCTATTAGAATGAGTCTGAGGTTTTTATCAAGCCCTGCATCCTCCTTTTCCTCAGGTGTATAGGTAGCAGGGTCCTTTTCATAAGATTTAGCAGGAATCACAATTTTACCCTCAGCTTCAACTTCATCTTCATAGACCATAGGAGTTTTAGGTCCGGTTTTCAAAACAACCAAATATTTAACGTTTGTACATTCCAGAAACAACTCCATCTTATTCTTCCACATATCATAATTATCTTTGTCAAAGATAGGTATCTTAACAATGGCTTTAGAAGTCATGATGAATTTTTAAGAGAGTTAAAAATTCGAGCTTGATTTTTAATTGAATAAGAATAGGATCTTGATTTGTATATCAATCAAACGGCTCGGATACCAATTGTTAGGTCCGTTAAGATTGTAGAAGGGGGGGTTGAATACAATCTTTATCTTTTTATCGAAATTTGTCCGTTAAGTAAAATTTAGTTTAGACAAATTTGTGCGGAATTAATTGAAACAAAATTCAAGTTAAATATAACGATATATTAAACTTGATGGTTGTTACAAAATCAGTACAGAGTATTATCACGTTAATAAAAACTAATTAGAAAATTCGACATGAACTTTTCTAATTTAGTTAATAAAAAACGAGATAAGAACTAGGAAACTTAATTCGCTAGTAGTACAAGAGTGATCAATAAACAAGTTCCAGCGGATAGAATATTACAAGGGGCTTGAACTGAATTTATTGTGAAAATTAAAAGCTTCGTCAGTGATATAAAGATGAGAGAGTTTGAGAGCTTCTGTATTCACTTTTGTTGTCCGTGTATGTCTGTAAGAGGCTGCTGCTTCTTTTATACTTAAACAACTTAATATCTTCTGTCTTCTGTGTGTCACATTTTGATCCATTATGACTCTCCATTATGACACTCAACTTAAGCCATTATGACAGTTCATTATGACACCCGAGGAGCTGTCATGACAGATCAATATTACTCTTGATATGACTCTTCATTATGACAGTCCACTATTACTCTGTCCATTATGACAGTCCATTATGACTGTCCAGTATTACTGTCCAGTATTACTCTCTGACTTAGGCTGTCATTACTCTCCGTTATTACTCCTGAGAGTAATAATAGAACAGATTTTCTAACCTTATTAAATCAAACGATTTTAACTAATCATTTAATTTAATTTCTTTTATATAATAATTCTTATTAATTAATCTAATAATTACTTTAATGAATAAATTAATTCTTTGAGAATTAATTTATTAATTAAATTAATTACTTGATTTAATTAATTAACAAGAATTAATATACCTCCTTTTGAGAACCAAATCTGTTCTTTAAACCACTGAAAATAATAAAGAGCTTCCACTGAATTATTGTTGACGCTCGATGCACGGTCTGGTTCATGAACGACTAACTTCAACGGCTTTTCTTTATTTTGACTTTAAGCTGTGGTCTATTTCTTCTCTCAACTTTCTTCAAATATTCTGTACTGATACTGTCTCTTGTCACTTGTAGAAATCTCTGTCCTTTAGAATTAAATCCATGACTTTGAATACCACACTGAGGCTTGATCAGTAGACTGAACTTCTTCCAGTGTAAAATATCAAAACTATAGATTGACTTGTAGACTTCTTTCTTCTGACAGATAGCATCTTCTGAGATTCCTGTGACAGATAATATTATTTACTTATTACAATCTAATTTAAGTTGAGTTGAGTCCTCGAACTACAAATAGGCTGAGTCATATGCCTTTCATTTTGGCTTTCATATTTTTTTTGTTAGTGATCTCGGAATAAAAACACCTGATCGTGTGAACAAGAATTAGGAGAACTTTCTTTGTTTGAAAAGTAAAAGCACTTGAGAAAATTGGCACAAAAGTTTTGAACTTTTACCATTCCATCTTTATTTATTTACTGTTAATTGTTAATTTATCGTTATTATCTTCTCATAGTTCTTGACCATAATATTCCAACGTGTTCTTTTAATTAATTCAATCAAATATGCTTTTTTATCAATATGTATTTATTACAACGGGTGTCGGCCTAAGAAAACGTTACACAGAATCCACGTAAAAAATAAGTATATAGTTTTTTTTGTTTTCTATGTATATATTAAAATTTGTACAATATTGTGTTCACTGAATATATTTGTAGATATTTATTTTTTGATTTCTTTCTTAAATAGTCTATATTTTGAAAAAAAAAAAATAATGACAACGAGTTACCACATTAAGGATTCTTTCAAAAAAAAAAAGGAGTTATCACATTTAGGTTGTACGATCTTTTCTGTTAATGACAAGTAATATAATTTGTTTTATATCATGTATTGTTTGTTGACATTAAAATCCTCGAAATAGAAAAAGTTTTTAAATTTGTAGGGAAGAAGAATTCAGATTAAATATTTGAAATAGATTAGAAATTTTATATTCTTATATATATATATATATATACAATCATTTAATGATCAAATTGTATCACCATGTTTGTAACCCTTTCCTTGCTTTAGTTTGTTTTTGTCTTCGTCTATTTTATTTTATTTTTTTTATTCATTATTATTTTGTTTATTCTTAATGCATGGCTATGTGTGTGCGCCACCGGTTTTTTGTGATTTTAGGTTGCTTTTTTATAAGGTTTGAATTTATTGATTTAATATTCTGCTTTCTTCATTTTATTTTTAAATTTACGATTTGTTATGATTTTAGTTATAACTATGGATTATTAGTAACCACTGATTGTTTTTTACTTTGACTTTTGTATTTTTTTGTTAGTGATCTCGGTACAGAAATACCTGATCGTGTGAACGTGGTTAATTGTTAATTTGTCGATATTATCTTCTCATTGTTTTTTATCATAATATTCCAACGTCTTCTTTTAATTAATTCAATCAAATTTGCTTTTTTTATCTAAATATATATATTACGACGGGTGTCGGCCTAAGAAAACGTGACAAAAAATCGATGTAATAACTAAGTACATAGTTTATTTTGTTGTCTATAAAGATATATATTAAATTTGTACAATATTGTGTACACTAATTTATTTATTAATATTTTCTTTTTGATTTTGTACTTAAATAATCTATATTTTGAATAAATTTTAAAAAATATTACAAGGTCGCCGCCCGCCGCGAAACGTAGCTTATATGTATTTATTACAATGAGTATTGGCCTAAGAAAACGTGATACAAAATTGGCCTAAAATAAGTATATAGTTCATTTAGTTGTGTGTATATATATTAAAATTTGTACAATATTGTGTTTATTAATTTATTTATAGATATTTTCTTCTGAATTTCTTTCTTAAATTTATATTTTGAAAAGATATTACAAGGCCGCCGCGAAGCGCGGCTTAGTCAACTTAATTAATTAATATATTTGTTCACCAATCTATATTGATATTATATATATATTTGTCAATTTTTTCCTAATTAATCTATTTAAAATTTTAAAAAAAATATAAGTTATAAGGCCGCCGCGAAGCGCGGCTTAGTTGACTAGTATATATATAAAGGAGGGTACGCGGGAGTTTAGGTGGCGCTCTAAGATCGTCTCAATCTATTTTTCTAATTTTCTAAAATTTTAGAATTTTAAACACTTATAAATATAAAAATATCATTTAACATATTAGAAGTAGAATAGGTGTTCGAATTTATAGTGGTGAAGAGTTCGAATTTATAGGAAGACATATGATTAGAAGTTCTATTGTATGTAGAATAAGTATTTATAAAGCATATGATTAAAAGTTCTATTGAAAGTAGGATATAGGAGTTCGAATTTATAGAGATAAGAGTTCAAATTTATAGAAAAAATATATAAATAAAAGTTTCTATTGGAAGTAGAATAAGTATTTATAAAAAAGTTTCTATTGGAAGTAGAATAAGTATTTATAAAGCATACGATTAAAAGTTCTATTGGAAGTAGAATAGGAGTTTGAATTTATAGAGAATAAGAGTTCGAATTTATAGAAAAACATATAAATAAAAGTTCTGTTAGAAGTAGAATATGTGTTTGAATATATAGAGCATCCATATAACTAAATATTTTATAGAAAGTACGATCTTATTAAATTATATATTTTTTATATAAGTTAATTATACTTCTATTAGGAAAATTTATTCATAAATCCAATACTATTATCATAAAAAAGTCATCGTATTTAAAAGAAAAGAATTGATGTGTTAACATTATAAAAGAACATTCTCATGCAGGAATCCTAAATAAAAATAGGAGTATCTATAATATAAAGAGAAAATAAGATGTGCTTTCATTTTCTAAAACTCCATAAATTTTAGAAAGTCTAGATAAAGTATAAATTGGAATTCACTCTATTTTTTAGGTTTTAATTTTAAGGAAAAAAGTTGTTGTGTAAGATAAGTATCAATAATAATATGTAATGAATTTGGAATTTCGACCCAAACGAGAGCGGTTCGAAACGTGTTTAACAGGAAGACGGCTCACTATAAAAGATTGTATTAGCTATTAAAATATCATTTTGATGTTATAAATTTTATTTTATTTTTAGGATTTGATTTTTATGGATAAGCATTATCATACAAGTGATACATGTAAAAGTTAGGTTTTTGGTCTTAACTAGGGAGCAGATAAATAGTAATAACCGTGTTTAACGAGAAAGCGATTCATTAGAGAAGACCGTATAAAAATGTTTGAATATATAAGGAATACATAAAATAAAAATGTTTTATTAATAGAAGTAGAATACGAGGACGGTGGAGACGTCTTACACGATTTTTAAAATTATATATCTTTTTTCCCAGAAATCCTTTATTTTATCTTTTTTATACAAGTTAATTATACTTGCATTAGAAAAATATATTCATAAATTTAATATTATTCCTGTAACGAAAAGTCTTCGAATTTAATTTTTTTATATGTTAACATAACAGAAAGACATTCTCATGCAGAAGTTGTAAATAAGTACATGAATATCTATAATATACAGAAAAAATAAGATGTATTTTCATTTTTAAAACTCTATAAATATTAGAAAGTTTAAAGAATATAAAAATTGGAATTTACTTTCTTTATATAATTAGTTAGAATTTCGGTTCCAAATAAGAGCGACTCAAAACGTATTTAACGAGAAGACGACTCACTAGAAAAGATTGTATTAGCTATTAGAATTTGATATTGATGTCATAATTTTTTTTATTGTTCGATTTTATGGATAAAAAATATTATATAAGTCTTTATAATATATGTTAAAGTTGAGATTTTGATTTTAATGAGAGAGCGGTTCAATCGAAAGAATCGTGTTTAACAAGAAATCGATTCATTAGAAAAGGATATTTAATTATTAAAATTTAAAATTAATATTACAATATAACGTAAATATATTAATTTTTTTAAAAAAAATTTATAACGCCGCCGCGAAGCGCGACTTTATCGACTAGTTTCTTTAAAATGCAAGGTTATAGAATACATAATCGATTTTTGAATGAGTTTTCAAAATTTGAATAATTTGTTAATTTTTCCGGTACTCACTTTGAATATTCAAATATTCGATTTGAGTACTTGTTTAAATTCAAGTCGGTTAACTTTCCAGTTTTTAGTCCTTGATTATCCAATCGAATTAGCCAAATATAAATATTATTAAAAAATCATATTTAACTGTTTTTAAAAAATTTGACTGGTGAAATAATTTAAAACTGAAATTAACCAAAAAGTCATAAATAAAAAATTTCCTCACAAAAGACCAGCCACCTATGGTCCCTGTTTTGAAATCTTCCTGCCTTAAAAACTCTGTTACCTTGACATTTATAAATTTTTTAACAATTAAAATGTACACCGACCTTCACTAAGACATTGTTGATTGCAGCTTTTAAGAACCATGTTAGCAAAATATTCAGAAGGAAATCAAGTCAGCTTTTTATGCTTGCAACAACTGCAGACCCTAATTTTAAGAACCCATGCGCTTCATCATATAGACCAATACCAGAATTACGGATACTGGTCGATACAAGAACAGAGAAAGCGAAGATATATATTAACAGAGGTAACTGAGAAGTAATTATCACTTTCCAACCATCATATGACAGTCTGAAACAATTGTGTGCAATAAGAAATTTTCAAATAGCCCAATACAGCAGAAGGTGTCATTATAGAAATTCTACCATTTGATCGTTGGGAGATACTGTAAGTTATAATTGAGTACAGGCAATGAATTAATTAAATTAAAGAAGCAACAAACATCGTATCATACCATGCTTCAGAAATGTCCTCAGACCTCAATCGATAACTCAACTCCCAAGCGTTAAAAGAGTTCCCAGACTCCTCGTTACATTCTGAATTTATTTACAAATTTTAGGAGATTCGTAATCGATTTCAAAAACCTCTATCAACTATCAAGTGCAATTCTAACTTGACAGCCCTGCTCAGGTTTGTCCAGTCATATATGCCAAGAATCTAAATGTAGCCTAACATGTGGAATTTTTCCAACGCATTAAAATCTATTTTTGACGTATACAGTCCTCTTGGTTGGTATTAGGTGGCCACACAACTGAGAATATTACAAGGCCATGCAGCTGTGTTTTTTTTTTTACTAGTTGAACACACACACCCAGACTCCCACCGGAGTCGAACCCTCGACCTCCTTGTTAGGGAAGGTGAGGGGTATCCACTCCACCAATTGATGGGGGATGCCATGCAGCTGTGTTGCTGGCAAAGTTTGTTAGCATTAGGTGTCATGGAGATGCCATGAGAGTGAGTGATGGATGGACTCAGGGCTGTCAGTCTTTATCATTGTGGTTGTTAAAATTTTAGGAAGGAATAAAAGGGACAATGAGAATGTGGGGCAATGCCTCAATGAGAATAGGACATGTCTTTACATCAGAAGTTGTAGGCATAATAGATTCAAGTAAATGGAGACTTTTCTCTCCTTTTCTGTAAATTATGACTGCTGTATTCATGTTAATCAATTTTTGACGTATACAGCCCTCTTATTTGGTATTAGGTGGCCACACAATTGAGAATGATGGCCATGCAGCTGTGTTGCTGGCAGAGTTTGTTAGCATTAGGTGTCATGGAGATGCCATGAGAGTGAGTGATGGATGGACTCAGGGCTGTCCAGTCTTTATCATTGAGTTTGTTAAAATTACTACAGCTTTTAAAGAAGGAATAAAAGGGACAATGAGAATGTGGGGCAATGCCGCAATGAGAATAGGACATGTCTTTACATCAGAAGTTGTAGGCATAATAGATTCAAGTAAATGGAGACTTTTTTCTCCTTTTCTGTAGATTATGACTGCGTATTTGTAAATGAGATTGAATATGTATTCTTAAGTACGAATAGAATGAATTATTGTTAGCAAAATGTTCATAAGAAAATCAAGCCAGGTTGATGCTTGCAACAACTGCAGAGCATAATTTTATGAACCCCTGCGCTTCATCACCAAATAGACCAATACAAGATTACGGATACTGTTTGATGTAAGAACAGAGAAAACGAAGACGTTAACAAAAGTAATTATCACTTTCCAACCATCATACGACAGTATGAAACAATTGCGTGCAATAAGAAATTTTCACATAGACAACTACAGCAGGTGTCAATGTAGAAAATCTACAATTACATCGGTGGGAGATAAGTTATAATTAAGTACATGCAATGAATCAAATTGAAGAAGCAACAAACATTGTATCATCTCATACCAAGCGTCAGAAACGTCCTCAACTGATAACTGAACTCCTAAGTGTTAAAAGAATCACTAGCCTCCTCCTTACATTCTGAAAATATTTACAAACTTTAGGAGATTCATAATCGATTTCAGAAACCACTATCAAGTGCAATTCTAACTTGCCACCCCTGCTCGGGTTTGTCACTACAGTCACATTATGCCAACAATCTAGATGTTGCCTAACATGTGGAATTTTTCCAACACGTTGAAGTCAATTTTTGGCATATCTATCATCAAAATAAACCCTACTACTGGCAGCAACTTTGGTTCGATAAGCTGCAGTGGCAACGCTAGTCTTTGCTCTTTCCTTCTGAAGAATCTCACATGATTCACTGCTAGAACTATGTCCAACTATTTCAGCAGGAGGAATGAAACATTCTAATGACAGACCTGGAACATTAAATGCAACTTCTTCAATTGTCCATGCTTCTTCCATCCTCGTCTTGGTGTGACTCAATGCTGTTTCTCCAAATCTGAAAAGGGTAACAGACCTGTAGTCATCCAGGAATGAATTGATTGTGGTTTCCCAGTAAACAGCATCACCGCCAATCGTTTGCACACGAGTCAAGTGAGAGTCTTCTAAGTGCAGGAGGAGACCTGATTTTTGGCTAAAATAACCAAACAAGACATGTCGTATGATCTCTGCTGGGCCTTCACTCCTGGATTGCAATGTTTGTGGATCAGCCCTAAGTTTGAGGATGAAACAATCTTCTCCATTAATCCTTTTTTCACCTATGCATCTGGCATTGGCAAACATATTTGCAGTTGCTCGAGGGTCAAGACCCTACAAGCAAACAATAAGTCAGATAATCAAATCCCGAAGTGGAACAAAAGGAAATAATGCTACACAGACATGATTGGGTGCAGGCAGTTTTACCTGAAGAGCACGGCGCAATGGTCTAACAGGACCCTTTGCAGCATGTGAACCAAGCCATGGTGTGTGCCTCCATACAAGTTTCCCATTGCAACCAGCATGAATCTTGCTACCACCAAGTGCAACCTCAACATACCACATGTCTGGATTCATCTGCCACAAAACGAAGCCACCAGCTTCTGTTGTTCTAGAGGAATTTCTACTCTTCACCACTTTTGCAGCTGTCTCGCTATCAAAGGCTAGCATCCGCACCTTCCCTGTTGCATATGCGTTGTGAATACAGTTGTGAAATTTCTGCCCTCCCGATGCTGCTATGTACTGTTGCAATATGTACTGAGCAGATGAAGTTTCCTGCAACCATAAAAATTAGAGTCAACATTTAACTTGATGTCATCAACTCTCATTTAAACTGTACCGTTAAAACTCTTAAAGCAGCATTACAACCCCAAACGGCACAACACGCAACATAACAGAGGAAGCCACACAGATACTAAGAATTATAAACAGACAGCCACCTAAAGGTCGTAAACCACACCATTTCCCCTGTTCCCCACCCCCCCTCCCCCCAAAGTAAGTGGAAGCACAGGAAGCTATCTACAAACAAGTCTGGTTATAGCTTAAATCTTAGCTTTCTTATAAAATTGTCATTTTTAAAGGCAAGCAGGGCAATTAAAGAGGGATTGTATCTTTACGATGATTCAAACCCATGAGCTTTACCTATAGGCTCTCGCTGATTCCTCGAACTACATTTTTAAGGATACTACAAACAATTGCAGGATGAAAGTGATGCAAAATCAAAGGTTCGTTTTTCAAGCACAAGTAATGATCATCCATTTCAACAAAACGTTACATTTTATTCATATTATTCCATTTAAACAGATTCAAGGATATTGCTTAGAAAACAGAATTGTAAAAGGGTGATGCAAGTGTGAAGGTTCAAACATATGAATTAAGAAACCAATTATGCTTGAAAAGAAACAACACTCTTGACAAGAAAACGAACATTTTGCTTTTAAATATTAGAGCGTGTTTGGCTTAACTTAAAAAATGTTACTTATCACTTAAAGTGCTACTTACTCACTTTAAGTGAAAAGTGATAATTTTTACTTAAAGTTAGGTGTATCTGTTTGGCTAATTCCACTTAAAGTAAATTTATTTTTAAAAATTTAATTAAAAAAAAAGAAATTTATATTTTTTTGAAAGTATAAAATACAAATATATGAAAAGAATACAATACAAGTTAAATGGTGACTCAAATACATAAAAATTGATATACGAAAAAAAATAAGTGGAAAAAAAGTACCTCCAAGCTACTTTTTTTTTTAACCTACTTTCCACTTTAAGTGGCTCCACTTTAAGGGGAGACAAACACCTCCATCCAAACTTTAAGTGAAAAAAAAAAAAAAAAAAGGGGGCCAAACGGGCTCTTAGTGACCCCCTAAAGTGCAACCATAAAGTATGATATCAAAAGTACCAAAACGGCAAAACATCGAAACAAATCACAACAAATATGCTCCACACCATAACTCTACATGCAAACATTCTAAAATAATCCCTAGCAACAAATAAGTGAATATTCGAGTTTCAGTAAAATTACAAGAGTGCGTGAGTATTTAAATTTGTACAAGTACGGACATAACAATAAACTAAATCAAAAATTATATTATTAGGAATTATTTAATGAACTAGAAAATTAGAGATAATAATAGAGTTAAAGAGCAACATACAATAGGAGTGTCTTTGATGCTAAGATGAGGAAAAGGCTCATTGGAGCTAACATGCACAGGAGCCAAAGGAGCACCCAACACACCCATGAGCATCCTCAAATCCGACGGTGCACGACTCAATGGGGCCCTCATCCACTGACCCCACTTCCAATCTCGACCGTCCATTCCTTCCTCTGCATCTGGGCCTTCTTTTAGTGGCGCCAAAGCCTCAACGGGCCTCAGCCCACCTGATTTTTCAACCAGAAACTCCGGCAATGATACCTGAGTGACCCTTTTGTGAGTCACAGAACTTGAGACTGACCCGCCGGAAATGTTTCTCCGGCGAGTTCTTCCCGGAGAAAGGCCTCTTATTACTTCTTGCTTTAATGCAGAAAAGAAGCCTTGTTTTTTCTCCATTGTTAATGTAGTGAAGAGAGAACAAGCAGTTGCTGTCTGTGTTATCTACTTAAAATATGAAATATATGAATGTGCATGTATATTTATAGAGTTTCGCCCGTAGATATATATATTCACATATGTGAAATAAAGCAGAAGGTATGTTTAATATTCGGAGAGTGCTAGTGTATGTCTGTTCCCTGTATATAATAGTAGTGTCACATAAATAACTGGGTCATGGTGGTGCACTCGATAGTTATAATAATTTATTCGTTATAAATTTTTATAGATACATTTAATATTTAAATTTTTGTAAATAGAGGAATGATTATAATTTTATTTGCAAAAATTATAGAGAATGAGTGATTAGGATATAGGAACAATCAATTGTTATTATGAATCAGTTTTCATTAATATGAATACTCCATGTGTACAAAATTTACAAATAGATCGGCGAGTAGTTGTGATATTATATATTTCTTCTATTTTTAAATATTTGTTTGTTAACTTTTTGATACAAATTTTAAGGTATTTTGATCATATATTTAAAAAAATTATTTAAAAAATTTCTTTTTTAAATAAAAATATTGAATTAATATTTTTATTCAGAAAGAAAAATTCAAAAATTACATTTTCACTATATAGTCAAAGTACGTTAAAATTCGTATCAAAGAAATAAGAAACATATATTAAAACCAGACGGAGTAACATCATATGTTAGAAATTGAAATGGGTAAATATTGTGGGAAAGAATGAAAGATTGGACAAGTGAGTCCTTGCCCCTTTTTCAAATGATGATTGTTATAATAGGAGTATATTTTACTACTGTTTTTTATATTGTTCTTACAAGAATTTTCAATTATGAATAAAAAAATCTAAATCCATATATATATATATAGGAATGTGAGATGTTGGGAAGTGTAAAATAGTCTGTCCTTTTAGTTGTAGTTTTGTTGCGATTGTTGCGAAGATAACGGTAGGAAATAGGTTGGTAATAACGGAGTGGCGTTTGTCAGAATTCAGATATCTGACTCTTCCTACCAGAGAATTTTTTATGTCTAGTCTTGATCCTTTTGAATTTTTTTTAATGTTTTATGTAATGCTTGTCCATCTCTTAAGACATAAATTTTTGAAAGCAAATGATAAATCTACATATTCGGAAATAGATTTCGAAAATACTCCAAATCATATATGACATGATTTTATTCATGACATTTATATGTATGAATAAAAAATTCATCTCATTTTGTTTCAAAAAAAGAAAATTTCATCACATTTATAAAAAATAATCAATAATATTTTGATAATTCAATACTCCCTCCGTCCCTTTTTAGTTGGTACATTTGCAAAAAAAAAATTGTCCCTAAATAGTTGTCACATTACATGTTCCAATACATATTTTTACCAAATTTTCCATATATACCCCTTTGTTCCTAATACCAATTTTTGACTTTATATTTAATATACACACTCATAACTCATCATTTAATGTTAAAATTAAGGGCAAACATGGAAACAAATTAAATAATTAATTCTTTCTTAATATGTATGTTTTTTGCAAATGTGTCAACTAAAAAGGGACGGAAGGGATATTTAAGAACCGTTTCGAAAAGAATCGAAATACAATAACATTTCTACGATAAATAAACGTGAGCCAAACTATGGTCCTCCAACCCTTACCAATAAATCATCTTTAATTTTGTAAGTACATGTTTGTGTGCAAGCATATGGATAGAAAACAAAGTACAAGGGGTTGAAAATCTAGGTGCATAGTGAGGTGTAGACTAATCAGCTTTGTGCCGCAGATTGCGGAAACACATTGGCCGCTTCTAGTTGACCCATAGACTTTAACGTTTCTAGTTAATGACTTAATGGGTATATATTGGGTCTTTTTAAATTTTTATTTCGTTTTAATAATTGATTAAAACTCAAATTTTGTTTAACTGCTTTTAGTGTTGGGAGAGAGCAAATTTTTGATGTTACCTGAAACATTTGAGCTGATAAAATATTTTTATTATCCATGTTATTGATCTGAATTACAAACTCGTAGAGTAAATTACATAATTGGGAATTTATCAAATACGCTATCTTATGATCTCAAATTACATTTTAATGTATTATTATATTTTTACAATAATTTAATTATATATGATACAAAGATTGATATCAATACAACATTGTCAATAAAATGAATATAAATTTATTTTTTTAAGTAAAATTTGTTTATCATAAGAAAATTACTCGGTCCCGCCTTTCACCGAACCCTATAGAATTGGAAATCTTAAAAGTAAATTGATTATAAATATTATAAACAAAAATATTTAAAAATTATTATAACTTTAATCATATAAATTGATTATTTAATAGGCATGTACTTTTTAAATAGATTTATAAAATAGATTGTATAATTCAAAATTTTAATATTTAGTATATGATATTTTATTTGTCAAATTAATATTAAAAATTTCAAAAAAAGAAGATATTTTTATAAATTAGGCGTGACTAAAATAAATTTTAAATAAACTAACTTGTTTTACTCTATAGTTAAATAAAGTCCTTGTTAATTTGCTAGTTGCATTCGAAATAATAATGCACTTGTTATATGTTTGATACGTTTCAACAATACAATCTTATTCATTTCATATTAGCTATTACAAACTACAAATGAAATCTATTATATATATCTAATACACCAACAAATCTATTATATATATCTAATACACCAACATGAAATCTATTATATATATCTAATACACCAACAGGGGTTTCCCTGAGCAAATTTATTCATAGGCTGGGACCCTCCGAACCTAACTCTAAATATTTGTAAAAATTATGCTATTCAAAGGATTCGAACCCATGACCTTGCATAACTAATGAAACACAATAACCAGTTGAGCTATGTGAACATTTGAGCTTATATTAAAAATCATTATTTACATACATAAACACATATATATATACATACATAATTATTAATTATACTACACATACATAAATAAATATACATGTATACATACATACACACATACATACATACATATATACATACATACATACACTACATACATAATTATTAATTATACATACATAAACATAAATAATTATACATGCATATGTACATCCACACATACATACATAATTATTAATTATACATGCATAAGTACTATATACATACATACATACATACATACATTTATGTTGTATAATCTATTAATATTTCAATATTTGTAATATATTAATTGTTGTATAATTAATATGCATATTTATATATACAAACACATGTACAAATATAAATACATACATATATAAATTTATGTGGATATATATATAATAATATACTATAATATTATATACATACATACATGCATACATACTATATAACATACATACGTACATACATACATACATACATACATACATACATACATCCATGCATGCATACATACATCCATACATACATTTATATTGTATAATCTATTAATATTTCATTATTTGTAATCTATTAATTGTTGTATAATTAATATGCATATTTATACATACATACACATGTACAAACATAAATACATACATATATAAATTTTTGTGGATATATAACAATGTACTATAATATTATATACATACACATACTACATATTTTTGTTTATATGTATTAATTTGTAGATAAATCTCAGTTGGCTTAACTCAAATAATGTATTATTATTAATTAGAATATATATTTGTAGATAATTATTAATTATACATGCATACGTACGTACATACATACATAACTATTAATTATACATGCATACGTACATGCATACATACATATATACATACATACATTCATACATACATAGTTACATACATACATGCATACATACATATATATACATACATACATACATACATATATGCATGCATAGTTATGTTGTATGTATATATGTATGTATGTATATATGCATACATACATATATACATACAACATAACTAATAATTATACATGCATACGTACATTCATGCATACATACATACATACATACATATAATATATACATACATTTATGTTGTATAATCTATTAATATTTCATTATTTGTAATCTATTAATTGTTGTATAATTAATATGCATATTTATACATACATACACATGTACAAACATAAATACATACTTATATAAATTTATGTGCATATATAATAATCTACTATAATATTATATACATATATACATACATACTATATAGCATACATACATACATACATACATTTATGTTGTATAATCTATTAATATTTCATTATTTATAATATATTAATTACTGCATAATTATACATACATAAACTTGTACAAACATATTGGGTTAACTCAGATAATGTATAATTATTAATTAGAATGTATATTTGTAGATAATTATTAATTATACATGCATACATACGTATATACATACATACATAACTATTAATTATACATGCATACGTACATGCATACATACATATATACATACATACATTCATACATACATAGTTACATACATACATGCATACAAGGCCATTGTTCCATGGAGAACCATATTACGTGGAGAACCGTGGAGAACCACTTAAAATGCATTAAAATTGCTTTATATATAAGGGCCCCGTAGGGGCATCTTCACAAAAAAGTCTTATAATTCTATCCTTTATCTATTTATAAAAAAAAGAAATTGCAAAAAAAAAAAAATTTAAAATTTTTTTTAAAAAATGATGACGTGGTAACATTTTTTTTAATTTTTTAAAAAAAAATTTTAATTTTTTTTTTCTTTTGATGAATGGATAGAGGATAGAATTATAAGACTTTTATGTGAAGGGGCCCCGCCAGGGGCCTTATATAAAGGAGAATTTTAATGCATTTTAAGTGGTTCTCCACGATTCTCCACGTAAGATGGTTCTTCATAGAGTGAGACTCTACATACATATATACATATATACATTCATACATACATATATGCATGCATAGTTATGTTGTATGTATATATGTATGTATGTATATATGCATACATACATATATACATACAACATAACTATTAATTATTCATGCATACGTACATGCATACATACATACATACATACATACATACATACATACATACATATAATATATACATACATTTATGTTGTATAATCTATTAATATTTCATTATTTGTAATCTATTAATTGTTGTATAATTAATATGCATATTTATACATACATACACATGTACAAACATAAATATATACATATATAAATTTATGTGCATATATAATAATCTACTATAATATAATGTAAATATATACATACATACTATATAGCATACATACATACATACATACATACATTTATGTTGTATAATCTATTAATATTTCATTATTTATAATATATTAATTACTGCATAATTATACATACATAAACTTGTACAAACATAAATACATATATAAATTTATGTGGATATGTTATAATGTACTATAATATTCACTAACATATACCATATCTTATTAATCATTTTAGATCTACTTTAATTATTTACGAATTAAATATTACAAAAAATATCCCAATACCAAAAAAACCTTCATGCCTATGTAAGTATAATACAAACTTGTATTAACATTAACTATCGTAAAACTCATCAATCACATCTTTAATACGTAAAAGCATAAAACAATATAACAAATATATATATAATAGAGCAAATGGGGGGGGTTCCATGAGCAAATTTATTCATATAAAAAGTCATATTTACCTCTACTAATTATATCTATGTTATATTTCCGGGGGCTATTTAGGTATTGCAACACTAACATATTTATTACATATATAATAATAACTGATATGAACTAATATGCATTAATTATTATGTAATTAATACTTGAATGTATCTCTGTATCCATCCATTTTAACTCTATATATTTATATTTCGAAGTACGGTGTTGATCTTAACATTGACCAATTTATTACATATCGTTCAAGTTTATTTTAACAAAACAAAACATAGCGTAAAATATAAAATAGATTTAATTTAACCAGAATTATAATTTGTATGTTACGATCGGGTATTGCATAAATTCTATTTACTCATAACAATTGCTACAAAAATATGAACAATCGAAGATATCAACAAATCAATCCTACGTGATTACGAATAATTCATAAATTTGTAATCTAGAGCATGCCCGTGCCTTGCACGGGCTACAAAGCTAGTTTAAACTTAAACACAAATCACCCGATAACTTTTTGCTATTTTCTAGTGTTTATTAGTCTACTGGTGCGGTGCACTCTGCAACTCCTAGAAGCTGAAATGGAGCAATCCAATTTCCTCCGCTAATAAAGTTTGGTCTGTAAATTTATTGTTATGTGTTAATCACATAAACATGTCTATATTTATCTAATAACAAACCTAATTATTTATAATGTTTTGCATTACTTACATGACCTCTTAGCTAGGGAAAACTCTATATAGTTGCAGAGTTTCTACCAGTATTTAGTACTTGTAATAGGCATCAAAATTCTATCCGTGTAACTGTATAAATTAGTCATGAAATAATGCTTGAAAGAAGATCCAGAGATCATGCCTCAAGCTTGGAGAACAAGACTATCAAAATAAACACAGTTGGATTTTGAAGAATGAAGATTTGCCTAAATACCAATTCGAGAAGTACTTTTATTCTATTCGAGAAATCTAGCTTTCGAGAAGTTAGGGATTCGATATCTCAAAAGACACTGATCGATATCTCAATGAGTCAACAAGTCAAAGCCTCATTCGATAACTCAGAGATTCAACATGTCTAATACTCTATTCGAGAACTCAAGAAGTCAACAAGTCAAAGTATCATTCGAGGTCTCTGACAGTCAACAGGTCAAAGCTACATTCGATATCTCAAGGACTTAGGAAGCTATTCGACATTTCAAGGATTCCATAAGCTAAAAACTCTATTCGATAAGTCAAGGATTCCTGAAGAAAAGACTAATTCGAGAAGTGATTTGATATGTCAATTATACAGTATTCGAGAACTCAGAGGTATCTAATAAGCCAATTCTAGTTCTCGAATAAATCACTTGGTTACTTCTAGAATGCAATCCTGAAGACAAAATACTAAAGAATTGTATTAGTCAGAAACCTGCAGCAAGCCAAAATACTTTCAGGATCACAGTACTGTAAAGTGTTTTTGGAAATGTCTACAAGAAGCTTAGAGAGTTGTTACAGGAGACAAGCTGCTAAAGAAATGGATCTGAGCAGGATTAAAGAAAGTCAAATTGCAATGTGCTTGGATGGTTACTCGAAATGGGATAGACAAGTTAGAAAGTAATTTTGTCTGTCACTTCATTTGTAGTAAGTAGGTTGTACACATGTTCTATAAGTGTACAACCCCACTTCTCTAGCAGTTAAGGTTTTTAAGTTTTCCATACATTCACAGATAACATCTCTCTGAGAAAAATGTAGCTGAGAATAATAACATTTGTATTCACAGTTTGTAGCAAATCTTTATCTAATATAATATTAGATTAAAGTGAGTGGTCGTGTTCTTTTGTTTTTATTCCGCACTGATATATTCTGTTAAACACAAGCACACACTTAGCTACACAAACAGATTCAAACCTTCAAACAACCATTCTTAATATCCATATCAGAAGAAAAGTAGGAAATACATTCACCCCCCTCTGTATTTCCTTGTCTGTGTATTCCACTCAACATTATGCCATATTTTTGGCATGTCTATTAATCTCCAAAATTTCTAATATATTTAATTATTAATTCAGATTAATAATTATTACTTAATCACTAAGTTTTATCCTTTCTCTAAATTACGAAATTTCTCTAACAACACTTATCTAGAGATAATACCTTGAAATCAAGCAATTTGTACTTGATGACAAATGCCTCCACTAATAGAGTTTATAAACAAATCAAATTTAAACATTGTTACCATTGTTCCTAAATTACAAATACCTATTGCTAGCTACTCAGTGAGTGAATACAACCCTCATGAATTTAAGCAAACTATTTATCCATGCCAGGCCATATAGATACATACCGCTTTGGAAACAGCAAGCCAATGAAAGGAACGCAAGAAGGCATCATTTTGTGACGGAAGGCTGTCATGATTCCAGAATGTTACATTTTTAAATTTTGCATTAGTCTCCTAGCTACCTGAATCTGCCTCCAACTTATCAGAAGCTTTTCTCTTGCCTAACTTTTTCTTTCCAATGACAAATCCTATAAATAGAAGGATAGTACAAATAGGCTATTAATTATGTAGGATTATAAAACCTAGCTAAATTCTCCACAGAACTTTCATAATATTCACTATATCTTCTATTGCCTATGCATGTTCCAAACACGTAAGTATGCAATTAAGCTATGAGCAGGGGTACTGCCAAAGAATAAACCCTCACAGGAAATGTCAATAAAAAATCAAAGTTTACACATCAGTTTCTCATTGTTTCCTTAACTTCTTACCACCAAGAGAATCAAGGGATTTTAACTTTTCTTGGCTAGTCAAGAAGTACAGTTTGCAAATGGAAACTCAGTGACAGTTTGCAGACCTTCAGAACGCCTGCAGTAGTTTATAAACAGTTACATTCAAGTATTGGATCACTTAACTACTCATAGCCCTTGAATAAAGATCACAAAATCACTCAACTAAACATAGATCTAATATAAACAAAAGCATGCACCAATCTGAAAATAGTTCCTGCATAAAGTTTCAAGGTCATCTATGAATTAATATTAGATGTGCAATTAAATGTAATATATAAAGATGGTAATATCATAACCATAATCGATCTGCACAGGCTCCCATATTGGTTTTTACATCCAAGAGCAGATAAACAAATTTCTAGTGCACTTTTCAAGAGCAAATATTTATTGAAGCAACTGGAATTAAGATATAATTTAAGAGCAACTGGAATTAAGGTATAATTTAAGACTCTACTCTTGTATTAACAACCACACAAAGAGCAGGTAAACAAATTAGTTATTAAAATTGTGATGTTATATATTAAATTAAAACCTCTTAAAAGCTGTAATTTCTAGTTAGCATCCTCCATTCCTAAGAGCAATCATATAAATGGATAATGTCATTTTCAAGCTCGAATGTGATCCAATTGTGTATTTAATCTAGAATCCAAAACAACCTTTAGGCCTAATAAGATATGTGTCATGCTATATGATTAAACAAAAACGAATATATAATGTAAGAGATGAAATAAAGTCTTTGATGCATTACATCAAACACCTAATAAGATTAAAAAAAAATAGTTATACAAAAAATTAGAATAATTTACCTCAATATTTCCACAGAACATTCATTGTGAAACAACTTCAACACATTATCACGGACATCTAAAAAAATAAGATATGAACATGTGAGAGTAGCAAGTTACAGTATATGAATTTGAGACCAAAGATACACATGTATTATACATATAATCAAGCGCTAACATTTATTAATCGTTATCGGATCCTTAACCAAGAAAAACAAAAAAAAAATTATCAATGTATCAACCCTTTCACTCGGACAAAGCATCAAACAGCTCCTTAGCAAAATTTAAACTGCAGTCAAAATAAGTATAGAGCATTAATAAAGTAGGCATAGACACAAAATTAACTTACAAAATTAGTTATATCATACAAAAATATAATGGGATACAACAAATAAGAGAAAAAGAGAAATCGAATAAGTATAACCATTAACATTTATCACATGCTCAATATATCAAACATTTGTTGTGCAACTTGAATCTGCAATTAAAAATAATCAACTATGATTAGTATAATTAGTAATAGACTTGATATCATTTACGCATATAGATGAGAGTAAGAGAGCGAGAATGAGTAAATAGTTATTGAATTCAAATTTGAATCATTAGTAGTTATTTGTGGTTTTATGTATTCAAACTAGCTTCTATACCCGTGCAAGGCACGGGCTTATTTCATTATTGAGATAATATTCCGTATAATAATTATATAATATATTTTTGTATATATTTATATATCTTTAACTGAGTTTCATTAAATAGTGTCAAGTTTTTCTAATTTCAAAGATATCATTTAAATAGAAAGTGAAGTTTTTAGTAAATTTATTAAATGTACAAAATGTTTTACATTTCTCAATATAATCTTTAAAAATAGAACACAACATAATTCATTCTAGTACATAATACAATTTTGATAGTGGACCACTTTCGTGTTCGTCATTCAGTTCAATTAGAATATCTACTTTGCTCGTGATCAAAGTGTTAGCCGAGTATTTCCGATCTTTACTCAAAATGTTTTTCGAAATATTCAACTCGTTATCAGCATCATTCGTTACAAAATATTTCTTGAAGTAATTTATCTAAAAGTCGTAATCATCTTTCATAGACGAAGTGTTTATTTTTTTCTCTTATCTATCTATCTTCATTACCTTATTCGTAAATATACGTTATGCATTATGTTACATTACGACTTTGTAATTCAATCGATTACCGGTAGCATCTACATTTTTATCATGAAATAAAAAAAGTAAATTTATAAATTGTGAATTTAATATGCAATAATAAGTTAGATACTATTAATTGCAAGCCAATTAAAGTGTTATAGTTAATAAATAAAAATGGACCAATTAATATTAAGCTATTAATTGATAAATATTACTCCCTCTGTTTTCATATATTTGATGTTCCGGAAAGTAGGACTTGTTATTTAATATTTGACGTTCTCACATTCCAATGATGTATTATTTATTTAACCACCCCTATTTATTCTCCAAAGACTTAGACTTTGAATATTCACCTACAAGTAATTCACCTACCAATGTATGTGTATGTAATTTTTTTGTACTTCTATCTCTACTTATTCTATAACTTCTCAAAGGAGTATATAAAGTATATCTATTTTATATATGTTAGTTTTGAGATGAATGGTTTTAGAATATTAATTTTATGTATGTTGATTTTATGTATGTTGATTTTAAGATGGTCAAAGTTGGAATTTAAAATAATTTTATTTCTCTATTCCATTTCATATTGAGTGTGAACTGTGAAGTAGTGCAAAAAAAATATTGAGTTGGAAGTGAAAGAGATACATAAAACTTAAAGTGAATGTAGCAAATAAATTATAATATGAAATAAAATTAATATTTAACATGAATATAACCCAAAAAAAATTATTAATTTGGTAAGATTATTTTTATAGAATATTCAAATATCGTCTCTATTTTATGTATGTTAGTTTTGAGGTGAATAGTTTTAGAATATAAATTTTATGTATGTTGATTTTAAGATGATCAAAGTTGGAATTTAGAATAATTTTATTTCTCTATTCAATTTCATATTGAGTGTGAAGTAGTGCAAAAAAAATATTGAGTTGGAAGTGAAAGAGATACATAAAACTTAAATTGAATGTAGCAAATAAATTATAATATGAAATAAAATTAATATTTAATAAGAATATAACCCCAAAAAAAATTTATAAATTTGGTAAGATTATTTTTCAAATATGAAAATATCGTCTCTATTTTATGTATGTTAGTATTGAGGTGAATGGTTTTAGAATATAAATTTTTTGTATGTTGATTTTAAGATGATCAAAGTTGGAATTTAGAAATATTTTATTTCTCTATTAAATTTCATATTAAGTGTGAAGTAGTGAAAAAAAAAATATTGAGTTGGAAGTGAAAGATATACATAAAATTTAAAGTGAATGTACAAAATAAATTATAGTTTGAAATAAAATTAATATTTAACATGAATATAACCCAAAAACATATTTATAAATTTGGTAAGATTATCTTTCAAATATGAAAATATTGTCTCTATTTTATGTATGTTAGTTTTGAGGTAAATGGTTTTAGAATATTAATTTTATGTATGAGTATTTAACATTAATATAACCATATTTATCACATATTTTTGCTATAGTTGTCATGTATATACTCATATATTTTTTTATGTGTTTTCTCTGCATCCATTGGAATATTGTTCATTATTTATAACATTGTTATGGAGGGAATGAAAAGAGGGAAAATATTTATTGAAAATTTTCATTTGAATCAATTTTAAATTGTGGAGGGAAGTTCTTGAATAAAGAAGAAAATGAGAGGTTAACAATAAAAGGTTTATATGATAAAAATGATGATAGTAACTCACTTAATGTTACTGTATGTACTCTTATATGTAAATTTATTTTTGTGAGTTTTCATGCACTCTTATTAATATACTAATGATAATTGTAAGTTTAAAAAAGGTTAATAAAGAAAGTATATGTAGATGTACGTGTTTTGATAAGATTTCTTAATATGTGTGCATAAACCTAGAACGTCAAATGTATGAAAACAGATGGAGTAATTACAAAGGGTGAAAAGGTAATAAACTCTTGAATAAAATGTGACATGTTGCCACATTATATATACTAGGGAACAAAGCCGCATTACGTGCGGTACAAAAATATTTTTAAAATTGTTTATTTAAAAATATTATAAAGAAAAATTAATTATTTAAAAACTTATATGTTAAATTGGAAATCGCGTGTTATGTATCATAAAAATAATAGTTTTTATTTAGAAAAAAAAAAAGTTTTTTGTTTTTTGTTTTTTTATACAGTAAAAATACAATTAAGTTGTAGAGTAATGTTTAAGTATTAAAGAGAAAGGAAGTAGTCATAATAAATCATATTCCACTTAAACCAAACCCCATTTTACAATGGTAAAAATAAGTATTTATAAAATTCATTTTTACTATAGTAAAATCTTGTTAAATTAATACTCGAAAAATTAATAATCTCTCTAAGTTAATAATTTTCTCCGACCCCAACTTGGATCAGTTCAAAAAATGATCAATTTCGATAAGATAATATTTTTTTGAAAAATCCTATATAAATATATGGTCCCAATAATATTATAAATTAATAAATCCTTTATAATCATAAAAATATATGTATTACACTATTACCCCTATTATAAAACATGATTCTAGGATTCTTAAATTTGAATCTATACGAAACTCATCCTTCTTATTCTTTGTGCATTCAAAAGTTCGAATGCAGTATTTTCGTAAAGCATGAAAAAGTCATTAATCAATGTTTTTGATATCTTAAGTTCTTTTTTACGTGTAAAAGATTCCAAAAAGGTTATTTTATCTTTGATATCATCTTAATATACATGGATATTTACTTTGAATCTTGTTAATACTCATTAAATTTGTAAAACAATGTATATTGAATTAATTGAATTAAGTATAAAACATAAATTGTAAAATTCATTTTATTTAAATGTATATAATTGGAAATTAATTTTCTTTTATGTCAAAATTCTTTATAAATTAATAATTATTAATTTATCGATTAATTAATACCTCTCTAAATTAATAGAATTCTCCGATCCCAATTATATTAATTTATAAAGGTTTTGCTGTAATTGGACGAAAAGAAACATAACAAATATATGTATTTTCATATTTTGTACTAAGTCATATTGATACTTTTTGGAATGACTCAATCCTCCTTCCATTTTTTTATTATTCTTTTCTATTTTTAACATTTATAATTAGGGATGGGTATTGGGACACTTCAGGATCGGGGAGTGTTATCCCCGTCTCCAATCCCCAAATTCAAATCTGATCCTCCTTCCCGACCCAATCTCCGTCGGGGATTTACTTTTTATTCCCCATCCCCAACCCAAATGGGTAACGGAAATTCCCGCGAAAAATCGGGAAATTTTATTTTAAACAAAAAATAATTTTAAATAATTTTAAACACTAATTAGTGAAGTTTGAAATAATTTTTTCTTGCGATATATAATGAAATTAGTAACTACAACTATATTAGATGTTAAGTTACAATGTCTTTTCATCACCATTAATCTAATAAGAAATACATCTTCAGGTTCACATACATATATGTTAACTCTTAAAATTTCATTTTGAAATCTAAAAATTACATGTTTTCAGTACCTCAAATGCACTGAATTAAGATAAAAACAAATTTAAATAACATAAGAATGAAGTTATTTAAAAAATCATATATTAATATGTGATTATTAATATTTATAATTATGCATTATAGTATGGTTAAACCGAATTGGGGATTGAGAATCAGGCCGGGTGGAAAAAATTGAGACGGGGATCGAGGATCAGGCCGGGATGACAAGGAATCCCGATCCCGGCTTGCTACCCAATTTTTTTTTTAAAATTGTCCACGTTGTATAGATGCTAACTACAATATGAAATGAATATTTGAAATTTAAAAATTTAAGAAATACGAAATTTAACTTAACAACGCTTTTATTAGCCGACTCCACTTGAACATATGAAGAAAATTAGGGTAATGTAAATAATTTATTTAAAGATTTCACTTTACGAATAATTCGGCTTCTACAACTCCACTTGTTCAAGAAAATGAAAGAAATGTCTATGTTAAAATAAACAAAATCAGAATGGCGTGTAAGTGAATGTACGACCATCTCCAAACAAATTCTATAAATGCACTTTTAGATCAAAATGATATAAAAAATTTCTTCAATCCATCTCTATAATTTAGATTATTTTGGTCAAATATCAAAAATTACATCAAATTTGGTAGAATTTTTCAAATTCCAACTTCATCCTTTTATTCATTACCTAAAACAAATTCATGTCTTCTATATCCAATAACTTTATTACTTTTTATACTTTTAATAATAAAATGACATTTAAAATAAAAAAGGATTTTTTTTAGTATATGATTTGGTGTAAATGGATTGGAGATGATTTCATATATAATGTATTTTTTACACCATTTTAATATAAAATTCACACCAAAATAGTGCGAAGGGTTGCAGATGCTCTTAGCAAGGACAACCCTTTTTTTCATATGTGTATTTTAGTAATTAAAAAATAGTCACAATTTTGTTCAAATATTTTAATTCAAAGTAAAACTAAATTAAAAATTGTTCTAAATTTTTAATTAAATTTAGCTTTAATCATTACAAACTTACAAAAGTAAAATAATTTGATTCAAAGTAGAAATAAATAAAAATATCATTATATAATTAAAATTAAATTTTAAAATAAAACAAAGAGGTACATACCGATTACAAAATGGGGAATAACAAAAAAAAAGGGAATGAAATATGAAACACGACATTTTAGAGGAAAATAAATAACTAAATATCGGTACTTCACAAGGATCGAACCGCCGACTTGGTTGCTGGATAAGTTAGGACTGGGGGCCGGAATGAGTTAAGAAGATTGCTGCGGCACTTTATGCGGAATAGCATTGTTAAAAGGCCAGGAAATCAGCTAGGAGCTCTCAGAATGTGCCATGTAAACGTTTCGATCTCCTGCTATTAGTATATATATAGATAGTAGATAGTAGATAGTAGATTTGTAGATGAAATTTGAATTCTTGATAAACGTGTTTGGCTTCTCCCACAAGCTATATGAATTCTTGAAAGTCGTGTAGTGTTATTTGTGCTATGTTCGTAAAAGTAGAAAAATAAATGCTCCTACTAAAGTTTTAGCTACTAGTCACGCAAGAGGTCCGGTAAATTGATTAAGCAGAAGGGTGGTGCCACTTTTACCAAATGCTTGGTATTTTTGTAATACTTATGAACTTTAAGGGCAAAATGTTAAACTGAGGAATTTACCGTTGAAAACACGCAACAACAATTATTATATAAATAGATAAATAGATTATTTTAAAAAATGAAATTGAATGAATTTATAATGGAAAAAAGACAAAGATGAGGAACATTTTAGTAAAGTAAATAAGATAGGGTGTGCAACTATCAACCTATTATAACCCTCACCCTAAAATATACATACATCTCTCGTTTTAATAAGATAGGGTGGAACTCGCTTCACAGCTTGCGTCATGTGTATGTGAGGTGTAGTCATACTTTATATCTCGAAGGTTGTTGTAGTTGAGTACAAGCTGGATAATGCATGTCTCTTTTGGCATAGAACTGCTGGTGGTTTTTATGAGAAATCAGTTGCTCAGTGTCTGGGATTGGGGTTTATCCTCTTGACATGTGCTTTTGGCTTGAAAGCTCTATAGACTACTGATGACGTGACCACCTACTGGTTTTCAGTTGGTACAGCAATATCTAGTTTTCTCTATGCTACAACTCAGGTTGTACATGCTGACAAGGATCCTTCAATCCTTAGCTCCGTTGAAGTGGCCGAAGGCGAAAACCGGGCGGTGTATCAAAGGTTGAAGACAAGCAAAGCTTATCCTCACCGCGGACACCGCCAGATTTTGGAGCCTCACCCTAAGCATCCGGTGCCTTACTTCGTTCATCCTTAATTAAGTGTTGCAGCAGTTTAGTTTAGTGCTGGAGTAGTTTAGTTTAGCTATTTAGTAGTGAACTAGCATGATAGCCCACGGGCCATATAATAATTCATAGAATTTTTTCGTATTAGTATATTTTACGTACTTCGATCTATTTAAGATGTTATAGTTTCAAAATATTATTAGATTCTTTACCGTAAAAGTTATATTTTTAGTTATGTTTGGTCAATGTGAGAAGAATGACCGACTAAAATCCATAAGTAAGAGTTAATTATAAATGCCATGTATTACCACAATAATCTTGTTGTATTGAAATGCATGAAAAAACAGTTGGCTTATTTATTTTGGGGTAGAGGAAGAATTAAAAACAGTTGGCTTATATAATTTTGGGGTGGAGGAACAACAAATTTATTCTAATAGTTGTGCACGTCCAAAATAAAGATGTGATGTGTGTTTTTCTAGGATCATGGTATTAGACCATTTTAGATGTATCCTTTCAATAGCAAATTGACCATAACAAAATCTTTTCTTCAAATACATTGTAACATCCATTGTCATAAGTGAATTTTCAAAACCCAAGGTAATATCTCAAATATCAAGACAAACCATATTTAGACATGTACAAATTGAACCAAATACACGAGTAACTAAAATTAAAGTGTCAAATCTCATAACGGATTTTGATATGAGATGTGTTAATGTATGCACCGAATGAATAATGTTGTAAAAGTTCACATGTATAATAAAATTCAATCTGTGAAAAGAAGATAGACATAACTACTATAATGAAGCATCCCATAAATAACATTTTAATTTGAGGTAACACTAAAATGATAGCCGAAAAATAAAAATACACATACCACATCCGTGATCATAAAACATTGTATATATCAGCAATTTTCGACTTTATTAGTCTCACACCAGGTCGAAACTCGCATTGGAGTTTAAAATTCAAGTGAAATTGGTATGTTACTATATAAGTACATGGTTGCAAAATTCATTTTGTATGAAGTTAATAACATTAGCATATTACGAAAATGTTGCAAAAATATAGTGCGAGAGACAATAGACATTAAAACCACATTGACAATTTTTTTTACCAAATCCAAATCTCATACGTAAATTATTTCTTATTTTTAATATTTTAATCTATTTTGTCAATCAATCTATAAATTACCCGATGATAATAGGATTAACCGATATAGTGCAAATATACTTAAAATAAAATGTTATACTAATATTAGTAAATATATGTTTTGCACCTTATTTATCATTTTTTTGTATTAATTTAGTAATAAACATATTCTGGACGACTAATATAGACATAATTGTTAAAAAGAGAAATATTGTAATAAATTTTTATATATCTATTTTCACTTTCGTCCGTTTACCTACTTGGGATAAACTTCTACTAATTTTCCGTCACCTACCTCCTCACTTCGATTTTTTTTCCAATTTCGACCACCTCAGTACCTTTCATACTTAAAATAAAAAATTATATTGATATCGAATAAAAATATGTTATGCACTTCATTCATTAATTTTTGTAACAATTTAATAATAAACATATGATGGCCATTTGACTAATATATAGACATAATGGTTAAAATAGAGAAATTTTGTAATAAATTTTTATAGATCTATTTTCACTTCCGCCCGTTTACCTACTTAAGATCGACTTCTACTTATTTTTCGTCACGTACCTCCTCACTTTGATTTTTTTTTTGACCAATTTTCGACCACTTAGTACCTTTCTTAATTTTGACTTTGACGATATCATATTTGTCAATTTATATTTTCCCTCCTCGACCAAATTTAAGTGTATTTGAATGTCATAGTTTAAATTCTTATAAGAATTCAAATCATTAAAATTAGTAAAATTATGTGGGCATTTTTATCCTGAATAAATTGTAAAATAAATATTGCTAATAAGTGGGTTATTTGAACAAACAGTGAATGAGTTTAAAATGTTGCACAAAAAAATGATATAGTTTAGTGGTTGGACATGTAAACACAAAGTTATAGGTATTGGAGGTCATGATTCAATTCCTTCCAATTTTAAATTTTCGTGTCCTAGTGTTTCAAATCAGTGAGATTGCTCTCGTGTCTTCTTATTCTAGATGGATTTATTCTCCTTCGAGTCGTATTCAATTATGATACACCTAATTATCTGCACTTCCAGAAATTCTTAGCATATTTTTTTAGTGATAATTTTAGAAATTTGAATAATCTTTTTTTTTTGAAAATAGAAATTTGAATAATCTTAAAATCCACTTTGGATCTAAAATTTTATGATTTTATGTACCTTGAAGTTAAAAATGTATAAAAGTTGGAGAGAAAAAGAAAATGGAGAGATTAATTTATTATAAAATATACGTTTGATTCTTAAAATCGGTGCTTATATTGATCGGAGTAACAATTAAGTATCTCTTGGAACACACATTTTTGCTCTACCTCCTCAAATTTTATGTTAAGATGCACCTGCCGCTTTAAAGTCCTTCCTCCGCACAAGCTACCGAGGCAGCTAGGGGTGAGCAAAACCGGAGGATATTCGGTTTTTCGGATCATGAAAAATCTATTCCGATTTCGGTTTCGGTTTAACCGGATATCCGGAATTCAGATATCCGTTTAAACCGGATCGGAAATCGGATAATCCGGATCCGAATTAAGTAATTAAAATTTAGTTAAGTTTGTATAAGTAAATGAATTTTATTACATTTTCAATAAGCTATCGTTAACTTTATAAATGAAAAATTAATTAATAAAATTTTAGATATCATCATCTCATATTTTAACATGTGTATATTCATTTTTTCCCTAATTTTATTTTAATCTATCATAAACTACCATTCATTTCTTTGATGGGTTCCTTTAAATATTTTTTAAGAGATATTAATACTCTCTTCGTTCCGTTTATATTGGCCACAAATCCTTTTTTGCATATCCCAAAAGTAGTGGTCATATTTCCTAAATAAAGCAAATTAGGTATTAATAATGTTATGTTTTTCAAAGTATGCAAACAACTGAGAGTAAGTTTGTCACTTGATTGCTCAATACGTATTTTTTGATTAAATGTCAATATAAATGAGAATACGGGATAGAGGGAGTAACACGCTAGCTCTCGAATTCATAATTTTAAGTGAAAATTATTATTAAAAGAAATTATTATTCCATTTACTTTGTTTTTATTTTTTTTAACATCTTAATTTCTTAATCAATCACTTTGGATAAAATGATTAAGTAAGAGAAAATATTTATCAAGGTTGATTTAGGAAAACTTATATGAGGTTCCGAAATTTCACATACAAATATATGGAATTGTATTTATAAATTCACACTTAAGTACATCTTTATTTAAGTTTTTATACCTAAAATGCTTATAAACTTAGGTGATACACAATAAATTCATTAATTTATTAGTGATAATTTAACATGTTTAATGTTGAATTATTTGTCTAAAATAAGTTCATTATTTAGTAAATAAAAAAATAAATTTTAAAAACCGGATCGGATCCGGATATCCGAATTTGTAAAAAATTGTGAATCGGATCCGTATCCGTATCCGAATTTATAAAAAAAAAATCCGGATCGGATATCCGGTCCGGTTTTTTCGGATCTGATATCCTATTTTCAGGATTTTCATAATCGGATACCAGATCGAAAAATCGGATAATCCGGTTTTCGAATTTTTTTGCTCGCCCCTGGAGGCAGCTATAAGCCTATAACTTTCAAAATTTTTAAATCAATTGTAAAAGGCTATAAGCCAAAATATTCAAAAAAGAAAAGAAAAAGATAGCTGTCCAATAATTAATGTCTCCTTGCCAACAAATAATGATTTAAACTTTATATTACAGGCCTCAGCTCAAAACAAAAGTTGCTTAAAATACAACTTGAACTTATTTACATGATGTGTTTCCCTTGACATTTTCATCTATTGCAGGCCTGAAGCTGCATTAGAATAGCCATGCATGGCTAAAATCCTCAAAAGCATAACTTTGCAGTTGACAATATACACGGTCACACAATGCAGTTGCATTACATACTCCCCCTTTGCCATCTACATCATGGCCTTCTCACATTGGCAGGAAAAAAAAATGCATTGTTGCTACTACCCCATGAGAATTACAACTAAAAATAACACCGCACAAAAACATCCCTGTCTTAAACCCTTTTCTGATTCTTCTGATGTGTGAGAATACTTGAAAATCTTGTTTGCTATTCTTAGAACACACAAGTTTCACACACATATATGAACCATTCAATTGCAGCGCTGGCCAGCTTCTACAGAAGAGAGCTGTTAACACTGATATATAACCTACCTTCTCAGGGAACCATAGTTTCTTGTTACCTACAAACAGAACTTGTTAGTTTGTAGAATATTCAAATTATTTGGTAGGATATGTTTCTTGTGAAAGAGACTTGTAAATGTCATTAGAAAATACTAGTAGCTAAGAATTTAAGCAACCAAAGTTTAGCAATCCCCAGAATTTAAGCAAATAGTTGTCAGAAAGAGAAGTCTAAAGTTAAGAATAAAGTTTAGCTTTACAAATCTGAACAGAATTTGCTGAAAAAAATTAGAAGAGTAACTTGTCATTTTATGGCACAGCTGAATTTTACCCTTTGAAAGAGCTTAATGTAACACTTGCTTATAGATTTTACTTACCCGAGTTTGAGAAGCAGGTACTTTTTTTGTTACATGATCATCATCGTCATCACCGTCTCTGTTCATCATCATTCGTTGTATTGAAGATGTTACATTGTCTGTTTTCTTTCCCCTCTTGGCGGCAGATAACCCTCTACCTCTTCCTCTTGGAGCAGCCGGTCTTTTGCGGCTGTCTCTGATATCATCATCCTTTCGATAGAAAAACATATATACTTACTTGAAGAGTTTATTAAAAGTAAGCAGCAAGTGAATGGGTATTGCAGCTAGCCACATTAAAGCAAGAAACTAATTCAGAGCAACATAATCTAAGCATGAGGCATTATTAGTTCAAAACATAACCATCATCTAACCATCGTATCATTGTCAGATTATTGATAAATTTCACAACTTTCTTGCAATCTACATTTCCTTGGCATTATCTAGTAGCCATCGGTACTGCAACTAATATCAAAGTAGCAAGGAATGTGGGTAAAAGAACTCAAATGCAGTCACAACTGTTGCTTCCTGGTACGGACACCCCGACATAGATTATGAATGTAATGTGTAGTGCACATAGCTAGATATCTGCTTATTGATGAACTTCTTTAGTGCATTACTTGATTGACAGGGAAACAAAGAGAAACAATATGAAGATGTTTTATAAGGTAAATTAATTAGAAAATGATCCATACCGAACTCTCCTCAACCTCATTATATTGCACGTCTTCATCGCTTGAAGCAGAATCTACGTTCTCCTCCTCTGCAGCAATACTTCTTACTGAAGCTGTAGCAGCAACCGATGCAGATCTGCATGCAATAAATAAATATATGACTTTTTTACAGAAAAGTAACTTTTAGCCCAAAACAAATCTCGAAAATTCACATAAAATTTCCAAGCTTCTTTACTTAGCAATGCCTGATTGGTAGACACAGGATGGAGGGAGTGGAATGAAAAGTCCAAAAAAAAAAATGTTACATGTGAATGATAAAGGATAGAAGGACATTTGAGTGTCTCAGTGTACGAAACACCAATTCATGAAGTGCTTGGTTCTGTACTATAGAGTATAGACTTCATCACCCTTTCCTTGTAATTATGGTCGCTGACATTTTAGTAATACAGCAATCCAGGGGATTTAGTAACAAATGGGAAAGCACTTTCAATATTAAAACACAGCGTACCCGGACAATCTAGTAACGGATGGGGCAGCCCAATAGTGATGCAACATTTCAGCATAGTGGTCATGTATACTACCTTTTTTGTCGCTTTCTAATATACATGACTCATTAGCCAAGTTGGGTTTGTATTCAGTTGCAAAATAAAAAAATTCTTTATAAGTTAAATCTCTTCTTCAACAATTCTAGGACATCTTCTTGTTGTAAAGGTGTTGATGAACAATTAGTTTTAGCCTGAAAATACAAAAGAAATGGTATAATTTTCTTGATGCTGGTGCTACCTGCAATGCTTTTGGCATACAAAAAAATATCTTGCATTCATCGGTATTTTTTAATGAATTTTATGTTAGCTCAGAAGGATGGAGAAAATGCTCAAGGAAACATTCTTTTTCCTTTACTGGCAGAAAAAACACTTCTAATGGCAGTTTTGTCCTTTTCTAGGGCCAAATTTAACTTTTTGATATCAATGATTAAGAACATAACATCACCATTTCAACCTACAGTGCATAAGACGCACACTAGGCAAGTCTTCCGTGTCTTATTTGACAAGTAAATGATACAAGTAAATGATATAGTCAATATAGCATCCATAGTTCCATACCAATGCTTTGGAAATTTGATTGCCTACTGAGTAGGGACGCTGTAATGAGTTCACGGGTCCCAAAAGCATTTGTCCCATCCATAAATGTTAGGACACTTGTTCATTTGTATACATAGTGGACCGACAATATAAATTACTCAAGGGGATTGATACTCCCTGTCCATTATATAAGGCATTTGACTTTTTTACACGTAACTTTAGGTGCTTTGATTATATACTAAATTTTACTATTTTTCAATTTTTCTTTTTTTGAATAAAAATATAATATTTTAATTTTTATTTAGAAAAAGAAATTTTAAAAAACAATAATTTTAGCTATGTAGTCAGAACACCTAAAGTTACGTGCAGAAAAGTCAAATGCCTTATATAATGGACCGGAGGGAGTATCACTTATGGATGGGATGGGATACACGAGGAACTTGCTTTCATTTGGACACAAGAATATATCGAAGGTACTACTACTAGCTCTGAAACTATACCTTCCTGAACGTACACCCATAGACGCATCCAGAGTTGTCTGCTTCAAATTAGAAGAGCATCAGCCTCTTCCCCTACCCCTGCTGCCCTTTCCTCTGGGCTCTGGCAGGCGTACTAATTTCAGGAGCATCATGAGGGGACCTAAAAGATTGTGATGCCACTTTCCTGCCTCTGGTGGTAGACTTTGTACCATATAATTGAGTACTGTCCTCATCATCACTGAAAGATACTGCACTTCCAGCTGCTTTGGTACTTCTAATATTCTACGTATATAAGAACACAAAGTTCAGATAGATAGGCCAAATGTGCAACAAAAAGCATTGAATACAACAGACCAAACCCAACCAGATACAAAACTTAAATAGCTTAATGTGAGATTAAACTACCTCTAACGACTGTCCACTAGGTGTGAACTGCACGGGGTCTTTAGAATGCGACCGTTCCTTCACACGTTCCTGCACAACACATATCAGCATTATCACGTGACATATTAAGGCCACAAATTTTTTTTCAGATGGCATCTGGCTGGATACTAATAAAACATCAGGCTGGGATAGGACTGATCACCAAGTCCTGTGGATTTGTTTCTGGATATTAATTTTATATTATCATGTATAAAAATTGCAACAAAAAGTAGTTGTATATCTAAAGTGATATCAACTAACCATTAATTTGCAAATTTCATAAGAGTCGTAACTACTTGCCTGTAAGCACTCTCCAACCTTGACAATCAGATCTTCCTCTTCAAACTTCAGAGTATCCGAATCTCGAGCAATTTTACTCTGGTAAGGACATAATTAACTAAATTTCAAACTACAAATTATGTGTATAACATATATATACATGTGATCTAAATGTACCCAAAACCAAAACCAATAGCAAAGTTTTTTTTTATCAGAACTGGGATTGAAGAAGATAGCTTACACGGGTTTCTTGAAGGTTGTATTGCACACATGAGTAAAAAGCCATTTTGTCATCCTTGTTAACAAAATTGTGTAATGCAACATCCAAATCATTGACTGGAAGGATCTCCATTTGCTGAGAGACCAAGAAATGTTTAGATACACAAACCATAAACATCAAATGTCATGGTCATTAATAACTACTTGTTATTTGCAATAGACTAAACCCTTCTAAAGCTAGTGGTTCGATGACTGGAAGAATCAAAATCTAACAAAACAGTTGCATTTTGAAAGCTCTCCTTTGGTGTGAATATTAAAGGCAGGCCAATATTTCTCATTATAAGAAATCTGGATTTGTAGAAAAATATACATATTTCAAAATTTGGTATAGTATAAAAAAAACAAGTACACAAGCTCAAATTATGCAAGTCGTATTATATCATAAATAATAAGCATAGGGAGGATCTTTGTTCATCCATCATTACGGGTTAATTTTATCTTCATAGTATAGTACAATTTTGTAATTTATTAATGCAATAACTGCAGTTGTTTTACCCTTAGATCCAATATCTCATTTTTTATGCATCATCTCTGTTGAATGTAACAACCTTAAGACTAAAAGCCTATTATCCGTATTCTTTGGTTCAACGTTAGTTATCACAACTCAAAACAAAATCGTTCTAAATCACAGCCAATTTGGGTTTCCTACACACACAACTCCACAAAAAACACAATCACAACCGCTTTAATTAAACGAAACTCACAAAACACCAACAAAAATTGTTCACTTTTTATCACACAACAACAGTAATCAAAATCATCTAAACCACACAAAAGCGTCATTAACTAACACATACATTTTCCGAAGCATCAAAACAACATTCATCACTAAAACCAATCAAGTTATTCTACACCATTCCGAAAATTACATCCATAATCCAAACATACAAAACAAACTCCCAAACACGCAACAAACATTCTAAACTAATTCACTCCACACAGTCAACAACACACTAACAGTTCACAAACTTGATTAAAAATAACTAGTTAACATCTATACATAATAGTAACAAAAGTTGATCAAAAAAGCAAGAGAATCTTAGCACAACCTCGCTTGGCACGGATCTTACAGGGATCTTACAGGGGACAGAATCTTGACACTGCAGCAATTTGTCCATGCAAGATATATCACTTAAGCTCTTTGGCAAACTTGAATGATGCGAGAAGAGAGATGGACGATTCTGAATTTCCCCACTCTGATAAACAAATAGAAAGCAGGTTAATGTTCTTATAATCAATCACTTGCTTAAATGCACATAGGTGACATGTGTATAAAAGACTACCTGAACACTGGAGAATAATCTATCATAATCATCATCATCACGTTCCCTCTTCAAAGTGTAGTTTTCGGCAAAATGCAAAGTATCATTCCAGGACCTTAAAGGGTAGTCAGAGTTGTAATACTGAGTGTCGCCATCAACAATTCTGTTCTTTGTATCAGCATTACTAGTTGGTCCAATATTTCCACCATCAATTTCAGATATCTCATTCCCCCATACCCTGCATTTCACCAAGAGATTTTTTATATCATATATAGGAACTGATCGCTGAGATTACACTGCTAAGATATTCAAACCATTAGCTACCGCACATCGATCTGTTGAAAATTCTAGCAGCAAGTATAAGAAATTTTAGATAAAGCATAAGTAGTATGTGATATTTTAACCTTCCTGTGCCTGGACACTTATAAAGCTAGGCCTTGACTAAATTAAGCAAAGAGAGTAGATAAATATTCGTGTACCCCACTGAGAGAAAAGTTATCACCTTTAATTTACTGTTTGTCTGATCTTTAGTAGAAAGCCACTAAAACATTTTTAGGCCACAACTAGCTAAAGGCCACAACTTCACAAAAAATAGAAAACAGACTCAATCAACATCATATATATCATTACTCTTTCATCAGTACAAGTTTCCAGTAAAGGACTCTTTCATCATATATATGTCTAACTTAACACATTGTTTTATAACTTGATTTTGAATAAAGAATCCAGAGCATTTAAAAGAGTTTTAGATGTTATATCACTGTCAAAACCAGGGTATTCACCGTAACAACCTCTCTAAATATAGTTAAAGGTAAGGTAGGTCTACGTACGGCAGTCTCTCCCTGAAGATTACTTAATAAACAAGATAGTAGCAATTTACGGACTACAGCAAATATGCGATTCTCTTGCAAATCTGTTGATATCAAGTGGGAGATAATAATATAGAAATTACTAAAGTACAGAACACGAAACTAGGTGTGCTACTTGGTCTATTTCATATTAGTGCATTTAAAGATTCATCAACACATTAAACACATTCACCGGAACTTTTGCAATTTATTAGAAGCTAATGCACTCTTAAGATTTATTAGGAAACACATTCACTTTTAAGATATATTATACAGATTTGTGAGGTGCAGCTGACTAAAAGCTCTGGGAATGCTTCCGTTGATATAATTACGGGACATATCTCTGCATAATTTATAGAAAGGTTTCTGTTAGTTCAATATCATGCTTTGCTATTACCTTAATGTTAGAGGGTCAATAAAAATCTTCACTTTAACGAAACAGTCCTAGCAAGGCAATATTCCATCATATCTAAGTTTTGACAAAATTTGAGAAGCGCAAAGAGCGATAATTTTCATAAGTCTGTCAATATGAAGCATTCTTAAAAGCATTTTGGAAGTACCTGGTTCCTTTCATACAAGATTTTTAAATCAGAGTAACTTACAATTATATTTGTAAACTCCTCTTTCAGAATTGACCAAACAAGGTCATGCTTAAAACTAGAGAGGATACAATTGTTCATACGGCTTGACAATTTTAAATACACAATCCAAAAGCAAGATGCTAACATCATGAGTAGATCAGTCATGTTTGCAAATTCAGCAGGCATGCTGCATGCATATTAGCATAATAATAAAATAAGCTTTCAGTCCAGAAATTGGCATCTATGGCAATACTGTGTTAATTAAACAAACTAAGCATTCAACAACTTTTTCAACTTTGCTACCAGGAAGCAAGTACTTGGTAATACTCAAGCTTTACTTGTCATGAACATTTATTACAATTAAATATACCCCATTTATCATAAAGGAAGAAGCAAACAGATTATAAGTGTGGAAACTGGAAGAAATCATTTGCAGCAACCCTCCCTCTGCCAGACATATGAAGCTTTAAATATTTTCATATATCTAATTGGAAACACCTTTCTTTATCCTATATCTTTCTTATGCAACCAATATTCTAATTTCTAGGGTGAGCCTAACTAAATTAGTAACGTTTTACATGATATGAAGCAGAATCAGCTTCCTTTTATTTAATAAAATTAATACTATCTGATTGATTAAAGATGTCGATTTTATCTTTCTAACCTGGGAAAGGTGATATGACCACAGAGGTTAGAAAAATATCATAATTCATAAAGCAAGAGTACATAGTAAAATGATAAGACAAGTCACTGAACCATGCACAAATAAATTAATTAGCTTTTTTCTAATTAGAAAAAATAAATGATAAGACATAGGAAAATTTTATTAGCTTTTTTCTTCTAATGTATAAAATTTAAACATTGTGAATACTAAATAAATTATACTAGGATCTTACATGTATGCAACATGCCAAAAGTGAAATATATCCTCTATTTGTCCTTATAAGAAACATGTAAAACATAATTAATAAAATGCACAACAGTCTACAAGAAATTCGATCAATCCTCATTAAAAATCAGAGAACTTGCCTTTTTAAACATAACACTGTAATGATTATTTACACAAGTTCCTTCAGTAAATATAAGAAGTGGGTTATTGTCTGCACCTTCCACATTTCTCTTAATCTGAAAATTACAGATGCAGATATTATGAAGCATCTTATGTGATAAGATGTTTGATCAGTTACTTTTAAACATACTTTCTGGCTACAATTTCACGATCTTTCGCTAATGTTTGGTTAAACCAGATACATCCAACACTTTCCAAAATGCAACTGAATTAAACAACTGAATGATAATCATTACCAAAACTGACCTGTTTTGGTCGAATGCTAGGTCGTGGACCATGGTACTTGACAACACCGGTCCAAGATGCAACAAAGAAACTGCAAATTAACTCTACCAGACTTCTCTGCAAAATATTAATAAAGGAAATACGAGTCAATTAAGCTTTTAAAACATTAAATCAGTTTCTTCCAAATATTAACAAAGAGATGGTACAATTCGTAAAAAAGTTTGAGGCAGCTGAGCAATTTTAGAAGCTGTTCTTGTGATATAGAACAAACCAAACTGTTGAAGGTTGAAATGATATCACCAAATTACACACCTCCAAGTTTTTCCTCAATTTCTCCTGCCCTTTCAATAGGAAATGCACAAAAATGTAGGATGAAAGGAATATTATCCATCCAATGGTCAATATAACTAGAACCCTGCAGTTTAAAAAAGCTAAATCAAATGGGCTATCAAGCAATAAATTTGACAAATTATGCAATATGGCCAATTAAGTGGAGGTGTATGTGTAGATACTTAAGGGATGGAAGAATATACTTACACACTTCCAATTGCCACAAACACAGAGAAATTGGTAAACATGTGACAGTAAACTATACATAAAAAGCCCTAAATCCACTTAATTGAAGCTCCAAATCTACTTGAGAAGCCCCAAATCTGAAGCCCAAACTGGAGAAGTCCTGAAATTGAAAATAAACCGCAATTAATTGAAGTTTAAGTGCAAAAAACATCAACACTTTAAACTAAAGTAACATTTTTTTTGTGATTAAGGTAACACAAAAAATAAAATGTTATATTAGGTCCAAAGTAATATGCTAACGTAACATATTCTAATAACATCAATAAAAAAGATGTTCCGATAGCCCATCCATAACATAGTGTATATAAAAAATAAAAATTATATATTTATATTTTGTTTAGTTTCATATACCCAAAATGAAAATCCATATTCGATACTAAGTTCCTGTTTGGCAAATATTAGAATCAACTTATAAGTTACTTATTTGGAAAAAAATTCGTATTTATGTATTTTTTTTTTACAGAAAAATATGTATAGAGAGTTTAATATTCGTTATCTTGCAAAAATAATTTAATTATTTCAGAAAAAATACATATTTCCTAATTTTTTTCAGAATAAGTAACTTATTTTTAGAGCTGTTAACGAACCGAACCGAGCTTTAAGCTAAACGAGCCGAGCTGAGCCGCACATGCTAAAAGCTCGGCTCGAGCTCGTTAAGCTTAACGAACACTTTTTTGTGTTCGAGCTCGAGCTTGCTCACGAACAGCTAGTTTCGTTAACAGCTCTACTTATTTTGAAAGATCTCTCGAATCCTAAATAAGTAACTTAAAATCATATTTTTCGGATGTGTTCACACGTTAAATTGTGAGAACTAGTATGGACATGTTTTTTTTTTTTTTAGGTATAGTATGGACATGTTTAAGTAGCAATAAAGAAAACATTGACTGTTCTTGGTTTTTTCTTTGTTAACCGACTACTCTTATTTATAAAACTAATTATAATTCGGTTATGTGTCTAATGAAGATTGTGGGATGAAGCAGTGCAACATGGAGATGGTGCACCTGGATGCATTGCATGGTCATGGACCCATCTAGTTTTATCTTTTTAGTCTTGTTTTAATTTTGGCCTAAGTACTCTTGTCCCTTCATGCAAGGTGGTAGAGTCCATTAATAAAGTTTGTCTGGTATGTCTAGTTGGTACTTTGTAACAACTAGTTGTCCTTAGTTTGTTATCAAGAAGTGTAGTGTAGTGAGGGGATATATACCTCACAGTTGTAAGGTTACTCTTTATGATGATAATCAAGTTGTTCTAAAGTAAAGTAGTTATCTCATCCTCACTATTGCTTCTCCTACATAGTTGTCTTACGCTCATTATCAATTGTGTTTATGGTATCAGAGTCGTGTTTGATAGCTAGAATAGTGAGAAGAGTTTTATAAGTTTGGTGAGTAGTTAAAACCCTGGTCTTTAAAGCTTGAGTTGTCATTGTCTTAATCTAGAAAAGAGTGAATCTGCTCTTGTTTTCTGGAAAGTACTCATGGCTGCTAATAGGGTATCAGTATCAGATTTACAAAACCCTCTGATCATGCATCCAGCGGATGGACCAACCTCCATTGCTGTGCCAAAGCTGCAAGGTGCATGTGACTTTAGGGCTTGGAAAAGGTCTTTTGAAATACAACTTTCTGCCAAAAGGAAACTTGGTTTCGTAAATGGAACAGTGACAAGGAGCATCACAGATACAGTGGAGGCCAGTCAATGGGACACATGCAACAACCTGGTAATTTCTTGGATCCACAACAACATTTCTGAGAATATTAAAATCTCTGTGCTATTTATAGACACTGCTGCTGAGATTTGGAAACACCTAGAAAAGAGATTTTCTTTAACAAATGGTTCAAGAAAGTACAAGTTAAATAAAGATCTGTTTGCTTTGAGACAAAATGGCATGAAAGTAAGTGAGTATTTCACTAGTCTGAGTAGTTTGTGGGAAGAAATAGACTCCATGAATGTCTTACCTGCAGTGACTACAGTTACAACTGAAGTAACAAAATTGTTAAAGGCCATAAATGACATGAAAGAGGAGTCAAGGCTTTTTCAGTTCTTAAATGGCTTGGATGAGAAGTATGGGACACAGAGGAGCCAATTGCTGATGATGGTTCCACTGCCAATTGTTGAAGAGGCATGTGCAGTAGTGCATGTTACACTATTTTTTGAATAAAAATTGTTACATTTTATTATTTTTATTTGTAACTCCTCTTTTAAATTTTGAAACTCCTTTTGATTTTGTAACTCATGTAATAATGTAATGTTATTATTGATTTGGGGGTTACATAGTTATGGCTTTGGGGGTTACAAATTTATGGCTTAGGGGAGTTACAATTCTTTACTCCTATATAAGGAGGTCTTGGCTTCTTTGTTTAGACACACAAAAAACACTCAAGTTTCATAGTTTTTCTTGCATTCTTCTTAGAGCTATATAGGTTCTGTTTTCTGTGAAATAGAGAGCATATTTGTTCGGTTCGTAGGAGGCGGGTCTAAGGTGCTTACGACTACCTCTATTCGTTGTATCCTGGGAGACGGAAGCCACAACACACCTTCAAGCACATACGGAAGGGGCTCATCTGTTTTAAGGACAGCGTGGTTTTCACGTGCCTCGAATATTTTTCAGTATTTTTCTTGTTAAAATCTTGATTTCAGGTACAATCTCTTACTATACTTCCTACAAGCTTAAAACAGATGATTTTCATTCATTTAAATTAGTTTAATCGTAAACTGATTTTTTTTTTGGATTTGTTGTGTTCGGGAGTATAATATTTTGATGCCACTCTTATTGTGATTGTTATATCATCTTTGCATGTTCAGATTTTATTCGTTTAGTTCTCAACTAGCATGACCTATGTGGTTTTGTTTGATAGATTTTGTTCTACCTGTGTATGTGATGATGCTGGTGATATATAAATTGCATGATCATTATTTGCATATTATTTTTTTTTTGCCATGCTACTTTCCTTGACGGTCTTATATGCCAATATTGGTGGAGTATTGACATGTTTAAATGGTTCATTTGGATCAAGTGCTTACATAATTTTTTGATTAATTAGGTGTGTATAAAAAAAAAAAAAAAAATTTATATGCTTGGTTTATATTGTCACGAGAGTTTTTTTTTTTTACTGTCATTCTTTATTTGTGTTTTGTCTGACTTGCTATATGTGTCCAGGAGCATTTGCTAGAGTTTTTCAAAACTTAAAAGTCTATTGGTTTTTTTTTTCCTTCTTTCTTTACTTTGACTCTGTAACTGTTTTCATTTCTGGTTTTTTTATTGCGTAATATTACAGAATTAATGTTGCCTGATTTTGTAACTGATAGCTTTATTAGCAGGTTGCCATGTTATTATATGTTGAATTTGATATTTGGTGTCTTTGGATTAATTGCATGGTGTTATGTTTGAAGATTCGTTTTAAAATGCATATATCCAGTACAGGTTGTGCTCTATGATATTCATTTATTAATTTTTTAAATGGCTTAATTATTTTTTGTAACTGCTTTAAAAAAAAAATGGTTTTTTTTAATCCTAGCCTTGTTCGTTTATATAGTATTTTTGACACTGCGTTTAAATGAATTTTGCCTCACTGTGTCATATGCATGCATCCTGTCAGTCACTTCTTTTAAGTACTAGTTACAAGAAAGAAAAAAAAAAAAGGTTACTCACTCTGTTTGTCTTCGAGTGGATTAGCCTGCACTAATTGCTTCTTAAAGCTGGGTGTTTAGGGACTGGGTTCTAATTCCTCACTCTGTATATGTTTTTTTTTAGTCGTCTTCTAAAAGCATGTGTATATGGTTGGGTTTATATTCAGTTCTGTCACGAAGTCTAAATAGTCCAATTTTGTTAACTATGTGCTTAGGCTTGGTTTATTTGGAAATAAAATATTCATGCTAATTATTTGGGTAAATTATTAAAAAAAAAAATATATATTAATTTCTTGATTTCAGAAATGTCGGGAGTTGACGGAACTAGCTTGTCTGGGGATAGGCGTGTGACTGCTGAGGCAGTGCCTAATGCGGCGACCCTTGTGGTGCCAAATACGGCTGTACCGGTAACCGCTCAGGCGGAAAAACCGGAGAAATTCAGTGGGCTGAATTTCAAGAGGTGGCAACAAAAGATGTTGTTCTACCTGACCACCTTGAACCTTGTGAGGTTCTTGACCGAGGATGCACCTAAGCTGAAAGAAGATGAGTCTGATGTTCAGCTTGTTAGTGCAGCTCAAGCATGGAACCACTCGGATTTCTTGTGCAGAAATTATATTATGAACTGTTTGAGTGATTCACTGTACAATGTGTATAGTGTGTTGAAAACGTCCAAAGCTTTGTGGGACTCACTCGACAGAAAGTATAGAACCGAGGATGCGGGTACTAAAAAGTTTATAGTGTCCCGACTTCTTGAGTTTATGATGGTGGATTCCAAGAAGGTGGTTAGTCAAGTTCAAGACCTTCAGATGATCATGCATGACATGGAAGCTGAGGGAATGCCCATGAATGAAGCCTTCCAAGTAGCCGTTATTATTGAAAAATTGCCCCCTGGTTGGAAGGACTTCAAGAATTATTTGAAGCACAAGCGAAAGGAGATGACAGTGCAAGACCTGGTCTTGAGACTCCGAATTGAGGAGGATAATAAGAATCGATCTGTCTCTTCCTCTAGTGCTAATGTTGTGGAGGTCAAGAAGAACTCCAAGTTCAAAAAGGGGAAACCAGACAAGAGGCCCAACTTGGGACCCAAAGGTGGAGTTTCTAAGAAGAAATTTCAAGGGAAATGTTTCAACTGTGACAAGATGGGTCACAAGTCAACTGAGTGCAGACTACCGAAGCGGAAGAAGCACGAGGCCCACATGGTGGATGATGTGGCTCAAGATATGTCTGAAATCAGTCTCTCTGCTATGGTGTCCGAAGTGAACCTGATCGGCTCCAACCCGAAAGAATGGTGGATTGACACTGGTGCTACAAGGCACATATGTTCTAGCAAGGAGTTGTTCCACACCTTCACACCAACTGAGACTGGAGAGAAGCTATTTATGGGAAACTCTGCTACATCTGAAGTCCTTGGAAAGGGCAATGTTGTGTTGAAGATGACATCTGGCAAGGAGCTAACCCTCAAGGATGTCCTCTATGTGCCGGAGATCCGAAGGAACTTGGTTTCTGGCTCGTTGTTGAACAAGCATGGATTCCGCATGGTGATTGAATCTGATAAGGTTATTTTGTCTAAGAGTGGAATGTTTGTTGGTAAAGGTTATGTAACCGAAGGGCTTTTCAAGCTCAATGTAATGACTGTGAAGAGTATTAATAAGAATAATTCTTCTGCTTACTTGCTTGAGTCTTCCAATTTATGGCATGGTAGACTAGGTCATGTTAATTATGAAACAATGCGTAGATTAATTAACTTGAACCATATCCCAACATTCCAAATTAGTTCGAAGCACAAATGTGAAATTTGTGTAGAGGCAAAATTAACAAGATCATCGTTTCAAACGATTGAACGACATACAAAACCCTTGGATTTGATTCACAGTGATGTGTGTGATTTAAAATCAAATCAAACAAGGGATGGTTATAAGTACTTCGTCACATTTGTGGATGATAGTACAAGATTTTGTTATGTGTATTTGCTTAAGAGCAAAGATGAAGCTATAGAGAAGTTTGAGCTCTATAAAAATGAAGTTGAAACTCAACTTAAAGGAAAAATTAAAGTAATAAGAAGTGACCGAGGTGGTGAATATGTATCACCTTTTGGTGAATTCTGTGCGAAACATGGAATTATTCACGAAGTCACTGCACCGTATTCGCCTCAATCAAATGGGATTGCTGAGCGTAAAAATAGGACCTTGAAAGAAATGTGCAATGCAATGTTGCTAAGTTCAGGGTTGCCTACCAATATGTGGGGAGATGTTGTCACGTCAGCAAATTATCTTTTGAATAGGATACCCCGAAAAAATCAAGACTTAACTCCCTATGAATTATGGAAAGGAAAGAAACCTTCCTATAAATTCTTACGAGTGTGGGGGTGCCTTGCAAAGGTTCTTGTACCAAAACCAAAGAGGGTGAAAATCGGTCCAAAAACCGTGGATTGTATTTTTATTGGGTATGTGCCTAACAGTACGGGATATAGATTTCTTGTGCACGAGTCAAAAATCCCTGACATACACAAGAACACTATAATGGAATCGAGAAATACTTCATTTTTTGAACATACATTTCCTCGAAAATCCAAAGAAAGTTCAAGTTCATCGAAACGGACACGTGAAACTAATTCTGAAAATGAATATAGTGGTGACGAGGAACAAGAAAGTATGGATGAACTTGAAACAGAGGATGCACCTCGTCGAAGCAAAAGAGCTAGAGTTGAAAAATCATTCGGGCCGGATTTTCTAACTTACTTGCTCGAAAATGAACCACAGACTTATTCAGAAGCTGTGCATTATCCGGATGGTCCATTTTGGAAAGAGGCTATCAAGAGTGAGGTTGATTCTATTATGCAGAATCATACTTGGGAATTGGTGGATCTTCCTCCGGGATGTAAACCACTAGGATCTAGATGGATTTTCACAAAGAAAATGAAAGCAGATGGATCCATTGATAAGTACAAAGCCCGACTTGTGATTCAAGGTTTTCGCCAAAAGAAAGGCATTGATTATTTTGACACATATTCTCCGGTAACGAGAATGGCATCTATAAGGATGATAATTGCTATAGCAGCATTGCGAAATCTTGAAGTGCATCAGATGGATGTAAAAACAGCCTTTCTAAATGGAGATTTACATGAAGAAATCTACATTAAGCAACCTGAGGGTTTTGTGGTTCCTGGATTGGAACACAAAGTGTGCAAGTTAGTGAAGTCAATATATGGCTTAAAGCAAGCGCCACGAGATTGGCATAAAAAATTTGACAGTGTTATATTGTCGAATGGATTTAAAATCAACGAATGTGACAAGTGTGTATATGTCAAAGATACAATAGAGGGATATGTGATCATGTGTCTTTATGTTGATGATATGCTCATCGTTGGTAGTAATGACACAATGGTGAAATCTACTAAAGACATATTACATTCAAGATTCCACATGAAAGATATGGGCTTAGCTGATGTGATTCTAGGGATAAAAATCCTAAGAATGCCAAGTGGACTTTTGCTAAATCAGTCACATTACATTGATAAGATCCTTGAGAAATATAATAAAGATGATTCTAGTGTGTCAAGAACCCCTTTTGATACGACTTTACATCTATCGAAAAATAAAGGAGAGGGTGTTTCTCAAGGAGAGTATGCTAAAGTGATAGGAAGTCTGATGTACTTAACGAACTGTACACGATCAGACATTGCCTTTACTGTTAGTAAGCTAAGCCGATACACGAGTAATCCGAGTGTGGATCACTGGAAAGCGATAACTAAAGTGCTTAGGTACTTAAGGTGTACGCGTGATTATGGATTGCATTACTCAAGATATCCTTCTGTCCTAGAAGGTTATAGTGATTCAAACTGGATTAATGGTGTAAAAGGATCGAAGTCCACTAGCGGATATGTATTTACGCTAGCAGGTGGAGCGATCGCGTGGAAATCTTCGAAACAAACGGTGGTAACCAAGTCTACCATGGAGGCTGAGTTTGTTGCTTTGGATAAAGCAGGTGAACAAGCTGAATGGTTACGCCAGTTTTTAGAGGATATTCCAAGATGGGAGATGCCGGTGCCACCACTTTGTATACATTGTGATAGCACAGCAGCAATTGGTACAGCCGAGCGTGTACTATATAATGGAATGTCGAGACATATTCGTCGACGACACAATTCCGTTAGACAACTACTCTCAACTGGAGTTATCACTATTGATTATATTAGGTCAAAAGATAACACTGCGGATCCGCTAACCAAAGGGTTAACAAGAGAGTTAGTTGAGAAATCATCGAAAGGAATGGGACTAAAGCCCATAACAAAAGTCGATACAACGGAAACCCAACCTTGTTGACTGGAGATCCCAAGATCTTGGTTCAATGGGACAACCTAACTGTAAAGACTTAGTGAGATCACTGTGGGGGTTTTACTCCCGGGTCCATTCCTATGATGAAAAACAGTGATAAAAATTGGGTAAGGCTAAGCTATGCTTTTAATGATCCTTATGTGTCGATATATCGAACAAATAATACTTTTGTATTGTTCAAGAGATCACCTATGTGAGTGAAGTGGGGTCGCTTCAAGAAGGAATTGTGGGGGCTAATTCTTGGAAAAACTCACAGAACCAGGCTAAAGCTCAGGACCAAAATGGGCTTAACAGTGAGAACTGAACAAATATAGGGAAAGACTCCAGTGGGGGATGTATCATCATTTCACAAAACAGAAGGGCAGTTCAAGGTCAACGCGACTACTGAAATTCTAGAAATGTAAATATATTCTTTCAAGGGAAGGTTCAAGGGTGTACGCCTACCTATCCTATGCTGGTTTCTACCGTGCTCTCTATCTCCGTGTCAAAGAGTCTTTTTGTAATGCCAATTTTTATTCATGTGGGGGATTGTTACACTATTTTTTGAATAAAAATTGTTACATTTTATTATTTTTATTTGTAACTCCTCTTTTAAATTTTGAAACTCCTTTTGATTTTGTAACTCATGTAATAATGTAATGTTATTATTGATTTGGGGGTTACATAGTTATGGCTTTGGGGGTTACAAATTTATGGCTTAGGGGAGTTACAATTCTTTACTCCTATATAAGGAGGTCTTGGCTTCTTTGTTTAGACACACAAAAAACACTCAAGTTTCATAGTTTTTCTTGCATTCTTCTTAGAGCTATATAGGTTCTGTTTTCTGTGAAATAGAGAGCATATTTGTTCGGTTCGTAGGAGGCGGGTCTAAGGTGCTTACGACTACCTCTATTCGTTGTATCCTGGGAGACGGAAGCCACAACACACCTTCAAGCACATACGGAAGGGGCTCATCTGTTTTAAGGACAGCGTGGTTTTCACGTGCCTCGAATATTTTTCAGTATTTTTCTTGTTAAAATCTTGATTTCAGGTACAATCTCTTACTATACTTCCTACAGTGCAACAAGAAGAGTCCCAAAGAGAAGTACTTCCTCGAGGTGTGCTAGGCGATGGTGATGCTCTAGCCATGTTTAGCAAAGGCAATGGAGACAAAGATCTGGTCTGCACCGTCTGTAATAGAAAGGGACACATGAATGATAAATGCTGGGAAGTGATAGGATATCCCAAATGGCACTACAAGCATAAGCCAACCTCAAAGAACTCGTCAAACAAATGGATGGGTAAAAAACCAGGGGGAACAAGGCAAGCCAACAATGTCGTTGGAAGTGCAAGTGACCAACAACAAGTGGTGATGACTTCTGAGCAGCTAAATCAGTTGCTAAAATTAATCCCAAAAGGGGCTTCTGTGAGTCAGAAAGAGTCAGAAACGGATGAAGAAATCGATTACGGTTTCTCTGGAATGGTGTATAGCAACAAGGAGGCATGGCGTGATGAGTGGATCATAGACTCAGGAGCGTCTGATCACATGACATCTTCGTTGAGTCACATGATGAATATCAGAGTTGCCACTTCTACGTTCACCATCACTCTACCAACGGGTGACACTGCTTTGATTACACACATAGGAGATGTTTTGTTGAAGAATGGTGTCAAACTCAAAAATGTCTTGTACGTACCAGATTTTAATCACAACCTGCTGTCCATACAGAAGTTGGCACAAGAAAGTAAATGTCAAGTGTTGTTTGGCCCAAAGAGTTGCAGAATGGTTGATTCTGCTACTAAGAATGTAATTGGTTTGGGAGAAATGAGACAAGGCTTGTACTACTTGAAGAATGAAAGAATGTGTAAACCTGGGGATACAGCAAAGGGTGCTGAGTCAAAGAAAACGATGGCTTGCACAGTGGATAAAGCGGTGGATGAAAGTGAATACACACTTTGGCACCAAAGGTTGGGGCATGCCTCCATGTCAAAGATGCAGCACATTGCTCGAGTAAAGCATTGTCTAAATTAGCAAAAGAATCAGGTATGCATCACATGCCCCCTCTCTAAAATAACTAGACTCCCTTTTCCTGAAAGTATGTCACATGCTACGAAAAAATTTGAGCTATTGCACAGTGATATCTGGGGCCCGTATAAGGTCAATACTAGAGGCAAGTTCAAGTATTTCTTGACATTGGTAGACGACTACAGCCGTGTAACTTGGGTGTATCTTTTGGAAAGGAAGTCTGATTACTTGGATACATTAAAGAAGTTTGCAAACTATGTTGAAAACCAATTCAAAGAGAAGTTGCAGATAGTTCGTTCAGATAATGCATTGGAATTTGCAGATGGGGAGTGTGTTGACTATTTCACAAAAGAGGGCATTTTACACCAAAAGGCTTGTACCTACACACCCCAGCAAAATGCTAGGGTGGAAAGGAAACATAGGCAAATATTGGAGGTAGCACGTGCTCTGCGTTTTCAATCAGGCTTGGCTCTGAGTTTCTGGGGCGACTGTGTGTTAACAGCAACGCATATCATTAACCGTTTGCCACACTCAGCGCTCAAGTTTGAGGTGCCTTACGAGAAACTCACTGGGAAGAAAGTCGAATATGATGATTTGAAGGTATTTGGGTGCTTGACATTGGTCTATAATTCGACACATGGAACAGACAAGTTTGCTGCAAGGGGAATTCCATGTGTGTTCATTGGATACCCAGCAAATACTAAAGGCTATAGAGTGCTAAACCTTGCAACAATGCAGCCTTTCGTCTCAAGGCATGTGGTTTTCCATGAAAATATCTTCCCTCTGAACAAGAATACAGAAAAGCCATACATGAAGCCTCTACCAGTGGACATGCCTCACACTGACAAGCTGGCCTATGAAGAAGGAGGGGCACTTGAAGATGGGGAAGGTGCTGACAATGAACCAGAGGAAGAAACATTGGATGATGCAAACGGGGATATGAACGGTGATGATGCACATGAAACAGTTCCAAGACGTTCAACACGAGTTACACAGAAGCCAAGATGGATGATTGACTTTGTCACACCACGCTCAAATCAAGCTATGAGTGTGAATGCTGTGGCGCCTCAACTAGTCAGTCAAAAATTTAACTGCTTTCTGGTGGCAATCACACCCCAGATGGACCCTCTGTACTTTGATCAAGCTGTGAAGTCTCAACACTGGATTGAGGCCATGAATGCAGAACTAGAAGCCTTGGAAGGCAATTGCACCTGGGAAGTGACAACACTACCACCCAACAGAAAATCAATTGGGTGTAGGTGGGTTTACAAAACGAAATTCAAAGCAGATGGAACTGTTGACAAGTATAAGGCACGTCTAGTTGTCTTTGGCTACAAACAGACATATGGAATCGATTATGTAGAGACTTTCTCTCCAGTGGCAAAAATGGCCACTGTGAGAGCATTATTGGCAGTTGCAGCAATGAAAGATTGGGAGGTGCATCAACTGGACGTCTCGAATGCATTCCTGAATGGAGATTTGAATGAGGTGATCTATATGGACCTGCCACAGGGGTATACTGGTCAAGGGAGAAGAATTAATGTGAAAGGAGTCATTGGAGGTGGCATGAACAGGCAGTTAGTGTGCAGGCTGATCAAGGCATTATATGGTCTGCGACAAGCATCCAGGCAGTGGCATCTAAAGTTGTCAATAACTCTCACTTCCATGGGATTTAAACACTCTAAGGCAGACTATAGATGACAACATCACTCTTGTGTTGATTTACGTGGATGACATTCTCATCTCTGGAAGTTGTCCTAATGCAATTCGTGAGTTGAAAGGGCTGTTGGCTGCACACTTTCACATCAAGGACATGGGTTTCGTAAGTTACTTCTTAGGATTGGAGATCGACAGAAGTGACACTGGAATTTTTCTCTCTCAAAGGAAATACACATTGGACTTGATTAAAGAGTTTGGGATGATGACAGCCACACCACTGAAACTCCCAATGGATACGCATGTTGTCTTGACACCAGACAAGGGAGAACCTTTGCAGGAACCTCAGGTTTACCAACGTTTGATGGGTAAGCTAATCTACCTCACAATCACACGTCCTGATCTATCATTCCCAGTTCACAATCTTGCACAGTTTATGCAAAAGCCAACTAGTGTGCATATGCAGGCTGCTAAACGCGTTCTGCGATACCTACTATCTAACCCTGCACAAGGAGTCCTATTTGCATCATCATCAGCTGCACAACTCACTGCATATTGCGACAGTGACTGGGCAAGTTGCCCCACTACAAGGAAGTCAACCTCTGGGTACTGTGTTTTACTGGGATCTTCACCTATTTCCTGGAAAACGAAGAAACAATCACTAGTTGCAAGATCCACGGCATAAGCAGAATACAGGGCTATGGCATTGACATGCTGTGAAGTTACTTGGCTGTCCTCACTGCTCAAGGACATGGGGCTTGCAGATTTGCCACCTACAATTGTTAAAAGTGACAATCAGGCAGCTTTGGCCATTGCTGCAAATCCAGTGTTGCACGAGAGAACAAAGCACATTGAAATCGATTGTCATTTCATACGTGACAAGATCACTGTTGGGGACATAGTTACTGCTCATGTGCCTTCCTACTCCCAAGTGGCAGACATTCTCACCAAGCCGTTGCCAGTCAAGCAACACAATCATCTACTGCACAAGTTTGGAGTCTCGGTTAACACCTCCACTCCACTTGAGGGGGAGTAATGAAGATTGTGGGATGAAGCAGTGCAACATGGAGATGGTGCACCTGGATGCATTGCATGGTCATGGACCCATCTAGTTTTATCTTTTTAGTCTTGTTTTAATTTTGGCCTAAGTACTCTTGTCCCTTCATGCAAGGTGGTAGAGTCCATTAATAAAGTTTGTCTGGTATGTCTAGTTGGTACTTTGTAACAACTAGTTGTCCTTAGTTTGTTATCAAGAAGTGTAGTGTAGTGAGGGGATATATACCTCACAGTTGTAAGGTTACTCTTTATGATGATAATCAAGTTGTTCTAAAGTAAAGTAGTTATCTCATCCTCACTATTGCTTCTCCTACATAGTTGTCTTACGCTCATTATCAATTGTGTTTAGTGTCATGATCGGTCTCTCTGTAACTCCATCAGTAATGCATTTCTCTACCTACAATATTGTCCAGCCTTCAGATTTTGTAGAAAAAAAAAAAAAAGCCGATCTTCTTCGAAAGCTCTTATTCCTCTTGTCGTGCTAATCGGCACCTTTGCTTGCGTCTCAGGCAAAGGTTTCACAATAGTTTTGATGAACGAATTCAGCAAAGAGACTCGTTTATTTGTTCGATGTGATTCAGATGGTAATGGTGATATCAGCGGCTTGGATTTTAAAAAACAACGACAATGGCATTTGGATAAGGCGGACAGTTTTATGTGTGTCATGTTGAGGAGCCCGATGCACTAACAACAACGTTTCTGGTTTTCGACAAAAGTTTTGACAAAGAAAATAAATGCAAGTCTGATAAAGGCCAATGGTGTTACTACTTATGTAATAAGGAGGGAGTTTATTTCTCTAAGGTAAATACTACTTACCCAGGTCCTGCATGGAGTAAGTATCATACCTGGAGTCCAATGAAATCGAGGAGACTAATGTAAAAAAGGATGCCAATGGAGTGAGTGATGAATGCATGGGCTCAGGGTTGTTTAGTCTTTATCATTGAATCTGTTAAAATTAGCATTTAGGAAGGGAATAGAAGGGACAATGAGGATGTAGAGTGTAGAGAAATAAATGTTTTTCCCTTTCTTATTCCATTGATTGAACACTGCATATATACACATTGATACATAGCTGCTATTCTAATATGACGGCTATCTACTACCATAACATTCAACATTCTAATATTACGGCTATGACTATACTACCATAACATTCAACATTCTAGATTACGGCTATGACTAATGCATAAACCCAACACCCCCCCCTCAAGTTGGAGCATGCAAATCACAAATGCCCAACTTGCGAAGAAGAAAATCAAATTGTCGTGTTCCTAAAGCTTTTGTAAGAATGTCCGCCAATTGCTCATTCGTAGAAACATGTGAATGACTAATCGTCCCATCGAGTATGGCATCGCGCAAGAAATGGCAATCAACTTCAATATGCTTCGTGCGCTCATGAAAAACTGGATTTTGAGCAAGATGTAAAGCGGATTGGCTGTCATAGTATAAATTGATAGCTTTTGGGTGGCAAATGCCTAGGCTATCAAGCAAGCCTTTCAACCATTTAAGCTCACATGTCAAAGCGGCCATAGATCTATATTCGGCTTCCGCAGATGAACGAGATACAGTTACTTGTTTTTTCATTTTCCAAGAAATGGGAGAGTGACCAAGAAAAACCAACCATCCAGACAAAGAACGACGAGTAAGAGGGCAACTAGCCCAATCTGAATCACACCAACCCGACAAAGTCAAGTTGCAATCAGAACGCAAAAGAATACCTTGACCCGGACCAATTTTTAAGTAGCGAACCACGCGCAAAGCAGCATCCCAGTGATCTTGTCGCGGTTCATGAAGAAATTGTGACAAAATGTGAACAGAGTAAGCCAAGTCAGGCCGAGTAAAAGATAAATAAATGAGTCTACCCACCAACCTTCTGTATTGCTCCACATTGTCAACCAAATGACTAGTTGATTGAGCTAACTTATGATTTTGTTCCATAGGAAAACTGGCGGGTTTTGCTCCAAGCAATCCAACCTCTTATATAATATCAAGGGTGTATTTTCTTTGACAAAGAAATATACCCTCCTGGTTCCTAGCGACCTCGATGCCAAGAAAATATTTCAAGATTCCAAGATCTTTCATATGAAAACATATGCTCAAATAATTCTTGAAAGAGGTAATCGTTGCTGAATCATTACCAGATATGATCATATCGTCGACATATATAAGCACATTAATCTGAACCTTTCCCTGGCAAAGAGTAAATAAGGAGTAGTCGGAGTATGATTGCCTAAACCCATATGTTATCAAAGCTTTTGCCAGTTTTGTAAACCAGCACCTTGGTGCTTGTTTCAAACCGAAAAGTGACTTTAATAACCTGCAAACTTGGCCCGGCTTACCATTTTTAAATCCAGGAGGCAATTTCATGTAGACTTCTTCTGATAAATCCCCATGGAGGAATGCATTATGAACGTCCATCTGATGCAACTCCCAATTTTTTGTCGCTGCAATGGCTAAAAAAACACGAACAGTAGTCATTTTTGCCACTGGAGCAAAAGTATCAGTATAATCAATCCCGGCAACTTGATGATTCCCAAAAACAACTAGACGAGCTTTCAAACGCTCTATGCTTCCATCAGAATTATACTTTACCTTTAAACCCATCTACTACCAAGAGCTCGCTTTCCGGGAGGTAGAGTCTCTATACTCCAAGTGCCATTATCTTCTAGTGCCTGTATCTCTTTTTGCATAGCTTCGCACCATCCTGGATCCTTCATTGCTTGCTTGAAAGAATGAGGTTCTGTACCTGCTGTTACAGCTGCAAGAAATTTTCTGTGTCCCATAGAAAATCTATCACAATTCACATAGTGTGCTATAGGATAAGAAATACATGAGGATTGATGTGAAGCAGATGAACTCTGAGATGGAGATGGACTCAACTTTCGTACAGTATTAGTAACAAAATCTTTTAGCTTTACAGATGGGAATTTAGTACGCATTCCACGTCCAAACTCATTATCACTACTCGAAGTATCTCCACCACGTGTTTCCCCCTCAAATGTCTCTCTGCCACTATCTTCCATGTTACCACTATCATCTCTGCTATTCACATTACCACCACTTTCAACAACTGGTTGCGAAATCAATCCATCACTATGATTATGACCCAAATACTCAAAGGCATAGTCATCCTTTGCTTCAACAAATGACAAATCACCTGTAGTAGCAGCCAAATCACTACTCTCATCCCCCTTTGACACAGTAATGTAAGGAAACTCTTCCTCATAGAATTTTACATCTCTTGACACAAAATATTCACCAGTATCAAAATCAAACAATTTCCATTCTTTTTTATTATGAGGGTATCCCACAAAAACACATCTGCGACTCCTACTATCAAACTTATCTCTCTTTGATTTTTGATTATGAGCATAACACAAACAACCAAATACTCTCAAATCATCATAAAGAGAAGGTGAACCAAACAAAATCTCATAAGGGGTTGTATAATCAAGAATACGAGAGGGAGTGCGATTTATCAAATATCCTGCACCTAAAATACATTCTCCCCAAAATTCAATAGGAAGGTTACCTTGAAATCTCAAAGCCCTCGCCACATTCAAAATATGACGATGTTTTCTCTCTACCCTACCATTCTGCTGAGGTGTACCTACACAAGAAGTTTGAAACAAAATACCTTTATCTGCGAAAAATTCTTTCATGCAGTTAAATTCTGTGCCGTTGTCACTTCGGACCACTTGTACTTTTGCATTAAATTGTCTGTCAATCATCGAAAAATAAGAATGAAACATTGGAGAAACCTCTATTTTATCAATCAATAAAATTACCCACACAGCTCTAGAAAAATCATCAACAAGAGTCAAAAAATATTTTGCTCCACAAGAAGAAGGCGTATTATATGGCCCCCATAAATCACAATGTATCATCTCAAAACATCTAGCAGCTCTACTGTCATTATGATAAAATTTGTCTCTAGTCTGTCTCGCTTGATGACAAACATTACAAGATTTATTCAAAATAACACTTGAATTATTAATAAAAGGAAGAGACCGCACTACTTTATCAGAAGGATGCCCCATTCTTTTATGCCATAACTCCGGAGAAATCACTCTATTAATAGTGAAAGCCTTAATTTCCGGAATATCACGAAAGTAGTAGAGTCCATCTCGACGTTCACCTACTCCAATCAGGGTCCTCAAATTTCGGTCCTGTATAACACACAAATTATCCGTGAATTGTACTATGCAATTTAAATCATCAGCAAGACAAGAAACATAAATTAAATTACAATTCAACTCAGGCACAAATAAAACATTGTTTAACACCATTCCACCACCCAAATACGCGTTTCCACACTTCGACGATGATGTGTGTTTTCTATCCGGAAGTCCAACTGGACATTCTGGCATGTCAGTCACATTACTTAACAAATCAAGATTGCTAGTAACATGCATTGATGCACCAATATCTATAATCCAAGGATCATGAGAAAACTCACCAATTAATCTTTCATCATTAGGCTTTATATTAGCATTACCAAGCAAATCAAGCAACTGCTGCCATTGACTCGAGGACATCCCCGGAATAGCAGCCCCAACACCACCGTTTTGAGAGGAAGAAGATGTAGATGTGGTGCCACTAGTGTTACCACCTACCACAGTGTTGCGGACTTCAGCCCCGCCACCTCTTCCCCTTCCTACACCAGTTGTGTGTTGCTGTGACCCATGACCTGTACCACGTCCTTGATTCGAAATGCGACCATCAGAACCTCTATTTTTGTTTACCCACCAATCCGGAAAACCATTTTTCGTGTAACAGTTAGAGACTGCATGCCCTGTACGGTTACAATAAGAGCAAAACAATTCAGATTTATCACGAGTATCAAAACGAGATTTACCCCGTGACTGAGATTTAACGACAAGGGCCATCACATCATCGCGTTCAGCTTTGGTGCGTGACGAGGAGCACAAACGTTCTTCCTGGAGCATTGTTTGATATGCCCTATCAAGAGTGAGAGGTGGATCTTGTGCAAGCAAATTCGAACGTACACTACCATAAAGATCAGCGTTAATTCCATACAAGAAATCATGTAACTGGTCCTCGTCAATTCTCTTTTGAAACTGCTCTCCAATGTTACAGGTGCACTTCCCACATTTACAACTTGGTAAAGGGTAATAAGTAGCAAGTTCATCCCAAAGAGGTTGTAGAAGACCAAAATATTCACTAACTGACATCACCTTGGTCTGTCTACACTCTGCCAAAGCACCTTTGATTTGTTGTTTGCGTGGTCCATTTCCAATGTCAAAGCGCTTCCTCAACACATCCCACAGTGGTTTTGCTTCATCAAAGAAAGGAATTGTCTTCTGTAGAGAAGGAGCAACTGTGACCAAAATCCATTGCACGAGAGTAGATTGGACACACACCCAATCTTCAAGCTTGTTTGTATCAGTAGGTTTAGTGATTGTTCCATCAATAAACCCAAACTTACGTTTTCCTTGAAGTGAAAGCCGCATCGAACGCGCCCACTCCTCATATTTATCTCCACGAAACACTATATTTGTTATAGTATTACCTGGATTATCAGAGGAACCAAGGTAATAAGGAGAGTGAGGATCAATTCGTGGGTGAAGTCTGGTATCTTCAACACCATCCATGTTTTTTTTAAAAAAAAAAATTCTGGGATCAAAATATAATTTTTGAAAACTTCAGGGTCCAATATGTAACTTTCAAAACCTGAGGGACCAATGTGTAATGACTTAAAAATTGCAGGGACCAAAATGTAATTTTCAGTCACTATTCATCATCTTCGTTGAGAATCTTCCGGCAGCTCGTACGGCTTCGTCTGACGTCGGTTTTGAATTCAGAAAACACCTCTGGATTCGTATCAACGAGGACAATCTAATGATATCCTCAAAACTGAGTTTCGACCACCTTCAAAAAAACTTAAAATTTCAGTTTTTCGTTGCAGTAGGAAGGTGCTTTGGGGCTAAGTGTTTGTATGTTGGATATGGTTCTGTTTTGGGCAGTAGCTTGAGCTTCTCTTGAGAAGCCTCAAAGCTTCAACTGGTTTTAAAAAAAAACTCTCCTCCCCTCTACTGTCTAACCCACTGTGATACCATGTAGAGAAATAAATGTTTTTCCCTTTCTTATTCCATTGATTGAACACTGCATATATACACATTGATACGTAGCTGCTATTCTAATATGACGGCTATCTACTACCATAACATTCAACATTCTAATATTACGGCTATGACTATACTACCATAACATTCAACATTCTAGATTACGGCTATGACTAATGCATAAACCCAACATAGAGCAATGCCGCAATGGGGATGGGACATGTCTTTACATCAGAAGTTGTAGGAATAATAGATTGAAGTGAATGGAGACATATCTCTCCGTTTCTGTAGATTATGACTGCATATTTGCTGTATTCATATTGCTCAACAATGCTTTTTGATGCTTCAAACAACTGCAGAGCCTAATTTTAAGAACCCATGCGCTTCATCATCATATAGACCAATACCAAAATTACGGATACTGGTCGATACAAGAACAGAGAAAGCGAAGATATTAACAGAGGTAACTGACTTAGAAGTAACTATCACTTTCCAACCATCATATGACAGTCTGAAACAATTGTGTGCAATAAGAAATTTTCAAATAGGCCACTACAGCAGAGGTGTCATTGTAGAAATTCTACCATTTGATCGGTGGGAGATAAGTTATAATTAAGTACATGCAATGAATCAAATTGAAGAAGCAACAAACATGGTATCATCTCATACCATGCGTTAGAAACGTCCTCAACTGATAACTGAACTCCTAAGTGTTAAAAGAATCACTAGCCTCCTCCTTACATTCTGCAAATATTTACAAACTTTAGGAGATTCATAATCGATTTCAAAAACCGCTATCAAGTGCACTTCTAACTTGCCACCCCTGCTCGGGTTTGTCACTACAGTCACATTATGCCAACAATCTAGATGTTTCCTAACATGTGGAATTTTTCCAACACGTTGAAGTCAATTTTTGGCATATCTACCATCAAAATAAAGCCTACTGGCAGCAACTTTGGTTCGATAAGCTGCAGTGGCAACGCTAGTCTTTGCTTTTTCCTTCTGGGGAATCTCACATGATTCACTGCTTGAACTATGTCCACCTATTTCAGCAGGAGGAATGAAACATTCTAATGACAGACCTGGAACATTAAATGCAACTTCATCAATTGTCCATGCTTCTTCCATCCTCGTCTTTGTGTGACTCATTGCTGTTTCTCCAAATCTGAAAAGGGTAACCACTGATCGCCCCGAGTGGGCAATCATGATTCCTTCAACAGACCTGTAGTCATCCAGAAATGAATTGATTGTGGTTTCCCAGTAAACAGCATCACCGCCAATCGTTTGCACACGAGTCAAGTGAGAGTCTTCTAAGTGCAGGAGGAGACCTGATTTTTGGCTAAAATAACCAAACAAGACATGTCGTATGATCTCTGCTGGGCCTTCACTCCTCGATTTCAATGTTTGTGGATCAGCCCTAAGTTTGAGGATGAAACAATCTTCTCCATTAATCTTTTTTTCACCTATGCATCTGGCATTGGCAAACATATTTGCAGTTGTTCGTGGGTCAAGACCCTACAAGCAAATAATAAGTCAGATAATCAAATCCCGAAGTGGAACAAAAGAAAATAACGCTACACAGACATGATTAAATGCAGGCAGTTTAACCTGAAGAGCACGGCGCAATGGTCTAACAGGACCCTTTGCAGCATGTGAACCAAGCCATGGTGTGTGCCTCCATACAAGTTTCTCGTTGCAACCAGCATGAATCTTGCTACCACCAAGTGCAACCTCAACATACCACATGTTTGGATTCATCTACCACAAAACAAAGCCGCCAGCTTTTGTTGTTCTAGAGGAATTTCTACTCTTCACCACTTTTGCAGCAGTCTCACTATCAAAGGCTAGCATCCACACCTTCCCTGTTGCATATGCGTTGTGAATACAGTTGTGAAATTTCTGCCCTCCCGATGCTGCTATGTACTGTTGCAATATGTACTGAGCAGATGAAGTTTCCTGCAACCATAAAAATTAGAGTCAACATTTAATTTGATGTCATCAACTCTCATTTAAACTTTACCTTTAAAACTCTTAAAGCAGCATTACAACCCCAAATGGCACAACACGCAACATAACAGAGGAAGCCACACAGATACTAAGAATTATAAACAGACAGCCACCTAAAGGTCGTAAACCATACCATTTCCCCTGTTCCCCCCTCCCCCCAAAGTAAATTGAAGCACAGGAAGCTATCTACAAACAAGTCTAGTTATAGCTTAAATCTTAGCTTTCTTATAAAATTGTCGTTTTTATAAGGCAAGCGGGGCATTTGAATAGGGATTGTATCCTTACGATGAATCAAACCAATGAGCTTTACCTCCAGGCTCTCTCTGATTCCTCAAACAACATTTTTAAGGATACTAAAAACAATTGCAACAAGTAATTGAAAGTGATGCAAAATCAAAGGTTCTTTTCTCAAGCACAAGTAATGACCATCCATTTCAACATAATTCCATTTAAACAGATTCAACGATATTGCTTAGAAAATAGAATTTTAAAAGTGTGATGCAAGTGTGAAGGTTCAAACATATGAATTAAGAAACCAATTATGCTTGAAAAGAAACAACACTCTTTAGAGACCCCCTAAAGTAGACTAAATGACAGTTTGTACCCCTTATGTATATGGGTTTTGTCAAATTGATCCAGATTTATGTGTTTTAGCACTTTGCAACCCCTATCTTCAAATTTCGTTTCGAATTACAACCTTTCACTAATATTCTAGACCAAAAATGAAGCCTTTCTTGATGGATGTAGGCCTTTAAGGGTTCAAGACAAACATATTACCTCTTAAACCTTTATGCATCTGTCCTATTCATCAATAAAAACCTTCCTTTTTGGTCCAGAATATTAGTGAAGGGTTGTAATTCGAAGCGAAATTTGAAGATAGGGGTTGCAAAGTGAAAGGATATCTTCGATATATTATTTATTTTGGTATTTGTACGATTTAACATAAAATTTAATTACACTTAGTTATCCTCTCCACTAGGTCATTAATTTAATTGATTCCGTCAAAAGTCAAAAGTCAAATTCTAGCAATATCTATTATACGAGATATTCCATTATTGCGAAAAATTAAATTATACTTTTATGGAATATATCTCTACACCAAGGCAATAAGATCGAAAAAGAAATATTGATCTTTGATATTTTTTAGATCTCCGTTGCAAAATTGATAAGGCGACAGGCTCGAACAAAGAATATTCGAGGATTAATATTTTTTAGAGAACTCGTGCTATATTTAAAAACGATCAGTTTTTATTCAAAAATATTCCGCCTTAGCACTCAAAATACTCTTATCCTCAAGAATATTAATATTCAGTGGTAGAATATTAATACTCATTTGTTATCTCGTGCCAGAAATATTTAAAGTAATTTTTCTTCCATATCTCAAATTTATTCTATTTTCGGAGAAAATTATTTTAAATACTCAAAAATATTTCCTACACTCTCAATATATTTTATATATTAGGAAATATATTCTAAGTATTTATTTTAGTCAAAACATTGGTCAAAAGATCTATCTATTTCACGGTAAGACCAATCGTATTTTATTTGGAACCGAAAGCTGATTTAATCGTATTAAATCCAAATAAAATACTTCCACTTGCTAGAATGACTTGAAACTTGAGATGGATCACTTAAATGTTATTTTTTATGCATGGTATTTTGGTCCGGGCACGAAAATCGAGGCAGTGGGTCCACGTTTGACCATAGTTGACTAAGTCAACGTTGACCATAGTTGACTAAGTCAACGTTGACCATAGTTGACCAAAACTTCCAGAATTTCATTTTATTATATTCCTAAATGCTCCATAATTTTAGAATTATTTATTGGGAATTTTCGTATTAATCGGGTATTTAATTAACGAAATATGTTACGTATTTATTCGTTAATTGATACGAGTCCGATACATTAAATAGGAGTTCAAAACACAGCTGGGATATTTATGTAGAATACCATAAACCACTTGGAAGAACCCAAAACTACTCCAAACTAACACAAAACCACTTTCCACCTCATCAATCCAAGTGCTTTCAATCTCAACCACTCCTTTTTCCTTCAATCCTCACCCTTCCTTCCACCCAACTCCTCCTATAAATAAACCCCTTCCCCAACCATTTTCTAAAAGCTAAAGAGCCAAATAATTGCTGGGAATTTAGAAGTGGAAGCTCTCTCAATATATCCAAACACTCTCTACACCCACTTCATCTCAAAAACCTTCTCTCTCTCACATATACTTACATATATACAAGGTTTTTGTTCCAATAAGCTTAGTTCCTTCAACCAAGCTCTCTCCCACCTAGCAAGCTCCTCTACCACTACTATCCGGCCTCCCGAAGGGCTGCCCAAGTTCGTCCATAAGCCAAAACCCGGCCGAACCTCCGGCGAATTTTTCCGGCGAACTTTTTCCGGCGATCTCCAAAAGTGGTAATTTTTAACTTCATTATTCGAGTCTTAACCGACCATTTTTATATACGTATAAGAGCTCTATACCTTCATCTTATCTTCTTTATTAAGCTTTTATATCGGATCTATATTTGACGACGGTCAAATTACACATCGAGCTTGACTTGATTCCCTTCTATCACCTTAGTGTTCCGGGGGAAAAGAATCTCAAAGCCATAATTAAATATTTAACGCACTTACTTTGGCCATTAATATTTTATTATTTTGTGGTGTGTTTAATTACTCGTACGTGTGTGTTAATCTTAACGCGTAATAGCGTGGCGCAAGCCGTTTATATATTTTCCGCTCTTTTTACTCTCGTCCTCACACTTGTGAGTGATTTTATTTTCCGCACCTTTTTTACTCGTCCTCACCCTTGTGAGTGATTTTACTTTTCGCACTAATTTAACGCATAATAGCGGCCCTCGATTTATCCTATAGATAAAACGAGCTACTTTTCTGCACGTGTGTGTTATATTTGTGTGTGGTGTTTATTCGGCCAAATTAATATTAAAGTGCAAATTGTTAAAGTAAAATTGTAACACTCTCGTTTAAATATATACGAATAGTCCAATCAAGACTATATCGAACGAGAAGTTGTTTATCAAAGATCCTTAAGCTATAAAGCTTATAAAGGACTTAATTTATACATTACTTCGAAAATAGACGTATTTTCAACAACGGAGTAATTTCGTGTATACTTTGATCTTTACAAAAAGATGAACCAAAATATACGATTATAAGCCTTATAAGCCTACAAGCTTAAAGGACTTAAATATTTACAAACTCCGAGATATATTTAAATCTCACTACACGGAGTATTGTATCATAAAGTCATAAGCAAATAAAGGCTTATTGAACTTAATTTTAATTAATATTCGGGTAAGAATACTATAGTCACCCTAGGACATATTAAGTCCAAAACCTCTCTTTATATTACGGTTTGTTTCGTAGATATTGTTTTCTAAGTTTTGCAGTGAGGTGAAGCTGGAGTGAGGTGATTCTCGTTCTAAGACCCAAGTCCTAGGCACTAGCTGGGAGTTAGTGGCCTTTGCACCGTGAAGAAGAGGAAAGACCCAAGACCTTTCATCTAAGATCCAAGACCGGCAAAAGCGAGGAATTCAAAGACTACACCGAGGGTTCTACATCAACTTTGAAGAAGTAGTGGGGAGTTGCTGTCTAAGATAAGTTGTGTAGGTTTCACAACGACTTTGAGGGAGTAACGGGGAGTTACGGTCCAAGACAAGTCTTATGGGTATTACATTTATTTTGAGGTAGTAGCGGGTAGTTACGTATCAAGATAAATATTTGTAAGGTTGTGTAAGGCTTCTCCGCCTACTATAAAGGAGTCTCTTTATAGTGGAAGAAATCTCGAGTCCGGAGAGGAGCTCGGGGACTGGAGTAGGGGTGAGCGAATCCATTAGGGGTTGCGCCATCGCGAACCAGGATAAAATCTCCTGTGTGGTATTTTCTTTCCTTGTCTTTTATTTCTGCACTTATAAACTGCATAAACGACTCGGTAAAGTTTTAAAAAGGGAAAATTATTTTAAAACGCCATAATAATTTTTAAATTGGTAATTAAGCTATTCAACCCCCCTTCTAGCTTAATATAGCCCTCTTACGGGACCTAACACAAAGTGCTAAAAAACGTAAATCTGGACCAATTTGACAAAACCCATATACATAAGGGGTACAAACTGTCATTTAGTCCTTAAATTATGATATCAAAAGTACCAAAACTGCAAAACATCGAAACAAATCATAACAAATATGTTCCACGCCATAACTCTACATGCAAACATTCTAAAATAATCCCTAGCAACAAACTAACTGGATATTCGAGTTTCAGTAAAATTACAAGAGCGCGTGAGTATTTAAATTTGTACAAGTACGGACAGAACAATAAACTAAATCAAAAAGACAATGTTGTTATATTATTAGGAATAATTTAATGAACAAAAAATAAGAGATAATAATAGAGTTAAAGAGCAACATACAATAGGAGTGTCTTTGATGCTAAGATGAGGAAAAGGCTCATTGCAGCAAACATGCACAGGAGCCAAAGGAGCACCCAACACACCCATAAGCATCCTCAAATCCGACGGTGTACGACTCAGTGAGGCCCTCATCCACTGACCCCACTTCCAATCTCGACCGTCCATTGCTTCCTCTGCATCTGGGCCTTCTCTTAGTGGCGCCAAAGCCTCAACGGGCCTAAGCCCACCTGACTTTTCAACCAGAAACTCCGGCAATGATACCTAACTGACCCTTTTGCGGGTCACAGAACTTGAGACGGGCCCGTCGGGAGCTGTTCTCCGGCGAGTTCTTCCCGGAGAGAGGCCTCTTATTACTTCTTGCTTTAATGCAGAAAAGAAGCCTTGTTTTTTCTCCATTGTTAATGTAGTGAAGAGAGAACAAGCAGTTGCTGTCTGTGTTATCTACTTAAAAATATGAAATAAATGAAATGTGCATGTATATTTATAGTGTCACATAAATAACTGGGTCATGGTGCACTCGATTGTTACATTCATTAATTTGTTCGTTATAAAATTTTAAAGATACATTATATTAAAATCAATATCAATATATATATATATATATATATATAAAGGAGGATACGCGGGAGTTTAGGTGGAAGATTAAAAGTTCTATTGTAAGTAGAATAAGAGTTCGAATTTATAGAGAATAAGAGTTTGAATTTATAGAAAAAACATATAAACAAAAGTTCTATTAGAAGTAGAAAAATATCATTTAACATATTAGAAATAGAATAGGTGTTCGAATTTATAGAGGAGAAGAATTCGAATTTATAGGGAAGACATATGATTAGAAGTTCTATTGGAAGTAGAATAAGTATTTATAACGCATATGATTAAAAGTTCTATTGGAAGTAGAATAGGAATTCGAATTTATAGAAAAAACATATAAATAATAGTTCTATTAAAATTAGAATAGGTGTTTGAATATATAGTACAGACATATAATTAAATATTTTATAGAAAGTGTGATCTTCTTAAATTATACTTTTTTTATATAAGTTAATTAAATATAGAACAGACATATAGTTAAATATTTTGAATTTATAATTCAAAATATAACGAATTACTTCTTCTACAATAATATAAATTGTTACGTATGGGTATATATATAGAAAATAAAGATTGATTATTAATTATATCCATCTTAATCATAACTATTACTTTTTTTCTGTAGTCTACAACTAACGTACTAATTCTTTTTTCTTGCAGAAAGTTTTCGAAGAAGTGCCTAGCAAAAAAAGGTGCTTTTGAATAAGAGGGTGAATGAATGGAAACCAAAATTCACCAGGTCAGTGTCTAGATTCGATATAATGATATTTGATGAGTGTAATATACGACTACAACATCAATTATTATTAATTTATTAATAATAGTTTTTTAAATTAATCGTTGATATTACATCAAATAACTTTCAGCGTTCTTTAGATTACAAGATTAGCTTATTCATGTAATTAATATTTACATCAAATACGGTTACTACTATTGATATAAATTTATAGTTCCAAATAATTAAATTATACGAAAATTTGTACATTCACGTATTTTTGTATGATTAACATCCGTACGGTTGGTTTTTTCAAATAATAATTAATTTATCATATTTTAAGCCTCACTAATAGATAACTTCTCTATTATGTAATTTAGATACTCATTTCCCATTAACTATATGTTAATATATGTGGGAAGATTATGTGGCATCTCTTAAATGCTCTCAATCTATTTTTCTAATATTTTAGAATTTTAGGGTTTAAATTACTGAAAACAGAATTTCTTTTAACAGTAGAAGTAGAATAGGTGTTCGAATTTATAAAGGAGAAGAGTTCTAATTTATAGAAAAAACATATAATTAATTTTTTTGTCGGAAATAGAATAGGTGTTCGAATTTATAGAGGATAAGAGTTCGAATTTATATGTATTTTCATCTTTTAAAACTCTATAAATATTAGACAGTTTAAAGAATATAAAAATTAGAATTTACACTCTTTATATAATAAAGTTAGAATTCAGTTCCAAATAAGAGTGGTTCGAAACATATTTCACGGGAAGACGGCTCACTAGAAAAAATTGTATTAGCTATTAGAATTTGATATTGATGTCATTTTTTTTTATTTTTGCGGTTCATTTTTATGGACAAAAATTATCAATATATATATATATATAAAGGAGGATACGCGGGAGTTTAGGTGGCGCTCTAAAATCGTATCAATTTATTTTTCTAATTTTCTAGAATTTCAGAATTATAGTCACCAATAAATGTAAAAATATCATTTAACATATTAGAGGTAGAATAGGTGTTCGAATTTATAGGTAAGACATATGATTAGAAGTTCTATTAGTATAATAAATATTTATAATGCATATGATTAAAAGTTCTGTTGGAAGTAGAATAGGAGTCCGAATTTATAGAGAATAAAAGTTCGAATTTATAGAAAAAACATACAAATAAAAGTTTTATTAGAAGAAGAAAAATATCATTTAACATATTAGAAGTAGAATAGGTGTTCAATATATATATATCAATATATATATAAAGGAGGATACGCGGGAGTTTAGGTGGCGCTCTAAAATCGTATCAATCTATTTTTCTAATTTTCTAGAATTTTAGAATTATAAACACTATTAAATGTAAAAATATCATTTAACATGTTAGAGGTAGAATAGGTGTTCGAATTTATAGGTAAGACATATGATTAGAAGTTCTATTAGTATAATAAGTATTTATAATGCATATGATTAAAAGTTCTGTTGGAAGTAGAATAGGAACCCGAATTTATAGAGAATAAGAGTTCGAATTTATAGAAAAAACATACAAATAAAAGTTCTATTAGAAGTAGAAAAATATCATTTAACATATTAGAAGTAGAATAGGTGTTCGAATTTATAGAGGAGAAGAGTTCGAATTTATAGGGAAGACATATGATTAGAAGTTCTATTGGAAGTAGAATAAATATTTATAACGCATATGATTAAAAGTTCTATTGGAAATAGAATAGGAGTTCGAATTTATAGAGAATAAGAGTTCGAATTTATAGAAAAAATATATAAATAAAAGTTCTATTAGAAGTAGAATAGGTGTTTTTAACATATTAGAAGTAGAATATGTGTTCGAATTTATAGAGAAGAGTTCGAATTTATAGGGAAGACATATGATTAGAAGTTCTATTGGAAGTAGAATAAGTATCTATAACGCATATGATTAAAAGTTCTATTGCAAGTAGAATAGGAGTTCGAATTTATAGAAAAAACATATAAATAAAAGTTCTATTAGAAGTGAAATATGTGTTTGAATATATAGAGCAGACATAAAATTAAATATTTTATAGAAAGTACGATCTTCTTAAATTATACTTTTTTATATAAGTTAATTATACTTTTATTAGGAAAATTTATTCATAAATCCAATACTATTGCCATAAAAAAGTCATCTTTTTTTAAAAAGAAAATAATTGATGTATTAACATAATAAAAGAACATTGTCATGTAGGAATCCTAAATAAATACAGGAGTATCTATAATATAAAGAGAAAATAAGATGTGTTTTCATTTTCTAAAACTCCATAATTTTTAGAAAGTCTAGAATAAGTATATATTGGAATTCGCTCTATTTTTTAGGTTTTGATTTTAAGGAGTAAGTTGTTATGTAAGATAAGTATCATCAATAATATGTAATGAAGTTGGAATTTCGATCCCAAATGAGAGCGGCTCGAAATATGTTTAACGGGAAGACGACTCACTACAAAAAATTGTATTAGCTATTAAAATATCATATTGGTGTTATAAATTTTATTTTATTTTTAAGATTTGATTTTTATTGATAAACATTATCATACAAGTGATATATGTAAAACTTAGGTTTTTGATTTTAACGAGAGAGCAGATCATTGTAACAATCGTAACTAAAAGTCTTTGTACTTTTTATTTTTTTTGATATTTTAACATAACAGAAACACATTCCCATGCGGAAGATGTAAGTTTAAAGAATATAAAAATTGGGATTTACTGTCTTTATATAATGAAGTTAGAATTTCGATTCCAAATAAGAGCGGCTCGAAACGTATTTAACGGGATGACGGCTCATTAGAAAAGATTATATTAGCTATTAGAATTTGATACCGATGACATAATTTTTATTTTATTTTTACGGTTCGATTTTATGTACAAAAATTATTATATAAGTCTTTATAATATATGTTAAAGTTGAGATTTCGGTTTTAACGAAAGAGCGGCTCAATCGAAAGAATCATGTTTAACAAGAAATCGATTCATTAGAAAAGATTATTTAATTATTAAAAGTTAATATTAATATTATAATATAACATAAATGTATTGAATTTTTTTAAAAATATTGTAACGCCGCCGCCGCGAAGCGCGGCTTTATTGACTAGTATATATATATAAAGGAGGATACGCGGGAGTTTAGGTGGCGCTCTAAGATCGTCTCAATCTATTTTTCTAATTTTCTAGAATTTTAGAATTTTAAGCACTCATAAATATAAAAATATCATTTAACATATTAGAAGTTGAATAGGTGTTCCAATTTATAGAGGAGAAGGGTTCGAATTTATAGGAAGCCATATGATTAGAAGTTCTATTGGAAGTAGAATAAGTATTTATAAAGCATATGATTAAAAGTTCTATTGTAAGTAGAATAGGAGTTCGAATTTATAGAGAACAAGAGTTCAAATTTATAGAAAAACATATAAATAAAAGTTTCTATTGCAAGTAGAATAAGTATTTATAAAGTATAAGATTAAAAGTTCTATTGGAAGTAGAATAGGAGTTCGAATTTATAGAGAATAAGAGTTCGAATTTATAGAAAAACATATAAATAAAAGTTCTATTAGAAGTAGAATAGGTGTTTGAATATATAGAGCATCCATATAACTAAATATTTTATAGAAAGTATGATCTTCTTAAATTATATATTTTTTATATAAGTTAATTATACTTCTATTAGGAAAATTTATTCATAAATCAAATACTATTATCATAAAAAAAAAGTAAACGTATTTAAAAAGAAAAGAATTTATGTGTTAACATTATAAAAGAACATTCTCATGTAGGAATCCTAAATAAAAATAGGAGTATTTATAATATAAATAGAAAATAAGATGTGTTTTCATTTTCTAAAACTCCATAAATTTTAGAAAGTCTAGATAAAGTATAAATTGGAATTCACTCTATTTTTTAGGTTTTAATTTTAAGGAAAATAGTTGTTGTACGTGTAAGATAAATATCATTAATAATATGTAATGAATTTGGAATTTCGACCTAAACGAGAGCGGCTCGAAACGTGTTTAAGGGGAAGACGGTTCACTATAAAAGATTGTGTTAGCTATTAAAATATCATTTTGATGTTATAAATTTTATTTTATTTTTAGCATTTGATTTTTATGGATAAACATTATCATACAAGTGATATATGTAAAAGTTAGGCTTTTGGTCTCAACGAGGGAGCGGATAAATAGTAATAACCGTGTTTAACGAGAAAGCAAATCATTAGAGAAGACCGTATAAAGATGTTTGAATATATAAGGAATACATAAAATAAAATGTTTTATTAGAAGTAGAATACGAGGACGATGGAGACGTCTTACACGATTTTTAAAACTATATATCTTTTTTCCTAGAAATCCTTTATTTTATCTTTTTTATACAAGTTAATTATACTTGCATTAGAAAATTATATCCATAAATTTAATATCATTTCCGTAACCAAAAGTCTTCGAAATTATTATTTTTTTTATATGTTAACATAGCAGAAAGACATTCCCATGCGGAAGTTGTAATAAGTACATGAGTATCTATAATATACAGAAAATATAAGATGTATTTTCATTTTTAAAACTCTATAAATATTAGAAAGTTTAAAGAATATAAAAATTGGAATTCACTTTCTTTATATAATTAGTTAGAATTTCGGTTCCAAATAAGAGCGACTCAAAACGTATTTAACGAAAAGACGACTCACTAGAAAAGATTGTATTAGCTATTAGAATTTGATATTGATGTCATATTTTTTTTTTAGTTTTATTGTTCGATTTTATGGATAAAAAATATTATATAAGTCTTTATAATAAATGTTAAAGTTGATATTTCGATTTTAACGAAAGAGCGGCCCAATCGAAAGAATAATGTTAAACAAGAAATCGATTCATTAGAAAATGATATTTAATTATTAAAATTTAATATTAATATTATAATATAACGTAAATGTATTAATTTTTTAAAAATATATTATAACGCCGCCGCGAAGCGCGACTTTATCGACTAGTTTTTGTAAATATAGGAATGGTTGTTATAGCATATTTTTCACCCTCCAATTTGCTGCCGCAACGATACATAGCGGATGAATGAAAATCTGAAATTACTTGTTTACCCTTAAATCATTGCCGCAATGATACAATGCGGATAAATAAAAACATGGAATTACTATTTTACCCTTAAATCTTTACCGCAATGATACAATGCGGATATGAGAAGTATACAAGCACCCATTGCGGTTGCCGCGACCCGATTAACCCTAATTAAACACAGAGCTCAGGCGATTTCAGGCGATTCCGGGCGATTTACACACAGAGCTGCGAATGTCAGGCCATCTTCCTCCTCAAGGTATCTTCTAATTGACACTTACACACATACGCACGTAGTTATACATACACACACGCACTACTATATACATTGCTACTGACGATTATATGTACTTGGTTTGATTCGTTTTTAACTGTGGGTGGTGTTTATTTGCTTCATTTTAGTTAAAATCATGAATTAATTCGAATTATTAGGGTTCATAGTTCGAATTTTACCCATTTTTGGTTTGAATTAGTTTAAAATTAGGGCTTTTACCCTCAATTGAGTTGAAATTAGGTTTTCTCATCTTTAATTAGGTTGAATTAGCTCGAAATGCCCAATTTAGAAATAGGTTTCGAATTATTATTCGAATTTTTATTAAAACTATGAATTAATTCGAATTATTAGGGTTTATAATTATGAAATTATAATTATAATTTTTTTTATGAGTTGTGGAAATTTTAATTCGAAATTTTGAAATATTAATTTGAGTTTAAAATTCGAATTTATGAATTAATATGATTTATTAATTCGAATTTTGATTAATTAACATATTAGTACTGCATTTTATTTGATAAATGATATTCATTGTTAATTTATTCTTGTTTTAAATATGTCTTAATGGAATGATAATTTTAGCCAATTTTGGTACATGTTTATGAAATGTGCCTTATTTTTTTGATCTTGCACATTGCAGATGCTATGGATATGCAGTGCGGGCCTCTCGATAGGTCCCTCTTGATCATGCAGGATGATCATATTAGCAGTCACATATGGCAGGGGGTGAGCGGGAGAAGTTGGATGTCCGCCAGTTGACAGCCAACCTCGACGATTGGGTATTTGATGACACCCAGGTTAGTTTGCTGGTAGACTGGGGTTTCCGAGCGTTTACTAACCCACGCTCGATTCCCCAGAACGACATCCGATTGATCACGACGTTGGTGGAGAGGTTTAGGCCAGAGACCAACACCTTTCATTTCCCATTTGGTGAGATCACCATCACTCTAGAGGATGTTTACATGATATTGGGATTGCCTGTTCGTGGTCGTGCTGTTACTCATACGGAGCTTTCCGCACCGCTTCCATATTGGCTAAGACGGTGGCATGATTTGAGGTTGACTAAGACCGAACGCAAAGATATGTATAAAAAAGGTTTGAATTTTAGTCCATAAATTCTAATTTTTTGCATTTTAGTCCTTAACATGTTTAATTCTTGCATGTTATACATTAAATTTTCATTTGTTTGCAATTTAGGAAGATAATTATCTAGTTATTGCATTTTAGTCCATAAATTTTAATTTCTTGCATTTTAGTCCTTAATTTGTTTAATTCTTGCATGTTATACATTAAATTATCATTTCTTTGCAATTTTGGAAGATAATTATCTAGTTATTGCATTTTAGTCCATAAATTCTAATTTCTTGCATTTTAGTCCTTAATTTTTTTAATTCTTGCATGTTATACATTAAATTATCATTTCTTTGCAATTTTGGAAGATAATTATCTAGTTATTGCATTTTAGTTCATAAATTCTAATTTCTTGCATTTTAGTCCTTAATTTATTTAATTCTTGCATGTTATACATTAAATTATCATTTCTTTGCAATTTTGGAAGATAATTATCTAGTTATTGCATTTTAGTCCATAAATTCTAATTTCTTGCATTTTAGTCCTTAATTTGTTTAATTCTTGCATGTTATACATTAAATTATCATTTCTTTGCAATTTTGGAAAATAATTATCTAGTTATTGCATTTTAGTCCATAAATTCTAATTTCTTGCATTTTAGTCCTTAATTTGTTTAATTCTTGCATGTTATACATTAAATTATCATTTCTTTGCAATTTTGGAAGATAATTATCTAGTTATTGCATTTTAGTCCATAAATTCTAATTTCTTGCATTTTAGTCCTTAATTTGTTTAATTCTTGCATGTTATACATTAAATTATCATTTCTTTGCAATTTAGGTGGGGTGAAGCTTCATAGGTTGAGGGAAATGTATTAAAAGAAACCGGAGAAGCCTTCTCCCGAGTTTATCGAGCATGATGACCTTGTGTACACCCGGGCTTATCTTTTTTACATCGTTGGGGGTGTGTTGTTTCCTTCATCGAATAGAGACACCGTGCATCCTAGGTACTTCTTGACTTCATTTCTCTCTCTAGTCCTTGCAATTTATGCTTAAATTTATCTTATTCTTGCATTTTATGCCTTAAATTTCACATTTCTTGCATGTTCATCCTTAATTTCTCCAATTATTGAATTCTTACCTTAATTTGCATTTCCTGATTTTTTACAGGTATTTACAGTTAATCCAGAATGCACATGAGATTAAGGAGTATGCCAGGGGACAATCCCGGATTGTTGTTTCTATTTTTTAAAAAATACTTATCGACGATCCAACCGCACATATGTCAATATATGTCTAATTTAGTGATATTCCAAAGTTTTGAAAAAATAATAAGTTTATTTGGAAGGTAAAAGTGGTAGTGAACTATCGATTTGACCAGTACATCTAACTAGTGCTTTGTCCCGGATTGTTGTTTCTATTTTTTAAAAAATACTTATCGACGATACAACCGCACGTAAATCAATATATGTCTAATTTAGTGATATTCCCAATATTTCAAAAAATTATAAATTAATTTGGAAGGTAAAAGTCGTGGTCAACTATCGATTTGACCCGTACTCCTAAATTAGTTAATCTAATGTAAAAATCTAAAAAAATAGAAAATTAGTGAATCAAATGTAAAATTAATCACAGAATTAATGAGTAATAATATTTGAAATTTTATGAATTTAAATTCGAATTATATCTTTTTTTTCTATTTTTAATTTAATTTTCACAAGAATACTGCCGCAATGAAGGGTTGCGGACCCTTGTGCCGCATTGAAAGGTTGCGGACCCTTTTGCCGCATTGAAAGGTTGCGGACCCTCCTGATGGCTGCTCCATCCCACGGTGGTTGTGGACCAAAACTATATATATATATATATATATATATATATATATATATATATATATATATAAGGATACGCGGGATCTTAGGTGTCGTTCTAAGATCGTATCAATCTATTTTTCTAATTTTGTAGAATTTTAGAATTACAAATATTAAAAAATGTAAAAATATCATTTAACATATTAGAGGTAGAATATGTGTTCGAATTTATAGGGGAGAAGGGTTCAAATTTATAAGTAAGACATATGGTTAGAAGTTCTATTGCAAGTAGAATATGTATTTATAATGCATATGATTAAAAGTTTTATTGAAATTGGAGGATACGCGGGATCTTAGGTGGCGTTCTAAGATCGTATCAATCTATTTTTCTAATTTTCTAGAATTTTAGAATTACAAACACTAAAAAATGTAAAAATATCATTTAACATATTAGAGGTAGAATAGGTGTTCGAATTTATAGGGGAGAAGGGTTCGAATTTATAAGTAAGACATATGATTAGAAGTTCTATTGCAAGTAGAATAAGTATTTATAATGCATATGATTAAAAGTTTTATTGAAATTAGAATAGGAGTTCGAATTTATTGAAAAAACATATAAATAAAAGTTCTATTAGAAGTAGAAAAATATCATTTAACATATTAGAAGTAGAATAGATGTTCGAATTTATAGAGGAGAATAGTTCGAATTTATAGGGAAGACATATGATTAGAAGTTCTATTGGAAGTAGAATAAATATTTATAACGGATATGATTAAAAGTTCTCTATTGGAAGTAGAATAGGAGTTCGAATTTATAGAGAATAAGAGTTCGAATTTATAGAAAAAACATATAAATAAAAGTTCTATTAGAGGTATAATAGGTGTTTTTAACATATTAGAAGTAGAATAGGTATTCGAATTTGTAGAGAAGAGTTCGAATTTATAGGGAAGACATATGATTAGAAGTTCTATTGGAAGTAGAATAAGTATTTATAACGTATATGATTAAAAGTTTTATTTGTAAAAAAAAAATAAGAATTCAAATTTATAGAAAAAACATATAAATAAAAGTTCTATTAAAAGTAGAATAGGTGTTTGAATATATATAGAGCAGTCATATAATTAAATATTTTATAGAAAGTACGATATTCTTAAATTATACTTTTTTATATAAGTTAATTATACTTTTATTAGGAAAATTTATTCATAAATCCCATACTATTGTCATAAAAAAGTCATCATTTTTTAAAAAGAAAATAATTGATGTATTAACATAATAAAAAAACATTGTCATGTAGGAATCCTAAATAAATATAGGAGTATCTATAATATAAAGAGAAAATAAGATGTATTTTCATTTTCAAAAACTCCATAGTTTTTAGAAAGTCTAAAATAAGTATAAATTGAAATTCGCTCTATTTTTTAGGTTATGATTTTAAGGAGTAAGTTGTTATGTAAGATGAGTATCAACAATAATATGTAATGAATTTAGAATTTCGATCCCAAATGAGACCGGCTCGAAACGTGTTTAATGGGAAGACGACCCACTATAAAAGATTGAATTAGCTATTAAAATATCATATTGGTGTTCTAAATTTTATTTTATTTTTAGGATTTGTTTTTTATGGATAAACATTATCATACAAGTGATATATGTAAAACTTAGGTTTTTTATTTTAACGAGAGAGCGGAACAATAGTAACAACCGTATTTAACGAGAAAGCTGTTCATTAGAGAAGATCGTAAAAAAATGTTTGAATATATAAGGAATACATATAATAAAATGTTTTATTTGAAATAGAATACGAGTACGGTAGAGACATCTTATACAATTTTTAAAACATAACAGAAAGACATTCCCATGCGGAAGCTGTAAGTTTAAAGAATATAAAAATTGGGCTTTACTCTTTTTGTATAATGAAGTTAGAATTTCGATTCCAAATAAGAGCGACTCGAAATATATTTAACGGGATGACGGCTCACTAGAAAAGATTATATTAGATTTTAGAATTTGATACTGATGACATAATTTTTTTTTACGGTTCGATTTATGGATAAAAATTATTATATAAGTCTTTATAATATATGTTAAATTTGGGATTTTTGTTTTAACGAGAGAGCGGCTCAATCAAAATAATCATGTTTAACAAGAAATCGATTCATTAGAGAAGATTATTTAATTATTAAAATTTAATATTAATATTATAATATAACGTAAATGTATTGAATTTTTTTAAAAATATTGTAACGCCGCCGCGAAGCGCGGCTTTATCGACTAGTATATATATATATATATATATATATATATATATATATATATATATATATATATATATAAAGGAGGATACACGGGAGCTTATGTGGCGCTCTAAGATCGTCACAATCTATTTTTCTAATTTTCTAGAATTTTAGAATTTTAAACACTTATAAATATAAAAATATCATTTAACATATTAGAAGTAGAATAGGTGTTCGAATTTATAGAGGAGAAGAGTTTGAATTTATAGGAAGACATATGATTAGAATTTCTATTGGAAGTAGAATAAGTATTCATAAAACATATGATTAAATGTTCTATTGAAAGTAGAATAGGAGTTCGAATTTATAGAGAATAAGAGTTTAAATTAATAGAAAAAACATGTAAATAAAAGTTTCTATTAGAAGTAGAATAAGTATTTATAAAGCATATGATTAAAAGTTCTATTGGAAGTAGAATAGGAGTTCAAATTTATAGGGAATAAGAGTTCGAATTTATAGAAAAAATATATCAATATATATATATATATATATATCTATTATTTTTTTAAAATTTTTTTTTGATAATTTATATATATATATATCTATTATATATATGTAAAGGAGGATACGCGGGAGCTTAGGTAGCGCTCTAAGATCGTCTCAATCTATTTTTCTAATTTTCTAGAATTTTAGAATTTAAAACACTTATAAAAATAAAAATATCATTTAAAATATTAGAAGTTGAATAGGTGTTCGATTTATAGAGGAGAAGAGTTTAGATTTATAGGTAGAAATATGATTAGAAGTTCTATTGGAAGTAGAATAAGTATTTATAAAGCATATGATTAAAAGTTCTATTGAAAGTAGAATATAGGAGTTCGAATTTATAGAGATAAGAGTTCAAATTTATAGAAAAAAACATATAAATAAAAGTTTCTATTGGAAATAGAATAAGTATTTATAAAGCATACGATTAAAAGTTCTATTAGAAGTAGAATAGGAGTTCGAATTTATAGAGAATAAGAGTTCGAATTTATAGAAAAACATATAAATAAAAGTTCTATTAGAAGTAGAATAGGTGTTTGAATATATAGAGCATCAATATAACTAAATATTTTATGGAAAGTACGATCTTCTTAAATTATATATTTTTTATATAAGTTAATTATACTTCTATTAAGAAAATTTATTCATAAATCCAATACTATTATCATAAAAAAATTCATCGTATTTAAAATAAAGAATTGATGTGTTAACATTATAAAAGAACAGTCTCATGCAGGAATCATAAATAAAAATAGGAGTATCTATGAGCGTGTTTGGCATCGGAGAAAAATGGACTTATCTGAGGATAAGTCCGTTTCAACTTATTTCGGACCGTTTGCGTGCACAAGTAGAATGGACTTATTTTGCCAAATAAGTTGATAGGTGATAAGTTAGTATTGACGTACTTTTTTCCAACTTATTTCGTATTACTTGATTTTTTAACTTGTTTAATATTTTATATTTTTACATTTATATTTATTAATGTCATATGCATGTACTGGGATTATTATATTAAATAATTAATATTTTAAATTTAATTTAATAAATATTTTACCAACTTATAAGTTAAACACCCAAACACGAAAATATAAGTTGTAAGTCACTTATTACTTACTTCATATAAGTTACTTACTTCATATAAGTGTTAAGTAACTTATTTTAAGATTTCCCAAACGGCCCCTATAATATAAAGAGAAAATAAGATGTGCTTTCATTTCCTAAAACTCCATAAATTTTAGAAAGTCTAGATAAAGTATAAATTGGAATTCACTCTATTTTTTAGGTTTTAATTTTAAGGAAAAAAGTTTTTTTGTAAGATAAGTATCATTAATAATATGTAATGAATTTGGAATTTCAACCCAAACGAGAGCGGCCCGAAACGTGTTTAACGGGAAGACGACTCACTATAAAAGATTGTATTAGCTATTAAAATATCATTTTGATGTTATAAATTTAATTTTATTTTTAGGATTTGTTTTTTACGGATAAATATTATCATACAAGAAAAGTTAGGTTTTTGATCTTAACGAGGGAGCGGATAAATAGTAATAACCGTGTTTAACGAGAAAGCGATTCATTAGAGAAGATCGTATAAAGATGTTTTTTTTTGTCAAGGCCGTATAAAGATGTTTGAATATATAAGGAATGCCTAAAATAAAATGTTTTATTAGAAGTAGAATACGAGGACGGTGGAGACGTCTTACACGATTTTTAAAATTATATATCTTTTTTCTAGAAATCCTTCATTTTATCTTTTTTATACAAGTTAATTATACTTGCATTAGAAAAATATATCCATAAATTTAATATTATTCCCGTAACGAAAAGTCTTCGAATTTAATTTTTTTTATATGTTAACATAACAGAAAGACATTCTCATGTGGAAGTTATAAATAAGTACATGAATATCTATAATATATATAAAATATAAGATGTATTTTCATTTTTAAAACTCTATAAATGTTAGAAAGTTTAAAGAATATAAAAATTGGAATTTGCTTTTTTATATATAATTAGTTAGGATTTCGGTTCCAAATAAGAGCGACTCGAAACATATTTAACGAGAAGACGACTCACTAGAAAAGATTGTATTAGCTATTAGAATTTGATATTGATGTCATATTTTTTTTATTTTTATTGTTCAATTTTATGGATAAAAAATATTATATAAGTCTTTATAATATATGTTAAAATTGAGATTTCGATTTTAATGAGAGAGCGGCTCAATAGAAAGAATCGTGTTTAACAAGAAATCGATTCATTAGAAAATGATATTTAATTATTAAAATTTAATATTAATATTATAATATAACGTAAATATATTAATTTTTTAAAAAAATATTATAACGCCGCCGCGAAGCGCGGCTTTATCGACTAGTTTCTAGTTAATGGGTATGTATATTTAAGCCCGCATTGCTGGGTCTTTTAAAATTTTATTTTGTTTTAATAATTGATTAAAAGTTAAAACTCAAATTTTGTTTAACTGCTTTTAGTGTGAAGGAGAGAGCAAATGTTTGATGTTACATGAAATATTTGAGCTGATAAAATATTTTGATTATTCATGTTATTGATCTGAATTACAACAGGTAGAGTAAATTACATAGATGGGAATTTATCAAATACGCTATCTTATGATCTCAAATTATATTTTGATGTATTACTATATATTTCCAATAATTTAGTTTTATATGATAGAAAGATTGATATCAATACAACATTGTCAATAAAATGAATATAAATATATTTTTTAAAATTAAAATTTGTTCATCATAAGAAAATTCCTCGGCCTAGCCTTTGGTCGAACCCTATAGAATTGGAAATCCTAAAAGTAAATTGATTATAAATATTGGAAACAAAAATATATAAAAATTATTATAACTTTAATCATATAAATTAATTATTTGATAGGCATGTATTTTTTAAATAGATTGTATAATTCAACAATACCTTTGTAATCATAATAGTAACGTGTTTTTAGCTGAAAATATAAGTTGTTAGTTATTAGTAATCATAATAGTAATATCATTTTATTTTATTTTATTAATTTAGTTATAAGATATAGATAAGATGATACGTTTTAGTTAAAAAAGGTAATCTGTCAATTATTAATTATTATGATATTATTTTATTGAATACAATTATCCTTGATACTATTAAAAAATAAGAGGTTTTAGTGAGAGAAAATATAAAAGGTAAAGTGTTTTAACTGAAAATATAATTAGTTAGTTATTAGTAATCATAATAATATTATTATTTTATTTTATTAAATATAATTGTTCGTGGTATTTTTAGAATATAAAAGATAATGTGTTTTGCCTAAAAATGAAATTAATTAGCTAGTTATTAAAATATTAGAAAATGTAACATATTTTTATCGATAATAAATATTTAAGCATGGATAATTAAATAAGAAAAGAAAGTTTGAAAATGAGATATTTTTGTTTGAAAAGATAGAAAATATATTACGTTTTCACTGAAAAAGGTAATAAATTAGTTATTATTCTCTATAATTTTATTAGTTTATTTCATTAAATAGAATGCCCCGTGACATTTTTGGAAAGAAGAGGTTCTAGTTAGAAAAGAAAATGTATTTTAGTTGAAAATGTAATTGATTAGTTATTAGGAACTATAATATCGTTATTTTATGAAATAGAACTATGTGTTTTTACCAATAATAAATATTTAAGTAAGGATAATTAAGTAAAAAATTCAAATTTGAAAATGAGATATTTTAGTTAGAAAATATAGAAAAAATATTACCTTTTAGATAGGAAAGGTAATCAGTTAGTTATTAGTAATTATAATGTTATTAGTTTATTTCATTATTTAGAATGTAAAGCATAATATAATGTAATATGTAATAGAGGACATATATAACTCAACTAGGATAAAAGATAAATAATATTAACTCTATACAGGGATCGTGAAATTTGAAGAACTGGCAACGACAAGGATCAAGTCGCTGAAAGAAGTTCATTAACATGATCAAGCCTCAGTGACAGAATAAGATGAACAGATGATTCAGTTGAAGGGCCAAAAGATTCCATGTATTCAAATTAATTGAAGATACTGCTACAGGCTAATCAATTGGAATGTAACAAAGGTGTGAAGATCAAGATCAGTGCTAGCCACTTGTGAACCAGACCAGTGCACTAAGTGTCAGCACATACGAGAAGGATCAACACATAAATTCAAGAAAGAATTGCCAAAGCCTATTGACGATCAAGGACAGACATAATATCTCACTGTATTATCAAAAATTAATTTACTCTGAAAATTAAATAAGTAACAGATTAATTAATTATTTATAACAAAATAATTAAATTAATCTGGTACTTGAACTATTTTCTGAGATGAATTAATTCCGCAGAATATTTGAAACAAAAGAGAAAAGCCCAAAAGAAGCAGCCAAAATTAATAATTGTTTGCACTAAATCACGCAAGCGCACGTTGTCACAGGTAATATATGAATAAGTCAAGTTCGTTCCCACGGAGATCTGGTTTAGGTTTCAATTCAGTTATTGTACTTATGCAACAATGTATGTTTTTATTCACTGCTAAGACAATTAACAAATTTGGGTTTTGTTTATCTAAAATTAACTAAGAAACAAATTAACAACTAAGAATTAATTAACTAACGAGATTGGAATCGAATTACTTATGCAAGAGAAAACATGGGATCCTAACTTCATTAAATACTTAGCTTAGAGTTGATGCCTTTAATCAAAGTATGTGATGGTTATGATATCTGATCGAACAACACAGAATAAGTACACGCTACCTGTCAGCATATGTATACCAAACTACTCATACATCCACAAAAGAGATAGAAGATGAATAGACACCAATTATACTTAGACCCTATATGTCTATAGAATTTGAAAACATAACAGTTGAGGAACAAGTTATCAATAAAGATCACACAGGGAAGTATAAGATAGTTCAAATTACACTACGAATCATGTTGATAAACAATCATGAACCTATGATAGCATGACAAGTTCTAAATCTCAAGATCCACTTTCACTTCACAAGAGATTAACAGATTATATACGTGTCTAACAATAAAGCATAACCATACGAGGATATCAGATATACATCACACACAGATCTTTAAAGCATCAAGATATTAAAGCTCCATAAATAAATCCGTTAGAATCCCATGACAACGATTAGTTCATAATCGAACCATTCGTCACCATGGGATTTGATGAAAACATGATATGAAACAAAGTATGAATAAAAATATTAATAATGATATAATAAAGAGTTGAGAAAACAAATCCAAAATTCAGAGTATTGCCTAATTTAGAAGAATACAAAAGTAGATCTAGAACTCCGAATGCTGTCACGATACTCGGAATCTGTCTCCAAGTCTGTCTCTCTATCTCTAGCTCTCTCTATGTTTTTCTAAGTAATGGTATAAATTACAATGATAAGATGTGTTTAAATGTGCCCTAGAAATCTTGTCCATCAAGAAAAGTCTTCAAAATACAATTAAATTCGAACTAGGGTAGAAATCAGCAAATTTTCAGGATGTCGGGCGCTGCCAGCGCTGCTAGGGCGCAGCCAACGCTGGTTCTTCTGATTCTGGGCGCAGCCAGCGCTGCTACTGGCATAGCCTGCGCTACAGAAACTGCCAAAACTTGGTTTTTGCTATATTTTCTTCGTTCTTGCTCCGTTTCCTTCCATTCCTTCCGCATTAGCCACCGTCTTTAATCCAGTGACTCATGAATCTTCATGGTAGCTCAAAGCAAGACTCCATTCTCAATTCCATTGCGCAAATCAACTCCAAGTTCGATGAAAAAAACACCAACCCTAGCCGAAATAGTTAAACCTGCACAACTAACGAAAACACATAAAAAACATAACATACTTAAGACCAAGTCAATCAATTTAAGCCGAAATGAAGCGATCCAAGTGGATATGAAATACACTTATCACACCCCCAAACTTAAACCGATGCTTGTCCTCAAGCATAAACAACTAAACACTAACTAATTGTTACCACTTCCATAGGTGATCACGGTTGCATTTGGCATATGCAACAAGCCCTTTAAACCCCTAGGTAGCCATAGTGGATGAGTGAGGTCTTGTGAGGGCCTATAGCGAATGTACCCACAAATTCCTTCAAACTAAACAGTACAAAAACAATGCAATGAATGAATGCAACTAATATGAAAATGCAACGATCTTCTTGAACTAACCAAAACCAACTAGCAAACAAATATCTCAAAGAATACAACTTGTTAGGTCGAATACACAATATATAATCAAGTACTGTATGAATAAGTAACAAGAACACACGTTTTAACTCTTAAAACTGTTTGGAATTGATAATTCCTCTCTCGGTGATGTAAAGTATCACAGAGAGCTGCTTAGGTTACAAGAATGATATTCGTTCACGATGGATACCCTTCTAGGGTTAACCTAACTGTATTTATAAGATATACAGCTACGTAAAATCGTTAATTGATTCTCCTAAAATTAAGCTATACAATTGATATCAATTACGATTGCTACACGTCTTCTAAGTCAACTCAATCTCTTTGACAGCTATCCAATCTTCAAATATATCGCTTCCATATTAATATTAAATTAATCTTCAAACTCTGTTGACTTGTAGACGCTCCCAGTAGACAGACTTTAGCAAACTCTGTTCTCTTCAAGCTAACAGTGTTTGCGCTTCCATGTGTTCAGCTAACAGTGTTTACGCTTTCCTCTGTCAGCGTTTGCGCTTCCAGCTATCAGCGTATACTTAAACTCTGTTACAACTGCTTTCAATAACAAGTTAAACTCTCTTTACCTGTAACACTTAAACACTGACATTAAATCACATCAATTATATCTAACAATCTCCCCCAACTTGTTCATTAGAAAAATGTACAAGTTCACAGTAATTGATGATGTCAAAACTAACAAATAAAAACACAGTGTTTAACATATAATCAGAGTTTAAACTTGACTTAGCAAAATTTACAGAAAATTCGAATTACTTACAAATTCTGTCTACCTAACCTCCTCAAGATCTGGAGTTGTCCTGAGATAATCAATCAACAACCTCCTCTCAGCATTTTCAAGTTCAATCTCCATAGCTACCTTGATCTCTCTTAAATCTGGATCATTCTCATCAGTTTGAAAAATAGCAGCTCTGAGATCATAGATCTTGTTTCTTCTCATTTCATTTCCCAATCTGATGAACTTCACTTCTTCAGACTTTACATTAAAATCTAGAACAGTAATCCCAAGATCAGTCTTCAGCTTTGTAGTTCCCTTCTGCATTTCAATCAGATTTCCATTCCAGTCTCTGTACTTCGGAACATACTTGCTGTATTTCATATGTCTATTTGCAAGATTCTGTATCATCTTTTGTCTGAGCACATTTACAACTGATTGAGCTCTTTGATTTCTTACTCTGAAAATGTACAGAACATACTCTAGTTCTTCCCAGAATTTCAAATCAATATCATTCTCAGCAATCTTGAACACCGTTCCATCAGCCATGAAGTATAACAAGAAATCCTTTCCTAAACTTTTCTGATGAACAAGCTGTACTGACTCCAGTTTGTCTAAACTCTCTTGAGTGACACCACGACCTGGAACAGACAATGAAGAAGGATCTCTGGGAGCAACATTCTGTCTTTTATCTCTATGTGAGCCTATGCCTCCTTTGTTGTATGCGATTTTACCAGATAAAGCTCTACCATCAGTAAAATCCATTGGAGCTGTAGCTGCAAGACTTGAATCATGAAGAACACCTTTTCCAAATTTTGATTTCAGCTGAGAAGACAGTATTGGTGTAGTCACAACTTGTGCAGCAACAGAGGTTGTGTCTTCATTCTTCTGTACAACATGTGTATCAACAGAGGTTGTAATTATCATTTTATTCTTGCTCTCTTCACCCATCACTCCTTTTAACTTCAGCTTGGCATCAATAGAAGACTTTCTAATCAGCTTTCCTTTATCTTCTTCTTCTTCTTCTTGAATACCAGATAATCTTTCTTTGATCTCAATTCCTTTCATTGCAGGCCTTGAAGACTTTGAAGCTTTAACAACTTTCTTCACTTTCTTGGACTTTTGAGCTTTTAAATGCTCTTTCTGCAACAGCTTTTCTTCAGCTTGAATATCCTCAAGTGTAGCTTCAGCATTCTCTTCAAAAAAAAAAGTTTTGCAGCCAATTCTTCATCTGTTTGTGGATTGTCAGAGAATGACAAATCCTTTGGCTTTGAACCAGAAGTACTCTGAGTATTTGTATCTATCACCAAATTCGGCTTTGACCTTATAGACCTCCCATGTCCTTGTCTAGAATTTGCATTTCTTAAGCCCTTCTCAGCATTGGTACCTTCATCATCAAGATGATCTTTCTTTGACAGAGTTTGAGTTTGCTTACACTTGGTTTTAGCAATTCTCTCCCCCTTTTTGACATCATCATCACCATCTTGAATCAGAATGGAGGTGATTAACTCAAGAGAGTTTGCAATGGAATCAACCTTCTCATTCAGTAAAATCTGATGCTTTTCAACTGTGCTCAGTCTGTCATTAAGATTTGCTTGAGCTTTGGAGTTTCAGCAAATGAGATAGGATCAGAGAATGGTAGAACTGAATCAAGAACATCATCCACTGGTGAAAAACCATCTCTGTGACCCTCTTCTGCAGGCATGTCATCCTCTGCAGGTAAATCAGTGTTTACAGGAGCATCATCCTTTGCAGGTATTTCAACCTCTGTAGATATAGCAACCTTCTCTACAACCTCAACAGTAGGTGTTTGCTGTGAAACCACCTCTGGAGCTTCAACATGCTCATCATCAGAATCAGTTAGAATAAGCCTTCTCCTCTTAGCTTGAGGTACTGCAACCAATTCTTCTTCTGCACTAGAACTTTCACTAGAACTTTCCTCAACCGATGGTGTTGAAGGTCTATTTGCCCTTTGTATGAATCTTCTAGAATAAACAGCCTTTGGAGTTGTCTGTTTAGCCCTAGAATGTTTGGTGTTGATTGTAGTATGTTTCTTCCTTTTTGTCTTTGGTGGTGGTTGTGGATGAGTGGTAGTGACAGGGTTTGTTGGTTCAGTAGTCATTTGGTCAGGTTGTGTTTGAGGTTCTGTTTGTGTTTGAGGTGATATAGGTTGATCAGTGGTTGTTGGTATTGGCTCAGGTGATTGAGTAGGTTGAGATGGGATGTTTTCTGTACGATTAGTGGCTAAAGGTTCAGGCATAGGTTGTGGTTCTGGTTGTTGTGGTTGATGTGGTTCAGATTGTGGTGATGAAGAATCTTGTGGCTGATTGACAAAATTCTGTAAGGCAAGTGGTAATACAAAAGGAGGTATGTCCTTACCAACATCTTTGTTAGTCATATCAGAGAATATTCTCTTAGTGACTCGAAAAGGTTGAATCTCATCAGCTTCATCAACAATTAACCCAGGAACACATGCATTGAACAGAAGTTGACAAAATCTAGCAAAGTAAACTGTAGTAGACTCTGACAACTTATCACCCAAATTCATTAATACATATCTACCAAAATCAAAATTACTACCATAAAGTAGAGAATACCCAATTTGTAGACTGTCCATTGGAATAGCATCCCAGTTGGTGACCTTCTTCTGGAATGTCCTGGTGATACAATCAAAGAAAAAATTCCACTCTTTTCTCAAGTTTGGCCGCCTCACACTGCCCAGCTTGGCAAGTGATTCCATGTACCCAATCTCTGTTAGCATTTCCCTCAGATTTTGCTCAGAGACAACAGCATATGAAGTATGTGTGTCGAAATCCATGACATCACGAACAGTTTGTGGAGTAATCACAAACTCTTGGTCTTCATGAGAGAAGATGATAGACGGAGTTCCATTCTCTCCTCCTTCTATATATCTTGAGTTTTGCCAGAAATTAACAACTTGGGAAGCAGATAGAGTAGCCGGTTCAACCAGCGCTTGCCCAATCTCAGAATCTCGAAGAAAATTTTGCATTCGATGGAACGCCTCTGGAGCCCGGTCGTTCTCAAGTAAAGCTGCATAATTGTTAGGCACAAAACGTAGACCAAAGACAGTGAAAGGTTTAGTTGCCATTGAATCAAGAAATAAGCAAGAATCAACTGTGAAAATGTTTTGCAAGAAAGGTGTTTGTGAAAATGCCAAAGTGAAAAACAAAGATGTTCTCTGTTTTGGTAAAGTGAATACGAGTGGGTAAAAGTGATTGTGGCAAAAAGTAATTTGAGTTTTAATTAAAAACTAAACTCAAACGATTTTACTTGAAAACACGCAACTGTTCCCTTGAAAAGTGTGAAAGTGAGACATCATGATGAGTGAGTGGGTGAAAGTGGGACACGTGTCACACATGCAACGGTTCACTTAATACATGCGCAGTAAAAGCCATTATTACCGCTGTCGTTCCGTTTATCAAGACACGTTACCACTAATTACACTAATTAACAGTTGTCAACTACTCCATTTACTCCAAAATTTTCAAATTATCTTAATGAAAATATACCTTAGAGTACATAACACAATCAATCAGTGTTTGTCAAATTTTCAATCTTTATCACAAAACCCTTTCAAAAATGCACAGTCGTGATTTTTGTGTGTGAGTAGCAGAGTTTACCAAATCAATTTTTATAGCATCTAATATTTCATAAAATCCATAAATCAAAACAATAAACACTGAATGCACAAACTCTCATATTAAACACAGAGTATATGATGAATGCTAAACTCTGTAGTTCCTTAATTACAGAAATCTGAATATCCCTGTTCCAGTTTATGTTCATGATTATCCAAGTAAGCACACAGTCATTATAGACAAAAAGATCAGGAGATAAACATCAAAGCATCATTCAGTGAGTTACATGTCTAGGATTTCCTCACTAACTCTCACAGCACACAAGTGTTTAGGTGAAGTGTTTTCGCTCAAATTCAATCAGTAGAAGCAGATACTACCATAAGCTTGAATTTCCACCAAATCTACACCACTTCGATTACATACATGCACAAATCAAAAGGACTTTGTTCAGGGTTATAATTGAGTGAAATCAAACAGATGAGAAGAGATGAGAATTTCTAACTGAACAATTTATTTGATCAAAATGTTCAGTCAAATGATTAGTACATATTTGTACAAGATGATCAGTATATATACCCCTTTTTTTTTTCTTTTTTTTTATTCATATATATATACTGAGTAAGATATCTTTTCTTAAGAAATACTCACCTGCTTGAATTTGATTTAACAAACGAATATAACTGCTCTTAATACTTCAGTATTCAAGAAAAATGAGCAGTTAATTTGGCTCAAAGGGGTTTACTAAGGGTAGTGTTTTATGAACAGTGTTTATTATCAGTGTTCAAAGAGGTTTTGAAGAGTGTTTAAAGAAAGATGGTTAATCCTAATGCCTTTATCATTTTTATGCACACATATATCATGTAGTCCCAAAATGGTTTAATGCAAGTTCTAGAGCAACATACTTACTGATGAACATCACACAACAATAAAATCTGATTGATATAAAATGTATCAATCACTTATTCGGCTCAAAATCTCACAGGGTGCAGACATGAACTGTTTCTCACCAAAATAAACAATGACACATCTCAAGTTTTAAAATTTCACAAGTGCAAACACAGAATCAACAAGAATCAAGTATGACTTGGAAACAGAGTGTCACTAATCAGAGTTTAGAGTTCATCAATATCAGTGTTATTCATGAGAGGCAATGCATACAGTATTCATAGATTCAGAATTTAGGATCAAATAAACTAAGAGATGCTCTAAATATGAAACAGTATCATGCTGTGTTAACTTACTGTGCAATTTCTGATTAGATTACAGTGACTCAAAAAGAATCTTGATTTATCACTGAAAATCATGCTTTATACATTTTTCTTCATCGGTATTTTCATTCAGACAAAAAACAACTCAGAATTCACAGAGTTTAACAAACGTATCAACAGTGTATGACCAACAATCATGCTGACAGAGTTTAATTAACAAGGTTAACATAGCACTTTAGCAATTTAAAGAAATATGAGCAACACATTTTATTAGAAAAGTTTGAGTCTAACCAACATGTTTAGTCAAAACCAGATACCATCCCTAGTTCATTGACCAGTCTTGTAAATGTTGCTTCACTTAGAGGCTTTGTGAAAACATCTGCAAGTTGTTGATCTGTAGGCACAAAGTGAAGCTCAATATTGCCTTCCTCTACATGCTCTTTGATAAAGTGATACCTTATGCTGATGTGCTTGGTCATTGAGTGTTGTACTGGATTACCTGTCATTGCAATAGCACTTTGATTATCACAGAAAATAGGTATTTTACTATACCTCAACCCATAATCCAGCAATTGATTCTTCATCCATAGAATCTGTGCACAGCAACTACCAGCAACAATATACTCTGCTTCAACTGTAGATGTTGATATTGATTTTTGTTTCTTACTGTACCAAGACACAAGTCTGTCACCAAGAAATTGACAACTTCCACTTGTGCTTTTTCTGTCAATTTTACAGCCAGCAAAATCTGCATCAGAGTAACCAAGTAGCTTAAAATCTGATTCTCTTGGGTACCACAGCCCTAAGGTTACAGTGCCCTTGAGATATTTGAAAATCCTCTTCACAGCTGTTAAATGTGGTTCTCTTGGATCTGCCTGAAACCTTGCACACAGACAGGTGGCATACATGATATCAGGTCTACTAGCAGTTAAATAGAGTAGAGAACCAATCATCCCTCTGTAACTTGTCATATCCACTGATGACCCTGTATCTTTATCCAGTTTTGTTGCAGTTGCCATAGGAGTTGTTGCAGATGAACAGTCAAGCATGCCAAATTTCTTGAGAAGATTTCTGGTATATTTTGCTTGATTAATGAAAATTCCATCATCTGTTTGCTTCACCTGTAAGCCTAGAAAATAGCTTAACTCTCCCATCATACTCATTTGATATCTAGACTGCATGAGCTTGGCAAATTTCTTACAGAGTTTATCATTAGTAGATCCAAAAATGATATCATCTACATATATCTGAACTAAGAGCAGGTCATTACCAGATTGAAAGTAAAACAGAGTTTTGTCAATAGTACCTCTGTGAAACCCACTTTCTAGCAGAAATTTAGCAAGTGTTTCATACCATGCCCTAGGTGCCTGTTTAAGTCCATAGAGTGCCTTATCTAACCTGTAGACATGATCTGGATATTTTGGATCTACAAAACCAGGTGGTTGTTCAACAAATACTTCTTCTTCAAGTTTTCCATTCAGAAAAGCACTTTTCACATCCATTTGAAAAACCTTGAATTTCTTGTGAGAAGCATAGGCAAGAAACATCCTTATTGCCTCCAATCTGGCAACTGGTGCAAAAGTCTCATCATAATCTATTCCTTCCTGCTGTGAATAGCCTTTAGCTACCAGTCTTGCTTTGTTCCTTGTGATCACACCATCACTGTCAGTTTTATTTCTGAAAACCCATTTAGTACCAACAATAGATCTGTTCTTTGGCCTTGGTACAAGGGTCCACACCTCATTTCTCTCAAATTCATTTAGCTCTTCTTGCATTGCTTTTATCCAGTCAGCATCTTTCAGAGCTTCTTCTACTTTCTTTGGCTCAGTTTGTGACAAGAATGCATGAAACAGACATTCATTTGTTGTTGCACTTCTTGTCCTTACTCTTGCATCTGGATCACCAATAATCAAATCAGGTGTATGTGACTTAGTCCATTTTCTTGCAGAAGGCAGATTGCTTCTGTCATCATGTGATCCTCCCCCTTGATCCATGCTCTCCTGATTTTCTTGGTGCCTTTCTTCACTTTCTGATGCTCCCCCTGAATGTGACTTCTCAGAATTTGAATGATCAGAGTTTGAATCAACAGAGTTTGATTCAGAGTTATCAATTGAGTCACTATCAGTGTTTGAATTAACACTTTGATGTGATTCTTCATGCTCCCCCTCAACTGGTTCTTCCCTTGTTTCTGATTGAAAAGTTTCTTCAGTGTTTACCAGTAGAGGTTCAGAATTGACCTCAACAGTGTTTGTCAGATCTGTATTATCCGAGTTTAATAAATCTTCATTTTCAAAGTGCAGTTGATCATGCTCATTAACATCTTCAAGTCCAGTTATTTTTTTGTCATCAAATGACACATGAATAGATTCCATGATCACTCTAGTTCTCAGATTATAAACTCTGAATGCTTTAGTTGACAGTGGATAGCCAACAAAAATTCCTTCATCTGCCTTTAGGTCAAATTTGGTCAACTGTTCAGGATGAGTCTTCAACACAAAGCATTTGCATCCAAATATATGAAAATATTTTAGATTTGGCTTCTTCTTCTTCACCATTTCATATGGTGTTTTACCATGCTTGTTGATCAGTGTTGCATTTTGAGTAAAACAAGCAGTTTGAACTGCTTCTGCCCAGAAATATGTTGGCAACTTTGCTTCATCTAGCATGGTTCTGGCAGCTTCTATCAAAGTTCTGTTCTTTCTCTCCACTACACCATTTTGTTGTGGAGTGCCAGGTGCAGAAAACTCTTGTTTGATCCCTTAACTCTTGCAAAATTCTTCCATAGATGAATTCCTGAACTCAGTTCCATTGTCACTTCTGATTATCTTCACTTGATGCTCTGACCCTTTGTCCAGTTGGATTATATGTTCTGTCAGTGTTAATGCTGTTTCATCCTTCTTTGCAAGAAAATATACCCATGTGAATCTGGTATATTCATCAACAATGACTAATGCATATTTCTTCTTTCCAAGAGACATCACATTTACTGGACCAAAAAGATCAACATGTAGTAGATGATAAGGATCAGCAATTGAAGACTCAGATTTGCTTTTGAAAGAGGTTTTTCTCTGTTTGGCCTTTTGACAAGAATCACACAGGCCTTCTACATTCAACAATGACTTTGGTAGTCCTCTTGCAAGATCATTCTTTATGAGCTCATTGATGTTGTTCAGATTCAAATGAGAGAGTTTCTTGTGCCACTTCCAACTCTCTTCACTGGACATTCTTGTTGACAGACACACTGCTTTGCCATCAGTGTTTGTTGACAATTTAATTTCATATATGTTATTGTGTCTATTTCCAACTAGAGCAACTTTCCCTGTAGATTTGCTGATCACTTGACAATATTCAGGCTGAAAATCTACATGATATCCTCTGTCACAGATTTGACTCACAGATAGCAAGTCATGTTTGAGTCCTGGAACCAGAGCTACATTTGTGATGATGACATTCCCAAGATTAATATTGCCATATCCCAGAGTATGTCCTATGTTGCCATCTCCATAAGAAACTTCTGGGCCAGCCTTCTCCTCATACTCTGATAGCAGGGCTTTATTTCCAGTCATGTGTCCTGAACATCCACTGTCCACGACTAGGGTACTGACCCTGGTGCCCTGCAATCACAAACAATCACTGATTATTAGTTTTAAGGATCCAGACTTGCTTGGATCCTTTGGCTTTCTTAATTCTGTTAGCTTTTGCAGCGGAATTTACATTAACAGAGTTTAAGCTAAATTTTTCAGAATTTACATTTGCAGAGTTTACTTTAACCCATTTCAAATTTGGCTTGGGTTCATAGTAATTATAGTAAATAGCATGATAATCTCTGCAAGTGTAAATAGAGTGCCATGTACTTCCACAGTGTTTACATAAAGTCTGTGGTCTAGTTCTCACATAATCATTTTTAACTGCAGTTTTAGAGGGCAAAGAATTAATGTTCTTATTCTTACTGCAGAAACTAGCAAGATGATTAGTACTACCACAATTAAAGCATGTTTTCCTGGGAGCTAATGAAGCAAGCATTGGCTTAATTCCTGAGGTTATGCCTACTTTTCCATTTCTGTTTTTCTTAGGTATTCTCTGTTTGTTGACAGACTTTATCTCCTTAAGCTTATGCTTGAGTTGTTTATCTGTCATTAAGCCAATGTTAGCCTCTTTAACAAAAGTTTTAGCATATGACTCTTTAACAGCCTTTTTCTGTGCTTCAGTCTTAGGTCCACCTGTTCCCATGACATTACCCTCAGATGAATAATGTGGTCTAACTTTTACCTGATTTTCAAATCTAAGTTCATCTCCTACAGAGTAACCTAGACCTACTGTATCTGACTGAAACACTTCTTGAGTGTCTTTACCAGAGTGTGTCCACGTTTTAATGATGTGTTTACTATCCTCCAATTCTGATTCTAGTTGCTTATACTTACCTAGCAACTCCTGTTCAATAAACACTGCATCATCTCTCTCTTTTTGAATTTTATTCATGTTTTCTAGCTGTTCCTCAACAAGTTTATTTCTTTCTTTAAGTTGAGAGCACTCAGTCTTTATTCTCTCATTTTCTAAAGTCTGATCTCTATAACTGATATGCAATGCTTTAAGATAAATTCTCAATTCAGTTATATTATCAGTATTATAAGCATAGGTAGTTGGGGGTACCTTGAGATCATCATTTTCAGTCTGAGTAGTAGCCATGAGAGCATAGTTGACTTCCTCATCTGAATCTGAAGTGTCTGCCCAATCTCTGCCTTTGGTGTAGAGTGCCTTTTCAGTTTTACCCTTCTTGCACTCAGGAGCATAATGACCCATCTCCTTACACTTGTAGCATTGAATCTCAGACTTATCTTTCTTACCAGATTTGAAGTCCTTTCCCTCAGATTTCTTAAAATTCTTCTTGTCAAACTTTGAGTAGTCCTTGGAGAATCTTTTTCCCTTCTTGAAGTTCTTGTATCCCATCTTCTTGAAGGTCTTTACCATCAATGCAGCCATTTGCATCATCTCTTCATCATCTTCAGAATCAGATGATCCATCTGTGTTTGAGTCAACATCAGTGTCTGATGACTCATTCTCTGAATGTATGACTAAAGCTTTTCCTTTTGCCTTTCTCCTTGATGCTTCCTTCTTTGATGGTTTCTCCTCAACCTTAAGAGCAACAGACTTTGACTTTCTACTAGATCTTTTGTTTCTCTGCTCCAATTCCAATTCATGGGTTTTGAGCAGTCCATAAATTTCATCAATCTCTGTTTCACCAAGTTCATAATTATCTCTTATAGTGGTTGTCTTCACATCCCACTTTTCAGGTAGAGAGAGAAGAAACTTGAGATTTGAATCTTTTAAATCATACTCTTTGTTCACCAATGACAAATCATTGAGCAGTTTACAGAATCTGTCAAATGTTTCTGTCATGGTTTCATCAGATTTTGCCTCAAAATGCTCATACTCCTGTGTGAGTATGTTCCTTCTGTTCTTCTTAATTGCAGGAGTTCCTTGACATCTAACCTCAAGTGCATCCCATATCTCCTTTGCAGTTGTGCAGTTTATCACTTTATTAGACATAACATTGTCTAAAGCACTGTGAAGTAAATGCCTTACCTTCGCATCCTTTGCAATAGATGAAAGATCCTCAGCAGTTAGATCTTTCTTCTCTTTTGGAATGACTTTTGATTCCTCACCAACAGCAGCAGCAGATAACTTTGTAGGTTTATGAGGACCTTCATAAATTCTGTCCAGATATTCTGGATCTGTAGCCTCCAGAAACATGGTCATCTTTACCTTCCAAATTGCATATTTTAATGGCCTTAGTATAGGAACCCTAATTGTTTCATACCTACTAACAGTAGTAGGGGCTTTCTCAGATGGTGGAGGTATCTCTGCCATTGATTACTATTGTGTTTGGATCTTTAACTGTAATAAAGTAACAGATTTGTCTCTGATACCACTTGTTAGGTCGAATACACAATATATAATCAAGTACTGTATGAATAAGTAACAAGAACACACGTTTTAACTCTTAAAACTGTTTGGAATTGATAATTCCTCTCTCGGTGATGTAAAGTATCACAGAGAGCTGCTTAGGTTACAAGAATGATATTCGTTCACGATGGATACCCTTCTAGGGTTAACCTAACTGTATTTATAAGATATACAGCTACGTACAATCGTTAATTGATTCTCCTAAAATTAAGCTATACAATTGATATCAATTACGATTGCTACACGTCTTCTAAGTCAACTCAATCTCTTTGACAGCTATCCAATCTTCAAAGATATCGCTTCCATATTAATATTAAATTAATCTTCAAACTCTGTTGACTTGTAGACGCTCCCAGTAGACAGACTTTAGCAAACTCTGTTCTCTTCAAGCTAACAGTGTTTGCGCTTCCATGTGTTCAGCTAACAGTGTTTACGCTTTCCTCTGTCAGCGTTTGCGCTTCCAGCTATCAGCGTATACTTAAACTCTGTTACAACTGCTTTCAATAACAAGTTAAACTCTCTTTACCTGTAACACTTAAACACTGACATTAAATCACATCAATTATATCTAACACAACTAAATCCAAATAGAGCTCGACTAAGTCCCCGTATACTAACAATAAATGAACAGAAATGTGCGTGTGTGCAATGCTCATCAGAAATACTCCCAAAACTAGCAGATCAAAATCATACCTATTCTTCGCCAAGACAATCATAGGTTTATAAATAGAATAGACAGTAAACACTTCATAACCTAAAGACACCTCCATCCTCATATGAGTTAGAAAGAAATTCATGCTTTATTACTACACTACGACACACAATAATATATACAATAACTCATGCTTATTTAACCGTACAATGGATGAGACCCCAAAAGGCTTATACAATAATACCCATGTAGCGAGCGTTGGGTAGTGGATCCCAGACAATAAAAGCCTTAGGTCACTAGGCACAAAGTCCCCTAGAACTTAATTGCTCGAGTATTAAAGAGCTAACCCTGGTTAATTTTGCATTTAAACAACTAAACATTACATATTACACTTTTTTTTCTTTTTTCCACTTTTTTTTCTTTTTTTTTATATGCAATCTGGAATGAGAATTCTCATTTCCAACCCTAGACTACTCATAAAATATGAGCCGGCTACTAGTCATTATTGACAATATTAACAAATAGCATGAAATCCCTGGTTTCCCCCAAACTTAGACTTTAGTGTTCCTACGCTATCAAGTGAATAACAAAAATTATAAATATAATCAAGTGATTAAATCTCAAAACAACCAAACAAGTATGACCCTAACATACCCCAAAAGCAACCAATGAGACTTTGTAAAAGTTTTGTTTCCGAAGCATGCAAGTCAATTTCATAAGGACTATAAATCAACCCTCTATTCATCATTACTGCACTCAATTAGACATCGACCTACCAATCAGAATTAGCTCATTCTAAGGGATCATGAAATATGCATGCCATGCAAATGCAACTATAATGGACTAACATGGTAAAACAAAACAAAAATAACAGAATGTCCGAAATGAACAAACATGCAATAATACGAACAAAATATGAACAAATTACACTAAACATGTAATATGCAATCTACATGAACACGAACACACTAAAACACTACTAATCCCCCAAACCACCCCCAAGCTTAAGATATTCAATGTACTCATTGAATGGAAGGTCATACAAGGGAACCAGAAAACATACCTACTCGTCATCATCATCACCCTCCTCGGGTGAATCAGGTGGCGGATACTGCGTACGAGCTCCATAAACTCGCCACTGAACTATACTACCAGGCGAGTGGAAAGCTACACTCAAAGCTACTGTTTGCACTAAATCACGCAAGCGTACGTGGTCACAAGTAATATATGAAAAAGTCAAGTTCGTTCCCACAGAGATCTGGTTATGGTTTTAATTCAGTAGATGTACCTATGCAACAATGTATGATTATTATTCACTGCTAAGATAATTAACAAATTTGGGTTTTAATTAACTAAAATTAACTAAATAAAACAAATAAACAATCTAAGAATTAATTATCTAATGAGAGTTAAAATCGAATTACTTCTACAAGAGTAAACATGGGATCCTAACTTCATTAAATACTTCGCTTAGAGTTGATGCCTTTAATCAATGCATGTGATGGTTATGATATCTAATCAGACAACACGAAACAAGTAAACGTTACCTCTCAGTATACGAATACCAAACTAAACATACATCCACAAAAGAGATTGAAGATGAATAGACACCAATTTTGCTTAGACCCTATATCTCTATAAGATTTGAAAACATAATGGTTGAAGAACAAGTTGTCTATTAAGATCACATAGGGCAGCATAATATCTCTATTTATGCTACAAATCATGATGTTAAAACATCAACCTATCCTATGCTAGCATGGCAAGTTCTAAATATCAAGATTCACTCTCGTTTCACAAGAGATTAACAAATTAGATGTTCGCGACGCATCTAAACACATGAAGCATAACCATACGAGGATATCAAGAATTCACCACACATAAATCTTTAAAGCAATCAAACTACTAAGCTACATAGATAACTCCATTAGAATCCCATGACAACAATTAGTTCATAATCGAACCGCTCGTCATCATGGGATCTGATGAAACCATGATAAAAACAAAGTATGAAAAGATACAAATAAACCTAAGTAATTGATATGTAATGGTGTGTTTTTTTCTGTCCCCCAAGATGTGTATTTATAGCCCCAATTTGCCTCTCCATCAAGCAATTTCCGTTTTAGAGTTGGAATAGGAGTATGGCAATTTCCGTTCTTGAATGAGAATAGAATTGCAAATTCCATGTGTAGATCTGATTTTGGAATATTCTAGCCGCCCAAAGCAATTACCATACTTATTAGAAGTAGGAATTATAGCAATTTCCTTTTCAAAGTTGAATTTCTGCAGTTCGGCACATAATACGTTTCCAAAACTGATTCGGTTTTGAAGGAAAATTCGTAACTGACTTTTCTTCAGTATTTCTGGGCTGTTCCAGTTGTATTTGGACATCTGAACCACTTTATAATGAAAGAGAATTCCGTTATCTTCGCGTGGACTGTAAGATCGTCCAAAACGGATTTGTAGAACTCAAGATATGGCCAAAACAGTGAATCAGAAATTCTGGCAGACGGACCGGCGCGCCCGCGTTCAAATACCATACAAATCAGGCGCGCCCGCACTCAAATAGTGCCCAACAGCGCGCCCGTGCCCAATTCTCTGGCCACTTTGCTGATTTTGCTCTATTTTCTTTGTTTTTCCTCCTTTTTCGCCCTTTCTTTTTGCGTTAGATCACATTCTTTATTTCCCTTAACTTAGGAACCTTCATGAGAGTTTAATGACAACTCCATTCTTCATTCCATTGCACAAATTTAACTCCAAAAATGACGGAAGCATCAACCATAATTGACATTCTTACAAACCTGCACAACTTCACAAAACACATCAAAACTACAACAAACTTGAGACCAAGTCAATCAATTTAAGCCGAATTGAAGCGATCCAAGTGGATATAAAATCCACTTATCAGCTACGGTCATATCCTCAGTATACTGGCGGTTGCTATCATGCATAACATCAATACGCCTATTCAAGCGTCGAAAGTGTGTATCGAAAGCCGCCATGTCAACCATACCCTAAGAAGGACCTGCTCTCGGAACTCTAGGAACACATGGTGGAGCACCCGCTCCCTCACCACCAGCACCAGTAACTCTGTACCCTAGCCCTCTAAGATGTGGAACGCCGCCCGGCCATTCACCATCCTGTCCATAGTAGAGTCATCAATGGGAGCTCCGACCATCTGCAACTCCTCGTCCTCACCCCATCTAACACGTACCTCATCACACAATCCCATGACAATAGAAGCATAAGGCATACCTCCCAAAGTTCTACCTCCCAAAAACCGAAGCATACTCTGGTGAATAAGATACCCTAAGTCAATGTATCTCCCCTTAAGAAGGCCCCATAACAGAATAGCCCTATCAACTATCATATCCGTCGTATGAGAAGACGGTATGATGTTCGAACAAATGAATAAGTACCACATGCGTGCAAACCTAGTCATAGAAGAAGCAGGAAAATGAATCTGCGCATTAGTGCCTGCCCTACACTTCCACACCGTACCCGGCACACACAACTTAGCAACTATAGCCTCTAGATCCACATCCTCCCGTGTCTTCTTCACCCAATCCTCAGCTCCCCTAGGCCTAGGAGGCTGCCTAATCAGTCTACGAATAGCAGGGGCCGTATAGTCCACACTCATCACCCTCACCACAGAAAAACCATCTTTATCCACCTTGGCATTCGCATAAAATTCTCGAACTATGCTCAACGGAACCTCCCTTGCCATCTCATAAAAAGTATCCCATCCCATATCACTAATCATCTGACACATCTCTATCTCCCTAAGGGGCAACAAATTCCTCTCTTTGAGAACCGCCTTGGACATTAACAGATTATACTCCGTTTGAGCCTCCGGAGACACAAACTTCTCCACCTCACCCCCCGAACTCGAATCCTCGTCCGAAGATAGACGGGCTCTACTTCTACTCCCAACCAATCTTTGCCTCTCTGGAGCCATAATCAATCAACAACAAAAAAAACAACTACAAAATCCCTTCTAAACTCGAATTCAACAAAACCCCTAAATTGCAAGAACACAAATTCGTATTAAATAACGAGATAAGATTAGAATTATACCCACACAAATCGGAGAGGTGCACTCGCAATGAAAATTCCCCCAAACTTGAATTTGAGAATCCCTTAGTAGCTTGAATGAGGTTTAAAGATGATAATTTACGCCAAGGGTTTGAGTATATATAGATATAGAGGTGTATGTATAGGATGAAGTTTAAGAATTAGATAAGGAATTGGAGATAGGAATGAAATTAGAGATGTTAGGGATTTAAATTTAAAGTGAAATAGGATAGAGAATAAAAATTTAGGGACAGATGATGTGTTTTGTGGGGGTTTTAACAAAAGAAATCGGGCTGGGCAGTGGAGGTGGCGCAGCCAGCGTTGGCGTTACTGTTCACTATTTTTTTTTTAAGAAAAAAAATATAATACAACAATGCTTGGGTTGCCTCCCAAGAAGCGCTTGTTTAATGTCAATAGCTCGACATCCTTCCTCGAATTCAAGTAGTCGCCAAAACGGCGGAAACCATCTCACGGTGAAACGAACCTCCATTATAATGCTTCAACCGCTGTCCATTCACCTTGAAAGCATGATCCGGTGTTGTTTCGAAAATTTCAACAGCTCCATGTGGAACACCGTCTTAACAATAAATGGACCCGACCATCTCGACTTGAGTTTTCCCGGAAAAAGCTTGAGGCGAGAATTAAATAGCAAAACCTGTTGACCTGGCACAAATGCCTTGTGCATCAACCTTTTATCATGCCACCTCTTGACCTTCTCCTTATACATCTTGTTATTTTCGTAAGCTTGCTCACGAAACTCCTCAAGTTCGTTCAATTGAAACAACCATTTTTCACCCTCAACCTTAATATCCAAGTTAAACTTCTTCAATGCCCAATATGCCTTATGCTCTAGTTCTGCAGGCAAATGACATGCTTTCCCATAAACCAACTGAAACGGAGACATACCTAGGGGCATCTTGTAAGCTGTTCTGTAAGCCCATACAGCTTCATCCAACTTCAATGACCAATCTTTACGAGACATATTCACCACTTTCTCCAGAATTCTCTTGATCTCCCTGTTAGAGACTTCTGCTTGACCATTAGTTTGAGGGAGATAAGCAGTGGCAATACGATGCGTCACATTATACTTTGCCATCAACGTAGTAAACTGACCATTACAGAAGTGTGTCCCCTCATCACTGATTATAGCACATGGTGTCCCAAAACGCGTGAAAATTTGCTTATGCAAAAAATTCAATACCACCTTAGCATCATTGGTCGGTAAAGCTTTGACCTCGACCCATTTAGACACGTAATCCACAGCTATCAAGATGTACTGATTATTGCACGAAGAAACAAATGGTCCCATGAAGTCAATCCCCCAAACATCAAAGATCTCTACGTCAAGAAGCATGTTAAGAGGCATCTCGTTCCTTCTAGAAATATTGCCAACCCTCTGACAGCGATCACATCTCATCACGAACTGATGAGCATCCTTAAACAAGGTAGGCCAGTAGAAACCTGCCTGAAGCACTCGAGCTGCTGTCTTCTCACCACCATAATGGCCACCATAAATGGTTGAGTGGCAATCTCGCTATACACTCTTCGTCTCACTATATAGAATGCATCGCCTGATCATCTGATCTGCTCCTTGTTTGAAAAGAAATGGCTCGTCCCAACGGTACCACTTCACATCATGTAGAAACTTCTTCCTTTGAGCACTCGAAAGATCTGGAGGAATAACATTGCTCACCAAATAGTTCACAAAATCTGAAAACCATGGTTCTTCATCTTGCACTCTAAAAAGTTGCTCATCTGGAAAAGATTCATTGATAAGAGTTTTACTGTGTGAATCCTTACCGTGGTCTTCCAACCGAGATAAATGATCCGCTACTTGATTTTCTGTACCTTTACGATCCTTGATCTCCAAATCAAATTCTTGTAGTAGAAGCACCCAACGAATCAACCGAGGTTTTGAATCCTTCTTAGATATGAGATACCGAATAGCAGCCTGATCTGTATACACCATTACCTTCGTTCCAAGCAAATAAGATCTGAACTTCTCAAAAGCAAAGACAACAGCTAGAAGTTCCTTCTCCGTAGTGGTGTGGTTTAGCTGTGCTTCATTGAGGGTTTTACTAGCATAGTAAACCACATGAAATATGTTGTCCTTTCTTTGACCAAGCACAGCTCCAACAGCATAGTCACTCGCAATTACACATCAGCTCGAATGGTTCATCCAAATTAGGTGCGGTAATAACAGGTGCGGTTGTCAACTTCTTCTTCAATAGCTCAAAAGCTGCTAAGCACTCTTCATCAAGGAACATCTTTCTCAAACAGATTACACAAGGGTTTAGAGATTTTTGAGAAGTCTTGAATAAATCGCCTATAGAAACCCGCATGACCAAGAAAACTACGAATTCCTTTAACTGAGATAGGTGGAGGAAGATTCTTAACGGTCTCCACCTTAGCCTTATCCACTTCAAGTCCTTTACTAGATACCTTGTGCCCAAGAATAATTCCTTCTTGTACTATAAAGTGACATTTCTCCCAATTAAGCACCAAATTGGTCTCCACGCACCTTTTCAATACCAAGCCAAGGTTATGCAAACACTCGTCATACGAAGTACCAAAACTGAGAAGTCGTCCATAAAAGCCTCCACATTCGTGCCAATCATGTCTGAAAAAATAGCCATCATGCACCTTTGAAAAGTGGCAGGAGCACCACAAAGTCCGAAAGAAACTCGTCGAAAAGCAAAAGTGCCAAAAGGACATGTGAATATGGTCTTCTCTTGATCTTCCAGATCGATGCAAATCTGATTATAACCCAAATAACCATCAAGCAAACAATAATACTCATGACCAGCCAACCTGTCTAACATCTGATCAATGAATGGAAGAGGAAAGTGATCTTTTCTCGTGGCTATGTTCAACTTCCGATAATCCATGCAAACTCTCCACCCCGTGATTGTCCGAGTAGGGATGAGCTCATTCTTTTCATTAGCAACAATTGTCATGCCTCCTTTCTTAGGCACACACTGCACCGGGCTCACCAAAGAACTGTCTGATATAGGATAGATAATACATGCATCTAACCACTTAAGAATCTCCTTCTTCACCACCTCTTTCATAATAGGATTGATTCGTCACTGATGTTCAACAGTAGGCTTGCTTCCTTCCTCTAGCAGAATTTTGTGCATGCAATAATAATGGCTGATTCCCTTGATATCTGCTATAGTCCAACCAATTGCCGATTTGAACTCCCTCAGAATTTGCAAGAGCTTTTCTTCCTCACTACATGACAGGTTAAAAGCAATAATAACATGTAATGTAGATGCATCACCTAGAAACGCATACCTCAAGTGTTCGGGCAGTGGTTTGAGTTCAAATGTAGGAGCCTATTCAATAGATGGTTTAAGACGCCCTTGAGAGTTCTTAAGCTCTGCTAACCCAAGAGATTCGAAGGGCATATCAATTTTCTTCTTCCTCGGAGCTGTATTCAACTGATGCAGTTGCTCGGCTGCTTCTTCATCTTCAAAATCAGGATCCCCAACTAAAACTCTTTCCAAAGAATCTGACTTAAGCAACTGCTCAATCTCCGTAGTAACTGTAGAATCAACCAAATCCACCTTAAAGCATTCCTCATCATCTATGGGAAATTTCATTGCATTGAACACATTAAAAGTAACATTCTGGTCTTGCACCCTCATAGTGAGTTCCTCTTTCTGCACATCAATCAAAGTCCTACCCGTAGCCAAGAACGGTCTTCCGAAGATTATGGGAATCTTCTTATCTTCCTCGAAGTCCAAGATAACGAAATCAGCTGGGAAGATGAGGTCATCAACTTTTACCAACACATTCTCAACTATGCCTCTAGGATATGTGATTGAACGATCAGCCAACTGCAAAGAGATGTTGGTAGGCTTCGGCCCCGGCAGACCAAGTTGCATGAATACCGATAAAGGCATGAGATTGATGCTAGCTCCCAAGTCACACAAGCACTTGTTGAAAGATAAGTTGCCAATCGTGGACGGGATGGTGAAACTTCCCGGATCTTTAAGTTTAGGAGGTAGCTTTTGCTGCAAAACAGCACTACCGTTAGAGCAACGGTCTCTAATTCCTCGAGCTTCAACTTCCGTGAGAGAATACCCTTCATTAACTTGGCATAGCTCAGCATCTGTTCAAGAGCTTCCGTAAAAGGTATGTTAACCTGCAACTTTTTGAACACCTCTAAGAACTTAGCAAACTGTTTGTCCAAATTCTGCTTCTGGAGCCTTTTAGGATATGGAGGAGGAGGGTAGATCTGTTTATGCTTTGTAGACTGCTCCGGAGAAGCTTTCAACCGGTTCCTTGCTATCTTCTACTTCACCAACTAGTTGATCAGCCCCAAAGCCAGATTTTTCAATTTCAGAAACTACAGATTTTTTAACCTGCTGATTTTGTACTTCTTCATCTTCCTTAGCTGCTGATTTAGGATCTTTTGTAACCTTGCCCGATCTTAACGTCACCGCCTTCACCTGTTCCTTGCTTTCCCTCCTGCCTGGATTAGCTTCTATGTCGCTAGGAAGAGTTCCTTGTGGCCTATTCAACAAGGCATTTGCAATCTACCCAATCTGATTCTCCAATGTCTTGAGAGAAACCGCCTGGATTTTAACCATCAACCTCAATTCATCCAATTCAGATTTTTCATTCAAAGATTGCCCCGCACTAGCCTGAGGCTGCTGCTGAAATCCCGGAGGTTGGAATTGTTGCCTCGGAGCATACTACTGCTGATAACCTTGATTGAATGGCCTTGCTCCATATTGCTGATAAGGCTGTTGTGGTTGTTGAGCCCCTTGATTGTTGCTCCAGCTAAAATTAGGATGATTCCGATTGTTAGGATGATAAGTAGCTGGAACTGGTTGCGAAGGTCGCTGAAAGTTACTCACAAACTGTGCCGATTCAGAAGAGATAGCACAATGATTCATATCATGTGCACCCGCACAGAGCTCACACACACTAGCCACTTGCTGAACTTCATAGTTGGTCAGAGAATCCACCTTCATAGTTAGAGCCTTCAACTGAGCTGCAATAGCTGTAGCTGCATCTACTTCCAGAATACCTGCTATCTTGCCTTGAGAAAGTCTCTGAGTTGGATTATGATATTCATTAGCAGCCTTCGTCTCAATTAGCTCATAAGCTTCATCGTAGCTTTTAGCCCATAGAGCTCCAACTGATGCTGCATCTAGGAAAGGTCTTGACTGTGCTCCCAACCCATTGTAGAAACCATTGATCACCATCCATTCAGGCATCCCATGATGAGGACACTTTCGAAGCATCTCCTTGTAGCGTTCCCAAGCCTCATACAAAGATTCACCATATTGCTGCGCAAATTGAGTAAGAGCGTTCCTTATTGCTGCAGTTTTCGCCATATGGAAGAATTTAGTAAGAAACTTCTGAGCAAGATCCTCCCACGTAGTAATGGAACCGGCTGGTAAAGAGTGTAACCAGCCCTTAGCTTTATCCCTCAACGAGAATGGGAAAAGTCTCAATTTGACAGCATCTTCCAACACACCATTGAACTTGAAGGTGTCGCAGATCTCAGTGAAGTCCCGAATGTGAATGTTAGGATCTTCCGTTGGAGCACCCCCAAACTGGACTGAATTCTGCACCATCTGGATCGTGCTAGGCTTGATTTTGAAAGTGTTAGCTGCAATAGCTGGCCTGGCAATGCTAGATTGGATGTCATTGATTTTCGGCTGAGAATAGTCCTTCAAAGCCTTAGTTTCTGCTGCTCTTCCTACTGGTTCTTCTATATCCTTAACTGCTGCAAGTTCTTCCAGTTTACGAGTTTGAGAACGTGTTCGCATACACTAACAAGTAACTGAAACACACCGAAAGAACAAGATATGTAAGTAACAATCCGAGTCAGTGAACTCTAACGACCACTGATGACAAACACATAAACTAAAAATAAAACACCGATGATCCCCGGTAGCGGCGCCAAAAACTTGTTTGCACTAAATCACGCAAGCGTACGTGGTCACAAGTAATATATGAATAAGTCAAGTTCGTTCCCACAGAGATCTGGTTTAGGTTTCAATTCAGTTATTGTACTTATGCAATAATGTATGATTTTTATTCACTGTTAAGACAATTAACAAATTTGGGTTTTGTTTATCTAAAATTAATTAAGAAACAAATTAACAACTAATAATTAATTAAACGAGATTGGAATCGAATTACTTATACAAGAGAAAACATGGGATCCTAACTTCATTAAATACTTCGCTTAGAGTTGATGCCTTTAATCAAAGTATGTGATGGTTATGATATCTGATCGGACAACACGGAATAAGTACACGCTAACTGTCAACATACGTATACCAAACTACTCATACATCCACAAAAGAGATAGAAGATGAATAGACACCAATTATACTTAGACCCTATATGTCTATAGAATTTGAAAACATAACGGTTGAGTAACAAGTTATCCATAAAGATCACATAGGGCAGTATAAGATAGTTCAAATTACACTACAAATCATGTTGATAAACAATCATGAACCTATGCTAGCATGGCAAGTTCTAAATCTCAAGATCCACTTTCACTTCACAAGAGATTAACAGATTAGATGTTAGCTACGCATCTAACAATTAAGCATAACCATACGAGGATATCAGATATATATCACACACGGATCTTTAAAGCATCAAGATATTAAAGCTCCATAAATAAATCCGTTAGAATCCCATGACAACGATTAGTTCATAATCGAACCGTTCGTCACCATGGGATTTGATGAAAACATGATATGAAACAAAGTATGAATAAAAGTAGTAATAATGATAGAATAAAGAGTTGAGAAAACAAATCCAAAATCCAGAGTATCGCCTAATTTAGAAGAATACAAAAGTGGATCTAGAACTCCGAATGCTGTCACGATCCTCGGAATCTGTCTCCAAGTTTGTCTCTCTATCTCTAGCTCCCTCTGTGTTTTTCTGAGTAATGGTATGAATTACAATGATAAGATGTGTTTAAATAGGCCCTAGAAATCTTGTCCATCAAGAAAAGTCTTAACAATATAATTAAATTCGAACTAGGGTAGAAATCAGCAATTTTTCAGGACGTCGGGCGCTGCCATCGCTGCTAGGGCGCAGCCGGCGCTGGTTCTTCTGATTCTGGGCGCAGCCAGCGCTATAGAAACTGCCAGAACTTGGTTTTTGCTATATTTTCTTCATTATTGCTCCGTTTCCTTCCATTCCTTCCGCATTAGCCATCGTTTTTAATCCCGTGACTCATGAATCTTCATGGTAGCTCAAAGCAAGACTTCATTCTCCATTCCATTGCACAAATCAACTCCAAGTTCGATGAAAAAAACACCAACCCTAGCCGAAATAGTGGATGAGTAAGGTCTTGTGAGGGCCTATAGCGAATGTACCCACAAAATCCTTCAAACTAAACAGTACAAAAACAATGCAATGCATGAATGCAACTAATATGAAAATGCAACGATCCCCTCGAACTAACCAAAACTAACTAGCAAACAAATATCTCAAAGAATGCAACTAAATCCAAATAGAGCTCGACTAAGTCCCTGTATACTAACAATACATGAACAGAAACGTGCGTGTGTGCAATGCTCATCAGAAATACTCCCAAAACTAGATCAAAATCATACCTATTCTTTGCCAAGACAATCACAGGTTTATAAATAGAATAGACGGTAAACACTTCATAACCTAAAGACACCTCCATCCTCATCTGAGTTAGACAAAAATTCATGCTTTATTACTACACTACGACACACAATAATATATACAATAATGCATGCTTATTTAACCGTGCAATGAATGAGACCCCAAAAGGCTTATACAATAATACCCATGTATCGAGCGTTGGGTTAGTGGATCCCAGACTATAAAAGCCTTAGGTCACTAGGCACAAAGTTCCCTAGAACTTAATTGCTCGAGTATTAAAGAGTTCACCCTGGTTAATTTTGCATTTAAACAACTAAACATTTCATAAGACAATTTTTTTTCTTTTTTGACTCTTTTTTCTATTTTTCTATTTTTTTTCTTTTTTTATATGCAATCTGGAATGAGAATTCTCATTTCCAACCCTAGACTACTCATAAAATATGAGCCGGCTACTAGCCATTTGACGCCTAGCCATTATTGACAATATTAACAAATAGCATGAAATCTCTGGTTTCCCCCAAACTTAGACTTTAGTGTTCCTACGCTATCAAGGGATTAACAAAAATTCTAAATATAATCAAGTGATTAAATCTCAAAACAACCAAACAAGCATGACCCTAACCTAGCCCAAAAGCAACCAATGAGACTGTGTAAAAGTTTTGTTTCCGAAGCATGCAAGTCAATTTCATGAGGACTATAAATCAACCCTCTATTCATCATTACTGCACTCAATTAGACATCGACCTACCAATCAGAATTAGCTCATTCTACGGGATCATGAAATATGCATGCCATGCAAATGCAACTTGAATGGACTCATATGGTAAAACAAAACAAAAATAACAGAATGTCCTAAATGAACAAACATGCAATAATAAGAACAAAACATGAACAAATTACGCTAAACATGTGATATGCAATCCACATGAACACGAACACACTAACACTACTAATCCCCCAAACCACCCCCAAACTTAAGATATTCAATGTCCTCATTGAATGGAAGGTAATACAAGGGAACCAGGAAACATACCTACTCGTCATCATCATCACCCTCCTCAGGTGAATCAGGTGGCGGATACTGCGTATGAGCTCCATAAACTGGCCACTGAACTATACTACCCGGCGAGTGGAAAGATGCACTCAAAGCTACGGTCATATACTCAGCATATTGGCGGTTGCTATCATGCATAACATCAATATGCCTATTCAAGCTTCGAAAGTGTGTATCCAAAGCCTCCATGTCAACTATACCCTGAGAAGGACCTGCTCTCGGAACTCTAGGAACACGTGGTGGAGCGCCCACTCCCTCACCACCAGCACCAGCAACTCTGTACCCTTGCCCTCTAGGATGTGGAATTCCGCCCGGCCATTCCACTATCCTGTCCATAGTAGAGTCATCAATGGGAGCTCCGGCCATATGCAACTCCTCGTCCTCACCCCATCTAACACGCACCTCATCACACAATCCCGTGATAATAGAAGCATAAGGCATACCTCCCGAAGTTCTACCTCCCAAAAACCGAAGCATACTCCGGTGAATAAGATACCCTAAGTCAATGTATTTCCCCTTAAGCACAAGCACACACTTAGCTACATAAACAGATTCAAACCTTCAAACAACCACTCTTAATATCCATATTAGAAGAAAAGTAGGAAATACATTCACCCCCCTCTGTATTTCCTTGTCTGTGTATTCTATACTCAACATTATGCCATATTTTTGGCATGTCTAATAATCTCCTAAATTTCTAATATTTTTAATTATTAATTCAGATTAATAATTATTACTTAATCACTAAGTTTTATCCTTTCTCTGAATTACGAAATTCCTCCAACAACACTTATCTAGAGATAATACCTTAAAATCAAGCAATTTGTACTTTATGACAAATGCCTCCACTAATAGAGTTTATAAAAAAATTAAATTTAAACATTGTTACCGTTGTTCCTAAACTACAAATACCTATTGCTAGCTACTCACTGAGTGAATACAACCCTCGTGAATTTGAGTAAACTATTTACCCGTGCAAGACTATATAGATACATACCGCTTTGGCAACAGCAAGCCAATGAAAGGAATGCAAGAAGACATCATCTTGTGACGGAAGGCTATCATGATTCCAGAATGTTACATTTTTAAATTTTGCATTAGTCTCCTAGCTACCTGAATCTACCTCCAACTTATCAGAAGCTTTTCTATTGCCTAACTTTTTCTTTCCAATGACAAATCCTATAAATAGAAGGATAATACAAATAGGCTATTAATTATGTAGGATTATAAAACCTAGCTAAATTCTCCACAAAACTTTCATAATATTCACTATATATCTCCTATTGCCTATGCATGTTCCAAACACGTAAGTATGCAATTAAGCTATGAGCAGGGGCACTGCTAAGTAAACCCTAACAGGAAATGTCAATAAAAAATCAAAGTTTACACATCAGTTTCTCATTGTTTCTTTAACTTCTTACCACCAAGAAAATCAAGGGATTTTAACTTTTCTTGGCTAGTCAAAAAGTACAGTTTGCAAATGGAAACTCAATGGCAGTTTGCAGACCTTCAGAACGCCTACAGTAGTTTATAAACAGTTACATTCAAGTATTGGATCACTTAACTACTCATAGCCCTTGAATAAAGATCACAAAATCACTCAACTAAACATATATAGATCTAATATAAACAAAATCACCAATCTGAAAATAGTTCCTGCATAAAGTTTCAATGTCATCTATGAATTAATATTAGATGTACAATTAAATGTAATATATAAAGATGGTAATATCATAACCATAATCGATCTGCACAGGCTCCCATATTGGTTTTTACATTCATGAGCAGATAAACAAATTTCTAGTGCACTTTTCAAGAGCAAATATTTATTGAAGCAATGGAATTAAGATATAATTTAAGAGCAACTGGAATTAAGATATAATTTAAGACTCTACTCTTGTATTAACAACTAGGGGAGAGCAAACCCCGGTTTGGTTCGGTTTTTGGGTAAAATCGGAACCGAAACCAGAAGTCCTCGGTTTTAAAAATCGAAAACCATAACCGCAACTGAACCATCGGTTTCGGTTTTAAAACCCCGGTTTGGTTTTTATCAGTTCGGTTTCGGTTTTAAAACCGAATAAAATAAAAATAAGAAAGTATTACAAATTAATTAAAAAGTAGTTCTACCATAAAAACATAAATCATCCAAAAATATTCATACAATAATTTTCAAAACTTAAAAAAAAAAAAAAAGGATGACAGAATTTGATTATCAAGTTAAAAAGTAGCCTAGCAACTCTATTTGTCCAAGAAGGCAGTGACCCCTGCAGGCAACAACTTTATTTACAGGAACAAAAATGTTAGGTCGAATACACAATATATATAATCAAGTACTGTATGAGTAAATAACAAGAACACACATTTTAGTACTTAAAACTATTTGGAATTAATAATTCCTCTCTCAGTGATGTAAAATATCACAGAGAGCTGCTTAGGTTACAATGAATGATATTCGTTCACGATGGATACCCTTCTAGGGTTAACCTAACTGTATTTATAAGATATACAGCTACGTACAATCGTTAATTGATTCTCCTAAAATTAAGCTATACAATTGATATCAATTACGATTGCTACACGTCTTCTAAGTCAACTCAATCTCTTTGACAGCTATCCAATCTTCAAAGATATTGCTTCCATATTAATCTTAAATTAATCTTCAAACTCTGTTGACTTGTAGACGCTTCCAGTAGACAGACTTTAGCAAACTCTGTTGCTCTCCTAGCCAGCAGTGTTTGCGCTTCCTTGTGTTCAGCTAGCAGTGTTTACACTTCCTTCTGTCAGCGTTTGTGCTTCCATCTATCAGCGTATACTCAAACTCTGCTACGACTGCTTTCATAAACAAGTTAAACTCTTTTTACCTGTAACACTTAAACACTGACATTAAATCACATCAATTATATCTAACAATCTCCCCCAACTTGTTCATTAGAAAAATGTACAAGTTCACAGTAATTGATGATGTCAAAACAATTAAATAAAAACACAGTGTTTAACATATAACCAGAGTTTAATCTTGACTTAACAAAATCTACAGAAAATTCAAATTACTTACAAATTATGTCTACCTAACCTCCTCAAGATCTGGAGTTGTTCTGAGATAATCTATCAACAGTCTTCTCTAAGCATTTTCAAGTTCTCTCTGCATAGCTTCCTTGATCTCTTTTAACTCTGGATCACTCTCATCAGTTTGATAGATAGCAGCTCTTAGATCGTAGATTTTATTTCTCCTCATCTCATTACCCAGTCTTATGAACTTGACTTCCTTTGATTGAGAATTAAAATCAAGAACTGTAATCCCTAGATCAGTCTTTAATTTAGCAGTTCCTTTCTTCATCTCAACAAGATTTCCATTCCAGTCTCTGTATTTAGGAACACACTCTTCAGTCACCCTTCAGGTATCATTTGGGGATATGATTGCTTGTGACAATGATAATGTAAGTCCCTTCGGATTTTACTTCACATATATGCTTTTTGCTAATGTAATAGTTGTAGACGATAAAATTCGTGAGACATTTTATTTATGTAAGAAGACATTTTAGCCCTTCCCAATCTACTACCGCAAATACCATGTCCAAGCATACCCTGCTCAAGCAACCTATATCTTGATTTTGGTCAATCTTCCTGGCATAGCTTGATTTCATGTCTAGCATATCGAATATAGATGAACAATGGATTATGTGTGGTTCCCACTTCCCGGGTAATGGCCTGATCTCAGCTGCTTCTTCTTCTTCTTCTTCTTCTTCTTCGATCCTGTAAAGGCTTTGGCTCTCAGCATATATTCCCTTATAGAATTAGCAATAAGCTCTATTCGTCGGTTTTTGACTCTGAATATATGCAGAACATACTGAAGTTCTTCAAACAACTTTAGCTTGATTGCTTCTTCATTCACTCTATACACTGTTCCATCTGTCATAAAGTATAACAGAAAGTGAATATCTAAGCTCCTTTGATGAACTAGTTGAACTGATTCCAACTTGTCCAGATTTTCTTGAGTAATACCAGAACCAAGAGAGACAAGTGCAGAGGGATCTCTTGGACTGTTACTAAATCTCAAATCTCTTCTTGAACCTAAGCTAGAAGTATTCCTGCCTGGTGGCTTTCCTGAACAAGCAATATTATGTTGATAACCACCAATCACTCCTGTTTGTGCTTGAACTGGAATCTTTGGTCTTAAAAATCCAGGTAAAGGTTTGCTTTGAATCTGTACAACTTGTGTAGCAACAGAGGTTGTAACTGTCTTTTTGCCTTTGCTTTCTTCACCCATCACCCCTTTCAGTTTTAACTTAGCATCAAGAGAAGACTTTCTTACCAACTTTCCTTCTTCTTCTTCTTGAATACCAGATAGATTCTCTTTAATTTCAATCCCTTTCCTTGTAGGCCTTGAAGCTTTGACTATCTTCTTTCCTTTCTTGGACTTCAATGCCTTCTGATGTTCTTTTTGTAACAGCTTTTCTTCAGCATGTATATCTTCAAGTGTAGCCTCAGCATTTTCCTCACAAAAAATCTTAGCAGCTAACTCTTCATCTGTTTGTGGATTGTCAGTGAATGATAAATACTTTTGCCTTGAAGTAGAAGTACTCTGAAGATTTGTATCTGCCACCAAATTTGACTTTGACCTTGTAGACCTTCCATGTCCATGTCTTGGATTTGCACTTCTTAACCCCTTATCAGCATTTGCACCTTCTTCATCCAGATGATCCTTCTTTGACAGCGTTTGAGTTTGCTTACACTTAGTTTTAACAATTCTCTCCCCCTTTTTGACATCATCACCATCTGGAATCAGAATAGAGGTGATTAACTCAAGAGAGTTTGCAATAGAATCAACCTTCTCAGTTAGCAAAAGCTGATTCTATTCAACTTTGCTCAATCTGTCATTAAGAGTCTCCTGAGCTTTGAAATATTGTTGAAATAGCTTATAATTAGCTCTTTGAGATTTCTCCTCATGAGTAGCAACCTCTGTTCGAAGATCAACAATTGCCTTTTGATTGTCATCAAACCTGTGATTCAAAGACTTGATCTGAATCACTGTTCCTTGTAGACAAGTGAAAATATCAGGATTTGAAATTTTTGAAGAATTTGCCTTGAGAAAGGTAGCTGCTCTGCCAGGAGGAAATATACAATCTGATTTGTACCAATCTGCAGTTTGCTTGGTCAAATAATTATCATCAATTTCATGAACAGAAGGTCCAGCAAAATCTGGTTTTTCTCCTGTTTTCTGTCCATCAGTTTGAAATTGTTCATTTTCAACTTCTGTACTCCTGTCTTCAAAAGAATCACTAACTGACACATCAGTAGGTGCAACTGAAGCAATGTCTTCATTTGGAGCAGCAACTGGTTCTTGAGCAACCTGTTTTCCTTTATTAACTTGTGCATGCTCTGAAGAAACAACCTTTGCTGGTTGATCAATCTCCTCACCATGATCAGAAACATGATGTGCATCAGAGTATAACTCTGTGTGAGATGCAACCTCAGTGTCTTCTAAGACAACAGTAGGCCCATCTGCAACACCAGTATCAACAGAGTTGGGAACTACCATGGGTGTTGGAGTAGATGCTTCATTGTCAAAAGAAAATGGAAAGGGAGTTTCATCAAACTCTTCCATTGCAGGTAATGCATCTCTATCATCTGTAGCAGTCTGAACCTTAGCAATTTCTGGTTCATCCATTTTGAAACCTGTTTCTTCTACAGTAGGTTCCATGATAACCTCTGTCTCAACAGTAGGAATATCCTTAGAAATATTCTCTGGAGCTTCAATAACTTGCTCATCATCAGAGTCTGTAAGAATCAGCCTCCTCCTCTTTGCTTGAGGCACTTCAATCACCTCTTCTTCTTCACTAGAACTGTCCTCAACTGGTGGTGATGAAGGCCTATTTGCCATTTTAATGACTCTTCTGGTATAAACAGCTCTAGGAGATGTCTGTTTAGCCTTGGAATGCTTTGTGTTAAGAGCAGTACGCTTTTACCTTTTTGGTTTAGATGTTGGTTGAGGTTGAGTAGTAGTGACGGGCTCAGAGTTTGTTGGTTCAATGATTGGTTCAGATTGTGGTTGTTTTGATGTAGTAGGTACAGTGTTTGTTGGTGTTGGCTCAGGTGATGGTATAGGATGAGAGTGTATGGTTTCAGTGTGGTCAGTGGCTAAAGGTTCAGGCATTTGGTGTGTTTCTGGTTGTTGTGGCTGTTGTGGTTCTTGTGGTGGTGATTGAGAATCTTGGGGTTGATTTAAAAAGTTTTGCAGGGCAAGTGGCAAAACAAGTTCAGGTAGATCTTTACCAGCATCTTTATTTGTCATATCAGAGAATATTCTCTTATTGACTCGAAAAGGTTGAATCACATCAGCTGCATCAATTTCTAAACCAGGTACACAAGCATTGAACAAAAGTTGACAAAATCTAGCAAAATAGACTGTAGTAGACTCTGACAATTTATCGCCTAAATTCATTAACACATATCGACCAAAATCAAAATTACTGCCATAGAGTAGAGAATACCCAATTTGCAGACTATCCATAGGAATGGCATCCCATTTGGTGACTTTCTTCTGGAATGTCCTGGTAATACAGTCAAAGAAAAAATTCCATTCCTTTCTAAGATTTGGCCGTTTGACACTGCCCAGCTTTGCCAGAGAATCCATGTAACCAATTTCTGTTAACATGTCCCGCAGATTTTGCTCAGAAACAATAGCATACGAGGTATGTGTGTCGAAGTCCATGGTCTCTCGAATAGTTTGTGGAGTAATCACAAACTCTTGTTCATCATGAGTGAAGATTATAGTTGGAGTCCCATTCTCTCCTCCATCTACATATCTTGAGTTTTGCCAGAAAGTGACAATCTGAGATGCAGATAGAACAGCAGGTTCAATCAATGCTTGCCCAATCTCAGAGTCACGAAGAAAATTTTGTATAAGGTGAAACGCTTCGGGAGCATGGTCGTTCTCAAGTAGAGCTGCAAAATTGTTAGGCACAAAATGAAGACCAAACGAAGTAAAAGGTTTTGTTGCCATTAGATCAAGAAATAAGCAAGAATTGACAGTGAAAATGATATGTAGGAAAGGTGTTTGTGAAAATGTCGAAGTGAAAAACAAAAGAGTTCTGTGTTTTGGTAAAGTGAATATGAGTGGATGTGTAGTGATAGTAACAAAAGTGATTTGAGTAGTAATTAAAAATTAAAACTCAATCGTTTTTACATTGAAAACACGCAACCGTTCCTAGAGTAGTGTGAAAGTGGGACACAATAATGGGTGAGTGGGACACGTGTCAATCATGCAGCGAATCACTTAATCACCCGCAGTAAAATCAATTATTACTGCTGTCTTTCTTATTATCAAGACACTTTACCACAATTACACTCATTAACAGTTGTCAAACACTCTATTTACTCAAAATTTTCAAATTATCTTAATGAAAATTTACCTTAGAGTACGGAACACAATCCATCAGTGTTTGTCAAATTTTCCAACTTTATCACTAAAACCCTTTCAAAAATTGCACAGTCGTGAATATATGTGTGTGTGTAGCAGAGGTTACCAAATCAATTTTTATAGCATCTAATATTTCATAAAATCCATAAAATAAATCAATAAACACCGAATGCACAAACTCTCATATTAAACACTGATTATGTGATGAATGCTAAACTCTGTAGTTCCTTAAATACAGAAATCTGAATAACCCTATTCCCATTGATGTTCATGATTATCCAAGTAAGCACACTGTCATTATAGAGAAAAAGATCAAGAGATAGGTATCAAAGCATCATTCAGTGAGTAACATGTCAGGGATTTGATAAACTCACAAACTCTCATAGCACACAAGTGTTTAGGTGAAGTGTTTTCACTCAAATTCAATCAGTAAAAAACAGATACTTCCATAGGCTTGAATTTCCACCAAATCTACACTACTTTGATTACATATATGCACAAATCAAAAGGACTTTATTCAGGGTTGTAATTAAGTAAGATCAAATAGGTGAGAAGAGATGTATTAATTGAATAAATGATGAACTGAACAATTTAATAGACCAAAGTGTTCAGTCACACTGTTAGTACATATTTGTACAAGATGATCAGCATATACACTTTTTTTTTATGTATATATATACTGAGAAAACTTTCCTTTTCTTGAGAAACTCTCACCTGCTTGCATTTGATTTTCCAAAAGAATATAACTGCTCTTAATTCGACAGAGTTTAAAAAAAACGAGCAGTTAATAAGACTCAAAAGGGGTTTACTAAGGGTGGTATTTTATGAACAGTGTTTGGAGTAAGATGGTAAATCCTAGTGCCTTTATCATTTTCATGCACACACATATCATGTAGTCTTAAAATGGTTTAACACAAGTTCTAGAGCAACATACTCACTGATGAATATCACACATCAATAAAATCTGATTGATATAAAATGTATCAATCACTCATTTGGCTCAAAATCTCACAGGGTGCAGACATGAATTGTTTCTCACCAAACTAAACAATGACACATCTCAGGTTTTAAAATTTTCACAAATACAAACAAGAAATTATCAAGAACTATGTATATGTCTTGGGAACAAAGTGTCACTAACCAGAGTTTAGAGTTCATCAATATCAGAAGTTATTCATGAGAGGCAATGCACACAGTATTCATAGACTCAGAGTTTAGGACCAAATAAACTAAGAGATGCTCTAAATATGAAACAGTATCATGCTGTGTTAACTTACTGCACAGTTTCTGATTAGATCACAGTGACTCAGAAAGAGTCTTGATTTATTCACTGAGAATCATGCTTCATACATATTTCTTCATTGGTGTTTTCATCCAGACAAAGATCAATTCAGAATTCACAGAGTTTATCAAACATATTAACAGTGTATGACAGACAGACATGCTGACAGAGTTTAACAATGTGAAAACAAAAACATGTGAACAGAGTCTGCATAACAGAGTTTAATCAATAAAATTCACATAGCACTTAACAATTCACAAAAATATGAGCAACACATTTTATAAGAAAATTTTGAGTCTAACCAACATTTTTAGTCAAAACCAGAGACCATTCCTAGTTCATTGACCAGCCTTGTAAATGCTGCTTCACTCAAAGGCTTGGTGAAGACATCTGCAAGTTGTTGATCTGTAGACACAAAGTGGAGCTCAATGTTGCCTTCCTCTACATGTTCTCTGATAAAGTGATACCTTATGCTGATGTGCTTGGTCATTGAGTGTTGTACTGGATTACCTGTCATTGCAATAGCACTTTGGTTATCACAAAAAATAGGTATTTTGCTATACCTCAATCCATAATCCAGCAATTGATTCTTCATCCATAGAATCTGTGCACAACAGCTACCAGCAGCAATATACTCTGCTTCAGCTGTAGATGTGGATATTGATTTCTGTTTCTTGCTGTACCAAGAAACAAGTCTGTCACCAAAAAATTGACAACTTCCACTGGTGCTTTTTCTCTCAATCTTACAGCCTGCAAAGTCTGCATCAGAGTAACCAAGTAGTTTGAAATCTGATTCTCTTGGGTACCACATCCCTAAAGTTACAGTGCCCTTGAGATACTTGAAAATCCTCTTCACAGCTGTTAAATGTGGTTCCCTTGGATCTGCCTGAAACCTTGCACACAGACATGTTGCATACATAATATCAGGTATACTTGCTGTTAGATAGAGAAGAGAGCCAATCATTCCTCTGTAACTTGTCATATCTACTGATGACCCCGTATCTTTGTCCAATTTTGTTGCAGTTGCCATGGGAGTTGTTGCAGATGAACAGTCAAGCATGCCAAATTTCTTGAGAAGATTTCTGGTATATTTTGCTTGATTGATAAAAATTCCATCATCTGTTTGCTTCACCTGTAAGCCTAGAAAATAACTTAACTCTCCCATCATACTCATTTGATATCTGGACTGCATGAGCTTGGCAAACTTCTTACAGAGTTTATCATTAGTAGATCCAAAAATGATGTCATCAACATATATCTGAACTAAAAGCAAGTCACTTCCAGATTTGAAATAAAACAGAGTTTTATCAACTGTACCTCTGTTGAATCCACTTTCTAAAAGAAATTGAGCCAGAGTTTCATACCATGCTCTTGGTGCTTGCTTAAGTCCATATAGTGCCTTGTCTAACCTGTAGACATGGTCTGGATATTTTGGATCTACAAAGCCAGGTGGTTGTTCAACAAACACTTCTTCTTCAAGTTTTCCATTCAGAAAAGCACTTTTCACATCCATTTGAAAAACCTTGAATTTCTTGTGAGAAGCATAAGCAAGAAACATCCTTATTGCCTCCAACCTAGCAACTGGAGCAAAAGTCTCATCATAATCTATCCCCTCTTGCTGTGAATAGCCTTTTGCCACAAGTTTGGCTTTGTTTCTTGTAACAACCCCTTCACTATCAGTTTTGTTTCTGAAAACCCACTTAGTACCAACAATAGATATGTTCTTTGGTCTTGGTACTAGTGTCCACACTTCATTTCTCTCAAATTCATTTAACTCTTCTTGCATTGCTGTTATCCAGTCAGCATCTTTAAGAGCTTCTTCAACTTTCTTTGGTTCAGTTTGTGACAGGAATGCATGAAACATACATTCATTTGTTGTTGCACTTCTTGTCCTTACTCTTGCATCTGGATCACCAATGATCAAATCAGGTGTATGAGATTTGGTCCACTTCCTAGCTGAAGGCAATTGACTTCTTTCAAAGTTGGATCCTCCCCCTCGATCCATGTTCTCCTGATTTTCTTGATATCTTTCTTCATTCTCTGAGGCTCCCCCTGAATGTGACTGCTCAGTGTGTGAACTGTCAGATTTTGGACTTTCAGAGTTTGAGTCACCAGAGTTTGATTCAGAATTTTCAGCTGAGTCATTATCAGAATTTGAGTTATCACTTTGATGAGTTTCTTCATGCTCCCCCTCAACTGGTTCTTCTCTTGTTTCTGGCTGAAAGGTCTCTTCAGTATTTACCAGTAGAGGTTCAGAGTTTGTCAGATCAGACTCATCAGAGTTTAATTCATCAGAGATTAAATCTTCATTTTCGAAGTGTAGTTGATCATGTTCATTTACATCTTCAAGTCCAGTTATTTTCTTGTCATCAAAAGACACATGAATAGATTACATGATCACTCTGGTTCTCAGATTATAAACTCTGAATGCTTTAGTTGACAGTGGATAGCCAACAAAAATTCCTTCATCTGCCTTCAGATCAAATTTGGTTAACTGTTCAGGATGAGTTTTCAGCACAAAGCATTTGCACCCAAAAATATGAAAATATTTCAGGTTTGGCTTCTTTTATCTCACCATTTCATATGGTGTTTTTCCATGCTTATTTATCAGAGTGGCATTCTGAGTAAAACAAGCTGTTTGAACAGCCTCTGCCCATAAATAAGTTGGTAATTTTGCTTCATCAAGCATAGTTCTGGCAGCTTCTATCAAAGTTCTGTTCTTCCTTTCAACTACACCATTCTGTTGTGGAGTGCCAGGTGCAGAAAACTCTTGTTTAATTCCTTTGTTCTTGCAAAATTCTTCCATTGTTGAATTCCTGAATTCAGTTCCATTGTCACTTCTGATAATCTTCACTTGATTCTTTGACCCTTTGTCCAACTGCATTATATGTTCAGCCAGAGTTAATGCAGTTTCATCCTTCTTTGCTAGAAAATACACCCAAGTGTATCTAGTGTATTCATCAACAATGACTAGAGCATATTTCTTCTTTCCAAGAGACATCACATTCACTGGTCCAAAAAGATCAACATGAAGAAGATGATAAGGATCAACAATTGAAGACTCATATTTGCTTTTGAAAGAGGCTTTTCTCTGTTTGGCCTTTTGACAAGAATCACATAGGCCTTCTGCATTCAACAAAGACTTTGGTAGTCCTCTCACAAGATCATTCTTTATTAGCTCATTGATGTTGTTCAGATTTAAATGAGAGAGTTTCTTATGCCACTTCCAACTCTCTTCACTGGACATCCTTGTAGACAGACACACTGCTTTGCCATCAGAGTTTGTTGACAATCTTATTTCATAGATGTTATTGTGTATATTTCCAACTAGATCAATTTTCCTTGTAGATTTACTGATGACTTGACAATATTCAGGCTGAAAATCTACATGATATCCTCTGTCACAGATTTGACTCACAGAAAGCAGATCATGCTTGAGTCCTGGAACCAAAGCAACATTTGTGATGATGACACTTCCAAGATTAATATTGCCATATCCCAGAGTATGTCCTATGTTGCCATCTCCATAGGAAACTTTTGGGCCAGCCTTCTCCACATACTCTGATAGCAGGGCTTTATTTCTAGTCATGTGTCCTGAACATCCACTGTCCACGACTAGGGTACTTACCCTGGTGCCCTGCAATCACAAGCAATCACTGATTGTTAGTTTTAAGGATCAAGACTTGCTTGGATCCTTTTGCTTTATTGAATCTGTTAGTTTTTGCAGCGGATTTGTCATTATCAGAGTTTAAACTAACATTTTCAGTCTTAGCACTTGCAGAATCAACTTTAACCCATTTCAAATTAGGTTTCAGTTCATAGTAATTATGATAAATAGCATGATAATTCTTGCAAGTATAAATTGAGTGCCAAGTACTTCCACAATGTTTGCACAGAGTTTGTGGTATAGGTTTGACATTATCCTTTTTCACTCCAGATTTGGAGGGTAAAGAATTAATGTCTTTGTTCTTCCTGCAAAAACTAGCAAGATGATTAGTGCTACCACAATTATGACAAGTTTTTCTAGGTGCAAGTGTAGCAAGCATTGGCCTATTTCCTGATGTTATGCCTACCTTTCCATTTCTGTTTTTCCTAGGCATTTTCTGTTTGTTGACAGATTTTATTTCTTTAAGCTTATGCTTGAGTTGTTTATCTGTCATTGAACCAATATTAACCTATTTTACACAGGTTTTTACTGGCTCACTTTCAACAGCTCCATGTTCAGTTTTAACAGTACCATGAACAAATGTTCCAAATTTCTTAGAAGAAAGAGGTGGTCTAATCTTGACTGTATTCTGAAACCTAAGTACATCATCCTCAGAGTAACCTAGACCTACTGTGTCTGATTGAAAAACCTCTTGAGTGTCTTTTCAAGAGTGTGTCCAAGTTTTAATAATGTGCTTTGCATCCTCCAATTCAGATTCTAGTTGCTTATACTTTCCTAGCAACTCATGTTCTATAAAAACAGCATCATCTCTTTCTTTCTGAATTTTATTCATGTTTTCAAGTTGTTCTTCAACAAGTTTATTTCTTTCCTTGAGTTGAGAACACTCATTCTTGATTCTTTCATTCTCTAAAGTCTGATCCCTATAACTGATATGAAATGCTTTAAGATAAATTCTCAATTCAGTTATATTATCAGTATTTTAAGCATAGGTAGTTGGAGGTAGCTTAAGTTCAGAGTCTTCATTCTGAGTAGAGGCCATGAGTGCATAGTTCACCTCCTCATCTGAATCTGAGGTGTCTGCCCAGTCTCTGCCTTTGGTGTAGAGTGCCTTTTCAGTTTTACCCTTTTTGCACTCAGGAGCATAGTGACCAATCTCCTTACACTTGTAGCATTGAATCTCAGACTTATCTTTCTTCCCAGATTTGGAGTCCTTTCCCTCAGATTTTCTGAAATTTTTCCTGTCAGACTTTGAGTAATCCTTGAAGAATCTCTTTCCCTTCTTGAAATTCTTGAATCCCATCTTCTTGAAGGTCTTTACCATCAATGCAGCCATTTGCATCATCTCTTTATCATCTTAAGAATCAGATGATTCATCTGTGTTTGAGTCAACATCAGTGTTTGATGACTCACTTTCTGAATGAGTGACCAAAGCTTTTCCTTTTGCCTTCTCCTGTTTCTCTGCTCCATTTCCAATTCATGAGTCTTGAGCAGTCCATAGATTTCATCAATCTCAGTATCAGCAAGATCATAGTTGTCTCTTATAGTGGTTGCTTTCACATCCCACTTTTCAGGAAGAGAGAGAAGAAACTTGAGATTCGAGTCTTCTAGATCATATTCTTTGTTAACCAATGATAGATCATTGAGCAGTTTACAGAATCTGTCAAATGTTTCTGTCATGGTTTCTTCAGACTTTGCCTCAAAATGCTCATACTCCTGTGTGAGTATGTTCCTTCTATTCTTCTTGATTGCAGCAGTTCCTTGACATCTAACCTCAAGTGCATCCCAAATTTCCTTTGCAGTTGTGCAGTTAATCACTTTGTTAGACATAACATTGTCTAGAGCACTGTGAAGTAAATGCCTTACTTTGGCATCCTTAGCAATAGATGAAAGATCCTCAGCAGTTAGATCTTTCTTTTCCTTAGGAATCACCTTTGATTCCTCACCAGCAACAGCAGCAGTTAACTTTGTAGGTTTATGAAGACCTTCATAAATCCTATCAAGATATTCTGGATCTGTGGCTTCCAAAAACATGGTCATCTTAACCTTCCAGATTGCATACTCTGATGGCTTGAGTATAGGAACCCTAATCGTTTCATACCTACTAACAGTAGTAGGGGCTTTCTCAGAACCTGATGGAGGAGGAATCTCTGCCATTGATTACTATTGTGTTTTGGATCTTAAACTGTAATATAGTAACAGCTTGGCTCTGATACCACTTGTTAGGTTGAATACACAATATATATAATCAAGTACTGTATGAGTAAATAACAAGAACACACGTTTTAGTACTTAAAACTATTTGGAATTAATAATTCCTCTCTCAGTGATGTAAAATATCACAGAGAGCTGCTTAGGTTACAATGAATGATATTCGTTCACGATGGATACCCTTCTAGGGTTAACCTAACTGTATTTATAAGATATACAGCTACGTACAATCGTTAATTGATTCTCCTAAAATTAAGCTATACAATTGATATCAATTACGAATGCTACACGTCTTCTAAGTCAACTCAATCTCTTTGACAGCTATCCAATCTTCAAAGATATTGCTTCCATATTAATCTTAAATTAATCTTCAAACTCTGTTGACTTGTAGACGCTTCCAGTAGACAGACTTTAGCAAACTCTGTTGCTCTCCTAGCCAGCAGTGTTTGCGCTTCCTTGTGTTCAGCTAGCAGTGTTTACACTTCCTTCTGTCAGCGTTTGCGCTTCCATCTATCAGCGTATACTCAAACTCTGCTACGACTGCTTTCATAAACAAGTTAAACTCTTTTTACCTTTAACACTTAAACACTGACATTAAATCACATCAATTATATCTAACAAAAAACATTCTCCATTTAGAGAATGCTAATTCAGGGAAACATTTACTGTCCAAAGAAACTAGAACTTGCCAAATTTTATAAAATTGCAACAAAATAAATAGTAACATTGCTTCTTTACTTCTAAATTGCAACAGAATTGCTTCATTTTCATTGCTTCTTTACTTTATATATATATATATATATATATGAATGTACTTAATATAAAGTATTTATAAAAAATATAAATATTTATTTATTTATATAAATATTCGGTTCGGTTTCGGTTTTTTTCGGTTCAATTTGAACCTATAACCGGAACCGAAACCGAAAGTCTCGGTTTTTAAAAATAAAAAATCGCAACTGCCGATTTGGTTTCGGTTCCGGTTTTTTCGGTTCGGTTTTGACCGGTTTCGGTTCGGTTTTGGTTTCGATTTAAATTCGGTTTTTTGCTCACCCCTATTAACAACCACACAACAAAGAGCAGATAAACAAATTAGTTATTAAAATTGTCATGTTGTATATTAAATTAAAACCTCTTAAAAGCTGTAATTTCTAGTTAGTATCCTTCATTCCTAAAAGCAATCATATAAATGGATAATGTCATTTTCAAGCTCGAATGTGATCCAATTGTGTATTTAATCTAGAATCCCAAACAACCTTTAGGCCTAATAAGATATGTGTCATGTTATGTGATTAAACAAAAATGAATATATATTGTAAGAGATGAAATAAAGTCTTTGATGCATTACATCAAACACCTAATAAGATAAAAAAATAGTTATACAAAAAATCATAATAATTTATCTCAATATTTCCACAGAACATTCATTGTGAAACAACTTCAACACATTGAGCCTGTTTGACTCAGCTTAATTTAAGTTCTTATGGACTTATTTTTGGGTAAAAATTTCATATTTTAATAAATTTTTTTATACAAGTATTTAATGTATGTTTGAGATTCTATAAGTTGCAAAAAAAAGTTAACTTTTTTTCAGAAAAAAGTTAGGAATCTCTAACTTTGTCTTAAAAAAGTTGACTTATTCTGAAAAAAAAAAGTTTCCCCAAACACCCCATTATCATGGACATCTAAAAAAAATAAGATATAAACATGTGAGAGTAGCTGGTTACAGTCTATGGATTTGAGACCAAAGATACACACGCATTATACATATAATCAAACGCTAACATTTATTAATCGTTATCAAATCCTTAACTAAGAAAAAAAATTATCAATTTATCAACCTTTCACTCGGACAAAGCATCAAACAACTCCTCAGCAAAATTTAAACTGCAATCAAAATAAGTATAGAGTATTACTAAAATAGCCATAGACACAAAATTAACTTACAAAATTAGTTATATCATACAAAAATATAATGGGATACAACAAATGAGAGAAAAAGAGAAATCGAATAAGTATAACCATTAACCTTTATCACGTGCTCAATATATCAAACATTTGTTGTGCAACTTGAATCAGCAATTAAAAATAATCAATTATGATTAGTAAAATTAGTAACAGGCTTGATATCATTTACGCATATAGATGAGAGCAAATTTGAATCATTAGCAGTTATTTGTGGTTTTATGTATTCAAATATGTAGATGAAATTTGTATTCTTGATAAACGTGTTTGGCTTCTCCCACAAGTTATATGAATTATTGAAAGTCGTGTAGTGTTATTTGTGCTTGATAGAGTATATTTTTATATGTATTTTAGGTGATTTTTATTCCCATCTTAATTATATTTTGCGTTTGAATGGATCTTTATTAATTACTTTACAATGTTTTATTGTAGGAAGCTTGGAGTTCTAAATTGGAAAGGATTAGAACTAAATTACAATTAAATTCGGATTAATTGGGTTGCGCACACAAGACTCATTGTTTGGGCCATATCTTGAGTGCTAGGTATCGGATTTCTCATTTCAGCGAGCAAACATCCCACGCGAAGATAACGAGATTTTCTTCCATTCTAGACAGGCCCATATATCAAATTTCAGTTGGGGCAGCCCAAGATCAGATGCGAAAAGGTTGAGTTGTGGATATTCATGCTTTCCAACATGTTTCTCTAGTTATTTACAAACAAACTTGTTCTAGTTTACTAGTTAATTTAGTTATTAGGTAAATCACAAAACAAATTCATCTTTTTATATTAATAGCGAAATAGAAGAAAAGTGAGCCCTTGATCCTTGGTGTAGAATGATACCCTATTTACTCTAAAGTACATACGACGCAAAAAGGGTTTAAACTCAGTCACATCAGTGCTATGTCTGTAAAGGTAAAAAACAAATACTCCTATTAAAGTTTTAGCTACTGGTCATGCACATGGTAAGAGGTCCAGTAAATTGATTAAGTGCCACTTTTACCGAATGCATGATATTTTTGTAATACTTATGAACTTTAAGGGCAAAATGTTAAAATGAGGAATTTATCGTTGCAAACACGCAACAACTATTATATAAATAGGTAAATAGATTATTTTTATAACATATAAAAAAATAAAATTGAATGAATTTATAATAGAAAACAGACAAAGATGAGAAACATTTGATTAAAGTAAATAAGATAGGGTGTGCAACTATCAACCTATTACCACCCTCACCCTAAAATATACATACATCGTCTCTCGTTTTAACCGTCGCTCCCTATTTTTTTGACAAAATCACCGCTGCCAACACTTGTCATCATCATGTAAGAGATCTGATATCCGTTGATTTTATTATTGTCTTCGTATTCTTGTTATTTTTGTCAAGTATTATTCTATTTTTTTTTAAAATGTATCAGATTTGATATTACATTATTAATGTTTTATGTTCAACTTCAATTTTCTTTTCAACTGTGCACCACTTCTTCCGTCACTGTCTATATATACCCACTCACTTCTATAGTTTTATACAATACACACCACACTCACACTCTACAACATACAATACACTGATTTCCGGTGAGCAATAACAATGTCTAGTCCAGGTGAAGATTTCTATTCACTTACCTTTGCAAACACGCAACAACAACTGTTATATAAATAGATTATTTTTATACAATATAAAAAATTGAAATTTAATGAATTTATAATGGAAAAAAAGACAAAGATGAGGAACATTTTAGTAAAGTAAATAAGATAGGGTGTGCAACTATCAACATATTATCACCCTCACCCTAAAATATACATATTCTTTTTATTTTTGTCAAGTATTATTCTATTCTTATTTAAATGTATCAGATTTGATATTACATTATTAATGTTTTATTTTCAACTTCAATTTTCTTTTCAACTGTGCACCACTTCTTCCATCACTGTCTATATATACCCATTCACTTCTATAGTTTCATACAATACACACCACACTCACACTCTACAACGTACAATACACTGATTTCCGGTGAGCAATAACAATGTCTAGTTCAGGTGAAGATTTCTATTCATTTACCGTTGGAAACACGCAACAACAACTATTATATAAATAGATAATATATTATTTTCATGCAATATAAAAAATGAAATTTAATGATTTTATAATGGAAAAAAGACAAAGATGAGGAACATTTTAGTAAAGTAAATAAGATATGGTGTGCAATTATCAACCTATTATGGTACAGGTTGATTAGAGGGGGGATGCGCTGGTTTTACACGGGTGATGTTGGAAGGTTTCACCCTGATGGATGCCTAGAAATTATTGATAGAAAGAAGGACATTGTTAAACTTCAACATGGGGAGTGCACATTTGAACTTCACAGTTGAAAATTGAAGTTGTGCACAGTTGGAAATTAAAGTTGAAAAGAAAATTTATGCATCAGATTTGTCAAGTATTATTCTATTCTTATCTTAATTTATCAGATTTGATATTACATTATTAATGTTTTATTTTCAACTTCAATTTTCTTTTCAACTGTGCACCACTTCTTCCATCACTGTCTATATATGCCCATTCACTTCTATAGTTTCATACAATACACACCACACTCACACTCTACAACATACAATACACTGATTTCCGGTGAGCAAAAAAAATGTCTAGTTCAGGTGAAGATTTCTATTCATTTACCGTTGGAAACACGCAACAACAACTATTATATAAATAAATATATTATTTTTATACAATATAAAAAATGAAATTTAATGATTTTATAATGGAAAAAAGACAAAGATGAGGAACATTTTAGTAAAGTAAATAAGATAGGGTGTGCAATTATCAACCTATTATGGTACAGGTTGATTACAGGGGGTTGCGCTGGTTTTACACGGGTGAGGTTGGAAGGTTTCACCCTGATGGATGCCTAGAAATTATTGATAGAAAGAAGGACATTGTTAAACTTCAACATGGGGAGTGCACAGTTGAACTTCATAGTTGAAAATTGAAGTTGTGCACAGTTGGAAATTAAAGTTGAAAAGAAAAGAAAACACTTTGACCTAATATTTTCACCTTGGCCACTGGAGCCACGGCCAACAGTTTGAGACGATGAGCTAGCACAGTGAGTAGAGTTTGCAGGCCACCACGGTGGTACTTGGCCACCGGAGCCACGACGAGCAGTTTGAGACGATGAGCTTTGGGCAGCAGGGCGAGTAGAGTTTGCAGGCCACCACGGTAGTGCTTGGCCACCGGAGCCACGGCCAACAGTTTGAGACGATGAGCTTTGGCTTGCAGTTTGAGACGATGAGCTTGGTGGTGTACTGCGATGACTTCTAGTAGGGGTTACATAGCTTGGTGGTGTAAAGAATTCTTGGCTTGAACCAGACATTGTTCACCGGAAATAGTGGTGTATTGTATGTTGTAAACGGAGTGTGAGTGTTGTATATATAGATAGAGGCGGATGTGAGTGTTGTATATGTAGACGGATTGGGGGGGTTCAAGTGGGGTCCAACTGTTATGTGATTCTTAGTGTACCTGGTTGTTACTAGGGTTCGTACTCAGCATAAATATGCACAGTTGGAAGTTGTGTGCACAGTTGAACTTCACAGATGAAAATTGAAGTGGTGCACAGTTGAAATTAAGTTGAAAAGAAAAGTCTGTAGTTTCACAAATATGAACTCTCCCCATGCAGACACAGGTGCCAAATCTAATATTTAGATAGTTGGCACCCTGCAACAACATAAAAAAAATTGATTTTTGCATCTGATATTTTGATCTCTAAAGGATTCTATATTTTATTACCGTATTTATTATAGCCGATGAACAAATTTGTAGTGCATACATAAAGAAACATGCATTCCACATGGAGAAAATTATGTTAATATACTTGACAAATAAAGGACGAAACTGATATGCATACTAAATAACAATTGCAATCTAACACAGTTTTGTCTAAATGAATTTAAATTATAGTTTCATACAACACACACCACACTCACACTCTACAACATACAATACACTAATTTTCAGTGAGCAATTACAATTTCTAGTTCAGGTTAAGATTTCTATTCAACAACCTTTGCAAACACGCAACAACAATTATTATGTAAATAGTTAAATAGATTATTTTTCATACAATATAAAAAAATGAAATTGAATGAATTTATAATGAAAAAAATACAAAGATGAGGAACATTTTAGTAAAGTAAATAAGATAGGGTGTGCAACTATCAATCTAATATCACCTTCACCCTAAAATATACATACATCTCTCGTTTTACCGTCGCTCCCTATTTTTTCAACGAAATCATCGCTGCCAATACTTGTCATCATCATGTAAGAGATTTGATATCCGTTGATTTTATTATTCTCATCGTATTCTTTTTATTTTTGTCAAGTATTATTCTATTCTTATTTAAATGTATCAGATTTGATATTACATTATTAATGTTTTATTTCCAACTTCAATTTTCTTTTCAACTATGCACCATTTCTTCCGTCACTGTCTATATATACCCACTCACTTCTATAGTTTCATAAAATACACACCACACTCACACTCTACAACATACAATACACTGATATTCGGTGAGCAATAACAATGTCTAGTTCATGTGAAGATTTTTTTTTTCATTTACCTTTGCAAACATGCAACAACTATTATATAAATAGACAAATACATTATTTTTATACAATATAAAAAAATGAAATTGAATGAATTTATAATGGAAAAAAGACAAAGATAAGTAACATTTTAGTAAAGTAAATAAGATAGGGTGTGCAACTATCAACCTATTATCACCCTCACCCTAAAATATACATACATCTCTCGTTTTACCGTCGCTCCCTATTTTTTCGACGAAATCACCGCTGCCAATACTTGTCATCATCATGTTAGAGATTTGATATCCGTTGATTTTATTATTCTCATCGTATTCTTTTTATTTTTGTCAAGTATTATTCTATTCTTATTTAAATGTATCAGATTTGATATTACATTATTAATGTTTATTTTCAACTTCAATTTTCTTTTCAACTATGCACCATTTCTTCCGTCACTGTCTATATATACCCACTCATTTCTATAGTTTCATAAAATACACACCACACTCACACTCTACAACATACAATACACTGATATTCGGTGAGCAATAACAATGTCTAGTTCATGTGAAGATTTTTTTTTCATTTACCTTTGCAAACACGCAACAACAACTATTATATAAATAGACAAATACATTATTTTTATACAATATAAAAAAAATGAAATTGAATGAATTTATAATGGAAAAAAGACAAAGATAAGTAACATTTTAGTAAAGTAAATAAGATAGGGTGTGCAACTATCAACCTATTATCACCCTGACCCTAAAATATACATACTATCTCTCGTTTTAACCGCCGCTCCTAATTTTTCAACGAAATCACCGCTGCCAACACTTGTCATAGTCATGTAAGAGATTTGATATTAATTGATTTTATTATTCTCTTCGTATTCTTTTAATTTTTGACAAGTATTATTCTATTCTTATTTAAATAAATCAGATTTGATATTACATTATTAATGTTTTATTTTCAACTGTGCACCACTTTTTCCGTCATTGTCTATATATACCCACTCACTTCTATAGTTTCATACAACACACACCACACTCACACTCTACAACATACAATACACTGATTTTCGGTATGCAATAACAATGTCTAGTTCAGGTGAAGATTTCTATTCATTTACCTTTGCAAACACGCAACAACAACTGTTATATAAATAGATAAATAAATTATTTTTATACAATATAAAAAAATGAAATTGAATAAATTTATAATGGAAAAAAGACAAAGATGAGGAACACTTTAGTAAAGTAAATAAGATAGAATGTGGAACTTTCAACCTATTATGATCCTCACCCTAAAATATACATACATCTTTCGTTTTAACCGTCGCTCTCTATTTTTTCGACGAAATCGCCGCTGCCGACACTTGCCATCATCATCATCATCATCATCATCATCATGTAAGAGAATAATACTTGACAAAAATAAAAAGAATACGAAGGGAATAATAAAATCAACGGATATCATATCTCTTACATGATGATGATGACAAGTGTTGGCAGCGGCGATTTCATCGAAAAAATAGGGAACGGCCGTTAAAAAGAGAGATGTATGTATATTTTATGGTGAAGGTGATAATAGGTTGATAGTTGCACACTCTATTTTATTTACTTTACTAAAATGTTCCTCATCTTTGTCTTTTATTCATATAAATTCATTTAATTTCATTTTTTTATATTGTATAAAATAATCTATATATACCCATTAACTAGATAACTAATAAATAATAATCTATTTTTTACTCTTATTTTTTGAACTCATCTTCAGGCAATTTAAAGATAGGAAAATGTTAAAAGTTCTAAAATTGTTATTAAAATAATTCTTAAATAACAAGTTATCAATGTATTATTGAATATTAGCTGGTAATTCATATGAATTATGAGCATGAATCGAACATGAACCGAGATTAAAATATTATTATTGATAATCGAAAACAAATATAACTCGGAACACTTTCGAGAACAAAATCACTGGGAAGAACGAGAAATCCGGAGCTCCGTAGAATTGAGATCTAAGAAATTGAAAGCCAAATCGGAAAAGGCTTTGAAGCCTTAGATCCGAAAATACAAACTACTACCAAATCTTAAAAACACACACCAATCAAACTTTAAAATACGATTTATTGTAAAGTTGTTCATTTATTCTACACCACACTCGTATCAAATTGGGTGGTGGTCTAAAATGTTCATCTTCAATTTTCATTATTCAGCTTATTCCAATTTAAAAATTCAGTCCAAAATTTTATGTTCTTCAACAAGCCACTGGCCCACTCGTAAGTCATAACACTAAAAATGATTTTTCTCTAATTTCATACGATAATTTTTTTTATAAATTAATAATGTTGAAATTGTAAATATTATTAATTTTTTGAGATAATTAATTAAGCGAAATAATATTTATATTTTAACAATTATGTTGAGAATAATGTCATGTTTGATTTAGAAAAATATTATAATTGGATATTTTTTTTTATAATATTTTTTTTATAATACTTTTCTAAATCAAACATGACATTATATTACAATTGGAACTTAGCAAAAAAAAAATATATATATATAATTGGAACAAGTGAAATCTAGTAATGCACCTTTTAAGTAGAAATATATGAATTTCGTTCCGTTTAGATTTTATTTGATCTTATTTTAAAATTTAATATTAAATTTCAATGATTTTAAAATATTAATATTTGACATGTTCTTAAAGGCAATTTTCATGCCTGTCTAATAATAATTGATCATCATATTTTATAATTTGAACCGAATATTTTTTAAAATTAGGTATAAAAAATTATTCAATGTGTTTGTGATAATCAATTTTAATTGGAGCTACTTATAAAAATAGAGAATCGTCAATACAAATTAACTAAATTATAATTATAATACTGCTGCTCGCTTTTCGTCAAAAAAATGGAAAAAGAAAAAAGGGCAATGAAAAAAGTTGCTTCTCTCCATGGATCTCTTTCCGTGATGGGGGAGCCTACTTGTGTTTTAAACTTTAAAGTCACGCTTGTTCTAATTCAAGAACAAAACTAAAAATTAAATACTCATTTTTAAATATTAACTCGTTTAATATAAACTGACAAAATAAATAAACAAGACGTTTTAAAATTTCCTCTTTAATTAAGCTAAGAGCTTATCTCTTGTTATTCTGATTCTCGTCGAACAGATACTAATCTTCTATATATATATATATATTTTTTTTTGACGAAATACGGAAGATTATATTACTTAATTAAATCAATACAAAATAAAATAGTGGGACAAATCGACTGTCGATACGACTATGTTGAAAAATAAATAAATTGTTTTCTGATCGTTTAACAAACTGAACTTAAAAGTTCTTGAATCTAAAAATGAATTCGAAAACATTCGAAGCGGTCTGAAAAAAATTGTGAGAAATTTTAATCTTATAAAAAGACGGTTCTATCCTTTTAATTATGCTAATCTCGTCAAAGAACAGTTTTAACCTTTGCGCTGGCCGGTGAACAGACAACTTCTTTTAACCTTTGCATTTGCTGGTAAAGAGACAAATTCGTAGGGGTTAGGGTTCCTCCGTCTTGGTGGATTATCCTCGCGGCTCAATCGGGTTATTCTCGGACTCTGGGGTATAACCGGTCAACGTGATCCCCAGATTGTTCCAGGTATTGAATATCTGCCTCGCAGATTGACGTAGCTTCGAGTTATTGTTTGCATGAATCTGTGTTTTCTTGCTTATTCCATTATGGGTATCTAAATTAGTGATGCCCACATAATATAATTGTAATTTTGTTGAAGTTTATATAAGGAGTCATGAGGAAGCTTTTAAGTTTGTGATGATAAGTATTTGATGAAAGTTCTCTGAGATTTTTTTTTTTTTTTTTAAAAGTTGAATATATGTGGAGATGGTTGGTTGAAGGTATTTGGATGCAGTTAATGGGAGTAGGAATGTCAACTGTTGACTGAAATATTAAATTGTAGAGAACTGTTACAGGAATCATAGGTGCAGTGATTTGAGTAAGTGTCATCCACGCGGGTATCTCAGGATCCCAATAGTGGGAATTAAACTCGCCCTGCTTTGTGTTGGGTGGATACTTAGAGGTTGTGCAGATAACTAAAGATGGGGAATTTATAATGGCTGTGCTTCTGTATAATTTGCCGTCACATTCTTTATAACCGTTTGCCTGCCTCTATTTTCCTGATTGCATCTATTGGTTTTAGACATTTATCCTGCTATGTCTTAAGGCGTTGGTTTTGTGTTTCCGTGAATGACAGGTGCAGATGGTCAGGGCCCTGTAAACAGGCGTGGTCGCCCTCCGATCGTTGTGACCGAGGAGGTTTTGGAGCAGCGGCAGTTGTCGAACCAACGGGTGAACGCCCAACGTCTTGAAAGTAAGTTCCCTTTTTCCTGTTGGGTATTAGAAAGAGTAAAAAATGTGATTACTTTTCAAATTTATTTTTAAATAGTTCTGCTTTTTACTACTTTTGTATCCATTATCTGATTGGTTGAGTTTGATATTGTACAGTACATGTCTTATTTTTTTTATTAGCTGTATTAGGTTTCTCGACTTTGTTTTAGTAAGGAGCTTTCCACTTGTGTTGTTTCATCCTCTCAGACTCCAATAAGTACTTATGTGGGATTCTTATGAACCAAGACATTAGAGAGTAAATTGACTACTAAAAAAGTTAATTTCCAACTAAAAAGGATAATTAATATTTTTCAACTAATGTGGTGAATAAAGAAAGGCTACACTATTACATTTAAAATGTTGTGATCATCATTATTTCCCAACAGATTTCCTACAACTCTCTTTATCGGTGTTTTCACATGATTCAATATCACAAAATAAAGAATTATTAATCATCCTTTTTTTCAAGACTCAAGCATTAGGGATAGTGTACACAAATATACGTTACATTCTACGACCAGGGGCCACAAAGAACTAAAGTTTCTATAAAGATGCTGAAAGTTATTATTCAGTGCAAATCTTAGAAAATCCTTATGAGGCTTAATATATCACAGGATTCTATAGCCCAAAAGCATTTTTGGGCCTCACAAAATCTATGCCCATCTAACGAGTGTTCTGTGCATGCTGTCATGAGTTAGACTCCACTCCTATCTGGATTTATACCGTCTTGACCGTTGGCCGGTCTAAGCTCTGTCTCACTCTGTCAATCCCGGTGAGGCCCGAGTCATTGGGATGGGTACACCCAGTATATAATTAGTACATCATGCTTAAAGATCACACTTTTTACAACCCCAATTAAACATAGGTGAGTGTGTTGGCTGTTTTGGATTGTTACTACAATTACTGTCACACCTCAACTTAAGTAGAATCTAAGTAATTTCCCAATTAATCAAACTCCCAAACACTTGTACTGCAATTCTGTTGGACTGGCACTTACGGTGGCCTTGGTGTATGGCAGTTTTCCTGTGGCTTCAGCACTTACCTGCCTAACATCAACAGAAGATGAAATGAAAAGCTACCTTTATTGTATTTTTTTACTATTCTTTACAGATCGCAATAGCATGAAAACACTATTTGGACTAGCCACTTACCAAATCTGGTAGGCCACTATTGTTTGGAACTAATTGGGTTAAGTTACTGATAAGTTTAATATCTTTCTTGGATTCATATGTGCGCAAATTTTTTTCCCAACAGACTAAACCTTATCCATCAATGCTGCCTTTCTCTGACCGTTATACCTTTCAGTCTTGTAACACTGCAAGAGGCCTGATCCCCAAGCTTCTGCATTTGTTGCCGTAATAATCTTTCCATCCACATGAAAAGAAAATAGAAGCCATTTCAGTATCAATGCTTTAATATTATGATTTTGAAGTTGATAAAAAAATTACATGAGATACAATGTTTGGTTCATAGTTTGGCCTAGAGAAAAAGATAAGTTAAACTAAAAAACAGATTCCGATGGTGTCATCATGTTCATGCCTCCACTTCACAAGTTTCACCCATGAAGCTTCAAATGCCTGCATTATGCTTATTACTGTAGCCATTCTATACTTATTATATACATAAAACATAGATTTGTGTTTGGCACCTTGGATGAAATTCTAAAATTAGGATAATTAGTAAAATTGAAATTAGAGATTTAAACTACTATATATTAGATTAATTATTATTTAGAGGATTCTAGAATTTCTTTGTGTATAAGTTATTTAGAATAAAGGTAAGATTTGTTATTATAGGAAAGAAGTGTAAGAATATTTGAGAAGATTGATATCCTTTTTATTTTAATAAATTATGTGTGAATACAATATTATATTTTAGGAATTACTTGGAGGAGTTACAAATATTTTAAGAGGCAAGTTTTAAAATTACCTTTATTAATTTAGGGTTTGTGTGCCAATACCAAAATCCATTAGAATAATGAGAATAGCCGCACAGCCGCATCAAATAAGAGGTATGTTCTCTTTTCTCTTTGCTTTGGATATTTGTGTGTCAAAACTTGTATCGCCTAGCATATTAATGTAGATATTTAATTGTATTAGATATGTGTTAAACGTATACAAGTGTGACTTGAAGCATGTGAAATTTGTGATTGCATGCATGCGTAATGGTACATGCATCCATTAGTTCATTGTACATGCATGCGTAATGGTAGTATTAAAAAAAAAGAAAAAAAAATGATTAGCTTCTGTATACAGTTGCATATTAAAACCATGCTGGTTGAGTATTTACATATCCCTGCAAGGGCATTACTATGCTGCATTGGACACAATTGGGGTGGCAGAGACAGAAAGAGTAGCAATAAGTATCTTAAATTGAGGCGGATACTATATGACATCGCAAGTAGGAGAAAACACTGTGTGAAATAATAGTATTAGTCTCAACCTTCGTACTTCCTTCACAACAGGTCTTATTATTTAACTTCAGATAGTCCTCTGTACAAATAGCTCTTTATTTTTATTATGGATAAAACCAAGGAGCACAACTGTAAGTTTTTTCGTTTAGATATAAATTGTAACCTAATGTTTTTTTATTAAGTTGCTTCTCTGCTTGATTAAGATGTATCTGTAATTTGCTTATATTTTTGTGTATGCATGAGATTTTTTATTGTACATGAAAAGACCAATTTGCCCCGTGAAGTCCAATTTGCCACGTATCCGAATGGCTGCCAATCTGCTCTATGTCTGTGAAGCTGTGCTTTTTTGGTTGTCATCCTTTTAGTCCAAACGACTGCCAATCTACTCAATACCTGTGAAGCTGTGTTTTCTTTGATTTGTTTTAGAAACCCTAAATTAACATTAATAGCCCAAAGTCGATCAAAACCTCGATTTCTGCACTTGTTTTCCAAGCCGTCCTTCTCCCCGTAAATCTTGATTCTAATTCATCAAAATGAGAGCACCAGAACTCTGATCTTGCAATCAGATCCATCCCTAATCATATTAAAAATAAATTTGCCGACACTCATGTACTTCACATGTTTATATACATTTTATTTAGCTGTGTTTTTCTTTGATTGTTTTCTTGGGCTTATTTGTTTTTTTATGCTTGTGTTTGTTTAGTATGAGGCCATGAGTTATTGAGTTTATGATATGGGAATATTACTTGTGATATTGTAGAGTTAATTTGGATAAAGCTGGAGTGAAAATTGTAATGGTGAAGGAATGCTAAGTGGATTATAGAGTGGTGTTGAAGCTATGTATAGGGATTCTTCTGTTAATATTATGATGATTTGTAGTTCTGTTTCTCGGGATTTTTTTGCTGGTGCTGATTTGAAGGATAATGTTGTTCTTTGAATTGGATTGAGTTTTGTAATAGTATTGGAGTTTGGCTGTGCAAGAGTTTGTTTAGTCTTAAGAGGTTTTGTAAATTAAAAATATAAAGGAAAATAATTAAGTTAAATGTATTTGAAAGTTTGTAATACGTACTGGTGTTTGATTAGGTGGATATGATAATCTCAAGGGATCTGTTTGCTTTTTAGTAAAAAAGTCAATAGCTTGTGCATTCTCGTAGGTGTGAGACCAAAGCCATTTCTAGCACATGATGTTTTGGGTGTTAAGTGTCAGCTGTGACTTATTCAGAAAGCTATGTAATGTAGTTTTAAAGTTTTAACTGTGCTCACTTTCTATCTTCTAATAAGACCATGATGTGTAGAGAAGCTGTTAGCATGCCCATTTGAGGTTAAGGATTTCGTTAACTTTTTGCGCTCAACATTTACGTTCTTGGAGGTTTTCCAGCATCGTTTACCATATTGTTCTCTTAAAGATACTTGTACTATCAGTTTTATGTTGTAAGATTCAACTGGAAGTACATTAGCTAAACAGTAGTTCATGTAATCATTTTGAACATCTCATTATGGTTTCTGATTTACAACATACTAAGTACCTTATGTTCTTATAGGATTTGTTCAATTCTAAAGTGCTGGTAGATATTTACATTTGTTCATCCATGGTCAAAAACTGATTTATGTAATAGCTTGCATACATTCTGAAAATCAATTATGTAGCAGCTTCCATACTTTCTGCAATATTACATATAGTAATTTTTCTATATTCTTTTAAAGATATGCCAAAGACTCACAATCAATCTTTGTATCTCCAAAAAAGATGTTTCTTATTTGGTAGTGGTATAGAGTAAATTTTAACCTTTTTAATTTCTTATTTTGTTTAAATTGGCTTGAAGTGCATATACGTATATATATTTATGATATGTATTGTCTCTCTAATACGTTAAAGTCATTCACTAGACCACCCTTCCTGGTGTTTACACTCCGCCTTGGGAAGACTCGCTAAGCAGGTAAGGTAGACGTGCCTTACATTAAGATCCTTCAGGCTAACAAATCCATCATTTTAATAAAGAATGCAAAAATCTTACCAAATCTTTAATATTTTACACAATTTACGTTTCTGAAGTGAAAATAGGTAGTGTATGATGAGAAGGAATGCAGAGTGGTTTTATTAGAGCTTATAAATTTCATTAAATTTTACCTGCCAAGGAACAACTAATAAGGATAATCAAGAACAAAAGGTGAGCATCATAAAACAAAGTGCAAAAATAAAAGAAGCAAGCTTTAGTTTATTGGATCAATTAAATGAGACAAAAGATAGAAAACCCAATAAATAAATCATATAAAAGAAGGATAAAGTGTTGATGAACCAATATTGAGGAGACACCCACTAAGACAAGAAGTTGAGATTGATAAGTAGAAATACTAACTTGCAAAGTAGTGGAGATTCAAACATGGCCCAATATAAAAATTATGCTCTGAAAAGACATGACAGACCACCTTGCTAGAAGAATTAAATAAAAGAATCACTTGGTAAATTGAAACAAAACTTTCAGTTGTATATCCTAGGTGTATGATGGTTGATAATAATTTTTAGTTGATCTATGTATGTCTCCAAGTAATTACGGTGTGTTTTGCAATATATGTATAGGACAAGGTTCTGAGTCATGGATTTGAAAAATAGTTGTGTATTCAGTAGTTGTATACTTTGTGAAGATTTTGTGGTTCTTTCTTAATGCTGATTTCGATGAGATTTTTAACTTGTGTTTTTCAAGTCCATTTCATGTTAGACATTCTTTGCTCATTCCCCTTTTTGTCCTGCCACCTCTGCAGTTGCCAAGCACTGCCTACGCAAGGGCCTGGTCTTGAGTTTCAGTTCAAGAATCAAGATTTGAAACTCAATTTGCATAGCATAACCTGATTTCATATCTGGAGTTCGAGGTGTTATAGAGCTGGTCAGCGTATGAATTCTGCGACTACAACATGTTATCATATGATCTATTCCCATGTTTTTTTTATCTCATTTTCTTTTCATCGAGTTATTCCGGCTCTTAATTTAGCAAAAAAAAAAAAAGAGTAATTCCGGCTCTTAGAGTGTGGATTGGTGTTTGTGGAATGCATTAGTTGGGACATTTACGTTTCGAAGAATTCTCTTAAATTGGTTAAAATTAGAATCTATTAGCTAAATTTAAAATTTCTGCTACTTTTATCGGTACATTGTAATAGAATTTGGATATTTTTCAATAACTACTTATTAGATCTGCCGTATGTAGCAATCCCATTAGGCAAAAATGCAAGTAAATAAACGTTCATGCCTTTGTGCACCTATAATGATGTTAAAATTCCATATGTCAATTACCAAGGGTCCAAATTAAAAAACAATCTGAACTTTTGATGTCTTTCTTGTAGCTACTACGCTATCTATGCAAGGGTACAATTGTCGAAAAACTTAATGGCAACGGATTGCTGCACAACATCTGCACCTGCAATATGCCTACTAGAAGTCCCCTCATCACAAATCCGTAGCTACACTTACTAGTCTATACGGTCAAGAAAAGGGCATGTACCTCGCACGGGTTATTAAAGATCTTACCATTTTGAGATTGTAACACATTCTGAAAATGCAAGTAAAAAATACTTATATATGTGGATACAAAGCCAGTAGTGGAGTGTGCAATAAAAGATCAAAGAGAAATTGAGTGCAAGCTTACTTTTTGGGAGGCAAGTTTCTGTTGATCTACTGACTAGTGCTAAGTAATGCAGTGTTGAGTAATGCAAGTGTAGATGCGCGACAAATGTTCTATTTCAGTAAATTAATGTTTGAAGACATTCACTTTTTGGTGGCTTAAGGGTCGCACATCATTTGATAACTCTAAATCATGAAATTGTATTGAAAGATCAGAATTACTAAGTACTATAGTTCTTACATTTCGATATACATATATCTATGTGTTTGTTATTATAGGAAAAAAGTTAATGGATGAGAGTTAGGGTTAGGCAGGAGTGTTTGCTTGTCTGTACAGTGCGAGTTATTTTCATTGGCGTCTTTGAGCAATGAAGATGTATATACAAGACTATCTCAAAGAATGAAGCTCAGGTTGCCTATCATGCTCAGGTATGTTATCCAACAATTTTTGCCATAAAAATTTATATATTAGATTAAATGTTTCTGCCTAAATTACACTATTCCATATGAATATTGTATCCGTAGTGTTTATATTGTTATGGATTTGATGGATGCTGGATATGGTGTTTAAGTTTATATTAAACAAAATTATGGATATGATATTTCGGTGCCCAAGTCTTTGTCTTTACAATATATGAAGAATGTTTGACGTATATCAAACTTTGTACAACATTTTCCTATATTTTGTTTATTATTTGAAAACTCAAAAAAGGGGCATCCAAAGTGAAAAAATTAGTTAAAACTTGCACTTTTTACAACTTGTTAATTATCAGATATGGCTTATAAGTGCTTGCTACATGTATCCTTTTTTTTTTGGACAATGTAAAGAGATGTAATTTATTTTTATATAGAATCAAGTCCTCGTCTAGGTTATAAAGTAGAATTTGCTCTTAAGTACCATGTAACGATCAACATTCATACAGATATTTCATAACTGTATCATAAAGCTATTTTGGAAAAAAGAATCCTGGAATTAATGAAGTGGTAAGTATCATGCTACTGAAATGTTTCTTAAATCTATGTCCCTTTTTTTATCAAAAACATGTCATCATCTTTTCCTGGCCGCCTATAAGCCTAAGTTAAATGATGCTTATTTTCCATTATTCTTTAACTTTGAAAAATTGCAATATATCTTGAAGTTTAACGGACATGTATTTAGTTATATTTTTGTATGTCAACAGTCAAAAGTACCACAAGATTCTTTCCAATTGATTATCTGATTAATTTTCATCAACCCAAACAAGCTCGAAATCTATTTGTAGTTTTGTACACTGCATAGTATTAACAAAGGACTTTTTCTTTTTGTGTAAGAACTATATTTACACAGACGAGGTCTCCTGGAGTATGATCTTAATTAAATTCAGAAATAGCCATATTACGGTGATTAGGTGTTTTAGTAAGGAGATTAGGCTTGGGTCAATCAAAAATTGGCTCTTAATTAGTGGGCTTATCAAACGTTTTAAATATAAATATTACACTTTTTGCAGATAAATCATAATTGATATAGCAATTTCTAAGAGAAAATATTATCTGTCTATGCACCCAATTTATATATAGGATCTCAAATTGTCATTGTGTCATGCAATAATTTTGATGTACTAATTTTCTTTATGACTACAATACTGAATTCTGATTACATACTTAGGAATTCTACTATTTTCTCTTGGACCTTGGAATGGACGATGTGTCTACAACGATTGCCGAGCTATGGTATGTACTAATATCCTTTACATTGCACATAGTAGTCATATAAATATAAATACGTGTAGTATTATTCACGAAATTTATTTGAATTTAATTATGCAACCTTCCGGGCTCTTTATTCGATATATACCTTGTAGTTTTGCACCTCGAATTCTTAGAAATTATCCATTATCCGATATGGTTCTTTTTCTTCACGGTGTAGCTTTGCATCCACTCTACTCCAACATGGTATGAAACATATTTGTGTAGCTACAAGTGCATATATGCTATCCCAACATATCAAAAAAGGTGCAACAAATTTAGTTTAGGGGTTCATTTTGTTGATGTTAGAATTAATTTCTGATTGTGTTTGTTTCAAATCAGGTTCTGAAGCAGAACATTTTGTTGAGAATCACTAACAGCTAATGGTAAAGCTTGAAGAAGATCCTCAACCCGCATTTGTTCTAATAATTGATAAGAAAATGTAGAGTAATGTGTTGGCAGCTTATATGGAGCATATGTGCTAATTTTAGCTGTTCATTTCATCAATGTGATCTGTTGTTGCTATTAAAACTGTCATATGCGCTGCACATACTATAGTTTGTTACATGATATACTTTGTTATGACATGGTATTGCCTTGACTAAGGCTGCTCGGAAGATTAAATCGTGTTGTGAATTTTATATAATGTGAAGGATGGAAGATTTATTTAGTAACATATTATCATACTCTATCATTCTTAGAGCTTTGCCACTATGGACCATTTCAATAATTGCTGTTATGATCAAATGCATCAATTACAACAATGACTTCTGGATTTTTTCAAGAACCAACAGCTTGCAAACTATAACAAATATAGAAATAAACATAATATAAACTCAATATTGATATCTTGATATCTAGAAAATGACCGGGTTTTCATGCTATTTATTTATATAAGTTTACTTATTAAAAAAAACAATGAAATACAATGTAATGAAATTATATGACTACAAGAAATCCCAATTTTGCTAAAGAAATTTTCCAACGGAAACGTGTCCGTTGCTATTTACTAACGAATTGCTCACGCATATGCTTTCAATGATTAAAATATCAGATTTGCAACGATTCAATAATGGATAGTTAGTAACGAAAATTTTCGTTGGTGATTGCTAACAGATTCCTAACGAAAAATAAATTGTTGAAAAGTCAATGCTCTAACAATGGATACCCAACGAATTATTAATGAACATTTACCAAAATTTTGGCGCTAAAATTACCGTCCATTTCTAACAACAAGATGCCAACAGAAATGGTACTAACAGAATAACAATAATTTACCAAGGAATTAACAATATTTTGCCAACGATATATTTCGTTGGAAATTTTAGATCGTTATATTAGAATGGCGCTAAATTTCCCCCAATTAAAAAAGCGAAAAAATGGGAACTAAAACAATGAAAAAAGCCCGCTAAGTTTGCCGACCATTTCTAGTAACGAGATACCAACGGAAAAATTACTGTCATATTCATTCCGTGACTAATCTGTTGGTAGTATTAGTTCTTTCCGTGACTAATCTGTTGGTAGTATTAGAATGTCATAGATATTCTGTTACTAATCTGTTACAAATTAAAATATTTCTGTTACTATTCCGTATAATTTAATTGTCACCCCTACCATCCAAATTAATTTATTATTATTTTTTTAAAATCTTGTCAATACCATCCAAATTAATTTATTAATTTATTAATTTTTAAAATCTTGTCAATATCACAAAATTAGGTATGTATTGTCATACGTGCGGTTGGATCGTCGATAAATATTTTTTAAAAAATAGGAACAATCCGGGATAACGGACTAGTTAGTAGTATGGGTCACATCAAAAGTTGACTACTAATTTTATCATCCAAATTAATTTATTATTTTTTAAAATCTTGGCAATATCACTAAAATAGGTATATATTGACATACGTGCGGTTGGATCGTTGATAAATATTTTTAAAAAAATAGAAACAACAATCCGGGACAATGGACTAGTTAGTATTATGGGTCAAATCAATAGTTGACTACTAATTTTATCATCAAAATTAATTTATTATTTTTTATAATCTTGGCAGTATCACTAAATTAGGTATATATTGTCATACGTGCGGTTGGATCGTCGATAAATATTTTTAAAAAAAATAGAAACAACAATCCGGGACAACGGACTAGTTAGTAGTAGAGGTCAAATCAATAGTTGACTACTAATTTTACCATCCAAATTAATTTATTATTTTTTATAATCTTGGCAATATCACTAAATTAGGTATATATTGTCATACGTGCGATTGGATCATAAATAAATATAGGGATATTCTCTTTGGTACACTCGTGGAATTGGCTTTTGCCAATGGTACCATCACATGTTTGGTTTCTATACATGGTACACCTGACATATTGTTTCTCTCTTAGTCATGCCCTTCTGTTAGACACTGTTAATATTTCAGGTGCACCATGCATAGAAGCCAAAAATGTGATGTTACCATTGGCAAAAGCCAATTCCACGAGTGTACCAAAGAGAATATCCTTATTATTTTTAATATTCATTAACAGTGATTAAACGGTGTTTAATGTTTTTTTAACGTTTTACTTAAAAAAGGGTATGACTAAGAGAGAAACAATATTTCAGGTGTACCACGTATAGAAGCAAAAAATGTGATGGTACCATTGGCAAAAGCCAATTCCACGAGTGTACCAAAGAGAATATTCCATAAATATATTTAAAAAAATAGAAATAACAATCCGGACAAAGCACTAGTTAGTAGTACGGGTCAAAACGATAATTGACTGCCACTTTTACCATCCAAATTAATTTATTATTTTTTAAAATCTTTGGAATATCACTAAATCAGATATATATTGACATACGTGCGGTTGGATCATCGTTAAGTATTTTTTCTAAATATATAAACAACAATCCAAGACAAAACACTGGTTAACAGTACCGGTCAAATCGATAGTTGACTATCACTTTTACCATCCAAATTAATTTATTATTTTTTAAAATCTTGGGAACATCACTAAATTAGATATATATTGACATACTTGTGGTTTAATCGTAAGTATTTTTTAAAAAATAGAAACAACAATCCGGGACAAAACACTAGTTAGAAGTAGGGGTCAAATAAATAATTAACTACCACTTTTACCATCCAAATGAATTTATTATTTTTTAAAATTTTGGGAATATCACTTAATTAAATATATATTGATATACGTGTGGTTGGATCGTCGATAAGTATTTTTTAAACAATATAAACAATCCGGGACAAAGCACTAGTTAGTAGTACGGGTCAAATCAATAGTTGACTACTAATTTTACCATCCAAATTAATTTATTATTTTTTGTAATCTTGGCAATATCACTAAATTAGGAATAAATTGTCATACATGCGATTGGATCGTCGATAAATATATTTTTAAAAAAAACTAGTTAGTAGTACGAGTCAAAACAATAGTTGAATTTATTATTTTTTAAAATCTTAGGAATATCACTGAATTAGATGTATATTGACATATGTGCGGTTGGATCGTCGATAAGTATTTTTTAAATAATATAAACAACAATATGGGACAAAACACTTGTTAGTAATACGGGTGAAATCGATAGTTGACTACCACTTTTACCATTCAAATTAATTTATTATTTTGTGAAAAAATCATAAAAGAGAATTTTTTTTAATTTTTAATGATTTTTGCACATCTCTAAAATAACTTGGAAAATAGTACTTTAACTAGATTTTATTCTACAATATCGTTTATTATAATCAATAAAAATAAGTAAATATGGAGTACATAATAAAAAATAATCTACAAATTTAAAAAATTATCCAAATTTTGGCTTCCCGCTCTCTGTTTCATTTTGCCCCCGTATCAATATTTCATCCTCTTTCTTCATTTCATTTCCCCCTTAATTTAAATTTCACTTGCCCATTTTATCTCCAAACAATAAAAAGAAAGACACATACCTAGACCTGGCAATTCGTGTCGTGTCGTGTAATTTCGTGTCGTGTAATTTCGTTTTCGTGTACTAAAATATGCTACCTGGAAACGACACGAAATGTAATCGTGTACCAAAATGTTGTACCTGGACACGAACTGGTTTAAAACGATGCCACATGACACTTATACTGTCTTTTTGGAAGTCAAAAATTACTGGACTTACTCTCTTCATCCAGCTGACTCCTAAAACAATATCATATCCACCTATTGGTAATAACCTTAGGTCTGCATCGAACTCGCGTTCGGCCATGGTCCAAGTCACCCCTGTTGCTAAGTGTTCACTCTTCAACTTGGCTCCATTTGCTACAGTTACATCAATTGGAGTGCAGGGTTTTAACGGTATGCCCAACCTCTTTACCGTAGTAGTGGAGATAAAATTATGTGTTGAACCACTATCTATCAATATCCTTAGTGGCTGTTTATCTTGACTTTCCCTCAAGCTGAGTGTGTGCACCCCATCTGTACCTGTGAGAGCATGGATTGAAAGCTCAGGTTCCATTTTACACTCCCCTTCGGTGCCTTCAGTTGTGTCCCAATTTAATGATACCTTTCCCCCTTCTGTATCCTCTTCTTCACCTTCGGCTATGATTGAGAACAACTGCTTCTCCTTGCACTTATGCCCTGGCACAAATTTCTCGTCACAATGTATGCACAACCCTTTATTCATCATGTCCTTGAATTCATGGTAAGGTAACCTTTTGACAATTTTGTCATGTTTTGTAGTAAACCCCTGTTTCGATCCTTGGTTTTTGCTCTTTTCATACCCATCAGTACCCCCCTTCACCGGGGTTCCAGTGTTGTAACTTTTGAATGAGCTCCTTCCCTTCTTTTCCATTGCCTCCACCACACACTCCTGGGCCCTGGCCTTCTCTCTTGCATCCCGAAGACTATTGGGTTTATGCAAGTACAAGGTGCTAGATATCTCCTCTTTTAGGCCACTTAGAAAGCTATTAACAAAATACATTTCACCCAAGTTAGGATTCTGCACAACCATATGTTTCTTCAATTCTTCGAATTGGGTGATATAATCATCGACTCTCCCTTTCTGCATTAGTTTGTTAAACTGCCCCTCTAAATTCTCGTAGCCTCCTTTAGTGAACCTATGGCACACCATTTTAGCGAAATCCACCCATAACAAGTCACGATGCTCCAACTGGACCGACTGGTACCAAGTGTCGGCCTCATCGTCTAGATGTAGGGCAACAAACACCACTCTCTGTCTGTTGTCCAAGGCTGGGTTAAGATGGAAGAATTTTTCACATTTTAATACCCATCCCCTTGGGTCCTTTCCATCAAATCTTGGAAAGTCAATTTTCAGAAACTTGTAAGGAACAAATGGGGTTTGTTCCCTGTAGATTTGGGTCTGGTGGGGTGAGTAGGGTGGTTGGTAACCTTGAGGTATTCCCATAGTAGGGTTTCCAGGGGTCAAGAATGGCGTTTGAGAAGCCATGTGGTTGTTTTGGAGGTTGTAAGATGTTGGCGGAGAGGGGTTTTGGTACTGGTTGTAGTATTGGGCGTATGGGTTTTGTAGTGTTGGGTTTTGGAACTGGGTTTGAAAGGTTTGTGGGGGTAAGGTTTGGGTATACTGTTGGGTGACAGGATCGTGTTGATAAGACATAGAATTCACATATTGTTGTAAGAGGGGCGGCAACACCACTCCTTGTGTAACTGGAGGCGCAGACATAGTAGGTGTCGGATTTACAGATAGAGGAATAGGGTTTGGGTTAAGAGGAGGTCGTACCTTGAAACCCCGAGTTGACTTTAAGCTCTGCAGTTCTTGGATGATTCCAGGGTTTGTGACTGGTGTATTAATGGCAGATGTTGCAGGTGGTCTCATCTTTCCTGTAACTGATTCTTCCCAGATCTGTGTACCACCCATCGTCCCAAAGTTTGTGGGGGTTGTTAAACCAAACCCAGGTGGGTAGCCAGTATCACTGGCCATCTGTTGCTTGAGCGGCTGAGTTGAAGATCCAGACTCAGCATTCACCATTTCTTTGCCCTTGATACTCTTTTTTAAAAACTCCATACTCTCCATCAGGTCGTCAAACTTCTTACTGTTACTCTCACTGGCAATGGTGAGTTGAGTCATCTGGTTTCTAACATCCTCAAAGCACTCAGATGTTTTCTGGAATTCCTCTTCACATATGGTCTGCATATCACTCAACCTAGCTTCCAATTTACCAATACTCTGTTCATGTCCTGCCATGGCCCAAGAGAGGCTCTGATACCACTTTGTCACTACTAGACAAGATAACTTGAAAGGAAAGCTAAACAACAACTACAGCTAAGAAAGACAGTAAAACTAGAAATGAAATTAAGACAAATAAAAGCTGGATATTCTCATTCCTGCCTTGTCAATTACAGTAAGGAAGGTATTTATAGTACAAGACTAATGTAAGTGGGCCTATCAACTATCCATTAACTGGTCCAGCCAAAAGTTCACAATAGCCCAGTTCTATTACTTAGTGCCAACATCAGAAAATTTAAATCATAGTTTGAGATGTGACACTCTTCAGTTTAAGGTATTGTTACTCATTCATTAGTTTATGATTGTAGTTATATGAATGTTCAATTTTGTATTATCTAGAATTCTATCGTGTTTCTATTCTTTAATTTTATGAGTGAAATTTTAATGTTTAAAATTTTGGGTTTTAGTTGTATATCTTAATGTGAGTGAGATAATGATGTTCTTGGTTTTTTTTTTGTTTGTTTGTTCATGGTTTTACCTATATGATTTGATATATCCAATGTTGGGTTGTTATGTGATTCAGATAATTATTCGCACATGTAGTGGTGATTAGAGGAGAATGTTGGTTTTTCATACTTGTGCACGTCTTAGTTCATTAAAGAAAAAAGTTTATTTTTTATTCTGTACCATCATAGCCATTACACGCCTTTTATACTGGATATTTCCACAGGCAGCAAAAAAATTTATATCTAACACTATTTTGATTTTTTAAGTCTGGCTACAACATCAAGACATGACCTAGCTGTTCAATTGAGCTCATGAAATTAGATATGGGAGGCTCAGCTGCAGTATTAGGTGAATCTAAAGCTATTGTGCAAAATAAACCCGATGGAGTAGAGGTAAGACAAATTCTACATTTTAGATGCACCACTTTTGTACTCCATTTCTTGTTATCTTACATTTTTTGGTTTTGATTAATGAACAAAATGCCTCCAAGGACAAACCAAAGCTTGGCTGTTTGATGTCAAAGGAAATGGCACATGTTTCAACCTTACGCCTTTAAATAATTCTCTTACTATGTCAGATATTATAATTTTGCATACATTTTTTTGGGTAGCTATTTAGGTTGTTGAAATTGAAATATTTATTATCAGCACAGTTAGATTGTTATATTATGACTCTAAAAATCTAGATAGATGCTGGTCTTTGTAACATGCCCATAAATTTTGCTTTGCTCTACTGTAATGTATTCTCCACTTGTCTCCATTTTAAAATTTAAATTCATACTCTCTCCTCATACAACTTTGTTAGTGTAAGTTTTCCTGTTGAAGTGAAACACTTAGGTAGTTTTATATCTAGTCGTCCTCTTATAATTTTTAGGCAGTAAGATATATGGATAATTTTTGCAGGCCTAAATAAATTTCATTTCATATTTTCTGCAGAGCACTCCTCTCATCGTGCATGACCATTACTTGTAAGAGTCAGCCATTTGTTTATCAGACACTTAATGTGCTACCTTTGAAAACATGAGCCATTTGTTTATCAGACACTTAATGTGCTACCTTTGAAAACATGAGCTTATATTTTAAGGTACGAGTCAATTTTAGATATAGCTTTTCCATGTACTTGATATTCTTGAATCTCAATAACTTCGATTAATTTCTTATTGCTATACAAATAAGATTTTAATCATCTAACAATTTACATGGCATTTGAATTTTAGAAAAGTTGAAATGTTGGGTCTGCACATAGCAATGGACGACCGTAGAATCATGTATAAGAAACTCGAGCCTATTGGATACATACCAATTCGATTTACAAAGTGAACAAGAATGTTACATCACTGAGGTGGCATTTAAGGGTTGACAAGGCTGTCGCCTGCCTATCAAATAATAAATATCTAACCAATCCTTCTAACAATGTAGTCGGGTAAGTCAGAGTCGATCCCACAGAGACAAACGTATCAATCACTAGTTGTTTCTGATTTAATTCGGCTAAGCAAGTAACACAATAAATATTGAGAATTTATTAAACTAATCTTATGCTAAAGCGAATTGTGTTTATATTAAATTAAATATTAAAAACATCCAGAATTAAGTGTCCCCACTAGCATGAATTAATGCAATTGTGAATTCCCGCCCCAATTAATCGTACGCTGCTCAACAGGAAAGATGCCCCCTATAAATACCAATAACCTCCCTCGAGTATTAATGGCTTCTCTTAAAATACAATCAATCCTATCCTCATGGTATCATGTAATTTAGAGACATTAATCACAGCACCCTAAATTCCTAACAATCCATTCTACCTATTCTCATGGAGAATTTCATGTTCTTACTGGATAAATCACAACCATCTAAATCCAACTCTCGTTGATAATTAGATATTGGTTCAAACAATACACATAATCACGTCTGATTTGTAATTGCTAATTAAAACAACTCAATAAGCAAGAGCAATTAAACAATCAAATTGGGGAAAATTGGAAATTCACACATCAATCATAACTAGGGTTCTACTTAACCCTAGATTAATTATCTACTCACTCATGATTGAATTAATAAAACAAGAATTAATAATTGAACACATAATTATAAGAATAGAAGAAAAACCTTTAATCTTGATCTTCAAAGAAAATAAATATTCTCCCAAAAATCTCCAGAAGAAAGTGTTTACAAAGTTGTGTCTATAATAAAATCTTCGATCCCTCAAAACTCTGTCTAGATGAGTTTTTATAGTCTTTACAGGTCTAAAACAATGGCCCAAAATAAAAGCCCAGCTGGAAATAATAATTAGAGTCAAAGTAGGAAAATAGGAATAAAAATCTACTCCCTCTATCCCGTCAGGTTCTTAACATGGGGACTGGGCACGGAGACCAAGGATAGTGGGTGTAATATTGTTAAAATAAATGAAGTAGTGGGTGTAATAGTGATTTTATTGTTAAAATAAGTGAAGTAGTGGGTGTAATAGTGTAAAGTGTTGAAAAAATGAAGTGAAGTAGTGGATGTAATAATGTATTTTATTATTAAAAGTTACTATTTTTAGTAATGTAAAGAATTGGTGGGACGTCCCAAAAAGGAAATTGTAAAGAAATAGATGGGACAGAGGGAGTATTTTTTAAGAAGTCTCGCGCACAGGACAGGAGCTGTGAGGCGCTGCTGCGCCAGAATTCCGCGCTGTTGCGCCAGTTCCCTTCTGGAATTTCAGCTTCTCGCGCTGTTGCGCGTGCGTGACGCGCTGTTGCGCTTGGTGAGGTGCTGTGGCGCCTTGGAGCCCCTGGAATTGCTTTATTTTGCTCCAAAAATGCTTAGCAACGAACCATAATTTATTCATTTCTTCTCGTAATTTCACCAAATCAATTCCCCGAACTAAAAATCACATAAATCATTGAATAATGCTCGATTTCTTTCAACTTGGCAATTACTTATTTCCTGCACAAACTCGTTAAAAACTAATTAAATACTCACGATTATTCACAAAAGCACTATAAATGTGAGAACAAATTCCTCTAAAATATATGTAAAAATATACTCTATCAAGGGTTGTCCTGTAATTAGAAGAGATTATCCAAAGGAGATCAATGCATTTTACGAGGCAAAATGATGATGGAAAGATTGTAGCAGCAATGAATTTGTTAGTTCCTCGGGTTGGTGGACTAATTGGTGGAAGCCAATGAGAAGAACTTCTTAATTTTCTGGAAGAGCTGCTAGATGACTTGCAACTTAATAAAGAAAGCTATTGGTGGTAACTTGACCTGCGACGTTACAGTTTATTTCCTCATGCAGGTTTTGGATTAGGGTTTGAGAGGCTAGTGCAATTTGCCACTGGGATAGAGAACATATATAAAAGATGCAATACATTTACGTACCGTGGACACCTGACTTGGCTGAGTTTTGATGTGTAATGCATTGTTGTTAATGTGATTCACTTATCTAGGTTCAGTTCAAGTTCTTAGTTGATAGTTCTATTGGTTCAAATTCTTGTTGACACAAATTCAAGACAAGGACGAAATTTCTTATATAATGATTACAACGTCACATTTAAAGCAAAAGTGTATTGATATGATTATGTTTTTGTATAAATGTATTGTAAATTTGCAAAAAAAAAAAACATATATATTATGTTGATGCTTATATATACCAACAGAAATTTATGATTCACAACTGAATATTCCGTTGGCAGAGTGTTACTATTATTACAGATGATCCGTTGGGATTTTGTTACTACAATTAATATCAAAAATTTCGTTGGCATATGATTGCTAATAATACCAACAGAATTTTTCGTTACCAATTCGGTTATATCCTGGTTATTTCTAAAAATAAGAAGTATCAAGTATGTTATCATTATGTTGAGATTCCGTTCATAAGTTTAGTAACGAAAACAAACAAATTCGTTGGTAGCAATTTCTCAACGACATTTCCTCCAACAGATCATTTCGTTGGTTATTCCATTGGCATAGTGTTTTACCAACAAATTTCCTTAAAATGACAACGAAATTTTTTATTATTAAAATTGAGTTTTATTGTAGTGTAGCGCTTTACAAATAAAATAATAATTTCCAGAACATTCAAGGACTTTAAGACAAGGATCCCTTCGTCCTTCAGCCTCTACAATGCAAACTCTCGGGTCTGGAAGTTTCCTAACACATAAAGTTGATGGGGGAACAACCATGAGTATATGTTCAATGTTGAGTTTCGTTGATCAGTTTTTGTGAGAAATGGTCCCCAATATCATAATTTTAGAGTAATTGGTCCAAAAAATCATAATTCAAAATATTGGTCCCAAATATCATTTTAAAACATAATATAATTCAGCTTTTTGCTCTTTTTTTTTGTACACGCTGAAGCGTGTAGGGTTGACACTTGACAACCACTCTCCAGTGCAACCAAAACAATAATAAACATAAGTTAAAGTTGCGTTTGAGCTGGAAACAATACTTCGAATAGTGTTTTGACAGTAACACATTTTGAACAAGCGTCTTTAAATTTCATTTAGGGTCTATTCTACACCCTAATTTATCCTAATTTTTTTAAATTAAAATTGTATTTTTTTAATTTAAATTACAATTTAATTAAATTTAGGAGTTCAACAATTAACTTTTGGGGTTCAATGTTTCCATTTTGGGTTTTAGAAATATTCGGAACGACGAATAAACCGTATACGAACTTAGGGTTTAGGGTTTGGGGTTGTTTACAACCCTAAACCTCAACCCTAAACCCTAGACCCTAAACCCTAACTTATCCTGATTTTTAAACGCGTTAGCGTTTAAAAATCAGGCCGTCGGATTCAATTTTTTATTTAAAATTTTAAAATTTTATCTGTATTCTCTCGAGTTTTCAACAATTAATTTTTGGGGTTTAACGTTTCCATTTTGGGTTTTAGAAAAATTCAGAATGACGAATAAACCGTATACGAACTTTAAAAATATAAATTTATATTTTAATTGACCATTTATAAATAAATTTTTTAATATTTTTTTACAAATATATATTTAGAAAAAAAACAAAAAAAAAAGACAAAAAAACACCCAAACGTCACATAAAGTGGCGTTGGGCCTTTCAAAACAAAACATCATTTAGCGTTACCGTCAAAACACTACACCAACTTGCGTTTCAACAAAAAAAAAAAAAAACTTAACGCTAGACGCATTAGCGTTACAAAAAAAAAAAATCAAAACACAGTTTAATACTATTTCTTGGAGTGATATTTGGTACCAAGTTTTTGAGCTATGATATTTGAGACCATTTCATTTCAGATTGTGATAAATAGTGCCAACACCCGTTTTTGTTCGTTGGTGAGTGATAATCGATTACAGAATTAAGATGATAGAATTAAATATAAGTTTTTACATTGAAATTATCTCATCATGTTCCTTAGTTGTAATATTTATTAGATTAAATTGTAATTTGTAATCCTTTGGTTCGGACCAAAATCAGTTTGGTACTCATAATTTGCATAATTGCAGTTTGTATTCCTAAGAATGTTTGGACGCTGCAAATTGCACCCCTTTCGTGTATTTTTACCAAATTGCCCCTAATAATTTGGTAAATTCAGAATACTTAATTACATTTTGATCTCTAAAGTATGAAATGTTGCATACATGAACCCTTGAACAAAAACTTTCAAATTTTCATAATTTTTTTGGAATTTTTCCTAAATTTTTTCGAATTTTTCATAATTTTTTTTCGAATTTTTCTGTGAATCGTTTCGAAAAAATCGGAAAAAATTAGGAAAAAATCAAAAAAAATCAAAAACAATTATGAAAATTCGAAACTTTTTGTTCAAGGGTTCATGTATGCAACATTTCATATAATAGGGATCAAAATGTAATTAAGTATTCTGAATAAAAAAATCAAAAAAAATTATGAAAATTCGAAACTTTTTGTTCAAGGGTTCATGTATGCAACATTTCATATAATAGGGATCAAAATGTAATTAAATATTCTGAATTTACCAAATTATCCCTGAGTTTTTGGTAAAAATACACGAAAGAGGTGGAATTTGCAGCGTCCAAACATTCTTAGGGATGCAAACTGCAATTATGCAAACTATAAGTACCAAACTGATTTTGGTCCGAACCAAAGGGTTGCAAATTGCAATTTAGTCTATTTATTATGAAAAATGCTAGAGGTACCAAATTGGGGTATTAAAAATAATTACCAAATGACATGACATTGATTTGATTGGCTATAACTATAATGGGCCCGCCAGGGCCAACCAATTAAAACATTTCAAAATGACAAATAGTTAGTGACATGTCATTTTGTAACAAAATTTGGTACATAATTTGATAACTCTAGCATTACTCGTTTATTATTGAAAAAGAAAATGAGAGCAAACTATACGGGTGAGGAATTTTGTTAGCATTTTGTTGTCATGTTAAACTTTTTAGCAAGTTTCCTTAATTTGATGAAATAATATTTATGTTTTACTTTTGGTACTCGATAAGATGGACTTACTCGATCCTAATATGGACTTGAAGCTATTTATTAAACAACCTCAAAATTGATAATAATCTCAAATTTCATGCAAAATAAATGTAAGTTGCTTTAGTCAATTTTAGACCTTGTAACCGATTCGAATGAAGTCCTTATCATATATTTTTATTTGTGAGATTCAATATATATATAATATATAGGAATATTGATCATGCATTTAATTTAAGAAAAAATGATTATATTAATACGTACGATGATAACTCATCATTTTTTAATATATACATAAGATTATGTGCAAGGTTCTGAACACACTGGTGTGGGTTAAGACATACAGAAAATGTATTTGAAGTTGCATGAAACTTCTTACCCGAATTTACAACACTTGCATGGAGGATAATTAGTAAAAATCAACATTTATTGATTAATTTTCTAAACTAGAGTTTAAACCCTTAATTAGAGTTTGAACAAACACTGCAGGCGTACGCGGTATATGCGAAAAAAGGGAATGAGTAGTTGTTAAGTATGTAGGAACCAGATAGAATGAAAATGAGATTTTACACCACAAAAAATGAAAACAACCTGAAAACACAATCTGTACTCCACTCAACTTGATTCTTTTTCTTTGGAGCTAAACAATTTTTGTAACAACTTTACACTCACGCTAAAAATGGCTATATATAGAGCACCCTCTCGAAAACTCGTAGTCACACGTAAAAATTTTACGAAAATAACCGTAGAAGGGAGAAAAGCTATGACGACGATGAAATTAGTTCTTGCGAGCCTCTTAGTTGTGGCTCTTGTACTCGGTCCGTCCGTGCAGACAACCATGGCTGGATCAAGTAAGTTCGCAATATTTGTGTTGGTTGATATTTGTTTGTTTATCATGTGCATGCCGCATGCCTTACGATTAATAAGCTTTTTCCTTTTGAACGAGTTGATAACTTAACATGATATTTAAATTTATTTGTACGCTTACTTGAAGATGGATTCAGGTGATCCGAGAAATTGATTTGTGGTTTGTGTAAAATGAATTGTGCTAGGTTTTTGCGACTCCAAGTGCGCAGTGAGGTGCTCGAAAGCTGGGGCGAAAGACCGATGCTTGAAGTATTGTGGGATTTGCTGTGAGAAGTGCAATTGTGTGCCTTCAGGGACTTATGGTCACAAAGATGAGTGCCCTTGCTACAGAGACTTGAAGAATTCTAAGGGCAAACCCAAGTGCCCTTGAATCTTGATTATTTCCCTCAACATTTGCTCGTATTTATTAATTTGTACAATACTCAGAACTCCCATATGTTGTGTTATATGTGTCTAAATATAAGAAAGTGAGCTTTTCATGCTCAAGTTACTAAACTATGTAATTATACATGTAATTGTGTGTTTTTATCAAAATTATCGACATGTTTATGTTTAGTCCCTTGTTTAGCAACAAAAAATGAGGGTTCATTGTAACTGAACACCATAATTAATCATACAATCATTCGAGTCACATCTCGGTCACTCATCCTAAAATGCCTCCATCTCTACGATTCTCAAACCTTTCGACTAATTTTTCTTTAAGAAAAACACCAAAATAAAAAGTAATAGAATATGTAGGACAATTTGCATGTAAGCAGAAGTACAAGTTTATGGAATGATCTGGTGTCTTGTTTATGAAACAGATGGATGCTTCTTGGTTGATCGATGATAGTGCAGGATGAAAGCGAAAATGCCTTGGTTGAAATTTGAAAAAGCCTTGAATAAGTTGGTGAAGTGCTTCTATCACCATCTCCCACTGCCGCCCTATTTTCATGTTTGCTCCACAACATACACAGCTGTATTGTGTGTTTTTTATAGATTAGTTGTAATGTGTAACCACTCCAATAAAAATAAAATTTCCCGTCAAAATGAGCATAATCTGAATTGCCAATTAAAATTTGAACTAAAAATTGTATCGAAAGATAAATTGAACACCAACTGCGAAGTTGAGCCTCAAATGTGAAAGCAAAACAAAAAAAGTAGCCTTCTATTAGGTGTAAGTGTGTAACATTGTCAAATATTACAAGGCTTACAAGGCTTATGTCAAATAATATTACAAGGTTCGTAAAACGAATTAGCTGTAGGGATATTACTTAACCCTAATCTAGTAAACAAAGTGTTTATATGAAACTACAGAGAACAAAAGAATACTCTGAACGTGCTGCTTTCATTCAATAGAAATTACAGAATATAAATACACCTACATGCAGGTGTTTTGGCTAAAAACAAGGAACAAACTAATCCTAGAAATCAGCTAAACAAATCTTTATTCAACTAACTACCAGACTTATTCAATCAATCTCCTAAACTCTCTCAACTAATATATGACCAAGTCATATACTATTTCTGGAAACAAAACAAATAAACTAAGCAAGCACGCTTTGATTAAAAACCAACATTCTCCCCTTAATCTAAGCGAGCTTGTGCAGTTCTCTAACACCCACAAGGCTCTCATTCGTTCAAATTTCACAGTGGCCAAAGCTTTTGTCAACGTATCAGCTCTTTGAAGTTCAGTGCTTATGTGCTTAATCAAAATCTCTCCCCTTTCAATGCATTCACGAATAAAATGGTAACGAATATCTATGTGCTTGCTACGCCCATGGAAGACTGGATTCTTAGCCAAATCAATAGCCGACTTGTTATCAACATAGAGCACAACAGGACCAACATAACTCCCAGTGATTTGACCCAGTAAGTTCCTTAGCCAAATTGCTTGGCACGCAGCTGCTGTTGCAGCCATAAACTCTGCTTCACAAGAAGAGAGTGCCACACATCGCTGTTTTTGTGAGACTCAAGTCACAAGACTCTCATTTAAATAGAATGTCATACCTCCAGTACTCCTACGATCATCCACATGTCCAGCAAGAGCACTATCAGAATATCCACTTCGCATATTATTGCTACTGTCTTTCGAGTAAACCAGCCCGTATTCTAGTGTGCCTCTAACATATCTGAGAATTCGTTTTGCAGCATGTTGGTGCATTACAGTTGGCTTCTCCATATACCTGCTTATTATTCCCACTGAATAGGCTATATCTAGCCTTGTGTGGACTAAATAGCGTAGACCCCCAACAATGCTTTTGAACTCAGTTGGATCCACCAGCTTGCCCCCCTCATCTTTAGTTATAGACTCTTTAGGGTCCATAGGATACTTAGTAGGATTACATCCCAGCATACCAGCCTTTTCGAGGACCTTCTTTGCATACGCTGTTTGCCTCAGTTCGATAAAATCTCTCCCTTGCTGTACTTCTATCCCCAAATAATATGACAGCTTCCCCAAGTTGCTCATCTCGAAACGGTTATTCATTTGGTCCTTGAATTCCTCGATAATGGACACCTTTGTACCTGTTACTAGTAAATCGTCAACATAAACCCCGATTATCAATAAGTCCTCTCCAATTTTCTTCGTATACACAGCATGTTCGTATGGGCATCGAACAAACTTGAGTTCCTCCAGACATTTACTCAACTTTGCATACCAGGCACGAGGTGCTTGTCTCAAGCCATACAAAGCTTTAAGAAGTCTATAGACAAGATGCTCTTTCCCTTTTTTCTCGAACCCTTCAGGTTGGGTGACATAAACTTCTTCTTGAAGTTCCCCATTCAAAAACGCAGTCTTGATGTCTAAGTGATGTACTTCCCATGAGTTTTTCGCAGCAAGGGCTAACAGCAGTCTCACTGTTTCTAGACGTGTCACAGGCGCAAAAATTTCATTGAAGTCTCTCCCCTGTTGTTGGACATAACCCTTAGCTACAATACGAGCTTTATGTTTCACCACTTCTCCACTTGCATCTTTCTTCACTTTAAACACCCATTTCAGTCCGATTGCCTTCTTTCCAACTGGAAGTTCAGTTAACATCCAGGTATTGTTCTTTTCAACTGCATCAATCTCATTTTTCATGGCTTGTCTCCAACTATATTCTGTAACAGCTTTACTGTAACTTGTAGGCTCAATTGTTCCCATCAACATAAGTTCATCATCATCCAATTCCACTACATCAGTGACATCGTAAATCTCTGAAAGTGGTCAATATTTTCTAGGACGCTCACTACTGGATTCAGTATCATAGCTCAGTGTCAGGTTTCGAGCTAACAGTGGTGTACTTGCTTCACTACGAGTCCCATGGCTCGAGTTTTCACTCCATTCACTGGTGCTCGAATGTCCAGACTGTGGACTTGACTGCCTGGATTGTGGACTCGACTGCACAGATTGTGATTGTTCAGAGTGTGTGCCTTGTTCATCTTCACTTTCAGTCTCGCTTCTGTCCATCCCCGTTTGCAAGTTGAACACAGTAAAAGTGCCATGAGTTTCTCCTTCAGTTGTCTCATTTTCTTCCCATTTCCACCATTTGTCTTCCTCAAATACCACATCATGACTCACATGTACACTGTCTTTTTCAGGATCATATACTCTATATGCCTTTGAGTTTGGTTCTTTGCCCAAATTAATCACCATCCTGCTTCGATCACTAAGCTTTGTCACCTGATTTGTTGGGACTTTCATGTGTGCTAAACAGCCAAACACTCTGACATGTCCTATATCCGGCTTCCTTTCAGACCATGCTTCGTATGGTGTCACTCCAGACAAAGCTCTAGTAGGTAAACGATTCAGTATATATACTAAGTGTCTCACTGCCTCCGCCCAAAACATGACTGGTAAATTTTTATCTTTCAAAAAACTTCGAGCCATTTCCACAATAGTTCGATTTCTCCTTTCGACCACGCCGTTTTGTTGAGGTAAATACGGAGCTGTGAGTTGTCTGGAGATTCCTGCTCCATCACAATATGTATTGAAGAGTTTTGAGGTGAACTCACCACCTCTGTCTGTCCGTAACATTTTGATTTTCTTCTCGGTTCCATTTTCAACTTTTGCCTTGAACTTCTCAAATGCCTCGAGTGCCTCATCTTTGTTTTTCAAGAAATACACCCACATAACACGGGTGTAATCGTCTACCAACAGAAAGAAATACTTGTTTCCAGCCATGGTTGCAGGGGTTATAGGTCAACACAAATGTCCATGTACAATTTCAAGTGCTTTCTTGGCATTATTGGTTGCTTGACTAGGGAAACAATTTCTCGACTGTTTTGACATAAGACACCCTTTACACACCTCACTCTGTGCTTTTATTTCAGGGATGCCAGTCACCATTCCTTGGGTAGACATCATGGTCAAAGCCTTAAAATTTACGTGCCCAAGACGGGCGTGCCAGAGCCAAGATTTTTCATCTGTTTTTGACAACAAGCAATCTGCATTTTCACTGTTAATGATAATTTTGTAAAGGCGGTTCGTTGAACGTTTTACCTTCATAATTAACTTTCCTCCACCTTCATAAACCCACAAGTAATCTCCGTTTAGGATGACCTTGTTACCATCTTCAGCTAACTGTCCAAGAGAGATTATATTACTACACAAAGCAGGGATATAGTATACCTTGGTCAACATTCTGTCTTCTCCATTCTTGCACTTCATCAGAATTGTTCCTCTTCCTTCGATTTGCACCATGGATCCATCCCCAAACCTGACTTGTCCCTTAACGTTTCTGTCCAACTCCTTGAACTTTGACAATTCTCCGGACATGTGGTTGCTGGCTCCGTTGTCTAGGTACCACACGTTCGAGCCACCTTGTAAACCTTGACTGGTTTTGTTCAGTCTTGGCGTTACTCTTCCCTCATCAACTAATAATACTTTCTCAGTCATTAACAAGGCAGGTTCTTCATCTATCATTTGTGATAAATTTGTCTCCTCCTTTTGCTCTTTACCAGGCTTTGATTTCTTGCATTCTGCGGCGAAATGGCCATATTCAAGACAATTAAAGCATCGTACCTTACACGTGTCCCACGCACGAATTCTCTACTACCTCGACCCCTCTGGTTTGCATACCCTTCTGATCCACCTTTTCCTTTACGTTTCAACCATTCTTCCCTTGTGAGAAGCAACTTTGTCTCATCCTTCTCTCTTTTTAGCCACTCCTCAGCTGTCAACAGCAACTGTGCTCCACCACCAGTGTTGCTTAAACCTCCACCGCTGGTATTACTCAAACCTCTGAGTCTCTCTTCATGTGCCTTTAGATACCCAACTGTTTCCTCTACAGTCATAGTTTCCAAATTTCCGAATTGCTCGATGGTTGATGCAATCTGAAGAAACTTACTAGGCACTGCTTGTTAGTAGTATTTTTATGTGTTCGTTCGCAAGGAAGGACTGAATGTAATACCAAGTTCAGGTTTCTTATCTCTTTACGTCTAGAAGTGTGTGAGAAGAATTTTGGGTTTGTGTATTAACTAAATTATCCAAGAACTAATTAACAAAGGATGGAGAAGTTTTCTTTGGAGATCCAGATTAATCTGAGCCATTTGCCATCAGTGCAATGTTGTCATAATCCAACTCATCTTCAGAATCAATAGAATCAGCCCAATCCTTCTGTGTGACCATAAGTGCATTACCCTTTCCTAAATTCCTAGGCTTCTTACACTCACTAGCAAAGTGTCCAAGCTCGCTGCAATTAAAGCACTTGATCTTTGCCTTATCAAGCTTGACAATTGTACTTTTGCCTTTGTCACTCTTCTTCTCCTCCTTCTTTTGAAGAGGTCCTTTGCTAAATCTTCTCCTGTTGAATCTTCCTTTCTTGAAAGCTTTAGCAAACATAGCAAAAAGTTCCTGCATCTCAGATTCAGAATCACCATTATCAGAGTCTATATCAGTAGTCTCTGACTCAGAACTTTCTTTGCTTTTCTTCTTCCTTGAGTTCTTTACAGCAATCTCTTCATGCTGTTCTTCTGGAAGTTTCTTTAATTCAGATTGAGCAGTAAGTGCAACAGTCTTCATTTTTCCTTCACTCCTGCTCTTCTTCTGCTGCTTATCAAGTTCATAAGCTCTTAGTTTTCCATATACTGCCTCTAATGAAATCTCATCAAGATCATTAGCTTCTTCAATCGCAGATATCTTTTCATTGTAGAAATCAGGCAAGGCTTTCATGAACTTTGTATTCATATCCTCCAAGTCATAATATTTACCATGCATGGCCATCTCATTGATGAGTTTTGTAAACCTATCAAAGGTATCAGTAAGTGACTCACCAGACTTGGATTAAAAATACTCATACTGTTGTATAAGTAGTGTCCTCATATTTTTCCTGATAGGCTTAGTTCCTTCTCAGTGAACCTTAAGATTTTCCCATATATACTTAGCAGTTTTACAAGAGAGAACATAGTTAGTGAGAACAGAATCAAGACTGTTGAATAATATGTTTCTCACTTTAGCATCTTTAAGAACGTTCTCCTTGTCCTTATCTGACCACACAGATTTAGGCTTCTCTGTTGTATGTTCTGGAACAACCACACCATCAATAGTTGCTTGTCCAACGACCTTTGTTGGAACAAAAGGTCCATCTCTGATTCTGTCAAGATAATCAGGATCTGTTGCTTCTAGATGATGCAACATCTTTACTTCCCATAGAGTATATTCGTTTCTCTTGAGCATAGGAATCTTAATATTCCCATCCTTGTAACCAGACATGATTGCAGATCTTTATGATTATTCGAAATCAACCTGCTCTGATACCAATTGTTAACTGAATAACTTGTAGAAGGGGGGGTTGAATACAAGTTATATAATCGTGTCTGATTTTTGCTTGATTATATGAACAAGAATAAACGAATGAATCAAACTCTGTTTGTATTAATAATATCAAATACAAACTCTACCAAAGGTGTACAATTACCTTTAGCAGCTGCTGACAAAATAAAACTTTCTCTCTGTTTGCACTCTCGTATCCTTACGATTACAAACCTCACGAACGCTTTTTACAATGATATAGAGAGAATATTTATAATGCTTCCTATCAACTAATTACAGAAAGATAATCTATACATGACAATGTTCTGCCATCCAGTTGATAGTTTCCATCAATAGAAAATTCTTTCCTTCACGAAATCTTCTTGCTTGTTCTCTAAACAAAGATCCTGTTTTATAGCACTTGCCAGTTTCTGTAGCATCCATAATGACATCATCAGTAACACAACTGATATCAGGATTGCACACTGCATCAGTATCTGACCATCCATCAGTACTTGACTTGCTCTATCAGGATTCGATCTCAGTTCCTGATACATAGTCCTCGATGCACTGTTCCTGACTTAATTCTAGAGATTACTGTTTATTACATATATCCTATATACAAAGTGCTAAATCCTTTATAAATCAGGATATACAAGAAGTATAAATAAAATTCTATTCTTAACATCACAACTCATGAATTATTCCTAACAATCAGTCCTGGTGTAAGCTACGGTCTCTCGAGGATCTGAAACCAGACTCTTTTTGCTTAGCAAAAAATACAACAATTCTAACCGGAGTTTCAGCATTAAGAATATATCACTTAGAATTTCCTTGTGATAATTTTTTTCCTCGTAGCCATTCCACTTGATAATAAAATCCTTGTGATTAAATAATTTAGCACTCCTGCTGCTTGCACAATGATTTTCCCACATACTAGTCTTGATAGCTTGAACCACTGAAGTTAATGATAAACAACCACTGTTAAATGTTGACACTCGATGTACTGTCTGGTTCATGAGTGACTAACCGCAATGACTGTTCTTCATAAGTTGACTTTAAAATCTGGTTCCTTTGCTTTTCTCCTCTCTCTCTTTACTTCTTCTGTACTTCCTCTGTCACTGTTGAATCTCTGTCACTTTAAACGAATCCACTTCTTTAATGAATACTTCACTGAGGCTTGATCAGATGACTGAGCTTCTTTTAATGTAGTAATTCCTCAAGTCTGTAGATTGACCTTGATCTTTTTCTTCTGACAGATAATACAATCTGAGATTCCTTGTGACAGTCTATATATTATTTACTACTACAATCTTGTTTAAGATGAGTTGTATCCTCGAAATACAAATAGGCTACATCATATGCCTTTCAACTTGCCTTACTTTCGGTTATATGATATCCTTTTTTGAATGAGGGAAACACTTTTATTTGAACATTGTATTTCGATGCAATTCAGTAATGAAAATGTTGCTTTAGTAAAAATAGATTATTGCTAAATATAATGTTTTAAATAATCGGAATCAGAATAGTATTGGAAAGAAATGATAAAATATGAGATAATATAAGAGAATTGCGATGCGAGAAGGGATATTGAAGGATTAAAAGGGAAAGCGATAATGAGAAAATAAGATGATAGGGCAAAGTGATGGGGAATATAGGATGATACAGGGTGGGTGAATATAGAATAATCGATACCAGAGTTATATATGTGATGATATGGTGTTTGGGATTGAAGAAATAAATACGAATATTTTTATATATAGGAAATTGGAATGATATAAAACTTTATTTAGGGGACCAGAATGATGTGGATGAAACGAGAAGCTTTTAGAGGGAATATGATGAAATGAGAAGCTTCTAGAGGGAAAATGAATGGAAGACTGTAATATTTTACGTTATTTTATGTTTATCTACATGTTTGATTAAAATCTTAGTATACAATAAGTATTAATATCGACACATGACGTAATTAAATAGTGTTATGATTCATAATTTTTTTTGAATATACACTAATTATTTTTTATACAAATTAATATATTTAGCAAGACAAAATGTGAATAGAAGAAATAAATTTATAAAAAACTGATATAACCATACTTCATACATTTTTTTTAACAAAATTAATTGTTTGTACCACTTACACTTTTGGTACATCTGGTATCCTTATAAGTGAATTATACAAGTTTATAGAATTTGTAATCAAATAAATTTGTAACTGAACATAATCCTAATTATATAATATATTGTTATGATCAGGATGTTTTCAAATGCAATGTTACTGCAACCTGCAAGTGACGCCTTGAAGTGTAGGGTGTTCCCCCAAACCCTATCGGGCATGGCTCAAAGATGGTATAGCCGATTGCCTGCGAACTCAATTGGCTCTTTTAAGGAGTTGAGCGCTGCTTTTATCAGTAAGTTTATCACCGAAAGAGTTCATGAGAAAAGCTGTGCATCTCTTATGTATGTGGTGCAAGGAAAGAATGAAAATATGAGAGATTACCTCGAGAGGTTCACTAAAGAGATGTTGAATATCACTGATTTGGAGAATAAGGTGGCCATGGTAGCCCTGGAACACGGAACCACTGATCTATTATTTAAAAGGTCATTAGCAAAGCATCCTCCTGAAAATATGGCCGAGCTCCAATGAAGGGCTGACAAGTACATTAAAGGTGAAGATAGCATGAAGAAAGAAGCCACAGTAAGTGGAGGAGGAAGTAACAAAGACTCCAAGAAGCGAAAGCAAGACCAGGAGTATGATGACAAAGAGTATGATGTTAGGGTCAAGTATCCCCGAACTAGCGAGGACTCCTACTATGCCCCTAAAAAGAACCAAGGACCAAGGTTCACTGAGTATGCAATGTTGAATACTCCTAGGAGTTGAATCTTGTTGGACATTGAGAAGGATAAGGATTTTCGATGGCCGAAGTCACTCAGGGGTAATCCCGCAAAGAGAAACAAGAATCAGTATTGTAGATTCCACATAGATGTGGGGCATGACACTGACGATTACGAGCAACTCAAAGATGAGATCGAGTTTTTGATTCGTAGAGGGAAACTGAGCCACTTCACTAAGGGTGATGACCGTGGTAATCAGAGAATAGAGTTTGATAAGAGGGATTACGATCAAGATCGCAACCCACCGCCCCGAGGGCCAGTAATCAACATGATCTCAGGAGGCCCGACTGCGGCCGACACAACAAGGAATTCTAAGAAGGCTTATGCTAGAGAAGTGATGCACATCGTGGGAGAGGCCCCGAAGCGTGCAAAAACTAAAGTAATGGTTGGTTTTGATGACTCAGACTTGGAAGGGGTGAAGTTCCCCCATGACGACCCATTGGTCATAACTTCTGTGATTGGAAACAAAGAGGCGAAGCGAGTCTTGATAGACAATGGTGCTTCCGTTGACATTCTATTTCATGATGCATTTATGAAGATGGGATACAATGATTCTCAATTGACCACATGCCTATATATGGATTTAATGGAGTAGAATCCAAAGTTGAAGGGACTACTCAGTTGCATGTAACTATTGGACAGGAGCCCAATGAGGCCACTCAGATGTTGAACTTCATGGTAATCAAGGCGGTTTCAACGTACAACGCTATCCTTGGAAGGACTGGACTTCATGCATTCAAGGTTGTTGCCTCAACTTATCATATGAAGATCAAGCTCCCAACCAGAAATGGTGTTGGAGAACATAAAAGTGATCAAAAGATGGCACGAAGCTGTTATGTAGCCTCGTTAAGGCCTGATGGAATCAAGGGGCAGGTCCTTACGATTGAAGACATGGATGTCCGTAGTGGTAAGGAACGCCAAGAAAGACCATCAGAGGACATCACACAGAAGCCTTGGACAGCCATTGAGGCTAAGGCGTTAAGTGACTTCGTGGTTGACTGTACCATTGGCAACCAACAAGTCGGGGGGCAGGAGGTAATACCCCAAGTAGGAAGTGAACTTCAAGATAATAAGGAGGAGACCAGAAGGAGTGGTGGGTGCTCTTTTTTGATGGAGCATCAAAAACAAAATCAAGTTATGTAGGCCTAGTCTTGCAAAGCCCCGATGGGCTCAAGTTATCCTAGTAGGACTTAGCTTCATATTTATCTAGTAGAAGTAGAAATAAGGTTCATTGAAACCATTGCAGAGCATGTTGCTCCGAGTATGACAGTAGTATTCTATGTAAGGGTTGAACCCATTTGAAGTTATTATTGCAAGTTTGTCTTCCATTCATTGATTGTGTGATTTTATTTTATGTGCCAAGCACATGATGAGTGCAAGTCAAGGATGACCAAGTATCGAAAATAAAATAATACACGAATGGAAAACAAACAAATGCATAAATAAAGACCCCGAAGGGTCAAGAGTTAGGTTACAGCACGACCAAATAAGAGTTTAAGTCCGTGAAGGCCCCTGGTTAAAAGATAAGCAGATAAAAGCCACACGCAACAATCAAAGCCATGCAAGGTCGAGGATGTTAGTGACTAGCTACTCTTCAATATTTTTTTTTAAGTACCTGGATTAAGGATCCAAGGATGAAGACCAATAGAGAACAATGATGTATTTGCTTGGACAGTGGCTGATACGCCAGGGATTGATCCCCAAATTATAACTCACAATTTGAAAGTCGATCCTGAGCGAAAGACAATAAAGCAAAAGAAGAGGAATTTTTCTCCTGAAAGGCAGGAGGCCATCAAGCAGGAAGTTGACAAGCTCTTAGAAGCTGGGTTTATTGAAGAGATTCAGTTCCTCGAATGGTTGGCTAACCCTGTGATGGTCAAGAAAGTAAATGAGAAGTGGAGGATGTGTATAGACTTTGCTGATTTAAATGATGCATGCCCAAAGGATTGTTTCCCCTTGCCAAGGATAGACACATTGATAAATGCTACATCTGGACATGAGAAATCAGATTAAGATGCACAAGGATGACATCCCAAAGGTATCTTTCATAACTGACTTTGGTGTTTTCTACTATCTTGTTATGGCTTTTGGTCTAAAGAATGCAGGAGCTACTTACCAACGACTGTTGAATAAGATATTCGCCCATCCGATTGGAAAAACCATGGAGGTCTATGTCGATGACATGTTAGTCCAACGCCTAATCAAGGCAGACCATATTAAGCACCTCAGAGAGGCATTCGAAGTGCTGAGGCACCACAAGATGATGTTGAATCCAGCCAAGTGTGCTTTCGGTGTTGGATTGGGAAAGTTTTTATGTTTAATGGTTTCGAAGAGAGGCATAGAGGCCAACCCTGATAAGATCAAAGCGATCTTGGACATGGAACCACCCCGCTCTATACGAGATATACAGAAGTTAATCTGCCAAGTTGCAGCCCTGAAGAGATTTATCTGAAAGTCTAGTGACAAATGTTTGCCATTCTTTCAAGAATTGAAAAAAGTGAAAAGTTTTGAGTGGACTAAAGAGAGCCAAGAGGCCTTTGGGCAATTGAAGAGGTACATGGCAGAAGCCCCGTTATTGGCCAAACCTAGTCCCGGGGAGACTCTTTATATATACCTGACGGTATCCGAACAAGAGCTGAGCGCCGTCCTCATTCGAGAAGAGAAAAAGGTTCAGAAACCCATTTACTATGTGAGCAAGGTGTTGCATGGAGCTGAGAAGTTTGCTTTGGCATTTATAACAGTCTCGAGGAAGCTACGACCGTATTTCTAGGCATACAAGATCGAGGTCCTAACAGACCAGCAGTTGAGAAACATATTGCATAGCCCAAAGGCCAGTGGAAGGTTGATTAAGTGGGCGATTGAACTTCGACAATTTGACATCACAAATAAGCCCCAAACAGCCATTAAGGCTCAGGCGTTGGCTGACTTCGTGGTTGAATGTACCTTTGACAACCAAGAAGTCGGGGGGGCAGGAAATAGTACCCAACCAAGAAGGTGAGAATAAAGATGAAGAACTTGTACCTGATCTGAAGGAGTATTGGGTGCTCTATTTTGATGGAGCATCAAAAACAAAATCTAGTGGTGCAGGTTTAGTCTTGTAAAGCCCCGATGGGATCGCGGTTGAGTATGATTTGAAGTTGGACTTCCCAACAACCAACAGCGAAGCTGAGTATGAAGCCTTGATAGCCGGTTTAGGCTTGGCCAAAATCATGAGGGTCAAGAATCTCAAAGTTTGTGGAGATTCAAGGCTTGTAGTATCACAAGTGAATGGTGAATTTGAAGCCAAGGATGAAACTATGGCCAAATACTTGAGAGTCGTGAAGGCCGTTATGACCCAGTTTGACGAGTGCTATGTGGAGCACATTCCGAGGGAAGAAAATGTTAAGGTTGATGCCCTCTCAAAGTTTGCTTCTTCTGAGATAGAGAACTACGCCGAGAGTTCCAGGTCTTGAAGGCCCCATCCATTAACTCAAAGTTGGTAGCACCAATTGATATAGAGGTTGTTGGATAGATCCCATCAAAGCTCATCTTGAGACTGGTTGGCTCCTTGATAATGCCTTGAAGGCACGTAAACTGTTAGTGAGAGTTAAATCTCAAATCCCGACACAAAATTTTAGCCTTGCTGGTCAAAAAGGCTGTCTACCTTCAATCGAGTTTGTCGTGTGAGTTTAAGGACTTGAATCAAGAGCCATCAATCGAATTCAAATTAAAGCAAGGTCATGTGAGCATAAGAAGAAAGTCGGAAACCTGGAATCTAGATAAAGGGTTAACAACCAGCCAAGGCACACCAGACTTGAAGTCAAGTGCTGAGTGGCAAGGGGACTTCTTGAACGATCAACCGAGAAGCAATACCTCGACCATGTATAACAAGGGGGCAAGAACTAAGGGACTTCATCATTTTTACATCTTAGAATAAGAATGAAAGGTTGATTATAACCAACAACCATGAACGGATTCAACAAGCGAGTTAAGGCCCAGAAGGTCACGAAAGCCAATTTGAATTGAAGAAAAATGAAGGATACTCCTATCCTTTTATAAGATCACTATTGAGATTGTTTTTGAACAAGATCACTATTGAGTCGAGTCGGGTTTCACATTTTTGTTTTTGTTTCTCCACCTCGATGATCAAGATCACTATTGAGATTGTTTTTGAACAAAATAATCAAGTGGAAGTTGAAATTGAGAATAGTGCCGATTAGCATCGTTAGTGCCGTTTTATGCCGTCTAACGTCATTTAAACATTGTTTAAACGTTGTTTGAGGCCGATTAGCACCATTTAGTGTCATTTAAGCACCGATTAGTGCCGATAAGCACCGATTAGTGCCGATAAGCACCGATTAGCACCGTTAGTACCGTTTTATGCCGTCTAACTTCGTTTAAACATTGTTTGAGGCCGATTAGTGCCGATTAGCACCGTCAGTGCCGTTTTACGCCGTCTAACATCGTTTAACATTGTTTAAACGTCGTTTAAGGCTGATTAACGCCGTGTAGCGTCGATTAGCACCGGTTAGTGCTGTTATATGCCGTTCAACGTCGTTTAAGGCTGATTAGCATCGTGTAGCGTCGATTAGCACCGATTAGTGCCGTTATATGCCGTTCAACATCATTTAAGATTGTTTAAACGTCGTTTAAGGTTGATTAGCGCAGTGTAGTGTCGATTAGCACCGATTAGTGCCGTTATATGCCGTTCAACGTCGTTTAAGACTGATTAGCGCCGTATAGCGTCGATTAGCGCCGTTTAATGCCGTCATATGCCGTTTAACATCGTTTAACACTATTTAAACGTCAGTTAAGGCTTATAAGGCACCGTTTATTGTCGTTTATAGTCGTCGTAAATGCGTTGGTCGCTCCACGCTTTACATTAAGACGATATTGTTGAAAATACTTGCATATGAGCAATAAACCCTAACCCGAGTCTCGAATAAGGTCGTTAAAACTTCAAGGAAAGCCTGATCAATTTTCCTAGAAGTTGGGGGCAAATGATATTGGTTAAATATAAACCCTAAAGATACATTTAATGTCGCATTAATTAGACCCAATATGGTCTCAACGTGGGGGCACATTAATGAGGTCAAAAGCCCCAATTTAATATTAATTTCGTAATTAATATTATGAGAAATAAACGGCTCAACAATAAGAGTCAAATAAGGATATGACTCCTTCCTGACTTAGCCTATATGGAAGGAGTCTAGAACCTTTCTCAAGACGGTGACTTGTCCACCAAGTCACCTACTCCTACCATAATTCTAAGGCTTCTCAGCCTATAAAAGGGCCTGACCCCTCATTCACAGAACTACGTCTTGGCTTGATTCTCAATAACGAGATACGTAGGCACTCTGTGAGGACTGATCAGTCTCGATACATGGAAACAACCATTAAAGCTCGAAGCTCACCAACCTTAGTATAACGCCCTAGAAAATTTCGTATTTATAAATAATTATTTAATATTAAATATGAATTATATTATGTGAATATTGTGTGAAGATGAAATATGTGTGATATCATATTTATGTGCTTATATGATGAATTATAAGTGAAATATGGGACTGTGTAATTTTATTTGAATTTTTGACGATTCAAATCTATTTAAATATGCATTATTGATCATCTGAGAATTTTATAAAATCATCGGAGTATTTAAAAATCCCGAGATCTTTTGTGTTATTCTCGTTATAATATTACTTAGTTTTTAAAATAATTGGGAGAATTATTTTGGGAGTTTAAGTATTTTAAAATGATTTTTAAGAGTTTTATTATATTTAAAGGATCAAAACTTGTAAAATTCATATTTAATTCATTTTTAATCCTAAAAATATTTTTAAAATATGGGTATGTTTTTAATTTCATGAAATTTATTTTATAACTTTAAAATTTATTTTTCTACTAATTTTCTGATTAATTTCGATTTTAGAAGATGTTTTAAAGTGATTTTTTATTTGTTTTCAGCATTTTTAATTACCATTAAATTCGTAAAATCACCAGTGTTTCCCCCAAATTGATCGAGAGGCTCTGTTTTCTCTCCATTTCCTCTCGAGAGTACTGGAGCTTTCTAAAAAAAAATCTCTCCCTCTTTTTCTTGCAAACTCTCTTAATCTCTCTTCTCAATCTCTCTTTACAACCTCTCTCGAGTTCACTCTCTCTATTCCCTCTCCTTTCTCTCCTGCGAACTGAATAACAGAGTGTGTGTGTGCTGTGCAGTTCATATGTATATATGTGGTACGTGTGTATATGATTTGTGTGTGAATCTTTGTGTTCAGTGGGTGCTGTGTGTGTTAACTTGTGCGAGTGTCTCGGTGTGGCTGAGTTAAGGTGATGGTGGGTGTTGTAAACCGACCCATCCCTCTCCTCCTTCCTCCCCTGTAAACCGCAAAGCCGTGTGATGGTGTTTGATTTTGTAAGCAGAGTTACAGTGCGTGTGTGGGTTTAAATTGATTGTGTGTGTGTATGTTAATTGGGGGCGTGTCCACTGTGTGGTGGTTGTTTTGGATGCCAATGGTGATGGATTAAGTATGGATGAGTATAGTGAATGGTCGGGAGTTGTTGGGTGTTGCAAAGAGGGAGTCTAAAGGAGGATATGAAGAAAGGGAGGTAGAGTTTGGAGGTAGAAAGAAGGAGGCTGTAAGTCTGTGTTCGGATGTGTGTGTTCTAGTACGGGTGTTTATGGCGCAAAGATTTCAGGCGAAAGGGAAGAAGGGTTGATGTGAGTTATGTTTGGCGTATATAATTGGGATTTTTTTGATTATATTCGTGTATGTACATGCAACTGATTCACTATTGTGGAAACAAATTTGGGGGATTCTAGTTGTATTTCGTTGGGTTAATGTTTAAATTTCATTTCCTGTTTGTTAAGTGCTAATTACTGAATAAGCTGTGAAACTCTATAATTTTGATGATCATACATAGGAAGCAAGCTGGTTATTTGTTCTGGTCTAATATTGTTTTGCAGGTTCATTATTCATATCAATTCATAGCAAAACACAGGGCATCTCAGCTAGCTGGCAGGGCAACTCAGCTAGCTGGCAGTTCATCAGCTAGCTGCCTGGGCGACAAGAAAAACTACTTGTCAAGTTTTTCATCATGGTTGTTAAATGCATATATTGATTAAAACGTGTAAAAGCAATTTCATATCATTGCTATTGTTTAGTTAAAGACACAGAATATTTCAAGATACTTTATCTCATAAATACACCACTTCACATTGTCTAGGAATATTGTAATCATGGTATTCACATGCTTCGGCTATATTCAGAAAATATCATAATTTCTACTAACAATTCACTTGTGCTCAGCCACTAGAATATATTTAAATCACAGGCTCTGCAAAGTGCATTAGCAACGGCTTGAAGGGAATCTTAGCACTCCACTAATCTGATCAATTCATGATGGCATGAACGTGGGAGCATCCTTGAAGAAGTTGATGAGCTGCTTGGTTCTATATATATTCATGATTATCTACAAAAGAAAGTAACACACTTCAAGAGAATACACAAGCACAACTCCAGCAATTCATTTCCAGATTTCAAAGAGAGCTCATATTCATTACCGAGAGTATATTGAGAGAGTTCGATTATTTGAGTTGTAAACACAAACATTGCAGTATTTGTTCAAGTGTAAAGTGTTGTTGATAGCTGAGCTAACGTGGTAACAAGGGTTGGGAACTAGTTTGCTAGAGAAGAGTGTACTTGGGAAGTATAGGTCTTAGAGAGCATTTAGATCAAGAACAGGGGTTCCAGTTAGCTAGCTGCCAGCAAGGGTGAGAAAGGGAGATATATTAGTTGATCTTGTAATCGGTTTTTTCATTGATCAATAATATATTCTCTTACCAAGTTGGTAAGGGACTAGGACGTAGACCATAGAAGATTAGGGGTCGAACCTAGCTAAAATTCTTGGTGTTCTTTACTTACTGCACCTTTTATCTTTCTGCATTGCATATCACAGCTAGCTGCCTATTCATTAATCTGTTACATTTGGTTAACTCAGTTAGCTGCCTATCGTACCCAGCTAACTGCCAGACTAACTTTTCAGGCAGAATTTTTATTTGATCATTGTTAGTCATAACACCTATTCACCCCTCCCCTCTAGGTGTGTATTTTCATTTGGTATCAGAGATTTGGTATACTAATATTTCTGTAACAGGAAAAGTATCGATCAAATGGCTAACAATTATCTTGAAGCTAAGTCGGATTATAGGGCACCTCTTCTCACTGGCTCGGAGAACTACAATTGGTGGAAATGCAGAATGGAGACTTATTTATCTAAGAAACCACTGGTTCTAAGAGTTGTGCAAAAAGGAGACTTCGAATTTCTTGATGACAAGAACAATCCAAAAGATGTTGATGATCTCACTCCCGAGGAAGTTATCAAATGTGGTTATAATGGAGAAGCTAGAAACTCTATCATGAATGCGTTAGACCAAGCTGAATATGACAAAGTATCTTCTCTAAAGAACGCAAAAGAAATGTGGGATGCTTTGGAATCGTATCATGAAGGTTCAAAGACTTTACGAAAAGTTAAACTTAGCAAATTGATGAATGACTTCGGAAATTTCAAGCTCAAGAATGGTGAAACAATCAAGGAAAGCCAAGCAAGATTTCAAGTCACTATTAACACTCTAAAGAGACTTGGAAAATCCATTCCTCAAGAAGAAATAAACATGAAAATTCTAAGTGCAGTTCCATTTATTTTTGAAGCAAAAGTCACTGCATTGGAATCATGTCCCACCATTGATTCTATGGATCATTTAGCTGCGTTTGCCGAATTAGAGCAGTTTGAAAGCAAAATCAATAACAGCAAGATGGAATCAGTTAAAGCTCCTGCTGAAAAATTGAAGAATTTAGCTTTACCCTCCAGTGGCAGCAAGCTGGGTTCGGAGTCAGAATCCGAATCTGATGAAGAATTGGCTTCCTTGTCTAGGAAAATAAAGAAGATGCTGGACATGAGGAACAAGCTAAAGAAGGAGAAAGGTAGAACTTCAGGAACAAAGAAAGATGTCAAAGAGGAAGCATGTTTTGAATGTGGAAAGAAAGGTCACTACAAAAGAGACTGCTACAAGCTGAAAAATAAGCAGAAGCAGCTAGCTGCCTCCAAGGACAAAAAGAAAGCTAAGGCTCTTTTGACATGGAGTGATGATGAAGAATCAGATTCTGAAAATGAATCAAGTGATGAGATGGTGAACTTAGCTCTTGTTGGTCTTGATGATGAGAATGATGCTCAAGGAATTTTTCAAGATGGCCTTGTAGATAGTGATGTCTCGGATTCGAATGACAACAATAGTGAGGTAAATTATTTTTCTGATATAAATTCTTATTCTTCTATATTAGATGAATTAACCATGCAGGATGATAGTAATCTATCTAATGAGGTGTTCGAGGAGTTAAAATATGAGAATAATAAACTCAAGAAGAAGAATACTCAACTTAAGAAGATCATATCCGAATTAATGGATGAAAAGATTCCTGAAAGAAATCAAGCTCAAAATCTTACTGATCTTAAGGCAGAGATATCCCAGCTTGAAGGAATAAACAAAGTGCTTATCAAGAGAAATGATACCCTCATGAAGGAACTCAGCGAGCTGAGATCAGAAATAGATGCCCAAAATGCATGTTTAGAGGCATTTAGTCCAAGGGAATCATGCTCAATGGAAGTATCTCAACAAGCTGAAAGAATCAAAGATTTGGAAAAAGAAATCAAGAATCTCCAGAAAGGAATGGGAAAGTTTGTTCAAGGAGAAGATTCACTCAAGATAATGATGAAATATGCAAAGGTTCCAATCGAAAGAGAAGGAGTTGGATTAGCTTCTACATCACGTCTAGAGTATGATGGCAAGCATGGAATTCCTTATGACTATGCCATGCCATGGAGAATCTGCCACAAATGTGGAAATAAAGGTCATTTGGCAAAACATTGCAAAGTTCAGAATGTTAACCCAGCTAGCTGGAACAGACAGACATCTCACAGGCAGCTAGCTGACAGAACAGCTGGAACAAGAAATACAGCTTCTAAAGTGGTCCAAATGTGGATCAAGAAAACTGATTTAAATGTTTTATATGTTCTATCAACTAACTATTCTGGACCCAAGCAAATATGGGTACCAAAACGTTGAGTTGTTTTGTAGGTATGTCTTGTTGTCAAAGTAAGATCAAAACAATGGAGTTGTGGATAGAAAGAACAGGTCCTTGCAAGAAAAAGCTAGAACTTTGCTGCAAGAGAGCAAGCTGCCAAGGAGTTTTTGGATAGAAGCTGTAAACACAGCTAGCTATGTTCTTAACAGAGTACTAATCATGCATATTCTCAACAAGACTCCATATGAACTGCTGAAGAATAAGAAGCCAAACATAGGCTACTTCAAGGTCTTTGAATCCAGGTGTTTTGTACTTAAATCTATTGATAGAGATGGTAAATTTGATGCTAAATCTTATGAGGCAATATTTTTAGGTTATTCTTTAACAAGTCGTTCATATAGAGTTTATAATATCTCTAAACGTAGTGTTGAAGAATCAATTGATGTTCCATTTCAAGAATTTAATGTTGATCTGTCAAGAGATGAGGAAGAATTGTAGGTTCAGAGGATGCCAGCGAGCTGCCTAGGTCAAATACAGCAACTCAGCAAGCTGACAAAGAAGCAGGCTCAGAAAATAGAGCAACTCAGCGAGCTGCCAATGAAGCAGATTCAGACAATGCAGCAACCCAGCGAGCTACAGCAGAAACTGAATCAAGTTAATCATTTTCCAAAGTCAACAAGGACAGTAAAAGACCATCCTTCAGAGTTGATTATTGGTGATAAATTAGAAGGCATTGTATGGAAGTGTGGTACACTACTTACTTGAATTCTTATATTAAATGATTACATATGGATATCCTTTTTGATGAATAAGGGGGAGAAAATTCAGGATTAAAAGTATGTGTGATTTAGGGGGAGTTGATATTTACTCTTATAACTCTTTACTTCATATACTTTGCTGGGATCATATGGTTTGATATTTACTCTTATAACTCTTTACTTCATATACTTTGCTGGGATCATATGGTTTAATGCTAAATGTTTTTGTGATGCCATGCTTATTATGTTTAACTGCTTGTATAGATTGCTAATCCTTTTGCAGAGGAAGCATAAATTCAGGGGGAGTATTTAACTCCTGAATATTGGTGTGTAATCATCAAAAAGGGGGAGATTGAAACCCTATTGGTTTTGATGATGACACAATGCAGCAAGCTTGGTTTTGATGATGTTACAATTCATAGGAAGCTGACTGCTGTTTTGATGATGACACAATGCAGCAAGCTAACTACTTGGTTTATGGTTAAGTACCTGGTTTCAATTGAAATATTTGTGGTACAATGTTGTAGATTATATTTGTGTTGCTTACTGATTATAGGACGCTTTGATTGAGGGGGAGTTTTAGCTAAATCTCAAATTGGTGTATAATCATCAAAAAGGGGGAGATTGAAACTCTATAATTTTGATGATCATACATAGGAAGCAAGCTGGTTATTTGTTCTGGTCTAATATTGTTTTGCAGGTTCATTATTCATATCAATTCATAGCAAAACACAGGGCATCTCAGCTAGCTGGCAGGGCAACTCAGCTAGCTGGCAGTTCATCAGCTAGCTGCCTGGGCGACAAGAAAAACTACTTGTCAAGTTTTTCATCTTGGTTGTTAAATGCATATATTGATTAAAACGTGTAAAAGCAATTTCATATCATTGCTATTGTTTAGTTAAAGACACAGAGAATATTTCAAGATACTTTATCTCATAAATACACCACTTCACATTGTCTAGGAATATTGTAATCATGGTATTCACATGCTTCGGCTATATTCAGAAAATATCATAATTTCTACTAACAATTCACTTGTGCTCAGCCACTAGAATATATTTAAATCACAGGCTCTGCAAAGTGCATTAGCAACGGCTTGAAGGGAATCTTAGCACTCCACTAATCTGATCAATTCATGATGGCATGAACGTGGGAGCATCCTTGAAGAAGTTGATGAGCTGCTTGGTTCTATATATATTCATGATTATCTACAAAAGAAAGTAACACACTTCAAGAGAATACACAAGCACAACTCCAGCAATTCATTTCCAGATTTCAAAGAGAGCTCATATTCATTACCGAGAGTATATTGAGAGAGTTCGATTATTTGAGTTGTAAACACAAACATTGCAGTATTTGTTCAAGTGTAAAGTGTTGTTGATAGCTGAGCTAACGTGGTAACAAGGGTTGGGAACTAGTTTGCTAGAGAAGAGTGTACTTGGGAAGTATAGGTCTTAGAGAGCATTTAGTTCAAGAACAGGGGTTCCAGTTAGCTAGCTGCCAGCAAGGGTGAGAAAGGGAGATATATTAGTTGATCTTGTAATCGGTTTTTTCATTGATCAATAATATATTCTCTTACCAAGTTGGTAAGGGACTAGGACGTAGACCATAGAAGATTAGGGGTCGAACCTAGCTAAAATTCTTGGTGTTCTTTACTTACTGCACCTTTTATCTTTCTGCATTGCATATCACAGCTAGCTGCCTATTCATTAATCTGTTACATTTGGTTAACTCAGTTAGCTGCCTATCGTACCCAGCTAACTGCCAGACTAACTTTTCAGGCAGAATTTTTATTTGATCATTGTTAGTCATAACACCTATTCACCCCTCCCCTCTAGGTGTGTATTTTCAAGCTGGCCTGCGTATGTAGTGTGTGTGACTAGCTGGTGAGTAAAAGTGTACATTGTGCTCATGGGTGTAGTTGATGTGGGGTTAGAGCAGGGGAGATGCTGAGAACTGAGGGCTATTAAGGGAAGAAGGAATGGAGAGATTGAAGGAAGAGTGGGAAAGAAAAAGGAGGCAGTTGTGTTAGTTTGGTTATCGTGGGTTAGGTTCGTAGGCTGTAAAGCCGAGATTAAGTATGGATGGGAAGATAGAAGGAGAACCGAGAGATTGAAGAGGGTGTGCTAGTTTAGTAATTGTATGTGTAGGCGTTAGCACTAGTGTACCGGATGGGGATTATGGTTTTTTGCTGATGGGTGTTTGTATTTGAGTGCACAATCCTGGGTTATACGTGTTCAGGTGTGTGCAGGAGTGCCTTTGTGTCGGTATTCGGGGGTATGTGGGTGTTAAGAGGAGTCGAGAGATTGAAGGAGACGTAAAGAGAATGACAAAGAGTAAGGAGTTGTAGTGGTGTGTGAATGCATGTATGGGTGATTGTCTGCATATGCGTGTGTGTGTTTGGCGAGAACAGAGGAGGAGTAAAGTAGAGACAAAAGAACTCATGGTATTAGTGGTGTGTATGTTTAGTCAATTCTATGTGTAAGTAATTTTGGTTGAAATTACTTGATTGCGGTAAATGTGTGGACTTAAATTGGCGTAGTTATTATTAATTGGCGAAGATTGGGTACGAATTTAGTATGCATAGTTTTTATATATTTAATGTTTAACGATAATTTTATTTAAGCGTCATATAACTTGCAATATTGTTAGTAACTAAAAATTTTCAAGACATGATTTTATGAGGTTTGTCTGACAAAGGATATAAGTGATCATGCGAGAAGTTCATTATAAGTATATATTTTGTCAAGCTATTTATGTGATTACTTGGTTGTATACAGTTAACGTTAGGTAGAAATTAGTTGATAGGTTATTGATCGTAAGTAGACAATATGAGGAGTACTAAAATAGTACTTTACCTGTGTATAGGTACCAGTAAGAGGCTGGTTGAGAGCCAGTGCGCGTGTAGATAGAATCTTGGGGAATGGCCTAATTATCGAATTTGATGAGTATGCTCGTGGAATGGCTGACAAGTATAGAAGAAAAACGGATATATGGTCGAGTAAAAGATAATGTATAGAGAAGTAGAGACGAATGTAAAGTGAGTGAAGAATGGAGATATTGGAATTGGAAACTTCGTGTATTAAGGCAAGTTTACTATCCCTCACTTATTGTTCAAGTGATGTGAAACCTTCTGTGTTACTTATTTGTTCTTTCGATATCCCTTCTTGTAAGCAGTTATACTATTCATGTTATTCAAAATAATGTGAACCTGTTCTGTTAATTATGAGAAATTCCTTTCAAACCATTTTGCTAGTGTCTATACCCTTTATTATTATTTCCAGTGACATTCTTATTCTATTAATTTACAAACACTCATTCTCAAATTATTCTCTCATTGTTTATGTCCCTCGCCTATGGTTCCGGTGTTGATTCTTTATATTTATTTTAAATAAATATTCGTAATCTTTAATTATATTTCAATAATTGATGTTCTATCAGATTCTTCGATACCTATTGTTCAGGTTGATTCTTTTAAAATATTATTTTATTTAAATATTCCTCATTTTTATTAATAATTTAATACATGGTATTTTACCGGATTCCTCGGTCGTGTATTATTTTATATTCTTCAAAAGTAGTTAAATGATTTTTTTTAAAACAGGGGGAATCCAAGAATCTAAGACTTTATAAAAATCTTTTAATATGATTCCTGAATATGATTTATGATTTTCCCTCAATAAATATTCTTTCAAGGAATGTTTTCTTCAAACTAATTTGAAACTGATCATCCAGTAATTATTTTTACAAGTAGACGTTTACGTTGTTTTACTCGCTTATATTGATTCGAACCTTTCCATGTGTTAGAAACTTAATTAGATGTTTAGCACTTAATGATAATCGTTGTCTTATAGTCTCAATTATTGTTGATTATATTGCAAATATTCCCTTCACTTCTTGATTAAGTGAAACTTTCTTTAAATATCGTGAAGATGTGATCTACCATTCAAATTACTCTATTGAACTTGTCGGTATTTACTTAAGACCTTGATTATCTGGTTATCCCCTGAGTTGTATCGAACTTGTCGATACTAGACAACGATGTTGTTTCTTATTAACTCCTAAATTTTGAGTTGTTAACTTGGAACGTGAGTTTCCAGGGTGTTTGGCGAATTGGTTGTCGATTGTTCCGACACCTAGTGTGGATGATTTAGAATTGGAAATGTTTTTAAAATATGGGCCGTGAGGGTCAGATTGTATGCTTTTAAAATGTGGACCGTGAAGGTCGGACTGTGAAGGTCAGAAATAATTAAGGCCAATGTGTGCCATGTATCCAATTAAGGACAGTGCTGTGAGAGCTCGTCCGGGGTTAGTGCTGACTGATCAGCAGCCTAACCTTAATGATTTTTTTTTTTAAAAAAAATTCCAATTCTAATCTATACTCTGAGATTGAGATGTTTAATTCTTGACTCCTTGAAAGTCTGTTTTAATAATACCTTGACATCAGAATTCTTGTCAGTTCTCATTGTTGATGTACCTTATTCCAATGGTGCAATATTGGCTCCTCGTGATAATAAAGATATTTGACTTAGTTGACACTTTTCGAAGCATATGATGATTCTTCCTGATTTTCAGAACTTATAATTGTTGTTGATATTGCTATCACTATTTGCACTTGCTGAGCGTTCTTTGGCTCACTCTTGCTTTGTTTTACCTAACCCTTTGCAGTTAGGTTTAAGGATGATCTGCTTATATTTTCAAATGCGAATGAGAGCGAGGAGGATCCTATTCGGAATAGATTTCAGAGCTAGCGCAGGCGAGCACAGTTTTGGATTAAGCTACAGATTAGACGGTATAGTGATTTGTTTTTAAAGCTGAGATAGAAGTTGTAATAATTTGTATTAGTTAGATTCTTGTTTCATACCATAACCTGGAATCGATCCTCGGTGAGGAATCGTTGGTGTATTAAGTTTTAATTGTATTTGTTAAACTTGAAATTGGTTTGGGTTGAAATACAGGTGGATAGTCCGATTTACGAATATTTCATGCCGAAAATTTCTAAAATTCCCCTGTATCAAAGTCTATTTTATTATAAAAAGTATATTTTCAGAATTGGGAAGTCGGGGCGTTACAGTAATTCGTTTTTAAGAAATTTCAGCAATAATTGAAGCTTTGGATAAAGGATTAAGGAGATTTTGTGGAGTTAACAACTTAGGTGGATATAGTTCGGAGGAACATGAATATCACAAATAAAAGAGATTTGACCCACACAGAATAAGATGGTAAGGAAGAAGAAGACAGTGAACCAGGAAATTTGCGGGAGTTATGCTAGTAGAGATAGTGCGATTTGGCTGGAAAGGAATGTAAAATCTAGGAGGTTTTGAAAGCCAAGATAATGAGGTAAGATAATTATCTATAGGATATGAAGTACTGAGACTAGCGGGACCACCATTATCAGAAGGTAAGATTTCGAGAGGAAGCATACTATAATTGTACTAAGGTCAATAGGAAAAGTTATAATTGTAAGCAGAAGGAATAGTATGGTGAGAAGTGACAGAATTAGAAGCCAGAAGTTCAATATAATTATGAATGATGACAGTAAGGATAAGAATGTAAGGACAGTTAAGAAGAGCTAGGTGTGGGTTAGGACTGGATTGTATAGTCAACTACTAAGTACAAAGAAAGTGTGAAGATAAGAAGGCGAAATTATGAGCTGCAAGAGATATGTAAGATTGTGTTTCGAGTCAGGAGGTGGATAAAGGAGTTTTAACGGTTATGCAGACTAAAATGTTATTTTAATAAGATTGTAAGGTTATTGTATACACGTGAGAGATATCAGTAAGGAGATAATTAAGTGAAACAGATTTCAGTGGTCAATACTTCTCGGATATGTGGCTTGATGAATTACCAGGATTATCACCAGATAGAGAGATAAAGATGATTAAATTTATTTTACAACCGGGAATGTAATCAGTTTCGTGGATTCAAGATCGGAAGATATAGCAAGATGTTTGAGGATATAAGAAGAACATGCAAGAGATTTCTAAGTATGAGCTTTGGATGAGATTTCTAAGTACGAGCTGTGGAATTGGAATATATATAATTTTCAGGATATGATGAAAAGACCGAAGTGAATTTCATGAGACGAAGCAGGAATGAATCGGGAAAGACCTAAGACGTCTACAGAGATTGAAAATTGTGAAGGACCAGCTAGGAATATTATATTTCAGTTATTCAGTTGTTGATAAATGTTAGAATTAAAAATGTGCAGAGTTTAAATAAGTTTGAAGGTTTTAAGTTAATTATTGATGAAGTATACTTGGGTTTACGTATTATCTGGGGCAATGTGAATTTTGAGTAGGAGCGTGGAAGTGGTATCAATTGTTTTAGTCGGTTGAGTTTTGTTTTAAAGATTTAATTATTTACGTGTTTACTTTAAGTCAAAGCAGGTTTTGCTTTATTATTGTATATGAATGAATCGTTTATGGATGAATGGATTAGTAATTGAGATACTTTCATGCAGGGCATAATCCATTATACGAGTAGGTCATGTCCGAATTTTTGGTAGAAAATGATCGTCACGTACGAGTGATACATATATAGAATTAACGAGATATGTAAACCAATGGTTTAAGTTCATGTTGGAAATTTGAAGGCTTACAGAATGAGCCTATCGATATATGAGTTGAATTAAAGGAATCCTAGAGTGGAAGAAATGACATGGAAATTGAAAGAGAAATGCTTAAGAATACCGTCTTATGTTTTCCTGCGATTGATTCTGAGGACAGAATCCTATTAAGGGGGAAGGATATAACGCCCTAGAAAATTTCGTATTTATAAATAATTATTTAATATTAAATATGAATTATATTATGTGAATATTGTGTGAAGATGAAATATGTGTGATATCATATTTATGTGTTTATATGATGAATTATATGTGAAATGTAACACCCCCAGATCCAGGGTCAGGGATCTGGTCGTTACGGTCTCAGTATCCATCCATAAAACCAACATAATTTAAATTACAACCTTGTGACCCAAAACAACAACATAAAACACACCCGTTATAGTCCTAGAGATGAAATCAGAGTAACCATCAATATTATTAATCACAAGTTTGAGTTCTTACAACCCAAAGAATTACAATTAACCATTACATACTCTTTGCCATCCATTTGTATATGCCATATAATAAATACATTTGATACTCAAATGCTAACAACTAGCCTACCAGTAGCTGCCTCTTCAGCAATGGTAGCTAAGACCTCAGCAATTATTCCTCTGACGGCTGTCACCTGCTTATGCTGAGTGCGCCTTGCGCGGCCATCTGATCTAGCTGTTGTTGTGATATAGATAAATAAAGCAAGGGTGAGCAATAGCCCACCTAAAAGAATATAATTGAACAGTAATAATATATAACAGTTCAAAATATCTTTGATACCATATGCCATGCATTAACGAACGTAGTACCAATATAAGTTATGAGATGAAGTTACAAGGTGACTCAAAATATAATTGTTCCGAAGAAATATCTGTCATGTCAAAGATAAACCAGATATTATCAAATTTTCATAATAGAGGAACTTGCGGAAGAATATTGCAATTCCAGTTCAAACACTTTTCAAACCTGCCAACAATGATAATGTTGCAGAAAAATTTCCTAATTTGGAAGATGAACTAATACGGGAGCTTGCCGCGCCAGGAGCCACAACATTTACGATGATCAGTCGCATGTCATGCTCCCCATCATTTGCTCTCTACATGTAGAAGGAAGCACCGACGGATCGCCCGCCCTCTGGAACCCCCCGGCCAACGGTTGGGCCATTAATTGCTGGACCGGCGCCACTCGGCCACTTACGCGTCTCCTAGTTCGAATAACATCCATAACTCTGAAACATAAAGTTCGTCCCCCTTTCCCCAAGTATAGTACTTGTTGATAGGACTCCACAAAGTAGTCGTATTTAATTGGAAAGGAAAATTTCACCAATATTTCCCAAGCTGATGCTTGTTAATGGATAGACACTTGTTCCATCAATCTTACCCCTCGAGCGTTGAGGAGGTAACCAAAAAGATTCATATTGATGTTTGAAAGAATCAAGATGTGAGTGACAAGATAGTTTTGCAAGAATATGACCGGGCAGTCAAATAAATATCAGCTCCCAAGTGAGGTCTCCTTATATGTTTTTGGAGGTTTGAGCGAGTATTTAAATCTTCTTATAAGACAGATTTAAATGAAAATAGAGTTTTGGGAACCTCCCCTTGATAAAATAGTCATAAAAGACTTCGAAATATTTTACATAATATCTGAAGGTGAAGGATAACCTTTGAATAATATAAATCATTACAAAAAGAATTCAAAAGAATTTAATTAAATATTCCAAGAATATTTATTAAGTCAATAATAATTACGGAATATTATTAAATCATAATATTGCTCGTAAGTAATTCTCGAATGAATATATAGAATTATTTATTAAATAAATCTCTTCTTAAATGAATATTTAAAATAATATTCATTAAATAAATAAACTTAAATAAATATTTAAAATAATATTTACTGAATAAATCAAACCTTAAATGAATATTTGAAAATTATATTCATTTAACAAATAACATTCCAAATGAATATCCAAATAATATTCATTAAACAAATAATATTCTAAATGAATATCCAAAATATATTCATTTAACAAATAATATTCTAAATGAATATCCGAATAATATTCATTTAGTAATCAAAACTTTAAAGGAATATTCGAAATAATATTCCTTGAGTAATTAGAACAGAATACTTTTAAAATAATATTTATCAAGTACATAAACCTTAAATGAATATTCGAAAGTAATATTCATTTAATGAATAAAATTCCAATGAATATCAAAGTAATTATTCATTAAATAATCAAACTCTAATGAATATTCAAAAATAATATTTATCTAATATTTCTTGACTGAGATAATACTCAAATAACATTTCTCGAAAGATTTCCAAGTAGTTGATACTTTTCTGGAAATATAAATAATGTTTAATAATACATTCCTCAAAATGAATACCACTCTGTCGCTGGAATCCCTCCGGGTTTCCACGACTATCTATATGTCACAAAATACCGACTCCCGGTCTTATATTTAAAGAATGAATATATCATACGCCCTTCACTAAGGGTCTTAGCAAAACAATCCTGCTTATAACTGATAATTCATATCTAGTCTATAAGCCAAAATCAATTCAGGGAACAAGTATTCCAATATACTTTGAAAACAAACATGCATGCTATGGCATATGTATAACAACAATCATATATATTATCACAACAACAGTTCCAAGGTATTGGAAACTTGCCTGGTAATCCTGTAGGGGTAGTGTGCCTCGTGTCAATCCGGTGATCTATAAATAGTCACAATAACCGAGGTCAATCACTTAACACTTTTTAAAAGGCTAAGTATAACTTAACTTAAGTCGAAGCACGCTTTCGAATCATCTCGTTATACACCTCTTAGTGTAACTCTTTTATCACCGTTGCGGTTCGACATATATTCGTTATTATGACATGTCCTTGTACCCACACTTGATACATACTTAAGCCATGTAAGTCTTAAGATCGATTAATTACGAATCGAGATTGTACTACGAGTTTTATCGTCCGTTTTCTAAGTTATTAACCAAAGCCATAACCAAGCATGCTTTTTAGGGGTTCGTTCGCGTTTAAACTTGATTCGAACATTTTTATAAAATCGGAAAACGATCTATTTGACATGTGGTTTTCTCCCACACCTTTGTTTTTACCTCTATTATTTAATTATCAAGATTCGTCACTGATTTCATAGTGTTAAGGGAATCCAATTTCTGTTATGAACTTCCGTGTACGGTTTCGAACCATTTTTACGAATTTAATCATAACTCCTAAACCGTAAGTCCATTTCATACGAACTTTATATCAAAACGAAGCTTATAACATAATCTATCTTAACATGGCAGATTACTAAGCTATGCAGTGAGTTAAGCCTACTGTGATTCACGGTTTTCAAGGTTTAACGAAAATCGGGCATTACGACGGCTATAAATCGAACGTTCTAAAATTCACAACATCAATCACAACCACACCGGGCATCCATACAACTTATACATATATTATTCATCCCCCAACTGTCCAAAATCATCTACTTGACCATCATAACATAATCATACTTAGATCCACTAACAAACTCCATAATCATGCTTGTAATCATACTAATATCATGACTATGCTAAAAATCATCAAGAACATGCAAGATCTTAAAATAAGGCCTAGGGTTTCAAGAGGTGATTACCTTCCTTGGTGTATAAAACAACTTAATAAGCCTTGTATAGTCCTCGTGTGGCCTTATAATAGCTTAGATCATCCAAAAGAAACCAAGAAAGCAAAGTTAGATCTTGAAGGTTACTATACATCCGTTCAAAGAACTGCAAAAATGGGGGCCTTACCATGTTTTTCTGAATGAGATTGCTAAAGGAGAGTTGTAGAGAATCTTAACAGCTTTCCAAAAAGCTAAAGAACACAAAATTTCATTGGATAAGGAAGGAGATATGGCTGTTTGAAAATCGCAACAGAAACTGTCCAGAATCTGGACAGGTTGGTTACTTCAAATTGGGGAAGGGATTTGACTAGGCTAGACTACTTGGATTGCCATGAAACTTTGAGCGAATATTGCCCATGGAGTGGATAGGATTGGGTTAAAGTTTGGTGATTTTATCATGGTTAGAAATGGAGATGTGAATTTTTCTTTCCATGATGCTCCTGCTGGGCAGTTTGTAGAAAGTTGTGTTGCTTGGTTGATTTTCTTGATAATAATGCATAAAGTGCTTTCCACTTGCTCTCATCTTGTCTAATACACTTTCTAGGATAATATATAGCTAAATTAGCTTTATTAAAGGTAGTATGTCATGGATGATGAGTTTTGCAAGCCAAGTGTTGAACATTGGATGATTATAAGCTAACTAAGTGATTTGATTTCTAAGTACTAGTTCATTTTCTAAGTGTGCTAGTTACATGAGTCCACTTGGTTGCTAGATATTTTCTAGTAGTTTATGCATGACTCTTGTTTCCTCTGCTTGTTTCTTTGTCCGGTTATTGATCCGTTTCATTGATCGTTCGGAGAAATTTCTCAAAGATTTCTAGTTAGGTTTTCACCGGAAACCTTCTTAATATTTATACTACCATTCTCAATCCTCCTTTATAATTCTTGTATTTAAATTCCTCAAATCTATTTATTAAATCCTTAAATCTTACAGTGTCTAGGGAAATTTCGGAGAAAAATAAAAGTGCTGTTTTTCAGAATCCGACAGCTTTTACATACACTTATTTTTCCCTTGGATCACTAATGCGAACTCAGAAATTCATTCCGGGTACTTCTATATAGTATCATCTCATAATATTCTCATTTCCACCAAAAGCACTATTCAATCTTTATTCCATCTTTATTCCTTACATTTATTAAAATGTCCTTGTTCTCTTTCGGGCGTTCCTTAACCCATTCACGGAACCACTGGACTAATAACAGATATCGATTTGGATGACATGAGAATATTTCCTCTACTTGGAATTTCCATACCTTATCTTTCTAGGAGATAGATTATTCTAATCTAGGTTGTCAACCTGTTGCATTCTTCCTAACATATAAACCTTGGAATCTATATCCATTCAACACTCATTCATTAGAACTGTTACTACCTTGGAGTCGGAATCAATGTTCCTTCTTTTCTCAACACTTAATAAAAAGTTTTAATTCTACCGAAAATTTGGGTTCTTACAGTCTCCCCTCCTTAAAAGGATTCCGTCCCGGAATCAGGTAGAAGACAATTGAGTTCTTGTTGGTTATTTCACTTTCCAGTTCCCAGTCAATCCTTAATCAATCACATTCCTTTTTCAGCACATCTTACTAGTGCTACCATACATCCTTTATCCTTTTTTTTTCATTAATCTCTACTACTTTTCGCACAACACACTATCCGGGTTATGCTCTTACCCAGTCATATACTATTTTCCTTATTGGTATCTTTAGTGACTTTGGTATCACTATCGCGCTGCGAATTTCAGAGATAACCTCACTCATAAATATGCATTTCCTGATCGCTTTAATCTTCGCAATCTCGATCAATATATAGAATTAGAAGAATTTATTGAGAGATCACTATGATCAATGAACATTTGTCCTATTGCATAGTTAGTACGGAAGGTGGCCAGCCTTTAGTACTTGACAAGCAATTTAGACAAGCAATGGTATTCCACTTAGACTCCTATCACATAGATAGGTAGTCACGTAGCAGTACCTCCCCTCTTTAAAGGGCTGTTCTTCTCAATTTAGAAGAAGATAAATAAGGGATAAGAAAAGGAAAGAATTTCAAAGAATTATACAAGAAAATTTTCATGATTGTCAAAATATCATACTCAGAATTTACCTCTGAACTATAGAGGTTTATTAGGGAAGGAAGTAATTGTATTCGTATCAAATACTACTTTATAGTAATCTCACATGTCGAATGTCCTTGCTGCTCTGTCCATCACTCGATGGACCTATACTCTTGTTCGATATTAGCATCACTTACTTTTGGAGGATCCTTCAACCTTTCAGGTTAAATCTTGGATTTCTCGCTTGACATTATTATTACTGACATTTCACGCCACTCTACTGACTCTTTCATATTCACAATACTAACACTATCATGTTGTCATCCCGAGAGTTCGTTAGAAAGTCCCTTCATAACATTCCTTGCTTCTCATTTCATAATTATCTCCCAATTTTATTTTATTTTTTTTATCAATCACCTCATTTGTATTATCTAATTCTTATTTACTTCTGTTGTTTAACTCCACTGTCATCTCAGTGTTGAGACACTCGTCATTTTTACTCAATACGTGTCACATGATTGGGGTCAAACTTTCCTTTGTTCAACCATCTAAATTTTCATTTTCTCATCCCATGAGTCTCTTTATTACTCAATCAACCTATTCCAAATTTCCTCGACTTCCCCCAACTTAAAGGGGTCAATTTGTATGTCATTTATGCTTCTCATTCCAACTTTCCGTTTTGGCCAATACCCTTGCCCTGCCAATTCCATACTTTTCTCGCTTCGTTACTAGAGCTTCTCATGAGTCCGCCTATCTGACTCCCTTATTGATCCTCAACTCTATTATCATTTCTATCAGTCACTTGTCTTTATTTCTACTATAATCATTTTATGAACCATCATAGCCTAATCCTTTATTTCGAATATCCCGCCGTTCCAAAATTAAACCATCCGAAATAACCCTGGACGATTTCTCTACTTAGAGTCCATTCGACATTTCCACCGTCGTTATCACCTAATTTCTCAGAAGGGTCATCATTGCTTATCGTTTACGCAGTGCTTTAATAGCTAAACATACGGTTTTCATGATTGTTAATTCAAGATCCTCTAGGAAAACAAAATAATCACTATTCCCTATCCATAAGGAACGATTTCTAAACTTGACGTAGATATTACATGAAGCAGATAAAATTTTCAGGAAAGCTTCCAGCATCGTAGCTAGAACAATCTGGTGAGATTATTAATCATATGTCTCCAGTATAAGACTAGAAGCTTAGCGGTTTGCCTAATCACTTGCCAATCTCATAATTCTCTTTCTTGTTTGCACAGAATTACACCAACATAAACTTGCTTGTCATTCATCATCATGCCAATTAGCTTATCAATATCAGTATCCATCTATCTTCTGTATTCAATCATCTCTTATTACCTCATCTCCTCTCTCTCTTCCTAAAATAAAGGAGAGTCGCTTGGGGAATTTGGTCTGGCCTATCGCAGAACCTTCTAATGTCGGTAATGTGCTATAGACAAAATCAGGAATCGAATGTTTACTTCAACTATCCTTATAAGTTACCCCTTGTACAATCATCAGGGGAACGTAAATTCTTCCATCACATTCTGACCTTCAAGGCCCTTCTCATTTTCACGCTATTTCTTTAGTATGAGCATGTATCCTTACTATCTTGTACTGAAAGTGTCGGCCACCTCATTGGCCTTTCCTGAATACAATAATTTCTTGAGATCAATGTTTTCCGGATCTATTCCAACTTAGGATGGAAGCATCCTCCCTTGAACTCTACTAAATGAGAGTAAACATATTCCAGTCTTTTCCGAAAGTCATTGCTTCCACCTTTCTGGTGTGAACATTACTACAGGTACTCCCAATCATACCTATGATATTTCCTTATTTAACTCCCTTCTTGTTTTAGGATAATCTTAACCTTATTGGTTCAATCCATACTTCCTCATGGTTTTACACGTGCTTCATCTGGCCTCATTGTTATTATATCATACATTCCTTACCAAACTTCCCTTTTGAAATTTAGAATATTACCACTTCCCTTATAAGGTTTCTTAGGCCATCCTCATCATTCTTCCTGTATCTTCTGGTTACAGGGTATATCAAACATCATTAATCAATCCTATAACAATTCTATCTATGTACTTTTCGAGACTCCTTTCCACAAATCCTTATAGGTTATTGATACCTTGGTCGATTCAACTTATATCGTCTGATTTCACAATGTCTTTATTAGGGGTGATGTTATCCTTTGTGCATCCCCCAGGGTTCGTTTTAATCTATGGACATTCTATCCTCAATTCTATCTTCAAGGAATACTTACATCCTGTACTTGGCAATCAAATCCTATATTCTTAATAAGGATCTCTTTCCAAGCATTCTCATCTTGATAACCTATAGGTAGCTTAATGTTAACCTCTTTTTTCAAACGAATGTCAGTCTATATGACCTTCCAAAAGACAACATATGCCTATCTATTTCTTACAGAACTTGGAAATGGTAGCAAGGATGTTCTGGAAGATATTGGTCATGTTCAACGTGAATCTCTTAGTGCCTAATGCTCCTCTTGAGGACACTAAGTCTCATATAACATTTATGCATCATACTGCACCATCTTTGACGATCTTCGTGACTCTTCATTGGTCACTATCCTCAATCCTAATAAGTCCATGGTATATATAAAATCCATCATCATGTATCTCAATTCATTTTATATCAAAAGTCCTCGCGGTTGGCACTTGGTTAGAAGCACCCCGCTTTGTCCTTACATTGTTGGTTTAGTCACTTGATAATCCTTGGTGACTTGGCCTGCCCTGGCCACACTAAAATATGTGAGTTTAAGGGTTGACTAATAGCACCACTTTTCTAGCAATTTTCGGCATAGTGCCTTCTTCTTTGATACCTTTTGATCTTTCAAAACTTTACTCCATATAAGTCTTAATCGACTTCTCGGTACCGTCTCCGGTCACCTTTCCTTTATTTTTATCTTTTCAACTATTCTTATTAATTCCATGTGCCAAAAAAGTTTACACCCTTGGCATAACAGCCTTTTCATTTAAGTCAATCCCGGAATTTCTCATTCCGGCTTGTTTCTTAATCCCTTTTCTCTTTTTCTGTCCAATCTCAACTTGATAATTTTATCCCTATAATCAGTCATAATAATCGAGGTCTGTCTACCAGTCCGCATAGCGGCTACCCTACCCAATCCATAGGGTTCGCTCCAGTTTCCATTCTCTTCGGTGACGTGCTCAGATAATCAAAAAGACAAGGTTTGCCCAATTTTGTCCAATTCCTTTCCAGGATTAGGGAAATTTCAGTCAATCTATCCACCCGCTGGTAACACTAAGAAGATCCATTTCGATACCCGAAGAATATTTCTGGGAACATCCAAGCGGGTCGAACAATAAACAGTTAAATATCGAAATGATTGACATAAAGTTGGGAGTTTAACTATTGGAAAGAAACCAAATATATACTTCCCCTAGAAGGAAATTCAAAAGTTTCAAACTAAAACATGCCACTTCCTCCCGATACATATTCGTCCTAATAAACGATACTACCGAATACCGGTCTTTCTTACAACTAGTTTCAGAAGGAACACTACCGTCGGAGTTAGTCGTTCCCCAACATTGGCACTACCAAGGCCATCCGAAGCTGATGAACCGTGCTGTCTAAATGTATTCGATATTACGCTGTCGTGTTGCATAAGCACAGAACCTATACCTGTATGAGTTGTATCATAATATATCCCAAAGTTTCCTTCTTCCATTAGGTAACGCCAACCCTGGTCGTCACCGACTTCATCTTTAGCTCCAGGAAGATCTTCTCATGTTTATCTTGTCCATTCAAACTTTTAGTCTTACAATAAGTCGGTTTACGGGACTGCACTTTCTGTAAAGTCCTGAGCAATTCTCTGGTAATACTTTGTGAATCTTATGAAATTCCTCACCCTTGCCAGTGTGGTTGGCCTTTCTCCATTTGAAACTGTCTTTAACTTGGTGGGGTCGACCAACACTACTCCTATTGATCATATGTCCTATTAAGTTAACTTCATTTTGCCAAAACTCTTACTTCGAGAACTTGGCCTACACCTGTTCTTTCAGGTTTCATCTAAAAGTATTCTCAATCACACCTTAACCACTGCTCGCCTTACCTAATCCATTTACGATTCAGTGTCGGAATAAACTTAAGGTAACTACCATAATCCATTCAAGGAAAAGAAAGAATTTAATATTCCTCTGAATCACATGCATCTAATGTTTCTGGTTCATCATTTCACTGAATTGAACTAAACTTATGCTTGGTCTCTGACAGTAGTCTTGTTACGAGTTTATCATTGACTTACTGGTCTTTTCCTCTTGTAGGTTCCAAGATTATTGTCTCGCTTACTACTTCCTTATGTAACTTTATCCATTCAGGCCATTGCTTGCCACTATCTTTACTTTCTAAGCTAATCCATTCATAAAATGGACATCTCATTGGATAAACCACCTCATCAATCTCAATTTGGTTTTATAAATTATAACCTATGAAATCTTCCTTCTCATGGCAAATTACTGTTGACAATATTCAAACTTAACCCATTTATCAAATGATATGACACTTCTTGCCTCTATCTCCATTGGTCCTGGGACTCTACTTCCCAACATATATCGATGTCTTTGATAATCATGCATAATTCTTACTCCTTTTCCCTCACTCTAGAAGTCTCTAAGGACTCTTATCTAACCTCATATAAGATCTCAAGTAATTCCTCAAATCCATCTTACTTGCTGGTACTTCATCCGGTAGTCCAGCTATGAATCCAATATGCCTCTTTAATTCTCTTCATAATTCAGTTCTTTACGCCCACTTCTCTGAGCACTATATCTAGATTCTTACAGTCTCTCTGGCTGCAGCCCTCATCTCCTCAAGGTAAACTTCCCTGTCTCTAACAGGATTCTCCCCCTCTGCTGGAACCTCTTCCGGGTCCTCAGTAGGGTACTCTATCGAATCCACCATCCGATCGTCAGCATATAATCAGGCATCATCGTGCTGCTGCTCGTATGCCTCAAGGTCTGTCACCTTACTAGTCGGCACAAGAACGAGCTAAGTTACTATCATGATACTTAATAGTTCCCATAAGGGTTTTATATGTCAATACTACATTAAGTAGTCCGACTATGAACTTGGCAAGAGTTCTTATTATCTTAATGAATTTATTGTTTTAACGTCGCGTCATCTCTGGGATATATAACGCTCTCTCTGATACCATTTCTGTAACACCCCCAGATCCAGGGTCAGGGATCTGGTCGTTACGGTCTCAATATCCATCCATAAAACCAACATAATTTAAATTAGAACCTTGTGACCCAAAACAACAACATAAAACACACCCGTTATAGTCCTAGAGATGAAATCAGAGTAACCATCAATATTATTAATCACAAGTTTGAGTTCTTACAACCCAAAGAATTACAATTAACCATTACATACTCTTTGCCATCCATTTGTATATGCCATATAATAAATACATTTGATACTCAAATGCTAACAACTAGCCTACCAGTAGCTGCCTCTTCAGCAATGGTAGCTAAGACCTCAGCAATTATTCCTCTGACGGCTGTCACCTGCTTATGCTGAGTGCGCCTTGCGCGGCCATCTGATCTAGCTGTTGTTGTGATATAGATAAATAAAGCAAGGGTGAGCAATAGCCCACCTAAAAGAATATAATTGAACAGTAATAATATATAACAGTTCAAAATATCTTTGATACCATATGCCATGCATTAACGAACGTAGTACCAATATAAGTTATGAGATGAAGTTACAAGGTGACTCAAAATATAATTGTTCCGAAGAAATATCTGTCATGTCAAAGATAAACCAGATATTATCAAATTTTCATAATAGAGGAACTTGCGGAAGAATATTGCAATTCCAGTTCAAACACTTTTCAAACCTGCCAACAATGATAATGTTGCAGAAAAATTTCCTAATTTGGAAGATGAACTAATACGGGAGCTTGCCGCGCCAGGAGCCACAACATTTACGATGATCAGTCGCATGTCATGCTCCCCATCATTTGCTCTCTACATGTAGAAGGAAGCACCGACGGATCGCCCGCCCTCTGGAACCCCCCGGCCAACGGTTGGGCCATTAATTGTTGGACCGGCGCCACTCGGCCACTTACGCGTCTCCTAGTTCGAATAACATCCATAACTCTGAAACATAAAGTTCGTCCCCCTTTCCCCAAGTATAGTACTTGTTGATAGGACTCCACAAAGTAGTCGTATTTAATTGGAAAGGAAAATTTCACCAATATTTCCCAAGCTAATGCTTGTTAATGGATAGACACTTGTTCCATCAATCTTACCCCTCGAGCGTTGAGGAGGTAACCAAAAAGATTCATATTGATGTTTGAAAGAATCAAGATGTGAGTGACAAGATAGTTTTGCAAGAATATGACCGGGCAGTCAAATAAATATCAGCTCCCAAGTGAGGTCTCCTTATATGTTTTTGGAGGTTTGAGCGAGTATTTAAATCTTCTTATAAGACAGATTTAAATGAAAATAGAGTTTTGGGAACCTCCCCTTGATAAAATAGTCATAAAAGACTTCGAAATATTTTACATAATATCTGAAGGTGAAGGATAACCTTTGAATAATATAATTCATTACAAAAAGAATTCAAAAGAATTTAATTAAATATTCCAAGAATATTTATTAAGTCAATAATAATTACGGAATATTATTAAATCATAATATTGCTCGTAAGTAATTCTCGAATGAATATATAGAATTATTTATTAAATAAATCTCTTCTTAAATGAATATTTAAAATAATATTCATTAAATAAATAAACTTAAATAAATATTTAAAATAATATTTACTGAATAAATCAAACCTTAAATGAATATTTGAAAATAATATTCATTTAACAAATAACATTCCAAATGAATATCCAAATAATATTCATTAAACAAATAATATTCTAAATGAATATCCAAAATATATTCATTTAACAAATAATATTCTAAATGAATATCCGAATAATATTCATTTAGTAATCAAAACTTTAAAGGAATATTCGAAATAATATTCCTTGAGTGATTAGAACAGAATACTTTTAAAATAATATTTATTAAGTACATAAACCTTAAATGAATATTCGAAAGTAATATTCATTTAATGAATAAAATTCCAATGAATATCAAAGTAATTATTCATTAAATAATCAAACTCTAATGAATATTCAAAAAATATATTTATCTAATATTTCTCGACTGAGATAATACTCAAATAACATTTCTCGAAAGATTTCCAAGTAGTTGATACTTTTCTGGAAATATAAATAATGTTTAATAATACATTCCTCAAAATGAATACCACTCTGTCGCTGGAATCCCTCCGGGTTTCCACGACTATCTATATGTCACAAAATACCGACTCCCGGTCTTATATTTAAAGAATGAATATATCATACGCCCTTCACTAAGGGTCTTAGCAAAACAATCCTGCTTATAACTGATAATTCATATCTAGTCTATAAGCCAAAATCAATTCAGGGAACAAGTATTCCAATATACTTTGAAAACAAACATGCATGCTATGGCATATGTATAACAACAATCATATATATTATCACAACAACAGTTCCAAGGTATTGGAAACTTGCCTGGTAATCCTGTAGGGGTAGTGTGCCTCGTGTCAATCCGGTGATCTATAAATAGTCACAATAACCGAGGTCAATCACTGAACACTTTTTAAAAGGCTAAGTATAACTTAACTTAAGTCGAAGCACGCTTTCGAATCATCTCGTTATACACCTCTTAGTGTAACTCTTTTATCACCGTTGCGGTTCGACATATATTCGTTATTATGACATGTCCTTGTACCCACACTTGATACATACTTAAGCCAGGTAAGTCTTAAGATCGATTAATTACGTATCGAGATTGTACTACGAGTTTTATCGTCCGTTTTCTAAGTTATTAACCAAAGCCATAAACAAGCATGCTTTTTAGGGGTTCGTTCGCGTTTAAACTTGATTCGAACATTTTTATAAAATCGGAAAACGATCTATTTGACATGTGGTTTTCTCCCACACCTTCTTTTTTACCTCTATTATTTAATTATCAAGATTCGCCACTGATTTCATAGTGTTAAGGGAATCCAATTTCTGTTACGAACTTCCGTGTACGGTTTCGAACCATTTTTACGAATTTAATCATAACTCCTAAACCGTAAGTCCATTTCATACGAACTTTATATCAAAACGAAGCTTATAACATAATCTATCTTAACATGGCAGATTACTAAGCTATGCAGTGAGTTAAGCCTACTGTGATTCACGGTTTTCAAGGTTTAACGAAAATCGGGCATTACGACGGCTATAAATCGAACGTTCTAAAATTCACAACATCAATCACAAGCCACACCGGGCATCCATATAACTTATACATATATTATTCATCCCCCAACTGTCCAAAATCATCTACTTGACCATCATAACATAATCATACTTAGATCCACTAACAAACTCCATAATCATGCTTGTAATCATACTAATATCATGACTATGCTAAAAATCATCAAGAACATGCAAGATCTTAAAATAAGGCCTAGGGTTTCAAGAGGTGATTACCTTCCTTGGTGTATAAAACAACTTAATAAGCCTTGTATAGTCCTCGTGTGGCCTTATAATAGCTTAGATCATCCAAAAGAAACCAAGAAAGCAAAGTTAGATCTTGAAGGTTACTATACATCCGTTCAAAGAACTGCAAAAATGGGGGCCTTACCATGTTTTTCTGAATGATATTTCTAAAGGATAGTTGTAGAGAATCTTAACAGCTTTCCAAAAAGCTAAAGAACACAAAATTTCATTGGATAAGGAAGGAGATATGGCTGTTTGAAAATTTCTACAGAAACTGTCCAGAATCTGGACAGGTTGGTTACTTCAAATTGGGGAAGGGATTTGACTAGGCTAGACTACTTGGATTTCCATGAAACTTTGAGCTAATATTGCCCATGGAGTGGAGAGGATTGGGTTAAAGTTTGGTGATTTTATCATGGTTAGAAATGGAGATGTGAATTTGTCTTTCCATGATGCTCCTGCTGTGCAGTTTGTAGAAAGTTGTGTTGCTTGGTTGATTTTCTTGATAATAATGCATAAAGTGCTTTCCACTTGCTCTCATCTTGTCTAATACACTTGCTAGGATAATACCTAGCTAAAGTAGCTTTATTAAAGGTAGTATGTCATGAATGATGAGTTTTGCAAGCCAAGTGTTGAACATTGGATGGTTATAAGCTAACTAAGTGATTTGATTTCTAAGTACTAGTTCATTTTCTAAGTGTGCTAGTTACATGAGTCCACTTGGTTGCTAGATATTTTCTAGTAGCTTATGCATGACTCTTGTTTCCTCTGCTTGTTTCTTTGTCCGGTTATTGATCCGTTTCATTGATCGTTCGGAGAAATTTCTCAAGGATTTCTAGTTAGGTTTTCACCGGAAACCTTCTTAATATTTATACTACCATTCTCAATCCTCCTTTATAATTCTTGTATTTAAATTCCTCAAATCTATTTATTAAATCCTTAAATCTTACAGTGTCTAGGGAAATTTCGGAGAAAAATAAAAGTGCTATTTTTCAGAATCCGACAGCTTTTACATACACTTATTTTTCGCTTGGATCACTAATGCGAACTCAGAAATTCATTCCGGGTACTTCTATATAGTATCATCTCATAATATTATCATTTCCACCAAAAGCACTATTCAATCTTTATTCCATCTTTATTCCTTACATTTATTAAAATGTCCTTGTTCTCTTTCGGGCGTTCCTTAACCCATTCACGGAACCACTGGACTAATAACAGATATCGATTTGGATGACATGAGAATATTTCCTCTACTTGGAATTTCCATACCTTATCTTTCTAGGAGGTAGATTATTCTAATCTAGGTTGTCAACCTGTTGCATTCTTCCTAACATATAAACCTTGGAATCTATATCCATTCAACACTCATTCATTAGAACTGTTACTACCTTGGAGTCAGAATCAATGTTCCTTCTTTTCTCAACACTTAATAAAAAGTTTTAATTCTACCGAAAATTTGGGTTCTTACATGAAATATGGGACTGTGTAATTTTATTTGAATTTTTGACGATTCAAATCTATTTAAATATGCATTATTGATCATCTGAGAATTTTATAAAATCATCGGAGTATTTAAAAATCCCGAGATATTTTGTGTTATTCTCGTTATAATATTACTTAGTTTTTAAAATAATTGGGAGAATTATTTTGGGAGTTTAAGTATTTTAAAATGATTTTTAAGAATTTTATTATATTTAAAGGATCAAAACTTGTAAAATTCATATTTAATTCATTTTTAGTCCTAAAAATATTTTAAAAATATGGGGATGTTTGTAATTTCATGAAATTTATTTTAGAACTTTTAAATTTATTTTTCTTCTAATTTTCTGATTAATTTTGATTTTAGAAGATGTTTTAAAGTGATTTTTTATTTGTTTTCAGCATTTTTAATTACCTTTAAATTCCTAAAATCACCAGTGTTTCCCCCAAATTGATCGAGAGGCTCTGTTTTCTCCCCATTTCCTCTCGAGAGTTCTGGAGCTTTCTAAAAAAAAATCTCTCCCTCTTTTTCTTGCAAACTCTCTTAGCCCCTGTTTGATTTGAGGAAAAAGGAGGGGATGGGAGGGGATGGGAGGGATATGAAATGTAAATTCATGTTTGGTTCAAAATTGGGAAGGGGATTGGAGGGGAGGGGAGGGGAGGGGATTGGAGGGGAGTTTTTGTTTAGTTTTATCACCCTCCAATTTAGGGGGTTTTTTGGAGGGGAGGGGAGGGATAACATTTATTTGATAAAAATACCCTTATATGTGTAATTCTAATTTATATTCTTTTTGTATATATGAAGGCTATAAATGTAATTTACTCATAAAACCCTCCCTTCCCCTCTTGTACCAAACAAAAAATGAATGTTCTCCCCTCCCTTCCCCTCATATAAACCAAACATAAATATTATTAAAACTCTCCCCTTTCCATCCCCTCCCTTCCTCTCTAGGGATGGCAATCGGGTCGGTCGGTTCGGGTTTTGTGAAAACCAGACCCGGACCCAAATATATATGTTGGACCCAGATCCGGACCCAAACCTGATTGAAACCCGAATTCCTAGATCCAGACCCGATCCGTTGGGTTTCGGTTCGGTTCGGGTTTTAATCGGGTCTCAATTTATTTATGCAATTATTTATCAACATGTTTTTTTTGAAATAATAATTTATCAACTAGAACACTATATTTAATTAAATGTCAAGAAAAATGTAAATTTTAATTAAACGCATGCATCATCCAAATATGTATAATTAAAAGATGAATAGGAAAAAAATGTCTATCAATTTGTAACATTTATAAATAAAAAATTGACTTGTATGCTTTATAAGATGAGTCTCTTAATAGTTTATGAATAAAAAAAAACTGTTGACGAGATTACGAGAAACTATGTATAAAAAAAGATGAATAAGAAAAATATGTCTATCAATTTGTAAGATTTATATATCAAAAATTGACTAGAATGCTTTATAAGACGAGTCTCTTAATAGTTTATGAACAAAAAAAAACTGTTGACGCGATTACGAGAAAGATATAGTAACCTTAAGTTGAATACAGCTTAAATTAATAGCATTAAAATAATTAGACTATTAAAAAATTAATAACTAAAAACATATTTTTATATACATAATACACTATATTATACACAAAATATAAATGTATATATTTGTATTTCGGATCGGATCCAGGTTTGAGATGGGTTCGGTTCAATTTTCGGGTTTCGGTTCCGGTTCTGTTCGGTTCGGTTTGGACAAAACCCAAACTCGACCCAAAATTTATTCGGGTCTAGAAATAAATCCCAAACCCAGATCCATATCCAAAATTTCGGGTTCGGTTAGACCCAATCAGATCGGAACGGGTCGGGTATCCATCGGGTCGGGACAAATTGCCATCCCTATTCCTCTCCCCTTCATTAAAATCCCTCCCTTCCCTTCCCTCTCTTGAACCAAACATAGCCTTAGGCCTTGCTCCCGAGTTTTTTAAGGAGCGAAAGTAAATGAATGAAAGAGGAAGTAAGTGAAAACGGAAGTAATATATTTCGTTCACTTGCTCCCGAGTTTGAAAATTGTAGAGCGAAATTGATTTCATTAGCATGCTCCCGAGTTGGAAGGAAAGCATGTAAATGATTGTCAAGTTACAATTTAATCCTTAAATATAAAATGTTTTCATTCAAATGATAAGGGTATATTGGTAATAACAAGTATTTTTTAATCCCTTGCTTTCACTTGCTTTCACTTGCATCCCACTTTTGGAGTGAAAGTTTTGGGGAGAAAACTTGTAAAACTTTCATTCCTAATCACTTGCTTTCTTCCCTAAAAATAACTCGGGAGCATGAAAGGAGTGAAAATTGTGCTATTTGATTTCTTTTTCACTTGCTTTCCTCCCATTTTAAAACTCGGGAGCGGGGCGTTAATCTCTCTTCTCAATCTCTCTTTACAACCTCTCTCGAGTTCACTCTCTCTATTCCCTCTCCTTTCTCTCCTGCGAACTGAATAACAGAGTGTGTGTGTGTTGTGCAGTTCGTATGTATATATGTGGTGCGTGTGTATATGATTTGTGTGTGAATCTTTGTGTTCAGTGGGTGCTGTGTGTGTTAACTTGTGCGAGTGTCTCAGTGTGGCTGAGTTAAGGTGATGGTGGGTGTTGTAAACCGACCCATCCCTCTCCTCCTTCCTCCTCTGTAAACCGCAAAGCCGTGTGACGGTGTGTGATTTTGTAAGCAGAGTTACAGTGCGTGTGTGGGTTTAAATTGATTGTGTGTGTGTATGTTAATTGGGGGCGTGTCCACTGTGTGGTGGTTGTTTTGGATGCCAATGGTGATGGATTAAGTATGGATGAGTATAGTGAATGGTCGGGAGTTGTTGGGTGTTGCAAAGAGGGAGTCTAAATGAGGATATGAAGAAAGGGAGGTAGAGTTTGGAGGTAGAAAGAAGGAGGCTGTAAGTCTGTGTTCGGATGTGTGTGTTCTAGTACGGGTGTTTATGGCGCAAAGATTTCAGGAGAAAGGGAAGAAGGGTTGATGTGAGTTATGTTTGGCGTATATAATTGGGATTTTGTGATTATATTCGTGTATGTACATGCAACTGATTCACTATTGTGGAAACAAATTTGGGGGATTCTAGTTGTATTTCGTTGGGTTAATGTTTAAATTTCATTTCCTGTTTGTTAAGTGCTAATTACTGGATAAGCTGGCCTGCGTATGTAGTGTGTGTGACTAGCTGGTGAGTAAAAGTGTACATTGTGCTCATGGGTGTAGTTGATGTGGGGTTAGAGCAGGGGAGATTCTGAGAACTGAGGGCTGTTAAGGGAAGAATGAATGGAGAGATTGAAGGAAGAGTGGGAAAGAAAAAGGAGGCGGTTGTGTTAGTGTGGTTACCGTGGGTTGGGTTTGTAGGCTGTAAAGCCGAGATTAAGTATGGATGGGAAGATAGAAGGAGAACCGAGAGATTGAAGAGGGTGTGCTGGTTTAGTAATTGTATGTGTAGGCGTTAGCACTAGTGTACCGGATGGGGATTATGGTTTTATGCTGATGGGTGTTTGTATTTGAGTGCACAATCCTGGGTTATGCGTGTTCAGGTGTGTGCAGGAGTGCCTTTGTGTTGGTATTCGGGGGTATGTGGGTGTTAAGAGGAGTCGAGAGATTGAAGGAGACGTAAAGAGAATGACAAAGAGTAAGGAGTTGTAGTGGTGTGTGAATGCATGTATGGGTGATTGTCTGCATATGCGTGTGTGTGGTTGGCGAGAACAGAGGAGGAGTAAAGTAGAGACAAAAGAACTCATGGTATTAGTGGTGTGTATGTTTAGTCAATTCTATGTGTAAGTAATTTTGGTTGAAATTACTTGATTGTGGTAAATGTGTGGACTTAAATTGGCGTAGTTATTATTAATTGGCGAAGATTGGGTACGAATTTAGTATGCATAGTATTTATATATTTAATGTTTAATGATAATTTTATTTAAGCGTCATATAACTTGCAATATTGTTAGTAACTAAAAATTTTCAGGACATGATTTTATGAGGTTTGTCTGACAAAGGATATAAGTGATCATGCGAGAAGTTCATTATAAGTATATATTTTGTCAAGCTATTTATGTGATTACTGGGTTGTATACAGTTAACGTTGGGTAGAAATTAGTTGATAGGTTATTGATGTAAGTAGACAATATAAGGAGTACTAAAATAGTACTTTACCTGTGTATAGGTACTAGTAAGAGGCTGGTTGAGAGCCAGTGCGCGTGTAAATAGAATCTTGGGGAATGGCCTAATTATCGAATTTGATGAGTATGCTCGTGGAATGGCTGACAAGTATAGAAGAAAAACGGATATACGATCGAGTAAAAGATAATGTATAGAGAAGTAGAGACGAATGTAAAGTGAGTGAAGAATGGAGATATTGGAATTGGAAATTTCGTGTATTAAGGCAAGTTTACTATCCCTCACTTATTGTTCAAGTGATATGAAACCTTCTGTGTTAATTATTTGTTCTTTCGATATCCCTTCTTGTAAGCATTTATACTATTCATGTTATTCAAAATAATGTGAACCTGTTCTGTTAATTATGAGATATTCCTTTCAAACCATTTTGCTAGTGTCTATACCCTTTATTATTATTTCCAGTGATATTCTTATTCTATTAATTTACAAACACTCATTCTCAAATTATTCTCTCATTGTTTATGTCCCTCGCCTATGGTTCCGGTGTTGATTCTTTATATTTATTTTAAATAAATATTCGTAATCTTTAATTATATTTCAATAATTGATGTTCTATCAGATTCTTCGATACCTATTGTTCAGGTTGATTCTTTTAAAATATTATTTTATTTAAATATTCCTCATTTTTATTAATAATTTAATACATGGTATTTTACCGGATTCATCGGTCGTGTATTATTTTTTATTCTTCAAAAGTAATTAAATGAATTTTTTTAAAACAGGGGGAATCCAAGAATCTAAGACTTTATAAAAATCTTTTAATATGATTCCTGAATATGATTTATGATTTTCCCTCAATAAATATTCTTTCAAGGAATTTTTTCTTCAAACTAATTTGAAACTGATCATCCAGTAATTATTTTTACAAGTAGACGTTTACGCTATTTTACTCGCTTATATTGATTCGAACCTTTCCATGTGTTAGAAACTTAATTAGATGTTTAGCACTTAATGATAATCGTTGTCTTGTAGTCTCAATTATTGTTGGTTATATTGCAAATATTCCCTTCACTTCTTGATTAAGTGAAACTTTCTTTAAATATCGTGAAGATGTGATCTACCATTCAAATTACTCTATTGAACTTGTCGGTATTTACTTAAGATCTTGATTATCTGGTTATCCCCTGAGTTGTATCGAACTTGTCGATACTAGACAACGATGTCGTTTCTTATTAACTCCTAAATTTTGAGTTGTTAACCTGGAACGTGAGTTTCCAGGGTGTTTGGCGAATTAAGGTTGTCGATTGTTCCGACACCTAGTGTGGATGATTTAGAATTGGAATTGTTTTTAAAATATGGACCGTGAGGGTCAGATTTTATGCTTTTAAAATGTGGACCGTGAAGGTCGGACCGTGAAGGTCAGAAATAATTAAGGCCAATATGTGTCATGGATCTAATTAAGGACAGTGCTGTGAGAGCTCGTCCGGGGTTAGTGCTGACTGATCAGCAGCCTAACCTTAATGATTTTTTTTAAAATAAATAAAAAAAATTCCAATTCTAATCTATACTCTGAGATTGAGATGTTTAATTCTTGACTCCTTGAAAGTCTGTTTTAATAATACATTGACATCAGAATTCTTGTCAGTTCTCATTGTTGATGTACCTTATTCCAATGGTGCAATACTGGCTCCTCGTGATAATAAAGATATTTGACTTAGTTGACACTTTTCGAAGCATATGATGATTCTTCCTGATTTTCAGAACTTATCATTGTTGTTGATATTGCTATCACTATTTGCACTTGCTGAGCGTTCTTTGGCTCACTCTTGCTTTGTTTTAACTAACCCTTTGCAGTTAGGTTTAAGGATGATCTGCTTATATTTTCAAATGCGAATGAGAGCGAGGAGGATCCTATTCGGAATAGATTTCAGAGCTAGCACGGGCGAGCACAGTTTTGGATTAAGCTACAGATTAGACGGTATAGTGATTTGTTTTTAAAGCTGAGATAGAAGTTGTAATAATTTGTATTAGTTAGATTCTTGTTTCATACCATAACCTGGAATCGATCCTCGGTGAGGAATCGTTGGTGTATTAAGTTTTAATTGTATTTGTTAAACTTGAAATTGGTTTGGGTTGAAATACAGGTGGATAGTCCGATTTACGAATATTTCATGCCGAAAATTTCTAAAATTCCACTATATCAAAGTCTATTTTATTATAAAAAGTATATTTTCAGAATTTGGAAGTCGGGGCATTACACTTAGCATTAAATACTGAAAGGCATATGACTCAGCCTATTTATAGTTAGAGGATCCTAATCCAATTAAACTAGATTGTAATAAGTAAATAATATTATCTGTCACAGGAATCTCAGAAGATGCTATCTGTCAGAAGAAAAATCAACATGTCAATCTATAGTTTTGATATTTTACACTGGAAGAAGTTCAGTCTACTGATCAAGCCTCAGTGTAGCATTCAAAGTGATGGATTTATTTTTAAAGAACAGAGATTTCTATCAGTGACAATGAAACTGTTTCAGTACAAATGTATTTGAAGAAAAGTCAAGAAAAGAAAAAGACCACAGCTTAAAGTCAAGATGAAGAACATGTATTGAAGTTAGTCGTTCATGAACCAGACAGTACATCGAGCGTCAACAATGATCCAGTGTATGTTCTTGATTAAATTACGTGGTACTAAGTGAAGTGTTGTCTACTAAAGGATATGTATTAATTCTCCTTTAATTAATTAAATCAAATAATTAATTTAACTAAATAAATTAATTCTATCCGAATTAATATATTTGTTAAAATAATTATTAAATTAATTAAATCAGAATTAATATGTAAAAGAAATAATTATTTAAATGATTATTGCAAATCATTTAATTAATTAAAAGCTGAAAATATATGATAATATAACTATCAACCGATAGTTATATTCAGTTAATGTTGGACAGTCATATTTAGTTCAAACTGGATAGTCATATTTAGTTCAAACTGGATAGTCATATTTAGTTCAAACTGGATAGTCATATTTAGTTCAAACTGGATAGTCATATCTAGTTCAAGCTGGATAGTCATACCGAAAGTTATATTGAATGGATTGTTATATTCAGTTCAAACGGACAATCATATTACTTGCAAAGGGATAGTCATACCGATTGTTATATCAGCCAACAGATAGTTATATCAAGCACAACGGATAGTCATATTTAACTACAAAATGACTATGATTAAAGTAATGATCAGGATGCTATATAAAGACACAGAAGACAACAGACTTCAACAGACAGACACACGCAAATACTCACAGGAAGAAAAAGAAGAGCAAAACACATTTCATCTCTTTCATCTTCAAGCAATTAAATTGCCATAAATTCTTGAGTTCCTTGTAACAAAAATTGTATCCATTGGAACTTAATTATTTGTGACTTGTGTACTACTAGCGAATTAAGTTTCTTAGTTCTTGATTTGATATCTTGATTTTTATTAACTAAATTAGAAAAGTTCATGTTGAATTTTCTAATTAGTTATTAATTACTTGATAATCATTTGTACTAATTTTGTAACACCCATCAAGTTAATATATTGTTATATTCAACTTGAAATTTGTGTTATTTATATTCCGCACAAATTTGTTTGAATTAAATTTTATTCATAAGACAAATTTGGAGGAAATGATATAGACTGTATTCAACCCCCCTTCTACAATCTTATCGGACCTAACAATTGGTATCAGAGCCTATTGATTGATACACAAATCAAGATCCTATTTTTATTCAATTAAAAATTTATCTTGAATTTTTAACTCACTTAAAAATTCATCATGTCTTCAAAAGCCATTGTTAAGATTCCCATATTTAATAAGGATAATTATGATATGTGGAAAAATAAAAATGGAGTTGTTTCTTGATGTTACAAATCCAAAATATTTGTGGGTTTTGAAAAATGGACCAATAATTCCTTTGGTTCATGAAGAGGAAACTGTTACAAATGGAGTTGTTACAATACCTGCTAAATCCTATCCAAAGGACTCTACGAACTATACTCCTGATGAAAAGGAGGATGCTGGATTGGACAAAAATCTGAGACTCATTCTAATAGATTCCATGGATGCTGTGATGTATAGTCATGTGATGAATAGTAAAACTGCTAAACACATTTGGGAAACTATTAATGAAGGAACTGATGAAGTCAGGGAAAACATACTTCAAATTTTGACCTCTGAATATGAACACTTTAGAGCTGGCCCTAATGAAGGCATTCAGGAAGTGTTCGAAAGGTATAACAAAATAATCAACAACTTGCAAGTTCATGGCAAGCAGTATACATAGAAAGAGATCAACATGAAGTTTTTGCTGACTATGCCTACTCACTTAGAGCATAGAATAACTGCTATCAGAGAATCTAGAGATTTAAATAAGATTGCTCTTGAAAGGCTATTTGGTGTTCTGAAAATGTATGAACTAGAACAAGTACAGCATAAGGAGTTCTCTGGAAAAGGCAGAGTGGCAAGTTCTTCTACAGCTCTAGTAGTTGAGGTTCCTAAGGAAGTGGAAGCTAAAATTGTTCAACCTAACAGCTCCAACAAGGAACAAATTGAAGTGGAACATGAACAGACACCAGTCACTCAGGATGGTGGAGAATTCTATTCACTGGAAGAGCTAGATCAATTGGAAGATGAATCCATGGCAATGATGGTGAGGCAATTCAGTAACTTCAAATTTAGAAGAAATCCCAAGTTCATATTTAAGTAAAATAACAGATTTCATAGAGGAGGTTCTTCATTCTCTAGTAATAGGGGAGGTTACAAAACTGGATCAGTCGACAAAAGCAAGATTCGTTGCTTCAACTGTAATGAGTTGGGACACTTTGCTACCGAATGTCAGAAACCTAAGCAAGCACAGAAAAAGGATTATGCTTCTGAAAAGAAGAAAACTGGAAGAGCTTATGTAGCTGCCGGTAAAAGCTGGGATGACGCAGATAGCGAAGACGAAGAATATGGAAACTTTGCGCTGGTGGCAAATGCTGAAACATCAACTCGTTATACTACACCGGTAATTCTTATTGACGCTGAGTTGATTCATAGCTTATATAATTCCATGGGAAATGCATAGAAACAAATTGAAAGAATAACTCTATTAAACACTAAACTTGAAAATGAAGTGTTAGAATTAAAAAAGGTGCATGTTAATCAAGATAAGCATATAGAGGAAATAGCTCGACTTAACTACAAAGAAAAGTCGCTAGGAGAATACATGGTAAAACAAGTTGATAGGATTGTTGAACAAGAAACCAGGATTAGAGAACTTGAAACACAGATTAGAGCTTGTTATAATTCTGTTAAAGTTTCTAAAGAGCACTTCAACAAACAAGCTGTAGAACGAACTGTAGGAATAGGTTTTGGTTACAAAGAAGCTGTTGGTTCTTTGAGAAATCATTCTACTAATCCCATTCCTGCTAAAGAAAGAGGTATACCATATGTACTCAAAGATGTTGAAAAACCTATGTTTAAAACCTCTGTTGCTGAACCACCAAATATGTATTCTATTGTGATTCAAGAAGAAATGAGAAATGAGGACAGTGCTAATGACATAGTCATTGATAATGAAAAATCTGTTAAGGCACCTACAACCAAAAATGTTAAATCTAATAAGATTGTTTCCATGAAACCAATGAAGTTTGTTCCCAGTTCATCTAAAATTGAGTTAGGTGATAACAAGTTGGAGCAGAATAATAACATGTCTAACATGAATACCATGCCTATCATTGATTCTAATCATAAAGCATGTGGTGTTGTCAATTATATGTCTTGTGCTTTTAATGTCATGTCTACTTACTTTCATGGTAATCATGCATGTGCTGATAAAACTGCCCCTCGACAAAATATGAACAGAAACAAAAATGTTAGATCAAAGACTGCTAGTCTTTCTCATGTTAGAAGAGAGACATTTGTACCTAAGCCTCAACTAAGTGTTACTAAGGCTGTTTACAAGGTCAAATGTTCAGTCAATGAAACAAGTGTTATTGCTGTTAAAGAAACTTGGATACCCAGAATAAAACAAAAGATTGTCAAATTTGTTTATAGGGTAAAATGTTTATTGACTAATGGTAAAATTGGTGTTAAGGTGAAAAATGTTGTTTTGCCTGACAAAGGCCAATTCTTTAAGTATTCTGGACCCAATCAAATTTGGGTTCCGAAGAAAGTTTAATTCATTTGTCATTGCAGGGTGTTGAACAGGTTGAACGAGTGACCTGGATCTTGGATAGTGGATGTTCAAGGCATATGACTGGTGACAGAACCCTGCTGACAAATGTGGTGGAGAAGGCCGGCCCAGTAGTTACCTTTGGAAATAACAACAAATGTAGAACTGATGGATATGGCAGACTTGAAGCTGGAAATGTTATCATT